>BSBN01001045.1:1412738-2825476 GCA_027924645.1 Cunninghamia lanceolata | reverse complement strand
CCTATAGGTCCAAACAAAACATTTCCATCTACCACGAATTCTGAGAATGGCTCTGTCAAAGTTTGGCAGTTTTTTCGTCTTACAGATCTTAGCGCTTGGCACACGAAAAGAGACCTCCCCTGGCATTTACCCACCCACCCCAACGCGTTGGTGAAGTTGGTTTGGTCCCACAACCTATGGAATGAAAAATGTCACTCCTAGCACCTTTCCACTACACGAAACTAAAGCATTTTGCAAGAATGCATTTGATTGTGGCACGGTCAAACAGACTGGAGTTGACCAAAACTAAGAGAGGTTATTGTAGATGGACCCCACACGCACTTGTAGGTCTAAACAGAACATTCCCAGCTACCATGCATTCTGAGGACTACTCCGTCAAAGTTTGGTAGTTTTTCATCTTAGGGATCTTAAGGGACTTTGCCGGTACCCTGTTGCCTTGAACAACTGGGGTGCTTGGCACACGAAATGAGACCTCTCCTAGCATTTACCCCCCACCCCGAAGCATTGACGAAGTCCGTTCAGCCCCACGAGATATGGAATGCAAAATGTCACTCCTAGCACCTTTCCACTGCATGAAACTAAAGCATTTTGCAATAATGTATTTGATTGTGGCACTGTCAAACAGATTGGAGTTGACCAAAACTGAGAGAGGTTATTGTGGATGGACCCCACATGCACCTGTACGTCCAAACAGAACATTCCTAGTTGCCACAAATTCTGAGGACTGCTCTGTCAAATTTTGGCAATTTTTCGTCTTATAGATCTTAAGGGACTTTGCTGGTAGCCTGCTGCCCCGAATGACTAGGGCGTTGGCACATGAAATGAGACCTCCCTTGGCATTTAACCGCCCACCCTGACATGTTGGCGAAGTCCGTTCGGCCCCACGAGCTACAGAATGCAAAATGTTACTCCTAACCCTGAGGATTCAATCAAGTAGTCCTTAGGTTGATATGACCATTCTAAGCTTGGCATATGACTGCTACATTTTATGTGCCAAGTGTCCCAATCGTTTGGGGTAGTAGGCTACCGACAAAGTCCCTTAGACGAAAAAACTACCAAACTTTGACAAAGCAATTCTCAGAATTCATGGCAGCTGGGAACATTTTGTTTGGCCTATAGGTGCATGTGGGGTTCATCCACAATAACCTCTCTCAGTTTTGGTCAACTCCAGTCTGTTTGACCATGCTACAATCAAATGCATTCTTGCAAAATGCTTTAGTTTCGTGCAGTGGAAAGGTGCTATGAGTGACATTTTGCATTCCATAGCTCGTGGGGCCGAATGGACTTCACCAACGCGTTGGGGTGGCTAGGTAAATGCCAGGAGAGGTCTCATTTTGTGTGCCAAGCACCCCAGTCATTCAAGGCAACAGGCTACCAGCAAAGTCTCTTAAGATCCCTAAGACTAAAAACTACCAAACTTTGATGGAGTAGTCCTCAGAATTCGTGGTAGATGGGAATGTTTTGTTTGGACCTACAGGTGCATGTTGGGTCTATCCACAATAACCTCTCTCAGTTTTGGTCAACTCCACTCCATTTGACCGTGTCGCAATCAAATGCATTCTTACAAAATGATTTAGTTTCATGCAGTGGAAAGGTGTTAAGAGTGACATTTTACATTCCATAGCTCGTGGGGCCAAACGAACTTCTCCAACATGTTGGGGTGGGTAAGTAAATGCTATGGGAGGTCTCATTTCGTATGCCAAGCACCCCAGTCATTTGGGGCAGCAGGCTACCGGCAAAGTCCCTTAAGATCCCTAAGACAAAAAAAATAGTAAACTTTGACAGAGAAGTCCTTAGAATTCATGCTAGCTGGGAATGTTTCGTTTGGACCTACAGGTGCATGTGAGATCCATGCACAATAACCTCTCTCAGTTTTGGTCAACTCCAGTCTGTTTGACCGTGTTGAAATCAAATGCATTCTTGCAAAATGATTTAGTTTCATGCAACACAACCTTGTCAGGTGCCTTATTTTTTGATATGCATGTCGTGAGGCCGAATGGATTGCACCAACGCGTCGGGGTGGGTGGGTAAATGTTAGGGAAGGTCTCATTTTGTGTGCCAAGCATCCCAGTCGTTGTGGCCTGTAAGCTACCGACAAAGTGACTTCGTCGGTAACTTACAAACCGGAATGATTGGGACCATTGACACACAAAACAAGACCTCCCTTGGCATTTACCCACCCACTCCAACACATTGGCAAAGTCCATTCGGCCCTATGAGCTATGGAATGCAAAATGTCACTCCTAGCACCTTTCAAGTTTGTCGATAGCTTACAGCCTAAAACAACTGGGACGCTTGGCACATGAAACAAGACCTCCCCTGGAATTCACCCACCCACCCTGACGTGTTGGCAAATTTTGTTTGGCCCCATGACCTATGGAAAGAAAAATGTCACTCCTAGCATCTTTCCACTGCATGAAATTGAAGCATTTTGCAAGAATGCGTTTGATTTCGGCACGGTCAAACGAATTGGAGTTGACTGAAACTGAGAGAGGTTATTGTGGATGGACCCCATGTGCACCTGTAGGTCTAAATGAAACATTCTCACATGCCACACATTTTGAGAACTACTCTATCAAAGTTTGGCAGTTTTTGCGTCTTAGGGATCTTAAGGGACTTTGCTAGTAGCCTACTGCCCCAAACAATTGGGGTGCTTAGCACATGAAATGAGGCCTCCCTTGGAATTTATCCACCCACCCTGATGTGTTGTCGCAGTTGGTTTGGCCCCACGATGAGCAGAACAAAAAATATGGCACCTGGCAACCTTTCCACAACATGAAACTAAAGCATTTAGTAAGAATACGTTTGATTTCAGCACAGTCAAATGGACTGGAGTTAACTGAAACCAAGAGAGGTTATTGTGGACGGACCCCACATGCACCTATAGGTCCAAACAAAACATTTCCAGCTACCACAAATTCTGAGAATGGCTCCGTAAAAGTTTGGCATTTTTTTCGTCTTAGGGATCTTAGCGCTTGGCACACGAAAAGAGACCTCCCCTGGCATTTACCCACCCACCTCAACACGTTGGTGAAGTCAGTTTGCTCCTACGACCTATGGAATGCAAAATGTCACTCCTAGCACCTTTCCACTGCATGAAACTAAAGCATTTTGCAAGAATGCATTTGATTGTGGCATAGTCAAACGGACTGGAGTTGACCAAAAATGAGAGAGGTTATTGTGGATGGACCCCACATGTACCTGTAGGTCTAAATAGAACATTCCCAACTGCCATTAATTCTGATGACTACTCCGTCAAAGTTTGGTAGTTTTTCGTCTTAGGGATCATAAGGGACTTTGCCGGTAGCCTGCTGCCTCGAACAACTGGGGTGCTTGGCACACGAAATGAGACCTCTCCTAGCATTTACCCCCCACCCCAACACATTGGAGAAGTCCATTTGGCCCCACGAGCTATGGAATGTAAAATGTCACTCCTAGCACCTTTCCACTGCATGAAACTAAAGCATTTTGCAAGAATGCATTTGATTGTGGCACTGTCAAACGGACTGGAGTTGACCAAAATGGAGAGAGGTTATTATGGATGGACCCCACATGCACCTGTAGGTCCAAACAAAATATTCCTATCTGCCACAAATTCTAAGGACTGCTCCGTCAAAGTTTGGTAGTTTCTCATCTTAGGGATCTTAAGGGACTTTACCGGTAGCCTGCTGCCCCGAACGACTGGGGCGTTGGCACATGAAATGAGACCTCCCCTAGCATTTAATTGCCCACCCCAACATGTTGGTGAAGTCCGTTAGGCCCCACGAGCTATAGAATGCAAAATGTCACTCCTAACCCTGATGATTCAATCAAGTAGTCCTTAGGTTGATATGACCATTCTAAGCTTGGCATATGACTGCTACCATTTGCATATAAATATACATTTATAAAATGAGTGTTCTAAGATCTTTATAACAACTAATTCTATTTTGGTGGGACAACACTATCCTAATATGTATTGACAGAGCTAAAATGTGAATAATGTTATGATGATTAGTAAATACTCTTAGGACCTTGATGGATGTTCATGATTGTAACAGTCATAAAAAAAGATCATGAAAAAATCCCTTCTTTTAGTGTTTGATGTTCCTTTAAATCCCTTTGATTACCCCTCACACCTTAAGAAAACTCCTCAACCTCATTTTCATGGTGATTTCTTCAGTCATAGGGTCTTTAAGATGGCATAATGATAGTCTTTCATGACTGTGACTGTAAGCACAAAAATCACACACAGCCTCCACGAGGATCCCTATGATGATTCAAATCCTTGTCACATACATGTAAGCATGAAATAAAGTCCTTTAAGCATCAAGTCTCTTGATGATGTGTCCTCTTTCTTTTATTGTGTTGTTTCTTCCTTGTCGATTTCTCTCTCTCCCCGTTTGCGACACTTGTCGACTTGCATTTTCTGGGCTTTCAACCTTGCTTCTAAGCCTTATGAGTGTCTTGTAGGTGATTTTTCACCTCTCCCCTATGTTTTTCATCTAGTGCACCTCCTAGAAGCCTTCTAGAGGTCTCCTTATCCATCTCTCATTTTTAGTTTTCAGTTTTGTCGAACCAATCCAAATCTCCCCCTATTATTTCTGTTAGGGTTAGCCGATAGAAAATATCAATTAAATGCAAATAAAGATTAAACAGAGGAATGGAAATACATAGAAATAATAACAGTGAGAGACAAGTTTTAACGTGGTTCACCCAAACTCGGGCTACATCCACCAAACAGAGAGTCCAATATTATTATCCAGTAAATCAAACCGATTACAACCAGCAATCCCTGCAACTCAATACTGATGCAAATGCTACAATACAATATCAATCAAAACCCTAACCCTTAGCTGCTTTTATCAAGCTTTTTGTCGGTTACAAAAAGAGGGGTTTCTTATGTCGGTCAATGAAAAAATAACTCCCGGTGCCTTTATAAAATAATAAAAAAACCATGTGAGGTTTCAAGGGCATTGCCCTCGAGCCCCCACGGGGGCGCTGCCCCTCGACCCCACCCTGTATCGCGACAAGGACTGAGCCAGGGGCGTTGCCCCTTGACCCCGTAGGAATTTGGGGGGAAACTGCGCTGATAAAAGTGGGGAAAAAATTAACCTTCGAGTCTTATTAGGCTCCATATAAAAACAATCTCCCACTTGGAGACTGATCAGACTCCATGCCATATCATCTCCCACTTGGAGACTAATCATAACACCACTGACCCTATAGCTCCCACTGGAAATAAGCACTCTGGACTCTGTTGTTCTATTTTTGTTATTTTCAATCTAGAAGACCAACCGAAGCTGAAGAGGAGCTCAGCTTCTCCCTTGTCACTGCCTTTGTAAACATATCCATTGGATTTTCATCTATATGTATCTTTTCCAGCCTTAACTGTCCATCATCCAACACCGACCGAATGAAGTGATACCTCAACTGTATGTGTTTGGTCTTTGAATGCAAGGCAGAATTCTTTGCAAGATGTATGGCACTCTGGCTGTTCATAAACAAATAACTATTAGTCTGTTGTTTGCCCAATTCTTCCATGAAAGATTGCAGCCATATCATCTCCTTGCTTGCCTCTGTTGCAGCTACATATTCTACCTCTGTGGTGGATAAAGCAACCACCTTTTGCAACTGCGAGATCCAACTCACTGTTGTCCCACCTACAGTAAAGACATAACCTGTAGTACTCCGCCTAGTATCAATATCCCCTCCCAAATTTGAGTCTACATCTACATAACCGGCTAAATCAGTATTAGAGCCCCCAAAACATAAATGCGTATTGGATGTACCTCTCAAATATTTGAGAATCCATTTCACCGCATTCCAATGCTCCAATCCGGGATGACTCATATACATGCTAACGACTCCTACAGCATGTGCAATATCTAGTCTCATGCATACCATGGCATACATAAAACTTCCTATAGCTGAAGCATATGGTATCTTAGACATTTTTTCTTCCTCCTCTTGTGTCTTAGGACACATCTCCTTAGTCAATTTCAAATGACTAGGCAAAGGTGTGCTGACTGCTTTGGCATTCTCCATATGGAATCTCTGCAACACCTTTTCAACATAATCAGCCTGAGATAGAGTCAATTTCCTGTTCTTCCTATCTCTACAAATTTTCATACCAAGGATTTGTTTTACTGCCTCTAAATCCTTCATATCAAATGACTGTGCTAACTGTTGTTTTAATTCTCTTATGTGATCCATGTTAGACCCAGCTACAAGCATGTCATCAACATATAAACATAAATAATGTAGTTGTCATTATCCAACCTCTTAAAATAAACACAATGGTCAGAATTACACCGACTATAGCCTTGCTTAGCCTTAAAACTATCAAATTTCAAATACCATTACCGAGGTGCTTGTTTCAGGCCATACAAACTCTTCTTCAATCTGCACACTTGTTTCTCCTTACCTTTGACATCAAATCCTTAGGGCTATTCCATGTATATCTCCTCCTCCAAATCACCATGGAGAAAGGCAGTTTTCACATCTAGCTGTTCCAAATGCAAATCTTCAATAGCCACAATACTTAAGACAATACGAATAGAAGTCATCTTGACAACTGGAGAAAATATCTCATCAAAATTAATGCCCTTTTTCTGTGCAAATCCTTTTACAACTAACCTGGCCTTAAATCTTTTCTTACCTCCATCTTCCTCTTTCAGTTGATAAACCCATTTGTTTGGTAAAGCCTTTTTATCTGCAGGCAACTTACATAATTCCCAAGTCTAATTTTTTAGCAAGGAGTCCATTTCTTCTTTCATTACAAACTCCCACTGAACCTGTGTATCCACCTGCATAGCTTCATCATACCCTTCTGGTTCACCAGCATCTGTTAACAAAATAGAATACAAAGAGGGAGAAAACCTTTCAGGAGGTCTACTTAGCCTTGCTGACCATCTAACATTCACTGGAGTTTGTGGTATTTCTGGTTGCTGTTGCGGAGCATGAGGAACCACTGGAACATCACTATTTGGAGTATCATCCAGCACCACATAATCCTTTTCTTTCCTCTCATGCTGCTACAACTGATCTTTGTACAAAACCTTCTCATTGAATATAACATCCCTGCTTCTCACAATTTTTTGATTTTTAAAATCTCAAAGCCTATAACCAAATTCATCAATGCCATATCCAACGAAAGTACACTTTTTTGATTTTGCATCCAGTTTGGTTCTATTTTCATAATCTACATGTGCAAATACTTCACATCCAAAGGTTTTGAGAAAAGAATAACTCACCTTCTTACCTGTCCATGCTTCCTCTGGAATACCACAGCCCAAAGGAATTGAAGGACCTCTGTTAATTAAATATACAGTAGTGTTGACAGCCTCTGCCCACATGTTTAAAGGCAGCCAAGCATGCAATCTCATGGCCCTTGCATGCTCCATTATTGTCCTATTCATGCATTCAGCCACTCCATTTTCCTGTGGAGTCCCTAGAACCATTTTTTGCCTACAAATTCCATTAAAGGAACAATAATCTTCAAATTCTTTGCTGCAATACTCACCACCATTATCAAATCTGAGACATTTTAATCTTTTACCCGTCTCATTCTCAACCAAGCTTCTCCATTTCTTAAATGTTTCAAATACATCAGATTTCTGCCTAAGGAAATACATCCATACCTTTCTAGTTGCATCATCTATGAATGTAACATAATACCGAGAGCCACTGAGAGAAGATACCTGAGCTGGTCCCCATACATCTATATGCACAAGCTCCAACTTTTTTTTTTTTTGCTTCCCATCTCTGAGAAAACTAACTCTCTTTTGTTTGCCATACACATAAATTTTACAGAAATCTATATTAATACATTTCAGACCTGGTAAAAGTTTCATAGAATAAAGTACCTTCATACATTTTTCACTCATATGCCCAAGTTTGTTATGCCACAGTGTTGTCTCAGAACCTGCAGCAACTATTTCAGTCCCTTCCTGTGAACCTCTAGCAACTGTTCCTGAACCTGTTTTTTCTCTATAACAGCTAAAGTAGAAGGAATAGTATGACCTGTACAAAGATATAAGGTGCCTATTTTCACACCTTTTGCTACTATTAAGGCACCTTTTGAAACTTTCCAATTTTTATCAGTAAATGTAACAATGCAACCTTCTTTAGCTAGCTGCCCTGCTGAAATTAAATTCCTACTAAGTCTTGGAATGTGCCTTACCTCTTGTAGTAGCCAATGATTCCCATTCTGCAACTTAATCTTAATTCTTCCCTTTCCAACAATCTGACAAGGTTCATTATCTCCCAGATAAACCAGCCCAAAATCCCCTTGGACATAATCAAGAAAATAACTTCTATGGGGCGTAGCATGAAATGAGGCCCCTAAATCTAAAATCTATGAATCATCAACATTATCTAAGGAAAGAATCAAAGCATCATCTTTAGATTTATTACTTACCACATTTGTCTCCTTATTGCCTTCTTGTTTGTCTCCTTCTTTATTTTTTCGAGACCAGCAATCTTTCTTCAGATGACCTAGTTTCCCACAGTACCAACAATCCTTCTGTCTTCTGGTTTGGGACCTCTTATCCTTTGATTTTACTCATGACTTCCCATGACCTCCAAAACCTTTTCCTCTCTCCTTTGATCTGCCCCTGCTTTCTGCATTCAAAACACTACCTGATGTGGATCATGTTGGTCTTTCTTCCGAATCAGCAATGGGTTTTCCAGTTCCAATGCACAAGCAGATTCAGCCAACTAATACAGAATGTTGCGTGAACTACCTCCCTTTCACTTCTAGTTCTGCCGCACCAAGGGGGTATCCCTATTTGCTAAAGATGTAACATTGACTCGCCCAATGACAGGATGATTTAGCTTTGCAATAACAAGCAGAATACTCTCATGTGTGGACCAAGATTTGTGTGATAAATCACAAGGTTGGCAATATTCTTGGACATATTTGTCTGGTCAGGTATGAGAGCATGCAGGGGGTTCCTAATCCTAATCCTACAACTAACAGGTTGGAAATATGAATGGATTGTTTAGATGGTTTGGATGCAAGATAGGGGTTTTGGATCATAACTGCTACACAAGAAGCATATCGATGCATATCCCAGGGCAAAGAGTCAACTAGACGTATACACAAGAATGGATTGCACTTTAGATTCAAGTTTCAAGGGGTTAGATTGATGCTTGCCTTACAAACATCACCTAAGAATGGGCATTTAACTGTCTCTACTTACAGATATCCCAGTTGACATACAATCTTCTTCATACTTAACCTAAAACAATTTAATCCACTCCTTGAATGGAAGTCTAAAGATCAAGCATGCAATACATAAATCTGTATTCTAGAATTTGAGGAACCCTTAGCAACCAAATTTAGAAGAAGAAATGCATGCAACAAATGGAGAGTGACAGCTAGACACATGCAATAAGTATTTTTCATCTAAAACAACACTAAAACTAGAAATGTCTGCAATGTACATTCAGGTGCAACTTATAAACTCCACAGAGATACAACAGACAGGAAATGCTCTATTTTTTGTTATTTATACAAAAATGCCCAAGTCTTCAACAATAAACAAATGAGTAACACAGTTTGTATTTTATAGCAAGACTGTACACTCAGCAAAATAATTACAAGGCAAAATTCAAAAATCTGCTAGATACAATACATCTCCAAAATGGCGCTCAAAAACATTGAATGCAGCTGAGAGAAAGAGAGGAATGAGCAGGTGAAATTGGGGAATGTGCTGCCGTCTAGAGATTTTCATCCTTGAATGTGGTAGCTAGCTGATCATCTCAACCCATACCCCTCTGCACATCTGCCATCAATGCCAACTACCCGCAACCCACTGGTTCACGTGCCCCTGAAGGTCCTTCTTGCTCAAACCGCAACTGTAAACATACAAAACCCCCTGCACCTGAAAAATTTGAAGGGTGGCCATCGATTCCTTACTATCGCTGAGATCTAGGGCATCAAAATGTTTTGAAAAGTCAAAAATCAATTAAAACCTGCAACGCAGGTGTCTTCTTCCTATTGCTGACTTTTCTCCCTTCTATTTTTGCCCTTTTCGCCTTTTGCCTTTTCGCCCTTGTATATGCAAAAACATATGCATATACAACTACCTATCATACAAGGTAGACCCCAAACATTTATAGGACAAATTGCAATCAACCATCGGATCCGCCTTGCATCTTCATTCCTTGCATACTTCCTTGTATATGTGCATATACATTCCCCTTATACATACAAGGCGTAGATTTCAAAATTTATGAAGCATGCTAAAGTAGCTTTGAAATTCGGCTTGTACCTAACCTTTTTGTATATCGGCACATATACAAGCACTCAAACATACAAGCCGCGGACGCCAGCCCAGAATTAGCCAAATCTGACTTTGAATCGAGTCTGGCTTGTATCTTAACTTTTGCATCTTTTCATTGTATGTGCTGGCGATGAACCCTTGCACTGTAGCAAATGCATATCGGGTTCCTTTGTACATTTTTCAATGTATAAACCCAATGTATGTTGGACATACATTCACTCCTACTTGCACATATCTGCAAACCTGACCACTATTTTAGCCCTGATTTGAACCCTTTTGAAATCCGCAATGTATTTTCGCATTGTATATCTGGATAAACAACAAAACACATACAAGCAAACCTGATATACATTCAAAGAATCTTCCTAGAATCTGCAACAGATTCCCCCAATGTATACGCATCTTTTTGAGCCCGATATGCATTCAAAAATGCATACAACTGCAGAATATTCTTGAGAATCTGCGATTGATTCCCCCTTGTATGTGCAAACTCAATATGCATTTAGAAATACATATAACTCCTTTTTTTCACTATTTTGAAAGTTGATGTGCATTTTTTAGCCCACCAACATACATTTGCATTTGTACATACAAACCTCTTTGTATATACAAAGATACATGCATTTAAACTATTTTTTGCACATTTCTCTACTGCAGTGGCCGAAAGTGTTAGAATTTTTATGAATTTTATTGAAGGTGCCTGCATATCTAAATGCTTGAAACCTAAATACTCATGTAGGCACCACCAGATCCACCTGAGCATTTCCTACGAATTTCCTCACTCAGAATAACACCAACAACATCATCAAATTTTAGGGTATTTGAACCAGAAACAAAGTTACTAACCGCCATTACCAAACTATTCCAGCTTTCAGACAATGAACATAATATCAAGAGAGCTCTAACTTCTTCATCAAATTTTACATTTACAGAAGTCAATTAACTGACAATCGTATTAAATTCATTTAAATGATCTGTCACAGATCCACCTTCAACCATTTTCAGATTAAACAAATGCTTCATGAGAAATACCTTATTTGAGGCTGAGGGTTTTTCATACAATTTAGCCAAAGCTTTCATTAAACCATCTGTTGTCTTTGCTTCTGTTATATTGAATGCCACCGACAGTGCCAGGCACAACCAAATGGTTCCCAGTGCCTTTCTGTCAACAAGATTCCAATCCTCATCAGACATTGTTGCCAGTTTCTTAGCTACTCCTTCCAATGGCATCCATAAATCCTTTTGATAGAGGTAATCCTCCATCTGCATCTTCCATAACTGATAGTTCTGCCCATTGAATTTATCGACCTTCAATTTATCCTCGTCCGCCATTGCTCCCACTCAACCGTGAGTCCTTCCTGCAGACGATAATTGAACACAACCCGCTCTAATACCACTTGTTAGGGTTAGCTAGCAGAAAATATCAATTAAATGCAAATAAAGATTAAACAGACGAATGGAAATACACAGAAATAATAACAGCGAGAGACAAGTTTTAATGTGGCTCACCCAAACTTGGGCTACATCCACCAAACAGAGAGTCCAATATTATTATCCAGTAAATCAAACCGATTACAACCAGCAATCCTTGCAACTCAATACCGCTACAAATGCTACAATACAATATCAATCAAAACCCTAACCCTTAGCCGCTTTTATCAAGCTTTTTGTCAATTACAAAAATAGGGTTTTCTTATGTCGGTCAATGAAAAAATAACTCTAGTGCCTTTATAAAATAATAAAAAAATTGTGAGGTTTCGAGGGCGTTGCCCCTTGACCCCACCCTATATCGCGATAGGGAGCGCGCCAGGGGTGCTACCCCTAGACCCTGCAAGGGACGCTACCCCTTGACCCCATAGGAATTTGGGGGGGAAACTGCGCCAATAAAAGTGGGGAAAAAATTAACCTTCGGGTCTGATTAGGCTCCATATAACAACAATTTATAGATCTCCCCCGGTAGATCTTGCTAACGCAAGTGGAGATTTGGATTCTTCCACGTGACTGACCTGTTTCTTGATGCAGAACCCCTCCTTTTCTTCCCTTCTTTCATCTCCTAGCTTGTTTTTCTGCATCTGACCCTGTCCAGCCCATATCTCCCCTGGGTGACCCATGGTCGCCCAGGGATGACCCTATCTGGTGAAAGAGGCAACCTTTCCATTTTTGTAGCCACGGAAAAACTTGAGTTTCTCACTCATTTTTGCTTTGTTTTTACCTATTTTTCTTCTAGTTTGCATGGTTTTTGATCCCTAATATAGAGTTAACTATTTCATGCACCCATACATGCATAATTAGCTCTATTTGATCTCAAATTAACTCTACAATCAATCTTAGGCATTCTCTCACCTCTATTTTCTCTTCAGTGATAAGCTATCTTTGCTTCATCACTCTCCAATCAGCTGAGTTCACTAGGTAATCAATCTTGTTAACTCCCCAATCATCTTTGTTAACTCATCAATCAAAATGAGTTAACTCTTCAATCAATTCCTTCTTCTAAACCTACTAATACACCCCTCCCTCAAGCACAAAGGTAGGCAAATTCATTGTGCACACAACTCTTACCAATTTTACTCTCCAACTTAGCATTCAAATGCTCTTATAGGATGAAGGTACCTTTTGCTTTATTTGTTCAACCAAGTAGCATCATGCTACTTCATTCTATGCCATTGTGCTCAATCCAAGCTCTCATTGAGCTCATACAAGCTTCATCAAAGCTTCTTTTTGCTTCTTCGTGTTGTTTTATTGTCAAGGGGACCACCTACTGCCATAACAGGATTTGAGGTTGCCTATTACAAGGATTGCTGAGGGTAGTGGAGTCAACAAATCTTTATTTCTCTCAGGTTCCTTCATTTGTTTTTGTTCAATCAATAGTAATGAGAGAATCAAATTTGCTCTTGGGAACAGTAAAACATTACTTTTTCCTTGATAATTAGATCTTGCATGTTAGATTAATTACTTTCTCATTTCTAGATCTAGATTGTTAGAAAAAGCATTTTCTCTTTTCATTAGATTAGATTGCTTTAAAATCATCGAAAATACAAAAAACATAGGTAAACTTTACATTAGAAAAATCATATTAGATTGCATACATATTTCCCTTTCATAGATTAAAAGCACTTTCTATTTCCAAAAATGCTAAAAAATACCAAAAAGACGTTTTGCATATCATTTAGCTTTCATGCATGTAGAAACCCTAGAACAAACAAAATTGCAAACCCTCGATTCCATCACAAGGTAACCACGGTTAAAGGATCCAATCAAACCCTCGATCCCATCATGAGGTAGAGACAAGTCAAACCCTAGGTCAACTAAACCCTAGGTCAAAATCTTTGATCTAGTTAAGGTTAGTAGTCACACATTTACCTCTATCCTGATTCACGAATGTGCTTAAGAGTAAGAGGGGAGTGAGTGAGGGCTATCCATGATGAGATCCAAGAGATCCATCTGCGACCACAACAAGAAACATTTGTTCTACCACAAGGAGAACCATTCATCCTCTTGTTGTTAGAAGAAACTAGATAACACCAGCTACAACAAGAACTTGTTCAATGCATACAAAGACAAGAGGACATCAATGAAAACAATCGCTTACCCACACAGAGGTGGAATCTAAGAAATCCAAATAGAAGGGGAGAAACTAGTGACCCTTTAGGTCATAGGGTTATCTCAACTACAACAACGATCGAACAAAACATACAACTAAGCACACAACAACAAAGGCTACAGTACTTGCTGACCCCTCTCCGTGAAGTCCAGCTCTCCAACAAGCTAGACCACCACTACGTCTCGCCTCCTCTCGACTGGCTAATTCCACATGAGCGAGAGTGACATGGCGAGTCACCTCGTGGCAAGGAGGGAAAGGGTCCATGTACGTGCCGAAATCTGACCCAACAGTCCCAGGCAACCAGAGTCACAATTTTGAGCGTACATATTTTGGTGAACCCGATGTGAATTACAGAATCTTTTGGTTTTGTAGTTTGCGTTCCCATCTCAAACATATCAAAATAGTTAACAAAAACTTGGAACCATTTTCATGCTATTCTTCATAGTCACTTTTGCTGCTTCAACTTCTATCACTCACGCCATCATCCGTTCCATTTATTCTGTGGTGTCTATGGCACCCCCGAATATGACAGAACCTGACTTATACCAAGGGAACATTCCCTCAAGAGAACTAGAAACTCCCTCATTTGATAGGTATGTGTCACCGCATCCTGACACACCTTGATCACCAACTGTTATGATTATGAAGATTCTGACTATGAGCAAGATCAAAGAGAATCTAGGCACTCTCTATCTTTCAACAACCTAGCTTGGGAAAACAGTCCGACTATACCAAATGCGCTGCATAAAGCAAGAAGGGTAAGGTCGAAGATACATCGACCCGAACAACCTTCCACAAGCACATCGAATACTCATCTCGATGAGGAGGTTAAATGGTTAGAAAAACATCTGCAAGAAACCAAAGATGCCCAAGAGGCATTAAGGATTGCCTTACAAGAAGAACAAAAAGAAAACATTGTGCTCGAGGAAGCACCTTATCATGAAAATATTCAAAGAGAACATCCTAGAAATGAAGAAACACCCAAAGCTTCTACTCCTACAAACTTGATCGCAACGCTAGTACAAAGAATCAGAATCTTGGAAGCAGAATAAGTTGCTCCTGAAAGAAGACAAAAATCCCATGAATAGGACCGGGGGTATCACAAAATCCTCCCTACCTCAACTACTATTTGTGGAATGCTAGCAACGACACATGTCTAAATGGGAATCCTCCTATTCAGAATAATCAAACAAATCCAACGATGAGTTATCAAAACCCACCCATAGGGTTATTATTGTTAACCCCGCAATCTCAAAGTGCCTTATTAGGAACGTATCTTGAATATTTGAAAGAACCTTTGGACCAAAACATAAGAAGTGTGCAATTACCTCAACCATTGCCTGATCTCCCAAAGTTTAAAGGAGAAGGAGATCCGAACTCACACATTAAAGCCTACACCACGGCCATAAGAGAACTCCTCCCTTGGGATGGGGTTGTAGCAAAAATCTTCCTGAAAACTCTTGAAGGCATCGCTTTGGATTGGTATTATCGTCTCCCAAAAGCTTCGATCCATTCATTCAGGCAACTTATCAGAGAGTTTGTCATGGCATTCGACATGAGCAAACTTGTCAGAACAGGAATCAGAGAGTTCCTCACAATGAAACAAGAACCAAATGAATCTGTAGCCCACTTCGTCACTTGATGGAGGCAAGTCCTCTTTTCTTCAACCAGTGCTCCCAACATGGACCACCAAGAACTGTGTGATCTCTTTTTACATGCCCTCAACAAAGACATGAGGGAAGATGTTCAAAAATTGCCATACAAATCCTATGAGGAGGCATTGGAAAGTGCTTTAAGGATTGACCAAGCCACCATCGATAGCGGTCGGAAGACTTATGATACCAACAAAAAACTTTGAACATCCAAAGGAACTGAAAAGACTGTAGCTAATGTGCCTCAAGAGAAAGATGCCAATATCATAAAAAGCAATCCTAGTAATGGCAAATGGCGACAAAAAGGAAATCAAGGATCAAACCGACCTTCATACGACCCTAATACCTATTGTTGGTTCCACAGGACAAAGGGTCATGAAACAAGGACTTGTTATGGATACAATAAAGCTATCTCCAAACTTACTCTGGATCAACAAAAGAACTTTCTTAAACTTCTCTAATCCCAGAGAAAGGAGAAAGAACCTCAAATTGAGAAAGGAAAAGCAAATCAAAATAATACCAATCACATAGAGCTAAACCAAGAAGTGTTTGTGATCCATGAGGAAGAACAAGCATATCAAATGGACATCTTCTCACAAGTAATAAATTTGTTGAGAGCCTCTCCCTCACATCGCAAGACATTTCTGGAAGTGCTGGAAGTAGGATGTTCTACACAGGAGGAATCACCTCCTCTCACATTCAATGTCTCCAAACTACCCCAAAGTGAAGGAAGTAAGAAAAAGGATTCACCCCTATACATACAAATTCAAGCCGAAGAGGTCACTATAAAAAGAGTAGTAGTGGACGAAGGATCAACAATCAATCTTTTGCCAATGTCCTTTCTACGAAGGATGGGGTACAGCAAAATAGGAATCAAGCAACAAACTATCACATTAAGGATTTATGACAGTCATGACATCCAAACAGTTGGAAAAATTAGCCTACCGCTCACTTTGATGGGAAAAACCGTCTCTACGGATTTCTATGTTATCAACTGAGAAACCAATTACAACATGATCCTTGGGAGACCTTGGATTCATGCCATGAAGGCCATTACTTCCACTCTATTCCAAGAAATACATTTCCATCATCTAGAAAAGGTCACCGTCGTCAAAGCAGACCCTAATCCTTTCAGTATCTAAAGAAAGGAACATGAGGAAAAAGATAAGAAGTTGAAAATGCAAGAAAAATAGAAAGAGGAAACTTGGGATATTCCAACAAGTACAAGTGCTCACAACATATCCTATCAAAGAATGGATGATCTTAGGGAATTCCCCTTTGATCGTCACACCACTAAGTCCCATGCCCCGTTTGGCTTAGCAGCCATTTCGTGTGTCAATGAATGGGATATTAAAAACCTCTTGGTTGGAACAATTGAAATCATTAAAGAAGGGGATGAAAAAGAAGAAAAATAAACTTCCACTTATGAGTTTGGAGAAACATCTCATTCGCAAAACCATGAAAGCTTATGGACCTTACATTTTGATGGAGCCAGTTGCAAAACAGGGGCAGGAATGGGGATAATCTTAACATCTCCCAAATGAAAAGTCCTCCCCTTCGCCTTCAAACTAGACTTCTTTTGCACCAACAACATCACTGAGTACGAAGCCCTGTCCCTAGGAATTATGCTAGCCATGAGAATGGGAGTCAAGAAAATTGATGCCTTTGGAGATTCTCAACTAATAATCAATCAGGTTGCCAAAAATTACGAAACAAAATAAGAATGATTGCGACCTTATAAAGAAACCATCAGGAAGTTGGTTCAATTTTTTAATTTCTTCTCCATCAAAGCCATACCTAGGGAAGAAAATTAGGTGGCAGACTCGATGGCCACTTCAGCAACATTATTTTCACCACATGCTCAGTTGCAAAATTCAGAATATATTGTCTCAGTGCGTGGAGAACCATTATTGGAAAGCAAAGAATTATCGAATATCCTAAATTACGCCATGGGTCAAGAAGAGAGACCAACCTAAGATTACGTCGAGAATGACGAAGCCATCTTGAAATATCTACATGCTTATGATGGACTTCCAAGAGTGCACCACAAAAAAGGATACTGTTGATGATTGTTTTTACACATTCATAACAAAAGTTAAAATTCACAAAATGAACCTAACTGTCTTGAAAGATATGAAGAAATCAATTAAGATCACTTAATCCCAAGTTTCGGTATGGTCAAGTCTTGACCTTGTGGATAATTCAGTAGGTTAATGTGAAGCTGTAATATGCAAGGGGCCTTACTTGATTTAAGGTGTTCTATGACTCACTGGACTCGAATTACGCAAAATATCATAAATATCAACATATTCTTCATTCCTTTGCATAAATTTGTTACTGTATCACAAAGCTTTATATGATTTATATTAATACAAGCTTTTCTTTTCAATTATTATGAAAATTGCTAAATATCAACTCAGTTGTTCATGTTTCCTTCAAATATCAGACAAACTCCTTTAAATCTTTGCGTTTAAGCTAAGTATTTCAAATGTTTGGGAAAAGTTAGAGAAATCTAAATTAAACTTCATTTTGCTACAGGATCTAAATGCTCTGTTATTCATGTAAGTAGTACAACAAACTTGATTAAATCCACAGACTAAACCTTTAAATGTATGCCCTGAGTATTTTCACAAACATACATTCGAGATTGCAAGCTTTCGGAGAGATAATATTTCAAATACAAACAAGAGCCAAAAAACATTCTTAAAGTAGACGCAGAATTCCAGAGATATTTGTATTCAAAATAAATAGTCATATATGATTTACAATATATGAATGACTCCTTGCTTCATTAATCAACTTACAGAAAGCTTACAAAAATGTCTTACAGATACATTAAGGAAGCTAGATGTTCCACACATTCCTTATTGTAGACACAGGTGACCTCCTTCTATTCTAAACTAAAATGCTCTTCTATTCAAAATGCTCTAATAAATTACAATTTCTAGCTCTGTTCTACAAATCCTTGTGTAAGTCTTTACAAAGTAAAGGGTCTCGATATATAGATTTGATTATCCCCAATATGACCACAAAACCCTAATCAATCAACAGTCCATGCTTCAAGTGCAGCATCAACGATGGAAAACAAATCCCGCCAAAAATCTCTGAGTAGCATACCCATACTGAGCGTAAATATGCCCTTTGGAAACCCTAACAACCATCAAAATATCTTTTGTTGCTTCTTCTGTGATCCATTCTGCCCTTTGTGATGTCATCGCCATTAAAGCTCTGCCTTTATATCTACCTGCATACCTGCGAAACAGACATAAAAAATGGATTTAAAATTCATGTCGCTGTCGTCAATTTATACCTCTTCTAAATGTTAGATGGGCATTAATTACAACAATTAATGCACCAAAGTTCGGCCTTCTACTTCAGTATTTGCTATTTTTTAAACCCTTTTACCGTTAGTTTAATTCTGCATACATACCTGTTTCCTTGTATGTTTTCCTGTATGTTTTGTTTGTAAGTCTTCTTTGTATCTTTAAACATGCAAGCACTTTATGCAAGAAATCAAACTAAAGTTCCCTCCTTTTCTGCTTTTTTCGTACTTGTATCTTTCGCTTTGTATATCGCTCCTCGTATGTCTCGTTATATACAAGCGCACATACAAAAACATATACAAACCCTCTTTTACCTCTTATCTCGCGATGCTTTTTACTCCTTTGTATCTCGGATATGTATGTTATGAACATACAAGCATTTAAATATACAAAGACCTCTCTATATTTAATTTCTTTTTTGCGTCTGGCTTGTATCTTTAACTTGTATCTTTCGCTTTGCATATCGGCTTGTATATTGAAGATATACATTGTAATTATACAAACCCGATATGCAAACGGTGGGGTCCACTTTACTTTTCACTTGTATCTTTGTGATACAACAACACTTGTATCAAACCCTTAGATACAAGTTCGGATACATACAAACTCTTTTGTATGTCCTTTCAGACTTCAATTTTTTATAAACCATAGTTCACTCACTTTTCGACTCCGCGACATGTATAAAGTGTAATGCATCTTTTAATATACGTTAAGTAGTGATGCATCATTTTTACCTTTCCTCAGTTCCGCATTATATGTATATTAAAATGTATGTCTCTGAAACATACATACAAAGCGCGAAACATGCAACAATAAAATCCTATTTCATGATCCTTTCGGTTCCGCAGCTTGTATATAGCTTTGCATATCCACTTTGTATGTTTTCCTTTCGTCAAACATACAAACATAAAATACATCCGACGGATTCAACCGATTATGCATTTAACTTTGAACCTTTTCATTGCTCGACTTGTATGTATGAATAAAATGTTATCGAAATGCATACAAGTAAAATGACAAAAAAAACCCTGACAACTCCTTCATGCGACTTATACAACGACTCGATATACAAACAACTTTGTATACGAGCGACCTTGTATATACAAACAGCTTTGTATATGCAACGTACAAACCCTCCCATAGTATATTTTACCAAAAACATACATAACTTACAAAATATTGTGAATTTTAAAATAGCTCAAAAAGCAACCCTCACTCATTTTTGACAAGGAATTCACCCATATTTTGCTCTGGTACTTAATGTTATTTTTTCTTTATTTTTAACAAGGTTTGTAACTTTCACTCTCTTTTTCCTTTTACCAGCCAACAGACCCACACACAAAAGCAAAAAAGCCACAGCCACAGCAAGGGTCCTAATTTTGCTAAGGAGTAAAATGGGGCATGTTGTGAGCATCACAACAACTAGCAACCAAATTAAATAATCAAATTAAAACCATTAAATAAAACTAAATGAAATAAATTCATAACTTCCAACTATCTTTTCTGCAAATCATTATCTAACTTGAGACCTAATGTATTCAATAAGGTGCATGAATCTTCCTTTCAGTTTAAGTGGGTGCATGATGCAGAGGCATCCACACTAAAACATTGACACATAGCATGGACGTCTGCAGCCCATCATCATCATCATATTCATCCTCATCATCATATTCATCCTCATCATCATCATATTTGATTTCACTATCAGCATCATCATCATATCTCACCTGCCGACCGATATCCTCCTGCAGACAAGCCTTCGCACTTTCGCCTGTCAACAGCATCACCTTACTCGATTATCAGCAGCATCATCATGTTCGGCAACATCATCATGTTCGACCAGCGCGAACATCCTCCTGACGTCCACTGTTCATTTCAGCGACAACTTCCGTCTTCTCTTCCTTCAGCATCATGATATTCAACATCATGATATTCAACAGGATAAAGAACATCTGGTTCCTTCCATTTATCCTGATGATGACAAAACCTTAACTCCTCGCACCTTTCCTCGATGCTTGCGTCACCCCGATATCCTGATGACGTAGATCCTGATGACGATGACATCACCCGCAGCTGCTCAATATCCTGCCGCTCCGAAATATCCTGATGACGTATATCATGATGATGATGACGTCATATCCTGCTGTTGGCCAAACTTAGTTTTTTTCGGCCCGCGATCAACTTGATCAAACCGATCTTCAACCTGATGTCGATACGCTCCTCCTCGGCCCTCCTGATGATGATCACCCCGACGCACTTGCACTTCATGCACTCGAAAACATCATGCTCATCTTCACTTATCCGGATGACGATACCCAAACTGACTGCAGGATATTCACCAAGATATCCTGATGATGCCGTTTTGACGAACTTTCAGCCTTAGCAGATTTTCACTGCGCTGATCCGCCGAACCTCCTGGGATGACTCGATCCACTTCCAGGGTGATCTTCCACCCTCTATCTTATCAGCTTGACCTAGCACATACCCATGCTAGGGTCTTCAACATCTCTCGACGGTGATCCTGCACACCTGCATGCAAACAGAAAACAAACTACAACCTAACCTACTGTACATCGCCATTCCACCGATCAGACGGATCAACCGGTGGAATGGATCAGTAAATCCATGAAACCACCCAAACCAGCAAATCGATTACACAATGGAATCCAACCAGAGAAAGAACACAAACAGGATCACTTTATTTGATTTCAAAAGATGTAAATACAATGATCAGTTTCTCTCTCTCTGCCTCACTCTCTGTGCAACCTAGCTCGATCGATGATATTTGTATCTGTCCACAATATCAACCGATCTCATGCTTAAATAGATTTTCCTATGAATACTACTGACCTGACTCCAAGCGGCTGGGAATTCTCCAGGCGGCTGGGAGATCCAACCGATCATACATCATGACAGCTGTTCTAACAAACTTCCTAAAAATAGCAAAAGCATGGTCAGCATGATCTTAACATGATCAGCATGACCTTATTACATGCATTTGGTCTTATCAGACCTTCTTGAAAACATAAATAAGACCTAAAACTACTAACTGCCTTATCAAGACCAGCTGTCAGGTAGGTGCTCCTGCACCAGTGCACGTGATTAATAATCCTCATCTTGAAAATTAGTTGAACAAACCAGTGATTGATATTAGCCTACATAGTTGATGTCATTCCCTCATATCCAACTAGATAGAGCCTTGCTGCCAGCAGGCGTCCATAGCCCCGACAAGGTTATCGTTACAATTCTCCAAAAGTAGAGCCCCACTACTAGCAAGCGTCTATAGCCCCGGTAGAGTTACTTAGATGGCTTAATCTAAATTTTTAGTAAAATCCATTTTATTTATTTTTATATTTTTGTATTTGATAGAGATTTCATAAGATACTACAGTTGTAACTTCATGATGCAAGGAATGATCACTTGCTAAAATTAAGCTGAGAATTGTAATGGTAGCAAGGGTGACCTCTGATTTTTTACCTAATATCTACACTGGTAGGTTCAACAAACCCAAGGATTTTAGGTGTGTCATTGTGAGAAACTTTCCTTGAATACTCAACCCACAGTTATTGAATACAAAATTTCACAAGTCAAACAACTTTCTACATTCATGATAGTCACAACAAGTTATGCATAAATTTCAAATAATTAACCTAAATGTTCCGAATTTTCTATTGTTTTCAGTGGTTACCAGTCTGCTCCTGCATATTTCGAAACAAAACAAACATCCCTGCTAAGGCAACACAACACACCAACAAGCACAACAAAACAAAAACAAAAAGAACAAAACAAAAAACACCACAAAAAAAAAACAACCCAAAATTGTACATTATTTACATTATGATGCACATAAACTAACTGCCCTCACCTTAAGCCTGAAAGTAATGTTTCAAGTGTTGGCCATTAACTAGTAATGGCACATCTTCCCCAGTCAAGGTCTTGAGCTTGAAAGTATTGTCTCCAATTATTTCTGTGACCTGTAATGGACCTAACCATAATTTGTCAAATTTTCCATGATTTCCTTTCTTTTCATGTGCTTTATCCTAGCACGGCACTAAGTTTGATATTCTAAACATTTTGACTCTTGCTCTTTTATCAAACCATCTTTTGACCATTGCTTGATGTTTGGCAAATTTCTCAATGGCTTGATCTCTTTTCTCATCTAATTGTAACATTTGTATTATTCCGGCCTCTCTATGATCATCAAAGCCTAAATATTCATTAGCAAACTTCCAGACTAGTATTCTTAAATTCACTGGAAGTATGGGATCAGTCCCATAAACTAAGTGATAAGGTGCATTGCCTAAGGCTGACTTAACCTTAGTCCTATCTACCCATAGCGCATACTTCAACAATGTGTTCCACTCTCTAGGATTCTTTTCAGTTAGCTTCTTGATTATATCCAATAAAATTTTGTTTGTAGACTCAGCTAACCCATTCCCCTAAGGATAATAATTTGAAGAAAGCTTTAAAACTATCCCATACTCAAATGTCCATTTGGAAAAATTCAAAGAAGAAAATGCAGGGCCATTATCACATACCAGCGAATAGGGAGTTCCAAACTTGGTTATGATGTTTTCTTCAAGGAACTTGATAACTACCTCAGTAGTAGAGAACTTGCAACATGTGGCTTCAGTCCACCTTGTACAGTAGTCAGTTACTGTAAGTATAAACTTATGTCCTGCAGATGACGGAGGATTGATGACGCCAATGAAATCTAAGCCCCATTTTGCAAATGGCCTAGACTCAATGACTGGTTGTAATGGATTAGCCTGATTCCTTCCCTTGTCTGCGTAGTTTGACAAGTGTGACAACTTCGAATGTGACTCTCAGTATCTTTGAACATTGTAGGCCAATAGTATCCTGCTCTCAATATCTTATGCATTGTAGCTAAATGGGAACCATGAGCAGTTCCATACTTATGTAACTCTGACAATATCTTATCTGCTTCAACTCTATTTAAACATCTTAAATATATTCCTTCATGGTTCTTCTTGAATAGAAGACCTCCTTGTACCATGTACTTCTGTGCTTTAATCTTTAAATCTCTCCTCTGAGAAGATTTTATCTTATTTGGATATTTGCCTGATATTAGAAAAGTGTTCAAATCATCATACCACCCTGATGCATCACTAGAATTCAACACATATTGTTGTTTCACCAAATTTGGATCTGTGTTTGCTATGGCCTGCACTAATGCTTGTCCTCTAACCAACTTCATTGGAATAATTTCCATATCAAATTCTTGCAATGTTGTAATCCATTTGGCTCTTTTCTCTCCAGGCTCATTTTGCATCAGCAACATCTTCACGGCTACATCTGGTACTATGGCTTTAACCTGACTACGTAAGATATAATGTCTAAACTTTTTCACTGCTCTTACTAATGCAAACGTCTATCTTTCTGTATCAAGATATTTCAGCTGTGCATCCTTCAGAGGTGCACTTATAAAAGCTATGGGATTTTCTTCGTTGTCTTCTCCCTTTTGTGTCAAAGCAGCTGCAACTAAATGTGAAAATGCAAAAGAATAAATGTAAAATGACTTTGTATAATTTGAACTTGTCAACACAGGAGCATCAGAAATGGCTTCCTTAATATCTTCAAATGCAGCTTTAGCTACTGGTGTCCATTCTATCTTTGCATCTTTCTTCAGCATGGCATTCAATGGTTGCACAATTTATGCAAACCCTGTAATAAACTTCCTGACAAAATTAATCTTACCAAAAAATGACTTTAGTTCTTTCTTACTGTTCGGTAATTGCAATTTCTTTATTCCTTCTATTATATCAGGATCAATAGATATCCCATTTTTAGAAATGACATGTCCTAATAATTTTCCTTCAGTTACGCCAAATGAACATTTCTTTGGGTTAAGGGAAATCTCATACTTTTCACATCTTTTAAGTACTCTTCTTAGATCTTCAACATGAGTGGATGCATCTTTAGAGTAAATAGTTAAATCATCCATATAAATAACAATGCACTTACCTGACAATCTACGGAATGCAATGTCCATGGCTCGCTGAAAAGTGGCACCTACATTGATTAGACCAAAAGGCATTCTTCTGTATGCATAATTTCCCCATTTGCAAGTAAAAGTGGTCTTCAACCTATCCTCTTTATCTATTAAGACCTGGTTATATGCTAAGAATCCATCTAAGAAAGACATCATTTTAGCCCCATTCACTGCTTGCAACACTTCATTTATTGGAGGCAGGGGATAATTATCTTTTTCAGATGCCTTGTTCAAATTTCTAAAATCTACACATAACCTAATGTCTCCACTTTTCTTTCTCATAGGTACTAAATTAGCTACCCAGGTTGAGTGTCTGACTGGGAAAATTATTTTGGCAAACAATAATTTTTTCACTTCTTCAAAGATTAAAGGCTCTAAAATAGCATTCACAGGCCTTTGTTTCTGCCTAAATGGTTTAACATTGGGTTTCAAAGGTATGACATGAGTTATGATGGATGTATCATATGTTTTCAAATCTTCATACGTCCATGCTATGACATGTTTGTACTCTTTTAGAACATCCACAATTTCTTTTCTCAACTCTTCAGAGCAAGCCTTTCCAATAAGTACATTTTGTGGACTCTACTCTGTTCCAAGGTTATACAAATCACACTCACCTCCCTCAGTTTTGGGAAAATCTTTCTGTCTTAATACCCCATCAAAGTCAAAAATCTGTTCTAACTCAATCACTCCTTTAGGTAAGAAATTGCTTTTTAGGTTGATTGTCTTCTTCATCCCAAGACACATCAGGCATTTCTTGTTCATCAATAATTTGAGCTTCAAATACCTCATTGCAAGTTAGAAAATCTACAATTTGTTGATCCCCTTCAAATACCTAAAAATGAGTAACATTATCTGGTATGCTAGGAACATTTACTAATTCAACAGCAAATCTTTTTAAACCTAACAGTGTTAAGGGTTCTAAAGTGCTAGCAGCAACTGCTAATGCATCTAGTCTATGGTTCAATTCCCTAGGGATATGTTCTATGTTGAAAGCATCAAACGAATCTATCAAATCCCACACCCTATTCCTGTAACAAACCATCTTTTTGTAGTTGCATGCATACAATTTCCTTACTTGCCTGACCACTAACTCAGAATCTGAGAATACCCTGATCACTTTTACCCTTTTCTTGATAGCCATAACAAGTCCATAAATCAAAGCTTCATATTATGCAACGTTATTAGTACAAGAAAATTGTAGCCTATATGCTGCTAAATATCTATAAGCTCCACACTTGCACCTACACCCTATTTAGATTTAGATCCATCACATTTCAGTGCCCACATGCCATCTTTATTCATTTGACCCTTTACTTTGGCATGTTTTGCTTTTTCTATCACATGTGAGGTGCTATCTTGTTCATTCGTGGGCAATTCATTTTGACCTACTTGCATATTTATACTTTCAGTTTGTAAGTCAGAATGACAAATACTCTTGTCCTTTGTTTCTTCTTTTAAATCTGGGATCAACACATCTATGTTATTCTAAAAGTATTTCTCTGGTTGATTAGGATTAACCTTTCCTTCTTGTAGTCCTACTCCCTTTGTGCACTTTATGTATTGATACTCTATAATATCTCTGCACATTCCACAATTCTCTTTAGAATGTGGCTTATTATGGACTCTATACATGTTTTTATACAATTTGCATTGAACTGGAATATTTTATTCCGTGCACCTTTCCATTTCTTGTCTAATGGTTTGACCAAAATTATTCATTGCATTGTTTTCTTCATCAAAAGAATTTCCATCAGACTCAATGAACAATATTGTTTCCTTACTGACATGTTTTTCTCTAAAATTTAACATCAATATTTCTTCAATTTGTACTCCCTTGTCAGTGATTCTATAAACACCAGGTTCAACAGAAGCATACAATATCTCATTAGTCCTATTGTATTTTGTAATCATGTGTTTCATTCTAGGTTCAACTTCTATCCTTATCTAATTTGGAACACCTCTCCAAGGTAACCACATATGTGAAAAATCAGTGGCCATATATCCATTCAATGTTTTAGACCAATCTCTACTCAACAACATCCCATAATTCACAGGTATATCTACTATCTGAATGTCAATAAATTGACTTACCCTAGGATCTGAGGCTAATTGCATTTGAATATCCATTAGTTCTCCTATCACATTAATCTCAATTTTATCCAATTGTGTAACAACCTTGGCAGATTTGGTAAGAGTCAGCCCTAAAGTTTTGCATATTCCTAAAGGCATTACATTAGCTGATGCACTAGAATCTACCATGCAATTATGTATGTTCTTTCCACACATTCTAATGGTTAACAAGACAGGAGGAGCATCCTTCTTATCTGCATACATCACCACATTAGTGTTGGAAGGCTGCTCAATTTTCTTACTCTTTTCTTTGGGTTGTGAATCTCTACTAGGAACCCTCTCATCAGTAGAAACCTCACCTGTCACAGATGTATCCAAGGATTTTATCAAAGCATTTCTGACCCCTGGACTTTTCAATAATTCACACAAAGGTATACTGACCTTAATTTTCTTTATCTCTTTAGATAAATAACTCATCAACCTCATTGTTTCTACTATCTCTGTTTTACTTGTTTGGACCTTTTGTGCTACTGTTCCATTATTTGCATGATGATTAGCCTTCAGTATAGCAAGATTATTACTAGCGTTCTGATCTGGGGGAGTATTTAAATTGTTAGGGGGAGTGGAGGTAGTGAAAGGACCTCCTGGCCTAGTGTTATTTCTCAAATTGTAGGTGTGATTTTTGTTTGACTGCTGAAAATCCTGTACCTCTTCTATTTCATATAACACTTCATTTTCAGTTTCAAAGGGAAACTGAAATGCATTTAGTACAAAAGTTGATTCAGGTTATAGGTTCTCACAAAAATAAGGTTCATCCTCTAACAATCGATCCTCTTCTTCTCCAGTTGCAAAGGTAAAAGTCTCTAAGACTTAAGCAGTCTCATATCCTAAGGGCACTACTTCATTACCTTTGGGAATGAGAAACTTAGAAGTGGGAGCCTGTACATCTACATTGAAAATGTTGGCTGCTAAATGGAACTGAGGACAATCTAGTTCAGCATGGGCACTGGTATTATGAATTCTACACCAATTCTTTAATGCTACATTGGCTATTTAAATTCTAGTTGTTTGCTTAGTCTCTTGATTATCTAAATTCTCAAATGGAGAAGCTAAAGTGCCATTATTTGGCCCTGCGTTCCATGTCTTAGGTGGCCTTGGCTGATTTTGATTCCTATTGTTGTTACCCCAAGCTCTGTTATCTACCACAGGTCCTCTATTTTGCCTCGGTTGTCTTGGATTATGATTTTGATTCTGATTGTAATTCTAGTTTTGATTTGAACTTTGACCCTGGTTATAATTCTAATTATGATCTTGGTTATGGTTTGGGTTGTAGTTCTAACTATAGATTTGGTTATGGTTTTGATTGTATCATTGGTTGTTTCTACCATAGAAATTTTTATTTCTTAGTTGTGTCATTTCAGTAGTCAATCTTCTCAAGTGTGCAGTAATTTCTTTGATTTCTTCTCTTTCCTCTTGTGCCTTTGCCACAAATGTGTCCTGAGGAGGTTAGAAGAAAGATTGACCATTACTCTGATTATTATTGGTAGTGTTACCAGTATAAGGGACTATGGCCTGGATTGGGGCAGGATTATACACAGGTGTGTATGTAGGAACTGGATTCAATAATGGAGTTTTATGTGTAGGGACTCCATTCCAAGGTTGTGTTTGATTTTGTATCCCAAGATTTCCTCCATTAAGAAATGGATTATAAGTTGTTTGTCTCATCTCCTGGTTTACAGAGGCTGCCTCCTTATAAGCCTTGGATATTGTATCTATGTCAACTTTTCTTTTGACAAACATAGCCATTAGTGGATCTAAGGCAACATAATACATGGCTAATATTGTAGCTGCATTTACTGTGTAAGGAGCTACCAACCTAGAATAGGCCTTTTGAAACCTGTCATTAAAATTGTCAATCACCTCTCTTTATTGCAGCCAATTTATGATATAAGGTGGAAGGATCTATTGGTCCTCTAAATCTAGACAAAAATGTTTCTTCCATAAGTGCCCAAGAAGAAATATAACCATTGGGTAAGTTAACATACCAGTTAGAAGCCTGCTCATTGAACGTGTAAGGAAACAACCTACACACAACATCCTCATGTTCTAACTTGGCTCTAAAAAATGCCTCTTTGAATATCCTAATGTGATCTTCTGGATCTTGATGCAACTGGTATTTAGGACATATCTTTTCAGGATTCTTTGGCATCTCATGATAATCAGGGAATGTTATGGGAGAATTAACATTAAAGTAAGCCATTGCAGGTGTTGGTACTCATTTTGACCTGGAGGTTGATGGCAGGGATGGTGTCATCGCTGAGACTTTGCCTATCGGGAGGGAAGCTTATTATTATTCTGACAGTTTTGATCTCACCGATAGGGATTGTGGTGTGTTCTTTGTATGTCGTCGGGACTTTGTGCTATCGGCGGAGGTAATTTTTGTCCCACCGAAGCGGGTGGTCAGGCCGATGAGGGTTTTTTAGGTGTTCATCAGCAAGAGTTTGCTTATCGGCCAGGCAGATAGGTGATTCATCAATGCATTGGGTGTTCTCGATGGAGTTTGGATTGATGTGCCATCGGCACGACATAGACTATCGGGTGGACTGTGGAATGCTTGGCCGATGTGATTTTCTTGCCGATCAAGGGACATCGCTGTGACATGGTCTTTCTCTGGCCGATGATGGAGTTGATGGTGGTCTTCGGTGTGATTTATGCTATCGGCGAAGCAGTTTCTTGTTCGGCCGACTGTGGATGTTTGGCCGATGAGGAGTCATCGGCGTGTGTTTGGCCGACGGAGATGGGAGGCTGATGTCTATCCGCGAGGCTAGTAAGATCGGCCAGAGGAATTTCAGGTTGGCCAATGGCGTGGGTCTAGCCGACGAAGGGGTAGGGCCTAGCCTGTTGATGTATCGGTGAGAGTTGGTCTGTCGGTGAAGGAGCTTTTGGCTAGGCTGATGGTGCATCTCTGGCCGATGGAGCAGATTGTAATGTAGCGGTCGGCAGGACAATTGAGGTTGGCAGGAGATTCATGGGCTTGGCCGATGGTGTTGATCTCAGCGATGGGCTTTGGGTGGAGGAGAGTGTGTCGAGCGTGGCAAAAGCGCTCGACACCTATTATGCAAGTGACTATGCTTTTAAACTACTAAGGTAGTCTCCTCACTGTGCATGTAGGACTAATCTACCTATATAATTTGAAACTGCGATAGAATGCGTTTTGGCGGGAATTTCTTTTTTGAAGTGCTGCGACGGTTTTCAAGCGGCCGCAGGTGGTTGGGCCATCAATGGCGACTATAGCAGGAGTATGGGCGATGGTACAAGTGATTAAACTGCCCGATTGTGAATGAAGACTCCCAGATGGCGGTGCAAGGCTTGAGGCCTCCCTTGTCTGCTGCATTGATGGATTCTGAGCGCCATTCCTTTGAAGGATCTGTATCTGGCAAATTTTTTGTCAAAGCCATGTAATTAATGCTGAGTACACTTCTTTGGCTGTTATAAGCAGGAAGTGTTACTCATTTTTGTTGTTGTTGAAAGTTGAACATTTGGCTCTGTAATACAATACAGCTAATTTGGTTGCTCTGTACAGCAAAACCTGTGAGTTTATGTATCTCTTGTTGTACGTCTTTGCATGAATCCACTGATTTCATGGTTAATTTTATATGAGAAATGCTATGTTAGCATGTGTTTTGTTAATTCTGTCTCCAGTATTGCATGTATCTTTCTTCTGAGTCTGGATATTTAAGCAATGTTTGAGACTCTAGAACATAGAATTCCTATGTTGAATGTCTGATCTCTTAACTTCTGCTCAAGGGGTAGATTAAATTGTTCTCAGATTGAACATTGGGAAGGGTATACTGCAGTAGGGATGCCATAAGTATAGATAGCTTAACACTCTGTATTGGGAGATATCTGTAAGGCAGGTATCATATGTATCCCTCTGAAATCCAATTTTAGTTGTTCATGCATATCATTCACAGGTGTATGTCTACTGACTCCAGGCCCTGGATAGGCACCAATCTTGCTTTGGGTTTGTGTTACAACCATGTCCAGCTTTGCATCCAAACTTAAAATCAAAATCAAACTCTAAAACAACCATTAGGATAGTAGAATTAGTTTTAGGATCCAAGTCCTCTGTCTACAACTGCAAATAGGCCCAAAGCTAGCCCCTTTGCTCTTATCTTACAGTTTTGGTCTACTTACAGGAGGACTTATCAGCTTTCTGTCAGCATCCCAGCCTTGTATGTATATCCTCATGGATGTTGAGTAGGGAATACCCCCCTAGGTTTTGCAGAGCCTGAAGAAGAAGAAGAGATAAAATATAGAGTCTATCTCCTACACTGTTGGCCCCTGGCCCAGAGATCCTGTTGATCATTGATGGCTACCTTGTAGGGAAATCTAGGAATAAGCATCCAGTCTAGGAAAAAACCAACAGCAGGTACTTGTGCTTGACCTAGACCTTGGGGAATATTTGGATTTCTGGGAGGACTAGAACCACTAGGAGGACCTGAACCAAGATTTAAAGATCTAAATGAAGAACTGTCAGGACTCACAATGTTATGGATACTAAAAGGTGATCTAGGAGGCGTTCCAGATGAACCTCCTGCGTGTGATATTCTAGGATTCCAAATCAAAGGACCCTTTGCCTTTTATCAAGTAATTGAACCAATATATCTTCTGAACTGGATCTAGACCTAGTCACTTTGTTACTGTTATGAGCTAGCTTTACTTAGAACAAACCCTAACTCCACTCAGGCCCTCCTTCTAGCACCAAAAACTATTGATGATTATTTTTACACATTCATAACAAAAGTTAAAATTCACAAAATGAACCTAACTGCCTTGAAGCATATGAAGAAATCAATTAAGATTACTTAATCCCAAGTTTCAGTATGGTCATGTCTTGACCTTGTGGATAATTCAATAGGTTAATGTGAAGCTGTAATATGCAAGGGGCCTTACTTGATTTAAGGTGTTCTATGACTCACTGGACTCGAATTATGCAAAATATCATAAATATCAACATATTCTTCATTCCTTTGCATAAATTTGTTACTATATCACAAAGCTTTATATGATTTATATTAATACAAGCTTTTCTTTTCAACTATTATGAAAATTGCCAAATATCAACTCAGTTGTTCATGTTTCCTTCAAATATTAGACAAACTCCTTTAAATCTTTGCGTTTAAGCTAAGTATTTCAAATGTTTGGGAAAAGTTAAAGAAATCTAAATTAAACTTCATTCTGCTACAGGATCTAAATGCTCTGTTATTCACATAAGCAGTACAGCAAACTTGATTAAATCCACAGACTAAACCTTTAAATGTAAGCCCTGAGTATTTTCATGAACATACATTCGAGATTGCAAGCTTTTGGAGAGATAATATTTCAAATACAAACAAGAGCCAGAAAACACTCTTAAAGTAGATGCAAAATTCCAGAGATATTTGTATTCAAAATAAATAGTCATATATGATTTACAATGTATGAATGACTCCTTGCTTCATTAATCAACTTACATAAAACTTACAAAAACGTCTTACAGATACAGTAAGGAAGCTAGATGTTCCACGCATTCCTTATTGCAGACACAGGTGACCTCCTTTTACTCTAAACTAAAATGCTCTTCTATTCAAAATGCTCTGATAAATTACAATTTCCAGCTCTGTTCTACAAATCCCTGTGTAAGTCTTTAAAAGTAAAGGGGCTCGTTATATAGATTTGATTATCCCCAATACGGCCACAAAACCCTAATCAATCAACAGTCCACGCTTCAAGTGCAGCATCAACAGTGGAAAACAAACCCAGCCAAAAATCTCTAAGCAGCATACCCATACTAAGCATAAAGATGCCCTTTGGAAACCCTAACAACCATCAAAATATCTTTTGTTGCTTCTTCTGTGATCCATTCTGCCCTTTGTGATGTCATCACCATTAAAGCTCCACCTTTATATCTACATGCATACTTGCAAAACAAACATAAAAAATGGATTTAAAATTTATGTCGCTGTCGTCAATTATACCTCTTCTGAATGTTAGATGGGCATTAATTACAGCAATTAATGCGCCAAAGTTTGGCCTTCTACTTCAGTATTTGCTTCTTTTTTAAACCCTTTTACCGTTAGTTTAATTCTTCATACATACCTTTTTCCTTGTATGTTTTGTTTGTAAGTCTTCTTTGTATCTTTAAACATACAAGCACTTTGTGCAATAAATCAAACTAAAGTTCCCTCCTTTTTCCGCTTTTTCCGTACTTGTATTTTTCGCTATGTATATCGCTCCTTGTATGTCTCATTATATACAAGTGCACATACAAAAACATATACAAACCTTCTTTTACCTCTTATCCCTTGCGATGCTTTTTACTCCTTTGTTTCTCAGATATGTATGTTATGAACATACAAGCATTTAAAGATACAAAGACCTCTCTATATTTAATTTCTTTTTTGCGTCCAGCTTGTATCTTTAACTTGTATCTTTCGCTTTGCATATCGGCTTGTATATCGAAGATATACATTGTAATTATACAAACCCGATATGCAAATGGTGGGGTCCACTTTACTTTTCACTTGTATCTCTACGATACAACAACACTTGTATCAAACCCTTAGATACAAGTTCGGATACATACAAACTCTTTTGTATGTCCTTTCGGACTTCAATTTTTTATAAACCACAGTTCACTCACTTTTTAGCTCCGCGACATGTATAAAGTGCAATGCATCTTTTAATATATGTTAAGTAGTGATGCATCATTTTAACCAAATTTTAACCTTTCCTTAGTTCTGCACTATATGTATATTAAAATGTATGTCTCCGAAACATATATACAAAGCACGAAACATGCAACAATAAAATCCTATTTCATGATCCTTTCAGTTCCGCAGCATGTATATAGCTTTGCATATCCACTTTGTATGTTTTCCTTTCGTCAAACATACAAACATAAAATACATCTGATGGATTCAACCGATTATGCATTTAACTTTGAACCTTTTCACTACCTGACTTGTATGTATGAATAAAATGTTATCGAAATGCATACAAGTAAAATGACAAAAAAAAACCCTGACAACTCCTTCATGTGACTTATACAATGACTCGATATACAAACAACTTTGTATACGAGCGACCTTGTATATACAAACAGCTTTGTATATGCAACATACAAACCCTCCCATAGTACATTTTACCAAAAACATACATAACTTACAAAATATTATGAATTTTAAAATGGTTCAAAAAGTAACCCTCACTCATTTTTGACAAGGAATTCACCCATATTCTACTCTGGTACTTAATGTTATTTTTTCTTTATTTTCAACAAGATTTGTAACTTTCACTCTCTTTTCCCTTTTACCACCCAACAAACCCACACACAAAAGCAAAAAAGCCACAGCCACAGCAGGGGTCCTCATTTTGCTAAGGAGTAAAATGGGGCGTGTTGTGAGGATCACAACAGATACATGTTCCTCCCTCGTCTAAAAGACTATTTTGGGAATGAGAAAGGAATCCTTCAGATTGAAGCAAACTCAAATTTACAGCCTACCCCTCAAAAATTTGACGGACATCCATCCCTAACTAGAGATACAATCGATATTAATGTTGGAACACCTGAAAAACCTAGGATGTTAAAACTAGGAGGAGAACTAAATGACAAAGAATTGGAAGAGTACACAAAGTTCCTCATTGAATATTCTGACATATAAGCATGGGCATATTCAGACATGCTAGGATTAGATCCCAAGGTTGTGGTGCATAATTTAGTAACAAAGCCAAATGCAAAACTCATGAAACAAAAGCCAAGGCCCATAAAGCAACAAGTAGCTGATATGGTAAAGGAAGAACTAAAAAAATTGTTAAATGTCAGTTTCATCAAACTAGTGGACTATTCGAATTGGGTGTCAAACATTGTCCTAGTTCTCAAGAAAAATGGAAAAATTTGGATATGTCTTGATTTTAGAGATATCAATCAAGCATGCCCCAAGGATGATTTTCCTCTACCATCCATCGATCAAATTGTCGATTCAATGGCAGGATACGAGGCCCTTTCCCTCATGAATGGATTTTTAGGATACAACTAGATCAAAATTGTAGAAGTTGATCAAAAGAAAACAACATTCACTACCCCCTAGGGAACTTTCTGCTATGTAGTTATGCCATTCAGATTGAAGAACGCAGGAGCTACCTACCAGAGGGCAATGACGCACATCTTTCATGATTACATACACAAGATAGTTGAAATATATGTTGACGACCTTCTGGCTAAATTAGAACAAAGGTCTAGACATGTGGAAGACCCTCACAAAATCTTCAATACGCTTTGAGAGTATAAAGTAAGGTTGAACCCCGAAAAATGTGTTTTCGGAGTCACGGCAAGAAAGTTGTTGGGATTCATTGTCTCACAAAGATGCATAGATGTCAACCCAGCTAAAGTCAAAGCAGTTTTGAACACAACCCCACTGACAAGTGAGAGAGTAGTAAGAGCCTTTTTGGGATAGTTGGGCATGATCAGACGATTCATACCATACATGACTTTCAAAATTCATCCAATCAACCAGCTATTGAAAAACAAGTTGGCATAACATGGACTATGGACTGTCAAAACACATTTGAGCAAGTAAATAAATTCTTGTTAACTCCACCCACGTTGATGCCACCTAAACATGATAAACCCTTCATCTTATACTTCAGAGCAACTGATATCTCTGTAGCATGCATGCTAGCTGAAGAGGATGAGGGTGGGAGAGAAAGAGCCATCTATTTCATAAGTTGAACCTTGTTGGAATATGAGAAGAACTATACCCAAGCTAAAAAAGAATGTCTTGCCATAGTCTTTGCAACCCTAAGGTTGTGACACTACATGTTGAATCAGGAAACTAAAGTCATGATATGATCAGAGCAACTAAGGACTTTCCTAAATCAACCCATGCTCTCAAGAAGATTTGACCAATTCATAACCTTGTTGAGTGAATTTGAGCTAACCCACATCAACCAAAAAGCTGTCAAGGAACAGATAAAAGCGGATTGGTTAGTGGATAACCCGGTCCCCCAAGAGGAACCCGTGAATGAAGATTTCCCTAATAAAGAGATTTGTGTGGTCGATCTTGAGAAGTATGCAACCTCATATTGGTACAGAGATATTGTGAACTATCTCGCAAACAAGATTTTACCTGGAAAACATGACCCCTTTGGGAAAAAAGATGATTAGAGTCCTCACAGCGAGATATGTTTTAATAGACGATGTGCTCTATCAGAGGGCCCTAGACGGAATGTTGCTTCGATGCGTTGACAAGGAAGAAGCACGCATAATATTAGAAGAGCGCCACAGTGGACTATGTGGAGGACATTTTGGTGGCCACGCCACAGCAATAAAAATACATAGAATGGGATACTTCTAGCCCTGTTTACAAGGGGATGCGATTAAATTCATAAAGAGGTGCCCGAAATGTCAGGCTTATGCTCACATTCACCATACACCAACAAGAGATTTACAACCTATCATTACCCCTTGGTACTTTTCCACATGGGGATTAGATCTGGTGGGGAAGATATCTCCCCCATCAATGGATGGACATCTATTCATCATTACCATGATAGAATATTTCACAAAGTGGGTGGAGGCCATGCCTCTCACCACAGTGTCAAGAGTTGTAATAGCTAAATTCATATTGAACCAAATCATTTGTCGGTTTAGAATCCCTCAAGTGATAGTGAAAGATAATGCCTCATCCTTCAAAAATCCACAAGTAAGGAAGCTATGCGAGAGATTTCACATCACAACTCTCCCTCAATTTATTACCCTTAAGGAAACGGACAAGCAGAGGCTACCAATAAGACTTTGAAGTTAATATTGGTCAAAATTGTGAAAGATTCTAAGAGGGATTGGCATTTACAGTTGTACCCAGCTTTGTGGGCATACAGAACAAGTGTTAGGACTCCAATTGGAACCACCCCTCACACCCTCACTTTTGGGTTAGAGGCGGTATTACCATTGGAAGTGGAACTACCTAGCCTAAGAGTGTCATTACAAGGATTATTGGACAATGAAGGGTATAGAGCAGAAAGGTTAGCCGAATTAGAAATTATGGATGAAACACACTTGAGAGTTGTTCAAAGACATGATTCCTATCTAGCAAGATTGAAAAAGCAATATAACAAAAAGGTTGTCCCAAGACCCTTTCAAGTAGGAGACCTAGTGCTCAGGATAGACAATTTAATTGATAAAAGAGCCGGTGAAGGACGAAAATTCAGACCTAATTGGATAGGGCCTTACATGGTCAAAGACGACATCAGAAACGGTGCCTATCTCTTGTGCATAATGGAGGGAGAGGAATTTGGTGAAACAGTCAATGCCTTTGACCTCAATAAATATTATGTCTAAAAAACCAAAAAAATCATAAAACATAAAAATATAAAAAAATTATAAAAGTTCAAAAATGTCAAAAATAATTTGTTTCTTGCATTTCGGTATCATTCTTTTTATATTGCATTACTATTAGTGACTTGCTCTTATACCATTTTCTTTTTAGTAAGGAGTCTAATGTTGTCTAGATATACATCATCCTTTCAGGACCTAGAGATTCCCCATTTTTCACCAATTGTCATTATCCCTCTTCATTCCCAGTGATTCTAAATCAAAACCTAGCTCTTAGCTTTACACTGATCCCAGTCTTATGAGTCAAGATGTTAGGTCTAAACAAAGTCAGTATTTAAACCTATAGTGTTCAAAGGAAGCTTGCAAGTAGACCTTCCCATTTCTTCCCTAGTAGTAGAGAAGTCCAACCAGATTACAAAAACGTTAGGTGGCACTCAGCCCCTTATCTTTCTTGGCCAAAAACATCAGGAAGATCAAAACTCTAAAGGAAGCAATCTAAAATCTGAGTGAATAAAAAAATGAGTGGTCAAAATAAGAGTGTCAAAAGTGAGAATTGAGAGATCAAAGAATTGCATAGCAGAGTTCCAAAAAGCATTCATTTCTTGAAAAGTCAAAATCCAAAAAAAAAAGAGAAAAATCAAGTGAGGAAAATACAAAAAAAGTGAAAAGCAAAAAAAGAGAGATACAAAAAAAGAGTGAAAGAGAGAAGATTGTTGAATGTCCACACTCTTGGGTGGAGATTAGTCTAAGCTCGAAGCCTCAAGGGTGACATTCTAACTGAGAAAGAAAGGTACAAAGTACACATACGCACTAGCTGAGCAAAACTGAAAAGTCTAGTAGTCTCTAGGATCATCTTCTATCTAGGGACCCTTGTTCTTTCCCTTTAATCCTTTACCCCAGGTCTACTTTGCTTTCCATCTATGATCTAAGTCTAGCGAACACCAATAAAATTTGTTTCTTGTCTAAGTTGAAAGCTTTTCAACTTGTCTTCTCTAGATAAGGATCAGTGTTTAGCGTTTAGCGAAGTCTAGAAATCAGAAATGCTTCATATTTATTTCCACACCCCACTTGAGTTTTCCTGAATCCTATCTCACGGCCTTGGATAGATTTCTTATATCAGGACAACTCGCAATCCCATGAATTGAAAATAGTATCTAAAGAGCAGTCACATTATTTGTTCCACATTGCATTCATATCAAAATTAGACAAAAAGTCTCAAAGCAATAAAGTCAAATGTCATATCTCATGACATTCAGTAAAAGTAAATGTTTTCATTTCAACATTTCCTGTGTTCTTGCATTATCATATCATGAACTGCATCTCATATATATGCCAGAAAATTACAAAAACATGTCATCGTTATCATACTTGCATTGTTAAAAGAGTTGAAAAGGTCAGACATAATCAAAAAGTTCCCAAAACCTCCAAACATGCACAAGAGATGAGTACTAATTAGATGGGAGAAAACCATAAAAGGACAAACTTTTGTAAAATATGTCTGAAGTTCATACATAAGAGTATCAAAGAGCTAAGACAAAATGCTCTCAAGAAAAGTAGAGGCTCCCCATGTAAGGGGGCATGAGTTCAAGAAAGAAATTCAAGGGTGCTTTCCTCCAATGGAACCCTCAGGACTCCGGCTCCTCCATCTACGAGTACCACTCGTCACTCCGTGAGACCTATGAGAATGAGTTGCTCATGTGACTGAGAAGGCCCTACCATGCTAGCATCACGCCGTCCAACATTAAGATGAGCCATCTCTCGGAGTACCTGGTTCTCACCCTTAAGCATGTCGACCTGGGTCTTCAACTCTGTAGTTATCTGGCACCCATGGTAGACAGGAGCAAAAATGTTAGTGTGTCGCCCTGCAGCTGGGGGCACACTAGGATCATCTAAAAGATGATCATGAGTTATCCTAATGAAGGGAGAAGCTAATCCAACATTGACCTCACGAACAAAGTCCCTCCACTCTCTGACATTACCTGAAACAACAAAATTGAAACAAGACCAAGTCAGTTCCACATAAAAAGAGAAAGGACAAGAGCACAAAAAGCAAATAGATTAAACTGACATGGATCACCATGTTTCCAATTAGGGTCAAGCTGACGCATCACCTCATCTGAATGAGAAGGTCAAGAAACAATAGGAGGACCTTCAGGGATATCAGGAACATCATCTGAATCATCAATATCATCAAAATCCTCATCCTCGAGTAGGGCCTCATCTAACAAATCATTACTATCTGGAACGTAGTCCTCATCGGTGGACTCTGAGTCAACAGTCACAATCAGAAATCAGGAAGGAGTCCCTCTCCCTCCCCTTCATCCTCCTCTAGAGACCCTAGTAATGAAGATGTCTGGAGTCAAAGGAGTCCAAAAGACGTTTCTCTGTCCAATCTCACCCATCTCCTGAACAATCCTATAACAAGTAGACAATGGGGGCAAGTCCTCAGGGACATCCTCACCAAACTGCTATAAGACATGATCAACTCGATGAGCCTCAACCAGACTACTGCGGTCTATGATCTCGGATACCTCGCACAATACTCTCTGATCTCACCATCTCGGGCCCAAGCTCCCTCCATATCCTAATAAGGATCAAAGATCATGTCCTCATCCGTAAGAGTAGCAACAATGGGTAAAGTAGCATCAAAGTGATCAACATGCATCCACCTCGCTGCTCTCGGTAGCTGCCTATCTAGAAGTGGAATGAGCTTCTGGTAGGGCCTCATGTGCTCAAATATCCATGCCATAATCAAAGAAGAGTGGCTAAAGGCTAGAGCCCTCACCGTGAAATCTGATAGAAATCCCTATAAACCATGGCCAAAATGTTAGGACCCCAAGTGTAAATTGTGCCCTCCTCAATCTCACGAATGATGGGTGCCCAACACCATCTCAAACGAGCCAAGGCCTTATCTCCTGACAACATCAAAGCAATCAATTCAATCAATTCAATAAGGAACCTCCTCAAGAGTGGGATACAGAGTCGTGGCACAGAAGTAAACTGAACTCCTATCTGATCCCCAGGATGATTGACCCCCATAAATGCAGCCTAGGAAGCCTTGTCCTCATAGGACTTGCTAACTGGAAGAGACACAAGTTTTCCTCTCACAAGAACCCCAACTATGCAATACACATCATATAGAGTGATAGTCCACTCTCCAAAAATCTGTGGGAACCTAAATGTGTTTCTATCTACATCCTAGTAAGTCAAAATGTCACAGCATATGCGAGATATAGGATGAATCATAGGCACATGGCAAACCCTAGCTAGGCCTACCCTCTTCAGAATAGCATGATCCTCGGTACTCAATGAAGCAAGTATCCATGAGAGCCATCCTTGCTCTCGAAAGGCATTCCATCGGATACACATGTCCTGCAAAATCAGAAGAGAAACTTAGATTAGATCTCGTAAACTCGTGAAAATCCCTAAAAATCATAAAACTACAAAAAACCTTACACAAAAAAAGTGCATAAACCTTCAAAATTGTAATAAACAAGTAAATGCAGTGACCAAATCATGTCAAATCAGAGTGAAACGAGTGTTAAACAACATCAAATGCAGTAAAAAATCAGTCCAACAGGGTCACCCCCGGGTGACCCAGGTGTTTTTCCAGATCTCCCCCGGGTGACCCTGCTTCTTTTCAGGATCTCCCCTAGGTGACCTTGCCTAGCAAAAGGGGCGACCCTAAAGGAGGATCCCTCGACCAAAAACTGCTCTAAAAACCTCATTTTTTGACAGATTTCAAAAAATGAAAAACCAATCTTACTCTAAACGATCAGACGAACACAATGCAACAGAGAAAATCACAAAAATAGACAATTTTAAGAGATATTTCACAAAATGCAAGCTAGGGTTTAGAGAAGTGTTTTTCATTGATTGCATACCCAATTCTCCGCGGTTAAAGAAGAGGTAGCCATCTTCACGATCTCCTCAACAATATCTTTCTAATGACTACTCACATGAATGATTCCATTGCTATTTTGCTCCAATCTCACAATTTGGCTTGCTTTGTTTGCCCTTAGATTAGTTCATTTGTGCATTTTTAGATTAGTTCTTTGCTTTTATGCATCTGTTTCGTGCATTGTTTTGCATGCTCTCATCTCTATAGGTCCAAACTGACAAAGGCAAGCAACTAGTCGAACTCAAACGATCTATAGTAAGTTCATCATTTCAGTTTTCATTATTTACTTTGATATATTTAAATGTCAGACTAATACTAGTTATTATAGGTACAAATTGCAGAAAATCGACAACAGGTAAGGCCTAGTTCAGGAACGGTACCTACCTTTCATGTAGACTACCATCCCCGAGGGGGCAAATATGTAAGCACAAAAATCATGCACAGCCTCCATGAGGATCCCTATGATGATTCAAATCCTTGTCACGTACATGTAAGCGTGAAATTAAGTCCTTTAAGCAGCAAGCCTCTTGATGATGTGTCCTCTTTCTTGTCTTATGTTGTTTCTTCCTTGTCGATTTCTCTCTTCCCGTTTGCGACACTTGTTGAGACACTTGTCAACTTGCATTTTTTGGGCTTTCGACCTTGCTTCTAATCCTTGTGAGTGTCTTGTAGGTGAGTTTTCACCTCTCCCCTATGTTTTTCATCTAATGCACCTCCTAGAAGCCTTATAGAGGTCTCCTTATCCATCTCCTGCTTTTAGTTTTCAATTTTGTCGAACCAATCCAAATCTCCCCCTATTATTTCCAGATCTCCCCTGGGAGATTCAACTGATGCAAGTGGAGATTTGGATTCTTCCACATGACTGACCTGTTTCTTGATGCAGAACCCCTCCTTTTCTTCCCTTCTTTCATCTCCTAGCTTGTTTTTCTGCATCTGACCCTATCCAGCCCAGATCTCCCCCAGGCGACCCATGGTCACCCAGGGGTGACCCTATCTGGTGAAAGGGGTGACCCTACTATTTTTGTAGCTGCAAAAAAACTCAAGTTTCTCACTCATTTTTGCTTCATTTTCACTCGTTTTTCTTCTAGTTTGCATGATTTTTGATCCCTAATATAGAGTTAACTATTTCATGCACCCACACATGCACAATTAGCTCTATTTGATCTCAAATTAACTCTTCAATCAATCTCATGCATTCCCTCACCTCCATTTTCTCTCCATTGATAAGCTATCTTTGCTTCATCACTCTCCAATCAACTGAATTCACTGGGTAATGAACCTTGTTAAGTCCCCAATCATCTTTGTTAACTCATCAATCAAAATGAGTTAACTCTTCAATCAATTCCTTCTTATAAACCTATAAATACACCCCTCTCTCAAGCACAAAGGGAGGCAAATTCATTGTGCACACAGCTCTTGCCAATTTTGCTCTTCAACTTAGCATTTAAATGTTGTTACAGGACTAAGGTGCCTTTTGCTTTATTTGTTCAACCAAGTAGCATCACACTGCTTCATTGTATGCCATTGTGCTCAATCCAAGCTCTCATTAAGCTCATACAAGATTTATCAAAGCTTCTTTTTGCTTCTTCGTGTTGTTTTGTTGTCAACAGGATCACCTGCTACCACAAAAGGATTCAAGGTTGCCTATTACAAGGATTGTTGAGGGTAGTGGAGTCAACAAATCTTCGTTTCTCTCAAGTTCCTTCATTGTTTTTGTTCCTTCATTGTTTTTGTTCAATCAATAGTAATTAGAGAATCAAATTTGCTCTTGGGAATAGTAAAACATTGCTTTTTCCTTGATAATTAGATCTTGCATGTTAGACTAATTGCTTTCTCATTTCTAGATCTAGATTGTTAGAAAAATCATTTTCCCTTTTCATTAGATTAGATTGCTTTAAAATCATCGAAAATACAAAAAACATAGGTAAACTTTACATTAGAAAAATCATATTAGATTGCATACATATTTCCCTTTCATAGATTAAAAGCACTTTCTATTTCCAAAAACACTAAAAAATACCAAAAAGATGTTTTGCATATCATTTAGCTTGCATGCATGTAGAAACCCTAGAATAGACAAAATTGCAAACCCTCGATTCCATCATGAGGTAACCATGGTTAAATGATCCAATCAAACCCTCGATCCCATCATGAGGTAGAGACAAGTCAAACCCTAGGTCAACTAAACCCTAGGTCAAAACCCTAGATCTAGTTAAGGTTAGTAGTCACGCATTTACCTCTATCCTAATTCACGAATGTGCTTAGGAGTAAGAGGGGAGTGAGTGGGGGCTATCTGTGACGAGATCCAAGAGATCCATCCGTGACTACAACAAGAAACATTTGTTCAACCACAAGGAGACCCATTCGTCCTCTTGTTGTTAGAAGAAACTAGACAACACCAAATACAACAAGAACTTGTTCAATGCATACAAAGACAAGAGGACATCAACGAAAACAATCGCTTACCCACACAGAGGTGGAATCTAAGAAATCCAAATAGAAGGAGAGAAACTAGTGACCCTTTGGGTCATAGGGTTATCTCAACTACAACAGTGATCAAACAAAATATACAACTAAGAACACAAAAACAAAGGCCGCAGTACTTGCCGACCCCTCTGTGAAGTCCATCTCTCCAACAAGCCAGACCCCCACCGTGTCTCGCCTCCTCTCGATTGGCTAATTTCATGTGAGCGAGAGTGACGTGGCAGATCACCCCGTGGCAAGGAGGGAAAGGGTCCGTGTGCGTGTTGAAATCTGACCCAATAGCCCCAGGCAACCAGAGTCATGATTTTGAGCGTACAGTGACAGTAGCATATACTCTTTTGAAACCTTCTTTGAAACTAAATTCTCACATTCACCTAGCAACTTCATATTTTTGACACATCATGTTCTTGATAAGGAGCAATTTAGCATAGTCATACATCTTTCAAGGCAATCCCCCTATGGATAACAACCTTATGATTTCATGATAGTCCCTTGACCGTCCATGCTTTTGATTGTTTTGTGCCTTTTTGACTATGTACAATAGTAGGGTTTAGAAAGATGGAAATTTGTTATTGAAATTCACAACATCTTGATGGTATTGTGACCATGATCTCCTCATATGACATGAGAAGAGCTATTCCATAACCTTAGAGAAGGTGAGTGAACTGTTTGACATGATGCCTCAAAGAAATGTGGTCTCATGGAATGGTATGGTTGCAGGATATGCAAATAATGGATTTGTTGATAAGGCTTTAGAAACTTTCAAGAAAAACCAATTAGTGGGTGTAAAGTTAAAATCCACAACCTTTGACTACATCCTCTCTGCTAGTGCCAAAGTAAGATCTTTGGAACACAGTACATGGTCATCCATCAAATTGTAAAGGATATGGGAATTTTGTAAGATGTTGTAATTGCAACTGTCGTAGGAGATATGTATGCAAAATGTGGAAGCATAGAAAAGGCAAGTGGATTGTTTGACATGATGCCTTAAAGAAATGGAATATCATGGAATGCCATGATTGTAGGATATGCACAAAATGGTTTTGTTGATAAGGCTTTAGAAACTTTCAAGAAAAAGAAATCAGTGGGTGTAAAGCCAAATTCCACACTGCATCCTCTCTACCTATACCAAAGTTGGATCTTTGGAGTTCATGGTACATGGACATCCATCAAAGCATAAAGGATATGCAAATTTTGATAGTTGTTGTAGTTACAACTTCCCTAGAAGACATGTATGCAAAATGTGGAAGCACAGACAAGGCAAGTGAACTATTTGACATGATACAAAAAGAGTCTAATACAACAACTATGTATGCAAAATGTGGAAGCATATGGGAATTTTATCAAATATTGTACTTGCATGCAATGATGACTCAAAGAAATGTGGTCTCATGGAACATGCCATTATTGAAGGATATGCACAAAATGGATTTGTTGATATGGCTTTAGGAACTTTCAAGCAAAAGCAATAGGCGGGTGTAAATCCAAATTCCACAACCTTTGACTGCATCCTCTTTGCTTATGCCAAACTGAGATCTTTCAAACATGGTACATGGACATCCATCAAAGCATAAAGGATATGGGAATTTTGATAGATGTTGTAGTTGCAATTGCCCTAGAAGACGTATATGTAAAATGTCAAAGCATAGATAAGACAAGTGAATTATTTGACATGATGCCTCAAATAAATGTGGTCTCATGGAATGCCATGATTGTAGGATATGCATAAAATGGATTTTTTTGATAAGGCTTTAGAAACATACAAGAAAAAGCAATTGATGAGTGTAAATGCCAAAATGGGATCTTTGGAATAGGGTATGGACATCCACCAAAATAGATTGTTTGGAACAGCGTATGGACAACCATCAAAGCATAAAGGATATAGGAAATTTTTCACATGTTGTAATTGCAACTGCCCTTGTAGACATGTATGTAAAGTGTGGAAGAATAGACAAGGCATGTGAACTGTTTGACATGATGCCCCAAAGAAATGTCGCCTCATTGAATGCAATGATTGCAAGATATGAACAAAAAGGATTTTTTGATAAGGCTTTAGAAACTTTCAAGCAAATGCGATTGGCGGATGTAAAGCAAAATTCCACAACCTTAGCCAGTATCCTCCTTGCCTATGCCAAAATGGACATCCATCAAAGGATAAAACATATGGGAATTTTGTTAGATGTTGTAGTTGCAACTGCCCTCATAGACATGTGTGCAAAGTGTGGAAGCATCGACAAGGCACGTGAACTATTTGGCATGATGCCTCAAAGAAATGTCACCTCATGGAATGCAATGATTGCAAGATATGAACATTTAATGGATTTTTTGATAAGCCTTTAGAAAGTTTCAAGAAAATGCAATTGGTGAGTGTAAAGCCAAATTCCAAAAACCTTAGAAGTGGTATCTTTGGAACACGGTATAGACATCCATCAAAGCATAAAGGATATAGGAATTTTGTCAAATGTTGTAGTTGTAAGTACCCTGTAAGACATGTATGCAAAGTGTGCAAGCATATACAATGAACGTGAACTGTTTGACATGATGCCTCAAAGAAATATTGTCTCATGGAATGCAATGATTGCAAGATATGCACAAAATGGATTTTTCATTAGGCTTTAAAAACTCTCAAGCAAATGCATAAAAGTAAATTTCAACCAAACACAAATTTTGGCACATCTAAAACCAAATTGCACAACCTTATCCAACTTCCTCCTTGCCTATGCTAGAATGGGATTTGGGGAACATGGTGTGGACAACCATCAAAGCATAAATCATATAGGAATTTTGTCACATGTATTGTATTTGCAGCTGCCCTTGTAGACATGTATGGAAAGTGTGGAAGCATAGACAAGGTGCGTGAACTATTTGAAATGATGCCTTAAAGAAATGCACAATCACATAGAATGCAATGATTGCAAGATATGCACAAAATGGATTATTTGAAAATGATTTATAAACTTTCAAGCAAATGCAATTGGCACGTGTAAAACCAAATTCATGTAATAATAATTGATCATCATATTAAATATTTAATATAAATTGTCATATACATAATGTCATGAACATAACATCTAGTTTACATACAAAGCCATACAAGCATGTCCAAGAAAAGCCATACAGGCATATATACAAAAATATACATCGGTAACATACAAAAGTATGTATAAAAAGCCATCTAGGCATACAAAAAAAGTCCCAAAAACTAGTTTCCTATGGACTTTTATGAAATAATCAGCGGCCCTTGCTTGACCATGAAAATGGAGAGCCAATATGTGACTCATCCTCTCTTTGTCGTCGAGTAGACCTCTTTGAAAAAAGTTCATGCAGACCCACTTGTTAATACAATCAAACAATATGCACATTACTATAGAAAAATGTACATGAAATATATAACATCACATATGTAATCGATCACTTACCACCATCTGATGATCACTCTCCATCATCTTGTCTCTAGCTTCCTTGTCTATAGTTGGATGGGCTGGAGTTGTGACCTCTTGTGAGAAGCATCAAGAAGCAAAATTGACTAAACATAAATATCATTTATGTACATCAAATGACATGAGATAAAACAAGAAATACAAAATTATGACATTTTCATGTTATTGGCTCATACCTCGGTCAAAGGATTTGAAGACATCATGGTTGCAACAATGCCTATTTGTGCTGACTCACAAAGATGAGGAGGAGTCTCCACATTCAGTATTTGAAAATTAAGTTCAAGATTATTCGACCAAAATAAATACATAACATTATTTTTAAAATGCATAATGATTAGAAATGGTTAAATTTACCTCTGTAAAAGTGGTGGATTTGTGTCCAGGGGACCAAGGAAACCATGGAGGTCTTAGTGACTATTGAAATCATCAAATTGTCACAAAATAATATTACCATTGACATATCTACAATAATTACAATCATGTGATAAATTACATACCCGTTGACTTGACCTCCTCTTGTAACCCGCCAATGGACGGCTAACGGAGGTAGGATGAAGACTCTAACCCTAAAATTTTATTGCGCAGACAATTACATACATTTGACATATAATATAGATAATCATATAAAATTAATTACAAATTTCAAATAGCAATATATTAAATCAAGATGAAACTTGTAACAAATTATCTGAGAGTCAATACCAAATGTATGCTATAAGAGATCGTCACTGATAACAAGATCATCCAATATAGATGCCTCCATCAATGGATCCCGCCCCTACATCGCAGCATCCTACCGAGAGTCCTATCGTGCGTCCTACGTCCCATAATCACACAAGTTCCCATATGAACTGTACAAATGTGGGGACACATGACGCCTATTGCTTTCACCCTCATCTATTTGGATAAGATCATCGGCATGCTGTGATAGAGTTTGGGTGAGAGTAGTCAATGAATGTAATGTCTCCACCTCAACACTCTCCTTCAAAGTCAAAGGGAGTGACCTACGTTCTGGCCTCAATAGGGGTACAGGCACATGGTTTTCATCTAGCTGAGCCCCGACTCTATCTTTGACAGAGCCACCACATCTACCCTGGAACTCACGAATGTCAAAATAATTGGGAATCTTCTTGAGGACAAACTTGCAATGCAGTTTCCTCAAGAAATATTGTGGTAGCTCATGATTGTTGCATGGGCGCTCATCGAAGACCATGTACCATCTATCCCAAAAGTTTTGAAATATTTCTTCATTCCTACACCAATGAATAAGAAACTGTTTGCAAGTTTCTTCTAATCTTTAGCCAGTTTTGGGATTAATAAAGTGTGCACATAATTGAGATTTTGTAATTTTTTTATTTTTCACTTGTTCATATGACAACTTGTCGGTATAGTATTGCTGACACCTCTCCCTATAGTCTTGGAATTTGGTGATTTGTTTTGTCACCGAATCGGTGTGGGAAACAATCTCCTCTAGTGACTTCTCAAGCGCCCTCCTATGATCGGTGCTTGCACTTGGATTGTTTAGTGTTTGAATAAGGGCTTGAAGATGTTTCTTGTTTTCTTCTATTATCCGTAGGTAGTTTTCTTGAGTATCCTTACATTGTGAGGAAGTGAAGGTGGGTTTTGAGGGTTTGGAGGGTTGTTTTCACCCTCATCAGCTGGATTTAGGTTTTCTCTTGCCTCAATAACTGTAAATGCAATATTAAAACTAATTGAACATTGCAAAATTCAAAAATTCTTCTCAAACTAACAAAAATTGATCAAACCCTACTTTCTTCTGTTGCTAGACCCTCCAAATTTGCTGCACGACGTCTTTGCCGGCAAGGTGGCATCATGAAAATAATGTTTTCTCTCTTGCACGTGCTTGCAGAGGCTTTCCTTGAACGTGCTCGCGGTTTCCTCTCAGTTTTTTTGCAAACAAACTCCTTTGGTCATGGTGAAATGGAAGAATAAAAGTTTTTTTGCACTTTTATGTCACAAAAAAACATGAGCGCATTATAACGCGCTCGCATTTTTTCTTGTTTTGGACCATGGTAACAAATTTTTGGTCTCCCATCTATGTGCATACACCCAGACTTGTAAATTTGTTTCTAGAACACACTTCAAAATCCCTCAAACAAATTAGCACCTTATACATTTCAATCACACAAAGATTTGATTATGGATATATTTGATTGTTTACAATGGGGATGTCTTTGTTTACAACCCTAGATTAGCTTCCATTGGTTCATTTTGATGGTTTGATTCTTTCATAGGCCTCAAAACTCACCAGTTGAGTCAATGCATTCTAGGCGGCCAAAATGTGATGGTTATCCCAGTGTTTCATTTATGGTGATCTCTGGAGGGGAAGGATTTTTATGCACATTGAGGCAAGGGGCCTTCAGCTACTATGCTAGAACTAGGGGTCACAACTACTCCACAATACCCACATGATACATATTTTAATCTTTATTTGCTTAATAGATACAACTCACAAATCCTAATTATGTGGGATTTGAGTAAGCACCAAATGATTCGTTGTAGATACATAATTTTGTCCATATTGCCAAAGCAGATACTACAAAGAAAGAAAAGGCAAAGACCTTTGGTCAAACCAAATGCACTCAAGATTTCAGTGTTATAGATGTTGCATCTACTTTAGTATATCGGAGAAATGTTGTAGCTACTAAAGCAACACCAACTGAAAAGACTATTATGCATGTGGTCATTCACATGGGAGGAAAACCAAAGGGATATAGATAAGATACTCTTTAAGAAGGAGAGGGACATAAAACTTGAAGTGGATGCTAGTGTCTAAAGAAACCTAAAGGAATCAAGAGAAGAGAGATGGGGATAAGAAGTGACAGTCATTGATTTTTGGAGGCCACACCAAAGATCCTATGGAACTTCATCATTTGAGTCTTGGTCATCCTCTAGGTCACTTCAACCAGGTAGGGTAGAATTTTCAATCGGAGGGTAGAATTTTCAACTAGGTAGCATAGACGTGCCTCATTTGAATAATATATGGGAGATGTGGCTATTTTTTATTATTTGATAGTAGATGAGGAAGTTGTAAACACTAAGTATTTTGAAATTTGTATATTTTTCATCGGTCACACCCAAAAGTTAAACTATAGTCTTTGCCTTAACAATTTGATGCCCAATTGTTTGTATGGCTTTAAGCTTATGGTTTCAATTTAATTTTTGGTTACATCATAGATTATAACTTTTAATATTATGCCCCAAGTAAGTTGTGTTTCAATTTAAATATAGTTGTTTGCATACTTAAAGTTGTATAAAATAAATAACATAAAGAGTTGTATTTATTTCATCCATTTGGTAGATTTCTCAAGTTGTATGTGAACAGTGAAGTTGATGTCTTATTATTGAAATATAGGAAGCATTAAAGTATGATGATGGAGTTAAAGATAGAAAGTTAGTGGAGTAAAAAAATGTAGAGGCATTAGTTTTTCTGGATCAAAGGATTCTCAATGCTCTGTAGTTGGTATTATTTTATTCATCATATTGCTACTTAATGTCATGTAATTAAAAAGACAACATTAAATTTTTGTCCCCCTTGAAAATTTTTGTAAGTGTTCTTTTTATTTATGTTCAATAAGAAGGTGTGATGATGGCTACTTTTTTTGGTTAGAAAATTTAGACAAATGTTTCATCCTTGGATAGTAATAAGTTGTAGATAAATTAATGTTGGTCCCTATAGGTAGTATGAAGTCTTCCTTGTTTGTATAACAAAAGTTGGTATGTTACACTTTCTACTTGTACGCTTCCTTTTGCTCATCCTAGATTATCTGTCATTTAAATATCTCGTATATTTCTAATAGAAAGAGGATATATCCAATAAGTGATTATCTTTTGGCAACACCTTTTAGGGGTTTTGAGCTAATATTATGCTTTTCTACTCCATTGGGATTTAGAATGTGTGTAGTCCAGGATTGTACTTGGTTAGTGGAAGACAAGGAAGGTTAGTACAATGTATTCTAAGGACGATTTGAATGCACGTCGAGTTTGAATCGACAATGACTCAAGTGTAATGCTTGTGTGACAAGTGCATTGCTCCTACTCCTATGCATTTAGCTAGAGGAAATGAATGGATGTTCCCAACAAAACCACTGCCAATAATCAGAGTGATGGCACCAATCTCACGTCTTGGAGTGTGGAGGCTAAAACCAACCCAACAATCTCAATTGAGAATATTGAATTGTCCATTTCTTGAAGACTAATTGTGTTTTATGCTAGAAATTCCACCAATTTGGGGTTCTACCCAACATTTGGTAAGGTAGAGGATTGCTTCAAGGGAGTTAGGCTATGGTGGACTCACATTGCCCTATTTGAAAGTGCAGTATATGAGGAGACCACAAAGCAATGAGTAAGAGGTGGAGCTTCACTCTCAAAGCAGAGCAACTAGACAAAGAATTCCTCTATGCTTATTTTGATTACATTACAAATCATGCAGTAGAGTTTAATACACTCAACTTGAAGATCTCACACTGTATACCAATGCCAATAATGGTCACTAGGGTGAAGGATGGATAGGAGTGCCCTTCAAGCATCTCTCAAACTTCACTGTTCTTGCTCTCAATCCCCTACTCAAGTCTAGCATTATAAGAGATCTTGTTCAATTTATGAGGGTAAGAACGTTTTATAGATGGGTTGGGCATTCTTGAAAGCACGAGTACCTTCTTCATAGGTCTCTTGGAATAGGAAAATCAAGCCTCATCATTTCCATTTCTAAATATATGAGATATGATATTACGATCTGGACCTCATGCAAGTGGGTGACAACACCGAGCTCCACACGATTCTCAACCAAACAAAATAATAATTTATGATTATTATTGAGGACATTGAGTACTTGCTTAATATAGCTAATAGGGTTTCAAACCCTCCTCCAGGTGATCAAGAATTATGTGTTGATGGGTATTACAAGGCAATGTCTAATTGCATCTCACGCTCCCATTTCTTTGATGACCTCTTCCACTAGGCCAACATAGTTTGTCCCCCCTCACTTTGGGGGGCCTTACCTAATAAACATTTAATGATACACATGGAATGAGATTGAAATACTTCTCTTAACGATCATGGTAACAGGACCAATTATTGCACACAAAAAGGAACCAATGCCCTCTATGCGATGACCATGTTGCATTGTCTAAGTCTCTTTATTTCTTGCTTGTCTTCTGCCATGACCTCAAAGGCATTGTAGTGCACCTAGGCAAGCTCTCTGTATTTTATGTGCCACTGTGGAGAAGATGATCCATGGTCTCCAGCATGCCTTACCAGTTATTCCAACCGTGAGCCTCCCTCCACACATCACTCAACTTCCTTGCATTCGTTCTCTTTGTGTTTATATCCTTGTGCAAGGAGTGGGGATAATCATAATGTCTCCTGCTCTTTAACTTGTATTCCTTCTCCACTATAGTCAACACTTGTGTTGCACTTAGGGATGATGCTCTCTATCTCTCTCTTCATCAATATTTTCATTGATGTTACCTATATTAATTTCATTCTCAACTCTAGTATTCTTTGACACCATTGAATGAGATTGTTTTAATGTCTATGTTAAACCTATTTCTTCATATAATTCCTCTATCCTACTATGGAGAACTTGTGTCTCTTGTTGTAGAATGCAAATTGAGATGAAGAGTCTTGATTTATGTCTTCAACTTCAATTAAATGCTATGTGGCACTTGATAAACACTTGCATTCACAATCAAAAGCTTAGCTCTAAAGAGCCACTTGGCTAGGGAATCGATCACCCCTACGAGTGAACCCAAAAAATAAAACCTTAGCCATAAAAATAAAGAGCAATTACTTATTAATGATTTAATTTTTCAACTATGATTATTTAATTATGAGACTTCATCTCAAATTAGCAAGTCAATAATTTTTACGCCGATAGGCATTTCCTTAGTGAGCAGCACTACCTCAATTACATACATGAATGATCTAGATTAAAAGAGCTACCATAGAATAAATCTGAGCCATTGATTTGTTAAAATAAGTAATAAATGATAAAAGACAAAAACCAAAAAAAATTAAAACCACTTGCATGAGACACAGCATTGTGATCGTCATACTCGAGCAAAAAGTAAGTAAAACATACCTCCATTTATTTCTCCTTCTTCTTTCTGGCTGATCTGATCATTTTCATTGTTATAAGCGTAGAATTATCCAATGACTGATCTGTAACACCACGAGATACCGAGAAAAATTTCCATGGTGTGACACGGTCCATCGGGATAATAAACAAGGGTTCATCCGACGGGCAGAGTGTGGCTAATAAGTGGAAGTCCAAGTCAACGTGAGGATGAGGTCCATCGGCGCGTCAGGAGAGCTGTTGAGAGCTTCACCGATGTGGACTGTCACACCGACAGTCGAAGTCAATGTGTATCGGTGTATCAGTAGGATAAACGAAATGCTCATCGATGATCCAAGTCACACCGATGGTTGAGTTAGCAGGTGTCATCGGTGTGTCGGCCGGAGTTTATAGACATTCGTTGATGAAAGAGTTTGGCCAACAAGTATGGTTCGAAGGTGCCTTCGGTAAGATCGGTGCGTCGGCAGAACATGCTTGGCACATGGCACTTCAAATAGAAAATTTGCCTACAGGGCAAAGGATTAATCACTGTGCACAGGTGTACGCCAAACTCCCATGAATGAATGAATAAGGGTGTGCCCCTCCTGCATAATAGCCATATACCATTTTAGGAAGCACTTGGCTTGCTAATTCACTGAACTCACTCACATTTACAGGCTTTGAAGCAATTGTTTTTTGCAATTTTACTAGACCTTAAAAAATCTTAAAGCACCAAAAAAAAAAAAAACTAGTCTAGGGATACCTGGTATACTTGTAAATGCTTGAAGAAAAATTGCACTTCCTTTCAGTTTGAATGCTAACATCTAGGAGTATCACAGGACTCAATTCAAACATACATGCCTGAATGGAACGCTAGTGGAACCATATAACTGTCTAGTGAACCCACAAGTTAGTCACAGCCTGCTTAACTTGAAACTCATTTACAGTGGTGAATATTTAAAAAAAAACTTACTCTGTTTCATACACATTTTAGACTACTAGTAATTTTTCCTTGCTTCTTTTTTAGCTTCAAAATATCGCCTAAAGTTACTCACATTCTTTAGGTTAGCTGAAAATAACTACATTATCATTACACCCATTAAAATTACATCACAACCTCCCACCATGTCCTCCCTTAGCATTAAAACTAAATTGTTTCTGTCCCATAACCTATAGAACAAACCCGCATGGCAATTTGTGTGAAAACCCTACAAGCCACCTAAACAATGTAATGAGGCATAAGCTTCACATGATTTCAATTATAATGAAGCCCCCAAAATTACCTGTGTTGCCTTTGGCACCTCATCGCAAGAGATTTCACATTGTATAACTGTTGTTGCCTATTTTCAGCATCCACAGAAAAGGAAATTATTATTATATAGCAAATGATCAATATAGCTATCATCTGCTGTGCCATACTCATTATCGGGGAAACCCATTTTTGAAAAACCATTCTATTTGCCATGAGAACTCAAAGAGCTAGCCTAACAACCCTGTATTGAAGATGAATGACAAATACTACCGTCTAACTTTATCAAAACATGCTTCTCTCTGTTTCTCCAATCTAATGAAACGTAAAGATATCTCTATGTAAGAATCAAAGTTTGAGAAGGCTAAAATAGTAGTAGATAAGGGGCCTGACACATATCCTGAAAAGAGAATCATAACTTTTGCATCATATACCTGCTTCATCTCCACCCAATTTTTATGCCATTGATTTACTTACAGCGTTGCATACTGTAAATGTGCTTCAATAAATATACTAACATAACATCTTGCAGTTACCTGCTTATGCAAATTGCAAAGAACATAATAACCTTGATTTCCCTTAAAATCACGATGCAGAGTAAGATGCATTTAAATATACCAATATGACAACCAGAATGGGAAAGTGGGCCTTGGAGAAGAAAATAGAGTTGTATTAAGTGATATTCAGACAGATTTTAACTATGGCCAACGAAGCTCCTCTAGTAGGTTTATTTGTGACGTGTACACAAGTTTTTGGAATGCATGCATGGCTGAGGCAGACAACCTACCGGGTGGAATGCATGCAGGAATGAACAACGGTCTGATGTCACGTGTCTAAGTAAAATTCTAAAGATTTCATAACACTAGTTAATTGGAACGGGATAAGCATGATGTTAGTTTGGGTATAGACTTAATTTAGATCATCCAGTCTTATGTCTCTCTTTTCAGCAGTGTTTTGTTCCGGTTGATAACACAATATTAGAACCCTGAGGATATTATAACTAGCAATTGTGCATACGTCAATAATTCACTGGGTTCGATATTTTTTAAAACATTGGATAGGTGACCACTTCAAATTAATTTTTTATAAATATTTTTAATCTATTTTCAGGGATTACAAAGTGATTATACTAATTTACAAAACTTCAAATTCACTTCAGGGATTTCACAGATTTAGGCAACTGCATCAAGTGCATCTTGAATAGGTCATAAAATACATATATAGAAGATATCCAGGTATTGGTGGTTCTTCAACTATCACACAAGTATCTATACAGATAAAATGAAGAAAATATGAAACAAGTAGAGCTTATGATGCTTGCAGAGGACCAAGGCTTATAAGGATCCTATGTGGCACGAGGAGCAAGCATACAGTCACCCAAGATCTTCCAAAAACATATTGTATTTCTCAGTTATTTCAGTTACAATAATTTGATTCCCTCTCTTTCTTGCTTCCTCTTTGAACAAGTAAATTTAATTCCCATGGAATGGCAATACAAAAATGAAAATGGCTCAGCAACCTGGAAATCCATTTTGATGATTCTGGATGTTTTCTTGACCTGGAAATTGTTAGAATATCAATAAGATCTGAACCCTTGAAGAGGATTCTTGAAGTTAGACCCAAAATGTTGGAAGACATGGTTGATTCCTGATGTATATCTCAAAATGTTTACCCGTGGAAATCACAAAGGGATTGAAAATTGTTTTCTCGAGTTTACAACTCAAATTTAGAAGTTTCCTAGAAGAAACCATCACTTGATTTCATATTCCTGAATTTCTTTTTGGAAATTTTCAGTAATATCTGGAAGTTTATGATAGTGATTGTTGGAGTTACAAAATGCTTATGCCTTTTTTGATATTGTTTTATGTTGATTGACTTAAGGAGTCTACCCCAAATTTTGTGTTGTTTCCTGACGTATCCATCCCAACTTCCAATACCTGTAATTCAAAAATTTCCAAATACGAATTTTGAATTACTCATGCAGCACAGTAAAATACATATTATCTATAGTTATGCGCAGTCATTTATTTGCATGTTTGATTGCATGCCACAATAATGGTTACCCTTCTTAACCTTTTGCATCTGGTGCACAAAATGTGTGTTTTAAAAAATAGCTATATTATTATTGTAGTAACTTCTAATAACTATAACTTTTTATTAAATTAGCCGCTGTTCTTATTCTATAACAATAAAAGAGACCTAAGGCACATCATGCCTAAACATCATGACAAACAAAATTCCTAAAAACAATTACTAAAGTCTTTTAAGAGTTAAATATTGAACTGCACTATTCTAATACAAATATCAAGCATTAATGTGAATTATACAAAGAAAACACTACAAAGGCGAAGCACCGAGGTGAATTACAGTAGAAACACTTAACGAAAAACAAGCAGCACTGTAATTATAAAAAAAAACTCCCGAAACCAAGCCATGTTCATTATTTATGGAAACACTACAAGGTCAAGCACCATATGAATAATAAATGAAAACAAATATTGAGCTCAATGGTATTAGGAGACACTTGTTTGCATAATAGCCTTAATATTGAGCTCAATGACATTAGGAGAAACTTGTTTGCATAATAGCCTTACTTTGAGTTTTTTGAAAGTACATACAATACTGATAGGAACTCAAACTTTTCTTAAAACATTAGATGTGAAAAGCATTGTACAGAACACCAAAAATCTCTATCAAACATGAAGCAAAAAAATTCAAAGAGTTCTCTTCTGTATCCCATGGTAGACAAGTATATGCAATGCTTGTAATAAACAAAAAAAGGCTGGACTCACCTCGTATTTCCAATAGATATTCAGCAGCAAAAACAGGCTGAAAGGTACCACAGTTAACAATGGATGCTAATTCTAGCAATTGTTAAAACCACCAATATAATTGCCTCTACTACTACTACAAACCCTAAAACAACCCATTGCAGCGCCATACCATGCAATAGATTGCTTGCCTTTAACTTAAAATCAATGGGAAATTCATTCAAGATATTAAATAAGAATACAGAGCCATTCAATCTATATAATTTTGAAGGAATTTTTTGCTTCACTGTGGCGAGATTATGTAGTTTTAAAGCCTGCCAACGTTGTATTTGTCAGATCATAGGCTAAGCATGCAGTGGACACAGTACAAAGAGATGCATGATAATTACAGTGGTTTATGTGGTATGCACTGTTGTGGACACTTTGCATTCCACTAACTTTAACAACCGACGAGTTAGGAAAATTTTTTAGCATGAAATTTTCCACGGCAAAAAAAAAAATTAAAGCTGGTTGTGGTGGTGTCACATGGATGAAGTGTTTAGTAGAAGTTAGTAATTTGCACAAAACTATCTATAATTTGAAAAACACATTGACTTATTGAAACATTTATCACAACAGTGCACCAAATCATCATTCAACACAAATAATTTGGTACAAAACATGTTCCATTGCATTTGAATCATCATTTACATTTAACAATCTATTCCATAGCTTTATACAAGGCGCATGTGAATATCTATCGCTACTTAGCTCTTTATTGCTATATCTCTTTTCCCTCCAACTTTTATGTATTGGACTAATGGTTTCTATCTATCTATCCATGGCTAGAGGCTTTGCTCTATTTATATCTTCTCTATACTACATTTTCTTGGCCAAGTTTTACTCTTAAATCAAGAGTCACGATTTATCTAAATTTCTTTTACGAGACCTACCATGTATCTTTCCTTTGAGGAAGTTGTCCTCTTCCTTTTGTTGCTACTTATTTCTCATCCTTACACCATTGTGTGTTGCTTGTATGTCTTATTAAGCAAATAATTCAAGAAGTTTTATATTGAAAGTAATGTTCACTATTTTGTTTTGCCTTAGGTAACATTTAAATATATTTTTAAGTGAGATTATAAATATTAAGAATTAATCTTTTAATATTACATAATTAATAATATAATAATAAATCTATAGATGTTTTGCCTACAAATTTGTATTTTGATAATTATTGGCATTTATTTATTCAACTCTCACAAGTCTTGTGTGTCAAGGTGTCAAGTAAGGTGATCCATTTTCCCATATCCTATCACTTGCTATTAAAACTACCACTGAAAATTTGTAGTCATTCCTTTGTTTGTTTGAATGTCAATAGAAAAACCCTATGTCATGTGCCTTCTACTAAAGATTGTCCACTACCTACCTCAAACTTCATTGAAAGGTATATGGTCCGACCAACAGCATTAGAGTCATTGCCATTGATTGATGTAAGGAGAAATTGGAATTGTTCAAAGTCCCACACAAACTACAAGTGGACAAAAAGAGATATACCAAACATTGTTCGTGTATCTCCACGGTTTACTGCAATTCCTTCAAAAGATAGTGACATGTATGAGTCCTTTTGTTGGAGTGAGCTTCTGCTATACTTTCCTTTTCGCAACATTAGTCAAGAAATAGGCTCATGTAGGGAAGATATAATCACTCAATGGGAAGGAATGGCTAACAACTACCATGTATGGCATGTTGATCGCACACCACCAAAATCAAATAGCAACAATGATGATGAACTTGGGTCAGATGGACAAGAAGATATACAAGATGTTGATGCAGAGGAATGGGAACTTCTATCCTCGCTCCACCCAGGAAATGATGTTGACTTTGATGAACTGCACATGCTTGGGTATCGAGAATTTGACACATCCCACAATTGGGCTACCACTACAATTGCCCCATCCTTAATGGAGAATGCTATCACATTCATTAACTCTAACCGTTCAACACAACAATTTGAACAAATTGAGCCAAACTCACTTATTGCAAAGGAAAAGCTTTCTTTACAGCAACAAAATGCATTAAATATTGTTGTGGACCATTCTAATCAAAGTGGAAGGCAACTGCCACTTCTAATGATCATACAAGGTACTGCAGGAACAGGGAAATCATATTTGATTAATAGCATTCGAAATGCACTCTCCAAAAATATGCCCATCAAAGAAAAGAAATTGCTTTTGCTTGCCCCATCAACCATTCATTCAACACTTCACATACCAATAAAAGAGATGAACCCTCTTCAAGGTCAAGCTTTATCAACTTTCCAAGAAAGTATGTATTTCATTCAATATATTCTAATTGATGAAATGAACTTCATTGGACCAAGGTTGTTAGAACGCATTGACATCAAACTATGTGAAGCATTCCCATACCATAATCAAAGCCCCTTTGGTGGATGCTCTATTATACTTATTGGTGACCTAGGCCAATTACCACCAGTACGTGATATTTCAATGTATGTTGGATCATCATATGGGACAACACTTTGGAAAAGCTTTCAAACAGTAGTCACATTGAACACAATTTTCCCACAACAAGGAGATGAGCCTAGCCAAATAAGTTTTTGCAACCTCCTTCAAAATATAAGGAATGCTGAGGCAATACAGACAGATTGGGAACTGCTCATGTCACACAATAGTGACAAACTATCTTCCAGCGAACAAGATGCATTTTCTTCATCCATACATTTGTTTGCAAGAAATGATTTGGTTGAAAAACATAACAAAAAAATGTTAAAAGCATTGGACAAACCAATAGCACGGTGCATTGCTGAGCAGAAAAGGAACATAGTAAATTCAAATTCAGATGATGAACAACTACAAACAAAGGTGTTATTGTGCATTGGACAACAAGTTATGCTGAATACAAATTTGTGTGTTGCAACTAGACTTGTCAATGGTGCACTTGGGGAAGTGTTAATGAGGATGTTAGTCACACACAAACACACAAATAAAAGTTACACAACAACCCTTATTTATCTTGAAAGATATGATGAATTCAAAGAATTCATGATCCCAAGTCTCCGTTGATTAGTTCATAATCTACTAACGTTACTCAGTGGTTGATGTGTGCTGCTGTTAATCATTCAGGGGCCTTATGTTCTTCAGTGATTTCTGTAAAGTTTATTATGAACTTGCTCAAATAATGTGCCTACAGGTTGATATTTGCATGATTTCTACCATTATTTGTAAGTCCTTGCATGATATTTTTAACACTACATGCATTTAGCTCAAATATGCTAATAATATTCAGTTATCTACGAGATGTCAACATATTTCTTTTTTCTGCTTATTATTTATCATGATGAGCAGTTATGAAAGTGATTCACTGAAATTAAAATGAGAAAAAGGGTTAGAGAATGAGATTCCCAAAATTACTTGACTGAGATCATTGATCCACATACATGTTCCCATACAACAATGAAGAGAAGAAAACTAGAATCATACTTCACCAGGACATTCTACAAATCTGCATGATCTAGTGTAAATCTCCAAAGGAAAAGTTGACAACAACATGCAATAAATGAAAGCGCTTCTAGTTGAACACAACATTCACCATTACATATCCAGAAATCAACTTGAAGATTACGTAAAGTTTACAATCAAGATGTAATCTGAAGCTTCATCTCCATTCAGTATGCTTAAGAACAAGTACATTTATAATGATCTAAAGAAAGAACCTTGACATTTCAACAATTCAGTCTTCATTAGTCTCAGTAATCCAATCTCTTACATGAAATTGTCACGGTCAGATTTTTACAAAAAAAATGACCTCCTCTTGCTGTACAGTAAAGGGGCTCAATATATAGCTCTAAGCATCCCCAATACGGTGCCCCAAAAAAACCCTAGCTAATCAATGGTCTGCATCCCAAGTGCAACATCAGACAGTGGAAAACAAATCTTGCCAAAAGTCTCCGAGCAGCACACCCATACTGAGCATAAGGATGTCCTCTGCCGTTCTTTTAATAATGTTTCCACCGGCATTTTCCTCCGCATTGAAAGCCTTTACTCCTTCTGCTTCCCTTTGTGATCTTCTGTGATCTGATTGCCATCCATGATGTCATTGCCATTAAAGCCCCGCCTTTATATCTACCTGCACGCCGCCACTATGTCAGCAACTCTGCGACCATCAGCTACTTCGAAATAGCTCCAACATCCTGCAACAAATAAACAAGATTTAAGCACCATCCTTTAATAAACCAGCAGGAAGATAAACATTACATTAAAATTAGGCTCAAAAGTGCAAACACAGATATCAGGTTATGAAACCATGAAAAATGCACATCCAAACGCATATACAGCGTCAAAAATGACCGAGTCAAACATCACTGACCAAAAACATGCATCGAGCCTCAAAACAGCTTCAAAAAAAAAAATCCTATCGCTTTGCTTTCCCGCCCTTTTCTTTGCATATCACATGCATATTCAATTCCTTATATATAGGGCTTGTATGTCTTAACATACAAGCATTCCGAACATACAAGAACCCTTTCATTTTTAACTTCCTATTTAGGTCTGAGTTGCACCCTTAACTTGTACTTTCCTTTTGCACCAATCGCTTGTATGTATCGCTTGTAACTGGAGATATGCATTGCAATTTATACAAGCCGATACATACAAATTCCTTTGTATGTCCCTGTCAGACTTCAACCCCTTTATAGACTGCAGTCCATTTACCTATCAAATCCGCGATGTATAAAAACACAATGAATCTTTTGATATACAATCGGACGTGATGCATTCTTTATACCGTATTTTAATCTCCTTTGAATTCCAACCTGTATGCATAAATCAATGTATGTTATGCATTGTATCTCTTAATATACATTCAGGTTTTGATACATTGCATAAACCGGATTTAAATTTCATTTGAATTCTGACTTGTATGTATTAAGCAATGTACATTTCAAAACATACATACAAGGTGCGGAATATACAAGCATTTAACTCCTTTTCATAATGATTTCAAATCCGCAGCTTGTATGTATCTAATACATATTGCAATGTATGTATCGCAACATACAACAACTCAACGTTACTTGATAAACTTTTCGGTTTCGTCCAATGTATATACTGCAATGTATATTGCATATACATTAAGTTAGGATACATTGCATTATCCCGATTTTAATGTGCTTTGAGTTCCAGCGCTTGTATGTCGGCAATGTATATCCCGAAACATACATACAAGCCGATGAATATACAACGATTACATCTCATTTAATAACTTTTCAGATCCGCGCCATGTATAAAGCGTTGCATATAACCTTTGTATGTTTCTCCTGTATGTAAAGCAATGTATATTTTGAAACATACATACAAACGCCAAATATACAACCGGCGGACTTAACAAAATATTCATTTCAACCCATAACTGTCGGGTCCATTTTGCAAGTATAGATTGAATATTAGCAAAATGCATACAAGGACCTAACATACAAAGAACATTGTATATGCAACCTGATATACAAAACCCTTTGTATATGCAGCATACAAACCCGATTGTGCATTTTACCAAAATACTCATAACTTGCAAAATACAGGGAATTTTAAGATGGTTCAAAAAGCAACCCCTATTTATTTTTGACAAGGAATTCACCTGCACTCTGCTTTGGCACTTAATGCAATTTTTTTCTCTATTTTTAACAAGGTTTGTACTACTTCGCTCCCTTTTCCCTTTACCACCAAGCAAAACAACACACACAAGCAAAAAGCAAAAAGCCATAGTAGGGGTCCTCATTTTGCTAGGAGTAAAATGGGGCGTGTTGTGAACATCACAACAGGAAGTAATTGCTATTGTATACAAAAATGAAACCAAGCCACCAAATCTACCTCTATTTGTTGTTGTTAAGTTTCAATGGTACACTGGATCTGCATGGAACATAAATGAAAAGACAATGGTTCCAATTGCTCCAGTAACACGAGGTTGCCGCCGACAAATCCCGTTGCAAATGGCTTGGGCTCTTACAATACACAAAGCACAAGGTCTAACTATAAACAAAGCAACAATAGACATTGGAAACACTGAATGACAAGGACTCATCTTCACAGCAATGTCAAGAGTAAGAAGTTTGTCAGATCTACGAATATTCCCTGCATTTTCATTTTAAAGATACCAACGCATGGAAAAAAATGTGTATGTAATCCTACGGAAATAAGAAGAGAACCGTCTCAGAAAAATGTCCATATAAAATACGAACAAAACAAACTACTAAATATATATTTCAAATTTTTTTGGTTTTGTTGTTCAATTTTACCTATGAAATACATTAAATAATTATTCAATCTTAACATGCTTACAAGAATTTCACAATTAAATTTCTAAATTTTAAATACAAAATATCAAATGGTTTGATGCTTGTTTAATATTTAATTATCTAATAACATTTAAGGGATGGACATAGGATAAATTGACATAGGATAAAATGATAACTATTTCACTGAACAACATACAAATGATAAGCTATTGTAATAAATCATAATAATGCCACAAAAAAATTTAACTCTAACTATATTTCAATATAATAATAAAACTATCCGCGTGCCCATTAAATCTATGGGTCCAATTGCTAGTTTAAGATTTATTATTATTATAAAATGCTAGACTTCTCTATTTACCCAATACCACTTTCAAGTTTATAAGTTTATAGGGCAATCCTATATGAATTCAATCCATATAACTATCGCACCTCCTTGGAAAATTATACCCAGTTGAATCCCATAAAACATTATAATATGATTTTTCTTGTTCTTTAGTGGATTGGTACGGCCATCAAATTTAAACCCAATGCCGAGTGTGGAAGCAATTCTATATATATCAATCACAATCTGTTTCTAGCTTCTCTGAACACTGTCTGCAACCTCCATTTTTTTTCCTGGCAATTTGCTTAGGCAAAGCCTGTGTTGTGGGTGAGGAGGCATGGAGAAAAGGCCAATGCCACAGCGCGGCCCAGATGGCCGATTCTTACCGCAAGGGCAGCCGGCCCCGAAGACGAAAAAACCTCCCCTAATGAATAAATGCAGCGCCCTGCTGAAAAATCTCATGACCCACAAATACGCCTACGTTTTTAACGAGCCCGTGGATCCCATCAAGCTCGGCGTTCCCGATTATTTCACAGTGATAGAATCGCCCATGGATCTGGGCACCATCAGGGCCAAGCTCAGAGCTTCTCTTTATTCCTCCAAAGAAGAATTTGCGGCCGACGTTAGGCTTACTTTCTCCAATGCCCTCAAATACAACCACCCTGGCGACGTGGTTCACGACATGGCCAAAACCCTAAGCAAACGCTTCGAGTCCAGGTGGAAGGTGATGGGAAAGAAAGCCAAGAAGCGGGCTAGGGTTAGGCGTAGGGGCAGAGTTGGAGTCGATGGTGGCATCATGCCGCAGATGACTTATGAGAAGATGTATTATATTGTTAGGAGGTTTATGGAATGGCCGGGGGATATTCCTGAGGCGGTTGTTGATTTTGTGAGGAGGCATGGGGCCGCTGCTGTGGAAGACGGCGATGAATTGCAGCTGGATTTGAATGCTCTGAGTAATGATCGCATGTGGGAATTGCATGGCCTTGTGAGCAGGTGTTTGGAGGATTGTGATCTGCGCCCTCAGCCGGAAATCAAGGATTCTGATGCACAGGTAGGTTTTGTTCGTCTATTTTTTAAATCCCCTTTTTTTATGTTTATTGGATTTTAGAGTTTGCGTAGGCTTCTAATCCAGAGGGAAGTTTTTTTGTTCTTTGATATTGTTTTCGATATGTTTAGGGTTTACCTCGGCCTCTGGTCAAGAGGTAGGTTTTAGTTCTTCAATATTGTTTTTTATATGTTTAGAGTTTGGGGTTTGCATAGGCCTCTGATGAAGAATACAGCTTTTGTTCTTCAAACATATTTTCGATTCTGATACACATGTAGGTTTTGTTCGTCTGTTTTTTTAAATCTTTTTTTGATTTTTTTGGGGTTTAGAGTTTGCGTAGGCTTCTAATCCAGAGGGAAGTTTTTGTTCGTTGATATTGTTTTCGATATGTTTAGGGTTTAGGGTTTACCTCGGCCTCTGGTCAAGAGGTAGATTTTGGTTCTTCGATATTATTTTTCATATGTTTAGAGTTTGGGGTTTGCATAGGCCTCTGATCAAGAATTAAGTTTTTGTTCTTCAAACATATTTTCGATATATTTAGGTTTTAGGGTTTGCCTAGGCTTCTGGTCAAGAGGTAGGTTTTTGTTCTTCAATAATGTTTAAGGTTAAGGGTTTGCAGAGGCCTGTGATCAAGAGGTAAGTTTTTGTTCTTTGATATTATTTTCAATATGTTTAGGTTTTAGGGTTTGCCTAGGCTTCTGCTCAAGAGGTAGGTTTTTGTTCTTCAATAATGTTTAAGGTTAAGGGTTTTACAGAGGCCTGTGATCAAGAGGTAAGTTTTTGTTCTTTGATATTATTTTCAATATGTTTAGACTTTAGGGTTTGTGTAGGCTTCTGATCAAGAGGCGAGTTTTTGTTCAGCTATGTTATTTTTTATATGTTAGGCTTCAGGGCTTGCAAAGGCTTATGATGAAAAAGATGTAAGTTTTTGTCTGTGTATATTATTTTTAATATGTTAAGCTTTAGGGTTTGCACAGGCCTCTGATCAAGGGGTAAATGTTTTTCCGTCTATATAATTTTTGGTATGTGAGGTAACTCTTTATTTGTTTATTTTATTTTTGATATGTGAAGGGTTTAGATACTATTTAGGCTTTTTCTGTTGGCTTTGTTTGTTGGAGTATGCCACACCTATTGAGTGGGATGAGGTTACTTTAGTTCAATTTCTAGACTTTATCCTGTATCCTGAGAATTTGAAGTTGGGGCTCTTCTTTCAAAGCTTCAATGCTTTTACCACTAGAAATCATCCCATTTGATGTCAAGGTAATATAAGTCTCCAGTCTTACCAGCTTTTTTTGTGTTTGTAGAAGTGTTCATGGAAAAAAGAGAGAAAATTGTGAGTTTGTTGAAAAACATGCAGTCTTTTGAAAAACTTGTTAGCTATATTTAAAATTGGGAAGTTTTGAGATGTTTCCAAAAATCTAATTTTAATGGAAAACATACATGTTATTGTTTATATTTTTTGAAAAACTATAAATGTATAATAATTCCAGAATTTCTACGTATATCCATTTAATCTGAAATGGAGGCTCTTCAGAGGTGTTCTTTGTTTTTTGGAAACTATCTAGCTTTTCGCTAAGTGCTAAAACCTTTATAGCATGTCTACTGGGGATTTGAACTTGGGGCTCTGCTTTCAAAACCCCAATTCATTTACCACTTGAAATCATCTCATTTGACATGAAGGTGGTCTAAGTCACCAATATGACCAAATCTTGTCAACATTTGTACAAGAAAAATGGGGAAAATTGTGATTTTTAAAAGACTTGAGATATATTGAAAAACTTGTGAATTTTATAAAACGGGGAATATTTTTTAATGGGTAATGTACAAGCACTTATTTTTGAAAAATTATAAAATTTAAAACTTGCAAAAGTTAAAAGTTCTTTTGTTCTGAAACTGGGGGCAGATGCCTTTGTTATTTCAACTGCAAATCTATCAATTGACCCATGCTGTGAGTGTGCAGGCTCTTTGTTTTGTAAAATCTATCTTGTTTTTCATCCACTTCTTAAATCACTGTAGCATATGTCCTGTTTTTTTAACAATTTTTTATTGAAATTGCATGTAATATGGCTCAAATTTGGGTTTATTTGCAAGGTTGCAATAACTGTCAGGCTCGTTTCTTGCTGAAAGAGCATCAAAGATCTGTCAAAGGCTTAATGAACATTTTGTTGGTTCCAACCTTATGCACTTGCTTCCAACTGTAGATTAAAAACTTGCAAAATGTGAATCTGCTCTCAGAACTCAATTATCATTGGAAGGAAATCATCTATCTATCGTAATTCAGGTGATTAAACAAATATTCAGAACTATTAATTGAAATAAGGGGCACTTTAATGCCTAGAGTTTTCATTGCTGGCCTTCCTTGGTTGGCTCTGCCTCCAATTTTGAGCACAATTTTGTAGAAGCTTTCACAGTGTGCATTTTTCCTGGAGCAATAACTCAAAACAAAAGTTCATTTTATTTGAATGTTCAAAGGGGATTTGAGAAATCCAAGTGATGGGTATGGAAACTACTTAGGGATTTCACAAGCTACCTGAAGTTTGTATGATATTCCTAAAGCTAATATATATCATTGTAAAGCCTAGCAAACTGGTTACTAACATTTGAGGATTATGAGGATCATTTCCCATAGTAGCTGATGGGCTGAAACTGAGGTAGATTATGGGACAGTGTTGTAGAATAAATCTAATATTCAAATTCACAATATGTATAATAGAATAAAGTTTAGTTTGATCCTTATATCAATCCGTGAGTGTAAGCTTGGAAAAGACATAGCGGCAATATGCACAAGGGTTGCAGGTAGTGAGGTGAGTATTATGAGGATCATTTCCCATAGTAGCTGATGGGCCGAAACTGAGGTAGATTATGGGACAGTGTTATAGAATAGATTTAATATTCAAATTCACAATATGTATAATAGAATAAAGTTTAGTTTGATCCTTCTATCAATCCGTGAGTGTAAGCTTGCGAAAGACATAGCAGCAATATGAACAAGGATTGCAGGTAGTGAGGTGAGTAATAGTATTATGAATGCAAATATTCTAGAAAGGAAAAATGATAAGAGTAGTGTTGGCTAAGCTACAGGAAGCAATTTATACTATGCTGCGTAAAAACAAGAAAAACTACAGGAACTGTAAGCTATAGGGAATGACAGCAAACTGGCTACAGGAATAGAAAATAACACCACTGCAGAAACAAAAGATAACGTGTTACAAGTAATTGCTACCAATTACAGCTTCAAGATCTGCACATTATTTACAACAATACTAAATTCATTCCAATATAAACACAAACTTAATACTCACAAACTGTAACATGAAAATAATTCAAATCAAATTACACAATTATAACTTATAAAATTATAACTATAGCATACAATTCTATTGAAACCATCAAAATAAAAAGAAGACAATTGATCATGACCAAGGCTTCTTGAGAGTGGGTCCTCCTCACATTCAGAATGCCTTTCAAAACATGAGCTAACAATTTTATTATGGTTTCTTTTCAGAAAATATTACACACCCAGCACACCTTTTCTTGGGTGTTCATATAAGAAATGGGCATAACAAGTTACTAAGTTTTCATTATGTTTCCTAGACACAAGACCTTTCCATAAAATTAGCTTTTAAACAAGAAAATCATGGAAGCAATCATTTGCTTGATAAGGTTGAGTTTGTTAGGTCATAATTTTAGCAAAAAGAAAGGACATTAAATAATAATTTCTAAACAAATATTTGAAAATAGCTGTATCTTCCATGTTATCCCATTTTTGTTCTTCCACCAACATAGCCATGTGAATATCAATAATTTTCTTTTGTTTGTACACCCACATTTGCAACTTCCTTGGTTAAATGAATATTTGCTGCTATAGGAGCTATTATTAGCAATAGCCATAGCTACAGGATGGCAGCAATTATTAGTAAATGCAATCAAATAATTATTTTCCTCTTATTCTACCTTAAAACTTAATTAAATATCTTTATTTCTATTTAATCATATGCAGTGGAAATGATAAAAGTGCATGATATAATATGGAAAAGTACTATGAAGGGTATTAATATGGCATAGGAAAAAGGTTGTAATGTGACGATAAATGGGTATAGGCCAACCTCATCAGCTGCCACGTTTTTAAAAAGATGGAATGTAAGAAGTTAAAAATTGCAAAATGAGTTATACAGCAACCTGCTGCGCCACCTCCCCACTCAAAGAAAAAAAGAAACAATGGGAATGCAGAATTTTATTTTTCGTGTTTTGATGAAAGGAAGCCATCATTGGGGAGTTTATTCGGTGAAATTGAGTAAACAATATATCAGAGACAATTTGAAGGGTTGTGGTACAAATTGCTGCATTCTTTGGATATCATCATGTTGTAGGCCAACCTTGGCCTATGTCTTCGATTATATCCTTGACATATCCACAAACCATGTCATCTCTTCTTGCATGAGATGTATGCAGATCCACATCATAACATTTAAACATCATTTGGTAAATGTGCATTTATGAGTCATGGCATTTTATGCACATCTGTATTTAGAAAGTGAGGTTATGATGTCATAGGATGTTCAAATGGAGATTTTCTAGGGTACCATATATTCCTAGTCATGTATTAAGTGATGATTCTAACAATAACATGTCTGATTCCCATTGATAGATCATCTTTTTCAATATCCATTGAAGCTTACCTATATGAAATTGTCATTCTATGAGTTATAGCTTAATTTTGAAATGACTTATTATCTTGTCTCTATATTGTCACAGGCCGGTGATTACATGGATGTAAAAAATGACCAAATTCGACCATTACTGAAGCAATAGATGTCTTCTGAAGGATTGCAGGTGCTGTCAATGTTGAAAGCTATTAAGCAGGACATTAGCTTGTTTGGTTAGAGATACATGAAGGTGAATTGTGCTTTGTTGTCTGAATGTAAATGGAAGTCTGTAATGTGCTACATGGAAAGATGCGATCTTATTGTCAAATGTTGTACTTGGTTTTGAAGGTTTTGGAAAAGCTAGCATATCAAACTGTTTGGGCTCACAAATAGTTCTTGAATTGACATCCTGATGTGTTGGATCAGGAAAGCACTACTTCAGGCAGAAGATTTTTTTTCAGAAACAGCCCAAAGAAAGGAGAAATTTTTCAGAAACAGCCCAATGAAAGCAGTAGAGGTTGGTTCTGAAGAAACATTGAAACTGCATCATTTTTTTCACTAAAGGGGAGGCGCTTAATCTACTCTGGTTTAACCCTGATTTGCATATGTTTGTTTAATGGGTGCAGGTTTCTAAAACATTGGGCTACTTGAGTTACTGATTTATATTTGTATACCTTCTAATGTGTCTCCAGACGGAAGAAACTTCTGAAATTAAGGCAGTTACTACAAGAGATTCTTTATTATTTTATAATGAAAATGCTCAGGAGTAAATTAATCCCACTTATTTCACAATGTGTATTAATGGTAAATATTTTAAGGTGTAAATTTCTTCCAACAAAGCAATGTATATGAGTAATGAGAGGGTAAGGGATTATTCTATGGTTAGTGAAGTACGGCATGTTCTGTTAAGGGCCCAGTGATCCATGTGTTGGTTGACAGCTCTTGTTTTTTACATTTCTTTATCTGTATTCTCTTTTATCGAACTTGGAAATTTCTCTAGTCCATTAGAAAATGATTTTGTGCCATGTTCCAGAGCAAAGTTCTTGTGGAAATAGCTTCAATGAGTAGCCTTTTTCAGACTTAAACACATTACACAATTAAATGATAGTAGTGAGTTCACTGTTCCTGGCTTAACCCAAAGTTACAATTGAGTTGATTGCAATAGGATTTTGTGAAAGCTGGACTGCAAAATGTTTCGGTAAAGAGATGGACAGTGGCTTTTGTTGACAAGATTGGCATCTATACATAAGAAACCATTAATCTAATAGAATATTGCCGGATGCACCTAATTCTGCTTTTATCCAAACAGGATTTGATTCCACTTTTCACTGAAGTTGGAAGTTGCATTAGAGTGAAAATCTTTTTTATTCTCTTCTAAGGCCGGTATAAATTTTTATGCTATGCCCCATGGTTTGAACGCTATAAATGATGAACAGGAAACAATAAAACGATTCTCAGGCAGAATCACACTAATGGGAGGACAGATTATAATGATATGTTTGATCCCTTTTAAACAATAAATAATAGAAGGTAAATACAAATCAACACAACTCATCTTAAGGGTTGAAAGAATTGGGATTGAAGACCCGATTAAAGCCACGAATATGGGTACAAAATATTAAAAATAGTTTAACTTTCTATTTACTTCGTGATCTGTAGGGTTGTGCTAAGCAAGAATCGAATGAATATCCTCCTTTCTCAGGGTTGAGTTAACTTTCAGGGTACATAATTGATTTTGCAGTGCAAGATATTCCATGATTGCAATACTATTATGAAAGATGAAAAGTGTGAGTTCGGGGTGTTAGCAAGTAGTGTTCCTAAATTGCATGATACTGTATTTTGAGACATTGCAGAAGCAACACAAGAAGCAAATTTTATAGGAAATGTTTGGCAGAACATGTTAGGCTTACTGTGATCCATATGGAAATAGAGGTTACATACAAGGGAAATTGGGTATGGAGGAAGAGATAAAAACAGGGAGCTACAAGCTGAGATTCATATGGTGCATGTTCTTTAGCAGATAGGACCTGTTGAATGGAAGATGCAAAACCAAGTTGGAGATAGTTGCACAAACAATTTTTTTTTGGAAACAGGGTCAAAATATTTGAGCCTTGATATAGATGTCTTTCTCGATTTGGTCATCTATCATGCCCTTTTTTCCAAATTAGAGCCATGAAGACTTCTAGTCTATCTCTATTTTTCATAGGCTAAAGGGGCAAAGCTAAAGCGTGTTTTTATGTTAGGGCCCAAGTTTTCAAAAAGAGGTAACTATAGAAGTAGCACTTTACTTTTTATTTGAGGATCATTCAAAATTATCTTCTTTATGTTGAGTGGCTTGTTCAATTTAGGGATGAAAACCTTTGTTTCTAACTCTAGGGTGTTGCTTTACAAATTCTTTGGAATAAAATAATTCTTTTCAAGGGTTTTCATGTCATTTGTACCCATCTAGGGTTTGTTTTTGTAAAATTTTGGAATTATTTTATCTGAAATCAGAAGTTAAATAAGTGTTTCGCATAAATCTAATTGGGGTCATTATAGTGGTATAAGAGCAAAAGATCTTGCTAGTTTGCTTTGGGGTGGATTTAATTTTGTGATGCAGATCTGAGTTGATGCAAGGCAATGAAAATGAAGTGAGATATCAACGAAGGGAAAGAAGATAGAAAAAAATAAGAGGAGGCCATGGGAGATAGAAGAGAGAAAGCAAATATAGAGAAGATGACTAAAGAGATCCAAAACATCATAAGAGTATCAATGGTAGAAATAGCTAGAAGCTCGAAGGGATTGGGTGAGCAAATGCATGTATCTAAGTCAAATAAAAAAAATTAACATAAGGGAGTAATTTAGTCAATGAGAGGATTTCTATTAAACCACCTAACAAGATATTCCGAGCCAAGTTCGTGCAAAGAGAGGAAAAAGATCTATTTGAGGAACTCACATTTGCAGCCTCACATATTGGAAGATATGGACAAATATCATGATGCATCTAATGCCCCAAGTCAAACAATATGTAATGATTTATTTTTCAAGGAGTTTTATGAGATGATGACAAGGAAAGAGAATAAAAAGCGAAGAAGACATAATTAAAATCAATAAAATAAGCCACAAAAAGATATACAACAAGGACTAGGTAAGATCATCATACCTTACTATGATGGTTCAAACAAATGTTCAACTAGGGCTTGGTTACAAAAATTAGACACATGCTTTTCATTGAACTCCATATATGAGAAAGAGACAATCAAGTTTGCTACTTTACATTTGGAGGGTGTGGCTCAGGGATGGTAGTACCATGGCATGATTACACAGACATAACATTATCACTACTTATGAGGAATTTAGCCAAAGGTTGGTAGAGAGATTTGACAAGAAAGATTTGGAGATTCACTTTAGAGAGATAGCACAATTGAGGCAAGAAGGTATGGTAGAGCATTATGTGGTGGAGTTTTAGAGGTTGTCCATGGTAGCACCAAATGTGATAGAGAAGAGGTTCATTATGTTGTTCATGGAAGGTTTAATTGAACCCTGCAAAGGGTTGGTTAAGGCTTTCGATCCAATATCTTTATAGGGTGCCATCAAAAGGGCCTTGAATGTGGAGAATTTGGCAAACCAAGAACAATTTTTACTTCAAGATTCCACCTATGGGGTGGCATAAAAACCTTGTTCAAAAGGGTTTCTCTCAACCAAAGGCACTACCTCCAAAACCAAGCAAGGTTGAAGACTATATGAATGAGTTTCGGAGGAAGAAATTATGATTTTCTTGTAGAGAGCCATGAGAGCTTAGACATAGATGCTTGGGAAAGGGACACCTACATTACATAGAGGTTATTTTAGATGAGGATTCAAAGACAAAAGAACCTAAGCTCAAGGTTGTAGTTGATGAGATATAGCATGAGGACAAGGAAGAAGGAGAATCTTCAGGAGGCACCCTTGCTACTCTTTTTGGAGCACCCAAGTATCATCCTTTCTGAGTTTGAGGAGTTTTCCAGGGTCATAAAGTGACAGTGTTGATTGATAGTGTGGCTACTCACAACTTCATTGATGACGGATTGGTGACTAGGATGGGTTGAAAATAATTTTTTTGAGGGAGTTAATGTTATTTTAGCTGACACATTGACTATCCTTTGCACCAAGAAGACTCAACATCTTGATATCACTTTGGAAAGATAAGAGTATGTGATGATTTCTTATGTGGTTGGCACTGGTGAGACATGTGGTTTTCGGTGTGCAACAATTACATTCACTTGGACAATTTACCCAAAATTATTAGACAATGGAGTTGAAGTTCAAAACCGAAGAGAAGGAAGTTATTTTTCAAGGCCTTTTAATGGAGCACCTCGAGTTGTTTCAGCTAAGAGGATGGATAGAGTTTTTTTGTAGAGGTTAAGTAGCTTGGGAAACACAATGTTTGATCATAAATATAGGTACATCACGTGGTGAAAAGTTTTATCACATTGATATTCAAACCATTTTGGATACACATAGCATAGTATTTAGTGATATTCCTCCAGGATTGCCACTGAATACAGGATTTCGGCATGTCATTGAGTTAGAGGAGGAATCTAAGTCAATAATCATTACTCCTTATCACACATTCTAGGAAGCATAAGGAAGAGATTGAGAAGACAATTAAATATTTATTGGATATGGATCACATAAGGCCTAGTTCTAGCCCTTTTACTTCTTCAGTGGTTTTGGTTAATAAAAACGATGGAAATATGAGGATGTGCATTGATTGTAGGGCTCTGAACAAGAAGACAAAAAAAACCGCTACCTTATTCCCAAGATCAATGAGTTGCTTGATGAGCTTCATGGAGTGGTGTACTTCTCCAAGATTGATCTTCAATCAGGATATCATCAAATAAAGGTGAGAGATGAGGATGTGCACAAAACAACTATTTGTCATGCCATTTGGTTTGACCAATGCATCAACCACTTTCTAATCTTGCATGAATAAGATATTCATTAATCAATTGAGGAAGTTTGTATTAATTTTATTCGATGACATATTTATAAGAAACATGGGAGGTCATTTGAGGCATATAGATGAGGTATTTGGTATTTTAGAGTAGCAGTCACTCTTTGCTAAGACATCTAAGTGTGGTTTTGGGATGCTAGAGATTTTGTATTTGGGGCAATCATTAGTGCCCAAGAGTGTAAGTAGATCAAGAGAAGATTAATGCAATATGAGATTGGCCACCTCCTAAAACTCTAACATAGTTGAGAGAGTTCTTTGAGCTTTGTAGCTATTACAGGAGGTTTGTCAAGGGCTTCTCACAGTTGGCTACACCATTGATAGATTTGACAAAGAAATGAGTCTTTGCTTGGTCAGATTCAACACAATGAGCTTTTGATAAGTTCAAGGTGGTTAATGAGCTCATCATTTACAAGGATAGAGTATATCTTGTTCCCGAGTCCAAAGATAAAGAGACGATATTGAGAATTGCTCGTGATACACATTTGGCAGGCCATCTAGGGTACTAGAAAACCTACAAGCAAGTAAGAGATTTTCTTGGAAAGGACTCAAGGCAAATGTTTTGAAGCACATTAGGAAATGTGTGACATGACAACAAAATAAAATAGAATAGGTATTTCCAATAGGATTATTATGGCCTTTATTCATTCCAAATTAGAAATGGGAGAGTATTTCCATGGATTTTATCACTAGTCTTCCGCGGGTGCATGGTAAAGATTGTATTTTTATAGTAGTTGATAGACTCACTAAGTATGCTCATTTTTATGATATATATTCAAAATATAAGGCACCACAAGTGGCTGATTTGTCTTTTAGATAGATGTTTATACTTCACGGGTTGTCTAGAAACATTGTGAGTGATAGGGACAACATGTTCCTTAGTTTGTGTTGGCAAGAGCTCTTTCAATTGACAGGGATAAAATTGATTCTTAGCACTAGCTATCACCTTCAAATGGAGATAGTGAACAAATGGATTGAGGGATATTTGAGAAACTATATTATAGGGCAACAAACAATATGGATTAATTGGCTTTATCTTGAAGAATATTGCTACAACTCTTCACATCACATGTCCATAAGTATGACTCCTTTCAAAGCATTGTATGAATATTGATGCATTATCTTTTGTGAATTTGATCATTTCAGATGGTAGAGTACTGATAATAAGGGATTTGGTTTAGTAAAGTCAAGACATTTTGAATGCATTTAAGGACAAACCCAAAATCAACAAAAGATATTTATAAATTGCCATTGTTTGGGGAGAACTTTGAGGTGGGAGATATGGTATTTATAAAATTGCAACCCTATAGACAATTTTTTCTCAAAGGAAGTGGAGTTGAAAAGTTTAAGGCACAATTTTATGGGCCTTACACGATTTTGAAGATGATCGAAGATGTTGCTTATGAGTTAGAATTACTAGAAAATAACGAACTTTACAATGTATTTCATATTTCATGCCTCAAGAAAGCACTTGGACAACATATTACTTCTTTAGAGCTGCCACCACTTGATGATGAGGGCAAATTGGTCTTAGTACTTAGAAGTTATGATAGATATGAGAGAGAGAGAAGGTTGAGGAATAAGATCATAAGGGAGTACTTGGTACGTTGGAACAATTTTTCACTAGAGGATGCTACATGGGAAGGAGTCGAGATTTTTTCTCATTGAAATCTACAATTGGTTGAGGGAAAATAATCTAGGGAAGGGAGCACTGTCATGTCCCTTTTCCCAAATTAAAGCCATGAAGAAGACATCTAGCCTATCCCTATTTCTCGTAGGCTAAAAGACAAAATATTTTATTAAATGTTTGGGGCCAAAAATAAAAAGCATTTTTTAATGCTAGGTTAGGGCCCAATTTTTGAAAAAGAGCCAACCATAAAAGGAGCGCTTGGCTTCTCATTTGGGGATCATTTAATTTTCATATTTACATACAATTTTCATATTTGAGCAGTTTGTTCAATCTAGGGCTTCCAAGGAAGAAAACCCTTCATGTGTTTGAATTATAGAGAACTAAAACCTCCTCGAAATTCATCATTTTTAGATCAAGGACAAAAACCCTTGTTTCCAAATCTGATGATCTAACTTGATTTGCAAGCAAATATCTCCATATTGTTGTCAAGGTGAAATTGAAGTCTTAGAAGAATTTTCAAGAATTTTGGGGGAAATTACAACGATCACAAGGATAGATCTAAGTGTATTTCAACATTCAAACTAGTTGCCATATTTGCAAGAAAGGATTTTAGCTGAATTGACATCATCCTAGGTTTCAGTGTTGCCCTAAACCTTTCCAGCCAACCCAAAATTAGCAAAGTGAAGTGCCAATCTTATCGAGACGAAATTGTTATTAAATAGCCAGATCTAGGGTTTCTAGGCAACCATACAAATTCTAGCTACCGTCATACAGATCAGAAGAAACGAAAAATAAACAAAATTTAGAAGTTATATTTTCCAGGTTTTCAATAGCAACAAATATCGTTTCGGAATTTTCTTGAGCGACCTATGCACACTGAACATCAAGATGGTTTGTACACCTGTTGCAAACCCTAACTGTACACTTGTACCAACGATACGACCCATGCTGTGAATGCATAAACTCTATTTTTTTCCTGAAAAATCAGATTGGGCATTGTTGAAGTGTTTCAAATTTCCTGAAATAAAATAATTGTTTAAAGGATTTCATGTTATTTCTACCCAACTAGAGTTTGTTATTGTAAAATTATGATTTTATTAGCAGCCAAGGTTTTGTTTTGATTTTCAACTTAGAATTAATTATCAGAATTATACATTGGCTGTCATTTTCAATTATTTCATCTAAAATCAGAAGTTAAATCAGTATTTGGCATAAATCTGATTGGGGATTACATCATCAATGGGTATGATGTGAATCATGGTGTGATTGATACTAATTCATAGGTTAATGTATTAGCTAAGAAGACATGGCGTGTCACAGGTGTCCATCAATCCTTCTCCATTTGTTTTATCTATGGAAAACAAGATCGAGTAGCCTCATGGTATTTTGCACGATGTAGAGTTAGGTATCATCGGTGACAACTTTTATATAATTTTTGAAGTTTTGAAGATTATGGACGTTGATGACAACCCTAGCTCAGGTTATTTTTTATGGGTTATCTTTTGCCAGTTGGCTAATTTTTCAAAAAAAAGTTGGACTCAATTTTTTTTATTTTGAAAATTATGTTTGTCAAATATTTCTATTTCATTTCCATAAACTAGTTAGATTTGCTAAAATATACATATATAAGGTATTAGACTCTATGATTTTTCTTAAAATTTGCCTACATTACATATATTCATGTTTTTGAGTACCTGGCATGTGCCATTTGTCTTGTGCTTAGTAAAAAATTTCATTTCTTAATGATCTCCGTGAGGGACTACCTTACATACCCCTCTTTTCTTTTAAAGTCAGCATGGACTTGCCAGTTGAAAACTTGACTTTGTTATGCAAATGACACAAAGTAGATGGTTGTGCCATTGGATGATTGTCATACAATGGCTATATGAATTTGCAGATATGAAATATAAATATTTATCAGAGGATCTCAAGAAACAAGATTACATCAAACCCCACTTATGATGACTCTTTTGAGTTAGCTGAGAATGTCTTATGATTCTACAATCATGCTGCACTTATGGGCATGCAAAACAAAAAAAATTGAACTTGCCCAAAACCTTAGAGTGCTACCATCCAAGTAATTCAAGGGACAACTAAGTGGGTCCCTCAAGGGAAAATCCTTCAACTCTATAATGCTTATCAAATTAGTAGGGGTAATTTGCTAAAGTACTAGGATATGAAGGCCTAACCAATGCCCAAACATATCACCATGAAATGGAGTTGAGCTTATTATGCTGATCTTACGGGTACTTGGCTATTATGATCTACTACCATGAAATGAAGTTAAGCTTATTGTTGGAAGAATAAATGATATATATTTCCTGCATTAACATTGTGCATGACATTACACAATGATTGATGGGCTATGCATACATCTATGTTCAAGAATTGGGCTCAAGAGAAATTTACTCTCCTATGTCATTGCTCTTAAGGATGATGGTTGTAGGTGAGTTCCTTTGGACACTAGGTTATGTACCATTAACACATATTTAAACTAACAACATTGTGTTGTAGTACATGAATTTTATTGAATGACAGAAATATTGTTGTGTTACAATCAATATAAGACATTGTGAGATGAAAGATTAGGAGATTTTGAAGGCCTACTTTTATTACACATTTTTCTTTGCTAATGTAGGCCTATAATCCATTAAGGAATTCATTTTTTTCATAGTGCCATTCTGGAGAAGGATGGAGAAATGGAGTAGAATGTTTGTTTGATGTGAGGGACTTGACGACCAAGTCCGCTATTTGTGCATGGAAGGGCTATTAAAGATAATCAAAGTTAGTAGAAGAGAAGCAACCTAGAATTATTAAGGGGCTAAAGAGGTTATGCTAGACTTGAGAAGGAAAAGGTTTAACACACATTTTGCACCAAATGGAGATCCTTAGGTGCATGGTAAGAATACATTTTTCCAAGTTAGCAAGGACAATGATATGGGATTGATGAGTTACACCATCCGTATGTTGAAGTGCAACATAAGGAAATGATATCTTGCCACATAAAGAGGTGGTGTAGGCATATTATCATCCACCATTGAAGGTAAATCAAGGGAAAATAGGAACAAAGGACATGTAGAAGATAGTGACCATTAAGATGACTAGGAAGATATAGAAATACCTAAGTTGTTGGGGTTATTGAAGGGATACGTGGATTTATAACCTTCCAAATATCATAATCTAGAAGGATTGTGTCCACTATTAGAAAAGATGCAAAGTGGGTTGAATCTTACTATATAACTAGTAAACATTAGTTGAACACAAATCTTTCATGTAATGGCCAAGGAAGAAATTGAAAAGATGTTGGAAGTTGGCATGATATCCCCCATGGAGGAATAAAAATATGTAAGCCCATTAGTGATCTCCATAAATAGAGAGGGATGAATTAGGAGTTGTGTGGACTTCCAAGTGTTGAATGATCATTGTGTCACTAACTCCTCTCCATATGTTCATAGAAGATATTTTATACAACATAGTTGGAGGTGAGGTGTATACTTTTATAAAGGGGTTTCTGGGTACTAACAAGTAGATATTGCATAAGAAGATAGGGATAACACAACATTTTCAATCAAATGGGGGTGGTTTTGTATATAACATTGTGCTCTTTGGGTTGAAGAACACATTTTTAGTATTTTCATGTATTTTTTATTGCATTTAATTACTTTATCCATGAGTTCTTAAAATATATTTAGATTACTAGACACTATACAGGTTGCTAAAGGATCATGTGCAATCTGTACACATAATGTTGACAAGTATGAAAATTATAGATCACAATGAAACTAAATAAATGCACACCTTTTAGAACGTCTTTTAGGACATGCCACTTATAAGGAAGATATGCTAGTGGGTCAATCAAGATTGTCATTATACTTGAACATGTTTTAGATGCGAAAGGAAGTGCACACATTCTTGAAAGGAAGCTAGGTGTGCGGAAACACTTCCTACACTAATCTATTGAGGAAAGGGCTATGCAAATTCAACTTTATCCTAACTATTACAGCAATGTTAAACCATTAACATGAGATATTGCAGCAAAACACAAGAACCAGAAAGAAGACAGAAGAAGAGAGACAAAGATTTACGGTGGGGAAAACCCTTATCGGGTGAAAAACCCCACACTCAGAAACCTGCACAATGTATTAACAAATTTGAAAGTTGTTTACAATACACTTGCAATGCAAGCTTCAATTGTCTTCGACACTCGTGTCTGGAGTTAATCCGACAGCATAACAGTACCTGTAAACCTATGATGCAAACTCCATTTCCAAGCACCTGTTTAAATAGAATATTCAAGGCAATATTGGACCTTTCTTGGAATGGGCGTCCTGTCATGCCCACATTTCTCATGTGATCACAACACACATCACACGTGTCATAGTCACATCTGTCATGTGGTTATGACACGAGATATCAAAAATTTTTCTCACGCTTCCCTAAAAACCCCCTCGCATGCGTAAGCATGCTCGATGGTGTTCGCTCAAGGCGAAAACACTACAGTTGTCGGCGGTGTACAAGTACAATTGCGTGCAACCGGACGCGAGCAGACCAACAAGGGGGTCTCTACGACGCCGTTAACTTCACTACAAGGTTGTTAATATCAAGGTTCCTAAATCTAAATCTCGGCAGATTTCGGCAGCATAACGCCTTACGGTGTAAGTGGGAATTACTCAACACTATTTTACGCACGTGGTTCACTGATAGATTAACAACTTCCCACGACGCCTTGTTCTGACTAAACCGACTCGTGATCTCCCTATTGAATCATTTTTCAGCAAGGCACGGTTGTCTGTCTCCTCTCTTGCTTCCTGAAATATACTCCTCCTTCGACTTAGCATTCTCAACAAGGCGGTTCGTTTGCTCTCTCTTCCCTTTTCTCTGGGTCTTAATTTTGATTGTATTTTTATCGCGCTCACCTTAACTATTTCTCTGATAATTTAGTTTGTTTATATTTCGGTCTCTCTCTCTTTCGTTTTCTATGCTTTCTTTATGTTTATCCGGTCCTTTCTTCATATTTGACATCAATCAGGGTTATCACTGTATCTATTGTTGACATTAAACCTAACTTCCGGATGGTCCAGGTCACATAGGCTGGTTTACTACTTCGCTGGACTCGGTCTCCTAGTCTTCTCCGATCTAGGTTTCTCCTCTTGTATGTATTAATTAAACTTGTTCCTAAGCAAATTTTGGCAGGAGGGTCCATCAACTTAGTTCTCTTATCCCATGTGGGAAATGCCGCACATTTTCTCCTCTGTGTTTTCCAATGTTACTTTTTCTTCTTCTGACTCTCTTACAGGTTTACTTATATGGACGTTTACTACAGTTGAGATTAAAATGGCCTCACATGGAATGTCTGTGATGGCTTCTTAAGTTTATTTCCAGTGATCTTTTAAGCAAGGTGACGTGTAATTTTCCTCTTCATTTTCCCAGTTATTGAATCATGTTGATAGTTGAAACTTCCGAGAAACTCTTTCCGGAGTAATACAGTATATTCCTTTATGCTCTCGTTAAATTATAATTTTATTTTCTCTTATTATTGTTAGGAGAAAACGGCCTCTCTGAAAGTCGTAATCATAAAGAAAAATATAAGTATGTAACGATATATTCTATGTATATATATATATATATATATATATATATATATATATATATATATATATATATATATATATATATATATATATAAACACATGTATTCAATTATATTTCTCATGTTATATTTACTGTTGTTATTATTACTATTGTTTATTATAATTACTATTATTGCAATTGTAAAGTTATCTTAATAATTTATTTCTCTCTTATACTATTCTTAATCTTGATAAGCGGCTCTCCTCTTTATAAATTAGAATCCAACATAGAAATATATTATAATTTCTTATTTAATTGCGTTTATACTTCACTTACGACGAAAACGTAATTCCCATACCTTGATATTTCATTATTAGAATTAATTTGTAAAACTATGTCAGGATTTTAAGCGAGGGTCTATAAAATGGCCCATAAAACTTCTCTATATATATATACATATTTATATGTATATGTGATTACGAAAATGCTCTTTTAATTTTGTTTAGCAAACTCCACGTAATCCCTTACTCTTATATATATATATATATTTGGAATTTATATCAAAATATAAATACATATCTATATCTATAAGATATATCTATATATATATATATATATATATAATCATATATTTATACACGTTAAACCTAAATATAAATAAATAACTATATATATACATAGATATGTATATATACAGTTATATATTTATATAACTTCAAACACCACTAATAGTGGTGTTGTTTTTCTTTCACCAACTATTATTATTTTATTATTTTTGTTCAAACTTAAAGTAGGGTTTTCACCCTAAAAATTCTTATTGAAAATCATGTTGAAAACTGCAGACAAGGGCGGCGGAGCTGAGCATGGCGGATGGCAGAGGGTGGAGCGATCAGTGGAGGGCAATGGAGGGGCGCAGGGGACTGTGGCGGGCGGAGGTAGGTGCCACAGTGGCGAGTGGAGATCGGGCGGCGGAAGGGCAGCGCGGTGGGAGCAATGCACAGCGGCGGAGGCGGCATTTGGAGGGGCTCCGCAGGGTTCCAAAGGCAAGGGGATGTGGGGAGGGGCGGAGCCCCACCCACATCCCACGATGTGGGGTGTGGGTGGGGCTCCGCCCCTCCCCACACCTCTATTAAATGAAAGGAAACCGCGGTGGGGATTACTCCCCACCGTCCACCATGCAAAGTTGCAACTGTGTTTTACACACAGCGATCTCCAACTTCGCTTCTTTATTTCTCATTTCGACTGTCATAAAATTTATTCCAAATTTATTATTATTTAATGATAAAAAAAAATCAATTATATATATATATATATATATATATATATATATTTCAGTCTCATAATACCACTTAATTTTCTCAATTAAACAATTTATTCAGTTTCTCTTATTCTGTTAAAAATGGTAAATAAATAACAACTATTATATTTATATATATATATATATATAAATGTATATATATTCCATTTTCATAATATCACTTAATTTTCTCAAATTGACAAACAGAAGTAAATACATAATAGATTTCCTCTAATCTTTACCAATTAACTAAAACCACTATGTATGAAGAATAAACTTAAACATTTAAAACTGTCTTTTCCATTATAACAATGAACTATAAAACTGACCTTTCAACTAATTAATCCAATCTATTCTTAAAATTACAAACCAGCTCAGATTTGATAGCAAATAAGTAAAGATCTCTTCCTTTCACTAACACATTTAATACAGTAAGACTTTCTAATTAACTTCAACTTTCCATAAGAGATTCAAGGTAAATCATTACATCATACACAATACAGTAAGATTAACTATTTCACTACCCTTAACAAGATGAAGGATAAGGATTTCCTTCTCCCAACCAACTTACAAAAGAAGTTATGTAACCACTAAGTAACAGTCACTCCCAATAACATGATCAGGGAGGTTATTTCCTTCACTCCCAGGGTGACAATAAATTACAACAATACCAAGAGAGGTGCTCTCTTTTACCCTCTTTACAAAAGATCATGAACTACTTCTCCTGACAAAGAAGAATAAACTGTTTCGTCATAAATATAACTTCTCCAAATCCAACCAGAAGCTCCAAGAGGAAACCTGCGTATCAAAGAAAAACAAAGAAGAAAACACCACTCATCTAGCTCTCCTCCCTTCCGTAGACCCGCAAGAGGGTCACCCCCGAGCTAGGGAGACCATACTCACACCTGGGTACTCAAGCACTCCACTTCACAACAGGGACAACAACAAACCCAAAGCACACAAACACCCGTGGGTAAATTACACAACACGGAAACTCAACTATAGTGAGTTTCATAAGGGGCAGGAGAGTGGACACACTCGACTCCAGAGTGTCACCCTTACAGATAATTTAACCAACACAATTTCTCTTGGCCTCAAACCAAGTTTGATCACAAATTTTTAAGAAATCTGTATTTGACTCTCAAGTCAAAGATACAGTCACAGATACATGCCCTCAAGGCTTTCAACATCCCAAAAGATGGAAACAGGTATGCACCCGAGGAGGATCTCTCCTCCCCTACCCCAAACTTGATGAGCATTTCTCCCAAGTGGGAGAAGCTCTGTCAAACAACCCGACAACAAACCCCACAGAAAACAAATCTAAACACAAACAAATAAGCATCTTTCACAAACTTTACATACACATCCAGATATACGAAAGAAAGGTAAAAATCAAACCAACCTTACAAAGCCCTCCTGGAATGAAACTGTTGCAGAGCTCCACTGAGTTCTCTTCCAACCTTAGCCAACAACTCCTCTCTCTCTTTTCTCTCCTCCAAGCTAACTTTCCTATTCTTTTGCAATCATAATAAAACTCTCCCCAAAATTCAACTAACTCTCTCTCATCCCAAAATTGGAAACAAATAACCCAAATTCTTTTCCAGTTTAGAGGAATGGGGAGGTGACACTTGTCACCTCCTCACCCTCCCCCAAAACCACTATTCTGTCCTGGTGGCTTATGTCACTCACCCATCCCTAGAGTACTCCTTATCCCTCTCCTCATGTCATTTCTCTTACGCATGGGAGAAATAAAAGGAGTTAAAGGAGGAAAAGACAGGTGACCCATGCCTCTTCTTCCCTCCTTCACATGGATGGCCCCACAACACATGGGGGAATCTCACTAATGGAGGAGGTGACTTCAAGTCAATCCTTCAATAATGGATGGGTTTGTAGTCATCTCTTACCTTGGGGATTGAAGAGGGATGGGTTGGGTGTTGGTACAACCTATCATGTCCCCTCCATACCTCCAATTTTCGCCACTTAACTTCAGGGGGAAGTTAAGATGACTAGATGGAGGTTACTCAAGGGTTACCCATGCCAAATGGGCCCCTGGACCCATGGGGTATAACCCAGGGTCAACTTTAACCCATCCAGGACACCCATGGTCAAGGTAAAGCACATGAAAAGGCCTCATAGATTTAAATAAAATAAAGAAATTCAAATTCAATCTTTTTACAACACAAATCATAAAATAGTGTTACATGAGGGTAACCTAACCCACTCGACCATACGAAAGACCACAATACAACATCACATCAAACACAGAGAGATCTTGGTTCCTCGTGGAACCAGATCAGCTTAACAGGGAATAACAAATAACAAGGTGCGGAATGATCTCCGAAATCTGTGGTTCGATTAGTAATCCTACACACTAAATTACAAGATCAGTATCCACATATAATCATCATAGCCGAAGCAACTTAAAAACATGCATTATCATGACATAGATTTTAATTAGCATAAATGAAATCATATTACAATTTTCCATCATCACCTAATTAACTTTTCTGAAATGTAACTTATCCAAACATCACCCAATTAGTTTTTCCGTAATCATAATAAAGTTTAATAGTTTGACAATTCCGGGAACTGCTATCCCACAAATATAAAAAGTAACAATAACAGTAATGTAAATAGTCATAACAACAGAAGTAAAAAGGGTGGTCCTCACATGTCCAACATGGCTTCATGGACCAAAACCCACGCCCAAGGACACTTGGTCAACATTGTAGAATGTGCCTAACACTTGTCCACAACTCCCATCCCAAAGGGGTCGCCTATTTCCAAAATGGGCTATGACAGATGCTCTTACGACACTTACGACCGTCATAGAATCTGTCATAGCGGTTACAACTTACAGCTGTAAGAGAATTTGTCATACACATGCTATAAATAGCATATTCTCTTACAATATGTCATATTCCACCTTGGGGCGCCCAAATATGCCTTATTCAAAGATGCTTCATGACACATGTCATCACCTGTCTTACAACCTTCTATTTCTGACTCTTACATGTCATAGATTCGTCATAGGAATCCGTCATAACCGTTTCGGTCAAACATTCCTTACACAACATGGAAGATGCCAACACATGGCAGAATATTCCTACCACTAAGTGGGACGCCTATCTCCTCATGTGAGGACAAAATACAAGTTGTCATAATCCATGTAGGATTGATACATCACCGTGCCATATCCCACAATATGACAATATGGATTTTCCAAATATTTACAACATAGGCAATTAAATAATAAATACAAACATTACAAATGCAGAGAATTACCAAGGTTGAGACACCTTAATTCCCAACAATTCTTTTGACATACAAAGAAGTATAAGGTCATTAGGGATAACATGTGTATATTAGCTTTATTAGATACACTCTTGAAAATGGATTAAATTTTTTTCTGGATAGGAATTAAAAAGAGCATTTGATGCACTAAAGAATAAAGTGAAAACCACATGAATATTATGGTTTCTAGACTAAGGAAGCTATTTCATGTGTATATGCATATGTTGTATATTGTAATTGTCTCTATCTTGGTTCAACTAGATAAAGAATATGTTGAAAATCCTATTTATTTTGCCCACAAAAACTTGACACAAGATGAAAGGAATTCCATGACAACACAAAATGAAGCATTGGGCATGGTATATGCATTGTAAAAGCCAAGGTAGTATGTATTGGAAGCACCATTTACTTTTTTCATATATCATCAATTGCTATAAAATTTGGTGAAAAAACTCATTTTTCATGAAATATTTTGTAGGTGGCTTTTTCTAAATAAAATATTTGATTTTTCTCATTTTAGTTAATCCTCAAAAGTAGCATGTGGACCCTAACCACTTTTTTACATATCAATAGGGAGAAGATAATGTTGAGTGTATGGATGATGACCTTTCTCATGCACACTTTTTCCAAATAGAATCAATACCATGACCAAAGGTTTTGGAAGAAATTGTAGGATTCTTAGCATTAGGATTTGCTCCTACACATTATACCATGGTTTGGATAAAGTAGCTAGTAGTCAATACAAGACAATTTTAGCTGATCAATAGGTATTTATAGAATTGGATGGCACATTACATATATATCGCTGAGGATGACTAGGAGGTTGTTTTGCATACTTGCCATAAAGAAATTGTTGGAGGACACTATGCAAGTAATTTCAAAGCAATGAGGATTCTTTAAGTAGAATTATGGTGGCCCACTCTACATAATGATGCACATAGTTTTATCTATATGTTTTATTGGTGTAAGTGAGACACAAGTCATTTGAGAAGTTGGTGATTGACTTTGTTGGTCCAATTAATCCACCCACACAAAGAGAGATGTAAACTAATTCATTGCAAGGACAACTAATTTGTCTGTGGGATAGAGAAGTGCCTTTATAGGATTGTAAAATGGAGATAACAAGGTTCATTTATGATCATATTGTAACAAGGTTTGTAATTGTGTTGAATATAACAAGTAACCAAGGTAACCAAATTATGGCACAAATAATTTAGTTCTCATACCATCCTTACACGAATGGTGCTACAAACCATTTTAACAAGATTTTGGAGAACATTTTAATCAAAATTTGTGATGTAAAATAGACAAACTAGGATGAGTGAGTTCCTGCAATATCATGTATATATTAAAGCCTACAAGTGGATGACAAATAAATCATCATTTCATTTAATCTAGGAAATAAGGCAATAATTTCATACTAGTTTAGTACTAAGCTTGTACATTCCAACAACAATGTGACTAGATGATGATCAATCACTTCACATGAGGATTATGGATCTTGTGGATTTGTAAGAGGATTATTAGAATATTAAAGGTGTGGAAAAGTGAGGACAAAAGCCATGGCATGGTAGACATATCAAGTTGAAGAATTTTACAATTGGAATCTAAGTTTTTATTCATGACTCAAGGTAAGTGTTAGAAATCTTGAACAAGATGTAAAACCCAAGAACTTTATGAGAGAGATTAAAAGTTACATAAACTGAAATGCACAATGAAAGCAAACCAAGGATTTCAAGAGATGCAAATGTCAATGTGATAGAATTCCATTAAGAGCTCAAAGTAAAGAATGACAGAGTAACTAGACAATGCATTTGAAAGATACAAAATACAAGATAGGTAGTGAGTTTATATAGACTAGAGAGGGGAGAGATGGAAAATTCGACCAATAGGGAGAGCCCACCATACGGGCTAAAGATAGCAAGACTATCTTCCCAAGATAGCAAATGCCACCTCTCTTGTAGGATGCCGACACCTCAAATCACCCACTCACTAATTAAACTCACTTTATTTAACCTAAGCAAGCTTAATAAAAGTGTAGGAAAAACCTAGGAAATAGGGAAAATAACTAACCCACTAGGAAAATAAAAACTGACACTAACACTCCCCCTTAAGTGTAGCTTAGGTGGGTGAATAAACGGGTCCCAAAAAATCATGCCTGATGAGGTACCTATTGTCATATTTTGCTTGACCCCAAAATATTCCTGTTTCCCTCCTTCTATCAAAGAAATCGGATTAGAGAAAGCCTAAATAGAAGGAGGAAAGTTTTAAATCTTGCATTTCCCCGTGTTGTGCCTTGCAAAATTTCCCAAAATCTCCCCTTGAGAATCTTTGTAGAAAACCCAGAAAAACCCAGAAATCTTTTGTCTTCAAGTGCCTTCTATTGCAGAGATTTCTCAGTTTTATACTTAGTCATTTTTTTATGCATCTGAAGGTGACGTCATCTTCTGTTTGGGGGTTTTCTATCTTTTGGTCAATTTTTGTATATCACTCTACATGTTCAATGTACATCGGGTTTCTTTGTATGCATTTTGTATGCATCTTTGCATGTATATTTGTTTGTATCTTTGCAAATACAAATGCATATACAAGGCGGGATACAAAGGTGCAAATACAATCCGAACCTGATCGCTTTTTCATGATATATTTGATAGCGGTTGAAATCTGCTTTTGTATTTGTATGTCAAGGATACAAAGAATATACAAAAGTTGATACATGCAGGTACAAATACAAGCCCGAATGTGACTAAAAATTTAATCCTGGCAGACTTCAGTTGGGGTTCGCAGTTGTATGTATGATCGCATGTATATGCGATATACAAAAGTCAAGATGCAGTTGCAGATGCCAATGCAGAATCAAAAGGTACAAAGTGCATTTGTACATACAGAAAGGTAGAAAAGTCAAACATCTTTTGTATGTATAATTGCATGTATATGCAATATGCAAAAGTAAGATACAAAGCCAAACCTGTTTTAAAGTTCCATTCTGATTGATAATCCATTGAGTTCCACAATTGTATATTTGATGATTGCATCTCTCATATATAATTGTATATACAAAAGCACATACAATGGGTTTTCGATGACACTCTTGCATATTGACATGACTCAGCTGGGAGTCTCTTCGACAACCCGATGGGGTTTCTTTGCATGTCTTCTATGCAGTGGTGGGCCCCAGTTCCTTCATCAATCTATTTTGCAGCAATGGGGCCACAGATGGAGATCCAATTGAATGATGACACGTGTCAAGGACATTCAAGTCTAATTTAAAGGCAGATGCAAAAGGTGATACAAAAGTCAAGGCCTGCTTTTGTATGTTGGTAATTGTATTGTATATACATTTACATATACAAAGGGATATACAAAGACATATGCAAAGCAATTTGATATGCAAAATATAGTGAATGAAGAAATCACATAAGTGCAAGTTGAACAGTTTGAAGGACCTGATATGTAGGTGATGTCATCCAGGTCTCCTCTTCAACTAGGTTCTGCAGGATGATGATGTCATCGTGATTTTCAAAGTGCATCCAGTTTTTGTATGTCTGTATGCATACAAATGACACTTCTCCTTGCAGTGAAGATAAAATTGACGGCCGGTCTGCATTCAGTCAAAAATGGTTGCTGACTCTGAGGATGAATGTGTAGTTTTGGCGACAAGACATCTCAGTGGCTGAATTAAGTTTTGCAGAGATCCCTCAAACACAAAATTGATGAAAATATAGAGAATTCAAAGGGATCAGGGATTTAAAGTGTTGTAAAAGCTTTGTCAAGGGGCGATCTATCCCATCTGTCATCAATGCAAATCTGATCTCTCAACTGCCATGCTTCAGATATTTTCTGTATTCATTGTTGTAGATAGATGATTCAAGTGCTCACGTTGAAGGCCCAAAATATCTTCCACCTATCCTGTTCCAGATATTTTATTCCATAACTTCTTGCAAGTAGACGTCCCTTCTGGTGATGATATTTTATGACAGAGCCCATGGGGAGAATTTATTGTAACCTAATCAAGTCAAGTGCAAAATGCTATATATGCAAAAACATGAGATGTAAAAAAGGTTGGAAAATTTAGTAATCTATGGTTCTGATTCCAAACAGAGCATTCCTCTACTGTAACCTTACCTTTTGATTAAATACATGTTGGTTATTTTACCTCTTCATGCTATTTTGACTCTGTGTGATCTAAGAATGATGTGTTTGTGAATGTTTAATTCCTTCTAATCATCTCTTGCTCCTTGCCTCTGTTTAAATCAGCTTGATCTGTGTATGTTTATTGGTTGTATCTAGTCATTTTGTGCATTTTCTCAATTTTGTGAGGGCTCTTTTGTTCAATCTGGTGCATCGCTCCTATTTTCTTTTCAGTTTCCTTCTAACCCTTTCCCTCTGCAAGTATTAGCACTAGGTTTAGATAGTTTTCTCTAAGCATTAGGCTTAGAATGAGGAACTAGCCTTCTCTGGAGGTCTGATCTCAATTCGTAAAGTTCCACACTTTCAAAATCATTCCCATTATGTCATTAGAATGCTTGGACTCTCTCCAAGCAGGGTGTAATTCTATGTGACAACAATTCCTAGCATGCTCGGTGGGACTACTCTGCTCTGAGTGAGAGTTAGACTAAGGATTTGGTGTCACTCTTGGTCTACATCTTGCTGTGAAAGCGTCAACAGACACCTGGTGACTCTCTACTAATCCAGTTGCTTCATCATATTTCAACATTTCATGCCTGTGCAGACAAAGTCTTCTTCTAGAGGTAACTTCCAATTTGTTGAACTCTCATTTGCTGATAGAAGGAGAAGAACAAGATTATCTAGGTCCCCTGTGAGGGAAAATATAAACCATAATTTAAATCATACAAGGGCACAATCCACTTCTCTTCCATTAGATTTTCAGGTTAAGTCTCAACATACAGTCAGAACTTTTCATATCCCCTTTGTTATAAACCTAAATATATTTAACATGGCAAGGAATTTGCCATTTGTTGCATTTCAAGGAGACAACCCTCTGGCCCTAACCCAATATGATGGCATCCCTACATCAGCCTTGAAGGCTATACCATTTTTTAGCGGTGAGAACTCTATCACCCCTGCTAAGCACATACAAGATGTAGCCAGTGTCTGTTTGGTCCACCATGTCATTGCTGACAACATGGCCATGAGATTGCTGGCCTCTTCTTTCAAAGGCAAGGCCTTACAGTGGTATAGAGGCCTCCAACCTAATTCAATAAATAACTGGGATGACTTGGGCACTAAATTGTGCAAACACTTTGAAGATAGAAGTGACCATTTGTCACTTATGGAACAGTTGGATTCAATCAAAAGGGCTCCACATGAGTACATGGTAGATTTCAACTACCATTTCAGAAAACATGGGACAAGATCCCTCAGCTAGTGAAGCCCTCTCCAAACACTGCATTTATATATTATTTGAGGTCCTTAACTCCAGATATTGCAGTGATTCAATCTATGTGTGGAGTTGTCTTGCTTGATGCTTATGATACGACCATTAGGGAAAAACATTGCCTAATTCAGGCAGGGAAAATTGCCCTAAGGCTGCCTATGCCTCTGTTTCCAGAAACCCCCTTCATGCAGCCTGCTGCTATTGCTCCAATTCCCACTACAGTCAACCCTATCCCCTCTCTAGTTGAGATGCTCAGATCAAAAAGTTAACTAATGAGTTGACATTGGCGAGGAGGTAGAATGCACAACCAAGCCGGCCATATCAGCAGCCTAATCAACATTATCAACCCTTCAATTAGGGTTATCAACAGGATAGGCCGACATATCAGAATAATATGCAAAGACAAGAACAACCTAGCTACATCAGACCACTCAATGCTATTAATCCTAATGCAACTACCACTCCAGGGCCCCTTGTGCCGATCCATAATAATCTAGCTCAAGATAGTGACTAGTGTCACCCTTGCAATCAACCACATGACCAAAATTTGTGCCAAGGAGGACATTTCAGTCACGCTTTGACAGTGCAAGATCAACCATCAAGCTCAAAGCATCAGGTTAACATCAACCAAGGAGTGGTTGACAGTCAAGAAAAAATGCAAAATGATGCAACTCTAATGAATTGGACTTGTGATGATCACTATGGTGTTAATCAAAGTTCTGGTCTGGTTGCATTCAATACAAGATCAAAGAGAAGGGCTATTGAAGACACATCAGTACCTATAATCAGCCAATCACCTGTCCCTAATATGAATCCAACCCAATCTGCAAAAGAAAAGATGCCTACCGTTCCATCAAAGAAAGTAGATCAAATAGTGGGAGGGGCAGAAACATTGCCAACTGTGCAGCCTCAGTCCAATGAACAAAAGAAGAGTGACTCTGCAGTCACTAAAACATCTCAATGGGGCAGCCAAACACCTTCAATATAGTGGAGCAGATGAAGAAAACAAACATAGGCATCAGCATGTGGGATGCATTGCTGATTCCATCTCAAAGGAACCTGCTCCAGGAGGCTCTAACTGATATCAGTCATGACGGTGCAGAATTGTCAAGTGAAAGGACTGCTGCTCCAATTATTCTATGTCAACCCAAGGAAGAGGTAAGTACAAGCAAAGCTAAGAAGTCCCCTCCATTCTATGTTTCCCTAGTCATAGGTGATAAATTGTTGCATAACTGTATGATAGATTCAGGGGAGAGTACCTCTGTCATGCCAAAGGTCATTGCTGAGAAGTTAGGCATAGAGTATGAGCTTGTAAACAAAGGTGTAGTTCAATTAGATGGTACTGCTGTCAAGATAGTAGGTGTTATTAAAGGCCTAGAACTCACCTTACATGCATGCCCTGGCTGCTCTATTTCACAAGACATATTTGTTAATGACCTCCCTGCATACTTTGTTATCTGTTTGTTTAGGGATTTCACTGCAAAAATAGGCGGATATTTGTCATCTGATTGGTCGTATATATTTTTTAGAACCAGATATGGTACCAAAGTGACCATTAGGGCTGAACCAATTGCTAATGACCACATAGAACCCTACTCTCCAAACCTTGATAACATGAATTGTACAATACATGAGTTGGAAGAGAAAGATAACAATAGACATGAGGCTGCCACTCTTGTGGATGAAGTACCAGATATCCTACTTGATGAATGGGCTGATTGTTTTCAGTTTGACACTCCTAAGTATATAGAGGATATAGGGCTAGTTACTTATTGTATCCATGAAGAAGATGCTACTATCCCTAATCTTGAAAAGGAAAAATCAGATCCAGGTGGGATATGGCAGATGTATTTTGATGGCTCCAGAAGCAAAAATGGAGCAGGTGCTGGGGTTGTACTGATTTCACCCCAAAAAGAAAGGTATTTCTCTTCATTCAGACTATAGTTCAGCTGTACTAACAATGTGGCTGAATATGAAGCCTTGATTCAGGGTATACAACTAGCTAAAAAAAGAGGAATAAAAATGTTACAAATATTTGGTGACAGTCAACTTGTTGTTCACCAAATCAGAAAGTTAAGTGCTTCAAAGAATGACTTATTAAAGTCATACAAACACAGAGTCTGGGACCTGATTGAGGACTTTGATGCTTTCAACATTCATGCCATCCCTAGGCAGAAAAACAAGGATGCTGATAGGTTAGCTACAGTTGGCGCCCATTTTGATATCCCTCAAAATGTCAAACAAATTTTAGATTAGCATGTAAAGACTGTGGTTAGGCCTATTGTCCCTCACAATGTGATAAGCTGGCAAGTGTTTGAAAGTGACCAGCAAATTGTGAACTTTTTGCAAGATGAGGCAAAGTTTGCTGGCAAAAATCAATCAGTATTACAAGAACAATATGGTGACCAGGTGATCCAGCTGAAAACCAACAAATTGCCTAGAGGCCTGATCACCCTAGAAGACATGTTTGGGCCTGATGATCAGCAAAAGAAAGAAAAGATGAATATGACAGTAAAGAAGCAATACTATGAAGAGGCAGAGGTTGCACATGGCAAATTTCTAAAACATGGTAAGGTAAATACTCAAGTTCAAAGGCAAGGTTTCATTAAACTTTGTTATGAATTTAATGATCTAATTGCTTGGGATTATAGGGATTTGAAATATTTTGACCCTGGTTTAATCCAACACACCATTGACCTAGATCCCAATGCTAGGCCTGTCCGCCAAAAGAAAAGGCCTGTCAATCCTAAAATAGAACCATTAATGAGAAAAGAGCTATCCAAGCTCATAGAGGCTAAGATCATTTATCCTATTAAACATTCCTCTTGGGTAGCCAACTTAGTTCCAGTTAGGAAGAAGAATGGAGAAATTATACTATGTGTGAACTTTAGAGATTTGAACAAGGCCTCACTGAAAGACCACTATCCACTTCCTTCCATGGAGCAGATCCTACAAATAGTAGCAGGCGCTGAGAGGTTCTCACTCCTAGATGGCTACTCAGGCTACAATCAGATTCTTGTAAAAGAATCAGACCAGTACAAGATGGCCTTTACCACCAAATGGGGTACTTTGGCTTATTAAAAGATGCCTTTTGGACTGACGAATGCTAGAGCCACCTTTCAGAGAGCAATGGATTTGGCTTTCGAAGGCCTGATCAATGATCTTATCTTAGTATATCTTGATGATTTAACAGTATATTCCAAGCATGCAGTCGACCATTTGGGTCATTTAAGAAAAGTCTTCGAAAGATGCAAAGTTTGGGATATCATTAAATCCCAAGAAGTGTATATTTGCTGTCCCTAAAGGTAAATTGCTAGGACATGTGGTCTCCAAGGAAGGATTGGCCATTGATCCAGAAAGAATAAGTGACATTCTTGCTCTTCCTCTTCCCAGCCATAAGAATGGTCTACAGAGTTTTCTGGGAAAGATCAATTTTGTGAGAAGGTTCATACCTAATTTTGCCTCAATAGCAAAACCCCTCACAAATATGCTAAAGAAGAATACTGCCTTCACATGGTCTAAGGAAGGCAGGGATAGTTTTGAAGCTATCAAACAAGCTATTGCACAAGCTCCTACACTGACAAACCCTAATTATAAGAAATATTTCATTCTTTATGCCTTTGGAGGCAAAGAGGGTATATCAGTTGTCCTGACGCAACAAAATGAGGAGAAGTTGGAGAAACCAATTGCTTTCTTCAGCCAACCTCTCAAAGATTATGAGATGAATTATGACTTCATAGAAAGACAAGTATTTTCTGTGGTCAAAGCCTTGAAGAAATTTAGATACATGGTCTCAAACAACAAGATTCAGTTGATGGTGAATCACCCTGACGTCAAAGAGTTTCTCCTGAGCAAGGATATTAATGAGAAAAGAGCTGGGTGGATCACCAAAGTAATGGAGTATGACATAGACATCAACATTACCAGGCTAGTCCATGGCAAAGGCCTATGTGAACAAATGGTGGCAGGTATCAAAGATAAAAGCAATGCTGTATGTGTTCAAGGACAAGCGCAACCAGTTGAGCCTCACACTCCAGCCGACTGGTATTATGACATGATCACATTTCTGCAATCAGGTAGATGTCTAGATGGATTGAATCAAGCTAAAAGAAGGTATTTTAGACTCCAATCCATCCCCTATGTTATTGTTGATGGTGTCTTGTTTAGAAGAGACATCAACAGAGTTCTTCTTAGGTGTGTAATGCAAGATCAAACTTTGAGAATACTAGAAGAATTTCATAGTGGCCCTGCTGGTGGCCATTATTCTCCTAGAACAACTGCAATGAAAATCATGAGGGCTGGTTATTATTGGCCCAATTTGTTCAGTGATGCGCATAAGCGGATTAGAAAATGTAAAGAATGTGCATTATTTTCTGGAAAGCAGAGACTAACAGCTCTTCCCCTTCATCCAATCCAAACAAATCAGCCTTTTGCTCAATGGGGTTTAGACTTCATTGGAGTAATCAATCCTCTTTCTAGTGCAGGCCATAAGTGGATTCTTATAGCCACTGATTATTTTACCAGATGGATAGAGGTGGTTGTATTGAGGGATGCTACAGAGGCATCTATTATGGATTTCCTTGAAGGTATAGCCACAAGGTTTGGTGTGCCATCCACTATCATTTCTGATAACACTAAGGCCTTCATAGGCACTAAGGTTAGTGAATGGGCATCAAACTATGGAGTGTACATGAAGACTTCTCCAATTACTATCATCAGGGCAACGATTTGGCTGAGTCCACTAACAAGAACTTGATCAAAATCATCAAGAAAACAATAGAAGATAATCAAAGTACTTGGCATTCTAAGTTAAAGACTGCTCTTTAGGTTGACAAAATCACTCCCAAGAGAGCTGTAGGCAATTCCCCTTTCATGCTGGTATATGGAAGGGAAGCAGGAGTTCCATTATCATTGGAGTTGCCTTCTCTTGAGTTAGCACAGTAGCTTGAATTAATGGAAAATGATGCCATGACGATCAGACTTGTAGAACTAATGGAACTTACAGAGAAGAGAGATGCTGCTATGAGGACTCTTGAGGCTCATCAAGATCAGGTTAAGAGGACTTTTGATAGGTCAAGAGCTGACAGAACATTCAATAAAGGAGCTATAGTGCTGAAGTGGGATGCAGATAGGGCCAAAGCAGGAAGACATTCAAAGTTTGATGCTCTGTGGAGTGGCCCTTACATCATCATCGGTTGCAAGCAGGCTCATGCATTTTAACTTTCTAGGCTAAATGGAGAAGTTCTACCCATCCCAGTCAATGAGATCCATCTCAAACCTTACCATTAAGGCTAGTATGAGAGTTTGTTTATTTTCCCATTTTCCTAAGTGCTTCTACATAGGCCGCATTGTCATTAAGAGAATGCAGGCCCTTTCCCTTTTTCGTGTTTTAGAGGCAGGTACTAGTTTTCCAACATGTTTTAGACTTGACTCTTTGTCCAATAGATGCATAAGGCCACTGATCTAATGTTTAATAGGCAAACATCCCCGAGAGGTTGCCAAAAATGTTGTCATATTTTGCTTGACCCCAAAATATTCCTGTTTCCCTCCTTCTATCAAAGAAATCCGATCAGAGAAAGCCTAAATAGAAGGAGGAAAGTCTTAAATCTTGCATTTCCCCATGCCGTGCCTTGAAAAATTTCCCAAAATCTCACCTTGAGAATCTTTGCAGAAAACCCAGAAAAACCTAGAAATCTTTTGTCTTCAAGTGCCTTCCATTGTAGATATTTCTTAGTTTTATACTTAGTCATTTTTTTATGCATCTGAAGGTAACGTCATCTTCTGTTTGGGGGTTTTCTATCTTTTGGTTGATTTTTGTATATCGCTCTACATGTTCAATGTACATCGGGTTTCTTTGTATGCATTTTGTATGCATCTTTGCATGTATATTTGTTTGTATCTTTGCAAATACAAATGCATATACAAGGCGGGATACAAAGGTGCAGATACAATCTGAACCTGATCACTTTTTCGTGGTATTTTTGATAGCGGTTAAAATCCACTTTTTTATTTGTATGTCAAGGATACAAAGGACATACAAAAGTTGATACATGTAGGTACAGATACAAGCCAGACATGACTAAAAATTTAATCCTGGCAGACTTCAGTTGGGGTCTGCAATTGTATGTATGATCACATGTATATGCGATATACAAAAGTCAAGATGCAGTTGCGGATGCTAATGTAGAATCAAAAGGTACAAAGTGCATTTGTACATACCAAAAGGTAGAAAAGTCATGTACAAATAATAGTTGCAGGATTAGAGAGATGAATCTAGAAAATAGTATGCAATGTTGGAGGATATTGCAGATAGTAAAGTGTCTAAGCAAATAGTTCAGGCACCTATTCCATAGGTATTCCAAACTCCTGAGGTAAGGAGATCTTCTAGGTAAGAAGGGAACCTAAACATTTTTCTCCATCTCTTAATTATTTATTACTCACTAACAATAGAGAGCCAGAGTGCTTTGAGGAGGCAATGCAAGTAGATGCCAAGAAGAAGTGGGAACAAGTCATGGATGAGGAGCATCAATCTCTCATGGAAAATTAGACTTGGGATTTGGTAAACCCACCTGAAGGTAAGCGAGCATTACAGAACAAGTGGGTGTATAGAGTCAAAGAGGAAGATGGAGGCAGAAAAATGTACAAGGCCCGATTGGTGGTCAAGGGGTTTGTACAGAAAAAAGGTATTGATTTCGATGAGATTTTTTCTCCAGTGGTCAAAATGACTTCTACTAGGACCGTTCTTGGGATAGTGGCAGCGAAAGATTTGCACTTAGAGAAGATGGATGTGAAGACTGCATTCCTTCATGGTGATTTGGAGGAGGACTTATACATGGAGCATCCACAAGGATATGAGGTCACAAGGAAGTAGAACATGATGTGCAAACTGAAGAAGAGCTTGTATGGATTGAAACAAGCTCCGTGAAAGTGGTACAATAAATTTGACATTTTTATGATGGAGTAGAGATACTCTAGGTGTTGTTCAGACCATTGCGTGTATATCAAGAAATTTGATGATGGTAGTTGTATTGTTATGTGTCTATATGTGGATGACATGTTGGTTGTAGGTAAGAACATGCATGAAATAAAGGTACTCAAGGAACAACTTAGTAATTCCTTTGCTATGAAGGATTTGGGGGCAGCAAAACAAATCCTTGGAATGAAAATATCTCGGTATAGGAAGGAAATAAATCTTTCTTTATCTCAAGAAGAGTACATTAAGAAGGTCTTGGAGAGGTTTAGTATGCAGGATGCTAAACTGGTTGGGACTCCTTTGGCAAGCCATTTCAAGTTATCAAAGGATCAATGTACCAAGACAAAGGAGGAGAAAATCTAGATGTCCAAGGTACCTTACTCATTAGCAGTTGGCAACTTGTATGTGATGGTGTGCACTAGGCTAGATATTTCTCATGTAGTCAGAGTAGTGAGTAGGTACATGAGTGATCCTGGTAATAAGCACTGACAAGTAGTGAAGTGGATCATTGAGTATTTGAGAGAGACCATGGAGATAGTTCTATGCTATAGTGGATTGGACACCACTTTGTGTGGTTATGTAGATTTAGATGTGGTTGGAGATTTGGATAGTAGGAGGAAAATGATAGGTTATGTATTTACTGTAGGTGACATAGCAGTGAGCTAGATTTCATGGCTACAGAAACTTGTGGCTTTGTCAACCATAGAGGCTTAGTATGTTGCTGCCACAGAGGCAAGAAAAGAGATGATTTGGTTACAACAATTTCTTGAGGAGTTGGGACATAAGTAGGAAGAAGGGAAGTTGTATAGTGATATCCAGAGTGCTATACACCTAGAAAAGAACTCTACCTTCCACTCTAGGATGAAGCATATATAGTTGAGGTACCATTTCATCAGGACAACTTTGGAGGAAGAGAAGTTGAAGCTAGAGAAGATTCATACCAGTCAGAATCCTACAGACATGATGACCAAGGTGGTCACAAGGGAGAAACTGAAGCTATGTTCAGCTTTGGTTGGCCTTCACAAATGATAGTGAAGGGTTGAGAAACTTTCTCAGAGGAAATCAATCTCCAAATGGGAGATTGTTATATTATGGATCCTATTTCCATATTACAATGTATTTCAAATAATGTATTTCAAATACTGTACACTCTTAATGTAACCTCATTGGGTTTTAGGATCCCCCTTTTTTTGCAGGTACAGATATGTGTAGATCCCCCTTTTTCCATGAGTATAGTTATGTGTTTGATTTATACTTGTATATGGGTGGAGTCATCACCCATGATTAATGGGGACTGTTATGGGTTGACTTGGCCCATGGTTTGGTACCCATTGTTTTGTAAAACCACTATGTCGGTTACCTATTGATGTAATTATAAATAGACAGACATACAGTAGGTAAAATATAGGAAGATTTGAGAAGGTGAATAGAGTATGTGAATTCAAGTGTGAATTCAGGAGAGTTTGTTGAGTGCAACTCCAAACAATATTTCTGCATTGTAATTGTGAGAAGATGAATCTGAGCAAGTGTTTCTTGGTAGACGTAGCCCACATTGGGTGAACCACATTAAATCCTATGTTCATATTGTGCAATTTTATTTCTGTTCTTTATTTATCACTCTTCATAATACTTGTTGCTGAGATTTTGAGAAATTATTCCACATTGATTTATGTTTTATTTCTAACATCGTGAATCCCATAAATGTGAGTGCCCTGTACATAGTGAATAATCTACTTAGCTACTTTCGAGTGCCGCTCATATGGCTCCTGCATGAACCTGGAGACCAGGTCCACAACATATGACAAATCATGCCTCATGTGAGTCAAGTATATGAGACTCCCAACTAATTGGTGATACAAGGTAGCATCCACCAATGGTGAAGAACAGTGAGCCTCAAGTTTGACCCCAGGTAGAAATGGAGTCGGCGTAGGCTTACAATCAGCCATGCAAAATCTAGAGATCATATCAGGTGCATACTTGGGCTGTGCCATGAAGATGCCAGATGAAGACTGAGTGATCTCAATCCCCAAGAAGTAGTGCAGAAGGCCCAAGTTTGACATCAGGAAATGATCATGAAGGGCAGTTTTCACTGCCTTGATGGTGGATGAAGAACTCCCTGTAATCAACAAGTCATCAACATAGAGATCAAGGAATGTAAGAGTATCATCTTGCTACATAATATACACATTCGGATCATAATGGCATTGAGTGAACCCAACTGACAGAAGGAAGGAGTCCATCTTGGCATACCAAGCCTGATGGGCCCATTTGAGGCCATAGAGAGACTTTTGAAGATGACATACAAGTGAAGGATCCTATATGAACCCCCGTGGCTGCTCCATGTATATCTCCTCCTGAAGGTCACCATGAAGAAAAGCACTCTTCACATCCATCTGATGAACTTCCCAATGATGGGCTGTAGTAATAGCAATGACAAGTCAGATGGAGTTCATTTTGGCAACTGGCACAAAAGTCTCAGAGTATTCAATCCTAGGCACCTATGAGAATCCCTTCATGACTAGGCGAGCCTTATGCTTATCAATTGACCCATCTACGGAAAATTTTGTCTGATAGGTCCACTTGCATCGAACAAGTTTCCTTCCCTTAGGAAGGGGGACTAAATCCCAAGTATGGATCCTCCCCAAGGAACTGATCTCTTCCTGCATAGCAGCATCCCACTTGGGGACACCAAAAGCTTCTAAAAAGGATTGTGGATTGAAACATAAGGTTCTTACAAAACTTCCATAGTTAATTACATAGAAATAATGCACAAATGCTAGACTTGCACAACAACGATGAGTTTCTCAACACAACTAGTGTTGCTTGCACAACTCCTATCCTCACGTTATGCATGACACAAAAATAGGTTGTATAATTACCAATTTTCCCGTGCAAAAATAGTTAAGAAAAGCTAAATGCTAAAGGTCCCATGCAACAACATAGCATGACAACATTGCGACTTCACCACTTGCACAACCAAAACAAATGGATTGTGAAGAAACTAAGAATACTTACATAACCATACACTTGGCTTGCACAACAAGGGAAGGGTTTAAAGACAACCACTATAGGCCTATGTATCCCCTAAAAGAGAAACAAAGAAGTAAATTAGCATGATACCATGAGAGAAAGGCAATAAGGATTACCTTGAAAGAAAACTAGAAATGTAACATGAGCTCAACTAAAATAAAAAATTAAATCTCATTTTATCATTTTCAGATTAGAAACATGTGAATCTAACAACAATGACATAGATACTCATTTTTCCATAACATTTATTTCAGCACTTAGGTAAATCCTAATGACCAATTCTCATATTCAGATTTCATGAGTACAATTTTTTTTAGGTTTAATCACAAGAAAATCAATACCAATCATTTAAAGATTCATATAGACAAATCTTCCTAATCAAGCCAAAATTTACATATCAGCAAGGTACACTTTCATGGCATACAAGCAATAGATCCACATATAGTGCCATACTAGCATGACAGATAAATGAAGAACTAAAATGATAAGGGGAAAGAGCTTAAATCTTTATTTTATAAAAAACATCTAAGTAGATTTTTAGTGCTATTTTTACTTTCAAATTTCTTTTACAAACCAATGCACAACCTTTATTAGAATATGACATATGCTACATAGATCTCATTTTCTGATTTTCTTTACAAGTGTAGAATATTCTCATACTAAACATGGTGCGAAACATATGTGAAATATATCTTTTTAGATTTCACGGGACTTCATTTGTAACAACACATCTAGACCAAAATTGCATTATCAAACACAAAGGGGTTTTCTACGTCTCTAACCATCCCTTGAGCCAAGAGAATAAATTTGTGCCATAAGGATAATCATTCCCTGACACACAAGGATAACCAAACCACAATTATCAAGAGAGGCACATATAGTGCATAAATACACATGCTATGTTTCTATTTTAGTATTAATCTATATCAAGTATTCATTACAGGAGTGGATTGAACAACCACATAACCAAGGACCCAACATAGCAACAAGTATGTAGGTGAAACACATGGTGCATAGATATACAAGATTGAATTATGTTTCCAAATGATCCTTTCCAAGGGTTCACTTTTATACAAGGACACAACAACCATACACTAAAAAATTGCATCCATAAAACATAAAATTATAAGTTTTGATTCATATTTTACATCAAATTTAACCACTCTTTTCACCCTCCCTAGGTATAAAATACTCACACATTTCACAAATATTGTAACTATTGTTTTCCCAAGAAACCACACAACAAATTTAGAGTCATAACTCAAGAAAAAAGAGGTGTAACATACACAACCGCTAGGGCAGCTTGTACAACCACCAACATAGCTTGTATGACCACTAGAACAACTTGTAGTGATGTTAAACCACTTGTATATTAAAAGGAATAATTTGCACGCAACATCCTCCAAGTTGCTAGTGTAACTAATGGAACTACATGCACAACAATGTTAAACTACTTGCATAAGTACTAGGAAATTTTGCACAATAGTATTGAGTTGCTTGTACAACAACTAGAAGGAATGCTTGCATAACAACATTCAAGTTACTTGTGTAGTGTTTTTGTGAATGCCTACCCAACAATGTTTAAGTTTCTCACATAGTGTTGTAAGAAACACTTTCACAACTCCTACCACAACTTGCACCCTTGGTGACTTTGTTCAACCTCCAAGTGACTTACATAATTCCAAAATATGGAACATGTGCATGATTTCATAGTTGCTCGCTCAAATGTAGTGGTCCACCAAGTTCAACCTACCACCCAAGGACTTGTGTGATGACCAACAAGGGTTTGTGCCCTTAAAATAGATTGTAAAGAAAAAAAGATAAGATTTCATAGCAACCCATGGTCAACCAAGTATGGATTTGCCAAGCCATCTATGGCAGTCAAAAAAATAACAAAACATGGAATAACTAAGGAACCCACCTAAAGAATAACACTCTAAAGAAAATCAAACAAACATTTTGCAAGGAAGACTCACCTAACCCATAGATAGAAAACACATGCTAAAAGTTCATACATGGTCGCACACATTACACAACCTTAATACTTAGAAAATAGATTTATACACATATTTTTACCCAACATTTTAATCTAAAACTAATTTCCTTTTCCCAATTTCATTCAAACAAGGAACTTACCTAGTAACACTCTTTAAATGGCCTAAGAACATTGAAAAAACTACCATAGATTAGCTTGGTCTTGGCCACCCTCCTTCTTCTATCATCAGCTAATTGTTGGCTCTCTTCTCACATTTGTAAGCAACCATGATGTGCCTTGCATCTACAACTATTTCTCAAGCCAAAATATTTTTGATTTCCCTCCATTTCTTTCTCCCAAGATCAATGTCACTTCACCTAAATCTTGTGACCCCTTTTAAAGGAAAGCCACCATTTAAGCTTTTCTTGTAGCCCTGCATCCCAAATTTATTTTTTCCAAACTTATGGCTGTATCTCCTCCTTGGCCAAGAAAATCTTGCAATCATTTTTTTAGGCCACCTCTTGCCTCATGCCACCTTTGACATGTGCGCCTCAACCACTCTCCCATCCTCCATTAATGGTGTTTTATAAATAAATGGCTTCAACCATTACCAGTGTAGGTGGTTAGTGTATTAACGGTCCTCCACCTTTTTCTCCAACCTCATGCACTTCCTCTAGAATTGGAAAAGCATTTAATAAATCCATTTTCCCAAAAAGGGTTAAAGCATGCCGATATCCATGGTTCACAATTATTTATTAAACCTTTTGAATTAAATAAACATTTTAAATTAACCATTAAGAGGTGATACTCCCCCCAAATTTATCCACACATAGAATAAACATTCAGACAAAAGTATTTACACAAGGAGGAAATACACGTTTACCAATGAAACATTCGACACTTAAGGCATCTTGAATAAACCACATTACCACATATATTGGTTGTTGTGTGTATGACAGTAACGATATAATCACCCTATGGATAACTTATGTTATGTTAACATTTAACTTGAGAACTAAGTGGTTTGACACGTGAGTTATTCTCTTGTATTTAGTTTGACTCATTTCTGACCTATACTCTCAAATGAATGCATTTATTGTGAGGAATGAATGGCATTTAATGATAAATGGATAGTTTGTAAATCCATGTAGACATAAGAAATTGAAAAACCAAAGGCTTCACAATGTGAATTAGAGTGGATTTTGAGTATGTTTCTACATTTAAATTCACTTGCATTGAATGAGAAAGGAGTGTATGAGAATAGAGTGACTAGCACAGTTTAAATTTATATTGGTGCCCCATAAAGGAATAACATGAAAAGTTTGTTTTTGGATAGATATTGTTGGTGGAACTATGCTGAGTGAATTAGATGTCAATTCTAGGAAAGAAAGTCAAGGACAAGAAAGGTGAACTCCTTAGGCTCAAAGAGAAACAATTGGTGCATGATTCATAGGGAAAACCATAGTCTAAAGATTATACACACTTGCCATCGAGCTTATTAGGATACTAGATAGATGTGTAGATGGAGGATTATATGGAAACCTAAAGCATTTCAATGTAGATGAATATAATTACTAGCACAAGCATTTTAATGTAGATGAATATAATTACTAGCACAAGCATTTCATGCATGATTTTATGACATAAGTATATCTAGCCAAAAATGGGTAACATAATAAAAAAAATCATGATAGATGTGAAAGATTTATTTTATAATAAAGGGTAACTTTCATGGTAGATGTCAAAGTATCAATGAATCCAATAAAAGAAAAAAACCACTAAACATCATCACACAACCCAAAAATAAAATAAACATTTAATGAGGCAATAAGTTCAAAACTCAAGAAAAACCAACTATGCAACAATAGTAATGAAATGGGTAGTGGGAGGTCGATCCCAGTCATCTATTTTGGAACCATCCCCCATATAGTAAGTCCAAGCCATCCTTAGTAGGCTCCTAACCTATGAGTGCATTGTTGTCTTTTTTATGTTCTTCCTACTCAGGTAGTTGACTATCAGGAGTGTCCTATTAAGAAAAATGCGAAAGCCAAATGGATGAACTTGTCCCACTTGAAAGATAGAGCTCACTTACAATGATAAGATGACATGGAGGAAGGGTGATGACTACCTTAGAGAGAGGTGAATCAACCAACATATCTATGAGAACGTTGTTGGGTAATCACTATGCCCACATCTTTGACCTTGATGTGGGGAATGATCACTAGGTCACAAAGTAGGGACCCAAGAAACAATACATTGAGCATTGACCTAATGATCCAAAAGGGTCTAAATATGGACCCACTCTAGATCCAATTTGTTTTCTTGCATTGGATATATAGAAACACATCGGAGATGACTAAAATTCTAAAGTAAGTGGTTAAATACATCTCAAATAAATTGTTAGAAAGTGTTACCTTTTGAGTCGCCCTTATTTATCTATTGGTAATATTTCCTAAACAAGAGTCGATTTACTGTGTTGTATTATTGGTCATACCTTTGTTTCTTAAATCGGCTCTTGATCCTTCAAATTTACCCGCTTATCGTCTTTGCGTGTGAAGTTACTTAAGGTTTAAACCTTTGAACCTGAACCATTCTCAAAGTTCAAAGTTCAAATGGTTCGATATGTTCAAAGTCTCTCAAAAAGATGAGCTATTTTGTTCCATGTAATTAAACATTTTTGAGTTTTCGTGTTGAACTTGAACCTTTTTTTGTTAATGGTCCAAAAGGTTCAAGGTTCAAAGTTCAACACGTGGTGCTTTGTAATGAGTCACATTACCCGGTTCTTTGTTCAATTTTATATGTCGGTGAACCTCCCACTTGAACCTCCTAAAAGTTTATAGTTCAAGGTTCAATGGTGTGCTTTTGCATCGTTTAAGTCTTTTTACAAGTCATGTGTTGTTAGTCGGTCTATGCAGTTCTCGTATCTTTGAACTTGAACTTTAAACCACGTTCCCAAGGTTCAATGGTTCAAAGTTCACCGGTTCGATGATTTCAACCTTACCACTTCTCGAGGCCCTCTAAGTCAAATTTAGCAGGAAGGTTGAAGGAAATTTTGTCTGAAACTCATTTATGAAATAGAAAGTTCTAATTTGGTGGAGGTTATGGATAATTATTATACATCATGATCGCACGTGAATAATACTTGCTATTAATGAAGAGGTCAGAATTCATGTCTTTTCAAACATTTTTGGCACGTATTGTTTCGGGTAATAATTATTCAATCTGGTTAGTGCCATTATTAACAAAGAACAAGCCAAATTTAACAAGTGAACATACTGTGCGATGCAGAGGAGAATAGCGCAGGAAGTGTAAGGTTCTTGTTACTCAAACTTCGCAATAAATTCAGATATCTTGAAGGTGAGTTCTGTTCTTCCTATATGCTATTCCTATTTCTTAGTTGGAAAGAAGAATCTCTTGAGTTTCTGACATTATTTTCAAAATTTGAAGTGTTTTTCATTTTTTTCTCCAAGTATGGCTTTGAAATCTACTTGTCTGGGGAATGAACATGGCCCTGGTCTTACCTGTTCTCACCCTGAATTTGGGGATACTGCGCTGGTGCAATATGATTTAGAAGAATTTAGAGAAAGGTCTAGAAGCTCTGTGCTAACTCCTATGATGGAGAAGATAGTAGGAAGTGGCCTAATCGAAGCCACGACCTTTCCCAAGGCCGTACAGTGCCCAGAACTGGTTCAGGAATGTATGAATAGGTATGAACCCCAAAACAGATGCATTAGAAATGCAGACGGTGATGTATTGTTTCATGTCGACAGATAAACCTTGATGTCTGTGATGAGAATATCACCTAATGAGGCGTATTCCAGCCTCAACATTACTTCTTCTTATGAGCATTTCTTGGAGAAGAAAACAATTTACAAAAGTGTAATAGCGAGAAATTGGCTGCTGAAGTTTCAGAAAGGTGCTCAAGGTTGCCTAGACCACTTACTAGGGATCATATGATTAAAGAAGTGAGGGATATTGTGGTGTTGTTACACAGACTGAAAGGCAGCCAGCATGCATATTATTGGGAAGATTAGATGTACTTTTTCGTACAAGTTATCCTCCAAGGAGAGAAATATTTGGACTGGGCAGAAATTGCAGTTGATTGTTTGCATCAGGGACTAAGTAATTGTTTGGGAGATAGAAATTTTTATATGTCTTCATATCTATTTTATTGCCTAGCATCTACAAGACAGTGGTTGGGTCTGCCTCATGCACCTTTAGCAGATGATAGTAAAATTTATGAATATTATTCACAATTGCAGAAGCAAAACTGTTATGAAAATTACAGAAGGGTTAGTGATGTTTTCACTGGAAGGATGACTTATGAATTGGCAGGTAATCTGAATAAAAGAATGTCTGATGAGGCAATGCAGTTAATTAGCATTTATGGTAGCTTCTTTATTCAATTTTCCATGTTCACTTACATCAGAGTTGGAGGATTTAACGATGAACCTGTTAAGTTACCCAGATATGTGTTTGACCATTTTGTGTTGATAGAGGTATGCAGATAGCTAGCACATGTGGATAAGAAGTTCTTGACAAAGAAGGGATTTGGTATCTCTTTTCCCATCGAACTTGGACATTACTCGTGCAAGTCAAAATCTGATGCTTTGAATTTAGAGGTGAGCCTTAAAAAGTTTAATTTTTAGTTCTTCACTGCCAGGTCCCAATTCGACAGCAAAGGATTTGTCAGGGATAACTTAGATTCTGGAGCAGGGATTTCACACATTCCTAAGTTAGAGGATTACTGGGAAGACTGTTCAGATGAGTTTGAGGTCAGGAGAAGACTATGGTGTAGGTTCTCTTTGGGACAGATAATTACTCTTAATTTAAATATGGATATTTCTGGAGTCATTGATGATGAGGAATAGTTGATTGACCCACAATTTGCACAAATAGAGCAATTACCTATTCCAGAAATTGACTGGAGCAAAAAGGAGGAAGATAGGATTGAGGTTAAAACTCTCCCAGTGATAAGGAGAACCGAGAAATGGTTAAGGGGAAAGAAACAAGAAGGGATCCAGAATAAAAATGCCCAACAATTCACGTCAATGATTGAATCATCATTCCCCATAAACTCTTCTAACCAACCTATTGCTATCTGTGGTGCAGGCACTTCCAAGTCATTAACTGGAAGGAGTCCTGCTACTAAGTGTGATAGGTGAAAGTCAGGTGTGGCAGATCAGACATAGTCGTGAAACCCTAACCCTACCATCATCAAGGAATCTAACCTAAATGAAATCAAAGGATAATGCAATTCAAGCATAACATCACCTAGACCGTGCGATTCCTTGTTTGAGAGAGAGATGTGGACTGCTTCTTCAACAATAAGCAATTACAAAGCTGAAAGCTACCATTGATGGATGATAAAAGCTCGAATGCTCGAATGCTCAAGATGATAATGGAGTTGCTATATGATTGCTGGATTGCTAGATACTATATGATTTCTGGATGTCTCATATGGAGTGAGAGGCTGTTTATATAGGACTCAACCAAGATCAATCAACGGTGGAGATTCAGAGGCTATGTGAATGGCTAAGATTGAAAGTTACTAAATTTAGGTCCAATTAGTTGTGCATGTGAAGGATTTTAAATGAAAGTTGTCTTACAACACATGATAAATGGGAAATGGACAAGTGTTAAAATGTGATAAATGATAAAGGCTTAATTCAAATAAAGTATTTGAATTAGTGGGATATGAGTTGGAAATTAATTAAATAAATAAAATTTATTTAATTAATATGATAAATGCATAAAATGGGATAAGACATGATGTGGAATTAATTAAATAAATACAATTTATTTAATTAATCGGCTAAATGAATGAGAATGGGATTTTAATTAAATAAATAAAATTTATTTAATTAATTGGGTAATGGATTAGTGATTTAACAAGGTGTCGTTAGACATGGACAAATTTGGGTGTCTACATTTTGCCCCTCTTTGATACAATGTTCGATAGAACGTTGTGTCAAAGAAGATGTGAGATGCGCTCAATAAACAAGTTATGCCCCAGTGTAATTGGCAGGTGATGCCCCCTCGAGAGGTAAGCCAGGCGAACCAGGAAGGACTGGGTTGGCTCTCGATAGAAGAAAGGGCGAAAAAGAGGGCAGACGCGAAGGAAAGGGGGGGTGGCATGGAAGAAAATAGGCTGTGGTATAGAAGAATTAGGGTTTGGAGAAGGGCTATAAGTAAGTGCTTCAAGGGCAAATAGGCTCATTTGTGCTGAGAAACCTAGAGAAATCCAGAGCTCCTGAGAGTGAGAGTGGCAGAGCTAGCAGGATGGTGATTCCACGCAGAGATCATCGGGCGGAGCGGGTGAGGACACATGGACGACCAGAGGGAGCAGGCGCACTGGTATGTCGCAAAACTTTTCCCAAAAGCGTGCATTTAATAGCCTAGAAGCGTAATTAATTCACACACGTCACCAAAAGCGACTAGTTTAGGACATGGCACATATAGGTCGCTTATGTAGGAGTAGAGGTCGCTTAGAGTATTGCAGGTCGCTTATAGGCGCGGGTAGGTCGCTTAGGGAAAACGAGGTCGCATCCTGTCGGTGGGAAAAACGCAGTCAAAATGCGCGTATGGAGGGGAACGAGTCGCTTATGAGCAGATAGTAGTCGCATAGGGTAGTGTAGCTCGCATATGGCTAGAAACAGCTCGCAAATGGTAGAGAGCGCGCGTATAGGAAAACAGTGAGCGCATATAGTGATTAGGCTCGCTTATAAGGAAAAGATAGGCGCATTTAGGAAAAGAGCTCGCTTTGAGAATAAATAGAGTCGCACATAGGATAGGGCTCGCATATGAAGGGATAATGGGCGCATGTAGAAATAGAGCTCGCCGCTAGTAAAACAGTAAGCGCATAATATAAAAGAGATCGCGTTTGGTCAAAACAGAAACGCATGTGGTGAAAGGGGTCGCTAATGTGCAGAAAAAGGTCGCATGTAGTAAAGTGAACCGCATATGGTAGGTGTAGGATAAAATAGCAGAAAGATAGGCAGATTTTGATATGAATGATTAATGGGATGGACTGACAAGAGTAAATGGATGATGCAGGATGTACTACCGCCATTGCTATCACGGGAGCCCCATCCGAGAGATTTGCGGCTGGTGAGACAGTTGGATGCAGAGGAGCTACTGGTGTTGGAGATCCTGGGCTTGGAGCATGTGTCACGATTAGAGCCAGTGCAGGCACATCGAGGGCTGATGACGGCGATGGTGGAGCGATGGATGAGCGAGCACAGTTCATTCTTGTTACCGACAGGGGAGGCGACCATCACCTTAGAGGATGTGTTCCGGATTTTGAGGATTCCGATAGATGGGGATCGGGTAGATTATGATCCGGAGATGGGCCCAGCTGCATTCAGGAGATTGTTTGGGACACCAGACATCGGAGCAGAGGGTTCAGAGATACCGATGGGGAGGATGGAGGAGCTCTGTGACAGGTTGCAGCGAGTGGTAGTGGCTATCATTAGATGGCTAGTGGGTGACAGGAGAGCGAGAGGTTTTCCTGTAGGATGGGGGACAGTGATGGAGGGCATGTTCTCCTATGGCACGAGATATGCATGGGCAGAGTGCGTGTTGGGACAGCTCTATCATTACCTGCATGATTGTGCATATATGTTCGGAGCCAGTATGTCAGCAGGAGTGATAGTTTTGCACGTATGGGCTTATGAGCACATTCCGGTGACGAGACCAGAGGGATGGGTGGCTAGAGCAGCAGGAGAGCCATTTGCACGGATGTATAGAGGAGCCTTGACATATCGACAGCGCCGAGGGGTGGTATACTGGCGACGGAGGTTGGATGAGATAGACAGATTTGTATGGAGGCCATGGCTAGGATGTGAGCAGTGGGAGGAGGAGGATGCCGAGCTTGCTTATGCGAGACAGGCGAGGTACATTTTTGGACGCGGCGTGTACATTATAGAGCGCTATTTGCCAGAGAGAGCCCTGAGACAGTTTGGAGAGGCACAGGCAGTACCTGTAGGTGATGCCGTTTTTGGGAGGATGAGACAGGAGGTGTTTGATTGGGGTCCAGAGGTTGTGGTGGACACAGCCTTGGCAGAGAGAGATGGATTGCGGCCAGTAGCATGGCAGTGGAGACAGGGTCCTGTAGATCCAGGTACGTTGCCAGAGTATGATGCACACTGGGCGACAGCTAGGCCGACTCGGTTGACACGGGATGGAGAGATTGGGGAGATTGGGATGGAGAGACCAGTTCGGAGGCGACGACGATGGGCTCCACCAGCACAGGCAGTAGTGCCAGCCGCACCAGGGATACAGATGCCAGGGCAGGTGCCAGGCCAGCCTGCTATATTAGCACAGCCACAGGCACAGATCGGAGCAGGAGATGATGTGGGTATTCAGCAGCTACGGAGACGGATCAGAGAGGAGAGGAGATGGAGGCAGCGGGCACAGATGAGGCTGAGGAGAGTGGAGATGGATAGGCATCAGGCCGTGATCAGTCTGAGGCATGCTAGAGCACAGACACAGGCTTATCAGGCTCAGCTACAGTTGGGAGCTCAGAGAGGAGATGGACAGGATGATGGTGCGCTCGCGAGAGTTACAGGAGAGAGGGATACAGCTAGGCAGCATGAGCAGATGATGAGGCTTGAGCGAGATACTGCAGTACAGCAGGAGCAGGCTATGAGAGCAGAGAGAGATGGTCTGCGAGCTGAGAGAGATAGTCTACGAGCGGAGAGAGATAGGGCAGTACAGCAGCTGCAAGTTATGACTAGTGAGCGGGATAGAGCAGTGACTGCCTTGGGGACTGATGGAGCTACCATGTACTTAGCTACACAGTTGACAGCGGTACAGGCTGAGCTTCGGAGAGTGCAGGGGGAGGCTGAGTATTATAGAGGCCTATATTATGGAGCTGTGCCGGCAGAGCAGAGACAGCCTAGCTTCAGGAGCAGGTCAGGGGCTTCGAGCTCACGGAGGTCAGGTGGATCTCGATCAGTAGCTTCAGTGATGGGGCCACCGAGAGATGGAGGACCGGGTACAGGACCTGTTGGTGGTGGTGGTCAGGGCAAGGGAGCTGGCAGTAGTCGCTAGGGCATACCTTGTTGGCATTGTATCATGATGAGGCCTAGAGCCATTGTTGTACATTCATTCTTTTCAGGGCTCAGCTTGTATTATAGACACTTGTATGTTGACACACATGTATATATATGGCAGTTTTGGCGATCTATATGATGTTATAATGGTTGGGATGTTGATATTATGATGGCTATGCATGTTATGTGTATGGATTATAGATGGATTAGGAATAGATGTTTATGCAAATGGTAATTGATAGAAAATATGTGAATATGTAAAAGAAAATGATATGGATAGATGTATGCATATAGGTAGATGTTAATGAAAGATATAGATATAATGGACGTATGTATGGCTAACACTTGTTTTGCAGGAGCGGGAATAGGGACAAAGGATGATGGAGATGATTGATCTTGGCGGAGGATGACGGAACAAATGGATAGATAGAATGAATAAGATAAGATGATGATGGGCAGCTTTCAAGTAATTGCTCAAAATGAAAAGAAATGCAGTCCTTATGTTTGATATAGCATATGGATGTTATGCACCAGGGTATAAGAGACCAAGGTGTCGAGATATCCAATGCGCAACTAGCATGCTACAATCTTGTCGGAACGCATGTGGTCAAGATGTTGAGCCAACATGCACAAGATAGGAATAGCAGCTAGTGTTGGACTTTGACGCTACAAACAATGGTTTGAACTTATCTCCACTACACATAATGATAGCTTGCTGGTTATATGTATGGAGTTAGTCTTAACATAGAATAGTCTCCAATGCATAAGAGACTGTTTAGCTTCTCAGATGCTAGAGATATTGATATGTAAGATGCTAATCCCAACACGTGCAAGATACCAAGACGCATAGGAAGAGAATAAGATCATCCCGCAAACACGGCATACGAAAGCGATATGACCATGCCCCAGTCCTGACTTCATCGCAACATACCAAGATATAAAGAGATCATGACAGTCTTGACTAGGTATAGAAAAGGGACAAAAGATAAATCAAAAGATAAAACAAAAGATACTGTCATCACGGTCTCTTGCCAAATGTTGGGTGCTCTTGGATAGATTAAGCTGGCGCCTTGTTAAAAGGAAAGCTACATCCTGTTGAAGGCTAAAGTTGTTGATAAATGGCTATAGCAAATGTTGGCTTAAGGCATGCGGACAAATAGCTTCTGGCTTACCTGTGATTGGTTATAGTGCTGGAGCTTGCAATAGACACATGGTTTGCTTCCTGTTTGAGCTGACCAAAGAGAAGAAGATGGATGATGAATGAAGATGAAGAAGATGGGGGGATCATCTGTGCTTGAGTACTGGAAACTTCCTTCGTATTCCAGACTGCCTACATACCCTGTATCCACGGGATCAAAGCACATTGACGATGAAGATGAGACATGATGAATATGAAGTTCTGGGTTTTATTGATGATGTAAGTGATGAAAGATAGAAGAATGTGAACTGAGAGAGTGAAAGATGTTCAGAAGAAAAGATGACAGATGAATGATGAAAGGGGTTATCGTCTTAGCCTGAATCAGAGTGCTTCCTTCGCATCTCAGATTGCCTACATACCCTGTATCCACGGGATCAAGGCGTCAACGATAGAGCTGGATGTAGTTCTTATTGATGTGGCTAATCGATTGGATGTTTGATCAGGCGATGTTTGTTGCGATTGTTGGATGAATGTGGATGGAGTTGTAAAGGTATGAGTCCTGGTTGCAAGTCGTTAGGTCGTATTTGTTGGTGGACATGTGCCATGGCTGAAGTTGATAAGGTGTGCTGTGTTGGAAGCTGAGTTGTTTGATGTGTTATGAGCTAGAGATAACAGGATCCACTTCCAAATAAGGCTCAACAAATGCCCCCAGTGTGGGATGAGGTTTATTATGCAGAAGCGACAATGCAGAAAAGATGTGGCCAAGATGCTAAGGTGCCAAAAGATATAAATATCACGACAATGTCTCAAGCATGATAGTTAGCATCGGCAAAGGATGAAGAGGAAAGGCGATGTGTGAGGTTGCGATAGAGCTTATGAGGATGGCTTATACAAGATGCAGTGGGGAAAATGATCAAACGAACCAAACAAATGAGGGAAGCTGGTCACTACACATAGCGCCTGTTTGCCAGGTTTTCACTATGGTACTTATCCAAGGCGCCTATTTACCAGGTTTTCACCATTGGACGGATTATTTATCTCTCTTTTTTTTTTTTTTGTTTTTTTTTTTTAATTAATTTATTTATTTATTGATTTTGGGATAGTTGAGATTCATGGATAAAACCTCTTGAGATGAACGCTGTTGACGGGTTCATCCAAGGGAATGCCTTCAGGTGTTGACAAAGTGTATGCACCAGATCCATAGACTGCGGTGATAATAAAAGGACCAAGCCAATTTGGTTCAAACTTGCCCTGTTTCTCTCGATGCTGTTGATTCCTTTGGTTTTCTTTTAGGACAAGGTCGCCAACCTGAAATCTGCGTTCTCTGATCTTTTTGTTGTAGCTGCGGCGTAGCCAGTTTTGATAGACTTGAAGATGGTTCAATGCTGTAAGGCGGCGTTCATCTAAGAGCTCAAGATCATGGAGTCGGGACACTCGATACTCTTCATCTGAGATAGTATGTTGCAAGGATATGCGCAAAGAGGGGATCTCAACCTCGATAGGCAAAATAGCTTCAGTGCCATAGACTAGAGCATAGGGTGTGGCGCCAGTAGGAGTTCTGACACTTGTTCTATATGCCCATAAAGCAGGATGCAGTTGTAGATGCCAATCTCGACCAGCTTCGTTAACAGTCTTTTTAAGGATCTTGATGATTGTCCTATTAGAGGCTTCAGCTTGACCGTTGCTCTGAGGATAATAAGGCGTAGAGAACCTATGTTGAATATGAAACTTATTGCAAAGATCTCTAACCTCTTGGTTCTTGAAAGGCCGGCCATTATCGGTGACAATAGCTTGAGGAACTCCATAACGGCAGATGATGTAATGTAGGATGAATTTAGCTATTTGTTTACCTGTGATGTAGGTCATTGGTATGGCTTCTACCCACTTTGTGAAATACTCAGTGGCAGTGATAATAAACTTATGACCATTTGATGAAGTAGGATGGATTTTACCCACAAGATCAAGTCCCCATTGCGAAAAAGGCCATGGAGTGACAATAGGCTGAAGCTCATGTGCTGGTGCATGTATTAGATCTCCATGTTTCTGACATTGTAGACATCTCCTTGCAAATTGTTGGGCATCTTTTTCCATAGTTGGCCAGTAGTATCCTGCTCGCAGAAGTTTCTTAACAAGGCCAGGGCCAGCGGAATGCGAACCGCAGACACCTTCATGTACTTCACGTAAGGCCGTTTTTGCTTCCTCAGAGTCAAGACATCTAAGAAGGATACCATCAAGACTCCGGCGATAAAGGGTGTCTCCTAAGATAGTGTAACGAGAGACTCGACGGATAAAAGTTTTACGCTGGGTGTTGGATAGTTGAAGAGGCAAGGTGTGATTATGGAGATACTCGTATATATCTTTGTACCACAACGAGTTGGGACCAACAATCTCACATATGAGCTTAGACTGTGGAACTTCAAATGCTGGGATCAAAAGCTGTTCGACCAAGAATTCACATTTATGGGTATTGGATGGCATGTCTAAAAGAGATCCAATCATAGCCATGGCATCGGCTGCTCTGTTTTGGAGTCTTGGAATTTGCTCAAAGGTAATGTCCTCAAAATATTGCTTGAAATCGTCCACCATTAGCTTGTATGGAAGAAGCTTCTCGTCTTTTGTTTGATATTCATCTAAGACCTGTTTAATAACTAGCTGAGAATCACCAAAGACTCGTAACTGTTTGATAGCCCATTGTACTGCCATGCGCAAACCTGTTATTAAAGCTTCATACTCTGCTATGTTGTTGGTACATGGGAATGCTATTCTGTATGATTTAGGTATGCAGTCTCCTTGGGGAGTGACAAACAAGATACCTGCTCCAGATCCGTGTTGAGTGTATGACCCATCAAAGTATAGCTGCCATGGTGCTGGAGAGCTTAAATTAAACAATCCTTCATCAGGGAATTCGGGATATATTGGCTGAATGTCTGTGATAGGTGCTGCAGCTAGTTGATCAGCAATGACTTGTCCTTTGATAGCTTTACGATTCACATATTGTATATCAAATTCACTCAAGATCATAACCCATTTTGCTAATCTCCCTGTAAGAAGTGCTTTTGAAAGGAGATACTTGAGGGGATCCACATTAGAGATGAGCTTTGTTGTTTGGTTCAACATATAATGTCGCAACTTTTGGGAAACAAACACTAATGCTAAACAAGCTTTTTCCATGAATGAGTAATTGAGTTCATATCCCACAAGAGTTCTGCTAATGTAGTAGATGGCTTGTTCTTTTCCTGAATCATCATGTTGAGCTAGAAGTGCACCCAATGCTGCGGTTGTTGATGATATATAAAGCAGTAATGGACGATCAAGTACAGGAGGTATTAACACAGGAGGTGTTGCCAAGTATTCTTTTATCTTATCAAAAGCCTGTTGACACTTTTCATCCCACTTAAAAGGTTCACCCTTGCGAAGAAGATGCTGAAAAGGATGACATTTATCTGCGAGTTGTGAGATAAATCTGCGGATAGATTGTAGCCTACCCTGTAAACTGCGGAGCTGTTTGAGATTCGTTGGTGGAGGCATTTCTGTGATAGCTTTTACCTTAGCTGGGTCCACTTCTATTCCTCGTCGAGACACAATATATCCCAATAGTTTTCCTGACGTTACGCCAAATACACACTTCTTTGGATTTAGTCTGACTTGATATTTTTCTAATCGATCAAAAATTTGTGCCAATACTTGTAGATGTCCTTCCCTTGTCTTAGATTTGCCTAGGATGTCATCAACATAGTCTTCCATGATAGTATGAAAAAGGTCATGGAAAATAACTGTCATAGCTCGTTGATAGGTAGCTCCAGCGTTTTTGAGACCAAAAGGCATTACAACCCAGCAATATGTGCCCCATGGACAAATAAAAGATGTTTTATCTTGGTCTTCCTCTGCTATTCTAATTTGATTATAACCAGAAAATCCATCCATCAAAGATAGCATTTCATGTCCTGCTGTAAGATCAACAATGTTGTCTATGCTTGGTAATGGAAAATCGTCTTTAGGACATGCTTTGTTAAGATCTCTAAAGTCTGTGCAGCAGCGAACTCGTCCATCTGGTTTGGCTACAGGTACTAAGTTTGAAACCCATTCTGGATAATCAATAGGCTTTATGAACTTTGCTTCTAACAGTTTCTGAATTTCTGCTTTGACCAATAAGGCAACTTGTGGATGCATTTTGCGCAATTTTTGTTTGACAGGCTTTGCATCAGGGAATACTGCTAAATGATGTACCACAAGTGAAGGATCTAGTCCTGGCATGTCTGCATAAGTCCATGCAAAATTTATAGCTCTTCTCAGAAAAAATGCTGTGAAGTTCTTTCGTTCTTGCTCTGATAGTGATGCTGCCAAAAAGGTGATCTTCGGATTCTGTTCTGTTCCCAAGTTCATGTCTTGTGATTTTTCAACTAGCACAGTTGATTTCTCATGGTAATCAGCGGCAACAGGAAGATCAAATCCCTCATCCTCAGGCTCCTCAGAGAGGTTTTCACCTTCGGATACGTCCTTTATTTTTACTTTTTCACGGTCAAGAGGCGCCTTGCGGTTTTCACCTAGTGACCTATTTTGTTGAATTTTGTTTATTTCACTTTTGCGACTGAAGGATTTGATACTTCCGCCAAAATATGCTAGTTTAGGTAATTCCATCATGAAACCTGCTTTATGATCACCCAATGGAATACCTTGTCTCAAACCCATGAATTCTGCAATGGCTTCGTCATTTTCAAATGTATCTAATATCGGTGCCCCCTGTTGGTCCCAATCGATGAGGTCAGGATATACGAGGGAGAGGCGAATGGAGGGATTATGATGGCTAGAAGAGGTTGCAGAAAACATGAAGATGGAATGTTCTTGAAAGAGGTCGGTGATATGAAGGGAGGAGTCGTCGATGGTATCCGAGTTAGAAGTCTCTCCTACCGAAGAAGGTCCAACGTCAATATCGGAAATACACTTAATGTCTTTGGGTCGCGGTACCTCCGGTTGGTAACCAAGGCCTTGCTTATTAAACTTCTTAGACACAATAAGGGGCTCAATAGGTCCTTGTTCCTGTGATCCCAAGCCGCCATGTCCTTTATAGCCCATGTTCTTTATGATACGAAACCCGTTGTTGTATCGCTCTACTTCAAGTTGGACTTGGTCATTTTCATCAAAGAATATCCAAGAATCGATGTCCTCAATGTCTTCGTCATCCAAGAAACCACCTTTAATGAATACGGTAGGGGGAGCTTTGATAACAGCGAAGGATGAAGTGAGCTTAGATGTAGAGGGCTTACCGTGGGATTTAGGAGATAATGGAAGGGTGCCAACACAACAGGATTCCTGCAATTTGTATTCACCAGGGCCATGTTCGGTATATTTGATATGGAGGTTGGAAGCAACTTTGCTAGATGAGGGCTTGAGGAGATCGGATGGGTCTACATAGGAGGAAGACGGATATGCCTCGGTGTTGAGAGGGATACGGTTTGGACTCTGATATTTAGCTTGAAAGGCACGGCAAAACTCAAATGGATTGGGGTCAGCTTGAATGGTAACTTCAACACCCTTATGTGGAAATTTAAGGCATTGGTGATATGTAGATGGAACTGCTTTAAGGGTATGGATCCAAGGGCGACCAAGGATGATGTTGTAAGGCAGATCAATATTAAGGACTTGACAGTGAGTTTCTGTAATGACCGGTCCAACTTGAATAGGCAATAAGATGATCCCTTCAGTATCTCTTTCAGCGTCATCATATGCTCTGATGGTAATAACCTTGGAGGTGTCTACATTTTTCTCCGAATATCCCAATTGTTTGATGAGTTTCAAAGAACATATATTTAGACCAGCTCCCCCATCTATCAAGACTCGTTTGATACAGCGTTGATTAACAAACACTTCAATATGGAGGGCCTCATTGTGTGACGGATGAATTGAGGGTTGAAGATCTTTGTCGGAAAAGGTTAAATGACAAGGGGCTGCAAGGCTAGCGACCATGGATTGAAATTGTGTGATATTAATATTATTAGGCACCGAAGACTCTTGTAAGGCCTTATCAAGGATAGCTTTATGTGCGGGGGATATGCGGAGCAGCTCGAGGATAGATATGTGTGCGGGTGTTTTGCCAAGGTGATCCAAGAGGTTATAGTCAGAGAGAGGTCGAGGAGGATGAGGGGGTGCTCCTTGAACGGTAACGCGACCTCTTCGCGTGGTGACAGCACAATCAGGTGCTCCTTGGACGGTAATGGTAGAAATGCGAGCATGGTCAATGCGGCCAATGGTAGATGATGCATAGCTATAGGGAATAGCATTTCCAGCTTGAAGGTTATTTGTCTGATCATGAGATGGAAGTGGATTCTTGAAAGTCTCTAGATCATAGTTTGATGTGGATTGTTGAGCAGGTTGAGGTGTTGAAGGTGTGACGTTGATTAGACCTTGATCAATGCAGTCTTGGATAACATGTTTTAAGCGCATACAACCATTTGTTTTATGTCCTTTAACTCGATGGTAATCACAATACTCATTCTCTTTGTACCAAGGAGCTCGAAAGAGTGGTTCGCCGTTTGGTGGTGCATCGGGTAGAATAACATCTCCGGCTTGAAGCAGCTTTCGAAGAATAACTTCCATGGGTTCCACTAATGGTGTAAATTGTCAGCGTGGATTAGAAGTTTGGCGTTGGTTTCTTCGTGGTGGAAAAGACTGTCTTGGTGGAGAGGCTGCTTGAATGTTGATAGGAGTTCTCATAGTTTGGATATTCTTTGTATCAACAATACCATCATTGACAACATTCTTGTTCTTGTTCCAAAAGCGAGACTTATCATTGGAATTTTGGGGAGAATCTTTGTTATCACGAAAGATCTTGATAGTTCCTTTGGCAATTAAGGCTCGTTCAATAATAACTCCTTTGGAAACTAGTTCGTCAAAGGTGCTAGCGCTTTGCAATTGTAGTTGGAATGACAGCTCAGGATGAAGATTTTGAACAAAGATGTCAAGCTGTTGTTTCTCAGGGATTTCCCATGATAATTTGCTAGCCATATTACGCCATCGTTGGGTAAATGAGGAAAAGGTTTCACCATTACGTTGTTTGTTGTTGACAAGGTCATTCATGTTTACCTCATGTTCAATGTTGAAGGCAAAATGTGATCGAAACTTGGTTGCCAATTCTGAAAAAATCTTAATTCCTGGAGGTAAATGGGAAAACCATTCGAGAGCTTGTCCTGCTAAGCTTTGAGGAAATAGTCTCAAGAGATATGTATCATCATAGGCAACGTCAAGACATGCCACGAAAAAGGCTCGAAGATGGTCATCCGGATTTCCTTTCCCTTTGTACTTATCAAATTGTGGGATTTCAAAGTGTGGTGGAAAAGGTATCATATTAAGAGACTTGTCAAATGGATAAGCGCATATGTTTTCGAGAGAGAAAGGTTTCTTGCCTTGTCCTACCCTTTCATCGATCATCTGTTGGATATCGGCTGAGGATAACTGCTGTTGTTGCGAAGGGGGTTGAGTGTGATATGAGACATATTGCGGTTGTGGTTGTGGTATATGTGGAGTTGTGACAATTTGTTGTGGTTGTGGGATGTACGAAGCTGTGACTGTTTGTTGGGGTTGTGTGCCCACAATGTATGTCAAAGGAGTGGTATGTGACATGTACGGGTTAGAGGATTGCTGTCCTTGAGACACAAGTGGCATGTGGGTGTGCATTACATGCGAAGTGGATGTTGGATTGATAGTAGCAGGTGGTTGGGAAGTTGGGATTGAATTCATGACATGGTAAGTGACGGAGGGATTGGTAGATACAACAGAAGGGTGAACATTGGGATTGGTATTTTGGACAATATGAGGATTGGTATACGTCATGTGTTGAGTGATATTAGAGAAGCCTTGGGTAGCATAAGAGGGATTGATGGTGTGTGAAGGATTGGAAGAAGAGGACAGCATGGATGTAAGTTGATCTACATAAGCGATCTTATTGTTTGGATTGGCTTGAGAAATGAGGGAATCACTCATGTCAATGAGACTAACGTTGGGATTATAGGATAACATGGAGGAATTAGCAGTTGGTGTATGAGATGTGATAGATTGCAATGGTTGTGACGCATGGACAACATGTGTTGTTGGAATGGTTTGAGAGGTATGCACACCGTAAGATATGGGAATTGCTTGTGATGCTCGAAGTGTTTGTGCTTGTGTTACATGGACAGCTTGTGTGACTTGAGGCATGGAAACAGTCATGGTAGAGGGAGAGATATGTTGAGGGACATGAAAAGGTGGGATGTTGAGATTTTGTGACATGAAAGGAAGCACATTGGTGGACACTATCAATGGTTCTAAGGTATGCTCTGATCGCGGTAACTCAAATGAAGCAACAAGAGGCAATGAAGATAGTGTTTGCGAGGTAGTAGAAGATGATGTGACTATAGTAGATGGTCTATTCGCAACAACAGCAATAGTGTTGGGATTGTGCTCTCTAATAGTGGATATATCAAAGTCTTTAGGTAGTTTAGCACCCATGCGAGCAAGTTGGAGAAAACAGCGATCAGGCTCAGATATCATGAGTTTCTCAACTTGGTCCCATAGATAGGTATCTTGGAATTCTGATGAGTCGTCTTGAGATTGTTCTTCGAAAGTTTCCAAGGATGGTTGAGGGTGCATTTGTTGTGAAGATGATTCGCCCCTAGTGTACCCTTGAGGTATAAACATATGAGAAGGCATGCCAGTTGTGAATTGAGTTGCATCCTTAAGAGGTGTTGTGAATTGTTTCATCTCAGCTTGCAATTTGGCATCCATTTCAGCTTTCAATTTGGCTTCTATTTCAGCTCGATATTGACTCCTAGTTTGAGGCATGATGTTGATGATGAAGTTGAGCTTGTCAAAGTTTTGAGACCCAAAAGATGATAGTTGGTTGATTGGTTGCTGTTTTGGTTTGCTGGTTTGGCTAAGTTTGCTTGGTTAATTTGTTTTGGCTGAGTTGTTGTTGGTTGTCCCTAGAGGTAGCTCAATCACTCAAGGGAAAGATTGTTTGCTGTTGATGTTTGTTGGAGCTAAAGCTAAAAGAGATTGTTTGCTGAAGCTAAAGCTGAAGGATGTTTGTTGGCTGAAGCTAAAACTGAAGGTTGTTTGTTGATTGAAATGATTGGATTGATGTCTGATTTGTTGGTTGGGGTCTCAAAAGATGGAAAAGCTCATGAGTTGTGATTGATTGATAAGCTCAAAATAGGAGACAAAGTCCAGGTATTTGCTATTGATCAAAGATAAGTCTGAAAGCTGATGTTTGAGGTTCAAGCAAGCTGGTCCTGAGGCTAATTCAGCTGATGCACTGAGATTTGCAGGAATTTTAGCTACAGGCGACTGATAATAGCTCAAAGGCGACTCACAGGATGCTAAAGGCGATTAATGATAGCTTAAATGCGACCTGGTTTAGATGTGACAGGAAAATGACAGTGCTAACCAGAAGCGAATGCGATTCCAGAGGTGACAACTGTTGGTTCAAAGGTGATTACTATTATTTCAGAGACGACTCAGATATCCCTAAAGGCGACAGTCTGTTGTTCATAGGCGAACTTGTTCAGGAATCAGGCGAATAACTGTGGCTTAGAAGTGACTTATCTCAGGGAATATGCGACTGGTTATGAATCAGATGCGACTTGGTTCAGACAGTAGGTGATCATCTGTGGTTCAAAAGCGATTCTGTTCAAGCAAAAGGCGATCAACTGTGGTTTGAAAGCGACTCTGTTTAAGCAATATGCGGGCAATTGTGTTTTAAAAGCGACGCAATTCAGGCAGATGCGGGTCACTATAGTTCAGAAGCGATGTTGATGATCTGTGCGAGCAGTTTAGGTTCAAAAGCGACTGTGTTTGTGTGACAGTGGTCTGATTTTGCAGTTTTTCCAGCAAGAAAACAATGATAACAGTCACTCACACTTACAACAAGCACAAACTGATACAACCTAGGCTAGGATAGGACAGTATCTGTTGAATCCCCTAGCTGCGCCTATTCAAAGCGGGTAGCTCCAGGATCTTGATAGCACCGGCTCCTCCTTACATTTGCACACACTTCTCACGCATACCAAGATCTGGGATTCTTATAAGGCTTGACCCTCTCCAAACCTTTAGATTGTCCCTGCTACCTCGGCTAAGAACCGCATGAATCGGGGCCGCTTCAAGGGTTTTGCCCTCTGCGTCAACAGATAGAAGGTTTTTGGCTACTACACAAAGTTGCTAATAAGGGCATCCGTTCGGGTGGCTATACATGCGGCAGCGCTACTCTCCGTTATGGAGTCTCCCAGCCTCCAAGGGTTGCGCCTTGGAGGGTTTTGGGGGAGGTTGGCTGTCGGTATAACACAACTGCACCCGTTGTTTGTGGCTTTCGACACAAACACTTTTCTTATATAGCGGTTCGGAAGGACTTGGCTTTAGCCCGTTACCGCTTGGGTCGTATCCCTTCTCACACCGGGAAGGCAGGCCCTCTAAAGATAATGACAAGTTCTCATGCACCCAAGATCCATTTGATAGGCAAGGGGAGAGGATACTTTTGTCATTAAATTTGGGTTACAATCAGGCACATGCAAGCAATCAAAAAGATAAATCAAGCACGGAGCAAACAGTAATTCATTTTAAGCACCAAGCCCAAATATGCCTAATTTAGTGAAAAAAAACCACAAATCTTGGACCGATCGAACCTGCAACAGATATGTCAGTAGTTTGATAACCTCCTTTCTTGGACAAATCGATAAGATGCTGCGCAAATAGCCAGTTAATAGCCAAAAATCAAACTGAAACTGAAACAGGCTTAAAAACAACAGAGCTATACCAGATGCGACTCTCTGTTGATCAAAAGCGACCTCTATTTTAACAGAGGCGAAATACTACGAATCATATGCGACGCGCAACAACACCGGATGCGACTCCTGTTAGCTCATAAGCGATTCATATTTTCCATAAGTGATTGGTTGAGGGCTGGATGCGACCTGTTTCTGCAAAAACACAGCCGATAAACAAAACCCTAGCCTAACAGGCGAACAATATCAGTCCATAAGCGAACTCAAAAGCGGCTTCTGTCGTGTCATATGCGATCCCGATGTACCAGAAGCGGCCTCTTGTAGGTCGAAGGCGACCTGTCTCTGCAAAACAAAAATCTAAACCCTAACCTGCACAGGCGAATATTATTAGCTCATAAGCGTATCATATCAGAATAAAAGCGCGCACTGTTAGGTCGAAAGCGATGCGGATTTGTGCAAAGGCGGCCCCTGTTAGATTAAAAGCGGTCTGGTTATGCGCAAAAACAGCGGCTATTAGATCAAAAGCGGGAAATACATTTAACACAGTCGCATACATTAGAGGCGATCATTTTAATGATAAAAGCGATTCGGTTTACCTTAGACGACGTCTGTTCAGTCAAAGGCGATCCAGAGAGGTATATGCGGCCTGTTCCAGCTCAAAAGCGACGCAGAAATCCCGAAGCGGCGGATTTTCGTTCGAAAGCGACTGGAATTTTCTGCGAGCACCTGCAAAATCTGATCTTCAAAGAAACAACTCCAAAAAACGAAGTTAATCAAGGACGTGTGTCCCACCGGGCGTGCCAAAATGTGATAGGTGAAAGTCAGGTGTGGCAGATCAGACATAGTCGTGAAACCCTAACCCTACCATCATCAAGGAATCTAACCTAAATGAAATCAAAGGATAATGCAATTCAAGCATAACATCACCTAGACCGTGCGATTCCTTGTTTGAGAGAGAGATGTGGACTGCTTCTTCAACAATAAGCAATTACAAAGCTGAAAGCTGCCATTAATGGATGATAAAAGCTCGAATGCTCGAATGCTCAAGATGATAATGGAGTTGCTATATGATTGCTGGATTGCTAGATACTATATGATTTCTGGATGTCTCATATGGAGTGAGAGGCTGTTTATATAGGACTCAACCAAGATCAATCAACGGTGGAGATTCAGAGGCTATGTGAATGGCTAAGATTGAAAGTTACTAAATTTAGGTCCAATTAGTTGTGCATGTGAAGGATTTTAAATGAAAGTTGTCTTACAACACATGATAAATGGGAAATGGACAAGTGTTAAAATGTGATAAATGATAAAGGCTTAATTCAAATAAAGTATTTGAATTAGTGGGATATGAGTTGGAAATTAATTAAATAAATAAAATTTATTTAATTAATATGATAAATGCATAAAATGGGATAAGACATGATGTGGAATTAATTAAATAAATACAATTTATTTAATTAATCGGCTAAATGAATGAGAATGGGATTTTAATTAAATAAATAAAATTTATTTAATTAATTGGGTAATGGATTAGTGATTTAACAAGGTGTCGTTAGACATGGACAAATTTGGGTGTCTACACTAAGAAATCTAGAAGAGCCCTCACAACTATTCTACCCCCTCGTGTTGCCAGGTTGAGAACCAAAGTAAGAGAAAGAAACAGGTTTCCGAAAGAATAGTTGTGGATCTGAATTCAGAGGAAGATTCAGGAGAACCCATGGGTGATAAAGAATCTAGTCCACACAGAACATAGGAAGTTAATACTGGGCCACAGGCAGAGGTTGTTCTAGAGACCTCTGAACTGTTAATGATTTCTAATGTATCCTCTGATGGATTGAACCCTGAAAAGGAAACCTTAGCCCCTGCACCCAAGTGGCTGGAGAGTTCTATTACTGACAAGAGGAAAATAATTCCTTTTTCTGTCCCTTTAGAGGACATGGTGAGCAAATGTTTAGGGAAAACACCCAAGTCTAAGAAGCTAAAGATGGCATCCAGAGTAAGCATTGATCCAAATACTGGAAACTGGAGTGCCGAGATAGCCAAACCAGTGACTGAAGAAGAAGTACAGGACCCAACTGTGCAAGATTTCACTATTGAAAGAGTGGATCTTGGCACTGCTTCAAGAGCTGTAGATGTTCATCATCTTGAAGCATCCACCAAAAGGATAGTTAGTCAAAGTTGGAAGGATGAAAAGGACAAAAGGGAATTGAAGTAGAATCTACGTTCAATGGCAAAGTAGATCGATGCTATCCATAACCCTAGCCCACAGCTAGTTTCACAGCTCTCCCTGTCTTTCGATCCTAAGTCACCTGTTAACCAGAAGATGTTGGATTAGGTTCACAGAAACAAGATGGTGGCTAAGATATTCGACGATTGGTTGGACTGCATTATACAGAAGGGGACTGAATACATTCATGAACTTAAGAATATATACGATCTGACTGCTGCCACCATTGAGGACCTTAAGGCACAAGTTACTGCTTGGGTGAAAGATGAAGGTAAATGGGTAAATGTAATGCATCAAATCAATGAAGTTCAAAAATATGGAGTAGCGAAGTTTCTGACAAAAAAGAGCCTAACTGGTTTGGATGAAGATCTATTATATGTGAATAAGAAAAATATTGAATGGAGAAATTCCATATCACGGCAGGGGCGTTTTGAACCTGCAAAATTGATTAAGGAGATAACTAAGTTCACTCAATCGCTGCAACGTGACTTACAATGTATTGATGTCAAATACATAAAAGATGATGGGGAGCCGGAGGAGAACATCGATACAGTGATTCAAACCTTTGTGGATAAAATCAACTTTGTCAAAGAAAGTGATAATATCTTAACTGAAGATTTATCCCGAATTTCTAAGGTGGAGTCATTGTTTTACCTTTGTATCGACGCACTCCTAGAATATAAGAAAAAGGTTGGGAAAATATGGAGAGAGAGAAGTTTGGAAATCAAGAGTGAGACACATAGGCATCCCCAACCTCCCGAAAATTCAGGAGTTTGTTGGAGCTTTTCAGGAATGGAAGACTCAACATGCTTCTCCAACCGCTGAAGGCAAATCTGGAGATTCAAATCCATTGCCCCAGCCGTGATCTTATTCGCTCATTTTTCCTTTATTCAGTTCCTCAGTTATGCTATTTTTGTAATCTTGATCTTTGAAGCAATTTGTTATAAACTAAATCCCGTATGGGTTAGAGTTACTTTAGCTCTGGGTTTGGTTTACTTGATGATATGATTAGGGCATTCATATATATAGGTTTTTGAATCTTTCAAAAGGTAGATAGATATATAGATAAAAAAAAAAAAAGAGGAGAATTTTGGCTGAACTATTTTATGGTTTTACAGTATATGATGATTGTCTGATAAATTTTTCATCTGTGAATGAAAAGAAGAAACAGTTACTGTTTACTTAGGTCTGTGCATCTGAGTGTTTGAAATTAGATTTTCTGTGTGAAATCTCCTTTCATCTGGTAATTGCTCTTTTATTGGACAACTCGTTATATGTGTTCTATTATTTATTGGTTCAACAAACATATATTTATGTGTTTATGTATTTAAATGTATTGAAAATAGAATCTGTGCATTCTATTACTCACTGTTATTGCAGAAATTTACCACATTCATAACATAGTTATGTATGAATGTTAGTTTGCCTTAGGCACTTTCTAGTTAAAAGTGTATTTGGATAGTTGAATAGATTGAATTCATTGGAAATCTTAAAGGGAGCTGTACCTAAATTCAAAGGGGAACTAATTTAAAAAGTTCACCCATTTGTTGCTTAACTCATTTGTCCTTTAAAGAAGGGTATAGAGCCAGAATAAAATATTTTCAGAATAAGGACAAATCTGTTAGCCAACAGTTTTTGGCGACCCTACTGGAGAGATGAAATCATTAATTAAAAGATTGGTCACCTTAATATGAAGCAACAATGGTGCTTCCACATGAAAATATAATTCCTGTTCTGCAGCCTAATCTTGGATTTCAGGACGAGTAGGAAGACATTATTGGCCAGTTGAATACCCTTGCTTGGCGTACTCATCAGAATAGTGAAGATTATAGAAGAGCAAGTAGAGTATTAGAAAAAGAGGAGGAATTGGCCAATAACCTGAGATTGCTATTACTCAGGCAGAGAAGAAGGCAGGCACAAAATGCAGCAAGAAATCAAGTCCTTGAAGCGCAAAGAAATCAAGAACAACATAGAAATTAATAGCTGCCTATCTAGTCACAATATTTTAAGCTAGATTCTAGACCGTATACTAGGTATTTAAGGAGAGAGGGAGTTGAGGATTCTACCTTTCAAGCACTACAAAATTTTAATTTTCCTTATATCCCTACTCGTGCAAGAAGAGCTAGAAGTAGACCGCCTAGCCCCATGAAAACTTCCACATCTCCTGTTTGTCAAGCTCTAATTCTTTCCGGTACCATCATCCCCTCAGCTATAAACTTCATTCCAATGACCCAACCTTGGGGGCAAGCCATAGGGCCTTTGAACCTTGGGGCTAACCTGAATCCATTGCCCAAAAATGCACGGGAGAATTTTTCCAAATTTAATGGAGATGGGAGGCAATCACCAGAAGAACATTTGTGTGCCTTTGCAGCAGCATGTAGTGTGTTAGGCATACAACACCAAGATGTAGCCATAATGCTTTTCGTGCAAACTTTGACTGATACTGCAGCACAATGGTTCTACCACCTAACTAACTCCTCAATCTCAAATTGGAATGACATGAAAACTGCATTTGAAAATAGGTTCAAAAGCGCAGAAGATGAACATTCTCTCCTTGCACAGCTGACTCAGCTTATAAAAGAGATTCATGAACCTATGAGGGAATTCGTGGCTAAATTTAACAGAATTGTGAACAAAATCCCTGCTGCTAAAAGACCAACTAGCGAGAATCTGAAATGTTTCTTTATTAATTCTATGCCTCCTGATATTAGCTTCCATCTTAGGAGGGGTGTAATTGCTGATTTACCAGCTGCACAAGCCTTGGCAGTCGGATTGGAGGATGATCTCATTATGGCTAGTAAATGGAAGAAAGAGGTCCAGATGCCAAATGCTCACCCCTCATCATCTATGGATCCTGTAGTGCAAAGACTGGTTAATGATATGATTGCCTTAAAGAGGCAATTACCTAAAACTGGCGCTCCCTTCCAACAGCCATATCAAGATATTGGCAGAAGGAATTTGAGTCAACAAGCAAATACTAGTAGAGCTTTACCCCTGACATTAGCACAACTGAGACTGACTATTGAAGCTCCTCCTGGAAGGGGAAACATGTGTATTTTTCATTCGACTACCGACCATGATGGAAATTCTTGCCCAGAAATGCTCAGGTACGCTCAGATGACTGCTACTCAAGATATGCTAGGGGAGTCCACCGAAGAAGAAAGGAACTTTGAGGAACCTGGCGGCTCTGAGATAAACTTCCTTGAATATGAGTCTGATTCAGAAAGGGGAGGTGAAATGTTGGTTACCCTTGAAGATCCTTCATGTGCCGTGCTTACCAGAAGCTAGAGGAATGTGAGATCCTCTAATACGCAAGAAGTACCTGGTAAAGCTAAGGAGCCTTTTACTAGAACTCATGATGCTAATTTTAAGGCTCAGGAAACTAGATTGTTGCATAAAAATGATCCGGATGCTTCTTTTGATATTGTAGAATTCTGTAAATCTGTAAAAATTCAAATCTCTCCTATTGAGTATCTCAAGTTAAAACCTAATGAGCTTGACAAATTGGTTAAACATGTTAAGGGTGGTCCTACACAAACTGAATCTGAGAGTCAACTAGAGGTTGATGCTGAGTCTCCCATTGCTCGACTATTTGCTTCCTCGTCTGAGTCATCCATGTCTACCCCAAAAATGACCCTCAATTCATCAAATGATACTTCTTACACTGCTGATTTGAAACCCAATCCTTTCTATGTGTCTTTGTTTATCAATGGTCATAAACTTAGTAACTGTATTATAGATTTAGAAGCCTCTAACAACATTATGCCCTCTTCTGTAGCTAAAGCCCTAGGGTTATCACTTACAAAAACATTTGGTAGGTGTTATTCTATGGATGGCAAACAGGTTTCCTTGCTTGGACAGATTAAAGATGCATGAGTTGCTCTTGTAGCTTACCCTGACAAAAGGGTGAAATTGACTATTTTGGTAGCAGATATTCCTGCTAGTTACAGGATGCTTGTGAGCAGGACATTTTGCAAGGATTTGGGTGGGCAGATCAAATTGGATTGGTCAGAAGCCACAATCCTAGTGGGGAAGTAGAAAGTGAAGCTGGAACCTGAGCCCAAGTGCAAGTTCACTGTCTACCCCTCTGATGATCCCAAGTCCCAGATTTTGTTTGAGGAATGTTAATTTGGTAACTATTTTCTCTCCTCTGAGTAGAGTTTTGGATTAGACCCCAAAGAAGAATTAATGCAAAGATCTGTACATTCTGATGACCTATGGGTTATGGAATTTGACGGCAGTTGTGCTACCGCTGGTTCAGGGGCTGGGGTTGTGTTGATCTCACCTGAAGGTGAAATTTTTTCTTATTCTTTTAAGCTAGAATTCAAAAACACCAACAATACTGCAAAATATGAATCTTTATTGTTTGGGCTATTTGAAGCCAAAGGAAGGGGTGTGAAGGTACTTAAAGTGAAAGGTGATGCTGAATTAATTGTGAAACAGGTAAGGGGGATCTTTTCTATTAAGAATGAAAGATTAAAGCATTACAGAAATAGAGTATGGGATGAGATCAAATATTTTGATGCCTTCTCTATTGAAGCAATTCCCAGAGACCAGAACTCTCGAGCAGATTCTTTAGCAGTATCAGCTTCTCTCCTTCTGCCACATCTAGATTTCAAAAAGGATTCTTATAGAATAGAAATGGTATATCGTCCTAATGTCCCAGACAATGCCGAAAGCTGGCAAGTTTTTGAGAGTGATAATCAAATCAAAAAATTTTTAGAGAATGCTGAAATGTTCTTGGGAACCTATTTTGAAGGCTCCGAGACAGAGTGTAAAGAATTCAGTCCTGACCTAGGGATTAATCCAAAAGATGACGTGATTCAGTTAAAGGGAAAAAAAATCCCTAAAGGATTGGTCTCCTTAGAACATTTGTTTTCTAGAAGAGATGAATATATTAAAGGCAAACCTTCCCATAATCCTAATAAAGTAGAGGATTATGAAAAAATAAACATCGGGGATGAGGTTGATCCTAAATGGATATCCATTGGTAGGTGTTGTTCTTTAGAGGAGAAAAACAAATTGATCAAATTGTTAATCAGGTATAAGGATGTTTTCGCCTAGTGCTATGATGATCTTAAAAATTTTAGACATGGACAGTTTCAACACCATATTCCTTTGAAAGCAAATGCAGCTCCATTCAGGCAGAAGCTAAGGAATTATAATCCGAAAGTTGTTGAGGCCATTTTTAAGGAGATTGATAAGATGTTGAAAGCTAGAATTATCTATCCAATTCATCACTCCACTTGGGTGGCAAATATTGTTCCAATACGCAAGAAGAATGGAGAAATAAGAATCTGCATTGATTTCAAGAACTTGAACCAGGCCAGCCTGAAAGACAACTATCCCTTACCTGTGATGGACCACATCTTGCAGACAGTTGCTGGGTCTGAAATGATGTCTATGCTGGATGGTTTCTCAGGTTACAATCAGATAGGTGTGGCTGCAGATGATCAACATAAGATTGCTTTCACTACGCCTCAGGGAACTTTTGCCTATAACCGAATGCCCTTTGGCTTGATTAATGCAGGAGCAACTTTTCAGCGGGCGATGGATTCATCTTTTAGAGATCTGACGAATAGAATTATTGTTATTTATCTTGATGATCTGACTTTTTTTTTAGAAATAGAGAAGATCACATGAAGGATCTGGAGACTGTCTTACAAAGGTGCCGAAGCCATGGCATCTCACTCAATCCCAAGAAGTCAGTTTTCTGTGTTACTGAGGGAAAATTGTTGGGGCATTTAGTCTCAAAAGATGGAATTAGAATTGATCCGGAGAGGGTCAGGGCGATTCAACAACTTAGCCTCCCTTCAAATAGGACTGGAGTCAAGTCCTTCTTTGGCCAAATTAATTTTCTCAGAAGGTTCATTCCTGACTTTGTTGAGATTACAAAACATATTGTTGGAATGATGAGCAAAAAATAACCATTCAAGTGGAATGAAGTTGCTAAGAAGGCATTTGAGGATATCAAGGAAGCGATTGCAAACACTCCCACTTTGGTAAATCCTAATTTTCAAAAAGATTTTATTATTTATTGTTATGCCTCGGAACACACCATGTCAGGTATTTTGTTACAGAAAAATGAATTGGATGAAGAGGTTCCCATAGCCTTTATGAGCGTTCCCCTTAAAAAGCGTGAGCTAAAATATTCTTTGGGTGAAAAACAAGCTTTTGCTGTGGTTAAAGCTGTTAAACAATTCAGATATTATATACTTCACTCTCATTCAGTTGTATTTGTTCCAAATTCAGCTGTGAAAAGTATCTTGACTCAGCAAGATGTTGGGTTAAACAATAGAGCAACGTGGGTTGCTAAAATCCAAGAATATGATCTGGAAGTTAAGCCTACTAAACTAATCAAGGGTCAAGGCTTATGTAAATTAATTGCTGAGAACAGAAAGGAGGAAGAAGAAGAAGGACTTCCCACTGTCCTACTAGTAAGTTTACAAGATCCATGGTTTCTAGATGTAGCATACTATCTTACTTACGGAGATTGCCCTAGTCACTTATCTCCTAAAGAGAAAAGAAACCTAAAGCTAAAAGTGGCGAAATATGTTATTTGGGAGGATGTCCTTTACAAGAAAGGATTAGATGGGACTTTCCTAAGATGTGTAGATAAGGAGCAATAGTATAAGCTCTTGGAAGTTTTCCATAATGAACCCTGTGGTGGACATTTTTCTTCTTCAGTTACAGCTTTCAAAATCCTCAGGAATTGTTACTACTGGCCAGGGATGTTTAAGGATGCATATAAATGGGTGGCTAACTATGAAAAATGTAAAATGTTCTTAGGAAGGCCACAACTTGCAGCTTTACCTTTGAGGCCTGTTGTTATTGAAGAAACCTATAAACAATGGGAATTAGATTTTATTGGGCCTATCTCGCCCCCCTCAAGTGCAGGACATACCCACATCTTAACAATGACAGATTATTTCATGAAATGGGTTGAAGCAGCCCCTATAAAAAGAACAACTTCGGAGGTGGTTTGTAATTTTCTTAAAGAAAATATTTTGGTATGTTTTGGTGTTCCCCAGAAGATTGTAGCAGATAATGCTACCAATTTCTATTCATTTGAAATGACTTCTTTTTGTTATGAACATAGTATTTCTCTCTCCCATTCATCATATTACTATCCCCAAGAAAATGGACAAGCTGAGTCCAGTAACAAGAATCTGATTACTATCATGAAGAAATTGGTGAATGATAACCCCAAAGATTGACATAAGAGACTGTATGAAGCACTCTGGGCCGACATAATAACTCCAAAAAGGGAAATTGGGATGGCACCTTTTGAATTAGTTTATGGAATAGGTGCCCAATTATCTTTACCTCTGGAACTATCTACAGCTAAGCTACAAAGTGTAATCGAGGATCAATACTTCCAAGATTCCCTGGAGAAGAGGATTATGTACTTAACTAAGATTGAAGAAGAGAGAAATGAATTGGTTGACCGAATTACTGTACATCAGGCCAGAGTTAAAGAGATTTTTGACAGGAAAATAAGGCCTAGGAAGTTTATGGAAGGAGATGAAGTATTACTATGGGATAGAAGAAGAGAACCAAAGGGTGCACATAGCAAATTTGACTCGCTTTGGAAAGGACCTTTCAGAATTCACCAGGTATTGGGTCCAAATTCTTTTAAATTGGAATATTTGGATGGAGCTATTCTACCCCTATCCTATAATGGACAGGATCTCAAATTATATCGTCTGTAAAACAGGAGTCCCCTGTTTTGTACATAGTCTTCCCTTTTGCCTAGTTTTGTGTTTTCCTTTCCCATTTTTGTTTTGTCTTGCTCCATTTCCTTTCTTCTCTATGTTCCTTTTTCTATGAAACCAGAGCTTCTGAGTTTTCTGCATTTTGCCATAAAATGCAGTCCCCAGTCAGAGCCAATGTTACCTTTTGAGTCACCCTTATTTATCTATTGTTAATATTTCCTAAACAAGAGTCGATTTACTGTGTTGTATTATTGGTCATACCTTTGTTTCTTAAATCGGCTCTTGATCCTTCAAATTTTACCCGCTTATCATCTTTGTGTGTGAAGTTACTTAAGGTTTGAACCTGAACCATTCTCAAAGTTCAAAGTTCAAATGGTTCGATATGTTCAAAGTCTCTCAAAAAGATGAGCTGTTTTGTTCCATGTAATTAAACGTTTTTAAGTTTTCGTGTTGAACTTGAACTTTTTTTTGTTAATGGTCCAAAAGGTTCAAGGTTCAAATTTCAACACGCGGTGCTTTGTAATGAGTCACATTACCTGGTTCTTTGTTTAGTTTTATATGTCGGTGAACCTCCCGCTTGAACCTCCTAAAAGTTTATGGTTCAAGGTTCAATGGTGTGCTTTTTCATCGTTTAAGTCTTTTTACAAGTCATGTGTTGTTACTTGGTCTATGCAATTCTCGTATCTTTGAACTTGAACTTTGAACCACATTCCCAAGGTTCAATGGTTCAAAGTTCACCGGTTCGATGATTTCAACCTTACCACTTCTCGAGGCCCTCTAAGTCAAATTTAGTGGGAAAGTTGAAGGAAATTTTGTCCGAAACTCATTTATGAAACAGAAAGTTCTAATTTGGTGGAGGTTACGGATAATTATTATACATCATGATCGCGCATGAATAATACTTGCTATTAATGAAGAGGTCAGAATTCATGTCTTTTCAAACATTTTTGGCACATATTGTTTCGGGTAATAATTATTCCATCTGGTTAGTGCCATTATTAACAAAGAACAAGCCAAATTTAGCAAGTGAACATACTGTGTGACGTAGAGGAGAATAGCGCAGGAAGTGTAAGGTTCTTGTTACTCAAACTTCGCAGTAAATTCAGATATCTTGAAGGCGAGTTCTGTTCTTCCTATATGCTATTCCTATTTCTTAGTTGGAAAGAAGAATCTCTTGAGTTTCTGACATTATTTTCAAAATTTGAAGTGTTTTTCATTTTTTCCTCCAAGTATGGCTTGGAAATCTACTTGTCTGGGGAATGAACATGGCCCTAGTCTTACCTATTCTCACCCTGAATTTGGGGATACTGTGCTAGTGCAATATGATTTAGAAGAATTTAGAGAAAGGTCTAGAAGCTCTGTACTAACTTCTATGATGGAGAAGATAGTAGGAAGTGGCCTAATCGAAGCCGCGGCCTTTCCCAAGGCCGTACAGTGCCCAAAATTGGTTCAGGAATGTATGAATAGGTATGAACCCCAAAACAGATGCATTAGAAATGTAGACGGTGATATATTGTTTCATGTCGACAGACAAACCCTGATGTCTGTGATGAGAATACTGCCTAAAGAGGCGTATTCCAGCCTCAACATTACTTCTTCTTATGGGCATTTCTCAGAGAAGAAAACAATTTACAAAAGTATAATAGCGAGAAATTGGCTGCTAAAGTTTCAGAAAGGTGGCTCAAGGTTGCCTAGACCACTTACTAGGGATCATATGATTAAAGAAGTGAGGGATATTGTGGTGTTGTTACACAGACTGAAAGGCAGCCAGCATGCGTATTATTGGGAAGATTAGATGTACTTTTTCGTACAAGTTATCCTCCAAGGAGAGAAATATTTGGACTGGGCAGAAATTGCAGCTGATTGTTTGCATCAGGGACTAAGTAATTGTTTGGGAGATAGAAATTTTTATATGTCTTCATACCTGTTTTATTGCTTGGCATCTACAAGATAGTGGTTGGGTCTACCTCATGCACCTTTAGCAGATGATAGTAAAATTTATGAATATTATTCACAATTGCAGAAGCAAAACTGTTATGAAAATTACAGAAGGGTTAGTGATGTTTTCGCTGGAAGGATGACTTATGAATTGGCAAGTAATATGAATAAAAGAATGTCTGATGAGGCAATGCAGTTAATTAGCATTTATGGTAGCTTCTTTATTCAATTTTCCATGTTCACTTACATCAGAGTTGGAGGATTTGACAGTGAACCTGTTAAGTTACCCAGATATGTGTTCAACCGTTTTGTGCTGATAGAGGTATGCAGACAGCTAACACATGTGGATAAGAAGTTCTCGACAAAGAAGGGATTTGGTATCTCTTTTCCCATCAAACTTGGACATTACTCGTGCAGGTCAAAATCTGATGCTTTGAATTTAGAGGTGAGCCTTAAAAAGTTCAATTTTTAGTTCTTCACTGCCAGGTCCCAATTCGACAGTAAAGGATTTGTCAGGGATAACTTAGATTCTAGAGCAGGGCTTTCACACATTCCTAAGTTAGAGGATTACTGGGAAGACTATTTAGATGAGTTTCAGGTTAGGAGAAGACTGTGGTGTAGGTTCTCTTTGGGATAGATAATTACTCTTAATTTAAATATGGATATTTCTGGAGTCATTGATGATGAGGAACAGTTGATTGACCCGCAGTTTGCACAAATAGAGCAATTACCTATTCCAGAAATCGACTGGAGCAAAAAGGATGAAGATAGGATTGAGGTTAAAACTCTCCCAGTGATAAGGAGAACCGAGAAATGGTTAAGGGGAAAGAAACAGGAAGGGATCCAGAATAAAAATGCCCAACAATTCATGTCAATGATTGAATCATCATTCCCCATAAGCTCTTCTAACCAACCTATTGCTATCTGTGGTGCAGGCACTTCCAAGTCATTAACTGGAAGGAGCCTTGCTAAAGAAATCTAGAAGAGCCCTCACAACTATTCTACCCCTCATGCTACCAGGTTGAGAACCAAAAGTAAGAGAAAGAAATAGGTTTCTGAAAGAATAGTTGTGGATCTGAATTCAGAGGAAGATTCAGGAGAACCCATGGGTGATAAGGAATCTAGTCCACACAGAATAGAGGAAGTTAATACTGGGCCACAGTCAGAGGTTGTTCTAGAGACCTCTGAACTATTAACGATTTCTAATGTATCCTCTGATGGATTGAACCCTGAAGGAAACCTTAGCCCCTGCACCCAAGTGGCTGGAGAGTTCTATTACTGACAAGAGGAAAATAATTCCTTTTTATGTCCCTTTAGAGGACATGGTGAGCAAATGTTTAAGGAAAACACCCAAGTCTAAGAAGCTAAAGATGACATCCAGAGTAAGCATTGATCCAAATACTAGAAACTGGAGTGCTGAGATAGCCAAACTAGTGACTGAAGAAGAAGTACAGGACCCAACTATGCAGGATTTCACTGTTGAAAGAGTGGATCTTGGCACTACTTCAAGAGCTACAGATGTTCATCATCTTGAAGCATCCACCAAGAGGATAGTTAGTCAGAGTTGGAAGGATGAAAAGGACAAAAAGGAATTGAAGCAAACTCTTTGTTCAATGGCAGAGTACATCGATGCTATCCATAACCCCAGCCCGCAGCCAGTTTCATAGCTCTTCCTGTCTTTCGATCCTAAGTCACCAGTTAACCAGAAGATGTTGGATCAGGTTCACAGAAACAAGATGGTGGCTAAGATATTCGACGATTGGTTGGACTACATTGTACAGAAGGGGACTGAATACATTCGTGAACTTAAGAATATATACAATCTGACTGCTGCCACCATTGAGGACCTTAAGGCACAGGTTACTGCTTGGGTGAAAGATGAAGGTAAATGGGTAAATGTAATGAATCAAATCGATGAAGTTCAAAAATATGGAGTAGCGAAGTTTCTGACAGAAAAGAGCCTAACTGGTTTGGATGAAGATCTATTATATGTGAATAAGAAAAATATTGAATGGAGAAATTCCATATCACGGCAGGGGCATTTTGAACTTGCAAAATTGATTAAGGAGATAACTGAGTTCACTCAATCGCTGCAGCGTGACTTACAATGTATTGATGTCAAATACATAAAAGATGATGGGGAGCTAGAGGAGAACATCGATACAGTGATTCAAACCTTCGTGGATAAAATCAACTTTGTCAAAGAAAGTGATAATATCTTAACTGAAGATTTATCCTAAATTTCTAAGGTGGAGTCATTGCTTTACCTTTGTATCGATGCGCTCCCAGAATATAAGCAAAAGGTTGGGAAAATACGGAGAGAGAGAAGTTTGGAAATCAAGAGTGAGACACATAGGCATCCCCAACCTCCCAAAAATTTAGGAGTTTGTTGCAGCTTTTCAGGTGTGGAAGACTCAACGTGCTTCTCTGACTGCTGATGGAAAATCTTGAGATTCAAATCCATTGCCCCAGCCGTGATCTTATTCGCTCATTTTTCCTTTATTCAGTTCCTCAGTTATGCTATTTTTGTAATCTTGATCTTTAAATCAATTTGTTATAAGCTAAATCCCGTATGGGTCAGAGTTACTTTAGCTTTGGGTTTGGTTTACTTGATGATATGATTAGGGCATTCATATATATAGGTTTTTGAATCTTTCAAAAGGCAGATAGATATAGAGATAAAAAAACAAGAGGAGAATTTTGGCTAAACTATTTTATGGTTTTACAGTATATGATGATTGTCTGATAAATTTTTCATCTGTGAAGGAAAAGAAGAAACAGTTACTGTTTACTTAGGTCTGTGCGTCTGAGTGTTTGAAATTGGATTTTCTGTGTGAAATCTCCTTTCATCTGGTAATTGCTCTTTTATTGGACAACTCGTTATATGTGTTCTATTATTTATTGGTTCAGCAAACATATATTTATGTGTTTATGTATTTAAATGTATTGAAAATAGAATTTGTGCATTCTATTACTCACTGTTATTGCAGAAATTTACCGCATTCATAACATAGTTATGTATGAATGTTAGTTTGCCTTAGGCACTTTCTGGTTAAAAGTGTATTTGGATAGTTGAATAGATTGAATTCATTGGAAATCTTAAAGGGAGCTGTACCTAAATTCAAAGGGGAACTAATTTAAAAAGTTCACCCATTTGTTGCTTGACTCATTTGTCCTTTAAAGAAGGGTATAGATTCAGAATAAAACATTTTCCTAATAAGGACAAATCTGTTAGCCAACAGAAAGTAAAGCAACATTTCTATATTTCTAAATATTAGAAAATCCTCAACTGAAACATTATGCCAAATTTGGGTGAATTTAGCCAGAAGGTTAGGTCCATCTCCCAAAAGAACATTGTGCTAGGTAAAAAATTATGTTAAAAAAGGCTTGAAGAAGTCATGAATTCATAAGAAATTTGATTAGGATTTGGTGCAAAACCAAAATAAATGCTCGAGTCTTAGAGTGACTAGAGAAGGTCTCCCTAGGGGTTGAAACACCTATATGTACAAGGTGCTTTCTGAAGAAAGAACCTAGGGATATAAGATACATTAGGAAAAGTGGGGAAGTTTAGGCTATGTTGACAAATGATATGAGATTACCTTATTTTGGCTCTTTATATTACCTTGATGCCCTTAATGTTGATAACTTATCTAAGACATGTTGAATAAGGTTTCATGTTTTGATTTTGTCAAGTTTGAATGTTTTCTTGTTCTCATTTTGGCCTTATATCCCTACAATTGGTTATTTGCCTCATTATTTTGGATCCTTATGTGTATCCTTGGTCAAAATCCTTGTTGAATGTCCAAGGTAGTCTAGTTTGTATGTTTGTATAAAAGACAAGTCCACATTTTTATCCTTGCACTTATGTTCTATTTTACTCTCAAATTGTTGCAATTAGTAAGGAATCACTTAAATGGTTTTATTGTATTGTATTGGTGACCAATTGCTAGCATTGTAGCCTACAACTAATCGGTTTAATGGGTTCACTATTCCTTAGCCAAATGACTATAGTGGTACACATCAACAATGTGTAAGGATTCTAACGTGGTTTAAATGTGTTTTTTCCTATTCAAGCATTGTTGTGACTAATAAATAACATATGGTAGAAATGGGCTAGACCATGGGCTTATGTGTCATAAAAGAGGAATCGATGTTCTATATAATCTAAAAGTTTATGCCATCCCTATAAAAGGTGGTAAATGTGTTAGTGTGAGGTCCTCACCATTTGTTGGTTAGAAGCAAAGGAGAAACATGGTGAATTATAATTGATTGTGGTAAATCTCCTATTTTTGGGAGACCAAGTTACACTCTATTTTATGGTGTCACAACCCAAAAGTTGTTGATTTCCTTATAAACTATAAGTCATTGATTATGCTCAACTTTTACTAAGCCATGTCAATAGGGAAAATTGTCCTCTTAAGCATATACTTGGTATTACTTGGAGACTCATCATTGGTCAATAAAAAATATGTGGACTATTCTATGACCTTCACCTTAATGTGACCAAATAAGGTAATACCATGTGGAGCCCCATGGTGTCTAGTGGCAATTAATTAGTGGGCCCATGGTGAACATTGGTAAAGATAAATGAGCTACATGGTTTCTTTTAATCGGCTACAATGAAACTATAGAATGAGGGAAATCAAGTTGTGCCCCATGTTATGATGTTCCATATCCTAAAATTATTGATTAAAAAGGCATTTTCAATCTTTGTCATTGATCTAAACCAAGTTTCAAATAATTTAATTGATGTGATTGTTTAAATTTCAAGTCAAATTCTAGTGGTCATTGAAAAGTGATAGATGGGTGCAATTAATGAAGGAATCACATAATTTCAAGTAGTGTATTCATTAAAAAACACTTGCTAATTTCTCAATTATGAAGTTTCTCTTGACGAACCATGCCCTAGATATCAGAACACTCTTTTCAAATCAAAATAAGACCTTCAAATTATTTGCATGCAATAATTAATAGGTAACTTTTAAATCTCTCTTCTACATAAGCATTATTGCAAAGGAATTCAATGAATTCTAGTAGTTTGAGAATCTATAAGGATTAGGGTTTAAAAAGAATTTAGAAAGATTAATTCTTTAGGGTATAATTAAGTGTGAACTCTCATTTATACTAAAAGATATATTCTTTTAGTCTTGGTGCCCTAATTTGTAAGAAATTGGTGCCCTTAGTTGTAAGAAATTGGTGCCCTAATTTCTAAGAAAACCTTGGAAAGCTCTAGCATACTCTTGAGAAAGTAAGAAAACCTATATCCTTATTTATCCCTATAAAATAGAAATGGCCCCTAAGTGAGATGCAAACCAAGATACTTCTAAGATTATCCTATGGGTAATAAAGAATTATAAGAATTCTACTGGAAAGGGAGAGGTTCTAACCAAGCATTTCCAAGATAGTAGAAGTGATACAAGAGATCCTAAATGATCCATAAACTCAAGGTAGTTAGGTTTCTCTCTAGTAAATAACATATAGATTTAAATGGAGATACTCATAATGAAATTTGTATGCACTTACCATCTCTAATGGTTACCTATGACATATGTAATAAAGAAATTAAATATAAACATCTCAAATGTAGATAATAACTTGCATTACACACACAACAATATGTAACACAAGATTACTCTAGGGAAACCGTCAATTGGGTATAAAACTCCAAGAAGAGTGAGCTATGTTCTTCATGCCATTAATCCATAGTCATACATGTTTATATTTCCTTAATGGGACTTACATACATCTGTAGACTATCCTGAAATGGTTCATGAATTGCATCTCTACCGTAGTGGTGGAAGTGTTGATAACTGAGAGGGGGGGTGAATCAATTATCCTAATTATTTTTGCTTTCTGAACTTTCTTATTAATCAATGCAACATTAATTCAAATATGCAAACATGACCATGAAATGGAAATACACATGACACAATATTTTGACGTGGAAACCCTGTTAAGGGAGAAAACCATGGGGTGATTAACCCAAGATTGTATTCTCTGTTAGAAGAATGGAAATACAAAATGACACTTGCCAATTAGGGCTCACTGCCTGAGCACACTGCTCACAAGAGGCACACTGCCTACAAGAGACACACTATCTACAATTTATAAAGAGTGTAATACAATACTTGAACTAGTAAGGAGCATCGACATATGCTGGAGTTCAGTTCCAGTTAGGCTCAGTACGCTGATTTGCTGCACTTCATCTTTCTTCTTCTTTTGTGCTACTCTTCTTTCACATACCGGACCTTTCTTACTGCTTTCACTCTACTCTTCTACTTTTTTTCACACTCACTCACAACAACAACACTTTTCACAACTAAATCCATCTTGTATATATATCCGCACAAGTGATTTCATCACCTTTCTAGTCGGCATCCAGAATAGTCAATCTTTTCCACAAACTCTGATCTGTCGGCTGAATCGTTGCATACCAAGTAATGCAGATCAAGGATATACTTGTAGAAGTCATCAATCATGTTGGCCAATCATAACTTTTGCCTTAATAACCTTTACCATCATCAGTAACACGTCCGGAATGATGTCTGATGTTCTGCCAGTCAGTTCTTCCTCTGTCCACACTGTCAATCAGGGACTCGATACTCAAGAATTCATATCTTTTTCTTTATCTACCACCGGAGGCTAAATCCTTGGAATCTATCAGTTAAGGTAGTCTTTTTAACTTCCCCAAATACACACTTCACCAAGATACTTCCTCTAAGAGATATGGACCTGACTGTTGGACCTCACCACATGCTCTATTCTTGCTTACCGGACCACAACATTCTTCACTCTGACTTCCGGTAGAGACACACCATGTCCTGCGGATGTGTCGGATGGACTTTGTTGCCATCAATGACAACAATCATGAATCCATATAGTGTCTCCTGCCAATAATCTCCCCTTTTGGCATTGATGGCAACACTTAGTGAAAAATGACTAAGTGTTTACACTATGCTCCCCCTTGGCTGATGCTCTATTTTTATATACATTTTTCAGAGCTCCCCCTTGGCTGATGCTCTATTTTTATATACATTTTTCAGAGCTCCCCCTTAGTTGAATTCCTCATTTTCACTGCTCTTCACTCCCCGTTTGACATCAATGGCAAAGGGTGGGGTCTGTACACCAAAAAGATTTCTCAAAAACACTTCTATACTTAGCCACATAAGTATTTATACATGCTATACTTTACATAAACTGAAGGATATCTGCAAAAGATGTCTTCAACTCGACAAATTTAGTTACCCAACTTTGCTTCATTCTATCCAAAATTGCGATGTTACCACTCAACAGAAATGCATAAGCTTCTGCCTTTTTCAGATTTGTCAGATCATTTGTTCTGGCTGTAGTTAGAGCATCACTTAAGGCCTCATGCATGGCCTCCGACTTAGGGATAATTTTTCCTCTAAGTTCATTCAACTTGCTGATTCTATTTTTCTTCTCTTCTTCAAGCTTTTTAATTTCATTCAAAACTGTAATCGTCTAACATTCTTGATTTATTATGGATGTGGAAAGTGGATCAAAATTTTAAGAAAGTTTAGTTAGTTTGTCCTCCTGTTCTTTCACTTTCTTCTAAATCTCCACTGTTGCTTTAGACCAGGATATACAAAATTTGTATACATCTCCTCCATCCTTGAGAGCAATTTCCAAGCTCTTTATCCCAATATCCATTACTCTCCTATCATTTGCTATCAGCCCTTGCAACTCAGAGAATCTCTTATCCAGAAACTCTTTCTTGACCTTCTCCTCAGCTGATTTCTCTAGAGAATTAAAATGTGTACTAATGCTATTAATCAGAGATTTGAGATTACCAGATGAGGATGCTTTGGGATCCTTCTGAAACGATGGTATAATCTTTTCTAGCACTCTAAAAGCAACTTCTATCAACTCACAGTCTTCCATGTAAGACTTCAGGAGTTTTTCTTTAGCTTTTGCATTAGCAAATGAAGCTATCTTCATTGTCTGTATCAGAGAAAGAGAATCAAAATTAAATGGTCCTTATAGAAGCTTTGGTTCATCAATCTCCATTGTCTCTTTGTTCAAGAGTTCTTGGACAGATTTTGTAGTGTCTCTTGCCGGAGACAGATTTTTCTTCTCTTCTGCATTCTTAGAACTGTCTCTTGTAGCTTTCTCTCCTTCTACATTCTTATCACTAGCAGTTGTGGTCTTCTCTGTTGAAGTCTTCTCTCCTTCTACAACCTTGGTACTGTCATCTTCTTTTTCCTTCACTTCTTTTCCTTTATCCTCTATTCTTTCTTCTCCTTTGGATCCGGAGACTGTAGGGGAAACCGAAGAAGAGATGTTTTTTTGTTCATGGGCCACCTCTTCCGAAGCAGAGGATTCTAAGCCCTTATCTTCACCAGTGTCCATTAGTTCTTTTGTCATTTCCTTAGTGGATTCCTTTTCAACACCTGTGGCTAAAGGATCAGCACCCAAGTCCTCTATGACGGGAATATTGAATTTTCTAAAGGCACTCCGGAGGATCTCTTCTATTTCCTTGGCTACCTTGTCAGTCTCACCAAGCATGAGCTGATTCATTCTAGCTTTGCTCTGGAATTCATCCTTACAATCTTTGAAGATCATATTCATTTGTTTTGAATCAATTGAGGGATATAGCTGAATGGCTATCTACTCTTGGATTTCAAGATCCTTTGCCCTAGCATTATTCTTTCTTATTTCTAACTCTTTTTCTAGGCTTTTGGGAATAAGAGATATAATTTCAATGAAAGCCTTGTTATCTATGTTCAGATACTTAATTGCTGCTTCCTACAAGATCTTTTGGTCTGCTTCATTGTAATCATCATAGAATTCAGCCATTGGTTGGAGATTTCCATCCACAGTGATTGATTTGATGACATCATCTAAAGACAGAGTAGGCCTTTCAACGAATTCTTCTGCCATCTCTTCCTTGTCTTTATCAGTAGAGGGTTCACCGGATCCTTCCTTCTTCTGCTTCTTCATTTTCTTTATCTCCTCATCTGATTCAGTTTCTTCATCATCCTTCTGACTGGCATAAGCCCTTGTGGCTTTTGTCTTTGTTCTTTTCTCTCCTTTGCCAGATAATTTTGCTTCCAGTTTTGATGGCCTTGAGCTTTTGGTAGTGGTAGGTGCAGATCTTTTTGATGATCTGGTCCTGGTGGAAGATTTTACCAGAACACTTTCCTCACTTTTCTTTTCTGCCTTTTTCTTCTCTTCCTCAACCTTTTCCATCTTTTCCCTGTTGGCATCAAGTGCCTCCTTTGATATGCCAAAGCCTTTTGCAACATCTTCAACTTCTTTTCTTACCTTCCTCTGGATCTCTGGTTGTCTGAGTTCCACATGAATCTTTACACTTAGCTCCTCAAAGGTTCCAAACCTTTTTGCCTTGGGATCTTTTGGCTGACTTAACATGTGTTCAATATGCAGCTCAACAATTTTCTCATCAACTTCATACCCCATTGGCATGATCCATACTATTCTTGGTTCCACTGCCTCCATAAGGCACTGATCAGTTTCTACCATGAAGCAAACAGTATCCTTATACTTTTCAACTAGAGCTTGGGGGATTCTCTCTGTTGCTTGCATCATACTCTGAAAGTTCTTGAAATAGCCCCAGAGTGCTGTATTCTATGCCTTAACATCACCAAGTCCATGCAAATAATCCCTGATTTGTATGGCAATCAGTCTGTCATTTTGCCAAATCTAGCCACTAGATCTGGGTAGCTCATTCATATAATAGAAGAATAGACATAGTATCAAGCCACCGTATTTGAAGGAGTTCTTCTTGTCTTTCTTTATCTTCTGCATATTTTCCAGAAGTTGGTTTAGAAGGAGCTCACAGAGATCATAGTCAGCATTCTTTCTTAACATTTCATAGGCAGTATATATTGCAGTTCTAGGTACTGAGTTTTCCCTGCTAGAGTGATATATTTTTTATCTACTGATCATGGATGCAAACTTGATATCCGGATCAGTGATATCCTCAATTGTCATTGCCCTCTTATCAAACTTTGATCTGGTAGCCTCAGTCACCGTTTGATTTTTTACAGATTTTAGAATAGGTATCCCACCGGATGAGTGCAATCCGGTAACTGCCCTGATGGCATCTTTTGTGAGCTTGAATGGTCTATTCAACCATATGAAGTTATCATGTATTCTGCTTAATGTACCGGACCCATTCATCTTCTAGAAAACAGGGGAAATGAATGCATTGTGCAAAATGCTTATCCCGGATGGCTTTATACTGAGGTTTGATCTCAAAAGAGTCATCTGTTAACTGCTTGTGATAGATATCCATCAATTTGGACTCTCTGAATTCTTTAATGTTTGCATGAATGTAAACCCTAATATCTTCTGTATGCAGGACACCATGCAGAACACTAGAAAAGGCTCCTAGGGGATCTACTTCCAAGGATTTGTAGGGATGTTTCTTGAATTTGGGGCGAGGCCTATCAGTGATCTTCACAATATTTAGAGTAGACATCTTTTAAAAAGATTCACAGAGAAGAATAGAAAAATACCTTTTACGTCTTTCAGTTTCACAGAGTTAGCCAGATCAATTTCTGGATGAGTTGACTTCTGCAAATGATCTTGGATGAGCTTGAGGAATTTTGTTGCAGAGCTTCTCTTTTCATTTCTTCTTGAATGCAGAATGAATAAATGTTTAATGAGGAAACCCTAATATTGCTCTGCAAACCCTAATGTTAGGTTGCAATAAATGCTCGACCTAAGTCATTCCATTCTGCCTTATTCGGATGACTTGAAGAACCAGATCAATCTTGATCTTAAACATCTTGTAGATTTTCCAAATCTTAACCATAGTTTATTTGGATGTTTCTCTTATGAATCCTTTAATCTACAACTCTTTTTGTGCCAGTTCCAGCACCAATTAGCTGGCTTGGGGAATAAGGTTTTCTTTGTGTCTCCCCCTGAGCTAGAGCTCACCTTTTTAATTTCTGGAAGGAATATCAGCACCAGAGTTTGGTGCGGATCCATCCCCTTCATTCTCTATACTTTTCTTCACCCAAATCTTGTTCATCTCCCTTTGAACTTCATCCACATTCACTTTTTGTTTTCCCTTATCTTGATTCTGATTATGATGTACCGAACCTCTTTTGTCCTGATTCTTGCTTCTACAGAATTTTGCAATATGACAGGATCTATTGCAAATTTGGAAAACAACATTTCTTTGCATATTTGATTGATATCCTTTTGATTTGCATTGATTAACCATATGACCTATTCTATTGCATGCAAAGCATCTACCATTGAGTGAATTGTTTATTTGCATATTTCTGCATTCATGAGATTTGTGACCATACCTTTTGCAGTTGAAACACTGTCCGGAGAAGGATGAATTAGTCTAATTCATTCTCTTTCTGCACTGATTAGCTTTATGACCAAAGTTATTGCAGTTGTGGCATTATCCATTGAAGGATGGATATCTTTGAGCATTAGGCTGCCTTACCGGAGGTCTTCTAGGCCCGTTCCTTGGATTATCTAATCTGAAATTCTTTTGACCAGATCCGGAGCTTTCTCCTTTCTCATATCCCAAACCACACTTGTCATCTACCCTCTTTTGACTTTCAAGAAGAACTTCAAGTTGAGCAGAACTTATCTTGAATTTTTCTTTATATTCATTTGCTGTTTGAAGATCCCTTTTAAGAGAGACAATTTGATCCTCAAGTTTTTCTTCATTATCTTTAGCATCTTCAATATTAGATTCAATGTGTCTGATTATTCTATCCATCTTGTGGTAGTCTTCTGATTTCTCCTTGAGAGATTGTCTTAGATCATCTTCAGTCTTTCTTTTCTCTTCAATTTCTTGGGTAAACTTCATAACTCCTAATTCCATCTCATGTCTTACCATGATGATCTCGTTTGATAACTTTCCACACAACTTGGTTTTCTCCTTCAGATCTCCACTTGTATCATTGGCTTCACTTTGATTTGCCAATTACTGAATGTGCTCTTTTGTCTTTTTCATAGAGAGACTCAGTTTCCCTTTTAGTTCATTTATGAAATCATCAGCCTGTTTGAGTCTTTCCTTCAATTCATTGACTTCAGAATTTGACTGCTCAAGATCATCTAGGGCAGACTTAAGTTTCTCCCTCATACCATACACATCCATTTGAATTCCTAGATCTTCCTCAAGCTGTTAGGCTCTATTGGGAGGAACTTGGCTCTGATACCAATTGTTGATAACTGAGAGGGGGGGTGAATCAGTTATCCTAATTATTTATGCTTTTTGAACTTTCTTATTAATCAATGCAACATTAATTAAAATATGCAAACATAACCATGAAATGGAAATACACATGACACAATATTTTGATGTGGAAACCCTGTTAAGGGAGAAAACCACGGGGTGATTAACCCAAGATTGTATTCTTTGTTAGAAGAATGGAAATACAAAATGGTACTTGCCAATTAAGGCTCACTGCCCGGGCACACTGCTCACAAGAGGCACACTGCCTACAAGAGACACACTGTCTACAATTTATAAAGAGTGTAATACAATACTTGAACTGGTAAGGAGCATCTACATATGCTGGATTTTAGTTCCGGTTTTGCTCAGTACACTGATCTACTGCACTTCATCTTTCTTCTTCTTTTGTGCTGCTCTTCTTTCACATACCAGACCTTTCTTACTGCTTTCACTCTGCTCTACTACTTTTTTTCGCACTCACTCATGACAATAACACTTCTCACAACTAAATCCATCTTGTATATATATCTGCACAAGTGATTTCATCACCTTTCTAGTTGGCATCCGGAATAGTCAATCTTTTCCACAAACTCTGATCTGTCAGCTGAATCCTTGCATACCAAGTAATGCGGATCAAGGATATACTTGTAGAAGTCATCAATCATGTCGGCCAATCATAACTTATGCCTTAATAACCTTTACCATTATCAGTAACATGTCTAGAATGATGTCTGATGTTCTGCCAGTCAGTTCTTCCTCTGTCCACACTATCAATCAGGAACTCGATACTCAAGTATTCATATCTTTTTCTTTATCTACCACCGGAGGCTAAATCCTTGGAATCTATTAGTCAAGGTAGTCCTCTTGACTTCCCCAAATCCGCACTTCACCAAGATACTTCCTCTGAGAGATCCAGACCTGACTGTCAGACCTCGCCACATGCTTTGTTCTTGCTTACCAGACCACAACATTCTTCACTCTGACTTCCGATAGTGACACACCATGTCCTGCGGATGTGTGGGATGAACTTTGTTGCCATCAATGACAACAATCATGAATCCATATAGTGTCTCTTGCCAACAGGAAGATGAAGGACAATACCTCTAACACATGATTTTCTATCCACTTGCAACACTCTAGAAATTTTTGCATCAGTCCCAGTGACTTCACATGCAACCTATAATAAAATGGGATGGTCATGGGATGTTTTTCCACACTTGAAACAACATGTTCTAACTTCTGTCAATAGCCTTTCTACTAACTAGTCAGCTTCATAGATTTGACTCTTTGTCAACTAACCAAATCACCGTAATTTTGGAAATATTTGCCACTTGTAGCATGTATTTATTCATACTCTTCCTCTATCTCCTATCTGTAATAAGGCTTCAAGTTCTGCTAGGTCTAATAAAAGTAAGCTATGGATGGTTCTTGTTGGTAGAAGATAGAGCATGCATCAAATCCTATCACAAGCTACCACAAGTGGTATGTGGAGGGTAGAACTGACATACAAAGAGGTATTTTGGGAAAGGACACAACTCTATGTAATATATATATATGAATAGAAGAATAGTAAGAATATGTAAGAGAGTAGTAGAAGAGTGAGATAAGAGTAATGATATGTAAAGGGTAGAGACTAAGCCCTGTCAATATAAATATGTAATTAACCATTGATTATAAATATATAAAGGAGATATAAGGGTTCCGATATGTTTATGAGTAACTTATGAATGCTTGTATATGACTAATGCATACCACACATTACATTTCCTTAATGTTTATCTAGAATTATCTCATTATATGACTGGTATAAACTGACTTTAGAGATTTGACTGAAGACCAGATCTCTAGATTGGTTCCTTCCCATTTCTCGCCAACATTTTGTTATGTTGTCGGGACCCTAGAAAAGGATAGTGAAGAATAGAGAGGATAAATTAGTAAAAAGGAAAAGTGCAGAGTAGTGCAAAGAAAGAAAACTAAAGTGACAAAAATTTTTATGACCTATGGAGAAGACTGTGAATTCTCTTAAGATCCTACCCTTGTGAGAGGGGGACAGATACTTAAGGGAATGACAAATGGAAAAGAGGGAGGATCTGAAAAGATCCTTGAAAAAATGCAACTCTTCAAAATGATCCAACCATGGGATACATAAGGATTAATGTAATACCAAATTAAAAATAACCATGGCAAAAAAGGGATAACAAAAGATTAAGAGAGATCAATGAGATTATACTAACCAAAATGGAGATAAGCAGGGAAGAGAGAAAGAAATAGATTCAGGAACGTCAAGAAAGGTACTGTAGAAGGATGGAAAAAGTAGGAGAGATAAGTAGAAAACACATGAGAGAAGTTATGGATGAAAGGAAATAGTTGGATGAGGGCGCCAATGTGGGTGTTGTTGAGCGCACCTAGGTGGGTGTTGCCAGAGAAAAGAATATAAAAGGAAATGAGAGAATGGATGAGAAAGCTATAGGGGCTACTTAAAATTTGATACAAAGGGATATAGACAATCCTAAGCCCATAACAATGCATATTGACAGGGCTACAAAAATTCTTAAAATTATAGGAGGAAGTATTGATGCCTATGACCAGTTAAGAAGCATGTGGAGGGAAGAACATAATCAAACCCTAGCCCTACCACAAATAAGTAAAACACCTAAGTTTCAACCTAATTTTTCTAATATTCAAATTAGAGTTGATAAACAATGGGAAGAATTATTAAATCCTATACATAACCTCCAACCCTTAAATATGGATGCAGATTACCTAGACCATCTGGTAAATCAAAGTGTAATAAAGATTAAAGAAAGAGAAGAAGATGCGAAATATGAGGAGATTAGTTCTGGAAGTATAAGACAATTAAGTGAAAAGTCACCTACAAAAGACATGATGTCATTAACAAATGAAAAGGTATCCCTGAAAACAAAGAGACAATTTGAAGAGACACACCCCCTTGACCAGGAGTCACCCCTAGTGCCTTATAAAGTAAGAAGAATTTTAGTAGAAGATCAAGTTGATAATAAGGAAGGCATAGAAGAATAAATTAAGAAAGATTTTGAGAAAATATTAGGAAAGGATTACTTTGAGATCCAGTTACAAAGAGATAAAGGAAGGGAAGCCAAAATCCTAGGATAAAGGTGAAAACCTAAAAGTAACAAAGAAAACCATGGTAATACACTAGAGGTACTGAAAGGATAGAAGAAAGTAAAAATGTATGCACTAATTAAGCTACTAGTGTTTGGAAAAGACACCAATGAAGCAACAAAGCATATATTTGTTCTTGAAACCATTTGGAATCAGAATGAAATAACAAGGGATGAAACCAAACTATTTGACTTTATAGGAACATTACAAAATGATCTTTGAAATGGTATAGGAAGACATGCCCTAAACATGATAAAACTTGGGATGAAGCCAAGAAGAAATTTTTGAAATTTTTTGAAACTTTGGAAATCCCTACAGAAGGAGTGAGAAAAATGAGGGAATTAGTATAGAAGGATGGAGAAACCATAAAAGAATTTAATAAAAGATTCAAGGAAACAACCAACAATTTGAAGGAGCCATTAACTAAAAAGCAAAAGATTGAATGGTTAATATCTGGAATAAGCCCAGATGTCAGAAGATGTTTGGATGGCAAGATATTCGAAACCTATGCAAAATTAGTTACATTTGCTTGTTGCATATAGTTAAACTATAACCAAGAGAAATGAGATTGTTGGCAATATATTGAAGAGACACTGTTGATAGAATGTTGTCACTGATGGCAAAAAGGTTTGATAAAGGTCCAAAAGACTAACTTAGTTAAGATGGCTAAGTAATGGGTAAGCTACAGAGTATCAGAGATTGGATCAGTATGCCTCCATAGTTGAATATCATTACATGTAGTTTAGATATGTTAATCATAGCTACTTGGTGATGATATATTCCAGTGTTCAAGTCCTGACTTCCTCCGGAAGTCATACTATGAAATGACTGTCCGGGTGAGCAGAGTTAAGACATGAATAGTGCACAGTACCAAAGAAAAAGGGTCCGCATTCCTCCACTATTACATATTTTATCTTGTGGTTCTGAGGAAACAAAGATACTCATTATGACTACCTAAATCTAGAGCTATAGCTTCTGAAGTTTCTTTGATCACTGTCTACAAGTTGTTCTTTATCGGCTTACAGTCTGACAATGTTTCACAGTGACTAAGCGATAGTTCAGAGATTCGCATTTGTCTATAGTTGAATATTGTGTTCTAAGGTTCTAAAGGCATGACAAGAGAGCTATAATGGATATTGGATATAATTTTTAGAGTCTCATATTTTCTGCATTGGAAGTTTTGATATGACAGTTGAACTGGTCAAGTGTGTACTCAAGGGATAAGCTGACAAACAAGTTAGATCTGTATGCAGTGAGGATATATTGTTTGAAGAATTAATCCAAGTGGTTGAATGATTGATGCTAACCTATATGAAGACTATTGTATGTTTGTTTGGGTCCGCATTCCTATTTGTGCACTAGATCAAGCCGACAAGGTATAACACTTGTATACATGTTTCATGTCTAGCTTGCCGACCTAATTGTGAGATGAATCTTCTTGCGGATATATATATATATATTCGATGGATTTTAGTGTTGGGTGTGTGAATAGAATGTGAATTCCATGAGTGTGCAACCTAAGGTAGTTCTATGATTAGCAAAAGTATAGATAGGGTAGAACGACATAAGTATATGTGAAGCAGAGTAGAAAAGTAGGGCAGAAAAGCAGGGTAGACAATATGAAGTCCTTTGAATCTTTATACTAAGCAAATTGGTACTACATGACAACATTTTGTAGATGCACCTGTAGCAATCCTCTTCTAGCAATGAGCCACTTCTTTCTATATTCTCTTCTCTTCTATTTGGCAGTGAGCCTCTTGCAGTGAGCACTTCTTTGGAAAATGCATCCTTGGGCAGTGAGCCTTCATGTAATTCGGTATTGCTATCATAATATATTGGGGGCTAACACTCACCATGGTCTTTCCCTTTTTGGGTTTTCCACATAAAATCTTGGTGTCTATGTGTTATGAATTTGTGGCTGCTTTTCTTGTGTTTACTTTGCTTTCATGTTATTAAAGTTGGTAAATAGATTAATGAATGTGTGAATGAAAAGTCTTTTAGAATACTGATTCACCCCCCCTCTTAGTATTCTTTGAGTTCAACAGAGATTACTTTTCATTCGGACCTTCCATAGAGCATAGTCCATTCCATCTAACCACAGAGATTCCTTCTTGTGCGCCATCCCGGATCTACCTCAAGCTGTTAGGCTTTGTTCCAAGGAACCCTCGCTCTGATACCAATTATTGAAATGCACAAGACAACTGAGAGGGGGGTGAATCAGTTGTCACCAAAAAATTAACTTCTTATAAACATCAACACATCAATCACTTAATCACTGTTATTATGATTTAACCATGAAAGCATGAAATCAGAAAATTAAGCACAATCACACATGAGACACTAGGTTTTTTTCGTGGAAAAGCCTAAATAGGCAAAAACCATGGTAAGTGTTAGCTCACAATATAATATATAATAACAATATAAAAAATTAGAGGCTCACTGCCTAAAATGCTCACTGCAAAAGAAGTGACTCACTGCCAGAAGTTGGTGAACTGAGATAGTAGCATCTACACTATGCCAAGGTTTAGTTCCATTGAAGCAAAGTAAATCTCCTCTTCTCTACTCTACTTTTTCATTTCGCACTTATCTTTGCATCTTCACATCATCATCATTTATTCATGACTTCATTACATGTATTTATACAATTCATCAACCTTGGAATGAACATCAAGGTCGGCATTACAATCATCAACCATTGGAACAATCTCCAAGGTCGACATACACACACACATTAGAATAGGTCTAGACCTAAATGGATTTGTGGAGGAAAAGAATGAATGTGGACCATACCATGCCTTAGCTAGGACTCAAATGCAATCTTCCACGCTACAACATGCTATTACAAACTCCAAAGCATAATCACAAGTAGTGAAAACAACCAGGTCGGCCAAAACCAGTGTTGACACTAAGACCTTTCGGAACATGCTTCAACTATGATTTGAATTAGTCTTTGCACACAAATTAAAAAATAGGAACATGATCTAGAGACATTCACAAGCACATTACAATCACCAAGAACTTCTGCACAACCCCCAAACATTCTATCCAAAAGATTCTTCAAATTGGAGCACTTGAACATTACTATCAACCACTGTCATAAAGGAAATATCGCTTGCAGAGCACCAAATCATGAACCATTTCAACTAAAGACACATAACATCATTGCAAACTTAATTCCAGAACCGTAGACTATAAAACTTAAATGCAGAGAAATGCGGAGCATAATACATTCTCGTCACCATTTAATACATAGAAAAACAATTTTTACACTAGTGAACAAAACTTGCTCAAATCTTCACACTAGAGGCTCAAACTTGAAACATAGCAACCACGGACATCCCTTAACATAACTTCCAAATTGTAGACAAAGATATTCAATCTATAGGATATGCGGAGCAAAACACTATACTGTTCTTCACAGACATTTTCTCAAACTCTTCCAAACAACTTCCTTAGATGCTGACCTTAGGTGTTGACATCAATGACAACACTTACTACTCATACTTGCAACAATCTCCCCCTTTGTCATTGATGGCAACACATGATGTGAAAAACCATCAAGACAAGCAAACTTGTTTTGCTTCTTTGCTCCCCCTTACTTTATGCTTTCTCTAGCTACATTAATAAAAAAAATTTCTCCTTGAGTTTTTCACATGACTTCTCTCCCCCTTTTACATCAATGGCAAAGGGTTGCAGACCTTTTCTTTCTCTTTACTGCACAATTCCCCCTATCAGCAACATTGCAACATTTACTACTTTTTATTAGGAACTCATATCAGCAATATCTACCTACTCCCCCTGAGAGGTAGCCTTCAAAATGTTAATCCAGATCAAAGAATAAGACTTTGGGAACCATTGGATTGATGCACTTCCCATGCATCTTAGTTTAAAGGAGGGGTAATAACCCCTAACTTTTCCCCAAGATACTCAAAAGTATCCTTAGGCAGAGGCTTTGTAAAAATATCTGCAATCCGATCCTTAGTAGACACTTTCCATTTTTACTTCATTCTCTGTTACCTTTTCTCTCAGAAAGTGATACCTTATTGATATATGCTTTGTTCTTGAGTGCATCATTGAATTATTTGAAATGTTTATAGCACTTGTATTGTCACAAAAAATTGAAATTAGTTCTTCATACACAACTCTTATATCCTTCAATGTTTGGTTCATCCATAGCACTTGAGTACAACAACATGCTACAACAATATATTCTACTTCTATAGTAGACAAAGAAACTGATTCTTGCTTCTTTCTCAACCATGAAACCAATTGGTTACCTAAGAGGAAATAACCTCCACTTGTACTTTTTATATCATCAGCATCTCCAGCCCAATCTGCATCTGTATAAGCACTAAGAGTAAAATCGGTATCTTTGGGATACCACAATCCATAGTCTGAAGTGCCTTTTAAATACCTCATGATCCTCTTGACTGCCATCACATGTGACTCTCTAGGATCTTCTTCAAATCTTGCCACAAGACAAACTGCATGCATTATGTCTGGTCTGGTATGGGTTAGATAAAGTAGTCCTCCAATCATAGACCTATACTTTTTCTGATTAGTCTTAGGTGATTCATCATTCTTGTTCAACTTGCAACTAGTTACCATAGGGGTACATACTGGCTTAGAATCCTCCATTCCAACCTTTTTTAACAATTCTTTCACATACTTGGATTGAGAAATGAAAATTCCTTTTTCTTATTGAGTAATCTATAGTCCTAGTAAGAAATTCATTTCACCAAACATAGACATCTCAAACTCCTTTTGCATTTGCTATGCAAATTTCTTACACATTCCTTCATTGCCTCCAAAGATAATATCATTAACAAAGACTACAACAATCAAAATTTGATCATCATTAATTTTGAAATAAGATTACTGTCTGCAATACCTTTACTGAACCCTAATTGCATCAAATACTTATCCAACCTTGCATACCAAGTTCTAGGAGCTATCTTGAGTCCATACATGGCTTTCTTCAATTTGCACACCATGTCACCTTGGTCTGATGACTGAAATCCTTGCGGTTGTTCAATGTAAACCTTTTCTTCTAGCTTTCCATTCAAGAATGTAGATTTCACATCCATCTAATACACCTTGAAATCTTTGTGTGCTGCAAATGACAAAAACATTCTTATTGCTTCAATCCTTTCCACAGGAGCATAAGTCTCCTCAAAGTCTATACCTTCAACTTGAGAATATCCTTTGCATACCAGTCTTGCTTTGTTTCTTACTACTCCATTTTCATTCATCTTATTTCTAAAAACCCATTTAGTTCCAATCACATTCTTATCAGCATATCTAGGAACTAATTCCCAAGTTTGATTCTTCTCTATCTACATCAACTCTTCTTCCATGGCTTTTACCCAATTTCATCTTTGCAGGATTCACTTATAGTTTTAGGTTCAATTTGTGAAAATAAATAATAGTTCACCTGTTCCTCTGTAGCTCTTTTCCTTGTCAATACCCCTTTGATTTTGTCACCAATAATTTGATCTTCAGAATGATTAATCCTTACATACATGGGAGTCTTAATAGCACTTTCTGGAGCTTTGTCTTCTTCAACTTGACTACCATTTTGTTCAACCTTTTCTTCATTCACTATAGTAGTAGGTTCATCTGATTCATAGCCACTCAGATCTAATATTCTTAATTTCTCTGCCTTCATCAACCTTCACATTAGCACTCTCAATGATCTTTCTCAGTATCTTATTGTAGCACTAGTAGGCCTTGCTCTTAGTAGAGTATCCAAGAAAAACTCCTTCATCACACCTAGCATCAAACTTGCCTAACTCTTCTTCTCTTCTAATATAACATTTGCTTCCAAAAACTTTGAAATATTTCACTGTAGGAACTCTTCCATACCATAATTCATAAGGAGTTTTAGTACCATTACCTTTGACTTGGACTCTATTTTGAATGTAAACAACAATATGTATAGCTTCTCTCCAATACACTTCCGGTAGGTCTGCCTCTTTCATCATTGACCTAGCAGCCTCTTGAATTGTCATGTTCTTTCTTTCAACAACTCCATTTTGATGAGGAGTTCTAGGAGCAGACAACTATCTTTTTATCCCATAATCTTCATAGAAAATATTGAATTCATTTGATGTAAACTCACCTCCTCTATCAGACCTTAAGCATTTGATCCTCAATTCTAACTCATTCTCAATCATCGCCTTAAAAGCTTTGAACTTGTCTACGGCTTCTAATTTATCTTTCAAAATGGTGACCTAAGTCATTCTAGAATAATCATCAGTAAGCAACATAAAATATCTATCTCCTTGCAAACTTCTTGTTCTTGTAGGACCACACAAATTTTTATGCACCATCTCAAGCAATCTAGTAGAAAATTGTTCTTTACTTTTGAAACTTGCCCTTGTTTGTTTCCCCAATTGATATTCCTTGCAAATAGTATTAGCAAGCTTCACAAGCTTAGGCATATCTCTCATAGCTTGTACTAAGATTATCTTCACCAAGTTGTCAAAATTGATATGACACATCCTTCTATGCCATAGCCAACTCTCATCTGTTTGAGCCAACAAACAACAATCATTAGTTTCTCTCAAATGATAAACATTACCGTTAGTCTTCTTACCAGTAGCAATCACTATTCTGGAGCTTTCCATGATCTTGCATCCATTATCCTTGAATCTTAGAATATATCCTTTGTCACACATCTGACCAACACTTAAAAAAATATGCTTTAAACCCTTCACATATAGAACATCATCTGTGTTATGCTTACCATAAAAAGAAATAGATCCTCTTCCACAAATCTTACTAGCTGCATTATCCCCAAACCTAACCAACCCTCCATCATACTTTTCTAGACTTAAAAACTTACTTTTATCACTGGTCATGTGATGTGAATATCCACTGTCAATAATCCACTCATCCTTATCTTTCTCAACTTGACAGACAGATAGGGCACTCTCTTCCACTAGTTTTTCTTCCTTCACACAGCTAGCAGGATTAGTAGACACAGGTTCTTCCTTAATAGCAATAAACAAGCATTCATTTGCACTAGTATCATCAGACTCATCATCTGTCACACCATCATCATCAAAATCTCTAACATAATAGCATTTCTTTATAGTTCTAGGTCTACTTTCAAATTTCTTCTTACCTCTCAATTTTCTTCAGACACCTGGAGGCATAGTGACCAATCTTACCACAAGAAAAACATTTGAATGGTAATTTGCCTTTGAACTTACCGGTACCTATTTCCATTCTATCCAAAAAGTTGGATTCAATCTCATCAAGGTCATCATTAGATTCCATAGCATACTTCTGAGATCTTGAAGTCTTTTCTGAAGTGCTAGCTTTGAAAGCAGTCTTAGTTTTTGGCAAAGCATCACCAAAATCTCTCATCTCAAAAGCCGTAAGCTTCCCGAGCAACTGATACTTTGTAATCTTGTTCACACTCATGACTTCTTCAATTTCTGACAACTTGTGACTATAGGATTTAGGCAATGACCTAAGAATCTTCAACACAACCTCATCATCATTAATAGTTCCTCGAAGACCTTTGATTCCATTGACAATTTCATCAACTTTTTGCATGTAGATTGTTATGTTCTCATCTTCACTCATCTTCAAGGCTTCATACCTCACCTTCAGGTTTTGTAATTTGGCACTCTTTACAGAATCATCTCCTTCATATAAATTTTTCAACTTAACTGAGATCTCATGAGCAGTTTCCAAATCCATAACTTCCACCAACTTAGTGTTAGATAAGGCATTTAACAGAGCACCTCTAGCTTTTTCGTTTAACTCATACTGTTTGACTTCATCTTCAGATGATGGACCATTTGGAGGAAGAGTATACTTGGTTTATGCCATCTTCCAAACACTACAACCAAGAGAAATGAGATGACTTTTCATTCATACCTTCCATAGAGCATAGTCTATTCCATCAAACTGCGAAGACTCCTTCTTGTGCGCCATCCTAGATCTACCTCAAGTTGTTAGGCTTTCTTCTAAGGAACCCTTGCTTTGATACCAATTATTGAAATGCACAAGACAACTGAGAGGGGAGGTGACTCGGTTATCACCAAAAATTTAACTTCTTATAAACATCAACACATCAATCACTGTTATTATGATTTAACCATGAAAGCATGAAATTACAAACTTAAGCACAATCACACATGAGACACTATATTTTTTATGTGGAAAACCCTAAATAGGAAAAACCACAGTGAGTGTTAGCTCACAATATAATATGTAATGACAATACCAAAAATTAGAGGCTCACTACCTTAGGGTTCACTTCCCAGAATGCTCACTGCAAAAGAAGCGGCTCACTACCAGAAGTTGATGAACTAAGATAGTAGCATCTACACTATGCCAAGGTTCAGTTCCATTGAAGAACAATAAATCTCCTCTACTCTTCTCTACTTTTTCACTTCACACTTATCTTTGTATCTTCACATCATCATCATTTATTCATGACTTCATTACATGTATTTATACAACTCATCAACCATGGAATGAACATCAAGGTCGGCATTATAATCATCAACCATTGGAACAATCTCTAAGGTCAACATACACACATACATTAGAATAGGTTTGAACCTAAATGGATTTGCAAAGGAAAAGAATGAATGCGGACCATACCACACCTTAGCGAGGACTCAAATGCAATCTTCCATGCTACAACACACTATTACAAACTCCAAAGCATAATCACAAGTAGTGAAAACAACCAGGTCAGCCAAAACCAATGTTGACACTAAGACCTTTAGGAACACGCTTCAACTATGATCTAAATTAGTCTTTGCGGACCAATAAAAAAATAGGAACATGATCTAGAGACATCCACAAGCACATTATAATCACCAAGAACTTCCGTACAACCCCCAAACATTCTATCCAGAAGATTCTTCAAACCAAAGCACTTGAACATTAGTGTTAGCCACTGTCATAAAGGAAAGATCACTTGCGGAGCACCAAATCATAAACCATTTCAATTGAAGACACATAACATCATTACAAACTTAATTCCAGAACTATAGACTGTAAAACTTAAATGCGGAGAAATGTGGAGCATAATATATTCTCCCTGTCACCATTTAATACAAAGAAAAATAGTTTTACTTTGGTGAATAGAACTTGCTCAAATATTCACACTAGAGGCTCAAAATTGAAACATAGAAACTAAAGACATCCCTTAATATAACTTTCAAACTACAAACAAAGATATTCAATCTATAGGATATGCAGAGCAAAACACTATACTGTTCTTCTTAGACATTTGCTCAAAATCTTCCAAACAACTTCCTTAGATGCTGACCTTAGGTGTTGACATCAATGACAACACTTACTGCTCATACTTGCAACACAAGGAGGATAAAAGTAAAGAAAACTTAGAATTAGAGAGAATGAGGATAAAATTGGAGAAATTGAAGCTAAAACAAGAAATCTTAGCAAAGCGGGAAGAAAATTCCCATAAACAAAGGCCTAATATATGGTGCTCCTATTGCACTAAGGAGGAACACATAAGGAATGAATGTCCGCAATTAAAATGGGAAAGATAGGCTGCCTCCATGAAGGTAGATATAAAAGAAGTACCTCTGAGAAATAATATAATATATTGTGGATTATGTAATGAGTGGGATGACCATGAGACACCAGATTGCCCTTCAAAATTATTTAGGGTAAGGAATGATGATGATGAAAATGAGTCATGGTATAATGCACACCATAAGAATAAGGCACAAAATAATACTATGGAATATGTAAAAGGCTTTGTGGAAAGACCCTTATACATTCAGGATCAGGGATACAAACAACCTAGTTGGAGAAACCAGAGGAATATGAACACTGTTCAAAATTCAAACCCTAATGTACTATATGGAAATAATTACAGTAATGATGAAAGCAATCGATTTGGAGGCTATAGAGGAGGCCGAGGCCATGGTAGAGGTAGAAGGAGAGATGATGCAACTTTCTATAAATGTGTTAAACCAAGACACTTGGCTAATGAATGTTGCAGAGAGAGGAGACAATGCACATTCTGTAATAGTACAAAACATGACCTATTCACATGTGATAAAGTACAACAATACTTCCAAAATGCACTGCAACAATCAACAAGTGATGAACTAGAAAACCTTATGAAACAAAAAGGTGCCTGGGTAATCTAGAGAGTTCCTAAAGAGCAAGGTTAGGTAGTGTTGTGTGGTTACACAACACACCCCATTTTGCCCCAGAAAATAGGGACCCAACTTTTGGGCGGTATGGTAAAATTAGTCCCAGATGCATGTCAGAAAGTTATCATCTGCATATTAGAACCTCAGGATCATGATTAAAAATCCAAGATTAAAATTTGTTGTCAAGAAACTTGAAATGTGAAAGAGCGTAAAATTTCAAACAAGTTTGCCTTTTGAAGTACCTCAAAATTCGTTGAAACAAAGAAGTTATCCTTGGTCAAAATGCAGTCAATGGGTTGTCAAGATATTCATATTTACTTATCATCCGGATCTTAACTTAGTATCCAGACCTTCACTAATATCTGGACGTCAAATTTGAGTCATTGATAGTTTAAATGTCAACGTGGATGGATATTACTTAATATCCCGTTCAAAGTAAAAATCTGGATCTTGATGACATAATGTCCACTCGACTTCAAGAAGAAGCAATGAATTTTCCTACGTCATCAGGTTATCACACTGTATCCTGACCTTAACTTAGTGTCCAGATCTTAAGATAACATCTTGATGCACACTAATATTCAAATGTCAATCTTAAAAGACTTAGTGGTTTGAACGTCAAAATGTACCAATCTTATATAATATCCTAATCTTATTGAGCATCCGGACCTTGACTTAGTATCCAAATCTTAACTTAATATCCAGATCTAAAATAACATCCTGATCCCTCGAATGCTCATACCCCATGTGGCCAATGATGCAAAGACATGTGTCCACCTTAATATCCTGATCTAGTATAAGCACATCCAAGGCCCATTGGTAATTCCTTGGTCAACAGAGATTGACCCGATGCATGATGACGTCACATCGTTACATCCCAATGAAAGAGATTCAGATCGTACGATAGCACATTCCCGTGGGAGATTCTTGTCATCAAGAAAGATTCTCTGTGCTGCTGCATGATAATGACACGTGTCCACACATACCCTTATTTGCATAAGTGTTATCCAGATATCCACCTCAAGATATTCCCTAGAATATTCCTTAACCGGATGTTCCTCATAATCCGCACCTTTTTGCATTAAATGCCACAAAAGGTTGTTGGATTTTAAATTTAAACGCGTGCCAACGGACACTTGGGGTTATCTTATGCAATCTGCTAAATTGAAAATGTCAAATTGCATGGAAATTATTAATGAACCCTAAATCTTCAAGGTAAAAGGATTTTTCTCAGCCTAATCAACACAATTACACTCTGAGAGCCCTAATTTTAGTTAGTAAGAGCTTACTGTAAACCAGAGCTGAGCTAGGAAGACAAAGTTATAGAGGAATCTTGCATCCAGAGCTTTTATTCTAATACCTCTACATTCATAATAGGTGAACGAAGCGTATACAGGTATGTATAATGCCCAACACTTATGGTTATGTTTGTAAAATTGTATCATAATTAATTAAAGAAATGGTAACCAAAACACATTGATAATGTTTATTCGCTATGCATAGTATTCATTCAATTTGTGAAGTTTATACATATTGCTAGCTTGGAATGTAAAATCATTAAGTGTGCTAACCATAGATAAATGCATAAGTTGTTATTTGAAACTATATATTCAAATTACAGAACAAAATATCTCATTCACGCATAGACAAACGGGATGCAGAGTTCAAATCGGCCATGTTCCCTAAATTGTGCAGTGTATATAGCAAATTGGGATTCACAGAGGAAACACATTGTGGGAAAATAGATATTAAAACATTCAGAGCTCGAATACATGCACAAGAAGATGATCCTGTTCTACAGAACATAGTGGTGTCTGGTTTATTTCATGTAGCTGGATTTCCATACTCTACAGAGGCCTTTGACTTGTTGGCTGAAGCTGCATTGCATTAAGATGTTAACATAAGGAGAATAGAAAAGCAAGAGAGATTATATGTAGATTTGTCTATAGATGGTATTGCAGAGGTGTTCCATTTGCCCACCTCTCAGAATATGTATGTCCCCGATTTGGATGCATTAGCTAAAGAATTTGAGGCCAATGATAAAAACTGCAGGAAATTTATATACCAGGGATGGAGACACCCAAGTAACACAGCCAGGGCATCTGCTAAAATGGCAGTGCACTTATAGAAGTTTGACTTTAATGAGGAGGTGCAACATATGATGTTCATGTTGAGTAGGATGAGTGGATTGATTTTGAGCCGTGGATGTTCGGCTTGATAAGAATGGTGATAGAATATAAACTAGAGAACGTAAAGGTCCTGTGGGCCAAGATAATTAGTGACACCATTCATGACTAGATGGTCAAATGGAAAGAGGGCAAGGGGATGATATTTAGGATGACATCCTACTTGGTGTATGCCTGTGCAGTGAAGGGTACATTCAATGGCCTACAAACTGTAGGAAGGATTGGGAAATTACCTAATGAAAAAACACCCTGGGAGCATTTTCCTCAGCTAGAGAGGAGACTCTCAATACATTATTATAAGATGGTTAATGATGCCTTTTGATGCACCTAGTCTGAATCATTGAATGAGACTGGACAAAAAGATTCTCAGTCAGTGCCACAAAAGACATTAGTGGATATGGGTCTTGGTTCATCTAGGCTAAATCTTATTCATATATCTGGATGGAGGGTTTCAATGGGAAAGCATACATGTTACCAAGGTACCCTACAGATAAACTAGTACTGATGGAGATGATGAGGCAACAGTTGCCTACATTTGAAATGTCAAGGATAAAAGAAGGAAAACCATATAGGAAGTTTCTTATTGATATAAACTGGTTCGTGGTGGGAGCTATAGAAAATGCAAGAAAAGCAAAGGTAGAGCTAAAAACTTTGAATTTGAAATTGTTTCCCCTAGCCAGAGATTATGATCCTTATCACTAGATCAAGAAAAGGTTCAACAAGAAGTACAAGCACATTGTCCACCTTGAGGATTATTGGGCAGATTGTGATGATGAACATGAAGTCAGGAAAAGAGAATATCAAAGATTATCACTAGACCAGATAAGGACCATACGACAGCTTGAAGTGCCTCCCCAAATTAGAAAAGATGATGATAATCTGGTAGATCCAAAATATGAGGAGAAAAAGATATACAATGACACTATATCACCTCTAGATTTAGCACAAAAGGAGGATACTTGTATTGATGTTCTCATTGCCAAGGTTATGGCTTGAACCAAGAATTGGATTGCTCAGAAAATAGAGGAGCTTAAGAGAGAAGGGGTGGAAATCACCAATGACAAGAAAGGAAAAAGAAAAGAGAGAGAAGAACAAGGATATGATGATTTCCTTGTACATAAAAGGCAGATCCTAGGGACAAAGATACTTGAACCTAGTTCATCTGGAACAATAGAGGAAATCACTTCTGAGGGAGTATCCTTGGTGTATCAGCCTTTGTCACCTCCTACTAGACCAGTACTTAAGGCAATTCATGTGTCTGTATCTACATCCCAAATACCCATAACTCAACAAGAGACTACAGGAGAATAGGGGCAGAGTTTAGTTGGGACTGCTACCAGGAGAGGAGATGATGATGATGAAGATGATAGAATTATTTCAACACTCAAGAGGAAGATGAAAGATGATGTGCTACAGGGTGTCAAAGTACCCAGGCAAAGTAGATATCAAAGCCTTCACATGAGAGGTACTATTTCACCACCACCACCAGCAATATTGGTTGATCCATAGATGGGTGTAATTAAGGAGCTGTAGCATGATGTGCCTATAGAAACCATAGTGAAAGTCAAGACAGAGATGGCACAAATGGCTAAGAGCCAAGATGAAGCTGCAAAAGCTCTTCCCCTGAGCCAGACAATTGATTTAACTAAAGATGATGTGATACAAGATACCACAAATCACCTTATTGGACCTATGTTACAACACACAGAAGTAATGGATAAGGCTGATATAATAGGGGAATCACATGATGAAAGAGATGAGAGGGAAGAAACCCCTAAGGCAGAGGTGCATATAGGATCCCTAGATAATTTGATTGAAAATGTTACCAACCCAGTTGTGGTGGACTTAGCCTATATACCTAAAGAAGGGGATAAGGAGATAAAAGAGGTCATCCATCCTGATCAACCTCAAGGAGAAAGTATTGTTATGCAAGTAGACAATAAAGGTGATAATGTGCAAGAGCAAATGGCACAACAGAATGTCCTTCTGGATAAGTTTGAACAAGACAAGGTAGTTGCACCACCTACAACTATAGGAGGAAAGGATGAAAAGCAAAAGGAAGATAGCCATTAGGCTGAGGAAGAAAATAAATGCCAAGAGCCTAAAATAGATGAAATTCTAGGAGAACATGAAGATCCGACACCAGATAATCAACCGCCCTAGAACAAAGACAATAGGAATTACATGAAGAGGAGAATCTGGATGCTAGGAACAAATCACAAGAAATTATACAAGATCTAGAGGATCAAGAGAAAGAACAAGATAAGGATGCTCAAATGGAGCTACCAGATCAAGGTACAGGATCACAGTCTGATGTTTTGGCTTTGGTCACCTCAGAGGTAAGTCAAGAGAAGGTACAATAGGTACCATTTGATTTCAAATCCTTGTTTACAATTGATTCTGCTAAGGCAAAATGGAGAGCTAGGACAGTCTCCAACATTAAGAGAGATCCGAAGACTGGGAAAAGGACAAACCAAGTTGTTGTGCCTACAGTGGATAAGGCCAAAGGTGAAATTAGGCTAGAAGAATATCAAATAACCCAGGTTGATTTAGGTCATGTGACCATTGAGCAAGAAGTTCAAGAACATCTTCAAAGTGTTGAAGCAGTGGTATCCAAAATTAGGAAGCTCAAAGCAAGGAAGAAAGAGTTAAAGGAACAAAACAATCAACTGCAATAGTTTATATAGGGATTGGTGAAGTTGGATAGCCTGGCATCCACCCTATAAACTACAGAGAGGCCAACTGCATTGACTTTAATAAGTGAAGAAGATATAACTAGGCTAGATATCCAGAAACATCAAGCCCACGTTATAGAAAAATGGTATTTTAGATTCATGACCTTTGGAGAACAATTAATAAGGATATCAATGTCCAATTGGGACACATTGTCCAAATTTAAGGAAAGCATTGATTCTTTGAAGGGTGAATCTACCTAGCAGATTCACAAGTGTAATTATGCAATGGCTAGACTCGAGAGCCAAGGACATGCCGGATAGTGAATTATTGAAAAACAAAATTGTCACTAATGTAACTCTGCCACTCATGGGGACATGGATGATAGAAATGGAGTATGAACTCAATGTATTAAAGGCTAACATGGATAAAGTAAAAGACATCCAGACCAAAGTTCATGATTTATTGGCTGAAGAATTGAAAGTAATGGAGGAGTTACTAGAGGATACTGTAGAAGAAGAAGAAATGCCAGATCTGGATAATGCTATACAAATGTTCAAGGATAAATTTAAAGAAATAGCTGACCCTAGGGAGTTCTTCACAGAAGATGTCATGGATGAGATGTTAGCTGTCGTTGCACCAAAAGATCAACCTATTATTGCCTGATACAACCACTTGACTTAACAAGCACAAGAGGTAGTTAAGCCCTTATTGCAAACCACTGTAGCACAATGCTGAACAAGGAGACCAAGGGCCACACCTTGCAACAATCCCCCTAGCACAAGTGCAGGGTTTGAACTCGTGACCTTGGCTCTGATACCAATTGTTAGATTCAGGGTAGACAACTAAGAGGGGGGGTGAATCAGTTGTCCAAAACCTTCTTCCAATTAAACACTTAAATCCACTTTGTAATTCAGCAGCATAATTATAAATCAATCATGAAACATAATGCATTAAATCAAGAGTAGAAACACATCAACACATAAGACACCAAAATTTTAACGTGGAAAACCTGGTTAAGGGAAAAACCACGGGGTGATTAACCCAAGATAGTATTCTCTGTTAGAAGAATAGAAAGAACAAAATGGCACATGCCAATTAGGGCTCACTGCCTGAGCACACTGCTCACAAGAGGCTCACTGCCTACAAAATAGTAAGTATCACATACTTGAACTAGAAAATAACATCTTCACCATGCTTGAGTTAGTTTCATTTAAGCCCAATACTTTTGCTCTGCCTTTCACTCTCTTCCTCACTACAACACTCTCATCATCACAAGATACCCTTTGAAATGACTTTACAACTCCTTATTTATACAAGACATCGACTTAGGAATGATCATCTAAGTCGGCAAACATTACAAAGAAAATACATAAGTACAACATGACTTATTACAAAAAGACTTCATGTGGATTAACACACTGTCAGCCACATAGATCTGAGACTTCAATCTTCATTTAGGAACATGCCAATCCTCATCAAGATCATCCGCAGGATGTGTAACTCATCCGGTCGGCCAGACTTAGGAAGAACACCATCGTCTGGAAGTAATCCTTCAGTTACAAGCTCAAACTTCAATGTGGACCACCAACATGAACTGGACATGATCCAAAGACCTCCACAAGTTAGCCTAAAACACCAAGAACATCCACACTACATCTGCTTACTGAAGTCCTTCTCTCCTTCATCTGGAACCTCAAGAACACAGTCCGTCATCACTGTCACAATGGAATAGATGCTTGCAAACCTCTAGATCATGAACCATTTGAGTTGTAACTTCACATGGACTTCCTAAACACTCCACCAAATCTGCAGAATAGGATATTGCAATTCTAGATCTCACCGGACCTATCTGTGTCATTCTGTCACCTCTGAACACCTGCTGGAACTGGTTTTACTTGAGCAACCACAACTTCTTCAAATCATCATGTGGACCTCTGAAATCTTTACTGGATCATCTTAAGACACATATCTACAAACCCTTTGAACTGCACCTTCTGATCTTCATCTTAGCTAGGATCTTTAGTTCACTGTCTTCACTGTTCTTCTCTATTCCTGATTAGAACTAATTTTCTCAATATCCTCAGCATACAGCTCATCCAATCCTTATCATCAATGCAATAGGAGTATGTTGACATCAATGACAACACCGGTTAGGCCCATACTTGCAACAATCTCCCCTTTGTCATTGATGGCAACATATGATGTGAAAAACTGTTTTAACCATCAAGACAAAAACTTTCCTTTATTGACACAACTCCCCCTACACCAACAACCATTCACATGTCTTCTCTTCCTTTACTACTCCCCCTTTGATCAGCAACCACTTGTTTTTCACATGTCTTCTCTCCCCCTTTGACATCATTGTAGGAGTCCAGGACAACACTAAGAGGGGGGGTGAATCAGTGTTGTATTAGTTTTCAAACATTTTACAACTTTTTGCAAGCTTTCTCTTACAGAACAAATAGAAAGGAATACATTAATGATTTTTTGAGCTTAAGACTTCTAATAACAGATGTAAACAAAAACATGATCAAACCTTTAAGATGCACACACATAGAAGAAATCAATGAGAAGCATGACACAAGCTTTTTACCGAGTGGAAAACCCTCAGGGGTAAGTGCCTCACTAGCTTAACTTTAAAAACCTCTTACAAAGCCTCACTGGCTGAATATTATGTCTCACTGACAATTGAGAGGTCTCACTGACCTACAAGTCTCACTGGCAACAATGTTTAGAAGCATCAACTTCAAGGAGCATCAACCCCTAATTCAGAACAAACTGAAAACAAGAACTTTGAGGGTTTCTCTGTTTCAATACAAATCACTTCTTGTGTCTGTCATATCACCATACTTCTCAACAACTTAAATCACATACAAAACTTATCATCTGCATTTTCTCTTCAAGAGGATATTCAAAACAAATTCAACCCTACATGCGGATCCACACAACAACACTACATCTCTGTATGTTTCATCTTTGTCTATTTATAAAGTTGCATCAATGCACCTAAAAGAATTATTGTAAATAAAAAGACTCTTCACTACAAAATCAATTTCATCTTTTTATGACCTTTCATATTCTCTAACATTTCAATTAGTGTCCTATAGGAGAAAATAAAATTTCTTTCAAACTAAATATTTAGTCTTTTCATTTTTATCTTAAATATTCTTTTTGTATTCTCCAATCTGCAAAGAAAATAAATCATCTCTCCGATCCTCTTTTCAAAACCTTTCATTTTCATCTTTATCAAATTGAATGTCTTCAACAATTTATTTTTCATTCTGCCCTTGTAAGAGAAAATAAAATCTCTTTCAAAAATCTTCATTCTTTCATCTGCCCTGCATAAACAAAATCATGAAAAAAATCCACCATAAAATATTAACAAACATCTTCAATAAAATCTAATCAATGCTCTATAAATAAAAAATCTCTGAGAACTTTCATCTTCTCAAACCCTTCATCTTCTCCTTCACATTCTTCATTTTCTTTTCAACAGGACTTCAAAAATCATTTTGCCTTGTATAAAGTCTTCATAAAAAAATCTCTGTCAAAACTTTATATTCATCTGCAAAAAATCTCTTTGTCTTCTCTCAAAAATCATCTTCAATAATGTCAATCTTCTCACAGCAAATCTTCACTAAATTCTTCAATGGCATGGGATAGAAATTAGAAATAGTTTTCCAAAAATATTGCTTTTAAAAATACCAACCATCTCCTATAAAGGCTCCCTGAAAAACTCATATGCATTCTATAATGGATCTCATGCCTTTTTTAAAAGGCAAATAAAATAGAATTTTTTTAAAAAAAAAATTCCTAAAAAAAAAAAACACTTCTAAAATCATTGCACAAAATGTGCCCCAACCTTTACAAAGCTTTATAGATGCTTTTTCATCAAATAACATATTCGGGGCTCTTTTTAATACTCTTCATATACGGGGCTCTTTTAATAGTCTTAAAAAATTCAAATTTTAAAAACCGCTCCAACCATATACTTTCTTATGAAGTATCTAAAGCAATCGATGTTCTTTTTAAAGAACACTACCTTGACCACCGGTAACGCTAGGAGAAAGGGACCGGTTTACAATGTTTTAACAACACATTAGAAGGTCACATTAAGTGACTTAACCTACAAGCACCAGTCAACCTTTAAATAGAACAAAAATACATATGGTTAATACTAGAGTTTTATGCTAGGATCTTTAGGACTTTTAGGGTATTAGGAATGCTTTAGCATTTTAGATTATAACCCCATGGACTAAAATAATTTTCAATACTGATCAAGTTCCACCTGTGTTCTCCAACTTAAACATTTTTGATACTTTATTAAATGCTTATAACATAAGATGTGTTTCTCAAATCTTTTGATGCTATAAGTAGATCAGGTAAAGTCCATGAGTAAATCATGTGAAGATCTCTGTCTATCTCATTAAGCCACTGTCATTTAGAAGACCAAGCCAGTGTATACTATTATGAAGAACATGCTACTGTAAACCATGACTTGAAAGCAACTGAGATCAAATGAAGATCATGCCACAACTGTCACTATGAAGACCATTCTGTGTTATTTGTATCAAGCCACTGTCACTTGTAAACAACATGATGTGAAATGAACTCCATCACCTATATCAACAATACCACTGATAAACAACACATCACATGAGAGATATACACTATATTATGTAGCCTCTTTGGATGAAATCATGACAAACTTATGTCCTGATATCTTCTTTGAGCATCCTACATCAACAATGCTTGAACTTCTTGAAATGACTAACTCAAACAAATATGACCCTCTTGAAACACTCTGCATCCCTGAAACATTCTCGAAACCATCTCTAAACAAGAAACAACTCAATGAAGACACACATCCTATCATGAAGTAACAACTCTGAACCATCAATACCTTTTTGACATTAATGACAACCTGACTCCATTAATCAATGGCAAAGGGCACACACTTGCAACTCCACCATTTCAAAATCATACCAGCTGCTCCCCCTGAGTAGCAGCTCCCCATCATCAATCCAGAACACAAGATATGACTATGATATCCACCGGACTGATGCACATCAGTGCACCTTAGTTCATCACTGGAGGGGTAATAACCCTTAACTTCTCCCTGAGATACTCAAAAGAGTCCTTAGGTAGAGGTTTAGTAAAGATATCTGCAATCTGATCCTTGGAAGACACAAACTCCAATCTGACTTCATCCTTGTTCACTTGCTCTCTCAAAAAGTGAAACTTGATGGATATATGTTTGGTCTTTGAATGCAACACCAGATTTTTTTAAAATATTTATTGCACTTGAATTATCACAGAAGATTGTGATAGGTTCCTCATACTCCACTCTGATGTCTCTTAGCATCTGCTTCATCCACAAAACTTGAGTGCAACTACCTGCTGCTGCAATATATTCTGCTTTAGCTGTAGACAGAGATATTGCCTCTTGTTTCTTGCATAGCCAAGAAACTAATCTCTTCCCTAAAAAGAATGCTCCACCACTGGTACTTTTCTGGTCATCCACATTCCTGACCAATCCATATTTGTATATGCATGAAGAGAAAAATCATGATCTCTGGGATACCACAATCCATACTCAACTGTCCCTTTTAGATATCTAAAAATCTTCTTGATTGCCATGACATGAGATTCTCTAGGATCAGCCTAGAATCTAACAACAAGACCAACAACATTCATAATGTCAGGTCTAGTTTGAGTGAGATACAATAATCCTCCAATCATTGACTTGTACTTTTTGTGATTAGCCTTAGGAGAGTCATCATCTCTACTCAATTTACATCCGGTTGCCATGGGAGTACTCATTGGTTTTGAATTTTCCATCCCAATTTTTTTCAACAATTCTTTCACATATTTGGTCTGAGAAATGAAGATTCCTTTCTTTGTTTGAGTGATTTGTAGACCTAGGAAGAAATTCATTTCCCCAAGCATTGACATCTCAAATTCACTTTTCATTTGATTTGCAAAAGTTTTGCACATACTATCTCTTCCTCCAAAAATGATATCATCAACAAACACTTCAATAATCAAGATATTTTCATGATCAATTTTGAAATACAAATTACTGTTAGTAGTACCTTTGTTGAAACCAATCTTAAAAAGATGCTTATCCAATCTTTCATACCAGGCTCTTGGGGCTTGCTTCAATCCATACAGTGCTTTCTTCAACTTGCAGACCATATCACCATGATCAGACAATTGAAATCCATCCGGTCGCTCAATGTATACTTCTTCCAAGTCTCTATTAAAAAAGGCAGACTTGACATCCATCTGATATACTTTGAAGTCCTTGAAGGCAGCAAAAGCAAGAAATAGTCTGACTGCTTCAATTCTTTCCACCAGAGCAAAAGTTTCTTCAAAATCAACTCCTTCTATTTGAGAGTAACCCTTGCAGACCAATCTGGCTTTATTTTTGATTACTTCACCAACTTCATTGAGTTTGTTTCAGAAGACCCATTTGGTTCCAATCACATTCTTGTTTCTAGGTCTAGGAACAAGATCCCAAGTGTGATTTTTCTCAATTTGCATCAGCTCTTCCTCCATTGCTTTAGTCCAATTATCATCATTGCAAGCTTCATTCATTGTCTTAGGTTCAATCTTTGAAATCAGACAATACTCTTCTGAATCTTGAGAAATCTTTTTTCTTGTTTGTACACCTTTGCTTTTATCACCTATGATCTGATCTTCAAAGTGATTCAGTCTTACATACCTGGGAACTTTGGGAGTTTCTAGTACTTCTGATTCTTCAACAGGCTCATTTAAACTTATCTCTTCTTCCTAATTTACTGGATTAGTTTGAATTTGAATTTCAGAGGGGACTTGGACTCCTTGTTTCAGAACATCATTCTGATCATCTTCATCATATTCATAAAACCTTGAGGGCCTTTCAATTCCTTCATCAACCTTCACATTTGTACTTTCTATAATCTTTCTCAGTGTCTTCTTATAACACCAGTATGCTTTGCTTTGAGTAGAATAACCCAAGAATATTCCTTCATCACTTCTAGCATCAAATTTGCCTAGATCTTCATCTCTTTTAATGTAACATTTTCTACCAAAGACTTTGAAATACCTCATAGTAGGAGTGATGCCAAACCAGAGTTCATAAGGAGTCTTACCAGTATTGCTTCTGATTTGAACTCAATTGAGAGTGTAGACTGCAGTGCTCACAGCTTCTCTCCAGTAGATCTGAGGAACATTTGCTTCCATCATCATGTTCCTAGATGCTTCTTGGATGGTCCGATTCTTTCTCTCCACTACTCCATTCTGCTATGGAGTCCTAGGAGTAGACAACTATCTCTTTATTCCATATTTCTCACAAAATTCTATGAACTCACCAGATGTGAATTCTCCACCTCTATTAGACCTCAGACATTTTAATTTTAATCTGGTTTCATTCTCTACCATAGCCTTGAATATTTTGAATTTCTCAAGAGCTTCTGATTTCTCTTTCAGAAAAGTAACCCACATCATCCGTGAGTAGTCATCAATTAATAGAATGAAGTATCTATCACCTTGCACACTTCTAATTCTTGCCAGACCACATAAATTAGTATGAACTAAGTCTAATAATCCAGTAGAAGATTGTTCCTTGCTTTTGAATGAGACTTTGCTTTTTTTTACCCAACTGACATTCTTTGCACAAACTGTTTGTAGGTTTTACCAAATTTGGAAGATCTCTTACTACCTGAGTGTTGCTTATCTTGATGATATTATCAAAATTCACATGACACATCCTCCTATGCCATAACCAACTCTGATCAATTTGCACAAATAGACAACTTTTACCAGTACCAACTAAATGGAAGATATTACCTTTTTTTGAGTACCGGATGCAATCTTTGTTCTGAAACTTTCAAAGATCTTGCATTTTCCATTCTTGAATAAGAGATCATAGCCTTTGTCCAGATCATAGCCTTTGTCCACCAACTGTCCAACACTGAGAAGATTGTGCTTCAATCCTTCAACATACAGTACATTACCGGTTTTGTTCTTTCCATCAAAAGAAATAGTTCCTCTACCTTTGATTCTACCAGCAGAATTATCACCAAAATTTACCACTCCTTCATACCTTTCCAAATCTATGAACTTACTTTTGTCACCTATCATATGGTGAGAGCATCCACTGTCAATGATCCAATCATCCTTTTCTTCAACTTGGGCAGCTAGAGCTCTTTCTACAACTTTATGATTGACAGATTTAGAGGGCATTGGATCTTCTTCTTTGATGGCAATAAACACCCAATCACTTCCAAATTTGTTTCCTGTCTCTGATTCATCATCTGTTACTCCTTCATTATCATCCTCTTCATGAACATAGTAACAATTCTTTTGGAACCTTGATCTGTTAGGATTTGGCCTTGAAAATCTTTCTGGACACCTTGAGGCAAAATGACCAATCTTATTGCAGTTAAAACACTTAAAAGACAATTTCCCTTCATACTTACCGGATCCTCTTGGCATTCTTTTTGCAATAAGGGCTTCGAGTTGAGTAGTTTCTACTTCTTCTTCTTCCAGGTCTTTCCTTGCTTTTTCATACCATGATAGTTTCCTTGAAGAGTTCTCTCCTGGATCAAACCTTTGTTTACTTTTTATAGAGGCACTAGCTTTGAATGCAGATTCAGTCTGGGGGGGGATCTCCAAATTCGGTCAATTCAAATGCAGCCAATTTACCAACCAATTGATCTCTTGTGACACTTGAATGGGCTTTGAATTCTTCAGTGGCAGCAACCTTGTATTTGTAAGAAGCAAGAAGGGATCTGAGAACTTTGCCAACAATTTCATCTTCATTCAAGACTCCACCAGCACATCTAATGCCACAAACAAGTTCATTTACTCTTGGCATAAAAGTAGTGATATTTTCATCTTCTCTCATCTTCAGATTTTTGAATTTTCCTTTCAGACTCTGTAACCTTGCACATTTAACATACTTATCTCCTTCATGCAGAAGTTCCAGTTTTTCCCAAATCTCAAAAGTGGTTTGTAGGTCAACAACATTTGTCAGCTCTGAATCAGACAAGGTACTTAGAAGAGCTTCTTTAGTCTGCAGATTGTTTTCAGCATCTGTGATTTCAGTTGCGGTTTTCAGGCCATTCTATGGGGGGATATACTTTGTTGCAGCCATGGTCCAGTACTGCATTCCCATACATTGCAAGTGACATTGCATGTGACTTTTCCAAAGATTAAAATTGGTTCCATCAAACTTCAGACTATCCTTCTTGTAGGATGACATCCTGGATCTTCTCAAGCGGTTAAGCTTCTTTTAGAGGAACTTAGCTCTGATACCAATTGTTAGCTGCCGTTGCACCAAAAGATCGACCTATTAATGTCTGATACAACCACTTGACTTAACAAGCATGAGAGGTAGTTAAGCCCTTGTTGCAAACCACCGCAACACAACGCTGAACAAGGAGACCAAGGGCCACACCTTGCAACATGAGATGGTTGAATTAAGTGTAAAGATAAAGACACATAGTAAAGAAGTAGATAAAAGGACATCAGTGATGGAGCCATTAGATGAACAGATACAGGCAATGAAATATGCCAAGTTAAGAGCTACCATGATAAGTAAGTTTCAGGTAGACACCTTTGTGTGGGATTATGACAATTATAAGGAACATATGCAGGAATGCAAGCACATGAAGAAGATCCATCAGCATAAAGGGGGGAATTGCATTTATATTTTCCAGCAAGGTGAAATGAAAGAGCATGGAATATTCGAGGACCACTGTATCCACCAAGGGATTGCCAAGTGGCAATCTATGCCACGTGTCCTACATGTTGACTAGGTCAAAAGACTATGAACTATTGATCGTAATGGACAAATCCTGATCACATGATCTTTTGTAACTGCATCCTCTCCTTGTTCTATAAAAGGAGATGGAGTGCACTTTGTAAAACATTCAGAAGATTAATTAAGATTAGATTGCTAAAATGTTAGGACCAATTCTCAAGGTCAATTGTAAATTTACACTCTTTTGCATACTTAATGAAAAGAAGAAGCCCTTTTGATTACAACTAATCGTAAACTTTGAGTAGTCTGTGGATGAATTATGGACTTGTTACTTTGATTTGATGCATCCCTTGGAGTGCATTTCATGTTGTGCATGTTGTCTTCAGTCCTTTCCTTTGAAGTTAGCATCAATCATATCTAGTTGTGAAACATCCTGGTGAATAAATGGTTTGATTTCCTTCCTTTTCATGATAGTATCAAGAGTATATATGGATCAATGGCTAAAGATTCACTTACTTTCAGTAAAATTTAGAAAGCATTTATTCAAATTTGTTTAATTTCATTCAATCATCATCATAATTGTAAATATATAGAAAATAATGAGCAAATATAAAGAAATATCCATACATCCCATTGACAATTGAATATCTTTAGCATATTTGAGCAAACAACATGTTGAAATGACAAATATCATGCAAGGAAACATAAATAAAGTTAGAAATCATGGAAATATATCTTTATAGGCACATCATTTGAATAAATTTACAATGCATAAGTGAAATCCAGTTAACATGAGTAATGTGCAAAAGAATTGATCAAACTTACATAAATATTTGCATCATCTAGTTAAATATAGTAGGATTTAACCTTGTTTGTTAAGAAATTCACAGAGAGCAGGTGAAATCAAGTAAATCCAGACATGAATTTCTCTGAAGTAGAAACATAAGGCCCCTTGAATGGAAAACAATAATGCACATCAAACCACTGAGTAACATCAGATGATTATGAACTAATCCATGGAGACTTAGGATCATGAATTCTCTAAATTCATCATATCTTTCAAGATGATAAACATTTGATTTGCATTTCTTTATCTATGATTGTTTATGACTAACATCATGATCAATAGGTAGTAAGATCCTACCAGAGAACCAAAGATGGTAAGATAGATATATCTTCAACAAAATCTTTAGAAGGAGAGAACTAATATAAGGGATTCAAGTATGAGCAAGTTAAAATGAACAAAAATAAAGGGAAGGAAAAGGTTGCAGTAGCAACAAGACAAGGTACACATACCACATGATATTATACTACTGAAACAGAATTAGGAGAGAGTGAGAAGGAAGATACATTATTCCTTAATAAAAACAACATGAGGACATTGTCCAGAAAAAATGTAGATTATAACTCAAGAATAAGATAGACAGAAATAATGCCGATGACGGCGTGGTTTAGTGGTTAAGTCGCTCGGTTGTAGTGGCAGTCACCAGAGTTCAAACCCCCACTGGGCCAATGAGCTCACAAGGCTTTACGCCTTCGCTAGGTCAATGAGCTCATGAGTTTGAAGTGTTCTTGCTAGGGGATGAGGTCCCCCATGTTGTGGCCTCACCGGTTCATTGCTCTGAGAAAAAACATTCACGTGGAGCTGGAGGGCATGTCGCACCAGCGTCCCCGGTCACGTTAAAAAATTTACCAGACACATTTAAATAAAAAAAAGATAGACAAAAATAATATAATTAGTTCTTTTCAGAAGAAGAGGTTGTGGCACTTAAACAATTCACAACACTAACACAATAACACAATCTTATGGAGAAATTGAAGTAGTTTGCTAAATACTGGAACAAGGAGTAGATACCTAAAAATCAAATCTGGAAAATGGACATAACAAATAGACATTGGAAGATAAAACCACTATTGGTAGATGATCATATCAACCATAAAAAGGTCAAACAAGTTATGATAGACTTGCGTACGGATGTGAACATGATTACCAAGAGGCTCTGGGAACAACTAGGAAAACCTAGGTTGTCTGAAACTCCTTATAATATCACTTTGGTAGATGGATCTTGTATGGAAACACTTGCGACTTGGAAACAAGTGGAAGTGAACCTAATGGGCATAAAATAGGTCATAGACTTTATTGTTGTAGCCATGAAAGAACAAGGTGATTCATTCAATGCATTACTAGGATTGAGATGGTTTGTTGACACAAATGGGATTGTGGACTCCCACAAAGAGGAATTATCTTTTGTAGATAAAAATAAAAGTGTATACATACCTTTGGGATAACCCATGGAAGAAGCATACATTAAAGAATCTAACTATTAGGAAGGTACTAACAACTATCATAAGAATATTTATTCAATATCAAAACTAGATACAAATGAGATAGAAGAACCTAATTTAGAGGGAGAAATAGAAGTAGGAAATGATAATTATAGTATTGATAGTGAGGAAGTACTAGAAGCATGGATAAGAAATGAACCGAAGCTAACAACTCAAAGAATGATTGGGTACAGAAGGATATTTATGCTTCAAACCAGTAGGGAAAACCTACCACAAACCTCCACATTAAATAGAAATCCACCACAAAATGTATGCGCCATTTGTGAAGAGCAGAATACAAAGGAATCTCAAATATCTCGATGAATCAATCATATCATGAGAGGCATTTCACATATCAAATTACCTAAGTTTTCAGAAGTACAAGATTTACAAATATACTTGACAGAGATGGAGAAAATTTTCTCAGAGGAACAAAGGAGACTAGAAGTAGTACAACATACATTAGTATGCAATGGAGAAAATTGGTGGTCTACCCATAAAGATTCAATTAACAAATGGCCAATATTTAAGCTTCTCATCAAGATAAGATATCTATTGGAGGAAAGAGAATATAAAAACTTATCCAACTATGAGGGATAGATTCCACCACAGGAGCATTTAGCCACCTGTAAAATAGTATGCGAAGGTAGAAAGGAACACAACAAGCTTATATACGCCCAACTATTCTATTAGACACTGTCACCAATAGCACAAACTTGGTACCTAAACCAAGAAAGGAGAAAAGAAACCAAAAATTAGGATGAAGTACAAAATGAATTTATGCATACATTTTCCTTCTACAACCCAAACAATTATATACATATGGCACTACTGAAAATGAAGGAAAATTTTTTCCAACAAACTATATAGGAAGATAGAAAAGAACTGGAGCAAAATACACCACCACCTAGAACTTAAGGCATATGGAAACTTGTAGAATGGATAGACAAACAATCAAAATATACTGGTCAGAAATGCTATATGAATATAAGAATGGATTCAATGAGGGTACAAAGGATCTAGAAATAAATGTCAAAGAAGGGGAAAGAGAATTTTGAACTACTAACAGAACCAAAGAAAAAATACTACAATAAATCTCTCAAACTTAGGGAAGAAAACATTGCAAAAGAAGGAGACCCTAAGCTAGCAAAAATAGGAGACTATTGGGTGTTGCATAAGTGTTGTCATTGATGTCAACAATGGTATGGAGTGCTCATCAATGATGATCAATGATGTCAACAGAGATGTCAAAGGATAGAGATGCAAAAGGGAGAAATCAAGGTGATGTGTAAAGGAGAAGACATAGGAGTATTGATCAGAAGAGTTGTGAAGTGAAGGAGATGGATCAGTATCATTCGTACACAGTCATACCATATCTCCTAAAGTTCATGTGTAAGTTCATATTGATGAGGTCAAAGTAGGATTTTTTAATGCATCATCATTTACTTTTATCAATCCGGAGGTGTCTGGAGCTATCTGTGATAAGACTTCTTAGAATGGGGGGGTTTTGGTCGAGTGTTTTGGTGAATAGGACTTGGTTTGTCGGTCTCGCCAGAATTGAAAATTGCATGCAGAAATAAAGATCTATCTAATTGCTGAGAAATTAACACACTTTGCTGGAAAGGAACTATCTTAAAGTGTTGGAAAGTAAACACACTTTGCAGGAAAGGAAACTATCTTAAATTGCTGAAAACAAACACACTTTGCTAGAAAAGAAATTAATCTATTATGCAAAAAAAGAAAATGAAGATCAATTGAATCCACTATTACTCTACAGCAATGTAACACTCTGAATATGACAATTCTGATGAAACAGAACTATCTCTTTTAGGTATTTTTAGGATTTTTAAGAACTAACCTGTAGGGAACAACTAACAACAATCACACAGAACATAAAGGAAAACTTTAACAGAGACTAGAATAGAATTGCATAAATACCAAATAATCGAGAGATCTTCCTTAGATGGGTAAGCGGCCCCTACTTCCCCAACCAGAGACGATCTTCTTGCTCAACTAACTTCTTTCAATAGAAATTTCCCTTCATATTAATTCATAGTCCATAAAATGGATGGAATTACAAGTATGAGGAGTTTCCCTCCTGTTACAGTGATCTGGCGATAACTACTATGAACTTAAAAACTCAAAACTAACTAGAAAGAAAATGCATTGCTCCTACTTATATAGTCGAGCATTATTTGAAAGAAGAAAACTATCAATAAGTCTAATTGGAGCGAACTAGAACTAGGGCCAATTGCATGGTTTTATTACATTCAAAATTCCTAAATAGAACTGTAGATTAGAGATATGCGTTTATTCTAAATGCACAACGAACTAGATGATTCTCCAGAAATGGTGTGTCGCAAGGTGGGAGTCACTTCTGTTAAAACTGAGGTCAGTTAACTGATTCTTCAGTTAGTCACCAAGATTGTGGCATCATGGAAATGTTACCCTTTTCAACTACGTGATTGAAGCACAAGTTATGTTTGCACTCAAGGATGGACTTGTGGCAATCATCGACTCAAGGGGAGGATGATCTGAGGGAGGTTTTCAGCATCTGGAGCTCTCTAGAGTTTGGGTTCTTCTTAGGATAGAGGGCTCTAGAGGGATCTGGAGACCACTAGTTGTTCAAACTACTGCAAGACTTATAAGACCATTCACAACTTCACACCATAATTCATAAAATATGCACATTTGAAATGTAATCCAATAAAATAAAGCAAGAGATTTCATCAAAGGAAATGAAAACTAATCATGTGCATAATCTAACCAAAAGACAAATATAATTATAATAATATGTATTTATATATGCCAAAGTATCTATGAAGGTTCTTAAAAGCAGAAATAACATGAAATAGATGAGTCAACTATATGGCTCATCACATATCTTTGATATGTTGTGAAAATGATTGTGTTTGATGAGTTAAGTTTGATTCATGATGTATGTTGGTGATGTTGAACTCCATTATTAACCAATACATTGATGCAGAAAGGGCATGCACACAACTCAACAGACCAATGGATCCTATATCAAGCAACCTACTGGCTATAATGTGTTACATTTAAATTGTCGAACCAAGGAATTGTATTCTTCTTGGATGATGCCCATACTATGTGTACAATTGAGAATTCCTGAATTGTAATCTAAGGGTTGTGCATAGGAATAAACTAATTTAAAAGTAAACAACTCTATTTGCAAGGTATGACAAGTACTATAAGAAAGCAATGTTGGTGAGAAATAACCAATGCTATTCAGTTGGCTGTAATCAAATGGTCTTATGTACTTATGTAATTCCAAGTAAGAGAACAACTAATAGTAATTGGTGATCACCTTGACTCAACAACACAGATTATCAAGATCTAAATAATTCATATGACATAAACTCATTATAGTATGTATTAATCACTTACACGTAAACATATAACATAAACTAAAACCATGAACATATAGGAGAGACACAATTACCTCAAGTGGCCCTTGTTTGAGTGACTGTGATCCCATAAAATCTAACTAGATCTCTACTGTATCTTTGAAACCATTGACTAAACTCAAAACATGTGTTCCTTTATTGAATGATGAAGAGAAAAGTATAATAACAAATCTGATAACACAATCTTTGTCTAACCTTCTTGTTTCATATAAAGAATCTAACTATTGAACAATAAATACCATAACTGTCCATTATCCAACAATGTAGGAAGAGGACTTTATTACAAAGAAAACTAGGAATAGGAAACTAAACTATCATGAAGGCAATATAGATGGCACAATCCTACTATAACTCTCTCTAGTCTTTATGAAAATAGTCAAGACTAGAAATAGAACATGGATCATGATCTAAGATTTCTTTGTTATTCATGACTGCATCAATTATCGAAGGATAACCGTCAAAGAGTGGAGAGTTATGGATAACTCATTCCAATCAATTCAGAGTCTTCTTCCTTTAGCTGTTAATGCCTGTACTATCTACTGTTGACATCAACACTTCCTTTGCTATGGGTCGTCCAGTGGTCTTCATGAAATGTAGCCATGTACTTGCTGCATGGGGGGTTAGTCCATCACATGATATCTATATAGCACAATTACTAAAATTAACATAAAGTACCATCATATTTCATGAGCAATCATCAATTCACACACAATTAATTAACAACATATTATATACCCATCTTCATGCTTTCAATGTCTTAAGGATGATTATAGACATAATCAATATATAAGTCTGGGAATGTCTTAGGAGGCATGTACTTAAAGAAAGAGAAATAAGACAAAACATGGCCTCATCAGGTGATATGAATTCATGGTGTTGATGAAGAAAGTTGTAAAAGTTTGAAAGAAAGTTGTCTAAGTAAAGTTCTAGTCAGTGAAGGGGTCACAAGATCAAAAGAATGTATTGCATTCTGCTGCATTTGAAGATATGGGCCTGTAGATTGAAAGGTAGCTAGTCAATGCTCTCAGGTATCTATGATTCAAATTTGAGTTCACAGAGTCTTCTGCAAAGTGTTTCAAAGATAGAAGAATGAAGGTGATAATGGAACAGGATAAGTGCAGTCACAGAGAGACAGGGGAATGCTCTGTACTTCTCTGCAGATGAAGATATGACATTGAGGTTTGGAGGATAGATAGATCTGAGTATCAGGTATGCATGTTTCAAGTTTCAAAAGATGATATGTATTACAGATGCTTCTCTGGAGTCTTTTGTGTGAAGACAAGTTTAGCTAAATTGCTTAAGGTAAACAGAGGGAGGTAATGGGTAACATTGTAGTTCACCGCACATCGGTATTTGGCCTTGCTAATTGAATGATAAACTCATATGGCTAGTTGGTATGCCTAGTTCAAGTTTCAAATGGTTACGTTTCTTGCAAGTATGATTTTCAATTTTTTACTTCAAGACTATGTTAGAAAAATATGGTAAGGATACCGGAATCAATGTTCAAGTGTTTGTGCTAGCATATAACAACATGGTTTGGTAAGAGAAGTGTACATCAATGTTTTGCAAGTCATATAATGTTCATTGTGTGGTTTGCATGATATAATTTTATCTCCTTTGGTACCGCTTTTGGTTTGGAGCTAAATGTAAGGATGGTTAAGTGTTTACTATGCTGACTTGGTGTATGTTGATCATTATGCTGTGTGTTTAAAGTGTGTGTTGGCTTGGAAGAGTGTGCTAAGGTAAAATAGGACCTGATTATATCTTGTTTCTGAACCACATTGGATTTCTACTTATCGTATGTGTTTGGGAGATGACTGTTGTGGCCATTACATGTTTCATCTTGGCCGACCAAGGAGAATTTTTTTTTTAAGCTTGCAGAGGATATGAGTGTAAGATCAAAGTTGTTGAGTGAAGTAAGAATCGTGTATTGTGTGATAACATTGATATTGTGTGAATAAACTTGCTGCAAAAGCAAATTTAATGATGAAGTATGGAAATGATCAGTTTATGTAATGTGATATTGTTGCAGAGGCAATTGAAGGTGATGTGATGACAGAGAAGAGTGTCTAAAGTTGTTTTATTGCAGAGATTGATATTGTGGTTGTGTAGAGGTGAGATAGTTGTACAAAGGTTGGTGAGGTTAGTAGAAGGTTGCAGCAGTTAGTGTTTTTTAGATAAGTATTTTGTTGCAGAGGTTGAAGCCTCTTTGTGTAAATTGTTGTAGCAGTTCAGGGAGTTGCAACTTCCTTTGGGTTGTAGCCCATAAATGATATTGTAATCTTGTTTTATTTGTGAGGTTGGATTTGGACAATAGATGCAAGTAGCTTGCTCAGTGTAGTTTTTCCCTTCTAGTATTTTCCACATAAATCTAGTGTTATGGTTGTGTGCTTCTATGTTCTACTTTTCATGATTTAAATGCTTACATCTATTTTAATTCTATTAAAAGTAAATAATTTGATGAAGTACCGATTCACCCCCCTCTCAGTACTTCTGTGTTTAACAATTGGTATCAAAGCAAGGTTCCTTGAATGCAGTCTAACAACTAAGGTAGATCTTGGATTGGAACACATGGGAACTAAAGTAGTGTTCAATGACAAGAATCCTCCAGAAGATGATAAAGACATGACATGATTTAATCTTGAAGATTGTGAAGTTGATTTTGAAGGAGAACTCATTTCTTCCCTAGAAGATCTAGATGTTGCAAGGAGAGAAAATGAAGAATATAAAATTAAGCTCAACCAATCAAAAGAAGCAATTGTCAAATTGAATTCTCAAGTTGAAGAAAGTAAGAAGGTTGCAGATGATTTGAATGCTAAGCTCAATGACAAGTTAGCTGAATGCTCCAATCTTGAAGAAGAAATTATCTCTTTGAGGAAAGAATTGGAGAAAACAAAGGATTAGATAGACAAGGGCCTCAAACTAAAGAAAAGCACCAACATCCTTGATGAAATAATCAGTAGTCAAAGACCTCTAAAGAATAAATATGGCAATGGATTTGTGAAAGGTTAGATTTCTAAATTAGATATACCTAAAGGCATGTTTGAAATGAAAAAGGAAGAGCCCTACACTAAAGACTTTGAAGAGACTAAAGATGAAGAATAGGAGTTTGAGGATGATGAATTCCTACAAATCAGTGATCAAAAGAAAGATCTCAAGAGATTCCTTCTTAGACAAGCTGCTACTTCTAGGTTCTCTCAATCTTTTTATGGTTACCGTTATTCTTGCAATAAATTTGGTCATAAGGCTATTAATTATAGAACTAAGGCAAGAAGAAATGATTATATGAGGAAGAATTCATTTGTGTCTACAAAACATGGTGCTATGATCTCTCATTCATTCTATGGCTATTGCTATGCTTGCAATAAGTTTGGTCACAGGGCAGTTGAGTGTAGAACTAAAGTAAGGAGAAATGGTATGACTATGGAATATAATGTTGTTTTCTACAAATGCAACAACTTTGGGCATAAGGCAAGATTCTAAAAGATTGGTTATGAGAAACTACCTATTCAACACAAGAAGGCAGAGGAAACTGTGACTCAACAGAAGAAGGAAATGGCAAAGATATAGAGAAAGAAGACAGAGAAAGATAATGAGAAGGAAGAATTGGTGCTTCTACTTGGTGAAAAAGACTTCATTGTTGGTTGAGAAAAGGTATGGGGTCAGGGGGAGGTAACCAGTGCATATCTATACTTTCCCCCTAAATGTTTGTGGCTTCTATAATGGAAGCTAGGCTTACAAATGAGATGACATGAAATTGATAGAGGAGATGGTTGATAAGACAAAATAGTTTCTTTCCCCCAAATTTATGGAACAAAAACATAAGATGCAGAGGATTGTGGAATATTTTTGATTCTATGTGGTTTTACAAAGTACTCCGGTAGCAATTCACCTAACCAAATAAAGGTGCATTAAGTGTGGAATGTTAGGGCAAATGTGAGATACTTATGCTTCATTTGCATGATCAAATCTCATTCAAAACCAAAAACATTTGCATCCGAAGCTAAGAAGAGAAGACTTTTAGAGTACCTGACAAAGTTGAGAAGAATTGTGCTGAAGTGAAACCCTAGTGATTGAACTTGTGATTAAGAAAATCAAATCAAAGGTAAAACATAAACTAAAATGCATAACAAAACAAATAGTTATACCTAGACATGAAAACCCAATCTCATCAAAGGGGAATGAAGCTTTGCACCCAAGAGCTCCTAGATAAGATATACCCTAATGGATGAATAAAATGTGAAATACCCTATCTCAAATGCAACTCACAATGCTAGCTCAATGGACATTTGGACATGGTAACATTACTTGAAGATTGGATCCCCAAATGGCTTGGGAGAGGTTCTATTTATAAATTTTTGGAGGGATTTTGATCCAAGGGTGGAGATTGGTTTAGAAGATCAATGGTGGAGGATGAAAGTGATGTGGAGGGCCCAAATTTGATCTTGGAGGAATGGAGGGCTAGGAATAAATGTAAATCTTTTATTCATTTTGAGAAAATGGTGAATTACATGAGTATGGGTGAGATGGAATATTTGTGAATTAAAGATTCATATGGGGAATGTAGAATGAATTAAAAATTCATTTGGGGATAAGTGGAGATAAATGAGGTATGGCATAGGTAAGGGGTTGTAAGAGGAATTAATTGTGATGTGGGATATATTTAAATAAAAAATTGACTTATGTGGATATATTCCAATTTTTTATTTGGAGGATGTGGGAAGGGTGTTAAGCTAGATTTGACCATCTTAATGAGAGGTTTAAGATTAATTAAACAAGGTTGTATTTAATTAATCCTAAGGCTAGGATGAGGTAGTCTAGGGTAGGCAATTAAATAATAGCTATTTAATTGCCTAGAGTAGGGATAGGTCAATTAATAGGCTAAATTAATTAGTTAAACATGATTTAGCTAATTAATTAGGTTTAGTGAGGAGGGAGAAATTGGCCAAATAAATATTGCATATTTATTAAATCAATTGGCTAAGGTTTGAACTATTGAATTAATGAAATTAATTCAATTGTTGGGGATAAAATGATGAAAAATTGGGTGATGAAGGGATAATTAATTAAATAAAAATTTAATTAATTGATTAGAAAAGGGAATTGGTATGTTTAGGGATGTCAGGAGTCAGTTTGATGATAAAGACATTTTTAGGTGTCTACATTTGCCCCTCTTTGACGTGGCGTCAGAATCTAGGAGGGAAGGAAGGAATAAGATGGTGAGGGATGCCCCCTCGAGAGGTCATCGGAAAAAATAAATAATTTTTAGGGTGAGCTCTTGAAAGGATGCAACGAAAGTGAAAATTGGATAGGGGATGGAAAAAGAAGATGACAGGAAGAAAAATAGAGGAAAAAGGTTGTGATCTGCACCCTGGAGGGGAAAAAGAGTGGGCAGAAAGATGACATGGCATGCTATATTAGGACAAGTGGGCCCTAAGAGTGCCAAATTTGCACACATTGACCTCTTGAGAAGGAGCGAAGGAGAGATGGCAGAGCGCAACCCCCAATTCCTGCAACTTCAACACATTTCTGAGCGATTCTGATCTTTTGGCCGAGCACCGGAGGCTGGACCCTAGGTAGGGCCTAACCCTGGCTTTGTGATTTTTTAATTTTGTCACATTTTTTGGGTTCAGGAATTGGGTTTTGTAATGGTGGCGCTATCGCAAGGTTGCGCAGTGCCAAAAGAACGTGGATTAGCGCCATCCTCTAGATTAGCGCTATCCGCTAGGGTAGACTAGAGGCAGATTGTTGCCATGTGCTTAGCATTTTAGTGCTATCGTCTGTAGTAGTGCAATGTTTGAAAGTGGTTAGGATTTGGCGTTTTAGCACCAAATGCGTGTTATAGTAGCACTATGTTCTAGACTAGCACTATTTGTGAGAGTCAAGCTATATTTTGGTTTAGCACAATGTAGAGGATTAGCGCCATATGTGATAAATGTGTTATTGGGAGGATTGGCGCTATTCCTTAGAATAGCGCCAAGTGGCAGGGTGGGGCCATTTGGTAAAATGGCGCTAAGTATATTACACAGTAGCGCTATGTGTGAAAGTGGTGCAAGGTGTCTAGCGCAGTGGCACTATTATCTGTAATAGCGCCATGAGAAGAAGTAGTAGCGCCATTTTTAAAAATGGCGCAAAGTATGGTTTGTTTTGGCACCAAATGATTTTGGCTTTTCAACATTAGAAGAAAGGGGTTGATTCAGAAAAAGATAGGTAGATTTCTTACCAGAAAGTTGTGGATGCAGGAATCAGGTTCATTTATATTGTACTCACGGGAGCGACGTGTGCCATTTGTGATGGCACTATTTGATCAGTTTGATGATGCCACCCGGGCTCGACTGGCTAGGTTAGGGCTTCTGACAGTTGCATCGATACCAGTGCTGCGAGCTCATAGAGCTCTGATGACCATGGTTGTAGAGCGGTATCAGTCAGAGACTTGTACATTTTTGCTACCTATTGGGGAGATTACTATCACTCTTGAGGATGTTTATCGCATCTTCAAGCTACCTATTCGCAGCCGTCGAGTGACATACGACATGAGGAGGAGATGGAGGGCATTGATCAGAGTATTTGGCACTAATCACATTATTTTATCAATGGATAGGAGGGAGATGAGTTATGAGGGAACACTGGCGATGAGTGCAGATCCCTTTGCCTTATTCCTATGCGCATTGATTAGCGGTGTAGTGATGCCTGATAGGAGGGGTAGGGGATTCCCAGTTGGATGGGGAGAGGTGATTGAGGGGATGGTCAGGCATGAGACCGTGTATGCCTGGGGACCAGCGATGTTGGGGCAACTGTATCATGAGATGCATACAGTTGTCTATCTTTATGATTCAGTGTTATCAGCTGGGGTTACTCTGCTGCATGTGTGGATTTGGGAGCATATCATAGTCACTCGGCTGAGATGTGGGTACTATTGCCATCCATTTGAGGCCTTTGTGTTCTTATATCAGGATATCGAGTACACATACACCAGTCAGGTTCGGTATTGGCTGCGGGTGTTGGATGATATCATTCGGATGACCTGGCGGCCCTACATCGGAGTGGAGCCGTGGCCAGATGATGATGTTCACCTGCCTTTTACTTTTCAGCAGTGCTACTTGATGGGCCGAGGAGACCACACGATAGACATGTATCTACAATCGCGAGTTATGCGATAGTTTGGGTTGCGCCAGGATACTCCTCAGCAGATGGCCATTTTTGCACGAACCCATCGGGATGCACATTTTTGGCCTACAACCATACAGCCGCGGGTTGCTCTAGAGGACTTTGCGACTTTACAACCATTACAGTGGGATTGGCAGAGAACCCTCAGATATACAAGCAATACTCCTACATATGATACATGGTGGCAGATGTGGCAACTGAGCTGGTTCACTGATCCGGCAGAGGAGGTAGTCCCTGTAGAGGAGGTGGTAGGATCAGAGGATGAGGATTCGAAGGATGATGGGGATGATTTCCTGGAGGAGGGTGAGGAGATCATTGTAGATTACCTTGTGGAGTTTGGAGGGGATGGAGAGGAGGAGGAGGTTGGGAGGGATGGTCAGCCATGGATGTGTTGGTAGCAGCAACAGCTGGACAGGTGCCCCAGCAGCAAGTGAGACAGTAGGCACCTATACAACATGTGCCTATTGAGCAGGCTCATATTGGAGTGGTACAGCGACATAGAGGGCCTCGACAGCGTGGGGGATAGCTAAGGGTGGATAGGGGGGTCTACCCCCACCACAGGTAGCTCAACAGCAGGCTGTCACAGTAGGGTAGTAGGTAGAGGTAGCAGGGCAGCAGGCAGAGGCAGGCCCTTCAGGGGCAGGTGGAGAGGCGGCCTCGGGGTGAGGAGGAGATTGAGACCCTGTGGGCACAGGTAGCCAGCCTGCATGAGGCTTTAGAGAGCTGTGAGGTGGAGTTGGTGCAGCTGTGGGGGACAGTAGCATTGTTGGATGGTATAGATGGGCAGATGGCTGCATTGCGGGCACAGCTAGCCTAGGCTCAGGGTAAGATAGTCACTTTGACAGGGGAATGGGATGCGGCACTTGTGAGAGCCTAGCAGGCAGAGGCTACAGTGAGCAGTTTACAAGCTTCAGGGGCTAGTCTAGCCCCAGTTTTGACATTGATGCAGACACAACTGTCTCAGGCACAGGGACAGGTGTCAAAGGCCACTCAATGGGCAGATTATTATCGAGTTCTCTACCATGCGGCAGTGCCAGCAGAGCAGCGTGCAGTGAGCTTTAGTGAGCTTAGTGGGGCCAGATCATCTAGGTCATAGAGATCTAGATCGGTTCAGTCTGTCCAGCAGGCGATGGGTGCTCCATCCCATGTGCCCTCCATCCCATGTGCCCCAGCAGGTTCCATAGGTTTAGGTTCGACCACAACCACAGCCACCACCAGAGTTAGGATCTCCCACTCCATCAGAGAGAGGGTCCTCTATGTGACAATTGTATCATTTTAGCCCTTAGAGGCATTGTATCAGGACATTATATTTTTTAATTGTGTATATATGAGCAATGTACATTTTTGCGATGATGATATATAATATGATGCTTTTTGATGGCCTATGTGTTTGTTTATGATGCTTTTATATGGTTATGATGATGCTTATGTTAATGGATGCATGATGTTTTATGGATTATATGCTATGGATGTGTTGTGTTTATGCAATGTATGATTTTGATGTTATGGATGTACCTATTTGATGTAATGTGATGGATGTAATGATGGTTTACTTATTTTGATATATGCATGTGTGTGATTTATGGATGATGATGTAAAATGCAAATAAATGTTCAGATTCATAAACATTTATTATGGATGTAATGCAATGGAAATGTATGTTTATCTAAACAAACACATGTTATTTATGAAAAATATGGATATGGAACTAGATGATTATAAAATGCAGCTAAATGATTATGGCTTGTGATTATGCAATGTAACTAAATGATTTATGCTATGCAAGTAAATGTAACTAAATAATTATGAGATGATATATGGAATGCAATGTGATGAGTAATGATTTTAAAATGCACCTACGTGATTACAAACTTAAATGATTATGATATGATGTGCAATGTTAAATGATGTATAATGTGCAACTAAATGATTCTAAAATGGACCTCAATGGTTATGCCAATTAAAAGATTGTGATATGGAAATTAAGTGACTCTAAGATGCACTTAAATGAAATGCAAATTAAATGATATGTAAGATGCAAACTATAGGATTCTAAAATGAACCTAAATGATTATGATATGCAACTAAAAGATTCTAAAATGAACCTAAATGATTATGATATGCAACTAAAAGATTCTAAAATGGACCTAAATGATGAGTGAGATGCAAGGTAGGTGATAGGCGAGATGAATAAGTCTTGATACACATGATACTCTTTGTTGGACCCTAGGTGGTGAGGCTGTGCGGGAGGGGAATAGGTGGGGAGTAGATAAGAGTGGATGAATGGGGTACGGATAGGATTGGGAGTGGCTAGATTGTGGGGGAGGGGATGAGGGAATTGTTAGGTCATAAGACACCACGTCATGGGGGCAATATGATTTGGTTCAGGATGTGTTGCGTGGGAAGAAGTTGAAGGGGTGGGATTAGTGAGGGCATTTGGTAGGGTGAGGGGGGGTAGGTGGTTATGAAATCTAGGCCCAAATGGTATAGTTGATTAGGATGATGATTTGAGCTAGTAACAGTAGTTGCATAACATTATTTGAGAGCATTTCTTTGTTTACTATAGCAATGTAGGATATAGTTCACAAAGGTATGAGATGACCTAGGTGATGATATATATCCCATGATTGCATGGACTAGACCCACAAACAATAGGTTGATTTCATACATGCCCAAGGTAGTGTGACCTTGCCTAGCCTAGGAAGGGGACTCATAGCGATGGGTGTGAATAGTACATATAAGGTTTTGATGCCTGTATATGCAAATGGGGCACATCATGCTAGAACCGACCTAGGCTTCAAGATATGAATACTATTCTTGGAGTAATGAAACCAACCCACAAGAACAGCATACAGAAACAATGATGGTGTCTACTCTAGGTGTTGTCTGCCACTTACCATGATATAGTGAGATCAAGGTAGCTTTGGAAATGACCTAGAGTGAGACAAAAAGATAAAAACAATAATAAAAAAGACCAACGAAAAGATACAAATAGCCTTTGTGTGCTCTTGCCAAGATACGTGATGATAGAACGATAGATTCTTGTCCATTGTGGGAAAGATATATCCTAGGGCATAAATTAGTTAGATTTGGTTGGGTAATTTTTGAAAGGTGGGCAAAAGGATAGTCAGGCCATGTGTAGGTTTATAGTTGGTATGTTGATTGATGATTTCTATGTACTATGCTTCGAGTGTATACTTAGTGTGTGTATCATTTATTGGTCTAGCAAACTCGGTGAATGGGGACCATCCAAATGGGTTGGATGGGTGCATCTTATGTACTTGAGTATTGGAACCTTCCTTCGTATTCCAGACTTCCTACATACCCTGTGTCCACGGGATCAAGGTACTTTCAAGATGCGGGCGAAATGAATATGTAGTTCTGGTATGACTTGATGATGTTTGTATTGTTTTTAGATTTTTTTTTATTTTGTGTTGTTTTTGGATTTTTTTTATTTTGAGCTGTACAGAAAGGAAGCTTACAAGGATCCTCGTTCCATGAGTTAGCCTGTGGATGGGATACTGTGGGGTGGGTGATAGGACTTGATGTTTTCAGAATTCCAAGCCATGGGATGTGTGCGATATGGAGTGTTGTGAATAAAAGGGGACTTAGTAGATGGTAGAACCAGCCACTACACATGGCGCCTGAAATAGGTTTTCACCATGGTACTTATCCAAAGCATCACTGAAGTGATTTTCACTATTGGAAGTTTTTATTGCACTTGGGTTTTTTTCTTGATTTTTTTTATTTTCTTTTTTGCTATTTTTGATTTTTTGATTTTTTTTTATTTTTTTCTATTTTTTATTTTTTATTTTTTTGCCTTGGGATACTCGATGGGTTATGCATAGAATTTCTTCAGGTGTAAAATGTTTATAGGCTCATCTAGAGGCTGCCCCTCAGGTGTTGCAAGTTGGTATGCCCCTGATCCATAGCTGGCTGTGATGACATAAGGACCTAGCCAATTGGGTTCAAACTTGCCTTTCTTAGGACACTCCTGCAGGTTTTTCTGATTCTCCATAAGGATAAGGTCACCTACTTCAAATTTTTAGTTTCTGATTCCCTTGTTATAGCTTCTCTTGAGGCAATTTTGATAGGCCTGCAGGTGGTTCAATTTATTTAGATGTTTCTCATCCAGTAATTCTAGCTGATGCAACCTTGTGACTCGGTATTCCTCATCAGTGATTATGTTTTGCAGGGATACTCTTAAGGATGGGAGCTCAACCTCAATAGGTAAAATGGCTTCAAATCCAAATACTAGGGAAAATGGAGTGGCTCCTATGGGGGTACAGATGCTTGTGCGATAGGCCCATAGGGCAGGGTTGAGTTGGAGGTGCCAGTCACGGCCATCTTCAATGACTGTCTTCTTTAGAATGTGGAGGATGGTTTTATTTGAAGCCTTTGCTTGACCGTTTCCTTGAGGGTAATATGGGGTGGAGAAGTGGTGTTTGATTTCAAATTTTTCACACAAAGTGTGGACTTCTTGGTTCTTGAATGGCTTGCCATTGTCGGTGATGATGGAATGAGGGATACCATAGCAACAAATGATGTAATGGAGGATAAACTTGGATATCTGGGTTCCAGTGGTGAAGGTGAGTGGTATTGCTTCCACTGACTTAGTGAAGTATTCGGTAGCTGTGATGATGAACTTATGGCCATTGGATGATGGTGGATGTATTTTGCCTACGAGGTCGAGTCCCCACTGTGAGAAAGGCCATGATGTCGTGATTGGTTGCAATTCCTGTGCTGGTGCATGAATGAGATCTCCATGCTGTTGACATGGTAGGCATTTTTTGATAAACTGGTAGGAGTCTCATTCCATGGTTGGCCAATAGTATCTGGTCCTCAAGATCTTTTTAGCAAGAGCAGGTCAACTTGAATGTGCCCCACAGATACCTACGTGTACCTCTTGTAAGGCCACTTCAACTTCCCTACAGTCTAAACATCGTAAAAGTGTGCCCTCAAGACTCCTTTTGTATAGAGTATCTCCTACAAGGGTGAAGCGAGAGGCTCGACGGATGAAAGATTTTTGTTGTGAGGTGGATAGGTTAGGAGGGATGATGTTATCATGGAGATATAGATAGGTTTCTTGATACCATGGGGATAGGGGACCAATGACTTTGCACACTAGCTCAGATTGGGGAACATCATAAGCTGGAATAGGGAGCTCCTCTATCAGGAATTCACATCTCTTGCTATCCTTCTTCATGTCGACCAAGGACCCGATGGTGGCCATGGCATCTGCAGCTTTGTTGTCTAGCCTTGGGATCTGCTCAAAGTGGATGTCATCAAAGTAGTCTTTGAAGTCATCGACCATATTTTTATAAGGCAGGAGTTTATCATCCTTAGTCTTGTACTCATTGTTTACCTACCGGATGACCAGTTGAGAGTCTCCATACACTATTAGCTTCTCAATTTTCTATTTGATTACCATTCAGAGACCTGTGATAAGGGCCTCATATTCTTCCACGTTGTTGGTACATGGGAATGTGATTTTGAATGACTTGGGGATTGTGTCACCTTGAGGGGTAACAAACAGGACATCTACCCCTGAGCTTCTATGTGTGTATGATCCATTGAAGTACATTTTCCATGTTTCTGTTGCCGGTGTGATTGTCAAGATGGCTTCGTCAAGGAACTCTGCCAGTGTAGGATGTTCTGCAGGAATGGGTGCTTTAGCCAGCTGATCAATGATAACCTGTCCCTTGATGGCTTTTCTCTTAGTATATTCAATGTCAAATTCAGTAAGGATCATGACCCATTTTGCCATTCTCCCAGTAAGAGAGGCTTTGTTTAGCAGATACTTTAGTGGATTGATCTTGGCGATGAGCTTGGTTTTGTGATTGAGCATGTAGTGTCTTAGTTTTTGTGAAGTAAAGACTAGGGCCAAACATGCTCATTCAATTTGTGTATAGTTTAGCTCATATGAGATTAGGGTGCGACTGATGTAATAGATGACTCTTTCCTTCCGTTGTTCATTGTGTTGTGCTAGTAAAGCTCCAATAGCTATTTCTGTTGCTGAGATGTATAGTAGGAGAGGTTCTCCTTGCCTTGGTGGAGTTAGAACAGGGGGATTAGCTAGGTAATCTTTTAGCTAGTCGAAGGCAGCCTGACACTAAGTGTTCCAGACAAAAGCTGTATTCTTTCGGAGTAGATGCTGGAAAGGTTGACATTTATTGGCCAGTTGAGCAATGAACTGACGAATGGACTCAAGTTTCCCTTACAGACTTCTTAGCTACTTTAGTGTTTTTGGAGGAGGCATTTTAGTGATGGCTTTGACTTTTGTGAGATCTACCTCAATTCCCCTTCTAGAGACTATATATCCCAAAAGTTTTCCAGAGGTGACCCCGAAGACACATTTCTTTGGATTCAGGCGAACACTGTATTGCTCTAGTCGGTCAAAGATTTTTGCCAATACATCCAAGTGTTCTTCCTGTGTCTTCAATTTTCCTAGCAAGTCATCCACATAGTCTTCCATGATGTGGTGGAAAATATCATGGAAGATGACAGTCATGGCTCTTTGCTATGTGGCTCTAGCATTCTTTAGACCGAACAACATTACCACCCAGCAGTATATTCCCCATGGACATATAAAGGATGTCTTATGTTGGTCCTCTTCTGTGATCTGGATTTAGTTGTACCCTGAAAAGCCATCCATTAGGGATAGCATCTCGTGTTGTGCTGTGAGATCCACTATCATGTCAATGTTAGGCAACGGTAAGTCATCCTTTGGGCAGGCTTTGTTGAGATCTCAGAAGTCGGTGCAGAAGTGGATTCAGCTATCAGGTTTGGCTACTGGTACTAAGTTGGAAACCCATTCGGGATAATCAATTGGGTGAATGAACACAACATCCAATAGTTTCTTTAGCTCTACTTTGACTAGGAGGGCCACCTGGGGATTCATTTTTCTGAGCTTCTGCTTTACTGGTTTCACATCAGGTCGTACTATAAGGTGATGAACGACCAAAGCGAGATCTAGCTCTGGCATGTCTACATAGGTCCATGCAAAATTGTGATTTCTACGTTTGAAGAATGCCAAGAAGTTTTCTTGCTCTACTGTGCTAAGAGATTCCACCCTGAAAGTGATTTTCAGCTCTTCTTCTGTCCCAAGGTTCATCTCTTGAGTTGGTTCGACCAGCACAGGTGATCTGTCGGGATAAACCTTGTCTATCTCAGGAAGGGCCATGCTTCCATCTCCTAGTGCCTCGTGGAGGTTTTCACCAGGAGATACGTCTTTGTTTTACTTTTTTGGGATCTAACACTGCCGCAGAGCAATTTTCACCATTAGGTCCATGTTTGATTTTTATATTTTTATGAATGGAAGCAGGGGTTGTCTCCCTGAAATAGGCATGCATATCAAGTTCCATGATGTATCTTGCTCTGTGATCTCCCAGGGGGAAGTGATCTCTAACCCCCATCATTTCAGTGATGGCCTCATCATTTGGTGCCACGTCGAAGACAGGAGCTCCCCATTGGTCCCAGTCTATGAGGTCCAGGTATACAAGTGGTAAGTCATTGGATGATGAGGCTAGGGTGGTGACTGTGTATATGGTGCATATGGATAAGTCAAAGAAATTTGCAAAGTCACTAAAGGAGTCTTGATGGCCCGTTTTGTTGACATTATCAACTTCAAGGGAGATCGTAGCGACCTTGGCTAAGATACATTCACCGGTAGTGAGGATATGTTATCATTGACCGTATCCTAACCCTTGAGTATAGGGATTTCTTGTCGCTTGGACTGGTTCCATGATCCCCTGTTCATGAAGGCTGATATTGCCTTGTCCTTTGTAACCCATGTTTTTGACAATTTCTAACCCTTTACCATAGGTTTCTATTGGTATGGTGGGAGCTTCTTGCTCAGATTCTTCATCTTTATATAGCCAGGATGAGATATCTTCAAGCACATCCTGATCCAGGATATGTTTCTTTTCAAAGATGGGTGATGGTTTACACTTGATGATGACTGTGTTGGCTGCTTCTGTCTTTGGGATACCAAATGTTTTAGGATTGGGTAATGTGCCCACACAAAAGGTACCATGTAGGTCGTATTCCCCACATCCCATGTCACTGAGCTTGATCTTGACCTCGGGCGGTGGCGGTGTTTGGGATGAAGTGGTGGCAATGTTGGCAAGGTCGATGGATGAGGTGGAAGTTGTAGGATTGGCTTTGGTGATGGCTTTGTTATATGGACAGAAGGTGTGGTCATGGCCTTCCAAGAAACTGCAGTATTGGAAGGGGCGTGGATCAGCGTAGATGGTTACCTCCATGCCATTGTGAGGGAACTTGAGGCATTGATGGAATGTAGATGGGACCACTTGCATGACATGGATCCATGATCAGCCGAGAAGAATGTTGTAGGGGAGGTCAAGATCAAGGACCTGACAGTTTGTTTCCATTATCTTCTGTCCCACTTGAATAGGGAGCTTGATAGTTCCTTCAGACAGTCGTTCAGTGTCATCATACCCTTTGATTGTGATGCACTCATTGGTGTCTAAAACCACATCTGAGTATCCCAAGTGTTTTAATAACTTAAGAGTGCATATGTTTAGGCCAGAGCCACCATCTATTAAGACTCTTTTGATGGTATGCTTGTGGATGTGGACTTCGATGTGTAAGGCATCATTATGTAAGTGTTCGGAAGCAAGAAGATCCTTTTCTGAAAAAGTGAGATGATGTGGTGTGGTGATATGTCCTACCATGGCTTGGAATTGAGTCACATTCAAGTTGGCGGGAGCTTGGGTTTCCAAGAGTGCTTTATCAAGGATGTCTTTATGAAGGGGTGATGTACGAAGTAGCTCAAGGATGGAGATTTTTGCAGGGGTCTTTCCTAGATGTTCTAGGAGGTTGTACTGATTGGTAGGTGATGGACGTGTGGTTGGACGAGGGGGTAGGGAGTTTTATGTGGATGCGGGTGTTTGATCAGTGGTGGGTGTTGTGCAGATGGATACACGACGATGACAAGTTGTGACAGTGCAATCAGGTGCTTGGGCCCAAATGGTGATTGTGTTGACATGGTTAGATGATGGTTCTATCCACCCTACAATAGACTCATAGGATGCGGGAGGTGGGGTGACGTTGTAGGCTTGATTGGATGACGAGGCTTTGTTGTGATTGGGTAGTGGATCCTTGTAAGCTCCTAGATTAGTGTTTGGTGATGGTTGGGTGCTTTGGTCAAGGCTAACTTGATTTTGATCAATGAGGTCTTGCACGCAATGTTTCAATTTCATGCAGTCAATGGTTTTGTGGCCCACAATGCGGTGGTAGTCGCAATAATCATTTTTATTGTACCATGCAGCTTTGAGCTCAATCTCTTGACGGGGTTTAATAGGTGGGAGCATTATCAAACCTTTCTTGAGACACCTGTCGAGGATATCCTTGATGGGCTCCCCTAAGGGTGTAAATTGCCTTCGAGTTTTGTTTTGTTTATTTTGCCCCTTTTGGTTATTTACATTGGCAGTATATGTATGTGCGGGTGGTTGATTCTGTACATGTTGGATGGCTTTCACATCTGTGACACTGTCATTTAAGGTGTTCTTGTTCTTCCCCCAATAGCGTGGTTTGTCATTTGATTGTGTGTTGGTGTTGTTGTTTGCATTGGGGGTGTTGATATGGAGTTTGTTGTTGTTGTTGTTGTTGTTGGACTTGTACTCATATAATTTGATGGAGCCCTTGGCGATGAGGGCTCGTTCTATGGTAGTACCTTTGTTGATGACTTCTTCAAAGGTAGACACACAGAGGATTTGTAAATGGAACCCTATTTCCTGATTGAGGTTAGTCACAAACATGGTAACAAGTTGTTTTTCAGGAATTGGCCAAGGGAGTTTGCTTGCTAAGCTTCTCCACCTCTGCAAGAAGGAAGCGAAGGATTCTTTGCTTTTTCATTTTGTGTTGCAAAGGTCTGTCATAGATATTTCATGCTCAAAGTTATAGGAGAAATGGTTTACAAATTTTTCCTCAAGCTCAGGGAAAGACCTAATGCCTGGGGGAAGATGTGCGAACTACTCAGCGGCTTGTCCACCAAGGCTTCTTGGAAATAGTCTCATTAGATATGAATCGTTGTTTGAGACTTCTAAGCAAGCAAGATAAAACTCCCTAAGATGATCCCTAGGGTCTCCCTTTCCCTTGTATTTGTCAAATTTGTGTGTTTCAAAATTCTTGGGGAAAGGGGGCATGTACAATGTCTGATCAAATGGATAGGGGCAAATATCCTCAAAGGAATAGTGCTTGTGTTTGCCCCTAGTTTGCATATCGTCTACCTTTTGGATCAAGGCCTATACAATGGTTGTGAGATCTGGGGTTGGTTGTGGTTGGGGTGGGTAGGTTTGCTGATGGATGAGATGTTGGAGATTAGGTGGGGTTTGATGTTGGAGGTTTTGGGAGGTCATGTTTTGGTATTGTGAGGTGGTGTTTTGGTTAAGTTGTGCAAGATGTTGTTGATGAGCGTAGAATTGTTGGAGAATATGTGGGGGTATTTGAGGGTTGCAGTTATGTTGTGTTGATGATGCTATGGGGTTTTGTAGATACGTGACATTGGATGGATTGACGTTAGATAGGATGACGTTGGATGGGTTGACATGAGATAGATTGATGTTAGATGGGTTGGTCGTGTTGTAAGGTGGTTGGGAGTAGAATTGTCTTATGTATGCTATGGTTTGTGGGTTAAGTGGAGGTACACTTGTGGAAGCACTTGCATGCGTGAGGTTCCCTTGTATGCCCAAGGTGATTTGTGGAATGGAAGAGTTTACGGTAGTTGTGGTAGTGGATGTGATGATGGGTTGGGAGGTGGTAGGATTGGAGACACTTGTGGGAATGGTAGATGTGGTAGTATTAGAGCTTGTGGTGGCAGTAGATATGGTGGGAGTTGATGTTTGTGAGACGATAGGTTGGATGTTTGATGTAGATGGTTGGGAGGATGTGGTAGGAGTGACGTTAGAGGTGGATGGTTGAGACGATGTCATGTTGTGGGGTGGTTGAGCACCAATTTTGAGGAGATAATCAAGATATCTATTTGGGTCCGACCTTAGGATTTTGTCAAGTAGGTCCATGCTATCAACATCTTGTGTAAAGCTCAAGACATCTAGATCATCTTGGGACATGGTGGGTGGTGGTGGTGGTGGTGGTGGTGGTTGCAAGAAATGGAAGGGGTTTTCATTGGGATTGTATGTCGGGATTTGAAAGACCATAGGTAGATTGTGTGTTTGGTTGATTGGTAGGTTGTTGTCGTTCGTATTTGGCATTCCTATGCCCTTATATTGTCCTGATTCTGCCATTTCTTGATTCTTTTTGTGTTGTGATCTAGTTATGAGCATGCACGTGTATGGATTTGATTTTTGGAGATGGAGTGAAATGGGGATGGAGACCTTAGAGAATTTGGATTAAATTGTTAGACCCAAAGATGGATATGGTAGTGAGATGTAGTAGTGTGATGAAAGATCGATAAGTCTTCAAAAATGTGTTAATCTAAGGATGATAAAGATGGACGGTATTGACTTTTTGCACAAATTTGGACCAAAGGGTAGATGATGGATGATGTTTGCTTTGAGGATAATTTGATGGAAGAGATTTTGATTTTGATGTTCGATATGAGGGATTAGGATGATGTTTTTCAAAAGGATTTTGATGGTCAACAAATTGAGCTTAGGTAAGATCTAGATTCGTGTGGCACAAATGGATGTTTCTCTTTGTTTGGGGTAGACTAATGACCTTACACAAAGAAGGATGATTATTTTACATGAAAGGCTGACTAATGACTCTCCAAGCAAAATATGATGTGAATGATGAAATCTAGATCTAGCTTTAGCTCAAAGGGATGATGATTTTTTTGGTTGATGATTTTTTGATGGGTGTTTTGATTTGGAAAAATTTAGATATGTTTTTTATGAGAGAGGCAAAAAGATCTTGGAATGATTTCTTGTGACAAGGATATTTGTTTGGTCCAAAAGGTATGCAAAAAGATTGATGAGGATGAATGGATATGAAATTGAGTGGATTATGATATAGCAAAGGGTCCAACAATGATAATGATTGATTCTCTAAGGTTGAAATGAAGGTATGATTTGGAAAATTTGAGGAGAAAATGGATGGGGTACTGACGGGTTTTTGGAAGGTGAATATGGATTATGGCATAGCAGGTTCTAAAGATCACAATAGAATTTTCTCTAGTCTCAGGCAAGTCAATCTGCAAATAGCGCCAATCCAATGGCACCAAAAGTAGACAGAGATGGTGTTGAAACAGGGCAGTGTTGGTCAAGGCTCTGAAAAAGACAGATTTTGATGGCAAATTTGCATTTGTTTTGATATGAAGTTTGATAAAATGATTTTTATTGTCTCTTGGCAAGTTTCTTGAAAAAAATTTAAGCACAAAAACACACAATAACCAAGATTTTTGTTTGTGATAAGATGTGTGATTTTGTTTAAACAAGCACTTTTGCACAACCTAAGGCAAAGATAGGACAATATTTGTTGAATCCCCTAGCTGCGCCTATTCAAAGCGGGTAGCTCCAGGATCTTGGTAGCACCGGCTCCTCCTTACAATTGCACACACTTCTCAAGCATACTAAGATCTAAGTTTCCATGAAGGCTTGTCCCTCACCAAACCTTAGGATTGTCCCTGCTACCTCAGCTAAGAACCGCATGAATCAGGGCTACTTCAAAGGTTTCCCTTTTGCGTCAACAAATAGAAGGTTTTGGCTTGCTAAAACAAAGGTTCTTAGTAAGTGCATTCGTTCAGTTGGCCATACGTGCGGTAGCGCTACTCTCCATTATGGAGTCTCCCAAACTCCAAGGGTTACGCCTTGGAGGGTTTTGGGGGAGGTTGGTTGTCGGTATGACACAACAACACCTGTTGCTTGTGACTTTCGTCACAAACACATTATTTTATATAGTGGCTTGAAAGAGCTTGGCTTTAGCTTGTTGCCGCTTGGGTCGTTCCCACCTTTCAAAGCAGGGTGGCAGGCCCTCTAAAGGATTAACAAAAGCAACACAACCACAAAAATACTTTTGATCCCCATGTTCATACAAGGATGTGAGGGGAGAGCATACGTATTCTTTGTGCTTGCATCACACTAAACAAGGTTCATTTTAGTTCTTTGGATTATGTTGGGGGTGATTTGTGTAAGTGTTGTGAAAAGGTTTTGATTCCCAAGGTCACCAATGGTACGAGGGAAGAGCATACACTTTTTCACACTACAAACAAAATCACGAACACACTTCACACAAATTAGATTAGTTTTCTTGTTTATATGAGTGAAGAATGCAGATTGTTGTTCTTTTTAATCCAATGAGTTTATTGATGCACTTTGTAGTTCTTTTTAAAGCCCAAAATTGAAATGTTTTGTAGAGTTGTTGGCAAGCACTTGTGAGTTTTAGAACACCAAATTCAAATGTTTGTTCTAAGCTAAGGCACACACAAAAAAAATTGTTTGTTGGTTGTTTGATCAATTTTTATTGCACCAAATTGAAATGTTGTTTTAGCTAACATGCAAGGGTTCTTTTTAATTCCGAATTGAAGTGTTTTCTAAACTAAACATAAACACCCTGCAAAAACTTGTTAGTATCTGCAAAATGATGGTAATGACCTGCAAACACTTATCAGTCCCTGCACAGAACGCAAAGTCAGTCTCTAAAAGTAATGCTACAACAGAGACCTAATGGCGCCACTGTAGACTGTAAATGGCACTACTAACAAAAACATACCAAGAAGCCTGACACCCTAGACAAGTAGCACTGATTCACAAAATGGTGCTAGAACAGAAGATAGAAGGTGCCATAATACAAGATAGCACTAAAACCATACACAAAAGGCACAATACAGAGAATAGCGCTACAATGATATACAAAAAGTGCTAAAATAGTAAATAGCACTATAATGTTTCAAAGATAGTGCCGCTACGTGTGTGGTCAACTGGTCTGGTGCATAGTAAAAATAGCGTCGTTCTAGGTGCCGATAGCGCCAATGCGAGCTTGAACTAGTTCATCCTGCAAAACAGAGGTCTTCTATCCAAAACAGAAGGTTAAGCTACACATATAAGAGGTTCTATTAGTCTTGTTAGTCTTAAAAAATGGAACGCAAGACAAAATAAAAGCCAAAATACATGTTTGGTTTTTTAGGAAAATTTTGGTGTGACCTCTCCTTGTTCATTCAAGATTCCTGCAAAAAATAGAGAGCAACTAGATAGGAAAAAACAACAGGAAGAACATAGATAAACGGACATGTGAGTGAGTTTTAAGAGAGGAATTGCTCTGTCAGATAGCACTAAAATAGTAAATAGCACGAAAATGCGCTAAAGATAGCGCCACTGCGCAGGGTAGATAGCGCCAAACCTATAAAAGCACGTCTCCAAAACAAAAACTCACAAACAAAGGATTAGATATGGACATTGTGGGTCCCACCGGGTGTGCCAATGTGATTAGGAAAATCAAATCAAAGGTAAAACATAAACTAAAATGCATAACAAAACAAATAGTTATACCTAGACATGAAAACCCAATCTCATCAAAGGGGAATGAAGCTTTGCACCCAAGAGCTCCTAGATAGGATATACCCTAATGGATGAATAAAATGTGAAATGCCCTATCTCAAATGCAACTCACAATGCTAGCTCAATGGACATTTAGACATGGTAACATTACTTGAAGATTGGATCCCCAAATAGCTTGGAAGAGGTTCTATTTATAGATTTTTTGGAGGGATTTTGATCCAAGGGTGGAGATTGGTTTAGAAGATCAATGGTGGAGGATGAAAGTGATGTGGAGGGCCCAGATTTGATCTTGGAGGAATGGAGAGCTAGAAATAAATGTAAATCTTTTATTCATTTTAGGAAAAGGGTGAATTAAATGAGTATGGGTGAGATGGAATATTTGTGAATTAAAGATTCATATGGGGAATGTAGAATGAATTAAAAATTCATTTGGGGATAAGTGGAGATAAATGAGGTATGACATAGGTAAGGGGTTGTAAGAGGAATTAATTGTGATGTGGGATATATGTAAATAAAAAATTGACTTATGTGGATATATTCCAATTTTTTATTTGGAGGATGTGGGGAAGGGTGTTAAGTTGGATTTGACCATCTTAATGAGAGGTTTAAGATTAATTAAACAAGGTTGTATTTAATTAATCCTAAGGCTAGGATGAGGTAGGCTAGGGTAGGCAATTAAATAATAGCTATTTAATTGCCTAGGGTAGGGATAGGTCAATTAATAGGTTGAATTAATTAGTTAAACATGATTTAGCTAATTAATTAGGTTTAGTGAGGAGGGAGAAATTGATCAAATAAATATTGCATATTTATTAAATCAATTGGCTAAGGTTTGAACTATTGAATTAATGAAATTAATTCAATTGTTGGGGATAAAATGATGAAAAATTGGGTGATGAAGGGATAATTAATTAAATAAAAATTTAATTAATTGATTAGAAAGGGGAATTGGTATGTTTAGGGATGTCAAGAGTCGGTTTGATGATAACAACATTTTTAGGTGTCTACAGAACTCAAAGGTATTTATTAGAACTGCTACTTCGTAAAACCGTAATTTCTAATTTTGAACAAATTTGAAATGGCCACTCCTCAAATAGTTGATGTTACTAAAAAACCAAGACCAAAGTATAAGAAATATCCTTTCAAAGCAATGGAGGTAGATAAGGATGGGGTGTTTTCAAATGTTCCGGCATATGTTGTGTACACTAAAGATGTTAGGTTTTATGTTCACTCTAAGCTGGATGAGATTGATCATATGAAGTTTGAGGAACTTGGAGATCAACTCCTAGATGATGATGTTAGCTACAAACTAGAATATGCCAATGTGGGGGCCAAGTGACTTGACATATGGAAGGATTACCCTGATTTTCACAATAAGCATGAATGTGTAAGATATATTTTGAGTAGGATTCATGATGAATTTATGTATCTGGATCAGCCCTACAGAATTACTAAGGATGCAATCAGGGCAGTTATTGGGCTGTATTCCTTCAGACTTGTAACGATGATGAAATCTATTAAAAATGAGTCACTGAATTGACAGGAGCTAAATTTGATAAAAGGACCTTGACTGTGAATGACATAATTGATCCTGGTGTTCGGTTGTATGCTGCAATGGGAATTGCATATAAAGTCTACTTTACAAACAAAGAGGGATCTGCCACTAGTACTACCATTCACACAGCGTACTAGATGGTTAAGGAAGGTAAATATTTTGACCTCTGCAAGGTCATGAGAGAACAACTCTTGGAGAATGTGAATAAAACAAAGGAGACTGGTTACCATTTCAGGTATGGTACCTTGATTATCTATCTTGCTTTCTATTTATTGAAGGAATTGCCTGGTTTTAGAGGAAAGGTATGGCAAAAACATATTCATGTTGCTTCTCAAATCAAGAGTCATATAAGAGGTTTCAGTGATCCTAACCATTATAGTACAATGTACTAGGGCTTCTTCAAAAACTTGCAAACAAACAAGCAATCCAGAGATAGAATTCCATCCAATGTTGTAAGATAGTATGAAGGTCAAATCACTTTATTGGTTGACAAGGATTATACCTACATGGAGGTAGTTGAGCCTAAAACTGCATGGATTTTGGTGGTACTTTAAAAAATTTTAGTGTTTCTGTGCTGCATTTCAAGAATTTGGTTGACATTGGGTCCCTTGAGGGTTAGTGTTTCATTTTTCATCTGCCAGGGTTCTCTCATAAGGATTAAACCTTCAAAAAACCCTATTCATGTGTAAACCCTAGCTTTTCTTTTAATTCGTCTTTGACACATCTTTCACTTTTATAATCACTTAAGTTGCGACTTAGGTCCTTTGGCGTTGTAGTATGTTGGCCCCTTCTTCCTAACCTAGGCATTTGATCGCATGCACTTTTTATTTTTGCCCATGTCCTAAGTCTGAGTATGCAAAAGGTCATAATATTTTATGTATACTTTAGGTAGGGTCAAAATGTTTTTCCTAAAATGCTTCAGAGGTCCCCTTTTAAGTCACAACTTAAGACATGTGCTAATTGTTCAAAGTTGGCATGGCGTGGCCCCCACTGCTCGGTTCCTGTTGGTTGGCCGTCGGCCCATGGGATGAAAATATTCAACAAAAAAATCATGCGGGATGGAGGGCATGCACCGCATGGCATTTCTTTATACAAGCTTCAAAGCTCTTTGGGATAACGTTCATAGTGGGCCCAGAATCAGAGGGCCTAAATCATTTCCAAGGATTGAATCTCTGTCATTCCCTGCTAGCCCGCGGGCAATGAGTTTCTAGCTATTAGCACTTTGTGGGGCAGTGGGTGATTGTCATATGTTTTCATCTCAGTCATCTGCAATTCAACTCACTATTGGATCAATGGCTATAATTCATATTTGCTAACGGTGTTGTTAGTGATGGTTCTGGTTCACGTGAGCAAACATTATTGGCAAACATGGTGTTATAATGCCGAATTATGGCGTTTTTCCTACCTTAAAGCCTAATTGAATAGGTTTCATGATTCACAAAAATATTTTAAGGCATCTAGAGATCTGTTGCTCCGTATTTCAAGTTCTTGGCATCTGAGACTAGGGTTCTTCAATGATTCAAACACCTATAAGTCACATTATCCCCCTTGTTGTGCTAATTTCCATTAAATTTGCTTGCATTTGTCAGTTTTGGGATGTAAAATTGTGTGAGAGACTCTTGTAAGGTTTGACACTTGTTTGCTACTCTTCAATTGCTCTACATTTGTCTTACTTTCATGTGTTTGTGTCGAGCTCTAGTAGTATCTGTGAAGCTCTATTCAAAACCCCCTTTTTAGTGAAATGACACCCCCAAAGACTCAACCTTCTAGCTCTAATTCAAACAAATGACCCCTATTCCACGATTTACTTGACCAATTACCCAATTCCACAAATGATAAACATTTAGGTCAAACTATGTTCCAAGGTCCTGGAACAGATGACAACATTGTCGATAGACAACATGCCATCAAGGATGCCTCACTGCCAGTCACAGGGTGGGCTATTTTCACTTATTTGTATGGAAAGAGGAATGTTGGGGACCCAATTAGTAATTCATGGAGATTAGATTTGGGAAACTTGGTTGTTCAAAATGTTTACCTCGACATCGACCTCCTGAAAACTATAGAAAATAACTATGACCCTAATGTCTAGGTTGTTAGAACACATTCAGGTTTGAAGATGGTTGATCTTACCTAGGTCGAGTTTGTTGAGGTTTTCAAGTTGAATTCTGTAGCCAAGGAACCTATTGACTTGAAAGCATTAAAGGCAAAGTATGAAAAAATAAAGGCAACTTTTGGGTCCACACTCTTAACCATCCTCATGGCGAGAGGGAAGGGAAGAAATAGGATTCAATTAAATTCATCAGACAAAGAGCCCTTCCCAGTTGACAAATTTGAGTTTTACTTTCAGAGGACTTTTTATGCTTTGTGTTAGATCGTGGGGTTTGATCCTTCCAAAGTTAAGCTAGTGGCCTTTATGTATATGGAAGCAAACAATCAACATGTAATGGTTAATAGGTTGTATGACTTTGCTAGTTACTTGTTAGATAATATTCACAATAGATTGACTGCTCTTAAAGTAGGTGAGATTGGTGTCAGGTTTTGGTGGTACTCATTGCTAATCCACATGTTCTTGTACAAAGGAGTTGAATATTTCAAGCAAGATATGACACTACATATGAGGGAGAAGGGTGAGGATCTCCCTGTCCAGGCATGGACCCATTTACTAGATATGAATGAGCAAGACTCCAACTTTGTTGTTTTCTCCAATGTATTTGTTTCCAGGTTGAAAGGCTACTTGGTGGTAAATCCACCAAGAATTCCAAATGAATTGCATGATTTCATAAGGCCAAGTGAGAGGAATCTAGAGTCAGGCTTTAGCCACAACTAGAGAGATATAATCCCATACACTGATAAAAGTAGCAAGAGAGATAAAATCAAAATGGAATGCCTTTGTCAAATTGGAGAATGCAAAGAAGGACAGGGATCCTAACTTCAAAAAGACCTTTGGGGATATTGATGATATTATTCTGAGAGTGGAAACAATACTCCAAAATTTTGACAAAGTGGTGGGGCATCTTAAAGAGAAAAGGGAGGTGTAGAATAAAGGGAAAGCACCTATGGTTGAGGAACAGGACAAGGGGAATGCCTCCATGCCTGAGGAAAGACCAATATATCAACCACCAACAAGGTAATATATATTTTTGAGGAAGAAGAGCACAGTAAGGAAGGAACAAACAATTTCTACCCCTACTCAATCAGAGGGGTCAATATCATCTTCTCCTGCATCACAACTGCCACCACTTTCACCCCCAAGGTCATTTGGTCCAGAGATTATCGAGCTAGATTCACCCCCAAGGGAGTATGCACCCAAGAGAAGGAAGGTTGATACAATAAGGGGTCCTTCATCAATTGGACTTGTTGATTATTCTTCTGATTTAGATGAGGAGATTGTTGTGATTGAGGATGAGATGATGCAAGGCATGCCTTCACCTCTAAGAGAAACAAATTTGCCTATTCAAAGGCTCAAGTTGGGTAAGGCTAACCTTACTAGAAGCAATTGTGCTGATGATGTTAGGGAACAGGCATGTAAAGAATTTATGGATGGTGATGCTTTTGTTAAAACCAAGGCATTTCATGAGTTTGTTTGGAGGGAAAGGAAGGAAGAGTATGATGAAACTATGAAGACAATGATGATTCAAAATCCAAAGCTCCCAAGACAAGCCATTGAATCAAAAGTTCTTGTTGAAATGAAGAATAAATATAAGGATATAACGCCAACTGAGGGTAGGGAATTAGTAAGGAAGAGAAAAGTGTTATTACTACCAAAGTGGGATTTGGCCTTAGAAATAGCATTTGACACAGTAAGAAGACATAATATTCCAGTCTTTGCCACTAAGGAAGAGGCCACATTTGCTTTGTAGGGGTCAGCTATCAGTTCATAGTGGTACACACTTGCCTATTGGGCACTAGCCCTGAATACTAATAAATCTAAAGTTGCAAATCCATCTACAAACTTAAAGGGTGGGCTAATCATCAAGATAATATCTGACACTTCAGCTATGGAGGCAGCCACATTGGCTGTAAATGTAGCCCAATTCACCAAGGCTACTGTTGAATCCTTGTAGGAGTAATTTGAAGCTAAAAATAAAGAATATAATGACTTGGTGGTGGTCTACAATAATGATGAGTAGAAGATTGTGGAGCTACAATTAGAAAATGCATTGCTAAAGGAGAAATTGCAATCATTACAGTCCAGACTGTCACTGGTGTCAGGACAATTAGTGCCACAAGTATAGGATAATGTCTCACCTTCTCCACTAGTTGCTCCAATATAATCATCACCACCTCTTGCCCACTCTCCCCCTCTGGCTTGTATGAAGATGAAAGTCTATGACCTTGATAACATACCAATTGCCTATCTGAGACCAGGGACTTCAATAGCACCTCCTTCAAAAGGAGAAGGAAGAGTTGATTAGACAAATGGAGGTATATGAGGAATTATTTGATTTGTACAATGATAACAAAATTTTCATTGTTACCAATGTTTTAGACATTTGTTTATCAAAGGCAATAACAAGAGTGAGGAGTCTTAACTCTAATTATTTGTTGATGTTCCAGTCGGTAAGCATGTTTGATAGGGATTGGGAAGTTGTTCTTCCATTAATGCATACTTGGGTCCGCAGATTGAGTGTTTTAAAGAATATGGTTATTGGATCAACCCATGACCAAAATAAACCAATGCAAATTGTTCCCACCTACAAAATGGTGAAGGAGATGATTGATTGTCAAGGACTGGTGGATTCACTGGAGAAGAAGATGAGGGAGTTGCTCAAGCAATTTGATGAGTGTGATCTTGGCCTTTTGCTAGGCATCCTAGAAAATGAGGGATCTGGTGGTACCTATGTGGGTTTAGGGTTTTGAGTCTAAGAAATTGCATGTTTTTATTCCTATAAGCCTTTAAACCTAGGTTCCTAAGTCTCATTCACTTTATCTTCTAATTTCATGTTGACCACTTGTAGTAGGTTCCTGGTTGTTTAAGTTACAACTTGAAGCCTTTAAGATCATGAGGTGACTGGCCCTAAGTCCTAGCTTTACCCTCTGTAGCCCATAAATATCTTAAGTTTTAAATCCTAAGTCTTCATAAGAGTTAGAAAGTGCCATGTGGTAGTATTTCACAACGTCACAGAGCCTTGAAGATGACATCATCATCCTTTTGTGGGGCCGCAAACTAAGGACATCTGTCAAGGAATTTCAGCTTATAGCCCCTTAATCGAAGATTCTAAATCAAGGAACCGTGTGCTGCTAGGTGTCAAGATAAGAAGTGATTTGTAGGAGAGTTCAGATCTGACGGTAGTGCAAGCATGTAGAGGAATCCTGGAAGAGGTAAAGGTCCACCACGTGGTCACAAAAGGGTGACACGTGGCCTCCTCTTAAGAAAGTAATGAAGGTATATATAAAGAAGGATGCATGGAGGCTTTAGCACATCCACACAAAGCAATTTGATGGTGGGCCATTTCCTACTGTGATGCCGCGAAATGGTGCCATGTGTCCACATCAGACAAAAGGCAAAGTAGTCAGTGGAAGAAGTATGTCTGACATGGCTTATTTCTATTGGATGAAGACTTTTTAAGGAGGAAGATCTAGATTTTCAAATCTGGTAGGTGAATGATGACCACAGATTTCACAATGGGAAAATTGGATCAACAGCCCAGGTTTGAACTTTTTATGGTGAATGTTGTAGGCACCCTGTGACATGAATTGTTGTTATATGGAGCCTAATCAGACTTAGAGGTTAAGTTTTCCCCACTTTTATTGGTGCAGTTTCCCCCCAAAGTATTTAACAGCGGAGTACAGGGGGGGCAGAGCCCCTCTTGCGGGGCCCGGGGGGCTTATCCCCCCAGCGGGGGCCCGGGGGCAGAGCCCACGATGGGGGTCTGGGGGCAACACCCCCAGCTGAGGGTTCGAGGTCAGCGCCCCCAAAGAAAAAATTGCCTATTATTTTATAAAGGTGTCGAGAGTTATTTTTTCTATTAGCTGACATAAAAAACCCTATTTTGTAATCAACATAATTCTTGATAAAAATGACTAAGGGTTAGGGTTTCCATTGATATTGTATTGTAGCATTTGCAATGGTATTGAGTTGCAGGGATTGCTAGTTGTAATCAGTTTAATTTACTGGATAATAATATTGGACTCTCTATTGGTGGATGTAGCCTAAGTCTGGGTGAACCACGTTAAAATTGTCTCTCGCTATTATTATTTTTTGTGTATTTTTCATTCCTCTGTTTAATCTTTATTTGCATTTAATTGATATATTTTGCTGGCTAACCCTAACAAGTGGTATCAGAGTGGGTTGTGTTTGATTATTGTCTGCAAGAAGGTCTCAGGGTTGAGTGGGAGTCTCATAGTTAAATGGGAACAATGGCGGATGAGGGTAAATTGAAGGTAGATAAATTCAATGGGTAGAACTATCAATTATGGAAGATGTAGATGGAGGATTATCTCTATCAGAAGGATTTATGGAGGCTGTTGGAAGGAATAGCCAAAAAACTGGCAACAATGACTGATGAGGATTAGAATCTTCTAGACAGAAAAGGCATTGGGAACCATTAGGTTGTGCCTAGCACCATTTGTGGCATTCAATATAAAAGAAGCGATGACAACAAGTGAACTGGTGAAAGCTTTGGCTAAATTGTATGAAAAACCCTCAACCTCAAATAAGGTATTTCTCATGAAGCGTTTGTTTAATATGAAAATGATTGAAGGTGGATCTATGACAGATCATTTAAATGAGTTTAATATGATTACCAGTTAGTTAACTTCTGTAAAAGTAAAATTTGATGAAGAGGTGAGGGCTCTCTTGGTTTTATGTTCTTTGTGAGAAAGCTAGAATAGCTTGATAATGGTTGTAAGTAACTCTGTCTCTGGTTCAAATACTTTGAAATTTGATGATGTTGTTGGTGTCATCCTTAGCAAGGAAATGCGATAGAAAAGCTTAGGAGGGTCCACATCAGGTAGTGTTTTGAATGCAGAAAGCAAGGGTAGATCATAAGAGAGAGGAAAAGGTTCTAGAGGTCATGGGAATGTTGGAAACAATGCAGATAACTGAGAGGGGGGTGAATCAGTTATCTTATAATTTTTTTTCTTTTTACTTTCTTTTCTTTTCTTATCATTTAGTGCTATATCAAAACAATGCAATCATAAGAACTGAAAATGAATTAACACATAACACAAGGATTTTTACGTGGAAACCCTGCTAAGGGAAAAAACCACGAGGTGACTAACCCAAGATTGTATTCTTTGTTAAAAGAATAAAGAGTACAAATTTGGCACTTGCCAATTAGGGCTCACAGCTCGAGCACACTGCTCACAAGAGGCCCATTTCCTACAAGAGACTTACAGTCTACAAATGTTTACAGATGATATCAAGGTGTTTGAACTGGTGAACATCATCTATACATGCAGGAATTCAGTTCCAGTTAGGCACAGTATACTGATCTGGCACATTTCATTCTTCCTCTGCTCAATACTGTTTGTCTATCACATTTTGGACTTGAATTACTGTCTTCGCACTTGTCTCTGCTTTTCTTCACACTTAATCATTCATATTATCACTTTCACACCCTTACAATCTTGAATCCATTGCGTATATATATCGGCATCAAGGATTTCAAACAACTTCTTAGTCGGCAACAAGAAAACCTGAGATATTTGCAAGTTATTGATCTGTCAGCTAGATCCATGCTTGATTCATGATGCGCATCAAAAATGTAGGCATAGAAGTCATTAGTCATGTCAGCCAATGATGTATAATGCCACAAATTACTTGATCAACACTTTTTGCACATCTGGATTGAAGTCTGATACTCTGCCGGTCAATTCTTCCTTTGTCTACTCTGCCTAACTGGAACCCAACACTCAGATGCTCAAGTCTTTTTCATGCTTTATCACTGGAGGCTAAATCTCTGGAATACAATAGTCATGATACCCCTCTTGACTTGTCCAAGTCCGCAACTTACTGAGTTACACCATCTGAGAGATCTGGACCTGATTGTCAGACCTTGATACATACTCTGTTCTTGTTCACTGGACTAAAACAATCTTCAATCTGACTTCCGGTATAGGCATATTATGTATTGTGGATGTGTAGAATAGACTTTGTTGCCATCAATGACAACACTTATGAAGCCACACAGTGTCTCTTGCCAACAATCTCCCCCTTTGGCATTGATGGCAACACTTAGTGAAAAATGACTAAGTGTCACAGTAACTCCCCCTTTGCTTGTGCTCTATTTATTTCCACTACTTTACCAGAGCTCCCCTTTTGTTGGATTCCTCATTTTTCACTATTCTTCACTCCCCCTTTGACATCAATGGCAAAGGGTGGAATCCACATACAAAATTGTGCAAAAACTATTATATATATGGCCACATAAGTATATACAAATCTATGTTATACTTACATATACTTAAGTATATCTGCAAAGGTTGTCTTCAACTATATAGTTTCTGTGGCCCAACTCCTCTTCATTCTATCCAAAATAGAGATGCGTCCACTTAACAAAAATGCATATGATTCTGCCCTCTTTAAGTCTGTTGGATCACTGGTTCAGATTGTACTTTGTGCCTCTGTCAAGGCATCATGCATTGCCTCTAACTTAGGGATGATTATCCCTCTGAGCTCTGTTGGCAAGAGACACTATATGGATTCATGATTATTGTTATTGATGGCAACAAAGTTCATCCCACACATCCACAGGACATGGTGTGTCTCTATCGGAAGTCAGAGTGAAGAATGTTGTGGTCCGGTAAGTAAGAACAGAGCATGTGGCGAGGTCTGACAGTCAGGTCTGGATCTCTCAGAGGAAGTATCTTGGTGAAGTACGGATTTCAGGAAGTCAAGAGGACTACCTTGACTGATAGATTCCAAGGATTTAGTTTCTGGTGGTAGATAAAGAAAAAGATTGAATACTTGAGTATTGGGTTCCTGATTGATAGAGTGGACAGAGGAAGAACTGACTGGCAGAACATCAGACATCATTCCAGACATGTTACTGATGATGGTAAAGGTTATTAAGGCATAAGTTATGATTGGCCGACATAATTGATGACCTCTACAAGTATATCCTTGATCCGCATTACTTGGTATGCAAGGATTCAGCTGACAGATCAGAGTTTGTGGAAAAGATTGACTATTCTGGATGCTGACTAGAAAGATGATGAAATCACTTGTGTAGATATATATACAAGATGGATTTAGTTGTGAGAAGTGTTGTTGTCATGGGTGAGTATGAAAAAAAGTAGTAGAGTAGAGTGAAAGCAGTAAGAAAGGTCCGGTATGTGAAAGAAGAGCAGCACAAAAGAAGAAGAAAGATGAAGTGCAGCAGATCAGTGTACTGAGCCTAACCGGAACTGAACTCCAACATATTTAGATGCTCCTTACCAGTTCAAGTATTGTATTACACTCTTTATAAATTGTAGACAGTGTGTCTCTTGTAGGCAGTGTACCTCTTGTGAGCAGTGTGCTTGGGCAGTGAGCCCTAATTGGCAAGTGCCATTTTGTATTTCCATTCTTCTAACAGAGAATACAATCTTGGGTTAATCACCCTATGGTTTTCTCCCTTAATAGGGTTTCCACATCAAAATATTGTGTCATGTGTATTTCCATTTCATGGTCATGTTTGCATATTTGAATTAATGCTGCATTGATTAATAAGAAAGTTTAGAAAGAAAAAATAATTAGGATAACAGATTCACCCCCCCTCTCAGTTATCAACAATTAGTATCAAAGCCAATTTCTTCCCAACAGAGCCTAATAGCTTGAGGAAGATCTAGGAATTCAAATGGATGTGTATTGTATGAGGGAGCAACTTAAGTCTACCCTAGATGATCTTGAGTAGGCAAATTCTAAAGTCAATGAATTGAAGGAAAGACTCAAATAGGCTGATGATTTCATAAATGAACTAAAAGGGAAACTGAGTCTCTCTATGAAAAAGAGAAAAGAGCACCTTCAGCAATTGGCAAATCAAAGTGAAGCCAATGATACAAGTGGATATCTGAAGGAGAAAACCAAGTTGTGTGAAAAGTTATCAAAAGAGATCATCATGGTAAGACATGAGATGGAATCAGGAGTTATGAAGTTTACCCAAGAAATTGAAGAGAAAAGAAAGACTGAAGATGATCTAAGACAATCTCTCAAGGAGAAATCAGAAGATTGCCACAAGATGGATAGAATAATCAGACACCTTGAATCTGATCTTGAAGATGCTAAAGATAATGAAGAAAAACTTGAGGATCAAATTGTCTCTCTTAAAAGGGATCTTCAAACAGCAAATGGACATAAAGAAAAATTCAAGATAAGTTCTGCTCAACTTGAAGTTCTTCTTGAAAGTCAAAAGAGGGTAGATGACAAGTGTGGTTTGGGATATGAGAAAGATGAAAGCTCCAGATCTGGTCAAAAGAATTTTGGATCAGATAATCCAAGGAACAGGCCTAGAAGACCTCTGGTAAGGCAGCCTAATGCTCAAAGATATCCGTCCTTCAATGGATACTGCCACAACTACAATAACTTTGGTCATAAAGCTAATCAGTGTATAAAGAGAATGAATCAGACTAATTCATCCTTCTCTGGACAGTGTTTCAACTGCAAAAGGTATGGTCACAAATCTCATGAATGCAGAAATATGCAAATAAACAAGTCATTCAATGGTAGATGCTTTGCATGCAATAGAATAGGTCATATGGCTAATCAATGCAGATCAAAAGGATATCAATCAAATATGCAAAGAAATATTGTTTGCCAAATTTGCAATAGATCCGGTCATATTGCAAAATTCTGTAGAAGCAAGAATCAGGACAAAAGAGGTCTAGTACATCATAATCAGAATCAAGATAAGGGAAACAAAAAGTGAATGCGGATGAAGTTCAAAGGGAGATAAACAAGATTTGGGTGAAGAAAAGTACAAAGAATGAAGGGGATGGATCCGCACCAGACTCTGGTGCTGATATTCCTTCTGAAAATTAAAAAGGTGAGTTCTGGCTCAGGGGGAGACACAAAGAAAACCTTGTTCCCCTAGCCAGCTAATTGGTACCAGAACTGGCACAAAAAGAGTTGTGGATTAAAGGATTCATAAGAGAAACATCCAAATAAACTATGGTTAAGATTTGGAAAATCCGCAAGATGTTTAAGATCAAGATTGATCCGGTTCTTCAAGTCATCCAAATAAGGTAGACCGGAATGACTTAGGTCGAGCATTTATTGCAACCTAACATTAGGGTTTGCAGAGAAATATAAGGGTTTCCTCATTAAACATTTATTCATTATGCATTCAAGAAGAAATGAAAAGAGAAGCTCTGCAATAAAATTCCTCAAGCTCATCCAAGATCATTTGCAGAAGTCAACTCATCCAGAAATCGATTCAGCTAACTCCGTGAAACCGAAAGATGCAAAAGGTATTTTTCTATTCTTCTCTGCAAATCTTTTTAAAAGATGTCTACTCTGAATATTGTGAAGATCACTGATAGGCCTCACCCCAAATTCAAGAAACATCCCTACAAATCCTTGGAAGTAGATCCCCTAGGAGCCTTTTCCAGTGTTCCGCATGGTGTCCTGCATACAAAAGATATTAGGGTTTACATTCACGCAAACATTGAAGAATTCAGAGAGTCCAAATTGATGGATATCTATCACAAGCAGTTAACAGATGACTCTTTTGAGATCAAACCTCAGTATAAAGCCATCCAGGATAAGCATTTTGCACAGTGCATTCATTTCCCCTATTTTCTGGAAGATGAATGGGTCCGGCATGTATTAAGCATAATACATGATAACTTCATATGGTTGAATAGACCATTCAAGCTCACAAAAGATGCCATCAGGGCAGTTACCGGATTGCACTCATCTGGTGGGATACCTGTTCTAAAATCTGTCAAAAATCAAACGGTGACTAAGGCTACTGGATCAAAGTTTGATAAGAGGGCAATGACAATTGAGGATATCATTGATCCAGATATCAAGTTTGCATCCATGATCATCAGATACAAAATATATCACTCTAGCAGGGAAAACTCAGTACCTAGAACTGCAATATATACTACCTATGAAATGTTAAGAAAGAATGCTGACTATGATCTCTGTGAGCTCCTTCTGAACCAACTTCTAGAAAATTTGCAGAAGATAAAGAAAGACAAGAAGAACTCCTTCAAATATGGTGGCTTGATACTATGTCTATTCTTCTATTATATGAATGAGCTACCTAGATCTAGTGGCTGGATTTGGCAAAATGATAGACCGGTTGCCATACAAATCAGGGATTATTTGCATGGACTTGGTGATGTTAAGGCACAGAATACAGCACTCTGGGGCTATTTCAAGAACTTTTAGAGTATGATGCAAGCAAGAGAGAGAATCCCCCAAGCTCTAGTTGAAAAGTATAAGGATACTATTTGCTTCATGGTAGAAACTGATCAGTGCCTTATGGAGGCAGTGGAACCAAGAATAGTATGGATCATGCCGATGGGGTATGAAGTTGATGAGAAAATTGTTGAGCTGCATATTGAACACATGTTAAGTCAGCCAAAAGATCCCAAGGCAGAAAGGTTTGGAACCTTTGAGGAGCTAAGTGTAAAGATTCATGTGGAACTCAGACAACCAGAGATCAAGAGGAAGGTAAGAAAAGAAGTTGAAGATGTTGCAAAAGGCTTTGGCATATCAAAGGAGGCACTTGATGCCAACAGAGAAAATATGGAAAAGGCTGAGGAAGAGAAGAAAAAGGCAGAAAAGAAAAGTGAGGAAAGTGTTCTGGTAAAATCTTCCACCCAGACCAGATCATCAAAAAGATCTGCACCTACCACTACCAAAAGCTCAAGGCCATCAAAATCGGAAGCAAAATTATCCAGCAAAGGAGAGAAAAGAACAAAGACAAAAGCCACAAGGGCTTATGCCAGTCAGAAGGATGATGAAGAAACTGAATCAAATGAGGAGATAAAGAAAATGAAGAAGTAGAAGAAGGAAGGATCCGGTGAACCCTCTACCGGTAAAGACAAGGAAGAGATGGCAGAAGAATTCATTGAAAGGCCTACTCTGTCTTTAGATGATGTCATCAAATCAATCATTGTGGATGAAAATCTCCAACCAATGGCTAAATTCTATGATGATCACAATGAAGTAGACCAAAAGATCTTGCAGGAAGCAGCAGTTAAGTATCTGAACATATATAATAAGGCTTTCATTGAAATTATATCTCTTATTCCCAAAATCCTAGAAAAAGAGTTAGAAATAAGAAAGAATAATGCTAGGGCAAAGGATCTTGAAATTTGGGAACAGATAGCCATTCAGCTATATCCCTCAATTGATTCAAAACAAATGAATATGATCTTCAAAGACTGTAAGGATGAATTCTAAAGCAAAGCCAGAATGAATCAGCTCATGCTTGGTGAGATTGACAAGGTAGCCAAAGAAACAGAAGAGATCCTCCGGAGTGCCTTTAAAAAATTCAATATTCCTATCATAGAGGACTTGGGTGCTGATCCTTCAGCCACAGGTGTTGAAAAGGAATCCACTGAGGAAATGACAGAAGAACTAATGGACACTGGTGAAGATAAGGGCTTAGAATCCTCTGCTTCGGAAGAGGTGGCCCATGAACAAACAAACATCTCTCCTCCGGTTTCCCCTACAGTCTCCGGATCCAAAGGAGAAGAAAGAATAGAGGATAAAGGAAAAGAAGTGAAGGAAAAAGAAGATGATAGTACCAAGGTTGCAGAAGGAGAGAAGACTTCAACAGAGAAGACCACAACTTCTAGTGATAAGAATGTAGGAGAGAAAGCTCCAAGAGACAGTTCTAAGAATGCAGAAGAGAAGAAAAATCTATCTCCGGCAAGAGACACTGCAAAAACTGTCCAAGAATTCTTGAACAAAGAGACAATGGAGATTGATGAACCGGAGCTTCTACAAGGACCATTTAATTTTGATTCTCTTTCCCCAGTACAAACAATGAAGATAGCTTCATTTGCTAATGCAAAAGCTAAAGAAAAACTCCTGAAGTCTCACATGGAAGACTGTGAGTTGATACAAGCTGCTTCCGGAGTGCTAGAAAAGATTATGCCATCGTTTCAGAAGGACCCCACAGTATCCTCATCCGGTAATCTCAAATCTATGATTAATAGCATTAGTACACATTTCAATTCTCTAGAGAAATCAGCTGAGGAGAAGGTTAGGAAAGAGTTTCTCGACAAGAGATTCTCTGAGTTGTAAGGGCTGATAGCAAATGATAGGAGAGTAATGGATATTGGGATAAAGAGCTTGGAAACTGCTCTCAAGGACGGAGGAGATGTATATAAATTTTGTATATCCTGGTCTAAAGAAATAGTGGAGATTGAGAAGAAAGTGAAAGAATAGGAGGACAAACTAACTAAACTTTCTCAAAATTTTGATCCACTTTCCAGATCCATAATAAATCAAGAATGTCAGACGATTGTAGTTTTGAATGAAATTAAAAAGCTTGAAGAAGAGAAGAAAAATAGAATCAGCAGGTTGAATGAACTTAGAGGAATAATTATCCCTAAGTTGGAGGCCATGCATGAGGCCTTAAGTGATGCTCTAACTACAACCAGAACAAATGATCTGACAGATCTAAAAAAGGCAGAAGCTTATGCATTCCTATTGAGTGGTAACATCACAATTTTGGACAGAATGAAGCAGAGTTGGGCAACTAAATTTGTCCAGTTGAAGACATATTTTGCAGATATCCTTCAGTTTATGTAAAGTATAGCATGTATAAATACTTATGCGGCTAAGTATAGAAGTGTTTTTGAGAAATATTTTTGGTGTGCGGACCCCACCCTTTGCCATTGATGTCAAAGGGGGAGTGAAGAGCAGTGAAAAATGAGGAATTCAACTAAGGGGGGGCTCTGAAAAATGTATATAAAAATAGAGCATCAGCCAAGGGGGAGCATAGTGTAAACACTTAGTCATTTTTCACTAAGTGTTGCCATCAATGCCAAAGGGGGAGATTGTTGGCAAGAGACACTATATGGATTCATGATTGTTGTCATTGATGGCAACAAAGTTCATCCCACACATCCGCAGGACATGGTGTGTCTCTACCGGAAGTCAGAGTGAAGAATGTTGTGGTCCGATAAGCAAGAACAGAGCATGTGGCAAGGTCCGACAGTCAAGTCTGGATCTCTCAGAGGAAGTATCTTGGTGAAGTGTGAATTTGGGGAAGTCAAGAGGACTACCTTGACTAATAGATTCTAAGGATTTAGCCTCTGGTGGTAGATAAAGAAAAAGATATGAATACTTGAGTATCAGGTTCCTGATTGACAGTGTGGACAGAGGAAGAACTGACTGGCAGAACATCAGACATCATTCTGGACGTGTTACTGATGATGGTAAAGGTTATTAAGGCATAAGTTATGATTGGTCAACATGATTGATGACTTCTACAAGTATATCCTTGATCCACATTACTTGGTATGCAAGGATTCAGTCGACATATCAGAGTTTGTGGAAAAGATTGACTATTCCGGATGCCGACTAGAAAGGTGATGAAATCACTTGTGTGGTTATATATACAAGATGGATTTAGTTGTGAGAAGTGTTGTTGTCATGAGTGAGTGCGAAAAAAAGTAGTAGAGCAGAGTGAAAGCAGTAAGAAAGGTCCGGTATGTGAAAGAAGAGCAGCACAAAAGAAGAAGAAAGATGAAGTGCAGCAGATCAGTGTACTGAGCCTAACCGAAACTAAACTCCAGCATATGTAGATGCTCCTTACCAGTTCAAGTATTGTATTATACTCTTTATAAATTGTAGATAGTGTGTCTCTTGTAGGCAGTGAGCCCTAATTGGCAAGTACCATTTTGTATTTCCATTCTTCTAACAGAGAATACAATCTTGGGTTAATCACCCCGTGGTTTTCTCCCTTAACAGGGTTTCCACGTCAAAATATTATGTCATGTGTATTTCCATTTCATGGTTATGTTTGTATATTTGAATTAATGTTGCATTGATTAATAAGAGAGTTCAGAAAGCAGAAATAATTAGGATAACTTATTCACCCCCCCTCTCAGTTATCAACAAGCTCACCCATTCTATCCATTATTTTCTTTTTCTCTTTAACCAGTTCTTTAATTTTATTTATTATAGCAATAGCTTGACATTCATGATTCACCAAAGAGGTAGTAAGGGGATCAAAATTCTGAGATAAACTTGACAGTTTTCTTTCTTGTTCTTTCACTTTCTTCTCGATGTCCTCTGTCACTTTGGGCCAAGTTAAACAAAATTTGTATATGTCCCCACCATCCTTGAGAGCATTTTCAAGGCCCTTTATGCCAATGCCTAAGGTTCTTCTATCATTAGCAATTAGCGCTTGTACTTCACTAAACCTCTTTCCCAAGAACTCCTTCCGGACCTTAGTTTCTGCCAATTTCTCTAAGGATTCAAAATGAGTGTTAACAAAATTGACTAAGTTTTTTAGATTACCAGATGGAGAGGTAGAAGGATCCTTTTGATAGGTTGGCATAATCTTCTCTAGCATCCCAAATGCAATCTCCAATAGCTCACAATCCTCCATGTGTGATTTTAGATGTTTCTCTTTTGCTTTGGCTTGAGCAAAAGATGCTACTTTCATTATTTGAACCACAGAGAGAGAATCAAAGTTTAGTGGCCCTTAGATTAACTCAAGTTCATCTAGCTCCATTATTTCTTTGTCTAGGAAATTATGTACTGTCTCTGCAATGTCTCTTGCTGACTCTACTTCCTTCCTTTTGGGGGCATCCAGACTAACTGGCTTATTGATATTTGTTTCTTCTACCTATCCTTCCTCTTCCAGAGTAGAGCAGTCTAATGCCTTAGATGACTATTCATCATTTTTCTTTAATCCTTCAACATCCATGTTAGAAGGCTCTTCATCTGTTTCCTCTCTAATGGGAAGGTTCAATCTCTTCAAGGCATTCTGGAGAATTTCTTTTGTTTCATTTTCTATTTGGTCAGTTTCTCCAACCATGAGTTTATTCATCCGGGACTTGCTTCAAAAATCATCTTTACAATCCTTAAAAACCATGTCCATTTGTTTTGGAGTGATAGAGGGATATAGTTGTATCACTATCTGCTCCCAAATCTCCAAGTCTTTTGCCTTTGCATTCTCTTTTCTTTGCTCCAAGACATCTTCTAGGCTCTTTGGAATTAATGAAATTATTTCAATGAATGCTTTGTTATAGATATTCAAATACCTTACAGTAGCTTCCTCTAGAATTCTCTTGTCAGCATCATTGTATTCATCATAGAACTCTGTCATCGGTTGCAGGTTCCCATCCACAGTAACTGCCTTGATGATATCATTAATAGAAAGAGTAGGCTTCTCAACATACTCTACTGACTTCTGCTCTACATCAATCTTGGGGGATTTTACTTTTTCTTTCTTCAATTCTCTAATCTCTACATCTGACTTAGTCTCATCATCATCCTTGAGACTCACATAGGCTCTTTTCGCCTTGGATTTCTTTCTCTTATCTTTTGTAGATAAATGGGCTTCCAGATTTGCAACTTTAGAGCTCTCAGAGGCAGAACTCCTGGTAATTCTAGTCCAGGTGGAAATTTCTACTGGAACCTGTTCTTTCTTTTCTTCCTCTTTTTCTTTCTCAATTTTCTCTATTCTTTGTCTGTTGGCAATAATAGCTTCTCTGGTGATGCCAAATTTCTCATCCAGTGCTTCAACTTCTTTTCTCACCTTTCTGTTTATCTCAGGCCTTCTTAGTTCAACATGCAGTTTTAATTTTAATTCTTTAAAAGTGCCAAACCTCTCTGCTTTGGGGTCTTTGGGTTGACTCAGTAAATGTTGAATATGAGTCTCCAATATGTTTCCATCAACCTCATAGACCATGGATAATATCCATATTGTCCTTGGCTCAACTACCTCTATTAGACACTGATCAGTATCTACCATAAACCAAACTATGTCTTGGTACTTCTCCACTATTGTTTTGGGAATTCTTTCTCTTGCTTGCATCATGCTCTAGAAGTTTTTGAAGTAACCCCAGAGAGCTGTCTTCCAGGTTTGAGTGTTAGCAAGTTCATACAAGTAATCCATGATTTGTATAGCAACAAATTTGTCATTTTCCCAGATTAGACCTTTTGAGCCTAGTAAATCATTCATGAAGTAGAAAAACAAGCATAACACCAAATCACCATATTTGAAAGAGTTCTTTTTATCTTTCTTGATCTTTTGTATGTTCTCCATCAGTTGATTCAATAGGAGTTCACACATGTCATAATCTGTATTCTCTCTTAGCATCTGGTATGCAGTGTAGATAGCAGTACCAGATACAAAGTTTTCTCTACTTGAATGGTAAATCTTGTATCCAATCACAATTGAGGCAAACTTGACATCTGGATCAGTGATGTCATTAATGGTCATTGCCCTCTTATCATATTTTGAACCTATGGCTTCATATACTATTTGGTTCTTCACAGACTTAAGAGCAAGCAACCCAACAATGGAGTGCAAATTAGTTACTACTTTGATGGCATCTTTGGTTATTTTGAAAGGCCTCACTAACCACATGAAGTTATCATGGATCCTGCTTAAGATATACCAGACCCATTCATCCTCTCCAAAAGATGAAAAAAAGTATGCAATGTGCAAAATGCTTATCTTTTAGGGTCTGGAACTCTGATTTTAGATCAAAGTTCTCATTGCTTAACTGATTGCGGTATAGATTCATCAATTTTAGGTCTCCAAAGTCCTCAATGTTTGCATGTATATAAACCCTAATGTCTTCTACATGGAGAACGCCATACGGGGTACAGGAAAATGCACCCAAAGGATCAACCTCAATAGATTTGTGAGGATATTTCTTGAAAGTTGGCCTCGGTCTCTCAGAAACATTTACAACCATAGGAGTAGCCATTCTAATCAACGAAGATTGGAGAGATTAAAAGAAATACCTCTTCACGCCTTAGGGTTTGGAGTGACTACCGGAACATATTGCACTTGGATTCGATCTTTAACTGGGTTTGAGTGTTTTGCTAGATTTCTTCTCAGACCTCTTCTCCCTTCTTTGTGAGTACAAAGTGCTGCAAATGATGTATGAGAAACCTTTTAACCTTGCCCAAAAACCTAATTTCCTTTTGTAATAAATGCATAACTTAAGTCATCTGGTTACCCTGTTTTGAGAGAGATTTTCTTGAATCACTACATGGATCTTTAAAATCATTGTCTATGAGGGTTGACAGCATATCTTCACCTTTTTCAAACATTCCATAGGTCCACGGATTCAATATTTCAATTTTGGATCATACCGGATCTATCTGTGAAATTCTGTTTTACTAGATAGCAGCTGATATATGAGTTCCTCATAGCTACCTCAAATCTGCATGCGAATTTGTCAAGTTTTGACTGGACGAGTTTTAAATGAATCTCCTCAAACCCTTTAAAACGTAACCTCTTATTCTAACTCAATGCGCCAAACTCAGGCACTCACTAGCTGGCTGGGGGAAAAAGGATCTTCTCTGTAGCTCCCCCTGAGCTAGAGCTCACTTTCTAGTTTCTGGAAGGATTATCAGCACAAGATTCTAGTGTGAATCCATCTCCAATATTCATTGTGCTCTTCTTCACCCAAATCTTACTCATCTCATCTTGAACTTCATCCGCATTTACTTTACCTTTGCCTTTATCTTGTTTTTTATTATGTTTTATCGGACCCCTTTCATCATGATTTCTGCTTCTACAGAATCTTGCTATATGACCGGATTTATTGTAATTGTAACACACAACATTTCTTTTCTTATCTGGTTGATATCCTTTTGATCTGCACTGATTAGCCATATGTCCCATTCTATTGCAAGTAAAGCATCTACCATTGAAGGAATTGTTTATTTGCATATTTCTACATTCATGAGATTTGTGACCATACCTTTTGCAACTAAAACATTGACTGGAGAAGGAAGAATTGTTCTGATTCATTTTGTTCTTGTACTGAGTTGCTTTATGACCAAACTTGTTGCAATTGAAGCAATTCCCATTGAAAGATGGATATCTTTGGGCATTTGGTTGCCTTACCAGAGGTCTTCTAGGCCTATTCCTTTGACTTCCTGATCCAAAGTTCCTTTGACCAGATCCAAAGCTTTCACCTTTCTCATACCCCAAGCCACACTTATCATCAACCCTCTTTTGGCTTGCAAGAAGAACGTCAAGTTGGGCTGAGCTTATCTTAAATTTTTCTTTGTATTCATTTGCAGATTGAAGATCTTGTTTGAGAGTGTCTATTTGGTTCTCAAGTTGTTCTTCATTGTCTCTGGCTTCTTCAAGATCAAATTCAAGATGCCTGATTATTCTGTCCATTTTGTGGCAGTCCTCTATTTTCTCTTTGAAGTATTGTTTTAGATTATCTTCAGTCTCTCTCTTCTCTTCAATTTCTTGGGTGAATTTCATAACCCCTGATTCCATTTCATGTCTTATCATAATCACTTCTTTTGACAGCTTCTTACATAGCTTAGTTTTCTCATTCAGATCCTCGTCAGTATTATTGGTTTCATTATGATTTGCTAACTTCTGGAGTAGTTCCTTTCTCTTTTTCACAGAAATAGTGAGTTTTTCTTTTAGCTCATTGATGAAATCATCAACTTCCTTAAGTTTTTCTCTCAAATCATTGACTTCAGAGTGGGATTGTTCAACATCATCTAGGATAGACTAAAGTTGTTCTTTCATACCATATGGATTCATTGAGATTCCCAGATCTTCCTCAAGCTGTTAGACTTGTTCAGAAGAACTTGGCTCTGATACCAATTGTTGGAAACAATGTAGATAACTGAGGGGGGGGGTGAATCAATTATCTTATAACTTTTCTTTGTTTTACTTTCTTTTCTTATCTTATCATTTAGTGCTATATCAAAATAATGCAATCATAAGAACTGAAAATGAATTAACACATAACACAAGGATTTTTACATGGAAACCCTGCTAAGGGAAAAAACCATGGGGTGACTAACCCAAGATTGTATTCTCTATTAAAAGAATAAAGAGTACAAATTTGGCACTTGCCAATTAGGGCTCACTACCTGAGCACACTGCTCACAAGAGGCCCACTACCTACAAGAGACTTACAGTCTACAAATGCTTACAAATGTTATCAAGGTGTTTGAACTGGTGAACAACATCTATACATGCAGGAGTTTAGTTCTGGTTAGGCACAGTATACTGATCTGGCACATTTCATTCTTCCTCTACTCAATATTGCTTATCTATCACATTCCGGGCTTGAATTACTATCTTCACACTTGTCTTTGCTTTTCTTCACACTTGATCATTCATATTATCACTTTCACACCCTTACAAGCTTGAATCCATTGGGTATATATATAGGCATCAAGGATTTCCAACAACTTCTTGGTCGACAACAAGAATACCTGAGATATTTGCAAGTTATTGATCTGTCGACTAAATCCATACTTGATTAATGAAACGCATCAAAAATGTAGGCATAAAAGTCATTAGTCATGTCGGGCAATGATGTATAATGCCATAAATTGCTTGATCAACACTTTTTGCACATTCAGATTGAAGTCTGATACTCTGCCGGTTAGTTCTTCCTTTATTTGCTCTGCTTGACTAGACCCCAACACTCAGATGCTCAAGTCTATTTCATGCTTTATCACTGGAGGCTAAATCTCTAGAATACAATAGTCATGATACCCCTCTTGACTTTTCCAAGTCTGCAACTTACTGAGTTACACCATTTGAGAGATCCAAACCTGATTGTCAGACCTTGATACATACTCTGTTCTTGTTCACCAGACCAAAACAATCTTCAATCTAATTTTTGGTATAGGCATATTATGTACTACGGATGTGTAGAATAGACTTTGTTGCCATCAATGACAACACTTATAAAGCCACACAGTGCCTCTTGCCAATAGGGAAGTCACGAGGAAAATCAAAGGACAAGAGGTCCCAATCTAGAGGACAAAAGGATTATTGGTACTATGGGAAACCAGGTCATTTGAAGAAAGATTGCTGGTCTCAGAAGAATAAAGGAGACAAACAAGAAGGCAATAAGGAGGCAAATGTGGTAAGTAATAAATCTAAAGATGATGCTTTGATTCTTTCCCTAGATAATGCTGATGATTCATGGGTTTTAGATTTAGGGGCCTCATTTCATGCTATGCCCCATAGAAGTTATTTTCTTGATTATGTCCAAAGGCATTTTGGGCTGGTTTATTTGGGAGATACTAAACCCTATCAGATTGTTGGAAAGGGAAGAATCAAGATTAAGTTGCAGAATGGAAATCATTGGCTACTACAAGAGGTAAGGCACATTCCAAGGCTGAGTAGGAATTTAATTTCAGCAAGGCAACTAGCTGATGAAGGTTGCATTGTTACATTTATTGATAAAAATTGGAAGGTTACAAGAGGTGCCTTAATAGTAGAAAAATGTGTGAAAGTAGGCACCTTATATCTTTGTATAGGTCATACTATTCCTTCTACTTTAGTTGTTGCAGAGAAAAACCAAACAGGTTCAGGAATAGTTGTTGTAGATTCGCAGGAAGAGACTAAAATAGTTGCTGCAAGTTCTGAGACAACATTGTGGCATAACAGACTTGGGCATATGAGTGAAAAAGGTATGAAGGTACTTCATTCTAAGAAAGTTCTACCAGGTCTAAAATGTATTAATATGAATTTATGTGAAAGTTGTGTGTATGAATAATAAAAGAGATTTAGTTTTCTCAAGGATAGGAAGCAAAAGAAAGATGAAAAGTTGGAGCTTGTGCATGCAAATATATGGCAACCGGCTCAGGTATCTTCTCTCGGTGCCTCTCGATATGTTACATTCATAGATGATGCAACTAAGAAGTTTTGAATTTATTTCCTTAGGCAGAAATCTGATGTATTTGAAACATTTAAGAAATGGAGAAGCTTGGTTGAGAATGAGATGGGTAAAAGATTAAAATGTCTCAGATCTAATAATGGTGGTGAGTATTGTAGCAAAGAATTTGAGGATTATTATTCCTTTAATGGAATTCATAGGCAGAAAATAGTTCTAGGGACTTCACAGGAGAATGGAGTGGCTGAGCACAAGAATAGGACAATAATAGAGCATGCAAGGACCATGAGATTGCATGTTGGGTTGCCTTCAAACATGTGGGCAGAGGCTGTCAACATTGCTATATATTTAATTAATAGAGGTCCTTCAGTTCCTTTGGACTGTAGTATTCCAGAGGAAGCATGGATAGGTAATAAGGTGAGTTATTCTTTTCTCAAAACCTTCGGATGTGAAGTATTTGCACATGTAGATTATGAAAATAGAACCAAGCTGGACGCAAAATAAAAAGTGTATCTTCGTTGGATATGGCATTGATGAATATGTTTATAGGCTTTGGAATGTTGAAAATCTCAAAATTGTTAGAAGCAAGGATGTTGTATTCAATGAGAAGGTGATGTACAAGGATTAGTTGCAGCAGCATGAGAAGAAAGAAAAGGATTATGTGGTGCTGGATGATATTGCAAATAGTGATGTTCTAGTGGTTCCTCATGCTACGCAACAACAAGAAATACCACAAACTCCAGTGAATATTAGAGGGTCAATAAGGCTAAGTAGACCTCCTGAAAGGTTTTCTCCCTTTTTGTATTCTATTTTGTTAACAGATGTTGGTGAACCAGAAGGGTATGATGAAGCTATGCAGGTGGATACAAAGGTTCAGTGGGAGCTTGCAATGAAAGAAGAAATGGACTTCTTGCTGAAAAATTAGACTTGGGAATTATGTAAGTTGCCTGCAGGTTAAAAAGATTTACCAAACAAATGGGTTTATAGGATGAAAGAGGAAGATGGAGGTAAGAAAAGATTTAAAGCCATGTTAGTTGTAAAAGGATTTGCACAGAAAAAGGGCATTGATTTTGATGAGATTTTTTCTCCAGTTGTTAAGATGACTTCTATTCGTACTTTTTTAAGTATTGTTGCTGTAGAAGATTTGCATTTGGAACAGCCAGATGTGAAAACTGACTTTCTTCATGGTGATTTGGAGGAGGAGATATATATGGAACAACTGCAAGGATTTGAGGTCACAGGTAAGGAGAAATTTGTGTGTAGATTGAAGAAGAGTTTGTATGGCTTGAAACAAGCACTTCGGCAATGGTATTTAAAATTTAATAGTTTTATAGTTGAACAAGGCTACAATCAGTGTAATTCTGACCATTGTGTTTATTTTAAGAGGTTCGATAATGACGGCTACATTATTTTATGTTTATATGTTGATGACATGCTTGTAGCAGGGTCTAACATGGATCACATAAGAGAGTTAAAACAACAATTAGCACAGTCATTTGCTATGAAGGATTTTGGGGCAGAAAGACAAATCCTTGGTATGAAAATTTGTAGAGATAGGAAGGACATAAAATTGACTCTATCTCTGGCTGATTAAGTTGAAAAGGTGTTGCAGAGATTCTATATGGAGAATGCAAAAGTTGTCAGCACACCTTTGCCTAGTCATTTAAAATTGACTAACGAGATGTGTCCTAAGACACAAGAGGAGGAAGAAAAAATGTTCAAGGTACCATATGCTTCAGTTGTAGGAAGTTTAATGTACACCATGGTATGCACGATATCGGATATTGCACATGTTGTAGGCGTCGTAAGCAGGTATATGAGTAATCTTGAATTGGAGCATTGGAATGCGGTAAAATGGATTCTCAGATATTTAAGAGGTACATCCAGTAAATACTTATGTTTTGGGGGCTCTAATACTGATTTAGCAGGTTATGTAGACTTAGATTTAGCAGGGGATATTGATACCAGGTGGAGTACTATAGGTTATGTCTTTACTGTAGGTGGGACAACAGTGAGTTGGATCTCACGATTGTAAAAGGTGGTTGCTTTATCCACCATGGAGGCAAAGTATGTAGCTGCAACAGAGGCAAGCAAGGAGATGATATGGCTGCAATCTTTCATGGAAGAATTAGGCAAACACAGGCTAACAGTTATTTGTTTATAGATAGCCAAAGTGCCATACATCTTGCAAAAAATTTTGCTTTGCATTCAAAGACCAAACACATACAGTTGAGGTATCACTTCATTCAATCAGTGTTGGATGATGGACAGTTAAAGCTAGAAAAGATACATACTGTTAAGAGAAAATTGGATCTAAATAAATAATCAATATATCAATATCAATGATACCCAAAACTCAATGAAATAATGAACAAAAGAGATCAATCATACAATGAACAATACAAAGCAAACCTCCTTTAATTCTCAGCTTCCATTGATCGCCTATCACAAATGATCTTGTCTATGAATATGGCCCTCAGAAGGTACACTTCCTTGCTATGATTCTAATATGTTCAAATGGGAACGACTATGATAGTTTCGCCATGAAGATGAGCTTCACAACAATGATAGTAGTGTGTACTAACAAGTTTGATTGCAAGCAATGAAGGAATTGGTGCCAAAGGCGCGCTGTAATTCCTGCAGAGTAACAATAATTAAAGCTTGGATGAATGAAATGGAGGAATAAGGTTCAATTTATAGACTTGAGAGAAAGAAGAGATCAACGGTTGAGAAGAAATGAGAAGATCAACGATTGAGAAGAAATGAGAAGATCAAGAGTTGAGAATGGTTGAGGAACGTGCACGAATAGAAAGAAGACAAGTGTCTTTCTCTATTTTGCATGAGAGGAATTAATAAAATAGAAGAATGAGTTAATTGAAGAGATAAATCAATTAAAAGAATAGATTAATCAGTTAAGAGAATAGAACTAGAGAATAGAAATTGCATGAGGATGAGAAGATATTTTAACTCAATAAAATATTTGGAATATTCAATTGCATGTGCACAAGGATTGAATTATATTTAGAGATAACTCAATTTAGAAGAAATAGACAACTTAAATAAATATTTGATTTATTTAAATTTAGAGAAGATATTATTGGAAGAGACAATTAAATAATTGATATTATTTAGTTTAGAACGAATTTAGAAGAACTAATTAAATAATTGATATTATTTAATTTGTTGGAGGAACTAGAAGAATTTAAGATTTTAATTAAATAAATTGATTTTATTTAATTGTTGGGAGAATGTGAATCAAATAAATAAATTTGTTTATTTATTTATTGATAGAGGAATTTGACTTAAATAAATATTAAGAATATTTATTTGAACAGAGTCATGTCATTTTTAGGCATATACATTTTGCCCCTCTTTGATGCAATGCAGTTTATGACGTTGCTTCAAAGAAAATGATTATTGAATAATGATACATGCCCCAGTTTGCCCCTGGTACAGGTTACGACAATAGGATGCCCCCTTGGGAGATTGGACGGGAAGAAGGTAGAATGATGAGAGACAGACAATCTCATGAAGACAAAGGGAAAACTTCGTTAGGTTTGAAGAAACATGATGCGTTTCTGAGAAATGGGAAGAAACGGGTGCTGGAAGTAGTCATAGTCACCACATAGCTAGTTTAGGGTTTGCATGCTATATATAGGAGCTGGGTCCACAAGACAAGTCATTTGTACACTTGGCTTTGTTTGGTTTGCCTTTGAGAGCTTAGGAGAGTACAGAGCATAGAGCAGTCAGCACTAGGATGGATATTCTGTGCGAGGAGCACCGTTTTGAGCAAGTCCGACAATTTGACCGGCCAGCAGATGTAGGACCCCCAGTATGTATCTCAAAAAATTTCACCTAGGGTCGATTTTGAGTGCAATAAAGCTAGGTTAAGTTAGGCTAGACAAATGCGCCATATCGTAGTTCAGTGCATCTACCATGTGGAACTGCACATGTGTCAAACTGCAGCACATTTAGGAGGTAAAGTGGTGCATGCATGAAAGCTGCACATGCATGAGTAAGGTCGGTGCATTTGTAATTTGACAGTGCATGTATAGTATGAGTCGACGCATGCAACTGGACGGCGCATATACTATATAGAACGATGCATTTATGAAATGCTGCGACACATGTGTTAGAAGTGGCGCATTTGCTAAGAAATGGCGCATTTGCCTTCTATTCTGACACATATGATATAGATAGTCAGTTTACTTAACAAAATTGACTCGATTAGCATCCTGTTTGATGCGTCAATCGATAAGCTATCTCTGAGATTGCAGGAATCTAGTCAAGAGATGTAGTGTACTATTTTGATCAATTTGATATGTTAAGTTAGTTGATATGTTTCTATATATATGTTGAGCATGGTACTTGCAACTTTAGGTTGATGCCTTGCTTTGCGTGCTTGCAGGAGGACATACAAGATACACTGATGTCAAGGGAGCAGTTTCCCTTGCCTATGTTGCAGCGCTACATGCTAACAGAGATAGATCGAGAGGCACTTGGCGCGATGGGATTAGACTATGTGTGCTTTATGCCCAAGGTTCGATCGAACCACAGCCTACTGACTGCAGCAGTGGAGAGGTTTCACAGTGAGGATGGGACCTTTCACTTCCCGACTGGCGAGATGACGGTGACTCTGGAGGACATATACATGATACTTCACTTGCTAATTCAGGGAGAGCTTGTGGAGTATGATCCACAGCGGGATGCAAGACTTGTAGAGTGCAAGTGGGTTTTTTGATGACCCTGAGCTGGAGGGACAGGTTATCTCTTGGCAGGATATACACGATTACTATGACTATTTCCCTAGGATAGTTGTAGGATTGATCAGAGGCGTTGTATGCCCCGATAGGAGATCGCATGGGTTCTCGATTGGATGGGGATGGATCATAGAGAGGATGATCACAGAGGACACCTACTATGCTTGGGTTTCTATGTTTTGGCACACCTATACCACGATATGCATCAGGTGGTATACCACAAGGGTGCTAGTCTATCAGCAGGTGTCTCACTGTTACAATTTTGGTTGTGGGAGCATATTGCCATTACCAGACTAATGTGCATGTTTCAGAGACAGAAGGGAGAGCCTTACAACTATGGATATGCAGGAGTGATTTCCTAGCATAGGCTGGGGAAGCTAGAGTATTGGAGGCACACACTAGATGGGGTAGATGTGGTCATCTGGCAACCATATCTAGACTGCGAGCCTTGGGATGACGAGACAGATGAGCTGCCCTACTACTATCAGACGCGGTGGCTCATAGGTAGGACATAGTTCATCCTAGAGAGATAGATTTTTAGCAGGGTGAGGCGATAGTTTAGGAGGAGACAGGGCATGCCATAGGGGCAGGCTCAGTTCACACAGACTCATGCAGAGAGATTTAGATGGGGTCTAGTGATGTCATATGAGGAGGCAGTGGTAGAGTTTCGACAGATACCCTACATTGCCTGGCTAATGAGGAGAGAGATTGCAGATGCAGGGATGACTCCAGATTATGAGGAGCGGTTCCCTGCTCACCCTTTTCTGAGGTACTGAAGGCCCGAAGAGCTGGTTCCTCGCATAGATGAGGTAGATTCAGAGGACAAGGGCAAGGTTGGTAAGAGGAGGAGGAGAGGAGGACAAAGAGACGGTGGAGGAGGAGGAGATGGAGGAGATGGAGGAGGAGATGGAGGAGGAGGGGGAGATGGAGGTAGACCCTAGCAGAGGAGGAGATCTAGGGAGGGATCCTCCCACACTTAACAGGTAGTGCAACCACAAGTTGCACAACAAGGATCGATGTCGCCACCGCAGCAGGTGGTGCAACAGCAGGTGCAGGAACAGGGTGAGGCCTCTTAGGATCCAACATAGTCAGATGTCCAGGAGAGAGCCACTGCCATGCTGAAAGGACAGGTCAGGAAGCTGAGGGCACAACTTAGGATGGCTGAGGCTCGGTGGGAGACAGATATAGGCTGGGTGTCAGAGATCTTGAGAGAGCGAGATGCAGCCAAGGCTAGGATACGTGTTATCCAAGTAGAGAGAGACATAGCCATAGCAACCCTTGGGACAAATGGCACTACCACATTTCTAGTTGGACAGGTGCAGCAGGCACAGGCACAGCTTGCTTAGGCCCAGGCACAAGTGCAGCAATAGTTAGCATAGGTATAGGGTGAGCTTGCCAAAGCATAGGGTCAGACGCAGTACTACTGGGGGCTATACCATGGTGCTGTTCCTATTGATCAGAGGGCTCCGAGCTACAGGAGCTAGTCCATGGCCTCACATAGAGTAGGTGGATCGTGGTCAGGAGCCTCCATGATTGGCCCACAGCAGTCTGGGTTTGGCAGAGGAGGGGAGACAGAGGACACTGTTGGGAGAAGTGGTTCATAGCAATAGGGTTAGCAGACACTTGGACATATTTTTGGCTCCTATGTACCTACATTTTGATGGCTCAGATAGCCGGACACATATATGTACCACTTTTGTATTTTGAGACATGTATCATTATTCTTTGAGATGTATACACTGTATATGACACTGACTCATAGATGTACCTTTTGATATTGTACATTTGGACACATTTTTGATATCTATATGATGATGCAGCTATATTTGATGATCTTTATATGCTATTCTATATGTTATGGATGCATTTTTTTATTTATACGATTCGATGCACATGTTTATCTAATGTAGACTTAGATGTTTATGATGCTATGTGATGTGATCTAATACAGACTTAGATGCTTTATTTGATATGCCTCTAATGTATAAATGCAAATGGTATCTATATGATTATGCAGCTTATGTGATGCACTTATCTATGTTTTTTTATTTTTTCCTATTGACACTATGTGATGACTGCCACAATGTATATGGATGACCTAATGCACTTATTATGTATGCAAATGGTTTAATCATGTAAATGACTATCTCATGTGATACGGTATGTATCTATATGCTATGTTTTTGTGATGTCTAAATGTACTCTATCAACACAGAAATGACATAATGATAGATAGAAGATTGATTGAAAGAATGACTTGATAGAAAGACTCACAAGCTTTAATTTGTATTGATACTTTGCATTGTTTGGATCATTTATTGCATGGGATATGGATGTATGGATGTATAATGGATGTATGATGAATGCTTTTCTTTTGACATCTTGACAGTGCAAGTATTTTGAAGTGCTTATTTAATCATTGGGCGATATTTTTTTGGTACTTTTTCCAAATGTTGTGAGTTAATACAAGCATCTAGGTATAATTGAGCCGAGATGACCTGTGTATTTCTTACATGGATTTTGATTTAGCAAGTTAATACAAGCATCGAGGTATGATTGAATCGAGATGACTTGAGTATTTCTTGTGTATCAACAGACAAGGATTGCCTCCATTCATGTTAGACCTTTGATGTCCTCAATGATCTTTTGTCGATCATGTCTTTAGACAAGGCTTCACATTACTAAAGTTTAATCCACAAATAGAAAAACAAAGAAAATGATTATGCCCCCATCATAGCATCTCTAGCTTTTGGCATCCTCGAGTAGCATAGAAAGGCATAACAGAAAATTAAGACTCTGTAAGTTAACCTAACCAACACAAAACATTCTTGCATTTAGATGTGTTTTTGTTGCCATAATTTAGATAGAATCATTTAGAGTGCTTTGGGTATTTGCTTGTTTTGCCTTGGATAGGTTGAGGTGTTGTGTCAAAATTTCTACTTGAAAGTGGGCTTTTCTTTGCGCTTGCTTGGCTGGTGAAAGATTCCACAATCCTTATTGGTGAGATGGACCCTAAGGGACTGACCTAGTGCCTCGGGGGCTCATTGCTAAATGGCCTTGCCTACGTGATGACACTAAAGGCAATGTAGTTCAGGGTAAACCCTAATGGACCATGGATGGACTAGAGGATAGATGACAAGAAATGGGACGGATAGAAAGGTGGAGCCTCAGAGGCACATTAAAAAATGGCCTTGCCTATGTGACAACGTAGAGGCAACGTAGTTCGGGGAACTTTGGACCATGCAGACACTGGCGACAGACACTATGGTAGGCTAACACTATGGACAGGATACTGGATAAGACCTTGGTTAATAAGGCAATAAAGAGATAGAGTATCAAGCCATGATAGGTTATTGCTAGGTATTTTTATTATGGAATAGATATGGATCGAATGGGACACGAGTGAAGGAAGAATGGACACAAGGTGATTGGTTTCCCAAAGATGGAGGAAGCGGTTTATCACAAGTAACGCTTGTTTGCTAGGTTTTCACCACTTGCTTCTATTTGTATGAAAGCTAGAAAGTATGCATGACACCTGTTTGCCAGGTTTTCATCATGATACCTATCCAAGGTGCCTGTTTGCCAGGTTTTCACCAAAGGACCATTTTTTTTTGTATTTTTCTATTTTTTTTATCTTTTTGTGTTTTTTGATTTTTTTTTGTATTTTTCTAATTTTTTTATTTTTTTGTATTTTATGCCCCCCTTACATTAGGGTTCTCTTAGGTATAGAACCGGTGAAGATGCATACTGTTGATTGGGTCATTGAATAGCTCACCCTCTAATGTTTCTAACTGATATGCCTCCAATCCATAAGCTGCTACAATCACATAAGGCCCAAGCCAGTTGGGTTCAAATTTGCCTTTCTTTTCCCGATCCTGTTGATTGTAGGGATTTTCCTTAAGTACTAGATATCCAAACTTAAAGACCCTTGGACGAACTCTGTGGTTGGAGCTTCGTGACATCATTTATTGATATGCCTTGAGATGATTAAAGGCTTTCTGTCTCCTCTCCTCTAGCAACTCTAGCTCTTGTAATCTGGAAACTCTATACTCTTCATCAGTTATGAGACCTTTTAATGACACCCTTAGAGATGGTAGCCCGACCTCGATGGGCAAAATGGCTTCTGAACTATAGACAAAGGCGTAATGGGTAGCACTTGTGGGAGTGCATATACTGGTTCGATAGGCCCACAGAGCGGGATTGAGTTGGATGTGCCAATCACGGCCAGCATCATTAACTATCTTTTTGAGGAGTTTCAGGATGTTCTTATTGGATGCTTCTACTTGGCCATTGCCTTGGGGGTAATAGGGCGTGGAGAAACAGTGTTGGATTTTGAATCGGTCACAAAGTTCTTGGACATCCTAGTTCTTAAAAGGTCTTCCATTGTCCATGATAATGGATGAGGGAATTATGTATCTGCAGATGAGGTAAATAAGGATGAATGAGGAGATTGGCTTACTTGTGACGGTGGTGAGGGGGACAGCTTCAATCCACTTGGTAAAGTACTCAGTGGCAGTTATTATGAATTTGTGGCTATTGGATGAGGGTGGATGGATTTTATCCATGAGGTCAAGTCCCCATTGACAAAAGGGCCAAGGTGTCATTAAAGGTCTCAACTCTTGAGCTGGTGCATGTATCAGGTTTCCGTGTATCTGGCATTGCTTGCACTTCTTCACAAATTGATATGAATTTGTCTCCATGTTTGGCCAATAATAACCCAAATGCATGAGTTTCTTAGCTAAGGAAGGACCACTAGAGTGTGTTCCATAGATCCCTTCGTGTACATCTTGTAAGGTGGTTTGGGATTCTTCCTGTCTAAACAATGGAGTAAAGTACCATCTAGACCACGTCGGTATAGGGTGTCGGCAATAATGGTATATCAAGAGGTTTGGCATATAAAGGTTCATCGTTGGTTTGAAGATAAGTCAGGTGGGAGGGTGTTGTCCTTGAGGTAAGTGTAAACTTTGTTGTACCAAGGTGAATCAGATCCAACTAATAGGCATATGGAATGGGTTTCAGGAAGATCATAAGCTGGGTGCTGAATTGTCTCCACCAAGAACTCGTACCGTGACTCATTCTTTGGGATCTCGAGGAGTGAAGCAATGGTTGCCATGGCATCTGCTGCTTTGTTTTCAATGCGACGTATCTACTCAAAAGAGATGATCACAAAGTATTCCTTAAAGTCCTCTACCATCCATTTGTATGGGACAAGCTTCTCATCTTTGGTTTAGTAGTCGTCATTGACTTGGTTGATCACTAGCTGAGAGTCACCATAGACATGTAGCTCTTTGATTTTCCATTCTGTTGCCATTTTGAGGCCAATGACTAAGGCTTCATATTCTACTATGTTGTTGGTGCATGGGAATAACAGATGATAAGACCTTAGTATGGTGTCACCATGAGGAGTTACAAACAAGATTCCTGCCCCCGATCCATGGTTTGTGTAGGACCCATCAAAGTAGAGTTTCCAGGAATGTGTTGATATATTGAATAAGGATTCATCTAGAAACTCAAATTGCATTGGTGTGGTGTCCTGTAGTGGTGCATCTGCTAACTGATCCGCAATGATTTGTCCCTTGATAGCCTTTCTGTCTACATACTCAATGTCGTATTCACTTAGGAGCATTGCCCACTTGGCTAGGCAACCTGTTAGAGCTACTTTGCTTAGTAGGTACTTTAGTGGATCTATTTTTGCAATAAGTTTTACTGAATGTGCTAGCATATAATGCCAAAGTTTTTTGGAAGCAAAAACTACCGCAAGGCACGATCTTTCTATCTGAGAGTATTGCAACTCATAGCCCACCAATGTGTGACTGATGTAGTAGAAGGCTCTTTCTTTACCTTCATAATCTTGATGTGCTAGGAGGGCCCCAAGAGCTGTGGGTGTAGCAGATATGTACAGTAACAATGGCTTCCCTTGGATAGGAGGCATGAGAATAGGTGGATTCATTAGATATTCTTTCAATTTGCCAAATGCCTCTTCACATTTCACATCCCACTTAAATGGAATGTTCTTGTGTAGGAGATGACTGAAAGGTTGACACTTATTTGCCAGTTGTGATATGAACCTATGGATTGCTTGTAGCTTGCCTTGTAGAGACCGTAGTTGAGTCATGGGTGGTGGCATTTCCATGATTGCTTTGACTTTGGCCAGATCTACTTCTATTCCATTGGCTAATACAATGAAGCCTAGCAGCTTGCCTGAGGTGACTCCAAACACACATTTCTTTGGGTTCAACCTGACTTTGAATTGTTCTAGTCTCTGACATACTTTCTCTAACACATCCAGGTGTGATTCTCTTGTGAGTGACTTTGCAAGGATATCATCTACATAGTCTTCCATTTTGACATGCATCATATCATGGGATATAGTGGTCATAGCACGTTGATATGTGGCTCCTACATTCTTTAGCCCAAATGGCATGACATTCCAGTAGAAAGTGCCCCATGGACAAGTAAAAGATGTCTTATGCTGGTCTTCTAGTGCTATCCTAATCTGATTGTATCCAGAGAAGCCATCCATGAGAGACAACAAGGTATGCCCTATTGTTAAGTTGACTATGATATCTATATTTGGCAATAGAAAGTCATCCTTGCGGCAAGCTTTGTTTAGATCTCTGAAATCATTGCATAGTCTGACTCGGCCATTAGGTTTGGATACTTGCACTATGTTGGAGACCCATTCTAAGTAGTCTATAGCTCTAATGAACCCTACATCCAATAGTTTCTTGAGTTCCTCTTTTACTAGCAGTGCAATGTGTGGATGCATCTTTCTAAGCTTCTATTTCACTAGTTTCACACTTGGATCTAATGGAAGATGATGTAGAATCAAGTTTGGATCTAACCCTGACATATCTGCGTATAACCAAGCAAAATTGACTTGCTTTTTCTTGAAGAATGGTACAAACTTAGTCTTTTCTGGTGGGGTTAGAGACTTAGCAAAGTGAATGATCTTAGGCTATTCCTCTATTCCAATGTTAACAGGTTCTATAGGTTCCACAACAATCTGAGACTTTTCCTGGTGCATGTCATTGGGGAGAGTGTCAAGCCTTCCATCATTAGGTGCCATAGTTGGGTTTTCACCATTGGATGCATCCTTTATTTTTACTATTTTGGGATCTGACACTGCCACGGAGTGGTTTTCACCATCAGATCTAGTTTTTATTTTGATATTTTTGTGACTGGAAGGCTTAGCACCCTCTCCAAAATAAGCCACGGTATTAAGTTCAATGGTGAAGCTAGCTTTATGATCTCCTTTGGGTAGGTGGTCCCTAAGTTCCATGTAGTCAATATAGGCATCATCATTTTGGAACATATCTAGTTGTGGGGTTCCTTGTAGATCCCAGTCAATAAGCTCAAGATGCACAAGGGGGAGGGAGTCAAAGGATAGATCTGATTCGTTGATAGTTTGAATGGATATGCTAGGGGTATTGATGGGGAGAGTGTTCAGGATAGTACTTCCCTCCAAATTATTTATTGCATTGGAACTCGAACCTTCCTCGAAAGTTGTATTCTTAGGGATAGACAAATCACACTCTAACAATCTATGCAGTAGTGTTTGTCCCTCACAGTAGGGGCTATAAGTTTGAATGGTGTTAACCTCCTTTTCATCATAGGAATGCTCTGTCAGCTCATCCCACTCATACTCATTGGAATTTGTGTCACTATCCTCTTGAAGGGTATGGATCATTTCCACAAGACAAGCATTTGCTTTAGCTTTGCCCTTATCCTTATATCCTAGACCTTTTGTATTTCTCACCAATGAGGATGAAGAAGGTTGAATGGTACTATTCCTTCTTTTCTTAGGCCAATGGGGCATTGTCCTTCGTAACCCATTCTGTGTAAGATGGACTCACCTCACCCATAGATTTTTGTTGGGAGCCTAGGTGGTTCTTGTTGTGTGTTCTCTTCTTCTTCTATGTAGAGCCATTGTAAGACATCTCTTTCTTCTGTCTCATCTGATAGGGTCTCCCATTTTACAAAGGGAGCTATGGGAGATGCAGGAGGAGTAGATGGATTTAGAAAATGCTTGGGTCGCCCAAAGGATCTAGGAGAGAGAGTCATTTTGGCTAGATTGAGGTTGTGCTTGATGGAGTATTCCCCCACTCCTGTTTCTTTGATGGTAATTTTTTGCTCTTTGGGCTTGGATGAGGAAGCTTCAGAGGTAAAATCATGCTGTGGGCTAGGGGATGTAGATGCTCTATTATTGGGTATGATGCAATCAGGTTTTGAGAGGACAGAGTTGCAATGCTGAAAGGGGTCAGGATCACCTTGGATGGTGACTCGCTTGCTGTTATGAGGGAATTTTACGAATTGGTGATAGGTAGAAGGCACAACTTTCATGGCATGAATCCATGGTCTACCTAGGAGAATATTATAGGCTAGCTCCCTATCTAGGACTTGGCACACAACATTTTTTATCACTAGTCCCACTTGTATGGGTAATACCACTGTTCCTTTGGTAGTTCTCTCCTCTTCACCATAGGTTTTGATAGTAATCTTCTTCCTTGGATCAACTACATTTTCAGAGAATCCCAATGTAAGGACTAGCTTGAGCATGCAAATATTTAAACCGGCTCCCCTATTAATGAGAACCCTCTTGATGCGGTGCTTATGGATGAAGGCGATGATATGTAAAGGGGTGTTATGAGGCTAAGACACTGAGGGGTCATCTTTCTTGGTAAATGATATGGTATTGGAGGAGGCTAGATTTCCTGCCATGGATTGAAACTTCTCTTGGGCCAAGTTAGTGGGTACAGTCGTTTCCACTAAGGCTTTATCGAGAATCTCCTTATGAGAAGGAGATAGACGCAATAACTCCAAGATAGAAATGTGGGCAGGAGTCTTCCATAGTTGGTCTATGACACTATACTGATGGGGATTGGAATGAGAAGGTGACGACCTTGGAGGGATGGTATTCAATGTGACCTTATTGCTATGGGTGATGATGCTGCAATCAGTTTTGTTGGGTCTTGATTGTTGGTTAGACGTAACCACATTGATTCGTGGGACATGCTCTGATATGCAATTGATGGCATAATTGAATGGCACACTTGCGTAATTGTCATTACTATTCCCATTGTTCTAATTTTGCCTGTTGCAGTTGTTGTTGTTGTTGTTGTTATATGGCCTGTCATGATTGAGAAGTGGATCTTTGTAAGCCACATGCATCTCATTAGAAGTATGTTGTTGAGCACCTCCTTGATTTTGATCAAGTATGTGTTGAATAACATGTTTAAGACGGATATAATTGTTGGTTGTATGTCCTCTTCCTCTATGATACTCACAAAAGTCAGTGTCTTTCCAATAGTGAGGTTTGATTTGAGGTTCATAGTCGCTTGTTGGTGGTAGAGAGATTTCATTGTTGGCCAATAGCTTCCTTAATGTAGATTCTTGGGACTCACCCAGCGGTGTGAACTTTCGCCTTGGATTTGAGTTGAACCATGGTCTTGGATCCTGAGAGAATGTTTTGTTGGGCATAGCATTGTTCATCTCTCCTTTGGGAGTGAATATTGGTTGTTGTTTGGGAGCCGCCGCCTTGGGAGCCTAATATGATCTCTTGAGTCTCCCTTTCCTTTGTACTTATCAAATTTGGAAGCTTCAAACACAAAGGGGAAGGGAATCGTGCCCAAATTTTTATCAAAAGGGTATGGTGCAATATCTTCCAAAGAGTAAGTTTTAGTACTTGTTCCCATCTTGAGATCTGTCATTCGTTGTGTTAGACCCTCAATTTGTTTCCTCATTTTTTCCATAGGTATAGTCGGGTCCGCAACTTTCTTTCCTTTATCACCCTCAGTGTGATTTTTAGGTGTTTTCACTGTGGTCTCTTTCAGTGTATTGAGATCAAATTCAAAGGGGAGTTTGGGGAGTTTGAGTCCTAGACTCACAAGATGTATAAAGTACTTTTGAGGGTCCTCATGGAGAACTTTTTCTAGTAAGCGCTGAAATTTTTGATCTTGGAGGTGCCCTTGATAATCTTCATGAGAGATATCCTCATCACTATCATGAGGAGTAACGATGTGATTGGATGATCCATCCATTTCAAGCTATGTTTTGTATTGAGATCTAGTAAGAACCATGCAAGGCGATGTGGGATGTGGTGGGATGAAACTAGAGATTTTGGCAAGATGCCAGTGGAGACTGCTGAGGATAGGATATTTACAACAAGATTTGGATGAAAGAATTTTTCAATCAATGGTTCCAAGTAAGATAGCTGATACAAGATGATAGCCACTAGTAAGGGTACTCGATACCTATCTTACTGTGTAGGGACTAGTCATGCACCAAGACCACTAGCAAAGTTCTGTGACTTACTAGAGTTACTTGAATCCAAAATGACCTGATATGGGATACTTTAACTTCGGACTAGGGAGATTTGATAGAAGGTGAATGAGATGACTGATGAAAGGGATACTTTGACATGAAATGGATGAAAGAAGTGACTGCAAGGTAAGATCTGATCTCAGAATCCTGAACAAGACTGAAATGGGTGTCTGAAGATGATAAAAAGTTTCTCTCAAAGATTGTGGAAGTACTCACTGTCACACATGTGTCGGAAAAGATGCGCAACATAAACTGTAAATGCGTGAAAAGTTGATATATATGCGCAATACTGGTAATTTTCAAATGCGCTGCAACAGGTGGTAAAAGCACAGCAGGTCACTGCAGATGCGCAGCAAGTCAGTACAAATGCGCCGCTTCAGACAACAAATGTGCAACTCTAGTTTTTTCAGTATTTTTGCAAATTTTTGGTAATTTTTCTGATGTTTTTGGTATCTTTGGTTGCAAAATGGTCTCTTTTGATCTAATTTTCTCTATTTATAGCCAGAAGACACAGCAAACACAAAGAATGTTTTCATGTTTTTCTATTTTTTTGCAATTTTTTTGACTCTTTTTGGACTAAAAGGAAAAGCAAGTACAATCCTAGGTTTCAAATGGATTATAGGGGTTTTTGGCCACTAGAACAAAAAGGTGTTTAATGAAGGCAACCGTTTGAGTGGTTATACATGCGACAACACTACTCTCTGTTATGGAGTCTCCCAGCCTGCAAGGGTTTTGCCTTGGAGGGTTTTGGGGGAGGTTAGCTATCGGTATAACACAACTGCACTCGTTGTTTGAAGCTTTCGCTCCAAACATAATTTATTTATAGTGGATTGGTAGGGCTTGGCATCTAGCCTATTACCACTTAGAGTCATTCCTACTTGGATGAATGGTATCCAAGGGCAGGCCCCTCTAAAGAAAAAATACATGTGAGAATGATATGTCTGGCATTTTGGACACCCAAGATAGGGGAGAGCATAGGCCTGGTATCATTCCCAAAACATAGAAGATAGTGGTTCTTTTTCCCCTAGTTAAAATGAAAAAAACTAGATGAGCTATCTACTTGGGCAAGCATAGAAATTTTGTTAACTTTGAAGTGATGACAAGATAGCAGTGGTTCAATTTTACCCAGATAGCAATGATGTGTTTAATTTTTACCCAGATAGCACGAATTTGTTAACATTAAAGTGATAATCGAGATAGCAACGGTTCAGTTTTACCTAGATAGCAATGATGTGTTTAATTTTACCCAGATAACATGAATTTGTTAACTTTGAAGTGATAATCGAGATAGAAATGGTTCAGTTTTTACCCAGATAGTAATGATGTGTTTAATTTTACCCAAATAGCAATGTGTCTAACTACAAAAGATGGCAAATAGCAATGATTCAATGATATGCAAGATAGCAATGATTGAATTACCGCCTTCCTAGTTAAGACTATGTGAGATTTGCATGAGCATCCATTTACTTTCCCATTAGAAATTGAAGTGTGAGTTAACAAGTGCAACTATATGATTCTAAACCAGTACCTAGCCTGTAAACAGATCAAGAGTGTTCCTACAAAAATATGTTAGCATTAGCGAAAAACTTCAAGGAAACCCTAAAAATCGCTGTCTAGATTAGATGCACAACTTCGAAGCTTAAATGCGCAAAAACTGAGCTCAGAAGCACCGCAGTACATATATGCTAAGACAGAGGTCAAAAGCATAGGAAAATAGTATATATGCATCAAACTGACAGATGCGTCGTATCAGAGGATAAATGTGTCAGAACAGGGTCTGTATGCACCAAAAGAATGTATGCGCCGGAATAGACAACAGATGCATCGGACCAGAGACTGTATGCACCAAAAGAATGTATGCATCAGAACAGACAGCAGATGCATGTTAGGATGTGTTAGATGCGTGGTTTCTTCCTGTGTATGGCTTTCTAAAACATAAAAACTCAATTTTTGGGTTAAATTTGGGGCTAGGCCCCACGGTGGGTGCCAAAAATGTTAAGGGAAAAGTGGATCTAAATGAATAATCAATATATCAATATCAATGATACCCAAAACTCAATGAAATAATGAACAAAAGAGATCAATCAAACAATGAACAATACAAAGCAAACCTCCTTTAATTCTCAGCTTCCATTGATCGCCTATCACAAATGATCTTGTCTATGAATATGGCCCTTAGAAGGTGTACTTCCTTGCTATGATTCCAAGATGTTCAAATGGGAATGGCTATGATAGTTTCACCATGAAGATGAGCTTCACAACAATGATAGTAGTGTGTAGTAACAAGTTTGATCCCAAGCAATGAAGGAATTGGTGCCAAAGGCGCGCTGTAATTCCTGCATAGTAACAATACTTAAAGCTTGGATGAATGAAATGGAGGAATAAGGTTCAATTTATAGACTTGAGATAAAGAAGAGATCAACGGTTGAGAAGAAATGAGTTGATCAATGGTTGAGAATGGTTGAGGAACGTGCGCGAATAGAAAGAAGACAAGTATCTTTCTCTATTTTGCATGAGAGGAATTAATAAAATAGAAGAATGAGTTAACTAAAGAGATAAATCAATTAAAAGAATAGATTAATTAGTTAAGAGACTAGAACTAGAGAATAGAAATTGCATGAGGATGAGAAGATAGTTTAACTCAATAAAATATTTGGAATATTCAATTGCATGTGCACAAGGATTGAATTATATTTAGAGATAACTCAATTTAGAAGAAATGGACAACTTAAATAAATATTTGATTTATTTAAATTTAGAGAAGATATTATTGGAAGAGACAATTAAATAATTGATATTATTTAATTTAGAATGAATTTGGAAGAACTAATTAAATAATTGTTATTATTTAATTTGTTGGAGGAATTAGAAGAATTTATGATTTTAATTAAATAAATTGATTTTATTTAATTGTTGGGAGAATGTGAATCAAATAAATAAATTTGTTTATTTATTTATTGATAGAGGAATTTGACTTAAATAAATATTAAGAATATTTATTTAGACAGAGTCGTGTCATTTTTAGGTGTATACACATACAGATGAAAATCTAGCGGATATGTTTACGAAGGTAGTGACAAGGGAGAAGCTAAGCTCCTCTTCAGCTTCGGTTGGTCTTCAAGACTGAAAACAAAAAATTAAAATAGTAGAGTCTAGGGTACTTATTTCCAGTGGGAGCTATAGGGTCAGTGGTGTTATGATTAGTCTCCAAGTGGGAGATGATATGGTGTGGAGTCTGATCAGTCTCCAAGTGGGAGATTGTTTTTATATGGAGCCTAATCAGATTCAGAGGTTAAATTTTCCCCTTTTATCAGCGTAGTTTCCCCCCAAATTATTTAACAAGGGAGTGCAGGGGGCAGAGCCCCTCCTACGAGGCCTGGGGGGAAGCCCATGGTGGGGGTCTGGGGGCAGCGCCCCTGAAGAAAAAATTGCCTAGTATTTTATAAAGGCGTCGGGAGTTATTTTTTCTATTAGCTGACATAAAAAACCCTATTTTGTAACTAACATAAATCTTGATAAAAATGTCTAAGGGTTAGGGTTTCCATTGATACTATATTGTAGCATTTGCAATGGCATTGAGTTGCAGGGATTGCTGGTTGTAATCGGTTTGATTTACTGGATAATAATATTAGACTCTCTGTTGGTGGATGTAGCTCAAGTTTGGGTGAACCATGTTAAAATTGTCTCTCATTGTTATTATTTTTTGTGTATTTTCATTCGTCTATTTAATCTTTATTTGCATTTAATTGATATCTTATGTCGGCTAACCCTAACATGAATTTGAGTTAAGGCTGAAGCTACATCCATTAATGCCTCAGACCCTAGGCTATGAAGCTTCTTAAAGGGTAAAATTAGGGCTTTCTACATTATTTTCACAAGCATAAATAGAGTCTCGGTGCACAACAAGCTTCCAGATGAACGAGAGAAGGAATTTCAAGCTTTTGTAAGAATAAAACTAGTAATTTTACTCTGTTTGACCACACTCAGTTAAATTCTAAGTTGATTGCTTGTCTAGAGGGTAGAATATTATTGAAACAAGAAACCCTAATTTGATAGAAATATTTTGAAGAAATGAGTCAAACCAATTAGTCCTCCATGTCAAAATGAAGTTTGGATGAGGACCTTATGGTCTGATTCCCAGGGTCTGTCAGACGTCCTCTAAATGTGCACGATCCCAGGGGGAGAATGACAAAATTCTAGACCTTTGCTACAATTACAAAGATGCCATATTGCCTGTGTTTGGTTGGGTTCTCTTTAAGTACTGGCATGATAGAAACAAACTTCAAGGTCCCAGTTTGTAACGATTGGTCCTTAGACCTAGCCAAGATGATTTTTCCTAATGTGTTTCTCAGCCCAGACTTGGTAAGGGCAATTGCACAGAGATATGACCTAGATACAAAATCAGTCCTAGTAGGGAATAACACCATGATGATAAAACTCACAAAGGAATATATCTCAAATGTATTTAACCTAAACCCTACAGCCGCTAAGAAAATTGACCTGAATGCCTTGAAGGAAGGATACAAAAATGTTAGATATGGATATAGAGACTTCAACATGCCCAAGCATAGACCAAAGGGGGTAGATGAAAAACTAGTAAAAATATCAGATAGGGAGGAGGGGCCTTTTGAATGCTCCCAATTTATGCACTATTTTGTAAGAACTTACCACAGTCTCTGTCAGGTACTTGCGAGAGATGCCATGGATAGAATACCAGTTGCTTTGATGATGATGGCAGTTAACATTTAGGGTCCATCCACAAAAGAGCCATATGATTATGCCTCATACATAGCAGAAAAAATGCATAAGAAAATGATTGGGGGTAAAAATAAATGTATATTGTGGATGCTCATGTGGATTTTACATGGTATTCATTAATGTGCCATATGATTTTGTTTTCTGTATTGGGCATGTGGCACAGGGATTTACATGTTAAAGAGATTGATTTAGAGGGAAACATGTTGCTTGTTCAAATGTGGACCTTCATGTTGGACATGCATTGCATTGATTCTGACTATGTGATTTTTGAGGAACACTTTGTAAGGAGAGTAATTGGGTTTTTAGAGCCAGAGGGGGAAAGAATACATGCAAATGTGCTAGATTTTTAAGGCCTCTGGATAGGACCCCTGAATTGGGGATAGAGCATAATTGGGGTGACTAGTTTCTGCATATCCACACCACCTACATTAGGATTTATGGATGCGAGGATGCTCCATATGTTTTACCCAAATATGTGCCCAAAAGGATTGCCTTTTTGGAGATAATCAAATGATTGAATGAGTCTGATAAAGAACACTTGAGGAAGCACAAGAAAGGCTCATTCTTTTCCACTTCCATCAAATTCAGTGATTTTATAATGGTTAACAAGGATGGCTTAGATTAGATTGACTCAATTTTGTAGGTTTATAGGATGAATGTAGAGAAACCCAGGGTATTTGACCTTGAAGGTTTTATTAACAAAGTAAGGGTGAGTATGAAAAGAGCACGTTACATTCATCAGGTCTTTCATGATGAGGACAAAGTTAGAAATTGCTTTACCATGGTTGATGTTCACAATTTAAGGGAAAAATGGGAAGCAGTCATGGCAGGAGAGAGGGTAAGAAAGAATTTGAATGTTGCTTACCTAGGGGCCTTTGCAAAGATAAAAGTGTTGTTATATGGAGCCTAATCAGATTCGAAGGTTAAATTTTTCCCACTTTTATCAGCATAAGGCTTGATAAAAGTGCCTAAGGGTTAGGGTTTCTGTTGATATTGCATTATAGCATTTGCAGCGGTATTGAGTTGCAAGGATTGTTGGTTGTAATCGGTTTGATTTGCTGGATAATAATATTGGACTCTCTGTTGGTGGATGTAGCCCAGATTTGGGTGAATCAAGTTTAAAATTGTCTCTCGCTGTTATTATTTCTATGTATTTTTCATTCCTCTATTTAATCTTTATTTGCATTTAATTGATATCTTCTGCATGCAATTCCTAACAAAAAGATCCAATGATGAGGATTCAAATGATTTTTGACAATGCAAATGAGCTAATTGGCAGTGCTCCAACAGGTGAGGAGAGGCCAACCTACTAGCCCAGTAACTCAGGAGGAGGATATGTTAGAAAAAAGGAATTACTTGATTTTCCCCCTACCAAGAAAGCAAAGATAATTGATCTAGAAAATCCATAAGAGATTAACATTGTAAACTTGGAGGAGGAAGCAGAAGAACAAGAATAAGAAGCTTCCCATCAGGTGAAATCACCTAACAGAATAAGACCTTATGTTTCCCCATATAATAGACTGGCAAGGTTAGTAACTGGTTAGCATGTAGACACAAAAGGTGTCAGAGTATTGGCCTGTACACAATTCATGGAAGATGATGACTTTATCAACACTCCTAAATTCAGGAGTTATGTATTGAAGGTTGGGAGTGAGGAGTTCCAAAAGAGGATAGAGGAGGCCAAAAGTGGGGTAGATCAGTCACAGTATGAGGCCATCACTCAAAAAGTATTAAATGAGGTGAATCAAGACATTAGTGGGATGACCCCAGAAGAAGGGAGGGCCTTAGTTACCAAAAGCAATGTGTTTCTTCTCCCACATTGGACCTTGTTAGATGCCATTGCATATGACACAATAACTAGAGAGGATTCATAAGTGATAGATGAACAAGTAGAAAAGGCACTCTCTGGTGCAGCTTTTAATCCTAGGTTTGAAACCTTAGCAATATGGGCATTGGCCCCAAATGATAATAAGCCTAGGATTGGATTGGGAGAATTAATAGGGGATGTCATAATCAAAAGAGTATCAAGTACTCCAGTTCCCCAAGATGCTAACCTAAATGTGCAAATAGCACATTTCGTAGAGGCAGTAACAAGTAAGCTGCAGAAGGACCATGATGACCTGTTGCTGAAGTATTGGTAGGTTGTTGCTGAGCTAAACAGGTATAAAGAGTAGCTATTGTTAGGGCCTAGCACATCAAGTGCTCCAACTGTAATACAAATTGCAAAGACATTTCCAATTGATACAAAGCCATTGCTATCAGAAATAAGAGAATTGAAGGAATAGGTGAGGAAATTGAAAGATGAAAAGAAGAATTCAGTCAAAGACATGGTCACAAATTTGATAAATCATAGGATGACCAAAGTTCAAGCAAGGGTAGATGAAACATGGAAATCATATTCAAGTCTGACAATGGCCCTAGACAAGAATGAGTAGGATAAAGAAAGCCTTGAGACTATGAGCAGAGCGTGGCTGTCAAGAACTAGAGAGGTAAGGGACATTCATAGATGCTCAAGGTTTGATTCAGATGCACCACCTAAGAGAAAGTTGACACTTGACATGCTACTGATACTTGAGGAAGTCGTAGCTTTCCAATTAAAGTTGGACAAGGTCTTGGTTGATAAAAGATATTTTATTGAGAAAATAGATAAGAAAATAATGCCATGCATATTGGAAAATGATGGACAGGTACAAGGCCTAGACAAGTGGAAGGCTAACTTTGAGAACATTGCCATCCAATTAATATCTTCCTGTTGTACCAATGGGGATCCGAGCATGAAGATTTTGAGCTCAACATTGGACAAGTTGCATGTGCTTGAAATAAATTTTGAGTTGTTCTGTAAGGAGTCAAAGATTTTGTTGGATGCAAGGTACACGTGGTATAATGAGAAGATATCAAAGTTGATTTCTTTTCAATGACCATCAGAGAAGTCATATGCAGCCTAGATAGAGAAGTATGGATAAATATGTCTGATATGAACAAGTAACTAACATCCTCTCTTCATTTATGTGACAGGGCTTCCCTAGTCAAATGTACTTCTTCCAAGAAATTATATTGTCTTTTCTCTATTCAATATGTAATTAATTTCCCAACACCTATGAACAGTAGCTTGTAATGTAAGATTCATGTAACCAACATAGGATAATGAATGTTGAGTACCATGTTCTTGTTTCTATAAAAGAACTGGTATGATTACTTTGTAATGTTGTTGAAAGATTGGGATTTTGAGGAGTGAATGCAATACAAGTTTTGACCAGTTGCCTTATCTATGGTGTTGTAAGTTTTAGTTTAATGTGTTGAATGTGTTTTTCATAAGCAATTTATTAGTTTTAGGTTGAATTATATGAATAATGTTGTAAGCATGTGTTTCTATTAACTGTCTCCATTGTTATCTGCATTTTTCTTTTGAACAAAGTGGCTAAGAGTTTTTTGAGTTCTAGGGTGCACATTTGTTGCATTGCATATTTGGTTTCTTGCTTCTATTTAAGGAATAGACTAACATGATTTAGATCAAATATGGGGAGTAGTATGTTTGATAATAGGAATATTTATAAGAAAAGTTGATAGAAATACTGAATCTTGGTAGTTGTCTACAAGACAGGAATAAAATAGACCCTCTGAAGTCTGTATGTTTACTTGGCTTATGGAAGATCATTTGCATGTTTAAAGTTTGACTCTGTACCCTAAGATAGGCACTGATCAAAGGCTTGGATTAATTTTATGAACCAAACCCTAATATGGCAACCAAATATATAAAAACAAAATCAATTCATGATCTTAAATTTTAAGATTTTAAAAGTAGGATTTTAGGTCTTGAATCATGTGACACACAACAATGGATTAATGCCCAAAGCTAGCCACTCTGCATTTATCATACAATTTTGGTCTATATAAAAGAGGATTTATCTGCTTATTGATCAATACCTAGTTGAAATCAAGATAAACCATATGGGTATTGAATAAGGGAATACCCCCTAGGTTATGCAGAGCCTAAAGTGGAGAGGAGACAGAGAGTCAATTTTTTTCATTGGCCACTGACCTAAGGATCATGTAGATAAAAGATGGCTACTTTTTAGGGGAACTTGGACCATCATTTGGGAACACCAATAGATTGGCGACTCTGTTGGGGAGGTTGGAAAAGAACCTAGACTGTAAGTTTGGATCCTATTCATGGGTGGCGACTCCAAGAAAAATCTCCCAGCCAGTGAAAATAGAAGTTGCATGCAGGGGAGAAGATCTTTGCAAAACCCCTTGTTCTAAGAATTACCAAGAAAAATGTATAGGAAGAAAGGAGGTACTCAGCCAAGTCAAGAAGGTTCACCAAGTCCTAGGAATAATGATGATCCCCAAAATAGTGTTAGGTCTCCTAGGAAACAACAACATTTCTCAGCCGCAGAGGCTAATATTCAAGAGATTTATGAGAAACAACAAAGTGATGGGTTGAGAATAGGATCTGATATGTTTGAAGAATATCCTTTTCTAGATCCCCCTGATAGGTTTGAAGATACAGAATCGCCAAGGGATACTAATAACCCCAATGTGATGAGACCATCCTCTTCTATGCCAAGAGAAGAGGAATTAGTAGAATAAATCGGGAATCTCAAGGTTGAACTTGATTACTTGCAAGCCTTTAAAATAAGAGATGAAATGGGACAAAAGGTGGAAGCCTTGAGAATTGCCCATCAGAATGCAGCTCCCACTCTTGATAATGCAAATGTATCAAGAAATTGATAGGCAAATGATGTTTAAAATCAAAAGAATAACCAAAACATACTTGGAAATAATCAAGGGCTTGACCAACATGTAAATCAAAATCCACAAAATAATCAAAGACAAAATGCAAATAACAATAGAATACCACAGAATAATGTGAGAAATCAAAATGCTCATGGTAATGCAAATAGGAATGCTAATGCAAACCAGTTTGGTAGGAGACCCATGTAGTTGGATAGATTTAGACAATTAGACTTCACTGGCATTCCTAGATACCCTAACCCCATTCACAATGATATCAAGGTTGAATTGCCAAAATTCTCAGGTAACAATGTTGTGTCAGGTGAAGACCAGTTGAAGGATTTCCTCAACGTAATGGATAATTTTGAAGTAGAACATGAGGATGTTTTCATGAAATTATTTATGCAGTTCTTGATAGATGAAGCCCGAGAATGGTAGAGAAATTTGCCTGATCAAAGTGTTGCATCATGGGACAATTTTAAGAGGATTTTTAGGGAGTAGTATGGGATAAGACTGACCCTAGTTTCATCATTAATGAGTTCACAAGTATTGATAAAGGGTCAAATGAATTTGTTTCTAATTTCAATGCTAGGTTTACCAGGGTTTTGAACAAATTGCCACCTCATATGAGGCCAAATGAATCAATGTGTATGGTCTTGTATACAAATGCCTTCGATGCCAAAACAACATATGAACTGAGAGATAAAAGTCCAGCTAGCATTAGGGATGCTTTTAGAATTGCAACCAATATAGAAAATAATAGGAAGGCATCAAGTAAAGGAAATAAAAGGGATGATGTGAGAATCTTGCAAAATCCAAACAATAAAACTCAGAATGCTCAGAGTAACATCTCCACATCTGAGGATAAATTAGACAAATCAATAACTACTTTCAAAGTCTTAAGTTACAAATTTGCTAATAATGAAAAGGGACTTGGTCCTGAGAAATAGAGTTATCAGAGACAAGAAAAGAGACCACAACTACATGATATGCCATATAACATAAATTGGCACAATGGTAAGCCTATCCTAAATAATAAAACTGATCAAAGGTCTTAGAATACTAAAGAAACTCCTGACCCCTTGAAGAAGATTGTCAATAATGTTGAGGATACTCCATGGTGTATAGTATGCTAGATGCCTCACTCACAATCTCAGTGCATGATTGCTCAATCCTTTTATAATGATGCTAATGCTTGTAAAAAGTGTAATGAACCTCATTGTGTTGAAGATGATAGTGTTAACATGCTTTTTGCAAATGGAGAGTATTCCTCCTCTGATGAGGCAGATGTAGATACAGATGTGAATGAAAGAAGGTGTTATAAGGATCGAATCTACCATCAAGTTTTCTCAGATGAAGAAAGTGAGGATCATCAGGTTTATGCCCAAGACTCACATATTCCTTTGGTTAATTTAAAAAAACCTTCTGATGAGAAAATCAGAGCTCTTACAACTGTTGTAGTAGCCCAGGTTAAGAGCAACTAGAAGCTCAGGAATAAAGCTCAAGTAGGTAACTCAGGCTAGCCAAGAAGCATCTTTGTAAAGCAACCTCAGCATAATCAGAGAGAGCTTGAATCACAGAAAAAATAGGGTAATAACAATAAAAGAGATCCAAAAGAAAAATCAAGTCAAAACACTAAAAATTCAAAAAGTAAGGTTTCTCAAAGCAAGGAGAAGACTAAAGGTCCACATGTCATGGATGATAGTAAAAAAGCCACAAGAGCTAAGGGTGGACCAACTCATGAGAAGAGTAAAAACTTGGCCCAAGCTATGACTATTATAAAAAAGTATGCCCCATTTGATATAACTTAGGCTTTATCACATATAAAAGTTTTAGTCCCACTGATGGAAATGATGAAAATTGAGGAGTATAGAAATAAGGCATTGTCCCTGATTTCAGGAATATCCCATCAAGCAGGACACACAGCTCAAGATAATAACAAAACTCAAGAGGTGGGTGATGATGAGGAGGAAATTCTTGAGGTTTGCTTAGGAACAATAGTAAAAAAATGCCCATCATAGGTAGAACCATTCCATGTGTCCCTTATTGTTAATGGGAAAGTGATCAAGAATTGCATGCTTGATTCAGGTGCTTCAATGAATATCATGCCCTTGGCTATTATGTAGTAGATTGGATTGAATATAGATAAGGCATGTGGAAAGTCTTATGCTATGGATGTTAGAGAAGTGCCAATTATAGGGATTATGAAGAATGTGGACTTCATGCTTGTAGCCTATCCAGAAAAAACCTATACAATGAATATGTCAGTAGTTGATATCAAGCCACAATATGGTATGCTATTGTCTAGGAGGTGGGCAACACTGATTGGAGGAAGTATGCAGTTGGATTTGTCATATGCTATGTTTCCCATGAATGGTAAGGATGTCAAGCTAATTAGAGAGGAAAGAGCACCAGATACAGTTGAGGATCAAGAACCAGAAGATCAATTTTTTTTGTGGACACTGATTGTGAAAACTTCAGGATTGTGTCATGTGATCAGGATGCAAAGGAGAAAGAACCTATTGATGAGGAGCTTGAAAGATAGAAGGATCATAATGGCTTATGGACCATGTACTTTGATGGTGCTTGTTCAAAATAAGGTTTTGGTACAGGAGTGGTATTTTTGTGTCCTACTAGTAAGATCCTTAAATTCTCCTTTCTATTGAAGTTTGCTTGCACAAATAATATTACGGTATATGAAGCTCTGCTACTAGGATTGAAAGGTTCTCTTAGGCATGGCATTAAATTGTTGAGGGTGTTTGGAGATTCTAAACTAATAGTTTCCCAATTAAGAGATAAATATGCTTCAAAGAATAAAAGGTTGAAACAATATAAACATGCAGTTTGGGATACTATTGAGTTGTTTGTTGCATTTTCAATAAATTGGATAGAGAGATCAAAAAATGTTATGGTAGACTTCTTGGCTAATGTGGCTATTAGGCCAGATGATATTACATTATCTAATGTCACAAATGTTGAGATTAAGATCAGACCAGCAATGCTAGACAACATATCTAGTTGGCATGTTTTTGAGGATGACAGGGACTTGATAAAGTTTCTGCATTGCATAGATGAGTATGAGAATCAGGAGATAGATTTCCAAAACTTTGTGGAAGTTGTGGATGGGAAGGAAACTCTTTTTGGAAAAGAAGTAATACAACTCAAGACTAATAAAATTCCAAGAGGGTTAGTGGATTTAGAAAGAGCATTTGATAATAGGGATCAATTTGTAGCTAAGACATCCCCTCACATGGAAGATTTGGAGGAAATAAATTTGGGTACACACAATGCCCCAAAGAAAGCGTATATTGGAAAGAAACTGAAGCCACATATCATGGCAATGTTAATAGCACTACTAAGAAAATACAAACATGTCTTTGCCTGGTCATATGAGGACCTAAAATCCTATAGAGAGGACTTATTTTAGTATGAAATCCCTCTAAAGCCTGGAGCTAAACCATTCAGACAGAGCCAGAGGCCTATTTGAAAGGAAGCTAGGTGTGCAGAAATCGCTTCTTACACTAATCTAATGAGGCATTTGGAGTGCAAATTCTTTTTATCCTTTACAGTTATAGTGTTATTAACCCAACAACAGAGATATTGTAGCAATACACATACACACAGAAAGAAGATAGAAGAGAGAGAGAGAGACAAGATATACATGGGGAAAACCCTTACAGGTGAAAATCCCCACACTCCAAAACATAGCTCAAATGTATTCCAGTAAACAATGAAGGTTACAATATAGTTTTAGAGCTAATGCTCTTGTAGGAGTCTTTGACACTCGTATTTGGAGACAATCCAGCAATATAACAGTACTTGTCAATCACATAAAACATCTCCTCTCCAAAGCACCTGTTTATATAGAAGATGCAAGTCAAAAATGGCTCTATCTTGAGATGGGCGTACAACATGGCCTCGTGGCCCAAAACCCACGCCTAAGGACACTTGTCCAACACTGCAGGGTGTTCATGACACTTGTCATATCACCCCATCCCAAAGAGGTCTCCTATTCCCAAGTTGGGAAATGACAGATACTCTTACGACACTTATGATTGTCATAGAATCCGTCATAGCTATCATATCTTACAGTTGTAAGAGAATCTATCATACATAGGATAAAAATAGCATATTCTCTTACAACATGTCATAACCCTCCTTGGGGCACCCAAATATGCCTTCTTCCAAGATGCCTTGTGATACATGTCTTCACCTATCATAGAATCTTCCATTTACGACTCTTACTCGTCATAGATTTGTCATAGGAATCTGTCATAACCGTTTCAGTCAATATTCCCTTACACACTATCCAAGATGCTGACACATGGCAAAATATTCCTACCACTAGGTGGGAGCCTATCTCCACATGGAGTGAGTTGACCATCCTAGTCATCTTACAAGTGGAGTGACAACTCACTATGCCACTTCACACTAAATGACAAAATAAGATGTGCAACAAAATGACAACATAGGCTAAATAAATAAATACAATGAAATAATACAAGGAATTACCAAGGTTAAGACACCTTAATTCCCAACACTATTAATCCTACCTTAGCTCCAAAAATGCAAGAATAGCTTGTTGTGCCTTGCACACACGCCCCATTTCACGAAATAGGGACCCCCTCTTTCAAGTTTTGGTTTAGAGTGTCTATCCGGTTTATCTGATTCCTAAGATGTCAAAAGATAGTCAATTGCATTTCTTACCATGTTAGAAAGGTTAGTGTCATTAATTCATCTTAAAATCCATGAAGTCCAAGTGCTTGCCTTCATTAAAATCAAGTCTGAGTGTCATTTGTGCTAAAAACCCTTTCATCTGACTTTTGCGTTGAATTTCAAGTCATCTGACTTAGCGTTGCAAAACATATCCTCCGACTGAGCACTAAACTCCATCGTAACTAACTTAAGTTGGAAGGAAACCAAAACCACGCAAGTCTGATGACCTTGAAACCCTTGCAAAGTGCTAAAAGAGCTTCCCTCCGACCCTGCGCTATAATTTAATACAACTAACTAAGTCGGTGACCTTTAAAATTCGTGCATGGTCGGTGATCCCAATTTCTTGTGCAAATTTCAAAACAACTCTGTAGTACACCTGACTGACGCACCGTACCCCTGTATTTATAGTGAATGAAGGGGAGGGATAAATAGGTTTTTTCTCTCATTTGAGCTCATTCTGCACTATTGAAATCAATTGGAGAGCTCTGCGAATGATGTGGAATCAACCTTCTACAAGCAACATGCAGATTCAACCCAAAAGCATTCTCACCTGTGTATTCTCATTACACTTCACCTCTACAAACCAGGTAAGTGCTCTTTTCACTAGCCTAGGGTTTTTCTTATAAGTTAAGGTTTGCAAAAATGGGGGTTTTCCACGCCAAATCAAATCTCAGTTTCTTTATAGGGATCTGCAAATACATTTAACAATGAATGAGTTCATTTTGTAAAGTCAAAAATATGGTTTCACTTTGGTTTGTGTAGTTATTCTTGGAAAACCCTAGTTAAAAACAGAGCTAGGAGGTTAACTGTCAAATGCAATGTTATTCAAAAAACCTCTATGTGCGTCTAAACTAAAACAATGCTCATGAAATTGTGTTAAAACCCTCCTTTATATCCTTAGTGATGAACTTCCAAGTAGATCTAAGGTTTATCAATTCATATGGTTATGTTGCACCAGAAACAAAACTCATTGACTTAACGTCAAAAATCGATCCAACCAATCTGTGAAATTTTGTAACCAGTTTTAATCGGTCGGTGACCTTGAAAACCCCCACCAAAATCCTAAGTCCATCTTGTACTCAAAATGCCATTGTCCAACTTGGCACAGAATTTTGCCTTCTTCGACTAGGTCAGACATGTCCAAAAGGCCTGCTAGGTCAATCCATCTCAAAACTCGCGCCAAGCAGGATAATTAGTCTAGCGCTAAAAATTGTCTTCTTTGACCTCGCGCTAAAAATTGCTTCAACTGACTTAGGTCAGACAGCTCTAGAAAACCTGCCAAGTCAGTTAGTCTTCAAGACCACGCAAAATGCATCAAAGGATCTGGTGCTAAAATCTATCTTGTCTAACTTGCGCTGCTAACCCAACCGACCGACCTCCAAGACCCATTTTTAGTTGGTCACACCTTAATTCTGTGCAAGGTCGGACGTTCATGAAATCCGTGCCAAGTATTATAATGACCAAGTGACTACATGCCTTCAGGTCGGATGACCTCAAATCTTGTGCAAGGTCGGTTGACCCCCGATCTCGCACTTTGTCCCTGAGAGGTTGAATGACCCTCGAATTAGCGCAAAACATGCAAAATGACCGTTTTGATGAAAATTTCAAAGGGTAAATGATCTGTTGGATTGAAATGAATACTGCATTAATGAAATTATGTTGTTTTACATCTCTTGATTCATGTTTTACAGTATTTAAACCATTTATTGCATAAATTAGCATGGAATGTAATGTTGTTTATCATTTTTATCATGTAGTAAATGTAGTAAATCAATAGAATTCTCAGATTTGTGCACTTCATAGGATAAGCATTTGTAACTTATTTAGATAGATATTGATTTCATAACATGACTTAGTGGTATAGCAGTTAGCTTGGTAATTATGCATTTCAAACTTAGGAATTAGAGGAACCTTTCAAATGCATCAAGACTTATGAGGTCCAGTCATGCAGGTTAAATGATTGCAAGAGCCCAAGCCATGAGGTATGAATTCAAAGGCATCCCTCCCAAAACCAAGATCTCCACTGGATGGAAAAACATAGGAGACACTGATCTAGGTCATATTGACTTAGATGACTTTTGACTTCAAATATTTGGACCTAATCCAACCCCAAGGGCCAAGAAAGTCAAAGACAGTGAGATTGCAGAGGCTGTTGCCTTCCCAACTTCAGCTCAATGTGCAGAGTTAATAGTAGCCTATGCTAATAGATATGACATCATGACTAGGACAATACAAACTCCCAATGGAGATGTACTAGCAGACCTAAGTCCACCATCCTTAGCAGAAACCTTTGGGATCCCATGGTACCCAGTGATGACTATGCCAGACAAAACAGGTGCAGAGGCCACATATAAGAAGGATATGGATACATGTAAGAAGCACATCAATGAACAATGGATGAAAAGAAAAAGATTTGTCATTATCAAACTTCCTTAGGTCCTATACAGAAGTGATTTTCATGATGAAATAGGGGATTCGATGACTCTACTCAGTAGAATATATGGATTGCCCACTGCATCAACATTTGAAGGATGGATGTTCCTGATAATAGAAGAGATAATTATTAAAGACACCAAATTCCACTGGGCTCAGATATTGAGTGACAACATGCATGAGCCATTCAACAATTTAAGAGATAAGCAATTTTTCAAATGGACCTCTTATGTGGTGTATGCATTGGAAAGGAGAAATGAATATGTTGGATTGTCAAAGGTAGGAGAAGTTAGAAATGATGAGCAGCATCAAGTCAAAGTTTATGAATGCTACACCCAACTGACACTGTCCCAATCTCTCATCCATTTCAAAAAGGTAAATGATGCCTTTATAATGTACATAACTAGACTGCTGCAAGGAAAAACAACCCTTAGAATATCCATTGAGGCCATTAATGAAGTCACAAAATATGGAAGGTGTTACATACAATTTGAGAAATTCACTTATCTAAAGTTTCAAGGCTTCACTGGAATGGCCTATAGACTGCCTCGTTATCCCACTAACAAAGTAGTCCTTTTGGAACTGTCAAGGCAGTTAATAACTTGTGCAGAAAAGTTGAAACATCTACATAGAACAAATGTCCAGTTTCCCATCCTATTAGGTAAAGGTAACTATGCATGTGTTTCCCTAGGGGTAGCTAAACACTCAGATACATAGCTCCAATTGCTTAATCTCCATCTACACACAAAGAGAAATCATTTTAACCGAAATAGAGTAATGGAGAGATTTGTAAGCAAGAAGTTGTTCCATAAAATGCACTTGGAAGATTTTTGGGCCAATTGTGTAGATGACTATGAAGTGTTGAAGAGGGCCCATTCAAGATTGTCCTTGGGATTTATAAGGAAGTTCCACATCATAGTAGTCCCAGATCAACTCGAAGATGATGAGAATGTAATGCACAGAAGATCTTGGGAAGCTCAATATCATCAACCAATTCCCTTGCCAAATTGGCCCAATGCAGAAGAAAGTTCCTTGGATAAAGTAATGAAAGAACCAATAAGATTAAGTAAGGCATGGGTTAGAACCAATAATACTAAGGCATGGATAGTAATGAAAGTTCCTTGGGCTATTAGTGGTAGTGGTACAGATCCAAAGATGGGCAGTCTTGTTTCTACACTTCTTTTAGAAGAAATGAGAAGAAAATCCAAAAATGGTGGATCCCAAGATGCTTTACATGTAAGGGGTAGAACTAAGGAAAAGACACCCAAATGAGATAAGAACAAGGGTATATCTAAAGGTCATTCTAAAACCCCATCTAGTAAGAGCAAGGTAAAATGTTGGAACTGTGGCTTGAACGAGGACATGTGAAGAAAGATTGTAAGAGCAAGAAAAAGAGCTCAGATTATTCCACTAAAAAATCCTCTAAGGATGGTGATAATGATGCATTAATTATTTCAGCTAACACAATAAGTAATGATGCTTGGCTTATTGATTCAGGTTGCTCCTACCATATGACTCCCAACAAGGAGTGGTTCTCAAAATATTCAACATATGATGGAGGTAAAGTTTTCCTTGGTGACAATAGTACAAAATAGATAATTGGAAAAGGAAAGGTAAAGTTGTATTTCAGTGATGGAAGGGTTAAAACCCTTCATGATGTTTTGCATATTCTAGGACTAGCAAGAAACTTACTTTCTGTATCAAAGTTAAATGATTCTGAAATGAATGTGGCATTTGATAAGTCTAGTTGCAGGTTGGTGAGAGGGAATTGGGTGGTTGCTAAAGGATCTCATATGGGAAACTTGTTTAGATTAAATGTATCTACTTTGAATAATTCAGCCAATGTAACAAACACTAAAAATACATGTATGTTGTGGCACCATAGATTGGGCCACATAAATGAAAAATGTCTTAGGACTATTATTAATAAAAAATTAGTTGACGGTATTTTAGATTATTTTGTTGGCAAAAGTGATTTATGTGAGCATTGTGTGCTTGGAAAACAAAGTAGATCTTCATTTCCTAGTGGAACAAATAATGCAAAGAGCTTATTAGAGATTATACATTCATATGTTTTTGGACCTGTGGATGTTGAATCTTTTGCAAAATCTTGATATTATGTCACATTCATTGATGATGTATCAAGATACACTTGAATATATTTTATGAATGCAAAATCTGAAGTTTTCACTAAGTGTAAGGAATTTAAGGCCTTAGTTGAGAAACAAACAGATTGTAAAATAAAGGTGTTGAGATCAGATAATGGTGGTGAATATTGTTCAAAGGAATTTGATGAATTTTATAAGCATGCAGGTATTGTGAGATAGAAAACAACACCTTATACTCCCCAACAAAATGGGGTAGCAGAAAGAATGAAACGAACCTTAATGGAAAGAGCCAGGAGCATGTTAAGCAGTGCTAAGCTAGATCAGTGTTTTTGGGCTGAGGTTGTAAGTACTTCTTGTTATTTAATTAATAGATCTCCTTTCTCTATTCTTGAAGATAAGACTCCTTATGAAATGTGGTTAAAAAGAAAAACTTCTATTTCACATTTAAGGATATTTGGTTGTGAGGCATTTTTTCATGTGCCTAAAGAGAAAAGAACTAAACTAGATCCAAAAGCTCAAAAATGCATCTTTGTAGGTTATGGTGAGAATGTAAAAGGTTACAAACTCTGGAATCCTCTAACCAAAAAAATGATTTTATCAAGAGATGTTATTTTTAGAGAGTTTAGAGCTTATGAAGGTGAGGAACAACCAAAGGAACAAGAAAAAGGAGAAACAGTGCATTTTGAAACAATTACAAATAAGCAAGAAGATGCATGTGTTGAAGAACAACTAGATGGGTTTGGGAATGGATAAGAAGAAGAGAGTTCAGGAAGTTTAGATAATGATGTCTAGGATGAGCATACAGAAGAACATACAGAGCCTCTTACTCCTACTTGATTGACAGGTCAACCGAGGAGAAAGTTTTTTTGAAGTTTGCAAAGGATATAAATGTAAGATCAAAGTTGTTGAGTGAAGTAATAATTGTGTATTGTGTGATAACATTGATATTGTGCAAATAAACTTTTTGTAGAAGCAAATTTAATGATTAAGTGTGTAAACGATCAGTTTATGTGATGTGATATTGTTGTGGAGGAAATTGAAGGTGATGTGATGATAGAGAAGAGTGCATAAAGTTATTTTATTGTGGAGATTGATATTGTGGTTGTATAGAGGTGAGATAGTTATGCAGAGGTTGGTGAGGGCAGCAGTAGGTTGGAATAGTCAGTGTTTATTAGATATGTATTTTGTTGCAGAGGTTGAAGCCTCTTTGTGTAAACTATTGTAGCAGTTCAAGGAGTTGCAGCTTCCTTTGAGTTGTAGCCCATAAATTATAATGTAATCTTGTTTTATTTGTGAGGATGGATTTGGATAGTAGATCCAAGTAGCTTGCTTACCATGGTTTTCCCTTTCTAGGGTTTTCCATGTAAATCTAGTGTTATGGTTGTGTGCTTCTATGTTCTACTTTTCATGATTTAAATGCTTACATCTATTTTAATGTTGTTGAAAGTAAATAATTTGATGAATTACCGATTCACCCCCCTCTCATTACTTCTGTGTGTTCAACATTGGGATGATAAAGTAGTAGCACAAGTAACTAAAATTCATTCTAAATTTGAGGACTTATTTCCAAGAATATTCACTAAAATGAATGGAATCAAAGAAGAAGCAAGTATAATGAAAATACAATTAAAATAAGGAATTAAAATGGTAAGGAAAAGGCCATACAGGCTAAACCCAAACATGAAGAAGACAGTCAAAGTCGAAATTGATAAAATGCTAGCAGCAGGGATTATAAAACTAGTGGAAAAAGTAGATTGGATTAGTCCAATGGTGGTCTAGAATAAAAAGTTAGGAGAAATAAGAATATGTGGAGATTATAGATAATTGGACAAAGATTGTATTCATGACCCAATCCCAACACCATTTATAGAAGAGATCCTAGAATTAGTTGCTGGGAGAGAAATCTATTCATTCACTAATGGGTTCTCTAGTTACCATCAAGTGAAAATCAAAGAGGAGGATCAACTAAAAACATTTGCCTTTGAACCTGGATCTTACATGTATACAACAATGCCCTTTGGATTAAAGAATGCACCCACAATATATAGCAGAATCATGGTAAATGCATTCAAGGAATTCATACATGATTTCTTAGAGGTCTACTTAGATGATTGGACTGTATATGGATTGGTAAAAGACCACACCCAAACCCTAAGGATGATGCTAAACAAGTGCATAAGCCTACAAATATAATTAAACCTGAAGAATTATAATTTTGTGGTACCATTTGGACTTTGTTATGTCATATTATTTGTAAAGAAGGGTTGATGGTAGATACTTTGAAGGTAACTTTGATCCTTACACTACCAGCACCAAAAACAACCAGAGAGGTGAAAAATTTCTTGGGATATACTAGATATCACCACAAATCCATTAGAGGATATGTACCAATAGAAACACCTCTTGAGGAACTATTAAAGAAGAAAAATGGTAAAAATATTGAGTGGAATGACCAATGTCAAACTTCCTTTGACATATTAATACAAAAAATTACAGAGGCTCCTATTTGATATTTTTGGATTGGAATATTCCATTTAATGTCCATGTGGATGCCTTAGGAATAGTAGTAGGTGTGGTACTAGCCCAACCCAAGGGAACAAAAGACCACCCTATAGCATTTTCTAGTAGAAAACTATCCAAGACTAAGAAGAACTATACCACAACAGAGAGGCAAGCTCTAGTAATAGTATATGCATTACAGAAGTTTAAACATTGTCTCCTATCTACACCTTTCATTTTCTATATTGATCAAGAGCCATTAAAATACTTATTGAACAAACCAGTCATTGAAGGGAGAATCTATCACTAGTTATTATTATTCCAAGAATTTGATTTCACTATAATGGTAAAACTAAGCAAGCATGATCAAGGTCCTGACTATTTGTCCAGGATTGAAATAGAAGATGAACTGGAAAGTCAAGAACTTCTTGGCACAAATTTTTTTAGGGTTAATGTGGTACCAGAGGAATTGAAAGACATAGCATACTTACGAGCCACAAGAGAATTCCCAACAGATACATATCCACAAGAAAAACAAATCCTAACGTGGAATGCTTTCCCATACACAATCATTAAAGGGGAACTACATCTTAGAGGATGAGATGATATAATAAGGAGAGTTGTCTATGAACATGAAAGAGAGGTAATATTAAAGGAGGCACATGAAGGAGTAGTAGGAGGCCACAACTTTGAAGAACTCACTGCAAGGAAGATAAAATTAGTAGGCTTATGGTGGCCTACATTATTTCAAGATGCAAAATGGTATGTAAAACATTGTGATATATGTCAACACATAGGAAGACCTACTACAAAAGATGAAATGCCACTTAGACCGATACTAGCACAACTCCCATTTGAAAAATGGGTATTTAATTTTATTGGACCTATAGATCCCCCTACTAAACAGTCAAAAGCAAAATATATCATAACAAGAGTGGAATACCTCACCAAGTGGGCAGAGGCTCAACCAACTAAAGATTGTACTGCCAAAACTGCCACAAAATTCTTATATGAGAATATAATAACTAGATTTGGTTGCCCACTAAGCATAACAAGTGACCAAGGGAAACACTTAGTGAATAATATGATTGTGGAACTATTACAAACCTTCATGATAACACATAACAAAAGTTCACCTTATCACCCACAAGCAAATGGCACAAGTAAAGCCCTTAACAAAATTATTGGGAAAACATTAACAAAGATGTGCAATGGGAATATAACAAACTAGGACCTACAAGTACCCACGATACTTTGGGCCTACCACACAACATATAAAAGGACTACAAACTTCACACCATATGAGATAGTATATTGTATGGACACCACAATACTGATACACTTTATACTACCAAATTTTCATACCACAAGGACTTTGAGACTAAATGTGGAGGAATCCCTAACACAGAAGATTGAAGAATTAGAGAAGATGAATGAAAATAGATTACTGGCAACATATAATATGAATTTAGAAATAAATCGTTAGAAACCATGGCATGATAGAAACTTGTGGCAAAAAAACTTCAAAGAAGGTGATTTGGTACTCATGTACAATAGAAAATTCAAAAAATAGGGTAAATTGAAAATAAGATGGTTAGGACCATACTATATACATGAAATTGCAAGGTCTGAAGTAGTAAGATTAAAGGACATGGAAGGCAAATTAACAGTTGGTTATGTAAATGGAGCTAGACTGAAACAATATCATTGACCTCTAGGATAATAAGATGTAATGCGAAACAATTATAGTATGTATAATACTATAACATATTGAATCATAAACTAACCATTAGCAACTTATAACACTCAAACGCCTACAAAAACCCATGGAAAGCATAGATGTAATAAATGCATAAAGTTATTATTTGGGCTATATAACCCTAAACCTATTGAAATACATTGGACAACTGAGAGGGGGGGTGAATCAGTTGTCACAAAAACTTAGCTTCACATGCATATCAAACCATCAACAACTTAATTATTCACAATCAAATTTAACCATGAAATCATGAAACCATTAACTTAATCACAATCACACATTCAACACAGTAAACACCAGAATTTTACGTGGAAAACCCCAAAAGGGAAAAACCATGGTGGGTGTTAGCCCACAAAAACATATATGTTATAGTAATACCAAAAAATAGAGGCTCACTGCCTCCAGGGCTCACTACCCAAAATGCTCACTGCAAAGAATGGATCACTGCCTAAGAATGGCTCACTACCGAAGGGTGGCTCACTGCCAAGAGGGTGAACTGATTGAATAGCATCTACTCCATGCCATGGTTCAGTTCCATTGAAGCACAATATGACTCATCTTCGTTGCTCCTTCACTCTTTCACACTTATCTCTTCATATTCGCAACACACACACACTTTTACAACTTCATTACACACTTTTATACAATTCATCAACCTTGGAATGTACATTAAGGCCAGTATTACATTCATCAACCATTGGATCAATCTCCAAGGTCAGCATTACAAACATTCATAAAATAGGTCTGGACCTAATACAAATTTGGCTAAGGAAAAGATGTAAGAATGTATGTGGATCATGCCATGCCTTAGCTAGGACTCAAAACAATCCTTCACACCATGACACGCTTCTACAATCTTCAATGCATCTCCGCAAATAATGAATTCAACCAGGTCAGTCAAGACTGATGAGAGCACTAGGTCTGCCAAGAACATTCTTCATTCACGATCCAATTTTCTCTTTGCAGACCAATCCAAAGTTAGGAACATGATCAAGAAACATCCACAAGCACATTGTAATCACCAAGAACAATAGCACAATCTCTAATCACTCTGTCAATAAGATTCTTCAAACCGGAGCCCAAGAACAACACTGTCAGCCACTATCATGAGCAAAAGATAGCTTGCAGACCACCAAATCATGAACCATTTCAATTGATGGCACTTAATATCATCACAGACTTGATTCCAGAACCATAGTTCAAAATGCTTTAATGCAGAGAAAAACACTTTCTCCCTATCACCACCAAACATACAAAAAAATCAAATCTTTATTCCAGAGACTCAACCTTGGAATATAACATCTTCAGACAGGCTTCTAAATAACTTCCAATCTGTAGGCAAAGATATTTATTCTACAGGAAATGTGGAGCATTCTTCTGGACCATTCTTCTGCATGTAATGCACTGTCTCTACTACAATTCGCTATTTTTACCGAATGAGCTAATTTTCTCAATATCCTTAACATCTATAAGCAAGTAACAAAATAAGAGCACAATTGACACCAATGACAACATAGATATGTTGACATCAATGACAACATAGATTAGGCACATACTTGCAACAATCTCCCCCTTTGTCATTGATGGCAACATATGATGTGAAAAACTGAAAAGACTATCAAGACAAGATTCTCCCCTTTTCTCTTTACACATCTGCCTTCTTTCTCCCCATAAGTTTTTCACATGATTTCTCTCCCCCTTTGACATCAATAGAAAAGGGCACATACTTGCATGTTGCTGCTCTAATCCACTTACTTTATCAGAAACATCTAGCTACTTCTCCTGAGAGGTAGCCTTCAAAACATCAATCTAGATCAAGGAATGATACTTTGAGCTCCACTAGATTGATGCATTCCTATGCATCTTAGTTTAGGTTAGGAGGGGTAATGACCCCTAACTTTTCTCTTAGATACTCAAAGGTATCTTTAGGCAAAGGCTTAGTGAAGATGTCTACAATCTGATCCTTTGTGGACACATATTCCAACTTTGCTTCATTCTCAGTCACCTTCTCCCTCAAAAAGTGATACCTTATTGATATGTGCTTTGTTCTTGAATGCATCACTAGATTTTTTTGAAATGTTTATGGCACTTCTATTGTCACAAAAGATTGCAATTGGATCTTCATATACAACTCTTATATCTTTCAATGTCTGCTTCATCCATAACACTTGGGTGCAACAATATGCTGCTGCAATATACTCTGCTTCTGTAGTTGACAAAGAGATTGAATCTTGTTTCTTGCTCAACCATGAAACTAATCTATTACCCAAGAAGAAAGCACCTCCACTTGTACTCTTTTTGTCAGCAACATCTTCAGCCCAATTTGCATCTATATAGGCACTGAGAGTGAAGTCATTTTCCTTTGGATACCATAAGCCATGATCCAAAATGCCTTTTAAATACCTTGAGATTCTCTTGACTGCCATCACATGTGATTCTCTTGGATCATCTTGAAACCTTGCAACAGGATAGACTGCATGCATAATATCAAGTCTAGTTTGAGTTAGATAAAGCAATCCTCCAATCATGGATCTGTATTTTTTTATCAACCATAGGTGATTCATCAGTTTTTCTCAACTTGCAGCTAGTCACCATGGGAGTACACACTAGTTTAGAGTCTTCCATCTCAAACTTCTTCAACAACTCTTTCACATACTTAGACTGAGATATGAAGATTCCTTTATCTAATTGATTTATTTGTGGACCTAGAAAGAAATTCATCTCACCAAACATGGACATCTCAAACTCTTTTTGTATTTCACCAGCAAAGTTCATACACATACCTTCATTGCCTCTAAAAATGATATCATAAACAAAGACTTCAACAATCAGTATTTGATCTTCATTGATCTTAAAATAAAGATTACTGTCAGTAGTACCTTTATTGAATCCTAACTGTAGTAAGTACTTATCCAACCTTGCATACCATGCTCTAGGGGCTTGCATGAGTCCATACAAGGCTTTCTTCAATCTGCACACAACATCTCCTTGGTCTGATAATTAAATCCTTCCAGTTGCTCAATGTAGACTTCCTCTTCCAACTCACCATTCAGGAATCCATCTGATACACTTTAAAATATTTGTGGGCTGCAAATCCCAGGAATATTCTGATTGCTTCAATCCAAGCTATTATAGCAAAAGTCTCTTCAAAATCTATTCCTTCAATCTGAGCATATCCCTTGCATACAAGCCTTTCCTTACTCCTTACAACTTCTCCATTCTCATTCAACTTATTCCTGAAGACCCATTTGGTTCCAATAACATTTTTGTCAGTAGGTCTGGAAACTAATTCCCAGGTATCATTCTTTTCTATCTACTTTAGCTCTTCCTCCATGGCTTTTACCCAACTTTAATCATTACATGCTTCATTCACAGTCTTTGGTTCAACCTTTGAAAGCAGACAATAATTCTCTTGTTCTTTTGCAGCCTTTTTTCTTGTCAACACACCTTTATTCTTGTCACCTATAATCTAATCTTTAGAATGATTGATCCTTACATAACTGGAAGTCTTGACAACACTTTCTAGAGCCTCTTCTTCATCCTGACTAACTTCTTTCTTATCTTTTTCTTCATTTACTATCGTCACAGGTTCATCTAGTTCATAACAACTCAGGTCTAATATTCTTTCCTTGCCTTCATCTACCTTCACATTTGCACTCCCAACAATCTTTTTGAGCCTCTTATTGTAGCACTGATAAGCCTTACTCTTGGTAGAGTATCCAAGGAAGATTCCCTCATCACACCTTGCATCAAACTTTCCTAGATTTTCATCTCTCCCAATATAGCACTTGCTTCCAAAGACTTTGAAATATTTAACTGTAGGAAGTTTTCCATACCATAATTCATAAGGAGTTTGAGTACCATTACCTTTTACTTGAACTATGTTTTGGATGTAGACTGCAGTATGAATAGCCTCTTTCCAAAATACTTCTAACATATCTGCTTCCTTCATCATAGTCCTAGCAGCCTCTTGAACCATCCTATTTTTCCTTTCCATGACTCCATTCTACTAAGGAGTCCTAGATGCAGACAACTGTCTCTTTATCCCATGCTCTTTACAGAAAATATGATGCGAACTCACCTCTTCTATCAGACCTCAAGCATTTGATCTTCAATTCTATTTCATTCTCAACCATTGCCTTGAAAGATTTGAACTTCTCTAGGGCTTCTGATTTATCTCTTAGAAAAGTAACCAAAGTCATTCTAGAATAATCATCAATAAGCAACATGAAGTACCTGTCACCTTGTAGACTTCTCACCCTTGTAGGACCACAGAGATGTGTATGCACTAGATCCAGCAAACCGGCAAAGAATTGTTCTTTGCTCTTGAAACTTGTCCTTCTCTACTTTGCCAACTGACATTCCTTACAAATTGCATTGGAGGGTTTCACAAGTTTTGGTAAATTTCTCACAGTCTAACTTGAACTTATCTTTACTAGATTATCAAAGTTTATATGACACATCCTTTTATACCATAGCCAACTTTCATCTGCCTGGGCCAGTAAATAGTAATCATTAGTTCCTCTTAATTGATAGATGTTACCTTTTGTCTTCTTACGGTAGCAATCACAGTTCTGGAGCTTTTCATGATCTTGCACCCATTGTCTTTGAATCTCAGAACATATCCTTTGTCACACATCTGACTAACACTCAAAATATTATGCTTCAAACCCTTCACATAGAGAACATTGTCAATATTATGATTACCATCAAATGAAATAGATCCTTTTTCCACAAATCTTACCAGCTGTATTATCTCCAAACTTACAAACTTACTTTTGTCACCAATCATGTTATGTGATCATCCACTGTCAATGATCCATTCATCCTTATCTTTCTCAACCAGTACAGCCAAAGCACTTTCTTCCACTATTTTTTCTTCCTTCACACAGCTAGTAGAATTAGTGGTCATACAATCTTCTTTAATAGCAATAAACAGGCATTCATTTGCACTAGTACTAGCATCATCAGATTCATCATCAGTCACACCTTCATCATCAAAATCTCTAACATAGTAGCATTTCTTTGGAATTCTAGGCCTACTCTCATATTTTTTCTTATTTCTTTTAATTCTTTCAGGACATCTGGAAGCATAATGACCTACTTTACCATAAGAGAAACATTTGAAAGGTAATTTACCTTTGAACTTAATGGAGCCTCTTTGTAGCCTATCAACAAAGTTAGCTTCAAGTTCATCAAAGTCATCATCCACTTTGTATTTCTCAGCTCTGGAGATCTTTTCTGAAGTACTGGCTTTAAAAGTTGATTCAACTTTAGGTAGGGCATCACCAAATTCTCTCATCTCAAAGGTTGTAAGCTTTCCAAGTAATTGATCTCTGTCAATAGTTTTCACAGTTATGAATTCTTCAATAGCAGCTACCTTGTGACTATATGACTTTGGTAGTGATCTAAGAATTTTCATCACAACTTCATTATCAGTGAGAGTTCCTCCCATACCCTTTATTCTAGTGACAAGTTCATCAACTCTTTGTATAAAGGTTGTTATGTTTTCATCTTCAAACCCTCATATTTCACTTTCAAGCTCTGTAGCTTGGCTTCTCTTACAGAATCATCTCCTTCATATAGATTTTTCAGCTTCACCCATTTCTCATTTGCAGATTCAAGGTCCACAACTTTTGTCAACACTGAGTCACTTAAGGAACTTAACAGAGCATCCTTCGCTTTGACATCCAACTCATATTCTTTGATTTCATCTTTAGTCGTCAAACCATTTTGAGGCATGGTATATTCTGTTTGTGTAGCCTTCCATACTTTATAACAAAGACAAAGAAGATGGCTTTTCATTCGTATCTTCCAAAGAGCATAATGTGTCCCATCAAACTGTGGAGATTCCTTCTTATAAGACATCATGGATCTTCCTCAAGCTGTTAGACTTTCTTTAGAGGAACCTTGCTCTGATACCAATTATTGAAATACACCAAACAACTGAGAGGGGAAGTGAATCAGTTGTCACAAAAATTTAGCTTCACATGCATATCAAACCATCAACAACCTAATTATTCATAATCAGATTTAACCATGAAATCATGAAACCATTAACTTAATCACAATCACACATTCAACATAGTAGACATTAGAATTTTACGTGGAAAACTCTAAAAGGGAAAAACCACGGTGGGTGTTAGCCCACAAAAATACATATGTTATAGCAATACCGAAAATAGAGGCTCACTGCCCAAAATGCTCACTGCAAAGAATGGCTCACTACCTAATAATGGTTCACTACCAAAGGGTGGCTCACTACCAAGAGGGTGAACTGATTGAATAGCATCTACTCCATGCTAGGGTTCAGTTCCATTGAAGCATAATATGACTCTTCTCTGCTCCACTCTTTCGCACTTATCTCTTCATATTCGCAACACACACACACTTTTGTAACTTCATTACACACTTTTATACAATTCATCAACCTTGGAATGTACATCAAGGTCAACATTACATTCATCAACCATTGGATCAATCTCCAAGGTCGGCATTACAAACATTCATAAAATAGGTCTGGACCTAATACAAATTTGGCTAAGGAAAATATGTAAGAATGTATGCGGATCATGCCATGCCTTAGTTGGGACTCAAGCACAATCCTCCATGCCATGCCTTAGCTAGGACTCAAACACAATCCTCCATGCCATGACATGCTTCTACAATCTTCAATGCATCTCCACAAATAATGAATTCAACCAGGTCGGTCAAGACTAATGAGAGCACTAGGTCTACCGAGAACATTCTTCATTCATGATCCAATTTTCTCTTTGTGAACCAATCCAAAGTTAGGAACATGATTAGGAGACATCCACAAGCACACTGTAATCACCAGGAACAACCGTACAATCTCTAATCACTCTGTCAATAAGATTCTTCAAACTAAAACATAAGAACAACATTGTCAGCCACTGTCATGAGCAAAAGATAGCTTGTGGACCACCAAATCACAAACCATTTTAGTTGAAGGCACTTAATATCATCACAGAATTGATTCCATAACCACAGACCAAAATTCTTTAATGTAGAGCAAAACACTTTCTCCCTGTCACCACCAAACATACAGAAAAAGTAGTTTCACACTGGCGAACACAACTTACTCAAATCTTTATTCTGGAGACTCGACCTTGGAATATAACATCTTTAGACAAGATTCTAAATAACTTCCAATCCATATGCAAATATATTTATTCTATAGGAAATGCAGAGCATTCTTCTGGACTGTTCTTCTGCATGTAATGCACTATTTCTACTGTAATTCACTATTTTTACCGAATGAACTAATTTTCTCAATATACTTAACATATATAAGCAAGTAACAAAATAAGGGCACAGTTGACACCAATGACAACATAGATATGTTGACATCAATGACAACACTGATTAGGCACATACTTGCAACAAAACCTTCATCCATATATCATTTGCATCCAAAGACTTTGAGAAATTTGAGATCTGAAGTGAAAGAGCTATAAAGAGACTAAACCCTGGCCATCAAGATGTGAAAAGAAAAATGGTCACACCAGTACTCATTGATGTCATAGAGAAGCCTAGGCCTAAATACAAGAAGTGCCCCTATAAGGCAATGGAAGTTGATAAAGAAGGAGCATTCTCTGGAGTACCGACAGATGTTGTATATATAAGATGTCAGGAAATACATTCACATCACAATCTCTGAGATAGATCACATGAAATTTGAAGAATTAAGGGACACATTGCTTAATGATACAGGTTATTCACCAGAACATCAAAATATTACAAGTAAGAAATTTGATATTTGGAAGACTATCCATATTTTAGTGATACACATGAATGGGTTCAGATTATACTTAGTAGAACTCATGATGAATTCATATACCTGGATAAACCCTACCAGATCACCAAGGAGGCAATTAGGGTAGTGATGAGACTTAGCTGAACCAGACTGGTGCCAGAAATGAAATCTATTAAAAATGACAAAGTGACAAAGCTCACAGGGGCCAAACTAGATGGGCAGAGCCTAAGCATTAGATATATAATAGATCCAGGGTCTAGAATGCGACAATGGGGATGGCATATAAAGTCTATCACTGCCTATCAAATGGTAAAAGAAGGAAAATACTTCAACCTTTGCAAAGTGATGAGAGAACAATTTTTGGATAATATGTAGAGAACAAAGGAGTCCAATTACAACTTCTGGTATGGAACCATGATCATTTGTTTAGTATTTAACTTTTTAAATGAGCTACCATGATTTAAGGGGAAAGTATGGCAACAACATCTCACAGTAGCGGCACAAATAAAACAACATATAAGACAATTTAGTTATACAAAAACATTTAGTACCATGTATTGGGGTTTCTTTAAATCACTACAATCAGAAATGTAAGCTAGGGAAAGGATCCCCAATGAAGTAGTTAAACAATACAACAATCACATTAGATTCATGGTTGACAAAGACTATACATATATGGAAGTTGTGGAGCCTAGAACATTTTGGATTCCCAAGCTACCTTATGAAATCACCTCAGCAGAAATAAAAGCTTATGTGATAAATTTGTTAAGTAAGCCTAAGGATGCTACCGTAGAGAGGTTTGGGACACATAAGGAGATAATAGATAAGCAGCATAGAAAGAATGTGGAGGAGCAATTAGAGAAATAGTGTCAACAAGGAGAAGGGTACCATTAGAAACCCTTGTGCAATTGGTTGTGGAGAAGAAAAAAGTACCTAGATAAAAACAACACTTTGAACAAAAAGAAAGAAAAATCAAACTCCTACATATAAGATAGAAGAGGAAGAAGGGGAAGAAGAAATCTCCCAAGCACAAAAGAAGAAGAAAAAGAAGCAAATAGAAGAAGAGATTCCCCAAGAACTATTGAGCATTGATACATTATTAAATGTGATAGAATGCCATGGTTTATTGTAGGAAACAACATAATTATATAGTGAAGTCTCTGCTAAGAACAAGAAAATAATAGAAAGAGAAATGATAAGATACATGATTAAAACAAATAAAAAAATGGATGAGATCCTAGAAAAGTTATTAAAGGATCTAGCAGAAGCCCTGAGACAAAGAAGAGAGAAATCCTTGAAACTCGAAGAGGAAATCAAACAAGAAGAGATTGATGGGGTAGGAACTTCTATTTCAACAGAAGAAAAAGATAAGCTAGCCCAATTACAGGCTAAGGAGCTAAGGACAAAGTAGAGAGTGGATACTCTGATGAATATGGAGCAAGCAGATAGGGAAAAGATTCAATAGGAAATAGAGAAAATCACAAAGAAAATATATGATACTATAAAGAAAGGAGATAAAAAATATAGAACAACAACAGACATCTCCTCCACATAGTGTACAAGAAGAGCAACAAAGGGTTTCTCCTCCGCATAACACAAATACACAACAGGATGAGGATAGTCAGTAAGAGGAAGAGATACAAAGACCATAGTCAAGATACATCCTCCTCTGCATCTCCCATTCAATCTATTAAGGATTTTCTAGTGTAACAAAAGAAAATTTAGCCTATGGTTACACCCCACTGCTACAATTACCAATAGTAGGAGGACAAGTTAATCTATCAAGAATATCACCTATCCAAAAGCTAGAGCTTGGTGATATCTTCCACTCCACAGTGAGGGAAGAAATTTTGTAACATATAGAAGGCATTGAAATATTATAGGAGGCAGTAAACATAATTCAGAATGAGATGTCGAAGGCAAAAAGGGACACAACCCTACCGCTTACACAATAGTTGAGACAGTTTATGCATGTAAGGAAGCTAAGGTAGTGGAACAACTTCCTACACTAATCTTGAGGGGAGGGATATGCAAAACTTTTTAGATCTTTACATAGTTATAGAAATAAACACAAATAGAAATCATACCACATAACACAATAATTGTGTGGGGAAACCCTTTTGGGAGAAAAACCCCACACTCCAAAGATTACAATATACTTGTAGAGCAAGCTTTCACAAGAGTATAACCAACTAGAGATCCAGAGGCAACTCAATATCTATAACACTCTTACACACAACCTCCGTCTCAAGCTCCTAATATATAGGAGATACAATACAGTAAAACGTCAACGGTAATTACAAAACCATGACCTAAAACTACCCAAAAGTGGCGCCCAAATTATATACAATCAAAGATGCCTTGTTATCTACTAAATTACACACCAACATGTGTAACTCTCCCCTTTACAGCTCTTTTAAGTGTCCAACACATTTTCATATTTCCCAAAATAGGAGGTCTCACTTCCGGAGGCCATAACTTTTGATCTGGGTCTGATTGACGAACTGTTTGATGCGTTGGAAAGATTGTGAAGATATATATATCAAGCTATAACCCATTTCTTCAATTATGACATCTTTCAGGGCATTTAGGGACCTCTAAGTGCCTCAAATATGAGTTCAAAACATTTTTGGGAGTTTCAAAAAATGGAAACTTTAATATCTTGCAATTCAGGTATGATCTTGAGTCAAAACTCACCCAAGATATTTACTTGGCAATTCTGCACCTTTTGGGAAAATTTTGTGTCCAACTAAGCTCAAATGTAGAGTTACTAAAAATAGAAAGCCCTACTATTTTTATCCCCTTTTGGAAACTTTGAAAGTTCTAAACCATTCTTCAAGATAAAGGGTATTTGAAAAGACCAAAATTGGGAAGAATAGAAACCTTTTGTAGTTGCAAGGCTGAGACACCTTTCCTAACAATGCAAAGCTTCAAAGCACATTCTACTTATCTAGAGAACAAGCTAGAAGAATGTATCACTGAGCAAGTAAATAAGAAAAGATTAGCAGAAGCATCGAATAAATGTGCTAAGGCACATACTAAACTAGAATCACAAATAAGAAATATTCACCAAGTTATGGAAGAGGCAAAGGTGTTGTATCAATTTTGTCTACAGTTGCCCACCACCACTAAAAATATTAAGGATCAAATAGATGCACTAGAAGAACATATATCACAAGTAGCTAGTACATATGATCCTATACAAGATACAAATGGAGTAATAAGGGCACAAGTAGAGAAATTACACTTAGCTCCAGTAGTTTCAAGATCAGAGAGGGAACAAATAAATGCATGAGTCAAGCAATTAAGTGAAGTAGTAAGCCTAAGACTGGCATCCCTAACTAGTATTTTATAGAAGCTAAGCAAACTGCTTAGAAGATACAAATACCCACTACATTAGGTGATGTGGAGGATACATACATACAAATAGAGAGTCAAGTCCAAATTTTGACATCAACCAAGAAGCAATGGGACACAACTCTGGCTCAGCTCAGAATAATCTATAAAAATATCCTATCTTCAAATTGAACAGAGTATGTCTTGAGGACAAGACATAATTTTAAAAGGTGGGACTGATGTTGGCAGAAGACAAAGTAGGCAACAAATCCTACCGCAAGCTATCACAAGTGGTATGCCCGCCGGTATACAAAGAGGTATTTTAGGAAAGGAAACAAGTTTATGTAATATATATATATATAGATGAATAGAAGAATAGTAAGAATATGTAAGAGAGTAGTAGAAGAGTGAGATAAGAGTAAGGATATGTAAAGGGAAAAGACTAAGACCTGTCGGTATGAATATGTAATTAACCATTGATTATAAATATATATAAAAAAGATATAAGGGTTCTGATATGTTTATGAGTAACTTATGAATACTTGTATATGACTTATGCATACCACATATTGCATTTACTTAATGTTTATCTAGAATTCTCTCACTGTATGACTAGGGTATAAACTAACTTTAGAGATTTGACTAAAGACCGAATCTCTAGACTTGTTCCTTCCCATTTCTTGCCAACAACTCTCACTATCAATTTGCCTCTTAGCTGTAGCTAAGACTCATATGCCTCCTTTGTATGGATCTAACAATCTACCACCAACAATATGGCTTTGTTAATATTCCAACCTCCCCCTCTTTGGTTTTTGATAATAGAGACACCTTGCTTTCATTCTCTACTTCTTATTGTTGAATTCTGCCCTTGTTCTCTTTGCTTCTACCCTCCTAAATCCACCTCTGGGAACTGGTTATAAAAGCTTAATCATCTAGAATGAACATTACCAATTGTGTGTAATTGCCCACCATTCAAACACCATCATAGGAACTCCAAATGACTTGTGATCTAGCTCCCACAATCACCAAAAAAGCAAGCAATGGACTACCAAACAGTCATGAACTACCACGACCTAGGATATATGAACATCCTCAAATCAGGAAAGTGATTAACTTTCTAACAATGACATTTATTTCCCAACCACCACCTAAAAACAAAAATGACCCATTCCAAAAAATAGTCTCTTAATAAGAGATAAACTATCTTTCACACACCTATAGTATCATTTTACTCTATACAACAACTAACATAGGTTGCATAGAAACTAAATTGAGTTGTACAACAATTAATATAGGTTACATAGCATCTAAGTTAATTACACAACAACTGGGATACTTTGGGTAGCAACTAAGTCCTCTCCTTGTGTAACATCTAGGATACTTTGCATGTAAGGCCCTAGGAGTATGTGCCTCATTTTGTTTCTAATTTTATGTTTTGATACTATTCTTGTACTTATCAATGATGTTCTTTTGGATTTCCATCGAGGTGTATGGATCTTGTACTTGGATTCATATGTGTGGATTTTTATATGTTAGACTTTGTAGTGTTTTTAGCTTCACTATTGTCACTATGATATGTGATTGTGCTTATGTTCATTGAGTTCAACATTGTGATTATTTTATTATGCATCTATATATTTAAATCATGCTACTGTTAGATGATTTTTAGTTAGGCATAGATTATGATATCATCTTGTGGATATTATCTCGTTGATTGCTATATATTGTGCTTCAACTATCTTGTGTTGTACAAATATGCCTGATGTTTTTATTGAGTGTGCATGCACAAGTTTACCTTGTTGGAAAGAGACACTATGTGGCTGCATGAGTGTTGTCATTAATGGCAACAAAGTTCATTCCACACATCCACAGGACATGGTATGTCTTTACCGAAAGTCAGATTGAAGAGTGTTGTGGTCCGGTAAGCAAGAACAGAGCATGCAGCAAGGTTTGACAATCAGGCTCCGATCTCTCAAAGGAAGTATCTCAACAAAGTGTGGACTTGGAGAAGTCAAGAGGAGTATCATGACTGATATATTCCAGAGATTGAGCCTCTGGTGATGAAAAAGTGAAAAGTTATAAGCACCTGAGTGTTGGGTTCCTGTTTGGCAGAGTAGACTGAGGAAGACCTGATCAGTAGAGCATCAGACCATAATCCAGATGAGATATTGATGGTGATCAAGTTTCTTGAGGTATCATTCATGATTGGCTGACATGATTGATGACTTCTATAAGCATCTCTTTGATACACATCACTTGGTAAGCAAGGATTCAGCCGACAGACCAGAGTTTGGGAAACTATTGAGTATTCTGGATGCCGACTAGAAAGATGTTGAAATCCTTTGTGCGGATATATATACCAAATGGATTTTTATGAGAAGGTGTGTGTGGTGTATTGTAAAGTGTGAAGAAAAGTAGAGAGCAGTGTGGAAGCAATAATACACGTCTGGTATGTGACAGGACAGCAGCACCAAAGAAGAGGAAGAATGAAGTGTAGTAGATCAGTGTATTGAGCCTAACTGGAACTGAACCTCAGCATATGTGGATGCTTCTCATCAGTTCAAGTATCTTGTTACTTTCTTTGTACCTTGTAGATAGTGAGTCTCTTATAGGTAGTGAGCCTCTTGTGAGCAGTGTGCTTGCGCAGTGAGCCCTAATTGGCAAGTGCCATTTTGTACTTCTATTCTTTTAACAGAGAATACAATCTTGGGTTAGTCACCCCGTGGTTTTTCCCTTAACAGGGTTTTCCATGTCAAAATCATTGTGTTATGTGTATTGATTTTGTTTTTGCTTTCATGGTTATGGATGCTTATTTGTTTTGATGCTGCACTAGTTATAAAAGAAGAACAGAAAGTCAAATTACTTAAGATAACTGATTCACCCCCCTCTCAGTTATCAACAATTGGTATCAGAGCCAAGTTCCTCCAAACAGAGCCTAACAGCTTGAGGAAGATCTGGGGATTCAAATGGATATGTATGGTATGAGGGAACAACTTCAGTCTGCCCTTGATGATCTTGAACAATCTCACTCTGAAATCAATAACTTGAGAGAAAGACTCAAACAAGCTAATGATTTCATAAATGAACTAAAGGAGAAACTTAGTATCTCTATAAAAAAGAGAAAGGAACTTCTTCAGCAATTAGCAAATCAAAGTGAAGCCAATGATACTAATGAAGCTCTGAATGACAAGAACAAATTATGTGAGAAGCTCTCAAAAGATGTCATTATAGTAAGACATGAAATGGAATCAGGAGTTATGAAATTCACCCAAGAAATTGAAGAGAAAAGAAAGACTAAAGATAATCTAAAACAATCTCTCAAGGAGAAATCAAAAGACTGCCACAAAATGGATAGAATAATCAAGCATTTGGAATCTAATCTTGAAGAAGTTAGAGATAATGAAGAACAACTTGAGAATCAGATTGTCACTCTAAAAAGGGATCTTCAAACAGCAAATGAATACAAATAGAAATTCAAGATAAGCTCTGCTCAGCTTGAAGTTCTTCTTGAAAGCCAAAAGAGGGTAGATGACAAGCAAGGCTTGGGGTATGAGAAAGGTGAAAGCTCTGGATCCAGTCAGAAGAACTCTGGATCAGGAAATCTAAGAAACAGGCCTAGAAGACCTCCGTTAAGGCAACCAAATGCTCAAAGGTATCCATCCTTCAATAGATATTGCCACAATTGCAATAACTTTGGTCATAAAGCAAATCAGTGCAAAAGAAGAATGAATTAGACTAATTCATCCTTCTCCGGATAGTGTTTTAATTGCAAAAGGTATGGTCACAAATCTCATGAGTGTAGAAATATGTAAATAAACAGTTCATTCAATGGTAGATGCTTTGTATGCAATAAAATGGGACATATGGATAATCAGTGTAGATCAAGAGGATATTAGTCAAATACGCAAAGAAATGTTGTTTGCTACAACTGCAATAGACTTGGTCATATTGCCAAATTCTGTAGAAGTAAGAATCAAGACAAAAAGGGTTCGGTGCATCATAATCAAAACCAAGACAAAGGAAAAGGAAAAGTGAATGCGGATGAAATTCAAAGGGAGATGAACAAGATTTGGGTGAAGAGGAGTATAGAAAATGTTGAGGATGGATCCGCACCAGAATCTGGTGTTGATATTCCTTCCGGAAACTAAATAGATGAGCTCTGGCTCAAGGGGAGTCACAAAAGAAAACAAGTTCCCCCAGCTAGTCAATTGGTGCCTGAAATTGGCACATGGAAAGTTGCGGATTAAAGGGTTCTCAAAGAAACATCTAAATTAGCCTTGATAAAGATATGGAAGATTCGCAAGAAATTTAGAAGAGGTTAATCTACCAAGATTGATCCGATTTAACAGTCATCCGGTAAGAACAGGATTTTCACAGTTAGATTTGGTATGATTCAAATTGAGGTATCTTGATCTGTGGATAAATGGAATGATTGGAGAAAGGTAGATAGATTGCTAATATTCACCAAGAATAACTCTAAGTGCATCTCAGTAATCTGGAAAGATCTCTCTCAGAAACAAGGAAAACAAGGCAACCAGAATAACCTAAGTTGTGCATTTATTGCAAAATGGAATTAGAGTTTGCATAGAAATAAAAGGGTTCTTTTGTTCATCATTTGTACATTTGCATTTGAGAAAAAGAGAAAAGGAGCTCTACAACGAAATTGTCTCAATCCCCTCAAAGATCAACCACATAAATCGATTTATCCAGCAATTCGATCCAGCTCATTTCGTGAACCCTAAAAGCGTAAAAGGTATTTTTTGCTCTCAAATCTCTCTCTGAATCCTTTGAAAGATGGCTACTCTGAATGTTGTGAAGATCACTGATAGGCTGCAACCTAAATTCAAGAAACATCCCTACAAATCCCTAGAAGTTGATCCCCTAGGCGCATTTTCTAGCATTCCGCATGGGGTTTTGCATGTAGAAGATGTTAGGGCATATATTCATGCAAACATTGAGGAATTTGGGGAATCCAAGCTAATGGATATCTATCACAATCAGTTAATAGATGATTCATTTGAACTCAAACCTCAGTACAAGGCTATCCAGGACAAACATTTTGGACATTGCATCCATTTCCCCTATTTTGCAGAAGATGAATGGGTCCGGTATGTTCTGAGCAGATTGCATGACAACTTTATATGGTTGATGAGGCCATTTAAGATAACCAAGGATGTAATTAGGGCAGTTATTGGATTGCACTCATCCGGTGGGTTACCTGCTCTCAAATCCGTTAAGAATCAGAAAATGAGTGAGGCAACCAGATCAAAATTTGACAAGAGAGCAATGACTATAGAAGATATCACTGTTCCGGATATCAAGTTTGCATCTATGATAATTGGCTATAAGATATATCACTCCAGCAGGGATAATTCAATATCTGAAACTACTGTATATACTGCTTATGAAATTCTAAGGAAAAATGTTGACTATGATCTCTGCGAGCTTCTTCTGAGCCAACTGTTAGAAAACTTACAAAAGATCAAGAAGGACAAGAAAAACTCATTCAAATATGGTGGTCTGATATTGTGTTTATTCTTTTACTTTATGAATGAGCTACCTAGATCCAATGGTTGGATATGGCAAAATGACAGACCAGTAGCCATACAAATCAGAGATTATTTGCATGAAATTGGTGATGCCAAGGCACATAATACAACACTCTGGGACTACTTCAAGAACTTTCAAAGTATGATGCAAGCCAGAGAAAGAATCCCTCAATCATTGGTTGAGAAGTACAAGGATACAGTGTGCTTTATGGTGGACACCGATCAATGCCTGATGGAGGTAGTGGAACCTAGAATAGTGTGGATCATGCCAATGGTGTATGAGGTTGATGAGAAAATCCTAGAGCTACACATCCAACGCCTACTGAGTCAACCCAAGGACCCTAAGGTAGAAAGGTTTGGAACCTTCCAAGAGTTGAGTGTAAAAGTTCATGTTGAACTAAGACAGCCTGAGATCAAGAGAAAAGTAAGAAGGGAAGTAGAAGAATTTACCAAAAGGCATGGAATATCAAAGGAGGCAGTTGATGCCAACAAAGAGAAGATGGAAAGGGAAGAAAAAGAAAGGCAAGAAACTGAGAAAGAAAGTGCTTTGGTGCAAGCCTCCTCCCGGACCAGATCCTCCAAGAGCTCTGCACAAGTCAGAACATCCGGAAAGGGAGAGAAGAGAACTAAGACAAAGGCCACAAGGTCTTGCATAAGTCAAAAGGATGATGAAGAGACTGAGTCAAATGAGGAGGTCAAGAAAATGAAGAAGAAGAAGAAAGCATCCGGTGAACCCTCTACCGATCATAACAAGGAAGAAGAGGCAGAAGAATTCGCTGAAAGGCCTACTCTCTGCATTGATGATATCATCAAATCAGTCATTGTGGATGGGAAATTGAAACCAATGACTGAATTTTATGATGATTATAGTGAAACTGATCAGAAGATCCTACAAGAAGCTACAGTCAGGTATTTAAACATCTACAACAAAGCATTCATTGAAATTATATCTCTGATTCCTAAAATTCTAGAAAAGGAACTTGAAATAAGAAAGAACAATGCCATGGTAAAAGACCTAGAAATCCGGGAGCAAATTGCTATCCAACTCTATCCTTCCATTACCCCTCAACAAAAGAACATGATCTTCAAGGACTGTAAGGATGAGTTCTGAAGCAAAGCAAGGATGAACTAGCTTATGCTTGGAGAAACTGACAAAGTGGAAAAAGAAACAGAAGATATCCTCTGGAATGCTTTTAAAAGATTCAATATTCTTGTTATAGAGGACTTAGATGATGAACCCTCTGCCATGGATGACAAAGGAGAATCTACTAAGATAGTTGTAGAAGAGACAAAGGAGACAAGTAAAGAGAAAGCAAAGGACTTAGATTCCTCTGTTTTGGAAGAGGAAGTTCATGGAGAAGCAGACACCTCTCTTCCAGATCCCCCTGCAGACTCCGAAATTGAAGGAAAAGAAAGAAAAGAAGAGAGCATCAATCAAGGAGAAGAAGTGAAGGGAAGAGAAGAAGGTCAAACTAAGAAGACCACAAGTGACAGTGTTGAGGCTGCAGAAGGAAAGAAGACTCAGTCTCTGGCAAGAGACACTGCAGAAATTGTTAAAGATTTCTTGACTAAAGAAATGATGGAGATTGATGAACCGGAGCTACTTCAAGGACCATTCAATTTTGATTCTCTCTCCCCGGTTCAAACTATGAAGATAGCATCCTTTGCTCAAGAAAAGGCAAAAGAAAAACTTTTAAAGTCTCACATGGAAGATTGTGAGCTAATAGAGATTGCATCCGGTGCATTGGAGAAAATCATGCCATCCTTCCAGAAGGATCTCTCAGCCTCTTCATCCGGTAACTTAAAATCTCTTGTTAATTCAATTAGCACACATTTTGATTCTTTGGAAAAGTCAGCTGAAGATAAAGTCTGAAAAGAATTTTTGGGAAAGAGACTCTCCGAAGTACAAGGGCTAATAACAAATGATAGGAGAAATATGGATATTGGGATAAAGAGCTTAAAAAATGCTCTTAAAGATGGCAAAGAAATATATAAATTTTGTTTATCCTGGTCTAAAGTGACAAAGGATATTGAGAAGAAAGTGAAAGAACAAGAGGATAAACTGTCAAGTTTATCTCAGAATTTTGATCCTCTCACCTCTTCAATAATAAATCAGGAGTGTCAGACTATTGCAGTCATAAATGAGATAAAGAAGCTTGAGAAGGAGAAGAAAAATAAAATAAGCAGGTTAAGTGAACCTAGAGGGATAATTATCCCTAAATTAGAGGCCATGCATGAGGCCCTAACTGATGCTCAGACCACAGCCCGAACCAGTGATCTGACAGATCTAAAGAGGGCAAAATCTTTTGCATTCCTATTGAATGGTCATATCTCAACTTTGGATAGGATGAAGCAGAGTTGGGCAACAGAATTTGTCCAGTTGAAGACAACTTTTGTAGATATACTTCAGTATATGTAAGTATGTTATGTATATATATTTATGCGGCCAAGTATAGATCGTTTTTAGAAATTTTGGTATGTGAATCCTACCCTTTGCCATTGATGTCAAAGGGGGAGTGAGGAGCAATGAAAAATGTGGAATCTAGCTAAGGGGGAGCTCCAGAAAAGTGTACATTAGAATAGAGCATCAGCCAAGAGGGAGTATAGTGTGACACTTAGTCATTTTTCACTAAGTGTTGCCATCAATGCCAAAGGGGGAGATTGTTGGCAAGAGACACTGTGTGGCTTCATGAGTGTTGTCATTGATGGCAACAAAGTTCATTCCACATATCCACATGACATGGTATGTCTTTACCGGAAGTCAGATTGAAGAGTGTTGTGGTCTGGTAAGCAAGAATAGAGCATGCAGCAAGGTCTGACAATCAGGTCCGGATCTCTCAAGGAAGTATCTCAACAAAGTGTGGACTAGGGGAAGTCAAGAGGAGTATCATGACTAATATATTCTAGAGATTGAGCCTCCGGTGATGAAAGAGTGAAAATTTATAAGCACCTGAGTGTTGGGTTCCTGTTTGGCAGAGTAGACTGAGAAAGACCTAACCAGTAGAGCATCAGACCATAATCCGGATGAGATATTGATGGTGATCAAGTTTCTTGAGGTATCATTCATGATTGGCTGACATGATTGATGACTTCTATAAGCATATCTTTGATACGCATCACTTGGTAAGCGAGGATTCAACCGACAGACTAGAGTTTGGGAAAATATTGAGTATTCCAGATGCCGACTACAAAGATGTTGAAATCCTTTGTGTGGATATATATACCAGATGGATTTCGATGAGAAGGTGTGTGTGGTGTATTGTGAAGTGTGAAGAAAAGCAGAGAGTAGTGTGGAAGCAGTAATACAGGTCTAGTATGTGACAGGACAGCAACACCAAAGAAGAGGAAGAATGAAGTGCAGTAGATCAATGTATTGAGCCTAACCGGAACTAAACCTTAGCATATGTGGATGCTTCTCATCAGTTCAAGTATCTTGTTACTTTCTTTGTACCTTGTAGACAGTGAGTCTCTTGTAGGCAGTGAGCCTCTTGTGAGCAGTGTACGCGGGCAATGAGCCCTAATTGGCAAGTGCCATTTTGTACTTCTATTCTTTTAACAGAGAATACAATCTTGGGTTAGTCACCCCATGGTTTTTCCCTTAAGAGGGTTTTCCACGTCAAAGTCATTGTGTTATGTGTATTAATTTTGTTTTCTGCTTTCATGGTTATGGATGCTTATTTGTTTTGATGCTGCACTAATTATAAAAGAGCAGAAAGTCAAATTACTTAAGATAACTGATTCACCCCCCCTCTCAGTTATCAACATACCTAATGGTGATTAAATGGAGACAATCAACTTGGGTAAAAGTGTTGTGTTATTATTCCCATCTCACTTGATTCTGAGCTATGAGATGATTCTTGTGTGGCTTTGTGATCCTAGATCCAAATTGGTTGAAATTAGACTTTTGAGTAATGTAAAAACCTGTAGAATGTGTTTGTGTCTTTTACATAGGATGTTCGACTCTTGTGATTAATTGCATTTAATCATCTTCAAAGATTTCTCAATTGCTTACGAAATGACTTTATGCTATTATTTAGAAAATTTTATATTGTTTTGATGCCTCACAATGGGTGTGAATTTCTTGAGTGAAAGAGGAATTGCGTGTTTTTGAGAATTGAATATATATTAAATAATGTAAAAAATTTATCTATGTTGTTCAATTTTGTCTTATGTCAAAAATAATCAAAATAGGTAAGCAAAATTAAAAGGAAATATTGCATTAGTGAAAGGAAGGTTGCATGGTATTTAAATTAAGCAGTTACCTTAAAAAATAAATGTAAAAGTTCACTTAATTAAAATGTCTTGTTATAAAGTGGTTTGAGTGTGAAATGGAAAAAGGGGATTCTATTTTTATTATATTTTTAGAGTTGCATTTTCCTCTCTCCTCTTGCTTGCTTGGGATTTTGAAAAGATTATTTAGAAAAAAATGGAGTGGGATTGCTACCTTGAATTAAATATTGCATTAGATTGATTGTGAATTTGGGTTGAGTGGAAGAGCTTCTTCAAACCCTAGGTGCTGCCACAATAGTGGGTTAGACTTTCTGGGACATCCTAATTTTTGCTGAAATCACATATTTTTAGAAAATATAATGATTTAAGCCTTAAGAGGTTCCATTTAAAGTATTTTAATTGAAGAGGGTTTGATCAAACCCCCTTAGATTCAAACCCCCTTGGATAGAACCCTGCTAGTTTTAAACCATACCTATAATGGAGTCTCCTCTACACCTATCAAAATGCTGATAAAAAACCACTTTTGATTTATCTTTTGGGGGATCACATGAATTCATTTAAAATTTATGTTTTGTAAGTATGTAGTCCTTATTATAAGCTTCCCAAAAAGTATAATTTTAAATATATTTAATTTGATTATTATATTTATTTTTTATTTCTTGTGAATGTAGGTTTTTCACCGAATATCAAGTTCTTTGTTCTACACACATGGAAAATTAGTAAATTAGTGAAAAAAATTTCTACAAAATATATATGCCCTAGGTATTGATGTCCTTGTTTCAAAAAAAAAGAAAAATTTGAATTTCAATACATACAAAAAAAGTTATGTTTTACGGAATATGCCTGTGTCTAAATTATAATTGGTTTGACTTCAAAAATTAATTAAAAAAAATATTCAACAAAACATTATAAAACCAAATGCATGCCCTATATATCGGTGTTACCAATCTAAATTCAAAAGAATCAAAATTTTATCCTTTGTAGAAACAAAGTTATGTGCTACAGAATACACATCACTTTAAAAAATGTTGTTTACTATTAAAAACTAGTTATCAAAGGAGATGCAAAAAAAATTTACAATTTAACTCCAAATTTTTTTAAAAATATATATTTAGAATCTACACACAAAATCTTACGAATCACTAGTTCAAATCATCTTCAAATTCCTAATGCTTTAGCGGCTATAGGTGTCAGAAAGTGAATATTTAGTTCAAAATATTGATTTCAATGTCAAGTTTGGCCAAAAAGTGTAACCCATTATTGTGGGATGACCCCTCTTCTTTTATTTTCTTTCAATTTGCATGGATTGAATGTAAGTAGATTTAAATTTGAGCTTTGTGATTATGTTGTGTTTACCTTATGTGGTTGCATATGAAATCCTTTGGTAGGATTAATCATGTATAGGGAATTGTTAAATTATTTGAAATCAATTTAACAATTTCCATGTTTTAAAATTTTGTGATTATCCAGTTTGTGTTGGAACTATGGAAATTTTTTCTAAAAAAAACTTATGTGATTGGAAAAGTGTGTTTTCCATTCCCTTAGCTTTAAAGGGTATTCTTAGAATTTATAAATTTGGGTGGGGTTTGAGCTCCCCACCATTGAATTTTTGGGATTTTGCAAATTATGCATGTTGTTGAAAAATGAAAATTTAAATTCGCAACTTGTTTTTGAGTATTATTTTGTGGGAACATAAATCCCTCATGAAAATAGGATGGAGAATCATATGGCCATAGGTGTTCTATGATTGGAAAATGTTTTCTATTCCTTGTCCATCTTGTGTTTTTGACTATTTGGCCTTAGGAGGAGAGGACTCTAGGTCTTAATGAGTGGAATCTCACTCCCATCAATTTGTAATGCAAACAATGCCAGGGTGAGAGATAATAAAAGATAAATAATTTAAAATAATGGGGTTACACATCTCACACATAAAAATATTAATTCGTGAATTCATTTGATGTATGCCCTTGTGGGTATGATGTATGATCTGAAGGACATGGGTTGATCCTAGAGATCGATGACAGTGTCATTTAGGACTTTAGTGAATAGGGCATACTCCTCAACCTTTACATGATGTTCTATGATTACAAATGATGACACTCCATTAGTGTACCTAGGATACTCCCTTCCTAGTTTTGCATCAAATTGTGAATCCAATGGGTTCTTGTGAACCCATTTGTATATGCTTTGCTTGGTGTGTTCTTCTCAATATCATGTGTGGGTACCCTTGTATGATGTGTTTTGGATGTTTTTCTATTTTATTGAGATGGTCATGTGTTGTACCCATGTGTGTGGTGTGCTTACTGAATGACTACCTAGTTGGTTGCCTCCTAGTTCAAAGGGGTGGGCCTAAGGGTTCCACATGGTTGGGTGGTGTTGAACCATCATTAGGGCCCATGGATCCTTTGGATCATCATGGAGAGAATACATGGATTTCATGACCTTGTAGATGTGGTAAATTATTCATTTTGTACTTTTGTTGAAAATGTATAATTTAAGACATCTGAGTCCTTATATGTAAATTTGTAAAAATGAGTAAAAATAATCATATATTGGTTTATAATTTGCCCACATATGTGGCATGAGATCCATCATTATTTTTAGCATGTATCAATGTTAGGGTCAAATGTGAATGGTTTTTTGTAATGGTTTCTCATTTTTTGTTAAGTTTTAAAAATATGATTAGAAAGCATGATTTTTATGTCTTATGGGAATAAACATGTAATTAGCATAGTTGTGAATTATTTACTTGTTTTATGAATGTATGTTGTAATTCAAGGTTAAAACATTTACTTTTACATGAGTAGGTGTTTCCCCTTGTGTGCCTTGTCATTTCCTTAGCATGGGTAGACTCATGTGGGTATGGTAAGTTTGACATTAGGTTTATTTAGTTTTTGAGATTTTTGGGAATCCTATTTGGCCAATGAAGCACCCATATATGCTCAAGTTCTTGGCCCAATACATTTTTGTATAGCACAAAAAATAAGAAGACCTTGCCTTTCAGTTAGCAACACTTGGTCTTGAGGTCAAAATTTGGTCAACCATTTGCAAGATGCAATTTCAATTTGGACCCTAAAGTTTGAAGTCTTCTAAAAGTGCATCTAGTCTTCGAAGTCTTAAATGGTGCAATTCAAACCTTGAATTCCAAAGTGTTGTAAGAGTGCATGTAGATTCTAAAGTCTGAAATGGTGCAATTCAAACCTAGAAGTCCATATTGTTGTAAAAGTGAATCCAAAATTTGAAGTCTAAAATGATACAATTAAGACCTTGAAGTATGAAGTGTTGTAAAGTTGTAATTCAAACTCTAAATTCCAAAATGATGTAGAATTACACCTAGGTTCCAAAGTCCCACAATGCAAGGATGCAAAAAGTAGAGGTTGAGAAGAAATTTGTAGTTGTGAATTTTTAGGGGAACTCCACATCTCTACCACACTTATTATTTTGTGCTTGTCGCGATGAATTGATTCATGTTTGAGTGAGTATTCTACTTGTTTCACCTTGCTTGGTGCATTGGTGGTTGTATGTCTGATGTAGGAGCATCCCCGGTTCAAGATCAATCTTGCATCAACCAAAAACATTTGCATTTCAATTTGTTTGCAGTTCAGTTTGTTTCTTTTCATTTTCCAGTTTAGTTCAGGTAGTTCAGTCATTAATAGTTTCTATAGTTTGGTCCGCATTCTACTGCACTTGCATTTCAGACCTTACAAAGCTGGACTTAGCATCTGCATTCATTCATGCACAACATATCCAAAATTCAAAGTATTTGGATCAAGTATCGGAAAGTTATCGCTATCAGAAGATCAAATGTTTTCTCATAACAGAGCATCCTGACAGTCTCAGATAATCAACCAAAGGAGAAGACCTGTGGAGCATTTCACAACCTTCAAAGCTTAATGACACATCATTTAATGTTGTTTGGCTCATGGCTGACCTTCGCTTAGATCTGCACATCATTCAATTCATTTGCGGAGGAGTTTTATTCATTTAGGTCTGACCTATCCGTGTACACATGTTACAGCTCTTTGGTGCAGGAGCACCTACCTGACAGTTGGTCATGATAAGGCAGTTAGTAGTTTAGGTCTTGTTTGTGTTTCCAAGAAGGTCTGTTAGACCATTTGCATGTAATAAGGTCATGCTGATCAGGATAAGATCATGCTGACCAGGCTTTTGCTATTTTTAGCTAGTTAGTTATAACAGCTGGCATGATGTATGTTCGATTGGATCTCCCAGCCGCTTGGAGAGTTCCCAGCCGCTTGGAGTTGGGTCAGTAGTACTCATATTGAAATCTTTATAAGCATGGGATCGGTTGATTGTAGAAAATCGATCGGCAGTCTAGTATTGTATTGCGCAGAGTAGGTTGAGTGTTCTGTGTGAAGAACATCATATTGTATTACATCTGTGAATCAATAAAGATCCTGTTTTGTTTTCTGTTTGATCTCCTTCCTGTAATCGATCGCGGGTTTGAGAGTTTTTCATGGATATACTGATCCATTCCACCGGTTGACTCATCTGATCGGTGGAATGGCAATGTACAGTAGGTTAGATGTTAGGTTGTTTTCTGTTTGCATGCAGGTGCACAGGATCGCGGTCGACAGATGCTGAGAAGCCTAGCATCCTCATGTGCTAGGTCAAGTTGATAAACTGGAGTTGGAAGATCACCCTGAGGTTGGATCGGGTCATCCCTGGTGGATCGGCGAAGAGTGATTTCGCTAAGTACAGAAGTTCGTGAAGACGGCAGCATCAGGATATTTCTGCAAATATCCTGCAGTCAGGTTAGGCATCATCATCTGGATAAATGAAGATGAACATGATGCAGTTGAGCGCATGAAGTGCGGGTTCGTCGGGGTGATCATCAGCAGGAGGAGCCGAGGAGTGTATCGGCATCAGGATCATCATATAGGGAATGCCAAACATCCGCATATCGCGAGTAGATGCGGGAGTGGAAGTTGTGTTTTTTTGACTAAGTATTGAGAAGGTCATCAGGATATGACGTCATCATCATCATGACATATGTCATCAGGACATTTCGGAGCAGCAGGATATTGTGAAACTGCGGGTGACGTCATCGTCATCAGGATCTACGTCATCAGGATATCGGGTGACGTCAGCATCGAGTGAACGGTGCGAGGAGTTAGGGTTTGTCATCATCAGGATAATTGGGAAGAACCGGATGTTCGTTATCCTGTTGAATATCATGATGCTGTTGCTTGTATCATCGGGCAGTGGAGCGTCGAAGGGAAGGTGTTGAAGGTCGTCATCAGGATATTTGGAGCAACCGGATGTTGAATATCCTGCTGACGAAGGTGATGTTAAATATCATGATGAGGCCGCTAGAGCTTGGCGCCCGATGAACAGTGCAACCGGAGGATGTTTGCGCCTGCTGAACATCATGATGATGTTGAAGGTAGAGAAGACGGAAATTGTCGGTGAGGTGAACAGTGGACGTCAGGAGGATGTTCGCGCTGGTCGGACATGATGATGATGCTGTTGGTTTTCGGAAGCATGATGCTGACAGAGTAAAGCCGAAATATGATGATGTTGGTGGCTTTAGGAAATATGATGATGATGGCGAAGATGATGATGATGAGGTTGGTCTGCAGACATTCATGCTATATGCGAATGATATAGTGTGGATGCCTCTGCATCATAGTGGTATCAGAGCTCAGCAAAAGGTCTGGGCTGTTGTGTGTTGATTCTGTCACTGAAAGGGCAGAGGTAGAGATAGAGTTGATTGTGTGTTGTGTGTTGTGATTGAGAGGTTGACAAAATGCCTCCTAAGGGTAGTGGTACTGCAAGGGAATTGCAGGAGATGAAGGAAAAACATGCTAGAGAGATGAGGAAGATGAAGGAGCTTGCTGAAGCACTTCAAGCCAGGCTGACAGCCCTGGAAAAGAACAAAAAGAGGGAAGTGGAAGACAGTGAGTCTGAAGAAGAGGCAGATACTGTTGAAGAGTATGAAGAGGTAGCTGAAGATCTGGATGCTGAAGACCAGAGATTGGCAAAACTGTTAAAGGCAGTGCAGAGTGAAAAACCTAAGGTAAAGGTTGATGTTTCCAAGTATACTGGAAGTTTGAATGAAGATGAGTTGTTGGATTGGATTGCTGCACTGGATAATCACTTTGAATGTGAAGATGTTGCTGAGGATCAGAAGGTAAAAATTGCAAAGACCAAGTTAGGAGGTCATGCTTTGGTATGGTGGGATTATATACAATCTGAGAGAAGGAAGCAAGGGAAGTCTAAGATCACTTCTTGGGATAAGATGGTAGCAAGGATAAAGGGTAAATTCTTGCCAAGGGATTATGAAATCCAGATGTTTAAGAAGCTGCAATTTTTAAAGCAGAAAGACAGGGATGTGAAATCATATACTGAGGAATTTTATCTGTTGAGTATGAGATCTGGTCATCATGAGAATGAGGTAGAAAAGGTGGCTAGGTACTTGGCAGGTTTGAGGTTTAACATACAGGATGAGTTAGTGTTAGCTAACCCTAAGAATGTGGAGGATTGTTATCAAATGGCAATCAGGATTGAAGAAAAGCTGAACAGAGGACATGATAAGTCCATGAGAGGAAGAGGAAACAATAGGGGAAGAGGAGCAGCCCCTGCACAAAAGCAACCCACTGAGGTTCAAGAAGACACTGGTAAAGGACAAGGACAGTATGATTTCAGAGGTGGATGGAAAGGTAATAGAGGAAGATTTGGAGGTGGTAGAGGTTCTACTACATTTTCAGGAAAGTGTTACACCTGTGGAGAGTTTGGTCATCCATCTTTCAAATGTCCAGAAAACAAAGGTTCATCATCCAGAAATGATAGAACAAGTGACAAGAGGGTACAACTGGTACAAGAAGAGAAAGAAGAAGAAAGTGCAAACAGAGGTCCTGAGAATTTTGGCTATCCAGAGAGTGGAGAATCACTGATGTTAAGGAAAACAAGTTTGCAGGCATCAAAGGATCTGGTGCAAAGAAGAGCTCTTTTCAAAACCACATGTAAGAGCAAAGGTAAGGTATGTAAAGTTGTCATTGATACTGGTTCAACAGACAACATGATATCTCAGGAGATGGTTGATAAACTGAAGTTGGAAAGGATTCCACATCCACACCCTTACAAGGCATCTTGGGTGAGTGATAGGCAATCACTTTTTGTCTCTGAACAGGCATATGTGGATTTCCAGATTGGACCATATCAGGATAGAATTTTGTGTGACATATTGCCTATGGAATGTTGTCACCTGCTGTTGGGTAGACCATGGCAATTTGATAGAAGGGTACTGTATGATGGGTATGCTAATACCTACACCATCAAGAAGGATGGGAAGACTATTAAGTTGATGCCATTGCAGGCAAACGCTGCAGCACATAAGGCAGCTCAAATCATTTTAATGGGACAGAAGGAGTATATGCAGATGCCTAGAGGAGCAGGCATGAAGGCAGTTCAGGACACTGCAGGGAAAGGAGTTGTTACAGACAACAAGCTGAAGACAGTTTCAGTTGTGACTGACAGAGGTCAGCAGCAGGTTCAGAAACAGGGGTGCAAACAGCCACCAGTTCAGAGGAATGACAAGGCTGTTGTCATAGTTGGGACTATTGTTTGTCCTATAAGAGTTGAAAGGAAGATAGACTTGAACACTTCAGAAGTTCAAGAGGTAGTTCAGCCAGAGGTTCTGGTTAGGCAACCTGACAAACACAGGGTATGTGAGAAGAAGGCCTACATCAACAGGCATGATGATTTACTTGCCAGAAAGCAAGTTACAGTTCAGAAGTCTTGGAGCAGCCAAGAGACAGCAGCAGCTAAAGCTGGAATAGGTCAGAAGATTGACAAAGCCAAGTGTACAGGTGGAAGACTTCCACAGACTAAACTCATGGGACATGAGTTCTTTTCTGTTGGGGAGTATGGTGCAGGAGCACCTACCTGACAGTTGGTCATGATAAGGCAGTTAGTAGTTTAGGTCTTGTTTGTGTTTCCAAGAAGGTCTGTTAGACCATTTGCATGTAATAAGGTCATGCTGATCAGGATAAGATCATGCTGACCAGGCTTTTGCTATTTTTAGCTAGTTAGTTATAACAGCTGGCATGATGTATGTTCGATTGGATCTCCCAGCCGCTTGGAGAGTTCCCAGCCGCTTGGAGTTGGGTCAGTAGTACTCATATTGAAATCTTTATAAGCATGGGATCGGTTGATTGTAGAAAATCGATCGGCAGTCTAGTATTGTATTGCGCAGAGTAGGTTGAGTGTTCTGTGTGAAGAACATCATATTGTATTACATCTGTGAATCAATAAAGATCCTGTTTTGTTTTCTGTTTGATCTCCTTCCTGTAATCGATCACGGGTTTGAGAGTTTTTCATGGATATACTGATCCATTCCACCGGTTGACTCATCTGATCGGTGGAATGGCAATGTACAGTAGGTTAGATGTTAGGTTGTTTTCTGTTTGCATGCAGGTGCACAGGATCGCGGTCGACAGATGCTGAGAAGCCTAGCATCCTCATGTGCTAGGTCAAGTTGATAAACTGGAGTTGGAAGATCACCCTGAGGTTGGATCGGGTCATCCCTGGTGGATCGGCGAAGAGCGATTTCACTAAGTACAGAAGTTCGTGAAGACGGCAGCATCAGGATATTTCTGCAAATATCCTGCAGTCAGGTTAGGCATCATCATCCGGATAAATGAAGATGAACATGATGCAGTTGAGCGCATGAAGTGCGGGTTCGTCGGGGTGATCATCAGCAGGAGGAGCCGAGGAGTGTATCGGCATCAGGATCATCATATAGGGAATGCCAAACATCCGCATATCGCGAGTAGATGCGGGAGTGGAAGTTGTGTTTTTTTGACTAAGTATTGAGAAGGTCATCAGGATATGACATCATCATCATCATGACATACGTCATCAGGACATTTCGGAGCAGCAGGATATTGTGAAACTGCGGGTGACGTCATCGTCATCAGGATCTACGTCATCAGGATATCGGGTGACGTCAGCATCGAGTGAACGGTGCGAGGAGTTAGGGTTTGTCATCATCAGGATAATTGGGAAGAACCGGATGTTCGTTATCCTGTTGAATATCATGATGCTGTTGCTTGTATCATCGGGCAGTGGAGCGTCGAAGGGAAGGTGTTGAAGGTCGTCATCAGGATATTTGGAGCAACCGGATGTTGAATATCCTGCTGACGAAGGTGATGTTAAATATCATGATGAGGCCGCTAGAGCTTGGCGCCCGATGAACAGTGCAACCGGAGGATGTTTGCGCCTGCTGAACATCATGATGATGTTGAAGGTAGAGAAGACGGAAATTGTCGGTGAGGTGAACAGTGGACGTCAGGAGGATGTTCGCGCTGGTCGGACATGATGATGATGCTGTTGGTTTTCGGAAGCATGATGCTGACAGAGTAAAGCCGAAATATGATGATGTTGGTGGCTTTAGGAAATATGATGATGATGGCGAAGATGATGATGATGAGGTTGGTCTGCAGACATTCATGCTATATGCGAATGATATAGTGTGGATGCCTCTGCATCACTCTTCATTGGAGTTTGTGATCTTCCTTAGATGATGCGGAGGAATCTTATGTTCTGGATATGATATATAATGATGTAATAGCTCCCTAGGAAAGCAGTGATCAATAATTTAGAAGTTGATAGTTTGGATTTTGTACGAAGGAACTTAAAAGCTATATCTTGTACATATTCTGTAATTCTGTAATCATGCCTATGGGACATAACTGTAAGCTTGCATGTTGCCGACCAATTTGTATTTGAATTCTATATTATACTGAAATACTGAATCTACATTATCTTCGTATCTTTGATTTGTTTCCATTGTGTTTACTCTAGCTGTATGATCTGGATAGTTCTCTTTCAGGACCTTCCTAACTGTGACTACACCAAGTGGTATCAGAGTAAAAGTTTGAATCTTTGGGAGTGAATTGAATGAAGTGGGTAAAGGAATTTCGTAAGATCTTGCTATGGATAGATCACCGAATTGGAGGTAGGTTACTTGTGTCACAACCGATCACTGATTGTGAGGCAGTTGTCACCTTGTATCCTGATCATCAAACTTGAGGCAGTTTACACTTGATCCTAGGAAAAATACCACCAAGGAGAGTCCCTGTTGTTGGAACAATGGCTGGTAGGATGGATGAAGTGATGGAAATGATGAAAACAATGAGAATTCAATTCGACGTTGTTGAGGAAGATAGGCGAAGAGGATTGACACCAAGACCTAATGTTGAAAGTGATGATGAAGAAGAATTTCAATTTTTTATCAAATTGGAAAAACCCTAGGAGGTGATGAAGAAGAAGAATCAAATCAAGTCAAGATGTTGCAAGCTATTTCAACGATTGGAAAGAGACCTAGAGTTGATGTGCCGAATTACACTGGCAATTTGAACCCTGAAGAATTGATTGACTAGATAAATGACATGGAAGAGTACTTTGAATATGAAGAAATTGAAGATCTGGAGAAGGTGAAATATGCAAAAACAAAGTTGAAAGGACATGCTGCTATATGGTGGAAAGAAGTTCAGTTGGATAGAAATAGAAGAGAAAAAGAAAAGATTACAGGGGACAGGATGGTGACAAAATTGAAGAATCAGTTTGTACCTGCTGACTATGAGTTGGAGTTGTTGAAGAGATTGTAGAACCTGAGACAAAAGGAGAAATTTGTGAAGGAGTATACTAAATAATTTCATAAGATGATCATAAGGATAGGACATAGTGAAGCAAGCAAAGAGAAAGTGGGTAGATACATCAATGGGCTGAGATTGAACATTCAAGAGGAATTGAGTTTGGTAAGGATGACAACATTGGAAGAAGCTTATCAGTTTGTCCTAAAAGTTGAAGAGAAGTTGAATAAGAGACATGATCAAGGACAGAGAGGTAGAGGAGGTAAATTTCAAAGAGGTAGAACATTTTCTAGAGGAGAGAGATCATTTGCGCAGCAAAATAGATCAGAGAACACATTCAAGAAGGATGAAAGAGATATTAATGCATACCGGAGAGATGACAAAAAAATTTACCGCAGAGGAAACCCTAGTCCATACCAGAGTGAAGGATATAGAAGAGAAGGAATAGGACCTGATAGGAGAACATTCAGAGGAACATGTTTCAAGTATGGAGGTGAAGGACATAGAGCATTTGAATGTAATCAAGGGAGTACAAGCAAGAAGACAAATAACAATGGAAGAGAAACTTATGTGGAAGAAGAACCTATTGGATCACCTAGTTCAGTTGGTAAACCTGAGAAAGGAGAATCACTTGTGATGAGGAGAGCACTATTTCAAACAGAGACAAATGAGGAACCACGCAGAGGAAAAGCTTGTTCAGAACCATATGCAAATCAGGAGGTAAATGTTGTAAAGTTGTTATTGATAGTGGTAGTTCTGATAACCTAGTTTTAGAGGAGATGGTGACTAAGCTGAAGTTGGAAAGATTGAAACAACCTAAGCCCTATCAGATAGCATGGATTTAGGATGATCATAAGGTACTGGTGAGTGAACAATGTTTGGTGAAATTTCATATTGGATCATATCATGATGAAGTATTGTTTGATATTATGCCTATAGATATTTGTCATATCTTATTGGGTATACCTTGGCAATATGATAGAAAAGCTATACATGATGGGAGAAAGAATACATACACTATAACATCAAATGGAAAGAGAATTACTTTGATTCCTTTGGAAGATGATCCTAAGAGTGAAGTATGTGGGAATGCTAGAATCTATTTGGTAGATGGAAGAAAATTTCTGGATGGTTTGAGACATGAGAACATGTGTTATGCTTTGATCCCTAAGGAGCCTGAAACATTGAAGGAGACTAAAGAATCACAGCTAGAGGAGATGACTAAGTTGTTGAAAGAGTATGAAGAGATCATATCAGATAATGTACCTAAAAGATTGCCACCAATTAGAAGTATCAGTCATCACATGGATCTAATACCTAGAGCTAGCCTAGAGCTAGTTTTCCTAACAAAGCAGCACACAAAATGACACCCGCAGAGAATGAAGAATTGAATAGGTAGATATAAGAATTGTTGAGGAAAAGTTTGATCAGAAAAATTTTAAGTGCTTGTGCAATACCTGTAGTGTTAGCACCAAAGAAAGATGGAGAATGGAGAATGTGTACAAACTCTAGACAAATCAACAAGATCATAGTTAAGTATAGATTTCCTTTACCTAGGATGGATGATATCATGGATTGTTTAAGTGGAGCAAAATATTTCACAAAAATAGATTTGAAAAGTGGATACCATTAGATCAGAATCAGAGAAGGAGATGAATGGAAGACTGGTTCCAAGACAAATGAAGGATTGTATGAATGGTTAGTAATGCCTTTTGGATTGACAAATGCACTAAGTACTTTCATGAGATTGATGAATGAAGTTCTAAAGAAATTCTTGGGTAAGTTTTTTATTGTATACTTGGATGACATTCTGATTTTCAGTAACATAAAAGAAGAACATTTACAGCACCTTAGACTAGTATTGCAGAGACTGAGAAAAGAGAAATTGTTGATAAACATCAAGAAATGTAGTTTCCTGAAGGAAGAATTGGTATACTTGGAATTTGTGATTTCTGCGGAAGGATTGAAGATGGATCCTAAGAAAGTAAGAGCAATTGTTGAATGGCCTACAACAGAGAGCATTGGAGAAGTCAGATGATTTCATGGATTGGCTAGTTTCTACCGGAAGTTCATCAAAAATTTCAGTTCAGTTTGTAACCCTATGATAGAGACAATGAGAGGTGACATAAAAGACCTCAAGTGGACATCAAGAGTAGACAAAAGTTTTGAATTGTTGAAGTAGAAAGTGACAGAGCAACTTGTTTTGGTGTTACCAGATTTCAATAAGGTATTTCAAGTAGATTGTGATGCAAATGGGAATGCAATTGGAGCAGTGTTAAGTCAAGAAGGTCAACCTATAGCATATTTTAGTGAGAAGTTGAATGATTCAAGGAAAAGATATTCAGTTTAGGATCAAGATTTTTATGCCATAATTCAAGCCTTGAAGAAGTGGAGACATTACTTGTTGCCTAAGGAGTTTGTGTTTTATACAGATCATCAATCTTTGTAATATTTGAATAGTCAAGGTAAGTTGAATTAGAGACACATGAGATGGGTAGAGTTCATGCAGAGTTACACTTTTGTATTGAAGCATAGAAGTGGTAAGTCAAACAAAGTTGCAGAAGCATTGAGTAGGAGAAGGAACTTATTGACATAGGTAAGAGTTGAAGTGTTGCAATTTGATGAATTGAAGAACTTGTATGAGAAAGATCTTGCTTTTGTAGAACCTTGGAAAGCATGTAAGGAACCTATTGTGATAGATAGGAGTAAGTGGTTGGATTATTTCATTCAAGAAGATATGTTGTTCAGAGGAAATTAGTTATGCATACCTATAAGTTCAATGAGAGATAACTTGATCAAGGAGAAACACAGTGGTGGATTGGCAGGACATTTTGGCATTGATAAGACAGTGGCCTTGGTGAGTGAAAAATACTTTTGGCCTTAGATACACAAGAATGTTAGGAAATTTGTACAGAGTTACAGAATTTGTCAAGTTGTAAAAGGGAGTAGTCAGAACATTGGATTGTATAAACCTTTTACAGTACCAGAGAGACCTTGGGAAGACATAAGCATGGATTTTGTAATGGGATTGCTAAAGACATAGAGAGGACATGATTCAATATTTGTAGTAGTGGACAAACTTTCAAAGATGGCACATTTCATACCTTGTAAGAAGACAACTGATGCAGTGCATGTATCTGACCTATTTTTCAAGGAGATTGTGAGATTGCATGGATTACCTAAGAGATTAATTTCAAATAGAGACACAAGATTTTTGGGATACTTTTGGAAGACACTTTGGAAGAAGATGAATACAAATTTGAAGTTCAGTTTAGCATTTCATCCACAAATTGATTGACAGACAGAGGTAGTGAATAGGAGTTTGGGAAACTTGTTGAGATGTTTGGTTGGAGAGAAAGCAGGAAGTTGGGATTTGATTCTTTCACAAACAAAGTTTGCATACAATAATTCAGTAAATAGGAGTATCAGAAGAACACCTTTTGAGATTGTTATTGGAGTAAACCCTAGAGTGGCAAAATTAAGAGATCTCAGTTTGGAAGACAAGAGAAGTGCAGAAGTAGAAGAATTTGCAGGACATATGGAGATAGTGCATAATTAGGTGAAGAAGCATTTGGAAGAGATGAACAGCAAGTACAAGGAGAAGGCAGATGAGAAGAAGAGACACAAAGAGTTTGTAGTAGGAGATGAAGTGATGGTGTACTTGAGAGAAGAAATATTTCCAGTGGGAACATGTAACAAGTTGAAGATGAAGTTTGGACCTTGTAGGATACTCAAGAAGTTTGATTCATGAAATGCATATGAAATGGAGTTACCAAAGACATTGGGGATATCACCTATTTTCAACATTGCAGACCTATATCAGTATCATGAAGTAGAGTTCAGTGACAGCATGGAAGAAGACTTAAAGAAGCAATTACCACAACAAGCACTGGAGCAGATTGAAGACATTTTAGACAATAGAATTGGACACAACACCAAAGGAAGACAATACAAAGAATACCTTGTGAAGTGGAAAGGTAGATCGGAAGAAGACTCATCTTGGATTTCTCAAGCTGAGGTGGACCGTTTTGGTTTTCCTCTAGCCCCAGAAAAGTGAGGGACTCACTTTTTCAATAACCCTAGATGTCTGATGCAGGAGCATCCCTAGTTCAAGAGAAATCTTGCATCAACCAAAAACATTTGCATTTCAATTTGTTTGTAGTTCAGTTTGTTTCTTTTCATTTTCTAGTTTAGTTTAGGCAGTTCAGCGAGTAGAAGCTTCTATAGTTTGGTCTGCATTCTACTGCAATTGCATTTCAGACCTTCTGGAGTTGGACTTAGCATCTACATTCATTCATGCACAACATAGCTAAAATTCAGAGCATTTGGATCAAGTACCGAAAAGTTATCGCTATAAGAAGATTAACGATTTTCTCATAACAAAGCATCATGATAGTCTCAGACAATCAGCTAAAGGAGAAGACCTGTGGAGCATTTCACAACCTTTGAAGCTTAATGACACATCATTCAATGTTGTTTGGCTCGTGGCTGGCCTTCCCTGAGATCCGCACATCATTCCATTCATTTGCGAAGGATTTCTATTCATTTAGGTCTGACCTATCCATGTACACATGTTACAGCTCTTCATTGGAGTTTGTGATCTTCCTTGGCCAATGTGGAGGAATCTTATGTTCTAGATATGATATATAATGATGTAATAGATCCCTAGGAAAGTAGTGATTGATAATTTGAAGTTGATAGTTTGGATTTTGTGTGAAGGACCTTAAAAGCTATATCTTGTGCATATTCTGTAATTTTGTAATTAGGCCTGTGAGCCCTAACTGTAAGCCCACATGTTGCTGGCCAATTTGTATTTGAATTCTATATTATATTGAAAGACTGAATCTACATTTTCTTCGTATCTTTGAGTTGTTTCCATTGTGTTTACTCTAGCTACATGGTCTGGATAGTTCTCTTTGGGGACTCTCCTAATCGTGACTGCACCAATGCCTCATGTGACATTGTGTGGTTTCACGATAACTTGTGTGTGTAGATGTGTAATGTGGCATGTTGATGCCACGTTTGTAGCACAAAAAATGTTTGTCCATTAATGCCTTGGTGAAATCTTAGGGAATTACATTCAAAAAAAAATTGAGAGTGGTATGACTAGGGAACCATCTAGATCTACACCTCTCAAACAAGTTTTTGGATCATGCCTCCTTAACCAAGGGACATTTAGTCCCAAGAAATCTTTATATAAAAATAAAAATTAAGAATTCCCACAATCCTCCATCATACTGAGAGCATCCCATCTCCAAGGTTGATTACCAATGTAGTGTTCTCCCATGACATGAACAAGATCCTCTCAAATAGATGATGAGGTCTACTACACCTACATCATCTCTCTCTTTGTGAAGGATTCCAACTATAGCTCACTTGCAGCAACTCTCTAATGGATTGGAACCACCATGGGCATGAGATATCCTCATCTTGTCCCCCTCCTTATGGACTACAACCACTATGTGAAGATCATAATAAAATGGTAAACACCATGCTTACCTTAGTTAATGAACCTCCATTCTTCTAAAATGGAGTAGAAAGGGGTTATATTGCATTAGTCCCATTGACTTAGTATGCAACTCTCCTTAAATATTATTTCTATCTCTCCCAGATGGAGAACTCAAATATAGATGGTCCAACAAACTCCTAAATGCTTCAACACCTCTGCAATGGGTCTAATTTTGGCACTCATACTAGCTCTACTTTGGCTCTAAATGTGCAACTGGATTTGGCTCTTGTCTCTTGTCTCTTGCTCTAGCTTTCAACTATTTGCTCTAGCACTTGAAACCTTTGTATGCTTTTTATTGTTTTTTTTTCCTACACCTTGTAGCTAATTAGAAAACCTTTAGAAAAATCATGCATAATAGAAAGGCCTTCTTGGGACCATGCCCCTCTAGTCTCAAGGAAGGAATGACTTTGATACCACTTGATCCATAAACTTAGGGCATCTATGTTGTACTCCAATATATAACATATAGATCTAAATGGAGATGTTGCTAATGACCTTTACATGCACTTTACCACATTTAATGATTGCCTATGACATACACAATAAATAACTTAAACTAAAATATCTCAAATGTGTATAATAACTTACATCACACACACACCAATATGTAACACAAGCTTACTCTAGAGAAACCCGAGCAATTGGGAATAAAACTCTAGGAATCGTGAGTTATTCTCCTCATACCACTAAAATATAGTCACACATTTTTTTAGTGCCTCAATAGAACTTTCATACAACTATAGAATATCTTAAAATGGATCACAACCTATAACCCTACTTGTAGTAGTAAAAAATGGACAATACCTTTGACACAAGATCTACTATCCACTTGTCATAGTCTAGAATTTGTTGCAGCAATTCTAATGATTCTAGATGTAACCTTTAATAAAATGGCATGCTCAAAGGGATGTTCCACCACACTTGCAACAACATGTTCTACCTTCTATTAGAACCCTCTTTACCAACTAGTCTTATCTACCTAGTCAACTTTGTGGCTTCAACTCTCTATCAACCAAACAACTCCACATAGTTCTACCAATATCTGCCACTTGTGTCATGGCTCTAGTCATAGTCTACCTTGTCCTCCTACTTTTAATAAGTCTCCATGTTCTACCCAAGAATACCCCATGGCTCTAACAATCTACTAACTAGGTCTAACAAAACTCAACCATTGATGGCTCTCATTGTTAGCCATCCTTTCAACTCTAACTAACACTCACAAGATTCCTTATAATTACTAATAAACACCATTAATAATTTAGAAAAGAAAGAAAATGTTTGAAAGAATCTATTTGTTTCCATCACAAAGGCAGATCCACTTCCACATGTAGGCCTAAATCCAAGTTGAAAGAGGTGAAAAGGATTGTTTCTAACATTGGGTTTTGTGCCATTGAATATTGGAACCTGAAGCCAAGCAATATGTGTTGAGATACTTCAATGCTTATTTAATATTCTCTTCATCCTCAATCAAAGTGAGGAATAAAAGATCAACAAAATGGCCATTGAGAAGTTGTTGCAAACTATCACAAGGAAGAGAGATACCAAGAACCCTTCTTAGAGATGGCATTGTCTAGGAGATAGCCAAATCCTTTAACAACTAGAAAATAAAGAGGTGGTGCTAAGGTACATCCTTGTCTAATGGACCTAAGGAGTCCAGATTTATCTAATTGAATGTTGTTGATGGTCAATTAGGTAGACGTATCAACAAAACAACATTTGCATAATCTAGAAAAAATAGCTCTAAAACTAAAAGCCTAAAGTATAGCAAGGATAAAGTGTCATTCAATCTTTTCATTTTCGAAGCCAATTTTGAGAAAAAATAGCTTTCTAGTTTGTCTTCCTTGCCCATTCTATACCCTCCCAAACTACAATTATATTATCTAAAAAATATATGTTCTTGAAAAATCTAGTTTGTTCGAGACAAATAAGTAGCAAGAGAAAGTGTAAAATGTGCAACTCAAGAGCTTTGGCAATAATTTTGTATGATACATTAAGCAAAGTGATGAGTCTCCAATTGCATATTAACTCTAGGTCACCCACCTTAGGTATGGATTTAATATTTCCCTTATTGATTGTCTTACCTGAGGACTTGGAATGAATGAAATTCTTAATTATTTTGTTATTTAGTCATACGCATTATTTAACCAGTTAATTTTGTGGAGTAATTTATGTTTACAATAATTATTGCCTTGTGGATTTCGAATCAATTTATTAGAGATGATTATATTGATCATGACTAATTCCAAGTTGAATATCAATTATCATCTAATAGTGGAATTTAATATTATTGATGTTATATGTTTGTGGTATTGTGTGTAGTGAACAAAAGACTCAATTAGGATCCTAGTGTGAGGGAAATGAAGTTTTGTGTGTTAGGAATTGCATGCAGAAGATATCAATTAAATGCAAATAAAGATTAAACAGAGGAATGAAAAATACACAGAAATAATAACAGTGAGAGACAATTTTTAACATGGTTCACCCAAACTTGGGCTACATCCACCAACAGAGAGTCCAATATTATTATCCAACAAATCAAACCAATTACAACCAGCAATCCTTGCAACTCAATACAGTTGCAAATGCTACAATACAATATCAACGGAAACCCTAACCCTTAGCCATTTTTATCAAGACTTATGTCGGTTACAAAATATGGTTTTTTTATGTCAGCTAATAGAAAAATAACTCCTGCTACCCCCAAACCCCCGTTAAATAATTTGGGGGGAAACTGCACTGATAAAAGTGGGGAAAATTTAACCTCTGAGTCTAATTAGGCTCCATATAACAACAATCTCCCACTTGGAGACTAATCAAACTCCACAACATATCATCTCCCACTTGGAGACTGATCAAACTCTACAACATATCATCTCCCACTTGGAGACTGATCATAACACCGCTGACCCTGTAGCTCCCACTAGAAATAAACACCATGGACCCTGTTGTTCTGATTATATTATTTTCAATTTTGAAGACCAACTGAAGCTGAAGAGGAGCTCAGCTTCTCCCTTGTCACTGCCTTCATAAACATATCCAATGGATTTTCATTTATATGTATCTTTTCCAGCCATAACTATCCATCATCCAACACTGACCAGATGAAATGATACCTTAGTTGTATGTGTTTGGTCTTTGAATGCAAGGCATAATTCTTTGCAAGATGTATGACACTCTGACTATCTATAAACAAATAATTGTTAGCCTATTGTTTTCCCAATTCTTCTATGAAAGATTGTAGCCATATCATCTCCTTGCTTGCCTCTATTGCAGCTACATACTCTACCTCCGTGGTGGATAAAGCAACCACCTTTTGTAACCTGGAGATCCAACTCACCGTTGTCCCACCTACAATAAAGACATAACCTGTAGTACTCTGCCTAGTATCAATATCCCCTGCCAAATCTGAGTCCACATAACCTACTAAATCAGTATTAGAGCCCCCAAAATATAAATGTTTAGTGGATGTACCTCTCAAATATCTAAGAATCAATTTTACCGCATTCCAATGATCCAATCCAGGATTACTCATAAACCTGCTTATGACTCCTATAGTATGTGCAATATCCGGTCTCGTGCATACCATGGCGTACATTGAACTTCCTATAGCTGAAGCATATGGTACCTTGGACATTTTTTCTTCCTCCTCTTATGTCTTAGGACACATCTCCTTAGTCAATTTCAAATGACTAAGCAAAGGTGTGCTGACATCTTTTACATTCTCCATATGGAATCTTTGCAACACCTTTTCTTCCTATCTCTACAAATTTTCATACCAAGGATTTGTTTTGCTGCCCCCAAATCCTTCATAGCAAATGATTGTGCTAACTGATGTTTTAACTCTCTTATGTGATCCATGTTAGACCCTACTACAAGTATGTCATCAACATATAAACATAAAATAATGTAGCTGTCATTATCCAACCTCTTAAAGTAAACACAATGGTCATAGTTACACCGGCTCTAGCCTTGCTCAGCCATAAAACTATCAAATTTCAAATACCATTGCCGAGGTACTTGTTTCAAGCCATATAACTCTTCTTCAATCTACACACCAATTTCTCCTTGCCTTTGACCTCAAATCCCTGTGGTTGTTCCATATATATCTCCTCCTCCAAATCACCATGGAGAAAGGTAGTTTTCACATCTAGTTGTTCCAAATACAAATCTTTAGTAGCCACAATACTTAAAACAGTATGAATAGAAGTCATCTTAACAACCGAAGAAAAAATCTCATCAAAATCAATACCTTTTTTCTATGCAAATCCTTTTACAACTAACCTAGCTTTAAATATTTTCTTACCTCCATCTTCCTCTTTCAGCCTATAAACCCATTTGTTTGGTAAAGCCTTTTTACCTACCGGCAACTTACATAATTCCCAAGTCTAATTTTTCAGCAAGGAGTCTATTTCTTCTTTCATTGCAAGCTCCCACTGAACCTTTGTATCCAATTGCATAGCTTCATCATACCCTTCCGGTTCACCAGCATCTATTAACAAAATAGAATACAAAAAGGGAGAAAACCTTTCAGGGGGTCTACTTAGCCTTGTTGACCGTCTAACATGTACTAGAGTTTGTGGTATTTCTTGTTGTTGTTACAGAGCATGAGGAACCACTCAAATATCATTATCTGGAGTATCATCCAGTACCACATAATCCTTTTCTTTCTTCTCATGTTGCTGCAACTAATCTTTATACAACACCTTCTCATTGAATACAACATCCCTGCTTCTCACAATTTTTAGATTTTCAACATCCCAAAGCCTATAACCAAATTCATCAATGCCATATCCAACGAAGATACACTTTTTTTATTTTGCATCCAGCTTGGTTCTATTTTCAGAATCTACATGTGCAAATGCTTCACATCTAAAGGTTTTGAGAAAACAATAACTCACCTTCTTACCTGTCCATGCTTCCTCTAGAATACCACAGCCCAAAGGAACTAAAGGACCTCTATTAATTAAATATACAGTCGTATTGACAGCGTCTGCCCACATGTTTAAAGGCAGCCCAGCATGCAATCTCATGCTCCTTTGGTGTAGGGGCACCTAGCTAAGTTGCAATTTTGGTTTTGTGATAGGTCATTAGGTGTTTTTTATGTCTTTTTTTCATGAATAAGGTCCATTGAGACCATTTGAATGTAATTAGAGTGATTTGGGGTCACTTGGGCAAATATTGCAAAAATTGCAAAATATTGTAAATAGTTGTCAAGTAAAAAGTGCAAAAATGCAAGAACATGGAAGTCCAACGGTCATAAGTTCAAAAGTTGGTTATGAGTCATTGTTTTTAGTTTATACAAGCATAAAAAAGGCCTCACATACTTCAAGGTAGGGACTGGAGTAGATTTGTGGAAGAAAGCAATAAACAAACTTTATTTTTTTGTAATTTCTTGTATAATTTTGCTTCTACAGGCTTATGTATGGAGCCATACTGAGTGTTTTTAATCTAAAATGCTTGGAATTTGGTGAAGACATGAACTAACTCCATTTTGTCTCTAGTTAGAACTGATTTCATAAATATTAAAGGTTTTTATTGCCATTTTACTGGTAACAGCCTGAAAACCTTGTTTTGAGGGTTTGAAGTGAACAAAATGTAAAAAATCACCAATTTCACCAGTAGGATTGTTTGATACTTGGTGTAATGGGTACTTTTAAGTAGGGTAAGATGTTAGAATAGGATTCATGAGCAAGGAGCGGGTTTTGGTGGCATTTTGGAGTGGTGCCCTAGTTACACATTGTCTTGTTCTGGTGAAAAGTGATGCTTTCAAGTAGGGTTTTGATGAAAGAGCATTGCTAAAGTGTGGATGATGGTTTAAGAAGCATAGGAAGACATATTTTGATGTGTTGGAAGCATTGGTAAGGTGAAACAGAGCCTGAAGTATTGAGTTCCAATAACCCACCTTGATCATGCCTAGAATGGCTTAAATGAGGGTTTAATGGTTTGGTGAATAGGAAGTGATTTAGAGGATAAAAACTGTTGATTCTAGCTATTTGAGACCTAGTTCAGGTAAGGAAGTTGAAATTTGTGATTGACAATGTGTTTTGTTGGTAGTTGCTTTGTAAATTAGGGCTAATTGGAGCTCTGTTCAGTGTACCAGTCAAATTTGAGTGAGGATGTTCCAAAACAAAGGTATGTACTTTTAAGATATATTGAAGAACACCCTAATGGATATCTGAAATAGATTTTGATTTATGGGTTTGAGGTTTTACCTATAAGTTATGCATAAAAAATCAATTTTACAGGGCTACTAGGAAAAGGAGCAGTTTATGAAGGACTGCCCATGATTTGGTGATTCAATACTTTCTAGGTGAATTGATTGAGTTTGTTTAGTGATTTTAATCTCTCCTCTGCATCAATTGGAATCAGATCCTAGGTATTAGATCATTTGAAGGTGAAAAGTTGTAGTTTGAAGAGTGAAAAAGTGGGAAGTGAAGGATAAAATGCCTCCTAAAGGGAATGCCCTTTCTAGAGAATTGATGGAGTTGAAGGAGAAACAAGCTAGAGATGAGAGAGAGATGAGAGAGTTGAGGGAGAGGCTTTCTACCCTGGAAACAAGTCAGAAGAGAGGTACGATCATAGGTGATGTGAATGACCATGAGGGAGAAGGGGAAGAGGAAAGTTCCCAAGGGTTTGAAGAAGAGATTGACCCTGATGACTTGAGGATGGCAAAACTCCTGAAAGCAGTTAAGGGAGATGAGCACAAGATCAAAATGGATTTACCTATGTATGGAGGTAAGATAGACAATGAAGAACTCCTAGATTGGATAGGAGCCTTGGATAACTACTTTGATTATGAATATGTGCCAGAGGACAAGAAGGTGAAGTTGGAAAAGACCAAATTCAAGGGTCACGCTTTGCTTTGGTGGGATTATGTCCAAAGTGAAAGGAGAAAGAAAGGGAAATCTCAAATCACATCTTGGGATAGGATGGTGTCTAAACTCAAAGGTAAGTTTCTACCTGCTAATTACAATATTCAATTGTTTAAGAGGCTTCAAAATCTCAAGCAAAAGGAGATGGATGTGCAAACTTATACTTAGGAATTCTATAAGTTAAGCATAAGAGCAAGTCATACAGAAGATGATGAAGAAATAGTGGCAAGGTACATGAATGGTTTGAGATTCAACCTCTAAGATGAGTTAAGCCTCACCACTCCAAGGATAGTTGAAGAGTGCTACCAGTTGGCAATCAAAGCTGAAGACAAACTAAGGAGAAGGCAAGACAAACAAGGTAGAGGTAGAGGCAGCAATTCAAGAGGGAGAGGTTCATTTTCCACTCCAAGACAGCCACAAGAGAATCAAGAAGGTACAAGCAAAGGGAAAGAATAAGTTGCAGATTTAAGAGGTGGATTTAGAGGAGGAAGATCAGGCTTTAGAGGCAGATTTGGTGGTCAAGGAAGAGGATGAAGCACATTTTCAGGAAGGTGTTACCATTGCAATCAATTTGGACATCAAGCATGGTAGTGCAAGGAAGGACAAGCTTCTACTTCACAAGGAAGAGAAAGGAGGACTCAATTGGTTCAAGAAGAAGACAATGAGAGTGTCAACTCTCCATCACAACATGTTGCTCCTGAAGTGGGTGAATCACTAATGGTAACAACGCCCCTCAAAGCATCAAAGGAGAAGGAATCAACACAAAGGAGGACACTATTCAGGACAACTTGCAAATGTAATAGAAAGGTATGTAAAGTTGTAGTAGATTCAGGGAGTACTGATAATATGGTGTCAAATGAAATCGTTGCTAAATTGAAATTGGAGAAGATACCCCATGAAACACCTTATCAATTGTCTTGGTTGAATGATGATCAATCTGTTTTTGTGACTGAGCAAGCTTGGGTTGAATTTAACATTGGTGGGTATAAGGATAGGATACTATGTGATGTGTTACCCATGAGTGTGTGCCACTTGCTGCTAGGAAGACCATGGTAGTTTGATAGACATGCCATATATGATGGAAGAAGGAACACCTATGACATCAACAAAGATGGAGTTGTGTACACCTTGACAACATTGCAAGAATATGTGAAGGAGCAAACCAAGGCAGAAAAGGTGATCATGTTTGGCAAGGAGTTTGTGAAGATAGAGGAAGAAGAAAACATGACATTTGCAGCCACTCATACACTTGAAGACACTAAGATAGTAGAACAAGAAGACAAGGAGATTACAGTCACTTCAAAGTATGTCTATGTTGAGGCAATAGGTAAGAGGTTTGATTTGCTTTTAGAAGGAGATGGCATGGAATTGAGGACCAAATCTGACTTAGAGAAAGTCAAGGATGAATTGATTGGAGAAAATTAAAATTGCTTAGAAAAGCATGATGAGGTCATGGTGGGGACAGTGCTTTGTCCTTTGGTGGAAAAAGAGGTCAATGGGTAATTAAATATTGTCAAGTTAGAGGTTTGTAAGTCTATTGATATAGAGATCTTAAAGGCAGAGAATCTAATGAAAGAGGTAAAGGGGAAAAGTGGAATGAAACAAGTTGAAAGGCAAGGACAAGTGCACGAATTCTAGTATGTTTCAAGGGTGAAGGAGAGGGCAGTCAAAGATAAAGATGGTAAGGACATGTTTGCAAGTCAAGGAGTAGGTACAACATCATTTTTAGATGTGGGAAAGGTCAGAGACTACCCATCAAGGTAGGTTGTGAAGATGGGGCAGTGTTTAGGTGGAAAATAGTTCAAGAGTGCAAAGAATGATGCTAGTCTTCATTATCTGATCTAGTGGAAGCAGATACCTGATGGAAGGACACTTGGAGAACAGAGGAAAGATGATATCAAGACTGAGTTGTACAACACAGTCCTCAAAGGGACTTGAGGTCTTTTTCAGTCTAGGTGTATGATGCAGGGGCACCTAGCTAAGTTGCAATTTTGGTTTTGTGATAGGTCATTAGGTGTTTTTATGTCTTTTTATCATGAATAAGGTCCATTGAGACCATTTGAATGTAATTAGAGTGATTTGGTGTCACTTGGGCAAAAATTGCAAAATATTGTAAATAGTTGTCAAGTAAAAAGTGCAAAAATACAAGAACATGGAAGTCCAACGGTCATAAGTTCAAATTTTGGTTATGAGTCATTGTTTTTAGTTTTTATAAGCACAAAAAAAGATCTCACAGACTTCAACGCAAGAACTGGAGTAGATTTTGTGGAAGAAAGCAATAAACAAACTTCATTTTTCTATAATTTCTTGTATAATTTTGCTGCTATAGGCTTCTGTACGGACCCGTACTGAGTGTTTTTTATCTAAAATGCTTGGAATTTGGTGAATACATGAACTAACTCCATTTTGGCTCTAGTTAGAACTAATTTCATAAAGATTCAAGGTTTTTATTGCCATTTTACTGGTAACAGTCTGAAAACCCTGTTTTGAGGGTTTTAAGTGAACAAAATGTAAAAAATCTCCCATCTCACCAGTAGGATTGTTTGAGACTTGGTGGAATAGGTAATTTTAAGTAGGGTAAGATGTTAGAATAGGATTCATGAGTAGGGAGTGGGTTTTGGTGGCATTTTGGAGTGGTACCCTAGTTGCACATTGTCTTGTTTTGGTGAAAAGTGATGCTTTCAAGTAGGGTTTTGATGAAAGAGCATTGTTAAAGTTGTTGCAAATATGTACCTAAGTGGTGTTGTTATTGATGTCAACATATCCTTGTTTCCATTAGTGTCAACTGTATCTTATTTTGTTGTCTGTATAGAAGACCGGATTGTTGAGCATATTGAGAAAATTAATATTAATCAATATATGCGAACCATATGGATGACTAGAGGTTTATCTGAAGAAGCTTGAGTTATGATTTGAGAAGTTCGCATTAAGATCTGAGGAATTTATGGCCATCTGAGTAGAACCAGTTCATGCAATACTCAGGAGAGACAGAGTGACAGGAAAGTGGTCTGGATTGCTCCAGTAACGTAAAATGATAATCTGTGGATCTAGAGGCATGTTTGGGATGTCAGTGTGTATCATCAACTCCAGTGGTTTGTGGTTTGGAGATCCACAAGCTATCTTTCTAGTTTGGCAATCATGGTAGATAGTGTTCTTGAGGTTCCGGAGGAAGATACAAATGATTCTAGAAATTTGGTATAGTGTGGATGTTATTGGTGAATTCAATGTGCTTGTGGAGGTCTCTGGATCGTGTGGCTACTGTGTTGGAGGTCCACATTGAAGATTGAGATTATTGTTGAATATTTCTTCTTTGAGGTTGATGTTCTTCCCAATTCCTAGCTGACCAGATGTTCCTAGCATGTTGCGGATGATCTAAGAGCATTTTATGAAGCATGGCGTATGTATTGAGGAATATTCAAGTCTCAGTTGTGTTTGGCCGATAGTGTAATGATCCGCATTAAGTTTAGCCAACCTTGTTGATCATTCCAAGTTTGATGAAGTGTATAAATACTTGTTGAAGAGTTGTTGAAAACCATCCTTGTACAAAATGAATTAAATCCGAAGAAAGGATCAAAAGTAGAGCAGAGAAGAAGAGGAGCGAAAGGAGTACAAAGTGAAGAGTCAATGAAGAAGAATTTGAAGATAGAAGCAGAAGTTTTTGTGAGCCTTCAAAGGGACTGAATTAGGCATGAATGTAGATGCTATTTCTCAGTTCATTATCTCCGTGTAAATTATAATTCCTTATAGGCAATGAGCCTCCTTTTGAGCAGTGAGCTCTGGGTAGTGCACCCGAAGGCATGTGCCTTCTATTTTCTTAAGTACTTTTAACAGGGTATGCATTTTTGTGGGTTAACCCCAACCGTGGTTTTTCCCTTAACTGGGTTTTCCACGTCAAAAATTATGTTTTTGTATGTTCATTTTATTTCTACTCATGTGTTGATTCATGCTTAAATGTTTACATCATTAATTTGTTTGTAAATTAAAAAAGAAGATTAAAAGTGCAGAAAAGGTTAAAGTTTGGGGGCAACTGATTAACCCCCCCCCCCTCAGTTGTCTGACTAATTCCAAAAATTGGTATAAGAGCCAAGTTCCTTAAAAGAAGCCTAACAGTTTGAGGAAAGATCTTGGAAGGAGTTTTCAATGGGTTCACTCAAAGATCAACGTCAGTTGGCCCTAGAAGATCTTGATCAGTCCAACGCAGAAGTAACTAATCTGAAAGATGAGATTAAAGATGATGATGATACCATTAAAATGTTAAAAGATAAATTTAAGAAATCTATGGAAAAGAGAAAGGAGCTACTTCTGCAGTTATCCAATCTAACTGAAGAAAATGGCATGAATGAAGCCTTGGAAGAAAAGACAAAGGAGTGTGAGAAGCTGTCAAAAGAATTTGTTGTTCTGAAAGTTGAGATAGAATCTGGGGCAATGATGCTAACCAAAGAAATTGAGCAAAGGAAGAAGACTGAAGAAGACCTGAATCAAACTTTAAAAGAAAGAACTGATGAATGCTACAGATTGGATAGTATAGCCGGCCATCTAAAGATTGGTCTATAAGAAAGCAGAGACAATGAAAGAGGTCTTGAAAGGCAAATTATCATTCTCAAACATGACCTATAAGTTGCAAATGAATACAAGGAGAAGTTCAAGATAAGTTCAACTAAACTTGAAGCAGGTCTTGGGTATGAGAAAGGTGAAAGCTCTGGATCTGGACAAAGAAATTATCAATCAAGAAATGAGAGAAACAGACCTAGAAGACCTCCAGTAAGACAGCCTAATGCTCAAAGGTATCCATCATTCAATGGAAATTGTTCCAAGTGTAATAAATTTGGTCATAGAGCCACTCAATGTAGAAATAGAGTAAATCAACATAATCCATCCTTCTCCAAACAATGCTTCAATTGTAAAAGGCATGGTCATAAATCTAATGAGTGCAAAAGTATGATGAAGAATAACTCTAACTACAAAGGTAATTCTTTCAATGGAAAATGTTTTGCATGCAATAAATTTGGACACATGGCTAATCAGTGCAGATCAAAAAGAAGTCAAGTAAATGGGCAAGGAAATGTTAAGTGCTTTAACTACAATAGATTCAGTCATATTGCAAGATTCTACAGAAGTAGGAATAATGATAGGAAAGGTCTGGTAAATAGAAACCAGAATGGGCAGAGATAAGATAAAGGCAAGGGCAAAGTAGATATGAATGAAATCCAGAATGAAATGAACAAGACTTGGGTGAAGAAAGGTGAAATGAATAATGGTGATGGGTCTACACCGGAATCAGGTGCTGATAATTCCCCTGGGAATTGAATTAGGAGCTCTAGCTCAAGGGGAGTTGCATTGAAAATCTAATCTCCCCTGCCAGTAAGTGGATGCCTAGATCTGGCATGTGAAAGAATACAGAATAGCCTATTTTATCTGAAAGAAGTTCTGGAAGATAAGAAGTTGGTGTGGCAATTCGTGAAGCAATCTATGAGAAACTATTTTAAGAAACTGAGTATCCAGAAGAGTTAGGGCAATTGTATTTTTCACATCAAAAGTAGATGTGCTAGTGGGAATTTGGAAGGATCAAAGATTGTTGATCCTTACCTGCTGCTTACAAGCATAAGGTTGTTTCTATTGAGGAATTCAAGACTATGATAGATATTTCAAGGGATCTGTTGGTTGGTAAATGAGTTTGGTGTTTCTCTTCCTAAATTAGAAATCTGCATTTAAGGCCAGTGTTTCTGGAAAAGGTAAACAAAGATTTGTTTCAAGTGAATGCTCTCCAAGAAGTCTAAGCAGATATGAGAAGGCAAGGAACGAACTTAAAGAAGATGAATCAAAGCTTAAAGAACTTGAAGCTATGTTTGCCAAAGGTTTCCAAAAGGATCTGGTAAGTATGAAGGAAAGTTGCCTTTCAAATGCTTTTCTTACAATAAGATTGGCCTTTTTGCATCAAGATGTCTGGAGAGGGTCTCAAAGCCAAATAGACCTAGAGGTCAGAAGAAATCGTTTTGTGTCCAAGAAGTTGCTGATGGAAGAGTCACAGATGATGAACCTGTTATGAGAAGTACCTCTAGAAATGAATAAGTGATTCATTACTATCAAATAAGAAGAACCGGTGCCTACCAAATCTGCTAGTTGTATTGGCTGGTCAGATTGAAGAAAAAGATGAATGGATGATTGAATGTGGATGTTCTCTTCATATGTCTAGTGATAAAAGGCTTGAAGCATAATCTTCTCAATGTTGGTCAGTTGGTTACAAAGGATTGGAGATAAGTACTACTCAGGCTATGAGTGATCTTCCAAAACTTGTAGCAACTTGTTGGGCAAACAGGTCTGAACTACATTCAAAAGTAAAGAACAATTATCAAGTGGTTTGTTGGAACCTATGTACACTAATTTGTGTGGTCCTTCTAAAGTTAGGAGTTTGCAAAGAGAGTAATACTTGATACTATTGATTGAGTACTACCGGATGGTGTGGGTCACTTTCTTGTGAAAGGAGTCAGAGGCTCTTGACATTTCCAAGGCTAAGGTGGAGAATGAGATTGGTGTGAAGTTAAAGTATCTGAGATCTGACAATGGTGGAGAGTTTATCCCCGATGAGTTTAATGCATTTTGTGAAAAGCATAGAATAAGAAGACAGTTATCTACTCCTAGAATGATTCAGATCTTTTAAGAAGGCTACTAGAACCATGATGATGAAGGCAAATGTTCCATATTCTTATTGGAGAGAGACTATGGGTACTGTTGTCTACACTCTTAACTAGGTGTAGATCTAGGATGTTGATTGTGTAGGAGGTGTCAATGACAAGAAGAGTTCTAGTGGTTGTGCATTTCTCTTGGGAAGGAATTTGGTTTCTTGGTTGAGCAAAAAGTAGAGGCAATATCTCTGTCTACTACAGAGGCAGAGTATATAGCAGTAGCAAATAATTGTTCTCAATTTTTGTGGATGAAACAAATGATGAAGGACATCAGAATTGTGTTTGAGGATCCAGTCACAATTTTCTGTGATAATTCAAGTGCTATAAGCATTTCAAAGAATCTGATATTACACTCAAAGACAGCATATATCTATCAAGTTTCATTTCTTGAGAGAGAAAGTAAATGAGAATGAAGTCAAGTTGGAGTTTGTGTCTTCCAAAGATCAAATTGTGGATATCTTCACTAAGCCTCTTCCCAAGGATACTTTTGAGTATCTTAGAGAAAAGTTAGGGGTTATTACCCCTCCTGATCAAAATTAAGATGCACTAAGGTGCATCAATCCGATGGAATTCACATTCATATCTTGTGATCTAGATTGATGTTAAGGAGTTACTACTCAAGGGGGAGTAGTCAATATACAAATCTTGGGATCAGTCTGAAGAAAAAAGGGAGAAAAGATAGCAAATATGTGCCCTTTTCCATTGATGTCAAAGGGGGAGAGAAGTCATGTGAAAAACTTGGAAGTGAATTGTTGATGGTGAAAGAGGGAGCAAATGTAACTAAAATTTTTGATAAAGATCAGGATTACCAAGGGAGAATCTATGAACCTAAATTTTATTGACCGCACTTCGAAAGTTGATTTATCTTTGATGATGGAAGTTTAAAGTGAATTGCAAGTGTTTATTCTAGACACAGTAAAATTCAAATGAACATTCAACATTCCGGACTTGAGGACAAGCTACAAGGATATGCTCAATCAAGTTACCTAGTAGAATTTGAATTATGAACTCTAACTTCACTGATGTCTAGATGATACAACAATTATATTTAGATGATACTCTATGATAGACTACTTTGTTGTGGGATGGACTATGAAGGTAGGCAAGCATACTGATAGTAAACGATGGTTATATCTATATGTATATGTTTTGACCATAGATGCATCGGGATGATGCATAAATTTAGGGGAGAAGGATGTCACAACTCAATTTTTGCATTCTAATTTGAAAATTAAAAATACAAATAATATGGACACCATTAAAAAAATTGAGGATAAGATTATCATTAAAATAACAAGAGTGGATGATGCATTATCATTAAACAAAGAAGGTGGAGGATGCATTATCATTAAACAAATAAGGTGGAGGATGCATTACCATTAAACAAAGAGAGTGGAGGATCATTAAAAAACAGAGATGGAGAATGGATTTTTTCTATAAAATGCCTAGAATTGTGAAGAAGAGGGACTCATCTTTGGTTTGGAAGTGCTGGAGAAACCTGTAAGAATTCTCCTCTCCATCTTTTGTTCTTTTCTTTTGAAAATTTTGGTTGTTAATAAAATTTATTTTAGTTCAATTTTAGGTTCATGGAATGTTTGTATAATTTCTGTTTGAGAGATAGGGTGCATAAACATTGTAAAATTTAATTTCAATTTGAAATCATTCAAGAGAAAAAGGCGTATAAGTGGTGTGAAGGCTTGTCTTGTAGAAACCCCCTTCCGTTCTGCTTTTATGGATATCCATACCCTGTCGCTGAGTGGCCTTTGACTCCACGACTATCTGGGTCTCTTCCTTGTTGATCCAAGAAGGATTTCCTCCTTCCACTACGCAACCATACTCTTTCTCACGTGTTTGTCTTTCAAAACCTGGTTTATTGTTTGTAAACCACGCAAGGATTTTTGCATCAATCTGTTCATATGGGTTATTTTATCAAATCCAAAGAGAAGGCAGGGAGGCCGCTGCTAACAGTTGTGGAATTCAACTCTACATCTGCCATTTTCTTCTGCTTAAAAGTTTCAAAACACAAATTGCACAGATGTCTACCTAGACGCTTGCAATTACAACATCCAACAGAAAAATCCCTTACCATTATGATTGACATAAGTCCATACCCCGTTCATGAGTGCCCATTTTGGCATAGATAGGAGGATGCTGTTAAAGGTTGTGGAATTTGGCTTTACGCCTGCCACTGCATTTGCTTGTCAGTTTCTAAAGCCTTTTCAACAAACTCATTCTAAGCATATTATGTGATCATACATTCGATGAGATGACATCCATTTGAGACATTCTGTCAAATGGTTCGCATGCCTAGTTTATGCTTCCACTTTTGGCGTATATGTCTGCCAGAAAGTTTCCAACTATAATATTTGAAAAAAATCACCCTTTCCATATCCTGAAAATCAATATCCTGTTCCAAAGCTCCCACGCTGACAGGCAGGGAGGACGCTGACAGTGGTTGTGGAAATTGGAATTATTTTTGCACTCGTTTTATGTATATCCTGAAAATCGTTGGTCTATGCTTTCATATTTATATACATGTCTACTAGGGCAATTTCAACAATAACATTTGACTAAAATTCATTTTTTTTTTAACTTATGCTTTCTTAGAAATCCATACCCTGCTCCAAAACTCCCACGTTGATCAGGCAGGGAGGACACTAGGTAAAGGCTGTAGCAGGGAGGACACTAGGAAATATCTACCAATCCCAATTGCTTAGAAGTTTCTAAAGCCTTTTTGTCAAATCCATTTTGTACAGAGCCTGAAATCATTGTATTCCACGAGAAGACATTTCCTCGAAGCATTCTGTCAAACAGTTCATGTGCCTTGTCTGTGCTTCCACATTTTGTGCACATGTCTACCGGATTTCTTGCATCTTTAATATCTAGTAAAAATTCCCCTTCGGTTATGCCCTTTGTTATTACTAGAAATCTGACATTTTACTTGTGACAAGCTTGGAGAAAACCTTGTTGCAGCCTGGCAATCAGTACATACAGGAAGGTTATTAACAACTCTAGTAGTCGTCCCGTGGTGACAAAGAAGTAATTATTTTTCCTATTCTTCCACAGCATTAAGTAAATATCTTGAATCTAGAAAATACCTTGCTACCTTCATCTTCCAAGCCAATTTCTCCAAATTTGCATAAATCTCTTTATCTACAGATGTGCTATGCCTTCTACACAAAAGCACGTGCCATTATATGCCTTAGATCTAACTGCAGCTAGGGATCTTTTAATTCCTCCATCTTTCTCTAATCTCCTTACATTGAGTCTCACAACACCTGCCCACTTCTACATAGATGTTTGGGAGAAGGACCTAAGTTGGGTAGCTTTTGTAGGATCCAAATAAAGAGCAGCTATATTCATATGTTGTCTAAAGGCACCATATACTGAGTTACCATTGTGTGTTGCATTATAAGTCACACTTGCAGTTTTACCGCTGTGTTGCATTATGCTGAGTTACTAACCACCAGTGTACAAAAACAAAATTGCCTGGCAGCTAAACTAATATGTCATGCTATTAAGATGAGCATTGTAAGCTGTGAATAGGTTTAGGCCCAGTGGTTAGTATATATATTTGAGTGGAGCAGGCAAACCTTAGTAGTAGGTGTTCGAGGCACAATTAGATATGGGGATCAAACTAGGGTGTTACCATGACTTAACTGTAATTGTGAACAACATTGCATTAAATTAAGGAATGATGATACAAGATGAAAATTACTTGGAACACTTGTTTATTTGTATGTGTAATGATTATGGTTGCACTATAGATGGACTTTGTGATCAACAAATGTACCTACTAGCATTCTGAGTTCCCTCCATAGTTCTCCTTTCCACATATAGATAGTTATCTAATCAGGACTGAGTATTGTGGAGAATATGTACATTTCAAATATGATTTATCAAGACATCGATATTTAACTAATATTGTTCTATTTTCTTTCATGTTTATAACTATATGTATCTTTTATAGAATAGCTTATTTGTTCTTGTGTGAATGTGATGATTACTGTTCTTTTAAGTTAGAGTTAAGTGGCTACAAACCTTTCAATGCCAACATCCATAAGGAGTCTTATCTCTTGAGCTCTCCTACATATTAGAGTACAATAGTACCTCCCTAAATTTGTTTTGTACCTTGTGTGCCTATTTGATCCCTTTACACATGTTTATATACTTACTAAGTATAACACTAATATTTCCAATGGTATTAGAGCACATGGCTCTATATTATGTAAGTTTTATACTTGACAACTTTGAGCTTCATGCATTTTTGCACTCATGGAGTTTTTATGCAAGGCTACACAACAATTTCTTACATAGTGGGATTTCTAATCTCTTTAATCTAATAGATCAATGTTGGAAGCATTGTGAAAATAATTATTCAGTTTTTCACATCATATGTTGCCATCAATGACAAAGGGGGAGATTGTTGCAAATATGTGCCTAAGTAGTGTTGTCATTGATGTCAACATATCCTTGTTGCCATTAGTGTCAATTGTATCCTATTTTGTTTTCTGTATAGAAGACTGAATTGTTGAGGATATTGAGAAAATTAATATTAATCAATATATGCAGACCATATGGATGACTAGAGGTTTACCTGAAGAAGCTCCAGTTATGATTTGAGAAGTTCGCATTAAGATCTAAGAAAGTTATGGCCATCTGAGTAGAACTGGTTCCTGCAATACTCAAGAGAGACAGAGTGATAGGAAAGTGGTCCGGATTGCTCTAGTAACATAAAATGATGATCTGCAGATCTAGAGGCATGTTTGGGACGTCAGTGTGTATCATCAACTCCAGTGGTTTGTGGTTTGGAGGTCCGCAAGCTATCTTTCTAGTTTGACAGTCATGGCAGACAGTGTTCTTGAGGTTCCGGAGGAAGATACAAATGATTTTGGAAATTTGGTATAGTGTGGATATTATTGGTGAATTCAATGTGCTTGTGGAGGTCTCTGGATCGTGTGGCTACTGTGTTGGAGGTCTGCACTGAAGATTGAGCTTATTGTTGAAGATTTCTTCTTTGAGGTTGTTGTTATTCCCAGTTCCTACCGACTGGATGTTCCTAGCATGTTACGGATGATCTAAGAGCATTTTATGAAGCATGGCGTATGTGTAGAGGAAGATTCAAGTCTCAGTTGTGTTTGGCCGACAGTGTAATGATCCACGTTAAGTTTAGCCAACCTTGTTGATCATTCCAAGGTTGATGAAGTGTATAAATACTTATTGAAGAGTTGTTGAAAATCATCCTTGTAAAAAATGAATTAAATCCGAAGAAAGGATCAAAAGCAGGGCAGAGAAGAAGAGGAGTGAAAGGAGTACAGACTGAAGAGTCAATGAAGAAGAATTTGAAGATAGAAGCAGAAGTTTTTGTGAGCCTTCAAAGGGACTGAATCAGGCATGAATGTAGATGCTATTTCTCAGTTTATTATCTCCGTGTAAATCATAATTCCTTATAGGCAGTGAGCCTTCTTTTGAGCAATGAGCTCTGGGTAGTGCACCCGAAGGCATGTGCCTTCTATTTTCTTAAGTACTTTTAACAGGGTACGCATTTTTGTGGGTTAACCCCCACCGTGGTTTTTCCCTTAACCGGGTTTTTCATGTCAAAAATTTTGGTGTTGTATGTTCATGCTATTTCTACTCATGTGTTGATTCATGCTTAAATGTTTACATCATTAATTTGTTTGTAAATTAAGAAAGAAGATTAAAAGTGCAGAAAAGGTTAAAGCTTAGGGACAACTGATTCACCCCACCTCTCTCAATTGTCCAGACGAATTCCAACAAAAGTGTGGATGATGGTTTAGGAAGCATAGGAAGACATATTTTGATGTGTTCAAAGCATTGGTAAGGTGAAACAGAGCCTGAAGTATTGAGTTCTAATAAACCCACCTTGAGCATGCCTAGAATGGCTTAAATGAGGGTTTAAAGGTTTGGTGAATAGGGAAGTGATTTAGAGGATAAAAACTATTGATTTTGGCTATTTGAGACCTGGTTGAGGTCAGGAAGTTGAAATTTGTGATTGAGAAGGTGTTTTGTTGGTATTTGCTTTGTAAATTAGGGCTAATTAGAGCTTTGTTCAGCGTACCAATCATATTTGAGTGATGATGTTCCAAAACAAAGATATGTACTTTTAAGATATGTTGAAGAACACCCTAATGGGTATCTAAAATGGATTTTGGTTTATGGGTTTGAGGTTTTACTTGTAAGTTATGCATAAAAAAATCAAGTTTACAGGGCTACTAGGAAAAGGAGCAGTTTATGAAGGATTGCCTATGATTTGGTGATTCAAGACTTTCTAGGTGAATTGATTGAGTTTGTTTATTGATTTTAACCTCTCTTCTGCATCATCCTTGCATGCTCCATTATTGTCCTATTCATGTGCTCAGCCACTCCATTTTCTTTGTGGATTCCCTAGAAATATTTTCTGCCTACGAATTCCATTAAAGGAACAATAATCCTCAAATTCTTTGCTGCAATACTCACCACCATTATCAGATCTTAGACATTTTAATCTTTTACCCGTCTCATTCTCAACCAAGCTTCTCCATTTCTTGAATGTTTCAAATACATTAGATTTTTGTCTAAGGAAATAAATCCAAACCTTCCTAGTTACATCATCTATGAATGTAACATAATATCGAAAGCCACCAAGAGAAGATACCTGAGTTAGTCCCCATACATCTGTATGCACAAGCTCCAACTTTTCATCTTTCTTTTGCTTCTCATCCTTGAGAAAACTAACTCTCTTTTGTTTTCCATACACAACTTTCACAGAAATCCATATTAATACATTTCAAACCTAGTAAAACTTTCTTAGAATGAAGTACCTTCATACCTTTTTCACTCATATGCCCAAGTCTGTTCTGCCATAGTGTTGTCTCAGAATCTGTAGCAATTGTTTCAGTCTCTTCCTGCAAACCCGCAGAAACTGTTCCTGAACTTGTTTGTTTTTCTTTGCAACAACTAAAGTAGAAGGAACAATATGACCTATACAAAGATATAAGGTGCCTACTTTCACACCTTTTGCTACTATTAAGGCACCTCTTGAAACCTTCTAATTTTTATCATTAAAAGTAACCGTGCAACCTTCATCACCTAGTTACCCTGCTGAAATTAAATTCCTATTTAGCCTTGGAACGTGCCTTACCTCTTGTAGTAGCCAATGATTCTCATTCTACAACTTAATCTTAATTCTTCCCTTTCCAACAATCTGATAGGGTTCGTTATCTCCCAAATAAACTAGCCCAAAATCCCCTGGACATAATCAAGAAAATAACTTCTATGGGGTGTAGCATGAAATGAGGCCTCTAAATCCAAAACCCATGAATCATCAACATTATCTAGGGAAAGAATCAAAGCATCATCTTCAGATTTATTACTTACCACATTTGCCTCCTTATTGCCTTCTTGTTTGTCTCCTTCTTTATTCTTCTGAGACTAGCAATCTTTCTTCAGATGACCTGGTTTCGCATAGTACCAACAATCCTTCTGTCCTCTAGATTGGGACCTCTTGTCCTTTGATTTTTCTCGTGACTTCCCATAACCTCCAAAACCTTTTCCTCTCTCCTTTGATCTGCCCCTACTTTTTGCATTCAAAACACTACCTGATGTGGTGATGGGGAGCGCACAGCGGGAATCGCAGACCGGGCCCCTATTTCCTCATAGTCAGAAAGACTTAAACAAATAGCTACTGATACATCTCCATCGGCCAGACAACCATCATCGGACAAACTTTCCTAAGTCTTACCATTGATCAAACTTACAATTATAATTGTATTTACTTTCTCTTCGGTGAGATACCACGGGACTCACACCGAGTCATTCAACTCCTTACCGTCAGTGAGACTTCTTCTATTAGCTGAGCCTTTCATCCTTTTGCTGATGCACCAATGATGGTTAAGTTCCCCCATGCCTCAACCATGTCAACTTCCACACCGGTTAGTTGTGACCTTATCGGTGAGACTCCTCTTGTCGGTGAAACCTTCAACTATCTGTCGATGTTACACCTCTTCCCGATGGCATTTACCTTCAGTAAGACTTGTCCTGTCAGCGAACACTTGCAATCTTTAGCCGATGTACTGATGAACCAACACCCTCGACGAGACTTGCTCCATTGGTGGGACTTACTCCAGAGCTGCCGATATGCTGATCACTCCGATGTCACCTTTGACCTTCTCTCATCGGCGTGACAATTATTATCAGCCGCACTAGGGTTTACTTCATCGATACGCCATTGCACAGTCTACCTTCTTCTGAACCCTAGCACATGGAGATGCTAGATCAACCTATTGTGCACCTGGCATTGTCTGGATCCTCTGCACCGCCAAACAATGAAACAAAATAGGAAACAAATGAATATTGTACAACGAAGCCATTCCACTGATTTCAACAGAAATCTCACCAGTGGAATGCTTCACATCGACATTTTGCAACAACGAAAAGCACAGAAAGAATGGAAATCTATAGCTAATAATTTGCAGTTACAGGAAATAGAAATCAAATTGACAAAACAGAATAGTTTGATTTCTCCTCAACACAATGCACAATTACATTAAATCTCCTCTCTTCGATCTGATTATTCATGCTCATTTGGTTCATTCCTCTAGGTTTATAAACTCGCCCTGAGGAAAACCAACTGATTCCACATGGCTGGGAGAAAAACCAACTGATTCCAAGTGGCTGGGAGACCAACCGTCTTAAGACTAACAATTTGACAAAAGTGACCTAAGTCACTTGGGACTTACAAACAGAAATAAAAATGCATTGGTCAAATAGACCTTATTAAAACACAAAACATGATTTAAAATCCAAACATGAACTTAAATGCCTCACGGAGGCCACCTTGTGTTAGGTGCTCCTGCACCATACTGTTGATAACTGAGAGGGAGGGTGAATCAGTTATCTTAATTAATTTAACTTTCTATTCTTCTTTAATAACTAGTGCAGCATCAAAGCAAATAAGCATCCATAATGATGAAAGTAGAAACAAAGTCAATACACATAACACAATGATTTTGATGTGGAAAACCCTATTAAGGGAAAAACCACGGGGTGACTAACCCAAGAATGTATTCTCTGTTAGAATAATAGAAATACAAAATGGCACTTGCCAATTAGGGCTCACTGCCCGAGCACACTGCTCACAAGAGACTCACTACCTACAAGAGACTCATTGTCTACAAGTTATAAAGAGAGTAACAAGAAACTGAACTAATGAGAAGCATCCACATATGCTGAGGTTTAGTTTCGGTTAGGCTCAATACACTGATCTACTGCACTTCATTCTTCCTCTTCTTTGGTGTTGATGTCATGTCACATACAGGACCTGTCTTACTGTCTTCACACTGCCCTTTTGCTTTTATTCATACTTCACCACACACAACACCCACCTTCACATCCAAATCCATCTGGTATATATATATCTGCACCAATGATTTCAACACCTTTCTAGTCGGCATCCAGAATAGTCAATATTTTCCCAAACTCTGATCTGTCAGCTGAATCCTTACTTATCAAGTGATGCGTATCAAGGAGATGCTTATAGAAGTCATCAATCATGTCGTCCAATAATGAATGATACCTTAAGAAACTTGATCACCATCAATAACTCATTCGGATTAAGGTCTGATGCTCTGCTGGTCAGTTCTTCCTCTGTCAACTCTGCCAAACAGGAACCCAACACTTAGGTGCTCATATCTTTTCACTCTTTCATCACCGAAGGCTCAATCTCTGGAATGTATTAGTCAAGGTACACCTCTTGACTTCCCCAAGTCCACACTTTACTAAGATACTTCCTCTGAGAGATCCAGACTTAACTATCGGACCTTGCCACATGCTCTATTCTTGCTTACCGGACCACAACACTCTTCAATCTGACTTCCAGTATAGGCACACCATGTCCTGAAGATGTGTGGGATGAACTTTGTTGCCATCAATGACAACACTTATGAAGCTACAATGTGTCTCTTGCCAACAATCTCCCCCTTTGGCATTGATGGCAACACTTAGTGAAAAATGACTAAGTGTTATACTACACTCCCCGTTGGCTGATGCTTTGTTCTAATGTACATTTTTTCGAAGCTCCCCCTTAGCTATGCTCCATATTTTTCACTACTCCTCACTCCCCCTTTGACATCAATGGCAAAGGGTAGGGTCCACAAACCAAAATTTCCCAAAAACAATCTATACTTAGCCGCTAAGTATATATACATGCTATACTTACATATACTGAAGTATATCTGCAAAAGTATTCTTCAACTGTACAACTTTTGTCACCCAACTCTGCTTCATCCTGTCCAAAATTGAGATGTGACCACTCAACAGGAATGCAAAAGCTTCTGCCCTTTTTAGATCTGTCGGATCACTGGTCTGGCCTGTTGTCTGAGCATCGGTTAGGGCCTCATGCATGGCCTCTAACTTAGGGATAATGATCCCTCTAAGTTCACTTAACATGTTTGTTCTATTTTTCTTCTCCTTCTCTAGCTTCTTTATTTCATCTATGACTGCAATAGTATGACATTCTTGATTTACTATGGAATAGGATAGAGGGTCAAAATTTTGAGATAAACTTAATAGTTTATCCTCTTACTCTTTTGCTTTCTTCTCAATATCCTTGGTCACTTTAGACCAGGATAAACAAAATTTATATATATCTCTTCCATCTTTGAGAGCATTTTCTAAGCTCTTTATCCCAATATCCATAACTCTCCTATCATTTGAAATTAGACCTTGTAACTCAGTGAATCTCTTATCCATAAACTCTTTCTGGACCTTCTCCTCAGCTGATTTCTCCAAAGACTCAAAATGAGTGCTGATAGAACTAACAAGAGAATTGAGATTATCGGATGAAGAGGCTGAGGAATCCTTCTAAAAGGATGGCATGATCTTTTCCAACACACCGGATGCTATCTCTAGCAGCTCACAGTCTTCCATGTGAGACGTTAGAAGTTTCTCTTTTGCCTTTTCTTGGGCAAAGGATGCTATCTTCATTGTTTGAACTGGGGAGAGAGAATCAAAGTCGAATGGTCCTTGAAGTAGCTCCGGTTCATCAATCTCCATCATTTCTTTAGTTAAGAAATCTTTGACAGTTTCTGCAGTGTCTCTTGCCAGAGACAAAGTTTTCTTTCCTTCTATAGCTTCAGCACTGTCACTTGTGGTCTTCTTAGTTTGACCTTCTTCTCTTTCCTTCACTTCTTCTTTTTCCTCTAATCTTTCTCCTCCTGTAGATCTAGAGACTGCTGGGGAATCTGGATGAGAGATATTTTCTTCTTCTTGGACTTCTTCCAGAATAGAGGAATCCTGGTCCTTGGACTTCTCCTCACCTATCTCCTTTGTTTCTTCTGCAATCTTTTTAGTAGGATCTTTCTTTGATGCACTTTGCCTATCAACATCAGAAGGTTCATCACTTACATCCTCTATAATGGGAATGTTGAATCATTTGTATGCATTCTAGAGGATCTCTTCTGTCTCTTTTGCTACTTTGTCAGTTTCTCCAAGCATAAGCTGATTCATTCTAGCTTTGCTCTAGAACTCATCCTCGCAATCTTTGAAGATCATATTCATTTTCTTCGGAGTGATTGAAGGATATAGCTGAATAGCTATCTGTTCTCAGATCTCAAGATCCTTTGCCTTAGCATTATTCTTCCTTATTTCTAATTCCTTCTCTAGGATTTTGGGAATGAGAGATATGATTTCAATAAAAGCCTTATTGTAGATATTCAGATACCTAACTGTAGCTTCTTGCAAGATCTTTTGGTCAGCTTCATTATACTCATCATAGAACTTAGTCATTGGTTTTAGGTTCCCATCCACAGTAACTGATTTGATGATATCATTAATGCGAAGAGTGGGCTTTTCAACAAATTCCTCTGCCTTCTCTTCCTTGTCTTGACCGGTAGAGGGTTCATCAGATGTTTTCTTCTTCTTCATTTTCTTGACCTCTTCATCAGATTCGGCCTCTTCATCATCCTTTTGACTGGCATAAGATCTTGTGTCCTTTGTCTTAGTTCTCTTCTCTCCTTTACTGGATGATTTTGCTTCTGGTTTTGATGCCTTTGAGGTCTTAGCAGTGGTAGGTGCAGAGGTCTTAGAGGATCTAGTCCAGGAGGGGACTTCCACTAGAGCACCTTCTTTCTCTACTTTTTCTTTTTCTTTCTCTACCCTTTCTATCTTCTCTCTATTTGCATCAAGTTCCTCCTTTGAAATTCCATGCTTCTTGGCAAAATCTTCTACTTCCCTCCTTACCTTTCTCTTGATCTCAGGCTGTCTCAATTCAACATGAACTTTTACACTTAGTTCTTAGTAAGTTCCAAACCTTTCTACCTTAGGATCTTTGGGCTGGCTCAGCAGATGTTGGATATGTAGTTCTAGGATCTTCTCATCAACCTCATACCCCATTGGCATGATCCATACTATTCTTGGTTCTACTGCCTCCATCAGACATTGATCAGTGTCTACCATAAAGCACATTGTATCCTTGTATTTTTCAACTAGGGATTGGGGAATTCTTTCTCTAGCCTGCATCATGCTTTGGAAGTTTTTGAAATAACCCCACAGTGCAGTGTTTTGAGCCTTGGCATCACCAAGCCCATGCAAGTAATCTCTGATTTGAATTGCAACAGGTCTATCATTCTGCCATACCCAACCACTGGATCCGGGCAGCTCATTCATAAAGTAGAAGAATAAACATAGTATCAGCCCACCATACTTGAAGGAGTTCTTCTTGTCCTTCTTGATCTTTTGTAGGTTTTCCATCAGTTGTCTCAGAAGGAGTTCACAAAGATCATAATCTGCATTCTTTCTCAACATTTCATAAGCAGTGTAGATTACTGTTCCGGATATAGATTTTTCTCTGATGGAGTGATATATCTTATAGCCAATAATCATGGAGGCAAACTTGATGTCTGGATCTGTGATATCCTCAACTGTCATTGCTCTTTTATCAAATTTAGATCCGGTAGCCTCACTCACAGTTTGGTTTTTGACTGATTTTAGAGTAGGTAGCCCACCGGATGAGTGCAATCCAATTATTGCCCTAATTGCTTCCTTGGTTATCTTGAATGGCCTCATCAACCACATAAATTTGTCATGCATTCTACTCAAAACATACTAGACGCAATCATCCTCAGGAAAACAGGGGAAATGAATGCACTATCCAAAATGTTTATCCCGAATGGCCTTATACTAAGGTTTTAGTTCAAATGATTCATCTATCAGTTCCTTGTGGTAGATATCCATCAGCTTGGATTCACCAAATTCTTCAATGTTTGTGTGAATGTAAACCCTAATGTCTTCTACATGCAGAATTCCATGTGGAATGCTAGAAAATGCACCTAGGGGATCAACTTCTAGGGATTTATAGGGATGTTTTCTGAATTTAGGGTGCGGCCTATCAGTGATCTTCACCACATTCAGAGTATCCATCTTTCAAAGATTCACAGAGAGATTTTCAAGAGCAGAAAATACCTTTTATGCTTCTAGGGTTCACGATATGAATCGGATCGGATTGCTGGATGAATCGACTTCTGCAGTTGATCTTTGATGGGCTTGAGGCAATTTGTTGCAGAGCTCCTTTTCTCTTCTTCTCAAATGTAAAATGAGAAAATGTTCAATAAGAGAACCCTTATATTTCTCTGCAAACCCTAATTTCATTTTGCAATAAATGCGTAACTTAAGTCATTCTGGTTTGCCTTGTTCTCCTTGTTCTAAGAAAGATCTTTTCTGGATTATTGAGATATACTTAGAATTATTCTTGGTGACTGATGACAATCTATCTTCCTTTCCCCAAACATTTGATCTATCCGCAGATCAAACTACCTCAAATTTGAATCATACCGGATCTAACTATGAAAATCCTGTTCTTACCGGATGACTGTTAAACCGGATTAATCTCAGATGATTAACCTCTTCAAATTCATTGCGGATCTTTCATATCTTCCTCAAGGGTTATTTAGATGTTTCTCTGAGAGCCCTTTTAGTTCACAACCTTTCATGTGCCACTTTCAGGCACCAATTGACTGGCTGGGGGAAAATATTTTCTTTTGTGACTCCCCTTGAGCCAGAGCTCATCCATTTAGTTATCGGAAGGAATATCAACACCAAATTCTGGTGTAGATCCATCCCCATCATTTTCTGTACTTCTCTTCACCCATATCTTGTTCATTTCCCTTTGAATTTCATCCGCGTTCACTTTTCCTTTTCCTTTGTCTTGGTTTTGATTATAATGCACCGGACCCTTTTTGTCCTAATTCTTGCTTCTATAGAATTTAGCAATATGACCGGATCTATTGCAATTGTAGAAAACAACATTTCTTTGCATATTTGACTGATATCCTCTTGATCTACACTGATTAGCCATATGTCCCATTCTATTGCATGCAAAACATCTATCATTGAATGAATTGTTCATTTGCATATTTCTGCATTCATGAGTTTTGTGGCCATACCTTTTGCAATTAAAGCACTGTCCGGAGAAGGATGAATTAGTCTGATTCATTCTTCTTCTGCACTGATTTTCTTTATGACCAAAGTTATTGCAATTGTGGCAGTATCCATTGAAGGAAGGATATCTTTGAGCATTTGGTTGCCTTATCGGAGGTCTTCTAGGCCTATTTCTTGGATTTTCTGATCTGGATTTCTTCTGACCAGATCCGGAGCATTCACCTTTTTCATACCCCAAGCCTTGCTTGTCATCTACCCTCTTTTGGCTTTGAAGAAGAACTTCAAGTTGAGCAGAGCTTATCTTGAATTTCTCTTTGTATTCATTTGTTGTTTGAAGATCCCTTTTAATAGTGTCAATCTGATTCTCAAGTTGTTCTTCATTATCTCTAGCTTCTTCAAGATCATATTCTAGATGCCTGATTATTCTATCCATTTTGTGGCAGTCTTCTGATTTCTCCTTGAGAGATTGTCTTAGATCATCTTCAGTTTTTCTTTTCTCTTCAATTTCTTGGGTGAATTTCATAACTCCTGATTCCATTTCATGTCTTACCATAATGACCTCTTTTGATAACTTTTCACATATCTTGGTTTTCTCCTTCAGATCTTCATTTGTATCATTGGCTTCACCTTGACTTGCCAATTGCTGAAGTAGATCCTTTCTCTTTTTCATAGAGATACTTAGTTTCCCTTTTAGTTCATTTATGAAATCATCAGCCTATTTGAGTCTTTCCTTCAATTCACTGACTTCAGAGTTAGATTGCTCAAGATCATCTAGGGCAGACTAAAGTTGTTCCCTCATACCATACACATCCATTTGAATTCCCAGATCTTCCTCAAGCTGTTAGGCTCTGTTTGGAGGAACTTGGCTCTGATACCAATTGTTGATAACTGAGAGGGGGGTGAATCAGTTATCTTAATTAATTTAACTTTCTATTCTTCTTTAATAACTAGTGCAGCAACAAAGCAAATAACATCCATAATCATGAAAGTAGAATCAAAGTCAATACACATAACACAATGATTTTGACGTGGAAAACCCTATTAACGTAAAAACCACAGGGTGACTAACCCAAGAATGTATTCTCTGTTAGAAGAATAGAAATACAAAATGGCACTTGCTAATTAGGGCTCACTGCCTGAGCACACTGCTCACAAGAGGCTCACTGCCTACAAGAGATTCACTGTCTACAAGTTATAAAGAGAGTAACAAGAAACTTGAACTGATGAGAAGCATCCACATATGCTGAGGTTCAGTTCCGGTTAGGCTCAATACATTGATCTACTGCACTTCATTCTTCCTCTTCTTTGGTGCTGATGTCTTGTCACATACCAAACCTGTCTTACTGTCTTCACACTACCCTTCTACTTTTCTTCTCACTTCACCACACACAACACCCACCTTCACATCCAAATCCATCTGGTATATATATCCACACCAATGATTTCAACACCTTTCTAGTCGACATCCAGAATAGTCAATATTTTCCCAAACTCTGATCTATCTGCTGAATCCTTAATTATCAAGTGATGCGTATCAAGGAGATGCTTATAGAAGTCATCAATCTTGTCAGCCAATCATGAATGATACCTTAATAAACTTGATCACCATCAATAACTCATCCGGATTAAGGTCTGATGCTCCGCCAGTCAGTTTTTCCTCTGTCAACTCTGCCAAATAGGAACCCAACACTTAGGTGCTCATATCTTTTCACTCTTTCATCACCGGAGGCTCAATCTCTAGAATGTATTAGTCAAGGTACACCTCTTGACTTCCCCAAGTCCATACTTTACTAAGATACTTCCTCTGAGAGATCTGGACCTAACTATCAGACCTTGCCACATGCTCTGTTCTTGCTTACCAGACCACAACACTCTTCAATCTAACTTCCGGTATAGGCACACCATGTCCTGCGGATGTGTGGGATGAACTTTGTTGCCATCAATGACAACACTCATGAAGCTACAATGTGTCTCTTGCCAACACATACACCCCACCTAGAAAAGAACTCATGCCACATGAGTTGAGTCTTTGTCGTGCTCCACCATTATCCTTTGCTGCCTCATGTCTTCTCCATGATCGCTGGACTGCAACCTTCTTCCATGGGATTAAAAACTCATGCCTAACATTGTAGGCTCTACTCACACCTTGCCATGGGTGAGCGCTTGCAACCAAACTTGGATGTTGCATGTCATGATTACTTACTGTCATATCTGTCTAGACACCTCCATTCAAAACCTTGGTTGATGCTTCTTGTACTGCTGTTATGGTATAATGTGATGGTCTTTCAACTCTTGCTGGCTCTAGAGGACAAATAATGGTCCCTACTATGATAGCATCTCTTTCTTTCCAACCACCTTGTGGATGCTTGTAAACTTGCTCTTTGACCTCCTTCTGATCCATCTTAGACATCACCATCTGATCTCCATCATTCAAAACTGAAATCACCTTCAAACTTTGATCTTTGGCAACCCCACTCCTTGAGGTATCCTCAACTTTCTTTGTCTCTTCTTTATTGCTGTTTACAAACTCTTTCTTACCCACCAAAATGATCTTGGTTGCCTTCTTTGCTTTAGCATCCTCCCGCAATGGTGTCATCAAAAAGGTCTGCCCATCCTTCTTGATGGTGTATGTGTTCGCATATCCATCATATAACGCTTGCCTATCAAATTGCCATGGCCTACCTAAAAGTAGGTGACAACATTCCATGGGCAAAATGTCACATAAAATTCTATCCTTATATTCTCCAATCTGAAAATCAACATATGCTTGTTTGTCTACCAAAAGTGATTGGCTATCACTTACCCAAGATGCTTTGTAAGGGGTTTGATGGGGAATCCTTTCTAGTTTCAATTTATCCACCATTTCCCTAGACACCATATTATTTGTTGAACCAGAATCTATCACTACCTTGCATATTTTACCTTTACTCTTGCAATTGATCCTGAAAAGTGATCTCCTTTGTTATGGTTCAATCTACACTAGTTCTTTGAGCAACGTCCTCTTGATCATCATATTTTCTCCTATCTATGATGTCAAATTCACTGTAGGTGATGTCACACTCCCTGCATCCTCTTGAGTCAATGTGGTTTTTCTCTCATTACCATGAGAAGTTGAGGCCTTCTCTGGACACTTATAAGCTGGGTGCCCTATCTGATTGCAGTTATAACATCTCATGTTGGAGAACTTAGATCCTCTACCTGATCCATTTGTCCCATCTTCCATTAGGCCTTTTTCCTTGATAGCCTCATCTGCTACTTGAGTCCCCAACTTGCTCTTCTTGGCTAGACTCACCACTAGGCCTCTGGTTAGGACTTCTGCCTCCAAAACTACCTCTACCTCCAAAATTTCTGTCACCACTTCCTCTACCTTGCTGCTCACCTTTCCTCTGCAGCTTCTCTTCAGCTCTTAATGCTACTTGAAAGCATTTTTCCACGGTGTCAGGGCTAAACAAACTTATCTCATCTTGAATATTAAACCTCAAACCATTTAGATACCTTGCTACCTTGGATTTTTCATCCTCCATGTACCCACAACGAAGAGTGTATTTGTGAAAATCCTCGGTGTAAGTAGCCACATCCATATCTTTTTGCTTGAGGTTCTGCATTTTCCTGTAAATCTGCACCTCATAGTCAGATGGAAGGAACTGGGACTTGATCTTCTCTAGCATTCTACTCCACGAAGATATCATACTCTTCCCATTCTTTACCCTTTCTCCTTGGGTGTAATTCCACCATGTAAGGGCGGCACCTTTGAGTTTAGTTTTTACAAACTTAACTCTCTTACCTTCAGGAACTTCTTTGTACTCAAAATAGTTGTTTAAAGCCTCAATCCACTCCATGACTTCCTCAGCATTCATCTTCCCACTGAACATGGGGATATCTATCTAAGCCTCTGAGGAGTCCTTGCCAATAGCCTTAATGGCTTCCAGGAAATGCTTTTGATCTATAGGTATCTCTGCCTCTTCTTGTTCCTCTTCTTCTTCCATGTTCTCTTCTTTTCCATCTAAACCTTCCTCTATCCTTTTTCCTATCTTCATTGCCTTCAATTTTTCTTGGAGTGCTTCCCTGACTCCAGTTTTGATCATCTCTTCTAGCTCTTTAAATTTCTTGACCACTTCGGTGGTCATCCCCTTTGGAGGCATATTGCTAGCCTCTCCTTCACTCTCCTCTGCTGACATATACCAGATCAACCACAGAACCTTTTATGGTTCTGATACCAATATGATGGGGAGCGCATAGTGGGAACCGTAGACCAGGCCCCTATTTCCTCATAGTCGGCAAGACTTAAACAAACAGTCGTCGATACATCTCCATCGGCCAGACAACCATCGTCGGACAGACTTTCCTAAGTCTTATCATTGATCAAACTTACACCGATAATTGTCTTTACTTTCTCTTCGGCGAGATACCACGGGACTCACACCGAGTCATTCAACTCCTTACCGTCGGTGAGACTTCTTCTATCGGCTGAGCCTTTCATCCTTCTGTTGATGCACTGATGATGGTTAAGTTCCCCCACGCCTCAACCATGTTAGCTTCCACATCGGTTAGCTGTGACCTTATCAGTGAGACTCCTCTTGTCGGTGAAACCTTCAACTCATCTGCCAATGTTGCACCTCTTCTCGATGGCATTTACCTTCGGTAAGACTAGTCTTGTCGGTGAACACTTGCAATCTTTGGCTGATGCACTGATGAACCAACACCCTGGGTGAGACTTGCTCCATTGGTGGGACTTACTCTGGAGCTGCCGATGCGCTGATCACTCCGATGTCACCTTTGACCTTCTCTCATCGACGTGACAATTATTATTGACATCACTAGGGTTTACTTTGTTGATACATAGTTGCATAATCTACCTTCTTCTGAACCCTAGCACATGCAGATGCTAGATCAACCTACTGTGCACGTCGCACTGTCTAGATTCTCTGCACCCCCGAACAATGAAACAAAATAGGAAACAAATGAATATTGTATAGTGAAGCCATTCCACTAATTTTGACAGAAATCTCACTAGTGGAATGCTTCACATCGACATTTTGCAACAATAAAAAGTACAGAAAGAATGGAAATCTACAGCTAACAATTTACAGTTACAGGAAATGGAAATCAAACTGACAGAACAAAATAGTTTGATTTCTCCTTAACACAATGCACAATTACATTCAATCTCCTCTCTTCGATCTGATTATCCATGTTCATTTGGTTCATTCCATTGGGTTTATAAACTCACCCTGAGGAAAACCAACTGATTCCAAATGGCTAGGAGAAAAACCAACCGATTCCAAGTGGCTGGGAGACAAACCATCTTAAGACTAACAATTTGACAAAAGTGACCTAAGTCACTTGAGACTTACAAACAGAAATGAAAATGTATTGGTCAAATAGACTTATTACAACACAAAACATGATTTCAAAGCCAAACATGAACTTAAATGCCTCACGGAGGCCACCTTGTGTTAGGTGCTCTTGCATGATGTGGACCCTCCTAAGATTTTCTATCGCATTTCCTCGCTAAGGATAACACCAACAACATCATCAAATTTCAAAGTATTTGAACCAGAGACAGAGTTACTTACAGCCATTACCATGCTATTCCAACTTTCTAGCAAAGAACATAAAACCAAGAGAGCCCTCACCTCTTCATCAAATTTCACTTTTACAGAAGTTAACTGACTGGTAATCGTATTAAACTCATTTACATGATCTTTCACAGATCCACCTTCAATCATTTTTAGATTAAACAAATGCTTCATGAGAAATACCTTATTTGATGCTGTAGATTTTTCATACAATTTAGCCAAAGCTTTCATTAGTTCATTTGTTGTCTTTGCTTCTGTTATATTTAATGCCACAGATGGTGCCAGGCACAACCAAATGGTTCACAGTGCCTTTCTATCTAGAAGTTCCCAATCCTCATCAGTCATTGTTGTTGGTTTCTTGGCTATTCCTTCCAATGGCCTCCATAAATCCTTCTAATAGAGATAATCCTCCATCTGCATCTTCCATAACTGATAGTTCTGCCCATTGAATTTATCTACCTTCAATTTACCCTCGTCTACCATTACTCCCACTTAACTGTGAGACTCCCACTCAACCGTGAGACCTTCTTGCATACGATAATCAAACACAACCTTCTCTAATACCACTTGTTAGGAATTGCATGTATATGATATCAATTAAATGCAAATAAAGATTAAATAGAGGAATGAAAAATACACAGAAATAATAACAGCAAGAGACAATTTTTAACGTGGTTCACCCAAACTCGGGCTACATCCACCAACAGAGAGTCCAATATTATTATCTAGCAAATCAAACCGATTACAACGAGCAATCCTTGCAACTCAATACTGTTGCAAATGCTACAATACAATATCAATAGAAACCCTAACCCTTAGCTATTTTTATCAAGACTTATGTCGGTTACAAAATACGGTTTTTTAATGTCAGCTAATAGAAAAATAACTCCCACTGCTTCCAAACCCCCGTTAAATAATTTGGGGGGAAACCGCACCAATAAAAGTGGGGTTCGAGTCTGATTAGGCTCCATATAACAACATTGTGCAATATTGAATACTATATATGTGTGATAGGGAAGATTTATTGTGCAAGTAATAGACATGTCAAGTAAAATGGAGTGTATCCAAAGGAAGTTTTCAACATTCAACAAATCCCATGATAGGTCCCTCATTACCATTGATTTGTCCCAAATTGATACAAGACCACAATGTGGGATCAAAAAAAAGGATATCATATGGGAGTATAGATTTAGTTTAGGAATGTATAAATTCAAGAGAAGAGATAATAGGACCATGGACACATGACTTCATCTCTACATATGCATTTTCTTGGTTGTCATGATTGATCATCATAATTCACTTGTTTTTCTTATTTTGTTTTGACTCTACATTTATTCCAATGTGGCATAAAGGTCTTTGTGACACTTGGATATGTTCCTTATGTTTAGTCTTTATGACCTTGTCTGGTAGCCCTGAATACCTTCCTTGAAGTGAGTAGGGTATGGTAAGGTGCTATGCTTATTTAGGGTCATCATGACACTTAACCTTATCCTTAGTTTGATTTGGAAACTTTAAATTTAAGAACCCGCATTTGAGATAATTAAGGCATAAAGAAAAGGAAAATATTTTAAAAGTTTATCTTTTGGTGGGATGTCTTGCCTTCAACATGGTCACATATTAAAACCTTCTTTTCACATCATTATTGTGTTACCAAATAGCTTACTTCTACCCTTGATCAATATTTCCATAAGACATGATGGAGATTATTTAGGGTTCAAATTTTTAACAGTGAAGATTGTTAAAGATAGAGAGAAGCACCACATCAAGCTCAAACTATTACTCAATGGAATCTATCAATTTTCTCTTAAAACCTAGGAAATAAGGATATGGAATCTATCAGTGCTCTTTTTTTCTCCTCCTCATATCATGATGGGTAAATCTCAATAGGGATTACATGTTTGTGTGTTGTAAATTTGGAGATTGGAAGATTAGAAAGCCTTAGTATTGAGTGTGATCCAAAATGTTGAAGCAAAAATTTAACACAATGTTTTCTAGAAGCTCTTCAACATAATCCCTTTTCTTGTTGTATCAAGTCTAGTACCTAAGTTTAATTTGATTATTTAAATATATTTATAACGGTCTCATGCATCCTATCATGTTTATATTAGTTGAATGGATTGTCTCCTTGTTGTAATGCTTGTTTTTTGGACTTGATGTTGTGGGTGCCATTGTCCTTATTGTTCAAGTAAAGTTGTATTGTGCTAAATTTAGTGTGTGGTGAGACATTCTCTTGTACCTCTTTATTAAGGTGTACTAGTAATACACCCATGTTTTTGTGTGATGTGGTTAGACATACCCTCATATGATTAGTCATGATGTAATTGTAGTGTACTAACATATAAGATCTTAGACATGGCGTTATCAATATTTATTATTGTTGAGTTTAATGCATTTATTGTTATTATCATTTTTTTAAACTACCTAGGAAGATTAGGGTCCTATTAGCAAAAATAGTGTATGAGGGAGACTATTAAGCTTGCCTACATGATATCTTTTCTCCTATCCATGGAGATCATTGTTAATGATTGGTGATATCTAGTATCTAAGGTTCTTATTTGGACTCTTGAATAGTTTACTCCTTGTATACCTTGTGAATTTATACTCAATGTACATCAATGAACTTATGATGATGTCATTCATGATGTATCTCAATCATCTAAAACACTCTAAAAATTTATGTTGTTAAGTGATGAGGATTCATTGGGTATATAGAGCATAGGATTATACATAGGTTAGTTTTATTCTATAGTTTTATTTTATTGTTTCATAATCGGTATGTTGTGTAAATAGTAAAAAGTTAGAATATTTTCACTCCTACATGTTAGGTTCTTAGACCTAACTTACCTAGTCATTTATTTATTTTGTTCTCACATTAGTTTCATCCAACAAACATAAGGTTTGGTTTGTGATTTCAGCATATTTTAGGCCTATATAAGCTTTGTAAGTTTTCAATTTCAATTGGTCAAGTGTGTAATCGAGTTTGTAGGTTTTTTGTAGATTTTCTTTGATCACACTTTTGTGTAGGTTTTATGTAGAGTTTATTTTATCCCACTTTTGTGCAGACCTCTATTTGGGCATTCTCGGTTCAATAACATTGATTCCATGTCATTAGTAGCATATCATATTTTGATCCTTGTATTTGGGTTTGTTTCTAGTTCGTTTGGATTTGGATTTTTAAGCTCTTCTCAATATTTTTCATTTATAAGAATTTTGGAAAAATTTGACATCACCGTGTCCAAATCATCTAAGAAAAAGTTGGTTTATCCTTTGATTTTGTTAAAATTGGACACCCTCAAGCTAATTTATCAAGGTTTTAAGTTTCCTAGGTTTGTTAGTTTTGCAAGTTACAATATTGGTTCAAGTGGAACATGTTTTGAGGAAAAAATTAAAAAAACATTAACATTGCTATTATATGTCACCACTGATAACTCTCATCAAAACCCAATAGCCAACAACCCTTGTCTATCACATGTAGCCCTTGCCAATCACTAACAACCCCCACTGGTTGTTGATCAATGAACACATGTCATCACCTATTAACTACAAAACCAATGCTACCAACAAATATTTTACAGACTACTTCACCACCACCAAAGAATCATGTCAACATGATGTCAACACATGCTTGGCTTACTCCATGTTTGCATGTTTGCACTTTGATTTGTCCCTTGAACTTTGATGGGCTTGTTCTTAATCATCTAAAGTATGATCAAGGTCATTGTTTTATTCTAGACATTTTTTGATGCAAATGTAGTGGGAATTCTATTTTTGGTCATTATGCCTCTTGTTCCAAATTTTGTAGTTTTCTCTAACCTATTGCTCTATTTTAATTTTTTTAATTTCCTAGGCTATTTACTCACACAATGACACATTTGGAATCGTTTTTAGTGTCTTTTTTGAATATGCATATTTTTCATAGATTTATTTTTTTAATTTATTGTACAAATGTATTTTTCTCATTTCTATTATTATGAGGACACGTTTTTTATTAGTTAATAACAACTTCCACCATGGCTACCAATCTTGTTGAAAAATAGTTAAGCTATCCAATTAGACCACTTAGGTCAACAAAACCCTTACTACTACCACCTTTCTAGTTGCTTGTAAGGCATAGTGTGAATTCAAAATCTACTGTGGCTTTTATGACCCCAAGGTACTTTCTAGTTGGATTTTTTACATGAAGCTTGGTTTGACTATAGAAATATTGTTGACATGGACAAAGTCCTGCTTGCATAACTAAATCTCTTAGGCGTCACTAAATTCAATCACTGAATAACATGACCACTTACAACCCTATCAACACTTAGATGCAACTTGTCATAGCTCTTTGAGAGATTTTCTATCCATCCAATTATGAATGGGTCTTGGGCATCAAATGGCTTTATTTTTGTTAAGGAGTCCACATGTACATACACGATTACATATACCATTTCAATTGCCTAAGAATCATGCTCAAGGTGGAAAATGAAGCACAAGATCTCATTCTAAAATTCAAGAGTGGCTTACAAGAACACTTGAAAAGAGAGTTGAAATATGCCTATATTGATACCTTGGTGCTACATTTATCAAGAAAAATTGGAAGAATAGAAACTTACTACCTAGTTCAGAGTCTCTTGATCTTTATTTTATTCTTTCTATTCTAAAGTGAGTAATCAATCTCAACAATCCTTGAGAGAGAGTTTATTTTCTCCACCTTGTTCCCATGATATTCATTCTCCTTTTGATGCCAAGAAACTTACAAATATGGGACATGAAAAGTTGAGTGCTTTAGATTGAAGAAGACTATAATTATAAAACCTATTAATGAGGAAATAAAAAATGCTTGCATCAAGACTTCTAGTGATGATAATACATGTGATGGATTGGAGAGAGAGAGAGAGAGAGTCTTTATTTTCTCCATCATGTTCCCTCGGTACTCATTCTCCTTCCTATGCCAAGAAACTTACAAATATGGGACATGAAAAGTTGAGTGCTTTAGATTGAAGAAGACTATGACTGTAATATCTCCTAATGAGGAAATAAAAAAATATCACATCAATACTTCTAGTGATGATAAGACATGGGATGAATTGACTGGTCAACCTAACAAGTTCACCTCAATACACCATCACACAATTCCATTTAGTTGTGATAATTTGTTTGTCCCTTGTTCCCACCTCACACATGATGACTTAGTTGATTGCATTATCGGCAATGGATCACAAATAAAATTGATTGCAAGATCCCTTTTTGAAAGAATGTACTTGTTGGTGGACCCACATTCTCATATGTATGCAATTGGATGGAATGGTAGTGGTTCATCCTCATACATCACACATACATGCACTATGTCTTTTGATTTTGGTCCCAAGTTTGTTGATAAGCCCATGTGTGATGCAACCACTATGGATTGTTATGGCATGTTGTTTGACAAACCTTATCAGTATAATATGAAATCTCTCTATAATGCATATAACCCCTAAATGATACAATAGGATAATTAAAAGTACATGATCAAATGTACTTCAAAAACAACAAATTTAATACTTAGTTGCAGGTAAACATGCAAAGCAATCAATGGAATAGTGGAGAATGCACTAATTTTTATAAGGCCACAATCTAATTCATCACTAACAAAAATCACTTTTTGAGAAATGTATACAAAAAATATAGACCAAAATAAAAGGATTCAAATAAAATTTCAAAACCTCCAATATACACTTAATGCAACCTCAATTTGAGCAAAGAAATCAAACAAAATGAATAAAACACAAATGTTACCTATATCGATTCCTATTGTACCAAAGGGTAGTTGTGCTCAAGTTGATGTAATGTTAGAATGTGGTTGCTCACAGTGATAGGATGGCGTTTCTCTTATGGATGATTCTAAAAAATAGCTCCTAAAAGGTCCATTTATAGGATTGCAAGTTGGATGATCGATAGTGGAAATTGGCTAAGAGATCAACGGTTTAGATCAAGTTGGTTAGGTAGTTGGGAGATGAATGGTGGAGTATTAAAGAGATTTTCTAATTTATTTTTGAATTTATGGGAGATGGTTAGAAAATGTGAGGTGGAGAATAAAATAAATTTATGATTCTTTTATTCATTTTTAGGTGGTTATGTGGGGAGAAAAGAGAGATTAAATTAATAAATTAATTAAATCATGTGAAGTGGGAAGGGGATTAGGACTTAGGAAAAGTGAATTATGACTTGGTATTTTTTAGGTGTCCACATTTTTCCCCTCTTTGAAATGATGTTGTGACTGAAAGAAGAAATGTCATCTCAAAGAAAAAATAAATTATAGACTTTTAGGTTGATGGAAGGATGGAAAAGGATGGGGTTTATAAAAATGGAGTATGGGATGATGCCCCCTCAAGAGGATATGCGGGCTTGAAGGACACGAGTAGGCTCTTGAAATGGATGAAAATTGAAAGATGAGGATAGGGGATGGGATGCAAAGGATGGAGGAAAGGGCTTGAGGATAGTCATGCTTATTGATGTAGCAACCTAGTGTTTGATATAGCACTTGATGTTATACACCATGATATAAAGACCATGGTGATGATGTATCTCCTGCAAAAAGGATTACATGTCACAAGTAAGCATATGCTGATGAAACCAATATATGAAAGAACATGATATCAGTATGGCAGGTACATTGCAAGAACTGATGCAAATGCAAGACAAAATGATAACACACAAGCAAACAAGCAAGTATGCACAAATGATACAAATACAAACATGATGTTGCCCCTAGTCTAGTTGAAAACTAATGATTGATTATTTATGATGATGGTAGTGTTGTTGATGTGGGAATGATATATCCCAAGAACAACATGAGGATAGTGTTAATGTGGGAATGATATATCCTAAGAACAACATGAGGATAGTGTTAATGTGGGAACAATAATCCCAAGAACAACATGTGGATTGGGAATGATATATCTCAATGATGAGAATTGATTGATTTAAGTTGATTAAGATCAACAACAAGGCTGGGAACAAAACTGATGGATGCTCCAGGATGATTTACAATATTTCTTGGAAAGATTTGTGTGGATTAGGATTGCTTGTGGTGGATTAATTATTATAGGATTTCTTGGGATGATTGCATTAGATTGATTGTGGATAGTTTGCATTGGATTTATTGGATGGGATTATTGTCTCCATATGATAACTAGTGACAAGGGAACACCAAGTCTAGAAACTAGGGTGGGAGATAGGTTGATTTAAGATGATGGGCTTAAAAAATTGAGTGGATGGATTAAGGAATTGTCAATAGTGGATGAAAAGGAGGATGGATAGTAGATGGATGGAAGGGTGCAGGATGTGATCTCCAAGGACTATCTTGCATAGGAAAGTATTCCCCTACTCAATAAATGTTATTTTGTATGCTAGACTAAGGAGATATAGGGTATGGCATAAGCTATAACATGATGTTTGGAGGATTTGTTGCAAAACAATTTTCTATGTCAAGCGATTACCAAATCATTTTTCAAGATCATGCCTCAGTCCTTATCAAGATCAAAATCATTATCAAGATCAAAGGCAAGCAAGGAGGATGGATGGGAATGATGGCAAGGATATGTGGATATGATGGATTAGGAAGATATGAGGGGGATAGGATGGGATAAATGATACAACTTGCCCCCAAGTCTAAGATATGTAGACAATTGATTCACACATGAAGCCCATTAATGGGTTTTCATCATGGTACTTATCCAAGGCACCATAAAATGGTTTTCACCATTGGAGGGATGATTTCTCTTTACAATTTTTATTTGTTTTTTTTGTTTTTTTTTTTGTTTTTTTTTACTTTTTTATTTTTCTGATTGGATAGAATTAATAACTTGATATTCAAAGGGTCTTCACATGTCCCTATCTATTTTAGGTAGTCAATGTATATGCTCTTGTCATAACATGCCAATAATAATCTGCCTGAAGTAGTTGCTTCATCATTGATGTTGGTGTGATCCTCATTGATAACTAAGTTGGACTTATCTGAATGTTTACATCTTGATAGGGTACCATCATAACCCTTATGATAAAGCATTTCTACCACAATACTTGGCAAATTTGGGATTTGGAGTTTTTGAATTTGAGGCGTGATTTTAGATTTGGATGGGGGATATTAGATGTGGAATTAGGTGATTGAGGTTTGTTGGGTTTAGATGGATAAGTTGGTGATTTAGATTGGATTGGTGTATTTTTGACTCACCATACTTGTTAGTGTAGGTTTTTTATTCCTTTTCCTAAGGTATTTCCTACACATATTATTAATCTTTCTTAGGTTAATAAAGTGAATTTAATTAGGTGAGTGGGTTATTTGAGGTGTCATCATCCTACAAGGGAGGTGCATTTTCTATCTTGGGAAGATGCTTTTTTATCTTTGGCCCACTTGGTGGTCACTCCCTATTGGTTAGCTTTGCCACCTACATCCTCTCCCTGGTCTATATAAACTCACTACCTAGTTTTTATTTAGCATGTAATTTGGTTGTAATATTGCAATCGATATTTTTTTGCAACTTCATTTTTGATCTCTTTTGTGTCCTTCATTTTGATCTTCTCTTTGTGCTTGCCTTTAGCTTTCTAGATTTTGGGTTGTTATTTCCATAACAAAATTTAATATGGTATTAGAGTGGGTTAATGCCTAGGGTTAGTCATTTAGAAGATTTAGGATTTGAGATCATGGTTTATCTTGAAATTTGAGTATGTTCTTCTCTTGCATCTGATGATGACCTGGAGAATCAAAAAAACTTGATAGAAATATCTGGTTCTAGGGAGGGTTTATTTGTGGCTTTGTGTTGTAGATAGCTTCAGGAGATTCTTGGAGTAAATCTAAGCTCACCATTCAGTTCAGAGCTACCAAAAAAGTCAGAGTGGCCCTTTATTTTGTCCAGATCAAACACTAGAGGCCAGATATATGAGAGTTTGAAGTTGGGAGGTGCATGCTAGATCTAGCATGTACTTGATCTATTGGAGCATTTCAGGTCAAATCCGACCATGTCATCATGCTCAAAAATGCCTGAAAACCCTAAGATCAACTATAAAATCATCACAATTAGAGCAGTTGTCTGAAAAGACAAAAAAAATTGCCCATGAAGGTTGTCTAGCCTCCCAGCACATAGCCCGAGGCAAATTTTTCAAAAAAAATTATTGTTGATTTTCCTTCTTTTAAAATATATTTATCAAATTTTTTTATAAAGTACGTTTTTTATTGTAAAATTTTTGAATTTTTTTATTAAAAAAAAATTTTAAAAATTGGGGAAACCCTTGCGCAGCCATTGTACCTACACAGGGACCACGAGTACCAAGTTGGTCTCGTGCACCTCTTTAATAGGTCGTAGGCCTTGGGATTTGCGGAGGCTCTTTGACCCCTACACCCCCATACGGGCCATGGACCCCCTTTGGGGTTGCCCGCAAACCCCTTGGTATTGGGGTTCGAGCATGGCCTTAGCCCTCAACCCCACACCTATCTTCGGCCATTCAAACTTTAAAAAAAAACTTCAAAAATCTTTGTGCATGGTTATGCATTTGGCCTTTTGGATTTGTTTTATGTGCCTTGTGCATTCTCTACCATTTTTGGTAGTTGATTGAAGTTTTCACCAATTTTAGCAATCACCCTACATTTGGCAGATCCTGCAACATTTAGTAGTGCCACTATTTTTAGTGGCAATTCTAGTGGCCCTCCAAACCAGTTACACCTTTTTTATTGGGAGGTATTCTAAAATGGAGGAGCTCTACATTTAGCTGGTGATTATTATATCTAGTAGTTTCACTATATTTGGCAACAAATTTGGTGGCAAGGAGATTTTTTAGACTTTACCCCCTCTCTAGTGGGAGGCTTGATTTTGCACCCCAACTTTGTAAACTCATAACTTGAGCTCACGATCTCATTTTTTCAAGTAATTTTTTTAATTGGGGTAAAATTTTGTGCTCTTGCAGTGGTGTAATCAGTTTTTGCTCAAGTGATCCTATTTTTATAGAAAACCAATTTTCTCATCAAATATGACAGGCAGTTTCAGTTTCACATATGTTCTTGGATCAAGGTCATTCTTTTTTGAAGTGGATATTTTTCCAAGCACTACACATTGGTGCTAGTTTGAGGTTCTCATTTGGAGATGAATTTTTTGCTTTCAATATTTGGTCCATTTTAGACATTGTAAAACTCTGGAAATAACTCCAACATTGTAAATACACTGATCTATAAAGTGCCAAATATTTTTTGTTGGGGGGATTCTTTGATTGAGTGAATTTGGGGGTAATCTTATGGTGATTGATTTCTTTCAATTCTTTGTGTGTTCTTTTAATGGGGAAAATCCAAATCGAACTCCTACCTCCATATAATTATGCTTGATGGAAACAATCAGTATGGAATTATCTAATGGAAAAAGGTTGTACAGGCTATGTAAAAGAAACTATTCCTAAACCTATTGATGCAGGTGCAAAAGCGATGTGGGAGATCAACTATGAGAAAACTCTTGGTTACATTTGTTCATTAGTCTCTTTTGATTTACAATTTCATCTTGAATCATGCAAAACACCTAAGGAGGCTTGGGAGACTTGAAAATTTGTATGGTAAAACTAACAAGATTATGGGATATCAAATTGATAATGATCTGATGAATCTTGACCCTAAAGGTTTCAACCACATCCAAGACTATATCTCATGATCTCCAGGATTAAGCAACTAAGAACACAACTAAAGAATTGCATGATTAATAAGGAGGATTTACAGTTGATTCTAAATGTGTTATTGAAACTTAGTCTTGAGAACTCGGTATTTGTTTCTGGATTTCACACTAATCAAATTTCTATGGGAGTTGCATATGTTGAGCCTACTTTTTATTCATTTTCAAATCTTCTAATCCAAGAGGAAGAAAAACTAATTCAAATGGTCTCATCAAGTCTTCTAAATCACAAGCATTGGAGGCTAGTGAGCCTAAGGTACAAAAATAATTAGGGAATCCTCACCAGAAACAAAAGAAGAAAAAGAAAAATCCATATAAAGAATCTGAATCCTCTTCCTGAAAAGGAGAATTGTCTAAAAAGGAGAAGCCCATGTGTGTATATTGCAAGAAATCAGGGCATGATGAACATCAATGTTATTTAAAACAAATTGAAGAGTTGAAGCATCTTTTAACAAAAAATAAAATCAATTTGCCTTCAATTATGTCAAAGGGTTCATCATCTTCTTCTCATTCAAAGTTAGAGAAACAAAAGGGGCAAGCACATGTTGCAGTTGTAGATTCTGAGTTAGGGAGATGGATCCTTGATTGTAGAGCTTCACATCATATGGCTTCATCGCAGAGTATGTTCTCTTCATTTGAGATTTATTCATCACCAAGCATCTTGATGGATAACAACACATATATGCATGTTTGCGGGAAAGGATCTATTGACATGAAGGAAGGATCATTCAATGATGTCCTTTGTGTGCCTTCATTGTCAACCAATATCATTTCTATCTATCAAACCATTCACGGTGGGGCAGCGAAGAGTGTTGAGTTTACACCTAATTCTGTGATTATTTGGGATTTGCATAACAGAGATATTGTTGCAGTCAGGGAGGTAGATCATCAATCTCAAGTGTACACCTCACATTTTTCTCCTATTGTTCCTTTGGTTGATGTACACACTCAAGCCTCTAGTGTGGACACTTTTGAGGAGATACAATATGGCCAACTAAATCTTGGTGTTCTCTCATCAACTGAGATTCTAGAGACCTATGTTTCCATTTCATCGCCTCCATCTCTTGTTGCTAGTATTGCTACATCCATGTTTTCTAGTGATTCATTGCAACAAGACATTCATCATCTTCCAGATATAGCTTCATGGGATGAGTACTTGACAGACATTGCAAGTTTGTTTTGTGAGTCCTATCTTGATGACTTGGAGGACACTATTGAGGATATTCATTTCCTCTTTGATGTTAGCTCTTATGGAGTTGCATCATCTTCTTCAGATATGAAGAGGGAACCTTCAATCCCTCTTGTTCTTTCTCCACATGATCATTTCTCACAGTTTGGCTTTGTCTTGGAGATCCTTGAACAACATTTGGATAAGTCATCTCTATCTTCAAATTTTGTTCTACATCAATTTCCACAAGGTTTTGGATTATCACTAGCATCAGTTAGGTTTGGGACTCCTAATTTGGTTGTGGCATCTTTCAGCATCGACATGGAGACACATGAGTAGTTTTCACAGATTTCATACATCTTGAGCTTTCTTCCCTCATATTCCTTTTAGGGATGGGAAGACATTCTGCATTCACCTTTATTTTTGTTTCTTCCTAAGGGGAGGAACATTGTTCAACGATCGTGGACCATCTTCTACATCTAGTTTCAATCATCAATTGTTGGCCCAATTGCTAACTTTCAGGGGGGGTTATTCATCCTTCTCTTTTCTCTCTCTATTTGTGGGGAGGCTTCTATTCATTTTTTTTGTGGAGGGCTTCTTTTCTTTTGGGGGGAAATCTTTGTACATGGGTACCTCATCAAGCTTTATTTGTCAGGACCCATCTTTTCACACCTAAGCTACGCTTAAGGGGGGTATTAGTGTAAGTTCTTTATTCCTTTTCCTAAGGTTTTTCCTACATGTATTATTATGCTTTCTTAGGTTAATAAAGTGAGTTAATTAGGTGAGTGGGTAATTTGAGGTGTTGCTATCCTACAAAGGAGGTACATTTTCTATAGTGGGAAGATGCTTTTGCTATCTTTGGCCCACTTGGTGGTCACTCCCTATTGGTTGGCTTTGCCACCTCCATCCTCTCCTTGGTCTATATAAACTCACTACCTAGCTTGTATTTAGCACGTAATCTGGTTGTAATGTTGTAATGCATTATTTTTTGCAACTTCATTTTTTATCTCTTTTGTGTCCTCATTTTGATCTTCTCTTTGTGCTTGCCTTTATCTTTCTAGATTTTGGGTTGTTATTTCCATAACAAAATCTAACAATACTTGGGATGGTGGATTATGGGATTTAGATTTTGGATTATGAAGGTTTTACTATGGATTAGGATCCCGATTAGGACCAACATTTTATACAACCCAGGAGGTGGTGGATGTTGAGAAAAATAGACAATACAGAAATATACAAATAAACTTAGGGAAAAGCAATAAACCATTTAGAAACAAACAACACACAGATTTATATAGAAACCTGGTTATGTACCAGCAAAAACCATAAGTAAAGGTCTCATAATAATTTATTAATCTCTGGAACAATTCACTATTACAACAATCTGTGATAACCCTAAAGCACAACTAACTAAAACAAAAAAGCAACTAAGTCTTCAAATCCTTTTCGAAGAAGAATTTTCAAAAATAGAAAGGACGATTGGTACAACCACATGTCATACATGTGTCATACGACCCAAATGAGGATCACACCAACATCAATGTATGGTACAACCATGTGCAAAATTAATCATCAACTATTTTTTCAATACTGGAAGAAGAAAACTAACTTCACATACCAACAATCTCCCACTTGAAGTCAAATTTCTTCATTGCAAATAAATCTTATTGAAAGGTCCATGCCAATGTTGCCTATCATCAAGTAATGTACAATCCTAGAGAATGTTTTCACCAAATTAACTTCTCTCTACCAATGGGCTTCGTCAAAATATTTTTTGGGTTTATATCAGTTTCTTGGCCAAAGAGATTTGTCCTCCTTCAACCACCTTACTACAAAGTGATATTGTATATAAATATGCTTCATTCTATCATGATATGCTAACTTCCATGCTAAGTGCAAAGAACTATGGTTGTTACAATACAACACCATGCTATCCTGCTTTACCTACAATTCACTCAAAAGTCTATGAAGCTAGATTACCTCCTTACTAGCCTGTGTCACTGCCATATATTTAGCTTCAATAGTAGACAAGGCCACCAATCACTGCAACTTTGAGATCCATCTAACAACACCTCTTGCTAACAAGAAAACATAACTTATAGTGGACTTTCTCTTATCTCTGTCTCCACCAAAATCCACATCCACATACCCATTAACCTAAAGACTACTCCCACTATAATAGATAGTAGCATCAGAAGTGCCCCTCAAATACCTGAGAATCCACTTCAAAGTCGTCCCATGCTCACAACCTGGACTCACCATGTAACAACTGACTACTCACATTGCTTGTGCAATGTTTGGTCTAGTGTACACCATGGAAAACATAAGGCTACCAACCGCTGATGAATATGGTACACAAGACATCTGTGTCATCTTCATTTCTATGCTAGGGCAATTTAAAGTTAATAGGAAATGGGGTACTAACTGGCTGTACATTCTACATATTGAAGCACTGCAAAATCTTTTCCACATAAGTCTTCTATGACAACCAAATCTTTTTGTTCTTTCTGTCTTTGTGGATCCTCATTCCAAGAATTGGATTTGCACCTCCTAAGTCCTTCATTTCAAACTCCCTAGCAAGTTGAGCTTTTAACCTGATGATTCTATGCATGTTGGTACCTACTACCAACATATCATCAACATACAATAGAAAAATAATGAAATTGTCATCTTCATACCTTTGAAAGTAGGCACAATGATCAGCCTCACTCTGCCAAAACCCAAGCTCATCATGAAAGAATCAAATCGCTTGTACCAACACCTTGGCGGTTATTTCAAACCATACAACAATTTGATTAACCTATAGACTAGATTCTCCTTGTCTTTTTCCTCAAAACCGTTTGGTTGTTGAATGTAAATTTCTTCAGAAATGTCACCATGCAAGAAAGTTATTTTAACATCTAACTATTCTAGCTCTAAATCAAGACTAGCAACAAGATCCAAAACAAATCTAATTGTACTTTGTTAGAAATGAAGCTGAACAACTATAGAATGGAATTTTGACTTAAACCTTATAAATCCAATGCAAAACCAAATGGAGATTACAGTAAATCAAATTAGCGATACAAATAAATAAAGAAACAGAAAAATTGAACACATAACACAATGTTTACGTAGAGAAACCCTTTCAGGAAAAAACTCCACACAAGAGGAGATGCACCATTTTGCATTAACTTCAATAGAGTTTACAATATATTACTAATAACCCCCTCTTCAAGTCTTCAATCCAGCAGTACCTATTTTTCAGTCTCAACTCTCTACAACACCACCACCATAATACAATGCCCTCATTAAAAGAGTGTTGCCATCTAGGACAAAAAACCCTAACATAACTTCTACCATCAAATCCATGACCTAATATTGAATGGTCCAGATTGACTACGAAATTAAATATTTTACAAGGTAATTTTGTATAAAAAATTCTTCGGGGGCACTGCCCCTGAACCCCCACATCAACCCCCTAGACCCCCCGTCAAGTACTGGGATCCAAATGCAGCTGAAACAAAGCCGTTGCATGGCGAATACATCTTCCTTTATGGAAATTTACAAACAACATTAGGAGTAATTAATTACATAGGATTTACAAGGTTGATGGCACCTTAATCCTAACATTCTCCCACTTGACATCATACATTGTAAATTCATCCATAAGAAAACATAAAATAATTAAGCACTAGGAACAAGGCCCATGGCATCCTTGCACCACATAAACTTCTCTGTACTCACAGGTTTAGTAAGTGAATCTACAACATTCTCCTAAGTGTCAATTTTCTTTAGCTCAATATATCCATTAACAATCAATTGTCCACTGCTCTAGATAACCTCTGGATGTATTTGAGGAAAATTTATGCTTCCTATTATCATGAGCCTTGAAATTTATAACATTTTTCAACTCCTTTATGCCCTTGAGTTTTGCAATCTTCCATTCTTTCAGGGTTTGCATTGAGTCATTCTTTAGAACACATTGCTATGTGTGCATATTCAAGGAAGACATGGGCCCCTTGTGTTTCCTTTTCTTTGATTTGAGCTACCTCTAGTTCCAGATGATGAACTTCATCTATATGGTTTTGAGTTACCCTGAGCTGGATGACCTCTTGACCACTAACACATGTAGGGGAAAATTCCAGAATCAGATACCATTCACCTCCTGGGTTTGGTGGAAATCAATGACCTCAATCTTATCCATTGATTGAAGAATGTCTTGTTCATACAGCAAAAAGATTCATCTTGTTTCATAGTCCAGTGAGCTCTGCAAGTAGCACGCCTTGCTTTAGCATTCGATTTGACAAGGCTTCCATTCCCATGTCTTCGTCTGCCAATTGTGTTGACTCAAAATTTTCTAAATCTATTTCAACAAATCTATTTTTGTCTATATCCTATGAACATAGAACTTCATGAGACCATAGTTCTTCAAGGCATTCTGTCAAACAGTTTGTGTGCATTGAGAATGCTGGCAAGGATCAAACAATTCATGTGTTTTGAATATGATTCTACACTTCGCATACATTGTTACCAGAGCATTTCCAATGATAACATCTAGCTGATTCGATGGATTTCCATAACCAAATCAAAGGCTCCCATGCTGGCAATCGTTGTGGATGGAGAGCAAGAAGTTGAGTAGTCGGGCCATTTAAGAACTTTCTAACCTCTGAGTCGGGAGAGCAATGAGTTCTCGAACCAACAAAATGCAAGACAACAAGAAGTCGGGGGTAAAGGCCTTTTGTGAACTTGTAAAATAATAATGCACATAGTTCAAAAACTTTATAATCTCCCGACCATCCTTTATAAAGTTCCCCATTATTTCTAATGTCCCCGACAAAACATTTTTATAAAGCCCCTCAAACTTCATGTACTTAAATTATTTAATGCTCAAATAAAGAGGAGATGACTTTAGGAATTTTACCTTCGATCTTTATTGACTTGTTAAAGGGAACCATTGTACCTCATAGTGTATGAATGTTGTTTTTAAAGATGCGGAAACATTTCCAATAATAAGACCTTTATTTATTTCTCCTCAAACCGCGCTTTGGCCGAAAAACAAAAACCTTCATATCTGTCACATAACACTTCTATTTTGCATGAAATTTAGTTAAAAGGATAATTAGACATCGAGGAGAAGAAACCAGAAATGTTTTAATTTCCAGCAACCCAGGAATCAAAATTTAGCCACATTTGTTAATCACTGACTGAAAAAAGTGAAGCTATAAATCTTGCAAACAATGAGGCATCTGAGCATGAAAACTTTCTAGATTGGGTGGAATGGGGATAGAATCATGCCCATAAGAGGAATTTTGCACTAGTTCACATAGATTTTGAAAATTAATTGTTTTCATGATTCAGCAGGTTCAGGGGAATATAGGAATGCACTGAAAATTTGGAAATTTTCAAGTTCAAATTTTTAGGTAACAACTAGCAAAAGAATTCTAATTGGATTGCAATCCTGCATACTAAATCTATTCAAAATAGTATCAACATACTTACTATGTGATAACCAAAGCTTTTTGTTTACCGATCTCCTTTGATCTCCATCCCCAAAATATACCTGGCTACTCCTAGATCCTTCATCTCAAAAGCACCTGAAAGTTGAGCTTTCAACCCACTAATCATACCCTTAGTGTTGCTGAAAAATAACATATCATCCACATACAAGACAATAATCAATATATGATCATCAATACATTGAAGGTAAATACAATGATCCTCTTCGCTTCTAACAAAACCCAATTTCAAAATAAAAGAGTCAAACTTCTAATACCACATTTAGGGAGATTGTTTTAAACCATAAAGAGACCACTTTAATCTACATACCTAGTGTTCTTTCCCTTTTACCTCAACCCCTATAGTTTGTTGCATGTAAATTTCCTCTTCCAAGTCTTTGTGCAAAAAAGTTGTTTTAACATCCATTTTCTCAATCTCAAAGTCATTAGCAGTAGCAATAGATAACAAAAATCTAATCTAGGATAATTTAGCAACAAGAGAGAATATTTCACCAAAATCAACTCCCTCTCTCTGGGAGTAGCCCTTGGCCACCAGTCTGGCCTTGTACTTCTCCAATGAACCGGCTACTCCAAACTTTTTCTTGAAGACCCACTTACATCTGATGGCCTTTCTACCTTTGGGCAAATGCATAAGATCTCAGGTGTCACATGAATCTAATGCCATCATCTCCTCCAACATGGAATGTTTCTAGGACTCATTATCAAATGAATCTATAGCCTCCCTGTAAGATCTAGGTTCATCGTCAGTACTAAACAAATAAAATATACAACGAAAATCTAGTGGGATATACATGTCAACTAGATTATGTTGTCTTGTGGATCTTCTGGGAATAGGAGTAAGGGGCTCTTCTTGTTCTTGAGATTTCTCAACTTCTTCTTGGTTATCTTCCCCAACCTCTTCAGTTTTCTCAATAACCTCACATGAACCCTCTTCTTCTTCATCGTCATCCTCCTCATCCTCAAATCCATCTCTCTGTTCTTCTGGAGGTGCATCTTCTCACTTAATCCCAAAGTGTACTCTCCTTTCCTTATCTTTTTCTCTTGGCTATTTAGAATCTGAAATAACAATAAGTTCCTTGAAAATGACATCTCTAGAATAGATAATCTTATGGGTTAGTGAATTCCAAATCTTATAACCTTTAACATTATCACCATACCCAATGAAAATGCACTTTTCAACTTTTGGGTCCAACTTAGATCATTTTTATTTAGGCACATGAACATAAGCCTCATAGCCAAATACCCTTAAATGTGAAACAGAAGGTTTCTTACCTGTCCACACTTCATAAGGAATTGTTTCAAGAGCCTTGCAAGGAGATTTGTTCAACAAGTAACAAGCAGTACTCATAGCTTCTGCCCAAAAGCATCTATTCAATTGTGAACCACTTAGCATAATTTTGGCTCTTTCCTGATTGTTCGATTCATCCTTTCTACCACTCCATTCTGTTGTGGAGTATATGGAGTAGTCTTATGTCTAACAATTCTTGCATGCTTACAAAATTCATCAAAGTCCCCAAAATATTATTCCCCTCCATTCTCAGATCTCAAAACCTTTATTTTACAATATGATTTCTTTTCAACTAAGGCTTTAAATTCCTTTAACTTAGTGAATACTTCAGAATTATGTCAGATAAAATAAATCCAAGTAAATCTTGAGAAATCATCAATGAAGGAAACAAAGTATCTAGATTTTCCAATTGATTCAACATCCATAAGACAAAATACATCTAAATGAATAAGTTCCAATTTATTCTTAGATTTATAACTGCCTAAAAGAAATGGATTTATATTATGTTTTCCAAACACACAATGTTCATAGAAATCAAAACTCGCATTAGAATAAGATAAATTTCCTAACATTTTTTATTCAAAATGGTTTTTAAACTAGTTTCACTTATGTGGCCCAGTCTACGGTGCCACAACATACAAGTATTTTCAAATTTTTCAATTACATTGGTAGAGTTATAAATGGTAGTGGCTTCTAGCTTAAATAGAGTCCCCTTCCTTGTCCCTCTCACTATCACCAAACCCACTCTTACCAATATGCAACCATGCTTATCAAATATTACATGCATTTCAGCATCATTCAAATTAGAAATCAAAATCAAATTCCTAGCTAAACCTGGAATATGTAAAACACCAAGGAGGGTTTTCATCCTCCCATCACTAAAACACAATTGTACCTTACCTTGACTAATGATAAGATATGAACTTTTGTCACCAAGGTATACCTCACCTCCATCATTATTATCGTATGTGGAAAACCATTCTTTATGAAGAATCATATGCCAAGAGCAACCTGAGTCAATCAACCACTATTCGTTAGATATAACACTACAAAAAGAAATCAAAACATCATCACTAAATCTAAGGACTTCTCTGTGGAGGAATCAAACTGCTTCTTTTTATTCCGGTATTCCTTCTTCACATGTCCCCTCTTTCCACAGTTCCAACACTTTACTCTATTCTTTTTCTTGGGAGTCTTAGATCTGCCCTTAGAACTCTCCTTGGGTCCCTTTTGATCTCCTTTTTGACCTCTTTCCCTGGACCTTCCCCTGACATGGAGTGCATCCTTTAAACTATCCATAGCCTTCTTTCTCATTTCCAAACTTTTGGCTTGGTAGATCTCACCCAACCGTTTCCATAATGCAAATGAAGTCTTTTCTTCAGAGACATTCAATAGGACAGAATCTTCAAGACACAACCAGATTGTACCCCGTGCCTTTTTGTACATCTTGTCCCACTCATCTTGACTAATTGCATCGGGTTTCTTTTCTTTTGTAGTAGCCAACCATTGATCTCTTTCTTCAAGTAGATCAGTGACTGATGAACTATCATGCATCCTTAAATTATATAGTTGTCGACTACCAGTATTTTGTTTGCTAATGATTTGGTCTCAGACAACTTTTCAAGCTTATTCCACAAGTCATGTGACATTTTCTCCACTGCAACATTGAATAGAATTGAATCAGCCAAAAATAAATGGATTGTAGCTCTAGCCATGTTATCCTTTTCATCTCAATCAGTGAGTCATGGATGTAGGTTTTGACACTACCCCTTTGAGAGCCAAGGTGCATACATCCTTCACCAATAAGGCTTGAACCTTTAGTTTCCACAAAAAAATTGAAACCATCAAAATTTTGAACCTCAAATCTAGTAATCGTGCTTCCTGTCATTATTTACTTCTCACAAAAAACAAAACCCGAAAAACAAATTTTTGCACTAAATTGTGTTTTAATACCAACTGTTGAGAAAAATAGACAGTACAAAAATATACAAATAAATGCAATGAAAAGCAATATATCATTCAAAAACAAACAACAAAGATTTATGTGGAAACTTGGTTATGCACCAGGGAAAAACCATGGGCAAAGGTCTCACAATAATTTTATTTATCTTAGGAACAATTCATTGTTACAACAATCCACAATAACCCTAAAGCACGACTAACTAAACCATAAAAAGTATCTAAGTCTTCAAATCCTTTTTGAAGAATAGTTTCTAAAAATAGAAAGCATGAGTGGTACAACTGCATGTCATACACGTGTCATAGGTCACATGAAACTAGTCATCAACTACTTTATCAATGCTGGAAGAAGAAAACTAACTTCACATACCAACAGTGGACACCTATTATATGCATGGTGTCTTTCAATTTTGAGTGATTATTGGATTTGGATACTTGGCTTCGCTTGATTTGATTGATCCACTTTGCTTTGTGACCCATATTGCTTTTATGTGATTTCTTTGATTTTTGGATTCATTTTCTTTTGATGTTTGATTTTGATCTTTCACTTTGTATGCTTTATAATTTTGTTGGTCCTAATTGACAAGTTGAGGATATGGAGGATAATGTTTGATGTTATGGATAGTGGAAGTGGAAGGATTGCTGGTAGCAAGCTTATTGTAAGGGCTATGAATGGTACCTATCTCAATTCTCTCATTGGATGAAGTTGCCTTAGTGATCATTGAAGTATCACTAACACCATTAGATTGTTTAGACGATTGATCTCTAATGCCTCGACTATGACTAATGCAAGTTGGGATAGGCACTAGGATGCCTTGCTCATGATGGCCCAATCCTTTTCCTTGATAATCCATGCTTTGACATATCTTGTTTGCAATAAGATACTTGTTTTCAAAACATGATGCTAGCCCATTGGTGTATTGCCAAGAACTATTAGAACATGTTACCATTCCATCTATGAGTAAGTTTGACTTGATGAAGATGGTTGTTCCCGTTTGATAAGATGCTTGTGCTTTCTCATTATGTGCACTTTTCTTGTCTTGATCATTGTTTATGTTTGTTGTTCCTTGATCATTGTTTGTGCTTGTTGGTCATTGATCATCAGAATGTTTGATGTGATGCATTGTGACTTGTTTTTCCTCATGCTTGATGTGATTAAGATCTTGATGGTCACTATGTGATATGATCACTATCATTTACTTGATTGTCTATGTGTTCCTCGGGACCAAGTGTCTCATCAAGGGAAGTGGATGTTGTGGAATAATGGATAGTACTAGTTGGGTATTCAATAGGATTATTTTGGATTTCTTGATCACAGATAGCATAAAGTTGGATGAGGGAATCGACTTGGTTCTCTTGATCATAAATAGGAGTGGCTTGGATAGTTTAGTCTTGAGTAGCTTGGATAATTTGATCTTGATTTGGCTGAGTGCACATTTGATCCTGCTTTAGATTAGATTCTTGACATAGCTCTCGAGTTTTAATGAAAATAGAGGTTTCATGAATGGGATTGATATGCCTTGGATCATCGACAACATGGTTGCATGATGGATTTTGACTTAATCATATGGTAAGAGACTCTTTGATAAGCATGATAGGCATTGGATGGCATGATGGTGTTTGATAGATAGGCATGATAATAGAATGCTCTTGTTCATGCTTAATAGGCTTGGGATTAATAATATCTCTGCATGATAGCACTTGATCTTGGATGGACATGTTGTTAGGCTTTTGATTGCGTGGTAGTATTTGACGGATAGGCATGGTACTATATGACTTTTGGATAGGCTTGGGAGAACTAAACTCGTCATCTTTGTGCTTTCTAGTTTGATATTTCTCCTATGTTATTAGTCCTCAGAGGAAATCCAAAAAGGATGATTTGGATGTGGTGGGTTTGGATTGTGGGTGAAAGGTTTGGATGGATTGATGGTGGGATAAGTTGGACTGTAAGAATTGTGAAAAAAAAGGATTTGTATAAGATTTAGAGGATACAAAGTGCTCACATGAGATTGAGGTTGGAAATATGGGTGGACTATAAGGATCTTGATCTAGAGTAGTACTTCCCTTATCAAAGATATCATAAGGATGATCAATAGATATGTGTTTGGGATTGGCATGATAGCTAGTGCTAACTAGTTCTTGGTTGTAAGGCTCTTGCATAGTCACGGGTGAGGAATGAAAGTTTATGGCAAGTTTGTGTGCAATAATCTCATCATCAAATCTATTGTCATCAGAATATTTATATTGATCTGCAAGACTATCATCATCATCATTGGCAAATGGATTTTTGATTTGATGTGGATAAAAGTTTTCATCTAATGGATGCATAGTTTGAGGGCCTACGTTGATTGTGATTTTGAGTTTCACATGAGTTTCACAAGAGGTAGTAGGCATAGGGGCCTAGCTTGCATAATACAGTTCTCAAACCAGGAGTCCATATGGAGATGATGAAGGATAACGAGGTGTTTGGATGCAATTGTGAACTAGGATGCAGATTTGGATCTAGTATGAGGCTATGATTAGGAAAATGAATTTTGCACAAGATGAGGTATGAAACTATGACTTGGACAAATAGACTTGGAATGATTTCAACCTTTTTGTAAGAGGATTCAGTTTTGGTATGTTCAAAGTGGGATTTTTGACTTGACTGTTTGTACCTACAAAAGTTTAAGGTTTTGACTCAAAATTAGTTCAAGGACTTTTTGCAAGAGGACTCGACAAACACATCAAACACTTTGGTCTAAGGGATGGATGCAAGGATGTTCACTAGTTTAGAACATGAAAGCATATCAAACACATTAACAACCTATTTTATTCAGATGGGTGTATCAACTTCTGTTGGCCCACAAATGTACTATCTACTAAGTTGTGGATAGCTAGGGAATGTAAAGTCGTGTACCACCTATACACCCCTTACCATGGAGGCCAAATTCTTTCCCACGGTGAGCTCTATTTCAATAGACTCAGAAGCACGGCATGAGTAACTTCCCGGGGCTAGCTGCTTACCGGTGCACCACAAAAGAAGATGGTCGAAAGATCTTAATCTAGGCTATACAGACGACTAGGGATGTCCTTGTTATACACTAGGTATGTGAGGCTAAAATCCATGAACTAGTGTGTTGTCTAAGGTGTGTGATTACTCACTTTGCCAAGTGTTGTAGCCTTGACGTGGGCCCAAAATGATAGCTCCAATTTTGAGGTACACCTTTCGCTTTCCCCCCCTTTAATACCCTATCAGAACACGTGGTTCAAGTCATCCCCTAAGGTGATGAAATCCTTAGGCAGACCTATTAAAGGGAAAGAAGTCCAAGTGTTTCTAATTCCTAAGATCACTTTGCAGTGTGAAGGAAAAGCATATGCAACTTGGATTCTTCGGATAACATAAAAGAAAGAACTAAAAAATGTTTCTGATTCCTAAGATTACCTTTCAATACGAGGGAAGAGCATACGCACTTAGAAGCTCTTACAAACACAACAGATACTTGTTCATTCCCAATTAAGCAAAAAGATGTGTGCAACTAAACTGATGTTTAGAATTTGATCTTCAACAAATGTAGATGCACAAACACGTTAGTAGTTTCAGAATTTTGAATCTTTGACAAGCATTTTATTACAAAAAAATTCATTAGCATGAAATTTAAAATTATACAAAAATTAGCAATATATACATATAAGCACACAGAGAAATTGATGTCACCATAGAATTCATTACAATTTTCTATGCAATTTGAAAAAAAATCACTGAATTTTGATTTTATACGTGAAAGTTATGCTCATTTGAAGTTTATAAGGACTGAATTCCAACAGGTATATCTAAAAATCCGAAAAGAATTTGGAAAAATGACCTTCGCCATAGCATATTTCTCAAAGTCATCTTTCCAACACCTATAAAAATGTAAAAATTTGATACTCTGACAAAAACTTATACCTAATTGAGAAAAAACGCTACTTTAGACCTTAAAAGGGAAAGGGGGTCAAACCTTGGCGGTTAACAAACCCTGATGGTCTGGTCTACATGTGGTCACATGGAACAGTAAACTATTCAGGCAGTTAACTTAACTGCCAATGGTTTAAGATAAAATTGGTGATTTAAGGGTCAAACTACTCACATGTGTCAATTAGCAGCAATGGCGGCTAAGAGTTAATGCTAAATGCTAAAGATAACCATTAAGGATAACTATTAAAGAAAACGATGAAGTTTAATGTTAACTATTATAGTTACTAGCTATGATTTGAAACTTTAAATGTCACAGTTAATAGTTTACTACCACAATTTATGCTATAGCAACAACAAATGTTTAAAGGCTTTTGTTAAAAGTTGTCAGTGTGATGTTTAAAGCCAATCATAACAAATATCCCAAGCTATTTTCAATTTTCCTAGCTATTTTCAAAATGCAACAGGTCGCTCCTGCCGCTTGCACAACGGTTGTTTCTAAACCCATCTCCTTAGACGCTTATCTCCTAGATGGAACGCCAATACATCCCCTTTCATCTTCTGCAAGGCTCATGGGTGGTTTTGCTGATGGCCTTTCTGGAGGCTGCAACATCTCCCCTGCCATGCTCTTCCCAGAGGTTGCCCGTTTGGATGGTGTGTCCCCCGCAGATGCTCGAGGTCTCTCTTTTGTTGTTGTGGTGGGGGTGAAGGACCATCCTACTATGAGAGATAAGTCTCATTCTCGCCCTCTTCCTTGCTCTCATACCTCCCCTATGGTGGTATGTGGAGATGAAATCTCTAAGAATGAAGAACATTATGGCAGGCTTGCCTTGATTGGCAGATTTAATGGCCTTTGGCCATCCCTCCCGAATTTGAACAAATGAATTTCTGAATCGTGGAGTCCTCTTGTTCAACGTAATATTAACATTTTCCCTGTGCAAGGAGTTTTTTCATTGCTGCTTTTGATTCTGCTGAGGCTAGGGATATTATGCTTGATGGTAGGGTGTGGTTATGGGGTGAGCATTCCCTTCTGCTCAAACCCTGGACTCCTATGTTTAATCACATTTCTAAATCACTTAATATCAGGTCTGTTTGGGTCAAGTTGCCCAATCTGCCCCTTCATTTCTGGGAAGTACCCTGCTATGAGGCGATTGATAACTCTATTGGTTGCTTCCTTATGGTGGATAGATCTATGATTCTGATGGGACTTTGTACCTATGCTCGCATTCTTGTGGATATTGATATATCCAAGCCTCTTCATGGAGAGGTTGTCTTGATGGTGGGGGATTGTCCTCGATCCGAGCTACTGGACTATGAGGGTTTGCCCTTCCGTTGTTGTTGCTTCACGGTTGGACACCTGGCTTTGAATTGTCATCACTCCCGTCATAAGGCGTCGTCATGGTGGCGGGATGCTCGTTTAGAACATTTGATTGTTATTGATTCAGAGGTTGGGTCAGTTAAGGAGTCCCCAGTTGATTCTTCTCCTTCGCATACTCATGTGGCTTCAGGACCCCCTGCGGGGACTTCTGCTCCTATTCAAGTTGTGTCTGAAGGTGGGTTGGCAGTTGTTGATGTCTCCCCTTCTTCGGCTCCTAATGTGGCTCCTTTGGACCGTGATCTGGTTGCTTCTCCATCTGCTCCTATTGTTTCTCCGGTTCTGCCCTCTTCTTTGCTTGAGGGCTTTGTGGTTGTGGCTTCGATGGAGGACTCCCTCCACTCACCTTGCTCCAAGGATTTTGACTCGAAGTTTTCTTGGATGGTGGTTCAGCGTAGGAAGAAAGAGATGCTCAAATCTGTGGTTGCTCAACGCCCTAGGGCCAAGGCAGTACAATTTGCTGGCCCTTGTTTTGGGGTTGTATAGCTGGTCTTATCTTTCAGCATGTTGTTGTTGTTGTTGTGTTGTTAGAGCGTTGTTGTTGACCTGTTTGGGGCCTGTTTTATGTCTTTTGCCCTGCCTTTTGGACTAGTTTGTAAAGGGTTCTGGACCCTCTTTTTCATCTGACTTAATAAAAAACAATAACACTTGATATCAAGCGAGTGTTTAGCATTAACAACAAAGCTTAAAGTTAACATTTAACATTAACATTTCGATGGTGAAAGAACACATAACCGACCGTTAGGTTAACACGAACGGCTAGTTTTAGGATAGTTAACACAAACCATCTACCCAGTGACCGATGGTCACAGAAAGAAACCTACAGACAATTCTCAAGACTAGCAGACAAAAAGAAACGCTTGCGAGCAAAAATCTAAGGGATATCAACACTAAACAGAGGACAACATGTTTACACCATAGACGAGTTTATGATTCAAAAGACAAATCAATTACATAGCAGATAAAAACTAGTTGATACAAATTATGCAGAGGGCATAGACCGTATGACCCTAGGAAGCAAATCACCAATATATAGTGTTATATGTCATTTTTGTCTCTTGGTCACTTCGGACGCAATAATGACCTCTGTGTTGCCCCAAGAGGCTTCATGTGAAAATGCACCCCCAAGTTTTTCAGAAATCTAACGAAAACCCACAAAAATGAATCACAGACACCTGCAAAATGAACATTAAAAGAGATAGGGGGTCCCATCGGGCGTACCAAAAGTATATACAAAAAATGTAGACCAAAGTAAAAGGATTCAAATAAAATTTCAAAACCTCCAATCTACACTTAATGCAACCTCAATTTGAGCAAAGAAATTGAACAAAATGAATAAAACACTAATGTTACCCAAATCAATCCTTGTTGTACCAAACAGTAGTTGTGCTCTTTTTGATGCAATGTTGGAATGTGGTTGCTCATAGTGATAGCATGACATTGCTTTGACGGATGATTCTCAGAAATGGCTTTTGAAGGGTCCATTTATAGGCTTCTAAGTTGGATGATCGACAGTGGAAATTGGCAAAGAGATCAACGGTTTAGATCGAGTTGGTTAGGTAGTTGGGAGATGAATGGTAGAGGATTAAAGAGATTTTCTAATTTATTTTTGGATTTATGGGAGATGGTTAGAAAATGTGAGGTGGAGAATTAAAAAAATCTCTAAGTCTTTTATTCATTTTTAACTGGTTATGTGGGGAAAAAAGAAAGATTTAATTCATGTGAAGTGGGAAGGGGATTAGGACTTCAGAAAAGTGAATTAGGACTTGGTATTTTTCAGGCGTCTATAGTACACTACATCTATGTCTTGATAAGCTATTGTAGTCCTATTCAAATGTGTTTTAGAAGCCTAAGACGCTTCCCCTAGACAAAGCAATCAATCACACAATCAAACTTCTTCCTATTATTCATCTTCTCAATGCCCCATTGTATCACACATCAAAACTACAAATTAAGGACTTGTGCAAAGGTTTCATCCAACTAGATATGTCACCTTGTGCTTCTCCAATCCTACTTGTGCTTGAGAAAGATTGAACTTGGCATCTCTATATTTGATTTTTAGGTATTCAACAAGATCAGAATAACAAATCGATATCCATTCCAACACATTGACAACCTACTAGATCAACTTAAGGTGCAAAGTTTTTCTCCAAAATTGGTCTAAAACGTGGTCATCACCAAGTCAAAGTTCAATCCAAAGACACATGGAAGATAGCTTTCAAGACCAAAATGCATCTTTTTGAGTTGCTAGTGATGTTTCTTGGGCTCACAAAGGCTCGTACCACCTTCATATGATTGATGAATGATGTTGACCAATTTGTTATCATCTATTTAAATGGTATCGTTGTATTCTCCGACACTTGGAAGGTACACCTCTAGCACTACATGTTCTTCACATACTCCAATAGAATCAATCATATGCCAACCTTCCCAAGTTTTTTTTGCTCATACATTAATCTCCTATCTTGGATTCGTCCTTGATGCCCATAGGATTTAGTTAGACCCTAAAAAAGTGAAGTTCCTCTCAAGTGGCTGACTTCTTCTACCATCATAGAGTCACAAAGTTTTCTTGGTCTTGTGAATGTCTACCATAAGTTCATCCTTGGCTATTCAAACATCGCTTTGCCTTTCCACAAATTGATGAAAACAAATGTCATGTTTTAGTGCATGAAGGACCATTCACATGCATTCAACACATTGGAGAAAAAAATGTGTCGCATTTATTCTTGTATTGCTTGATTTCTTGCAACCTTTCAAGATCAAGATAGATGCTTTATACTTTGCACTTGGAGTCATTTTAAAGCTAAAAGGTCATCCAATGGCCTATCATCTAGAAGTGTTCTCTCCAGCTTAACAAAACTATTCAACTTATGATAAGAGTTTTAATCCATAGTCTAAGCTATCAGATAGTACACACTATATTCTCAGTAAAGAAACTATTGTCCATATTGACACTTGCCTCTATACTTTCTTCAATCCCAAAACAATATTGAAGAAGCTAGGCATATCAAATGGACTTCAACAATTCCACTTGGTCATCAAATACCAAAAAAGGGACCACTAACAATGTTGCAAGTTGTTGGATCTGTCGTTCTAAGAGTTGCTCTTTGAGTGTTATCACTCCACATCTTGGATTTCAAAATTGGGCTTCTAAGTATTTGAAAAAAGCCTACAAAATTCTCCAGATTTCAATATCTTCCAATCTAGTACCAATTAAGGATTTCCACATCAAGGAAATGTTGTGCAAGATTGATAAGTTGTGTGTACCTTGTGATCACTGCACTTCTCTTCTAAAGGAGTCACACTCTACTCTCTATGATGGTCATTTTAGGATTCTTCTAGTAGCATCCAATGCAATGTAATGTCCTTCATTTCTTGAGGCATCGTGCAATCTGTTGTCTCCAAACCGACTGAAAGTTGGCCTACTGTGCTCCTCTACCCATTCCTACTTGTCCTTGGGATATCATCTCCTTGGACCTTGTGTGTGGTTTTCCGTTGAACATTTACCACCACAATCGTGCTTTTGTGGGTGTCCATTGATTAGCAAAATGGCTAAGTTCATTCCTTGTTGCAAGACCAATTCTGTAAGCGACTTAGCCGAGTTATTTTTGACTCTATTTGGTGATCCTTTGGTCTACCTAAAATCATTGTTTCTGATTGTGACTCACATTTTGTGGGCTATTTCAACTGTTCATTGTCAAAAAAATTGGGAGTTCCTCTTAACTTTTCCCAACCAATAGGCTTGGCTTGCTTTGTGAAAAGGATTGGTGATCACACTAACCAAGGGTTTGCCTAGCCCGTTCGTATATTAAAGTTGGTATTTCTATTAAGTGATTTAAAGCTATTGTTATTTAATGACTGGATTTTCTTGGGGCCATTCAAGTGTTCATTGTGGAAAATTTTGGGTGGCTCTCTTAACTTTTTCCAACCAACAGGCTTGGCTTACTTTGTAAAAAGGATTGGTGATCACACTAACCAGGGGTTTGCCTAGCCCATTCGTATACTAAAGTTGGTATTTCTATTAAGTCATTTAAAGCTATTGTCGTTTAATGAATGGATGACTCTGTAAGCTTTACTCATATGTACTAAAGGTTTGCCCCAACTTCAGATCTACCCAAATCATCTCTAGCACATATGGTTCTATATTTCTATGTCTTAGACACATTACTTGTTGAATCTTTGCAAAGTTATACACAGATTCAATGTCAAAATTTTAATGTATAATCTACCAAAAATAAGTCTTTATTTGAGATGAAGTAGTGACACAGGCACAGGAGAAGCAGACAGCAAAATCCTAAGATACCTCAATCACTCAAACCCAGCCAAAGAAATCTTTATTTGAGCTATAGTTGTGACACAGGCACAGGAGCAGAAAGCTGAGTCTTAGATACCTCAATCACTCAAGCTTGGCCTAATAAGGCAATGGAAATCCATTTTGCCCAGCCCTCCTGTCACTGTTAAGCAAATTGTTCCATTAATATAAGTTATCCTACCAAATGGAATAATACCTACAAACTCTAGATTTCATGAAGTTTAATTGCTTCAATTCTAGAACCTCATAATCAACATGATTGACCGTTTTATCTGTCTAAATACATTACCAATGAATAATCAGCAGGTAACATGAAGCATTGAAGAGATCATCATCCTGGATTTTTTTATAAGTGATTCAATTAGAAAATTAATACCCAACTGCAGAGGGCAGTACATTATTTTGATGGCAATAATAGTATCAAGAATTATTGGGCCTCATGCATTGATGCATATGGTATATACATGCCTGAATAGTCTGAAAGTTCAACACAACACTCTTAGGAGGCAACCATGTAAAAATGAACGAACACTTTAAAATCTGCATTAAATAAGTTTCCAGTATAAGTCACACAGCAAAATCAAAGCCACCAAGCCTTGAATGAATATAACTTTCACAAAGTATGCATGAATGCATCCAGACACATGCATCCCTCTGCATAGTTCTATGGATCAATCCCCACTTACATATCTTTCTTTTGAAAGGATCAGTACTAGCCTGTTTGAATAAAACTCAGAACCTATTTGAATCATTATTTAAAAAAACCTTCATCTGTTGAGCAACTTTCTAGAATAAATCTTTCAGAATATTCTTCCAAAGAATACCATAATCTATATAGTACATAAAGAAATACTCGTGTACATAAGAATTATTGGAGGCAAATTTAACTCCAATAATTCCTATTGTCAAATAGCAAATTAAGAGTTGCAAATAATGGCATTAGATTCAATCAGCTAACAAGATCAATCCATGTCCATGTCAACTGGAACACCCTGTCTACGCCTTACAGAACTGGAGTTTGTGAGACCACTGGCAGAAGAGCTACCTTGTGATGAAGACTCAGATGCCAAGTCTTGCAAAGGCACATCCTTAAAACTGCCATTTTCCCGAGCAGCTGAGCCAAAATTGCCATTACCGGATGCTCCAACCTTGCTCCCCTCATCAGCAAGCCGCTTTAGAAGGCCCATGACAGTTGGAAGAAACTTGGTTGATAATTGCAGAATTCCAGAGACCTGCAGCATTTTAAATGATGAAACATCATACAGATCTACCGAATCAAAATCAGTTAGACAAAATGAAAACATGACAACTATAATAGGAATATATTATATTTGCCATAACCTCCCTGTTAATTTGGCAAATCAACCATAGGCCAAACATCCTTGATTGAGAAAAGAAAGTAAAACTTACAACACCATGCTGAAATATGCCTGGAATGTCTAGCTGTACCCATAGGGCTTTGACCAACAGGAAAATCACAAACAAAACACCAAGATAGAGTGGATTCCTGTTAACAGAAAGTGATGAGGATGATATCAACACAGCAAATGCATAGAGGTGAGAATAACATAATCGTCATCCCAAGTAAACATTTCTTCCAGTGAAATGCCAGATTATTACCTCAGAAGAGTCATGAACTCGTTGAATCCAAGAACTACCATAGCAATTATTGCCCAAGGTGGTGGCAAAAATGCAGAACTGCGCCTGCTAGCTTCCTGAGTAATCCAAAATTTGCTTATATCATTAATATGTACAAAAGAAGCATACTGATTTTTTTTTTAAGAAACTAGGTCATTATCTAAGGAATCTACTAGAAAACAAGCAATTTCCAGAATTTCACAAGATCAGTGATGATTCTAAAACAACCAACAATTCTTGAAGAAAAAACCAGAAATGGAAGAAAATTATATCAATAATAAAATAAATGAAAGACCTGCTCAAAGATGTCTCCATAAATCTTGAGGTAGAATACTAATTAGATGGTATTCCTAGATAGTAGCATGACATAAGATTATGTTTCAAACCAGGCTTTTGTACAACAAAAATATAATATACAGTAGCAAATCATCATGGCAACAAAAAAGGTTACAAACACTGAATGGGATACACCTGAAATGCCGATCAGAATAAAAATAGTGAGAAAAGCGCACAAAAAGAAAAACTGGAAGAAGACAGTGCCAATCAGGAAAATTTAGGAAACTCGACTTTACCTTGCATTGAAGCATTACATGTAAAATTTAAATAAATATCATTGTAAGCAGGTACAAATCAAGGACAATAACACAGGTCACTAAAAAGGCCTCCGTTGCATTTGCGAGAGAGAAAATATGAGATCATAGGCAACTACAGTTACCAGGTTAAAAAAATTTGATTTGTTCTAGAGGTCAAAAAAATCAAAAATCAGGAATTTTCAAAAAAAAACCAGCAAAATTTACATAGGAATTGAAAAGGCTGGACAAAATTGGACAAATCCAATGGGTTGAAAAAATCCAGATCCTATACGGGCGACATTGCTCAAACATGTACATCCAGTAAAGAAGCTCACAAATTGTGACCATTAAAGGATATACTAGAAATGCCGCATGCACTAATCACAATAAGAAACATTTGGACTACAAAGAGAGTATGATAAAAAAGATCCCCAGAAAACAGAAAAGAGCACATTGCGTAGATTCAAGAAGACAACAAAAGAAACTGAAATGCAAAAAGTGTCTATTACCTACACAGTGAAGAGTTACTCCACTTATATAATAGACTGATTCTCTTACTAAAAAATAATTAGCCTTAAAATGTTTAAACTCTAGAATAATAAACTGCCAACCTTTTTGAAAAGACGTCTCAAATAAAGTACACTCGAAGGCAGTAAAACAGTGAAGATTTTCTCCACTTTTATAATAGACTGATTCTTTTACCAAAAATTAATTATTAGAATAATAAACTGACAACCTTTTGAAAAGACATCTCAAATAAAGTAGACTTGAAGGCAGCACAGGTGCGATAGAAACTCACCTGAGCAACAATAGCCTGACCCACTGTGTACTCTGTCTCTGTCTTAAATTGTCTCCATAGAGACTTACATTGTACCGGTGTAATTAATGTATCAGAAGGAGAAACCTGTAAGCATAAAAAACACAAGTAATTCATACCTGTTTACATGGATGAAGAGAACAATGGGAAGCAAATAGTCAAACAATTAAACCACATGACATAAATTCAAAACCACACCTCATCCCAAGTGCTTGAAGCAAGAGGGGTCACTGTAGAAGAAATGCTTCTCTCCTGGATAGCACTAGATTTATCACTGCTATCTAGTAGAGAGGATGATAGAACAGATTCAATTTTATCTGTTTTCTCCTCCAGACGTAAGGCAGCCATAACAGAAAGAAGCTTCAAAGACTGCAAATGCAAACAAAATATTTTTTATGATAATGCTATTTGCAACACATAGAATTACAAACATTAAATAAACAATCACAGAGAATAACAATACCCTGGATCGAGCATCCTTTGTAATAGCTCGGATGTCTTCTTTGCCAGTCCAGACTCTTGGCATTGATTCAGAATCTTGACTAAACACATTTGAAAACCTGTAAAGAAATGAGAAAGTAACTGATTACTCCACACAACTTAAAGGAATGATAATGATAAGAATCCCTAAAGAGAAGTTGATATGGAAGGTGATGTACCTCTCCTTCATACGAATCAGCACTTGCCCAGCTTCCTCCCTGGCCTTCTTATCAACCACACTCCTTGCATAATTTCTCAAATTGAAAATCATCTTACTAGCAGTTTTATCATCCATTTCAAACCCGCTTATGGCAGATGAAAAATCTGTTATTGCTGCCTCGGTTTCACGGTTGAGGAGCTTTCTAATGGATGGCCAAGTGTCTTTGGAAGCAGCATCAAGAAGAGATGCCACTGGCTCAGCAAGCCTTTCAGTAAGGCGCTTCTGTAACACCAGGAATAAAATAAGTTGTGCTCTACATACAATAAGAATCAATCTTTTGTTAAAGGGTGCTCTCCTTTAACAATGAACTAAGAGCTAGACCTTCTTTAACAATGAACTAAGAGCTAGACACTATGGGCTGTATCTAAGCTCTTACAACCACTGAAAAAATAACTCCACCTCAAAGTTTGCTGTAATTTCTGACAGCTTTGCATCACGCACAGAAGCTGCATGTGTGTCAATATCTCTATGTAGTTTTTCCCTGGTTTTAGATGAGTCCCATGTTGCTTGAGAAACAGTTGCATCTGAAATTTACAACCAAGTGTAAACACCAAAGAAAATGCAGTACTGCTGTGAGAAATCAACAATAATATAACATCAAATACATTTATGAAATAATCTCAAATTCACCATCATATTGGCAGGCCTTGCTAGTCGATTGAACAGTGTTCAAAATAGCACTAATGATTGCATTTGAAAAAACACAGCAGGGAAAATGACAATTGGAACACATACCAAATCCAAGAGGTTTCCTGCTTTAAACTCATCTGAATTTACCCCAAAATACATAGAGGTGGGATAAATCTTTTTAGAAGCATTTTCAAGTCTCCATGATGAATGGATAATGTTTTTTCATGTGAAGCTTAGTACATCTATGTGATAAGAGACACTGTAACTCAGAAGGTTCTCATGATGAATTAACATACCTACGCATCCTTGATCAAATTCTGCCATAGAAGCATTTGTACAATTTCGAACAACCACTTGAAAACCTTCCCCTTCCGTAAGAGCCTGCTCAAGCTCATCCTTAAACATGTTTAAAGATTTAGAGCGGAGATGTCCCAACATGGCTTGATAAGCAGGAAATACAAGCTACAAAAGAATCAAGTTTTGCGACAGTTAATTCAAGTGAAGAGAGATAAAACTGAATAGAGACAGTTCTATAGGGCTCCCAAAAGATAACGCCCTTTTTCCTCAATGAAGATAATTCTGATGGTAATTCCCCACAGAAGGGAATTTCACAAATAATTCTTCCCCTCACGATTACAATAAACAAGAAAAAAGATTATCACAACTTACATCCAATGATTTAGACATCAAAAACTGACGCTTCGCTGTTCTTACACTCTCTTCAAAATAAGCAGCTTCCATATCATATCTGCAAATACAGTACCATTGTTTAAAAATTTTGTTACCCATTTTTCATAGAATCAATAAAATTGTGGCAAGGTGTAAATCTAAAATATAAATGACTCAATTCAAAAATACAACTACATATTGTACTATATTAGTATATATACACTTATCATTTTTACTCCTTATTTGCTGCCATAACTGCTCAACTAGATGGTCACTCAAATTAATAGGCTTTCACTGTCTGCTAGTTGCCCAACATCAAAAATGATGATGTAATATATATAAATGCTAGGGCCCAATTTTTGAAAAAAGACAACTATAAATGGAGTGCTTGGCTTCTCATTTCATCATCATTCAAGTTATCCTCTTTACTTACAATTTTTAAATTTGAGCAGTTTGTTCAATCTAGGGTGTTGGTGTTGGAAATAAGCCACACCCGGACCGACGATGGACTGGTCCAAGAGGGGCTAGTAGCTCAGTGGTAGAGCACTCCAACAGCAAATGGAAGGTCCTAGGTTCGAGTCCTAGCTGGTCCATGTCTCAACATTGTATCAGAGCCAGGCCCAAGCTAGGAGCCCCAAGCACACGAGAGGTGTAGCTTAGGGGGGGTGTTGGTGTTGGAAATAAGCCACACCCGGACCGACGATGGACTGGTCCAAGAGGGGCCAATAGCTCAGTGGTAGAGTACTCTAGCAGAAAATGGAAGGTCCTAGGTTCGAGTCCTAGCTAGTCCATGTCTCAACATGGTATCAAAGCCAGGCCCAAGCTAGGAGCCCCAAGCAACGAAAGGTGTGGCTTAAGGGTGGGTGTTGGTGTTGGAAATAAGCCACACCCAGACCGACGATGGACTGGTCCAAGAGGGGCCAATAGCTCAGTGGTAGAGCACTCCAGCAGCGAATGGAAGGTCCTAGGTTCGAGTCCTAGTTGGTCCATGTCTCAACATAGGGCATCCAAGGACAAAAACCCTTGGTTTGTTTAGGGTTTGAGAGGACGAAAACCCTTTTTGATTCCACGTTTCAGATCAAGGACGAAAACCCTTGTTTCCAATTTTGGGTGATTCCATTCAAGGATCACAATTGTGCTGTTTTTTTGAGGATTTGAAGACATTTTTCAGCTTGCTACAGTGTCGCTACAGTGTTTGTTACTGATTTTTGGAGGTTTCAAGCAAGATTCCAACGAGAAACGATTCTGATTTGTAGGCAAATGTCATCATTTTGTTGTTAAAGCATGATGTAAGGTTTCTAGGTTGATTTTCAAAATTCTGGTGAATTTTCCAATCATCATTTAGGGCAGATCTGATTTATTTCCATCATCATAGTTGGTCGCCCACTTGGAGGGAGAAAATCGGTTATTTTGGCATTGAATCAGCCAAACCAGTCGCTAACCTATATCACTTCAGCCATCATCAGCAAGTGGAAGTGGAGCGCCAACCTTGAAGAAAAATTGTGATCTTTTAACATTTTCAATGTACTTCCAGGACAGATTTGAATGATCAACATTTTTGTGAATTACTACAGCCAACCATACCATTCCCAGCCAGCTGCCGTACATTTCAAAGGCCCAGAAATATCAGAAAAATTCATTGTGAGTTGGTTTCAGCAGCAATAAGATTTATCATTGCATTATTGTCATCTTTGGAGCGGCCGTATCAGGCCGTACAGCAGGTTGTAAGTGCCAAAAAAATTCAATAAAAATTATTTGATGTTATAATCAGTTTGTACCTTCAGATCTGCATTGGCAATAAATAAAAAATATATATTTTCAGGGTTTCATTTGGCTGAAATTGAGCATATTATAACCCTAGGGTTTGTGATCAGCAAATAGAGTTTTGAAAATTGTAATCAGAACTGTGTATTGGCTGTTTGGTTTCAATTTATTCCATAGAAATCAGAAAGTTGCACAAAATATTGTATAATTTTAATTGGGGACATTACATTAGACCTTTAGGGAGAATATGAGGCCCTAATTTCGAATGGTAGTAAGCACAGAATTCTGCACTCCAAACCACAGAGCAGAGACCCCTCTAAAAAGGTGTTTCAGGCCTTCCACTGCTTCTAAGGCTTCACTTCCACAATTTCAGGAAACAAATGACAGAGAGACTGGACAAGCAATTGTCTGACAGCAATTACTTACAGCATTTGGAAATTGAGAGTAGGATAACTAAAAATATGTCATAAAAACTCTGCTACAGCATTTTCTACCTTTGAAATGAACTTAGAGGACACACTGAACCCTGCAAAACATATTTCACAGGTAATAAAACTACCCAGCTGCTTTTAGTTACAAGCATATCATGTGATAAGAGTTAAAATGCATAAGAAACAACTGATAATGTTGGGAGATTCAAATGAACTGCTGCTCAGACAAGCTAACTGTGCAAAGGAAAATCTGAAGTATGTATTGATCAAATTCATTAAGTTGGATATAGAACTTACTCTGATAAATAATTGTCTAAAATGGAGCTTAGTTTCCTCCCGAATGATGGTACCGGTCCCGATTGTACAGCTTCCTCCAGCTCTTGCCAACCCTGTACAATAATACCATGAATCAAAGGAAAGCTCTGCAAACAGGACTTTTCCCAATAGTAATTAACCAGTCACTAAGTACCTTATCAGATGTCAAGTTGGCAAGTTGTTCATTTGCTATTTCCTCGCAGCGAACAGTTGCAACCATCACCTGTAACAGACATTTAATATCTTGTAACAACTCCAGTAAAGCTAGAAACATAAAACAGCACATTGAAAACTATTGAGTATAAATATCATGCTAAACACCTTGTGAGCAGGCAGGTCGAGATCTCTATTCTCTCTAATAACTTTCCAGATATGTTGTGAACTGAAAGGAAAAGCTGAGGCAGGAACAGCTCCCCTTCTGTCACCAGCAAGTCCACCCGGTGCAATGGAGTTGAAAAAGCGTTGTCTTAGCATTGCAACCTATATAAAGCAAAGTGTGATATTATTTCTTTTCAAGCTTTCTTGAAACACAACTATACCACAGTAAAATTTTATTTCAAGTGCAATACATCTGCTGCTATGAAAACAAATGTTGAGATAAAATATTGTTAAGAAGATTACTACTGGCCATTTTACTGCTGGACTGTTCTTTCTCAATTTTTCAAAAATGATATATTTTTTTCAGAATCTTCAAGATTAGATGTTAGAAAGTACTGCTGCAAGGATTCAGATACCCATGGAATGGTTCTTGTCTCACTAGGCTTCTTTTTCAGAGTATCATGTACTTTTGTGAAAACATGGCAAGGACACTGAAAGCAAAATAGCACCTAAATTAATAGCCATGAGAAATTTGTGGTTTTACAAATTTAAAGAGTGGACAAGATCAACTTTGTTCAGTGTGACCTCAGAGAAAGAATCAAAGTAAAGATGAGTGAAGAACGTACCTAACTGTGAGTAAAGAAAAAATGAAATATGATGGATATCATGTACGTCACCTCAGTTGAATAGTAATTTCAAAATTGATGGGATCCAAATGGCAAATCTAAACATCTTTTTACTTCCTAGTCCTGAAACTAAAATAAATGAGTTCGTCATTGCATTCAAACACATCATCCAATGAAGGAGAAACCTTAAAATCTGCTAAGTTACCAACAAGGATTCTTAGCAACAAAAATGATCATTGTCTACAGAACTAAATTTAATTACATTTAATTTACGATAGTGCAATTATTAACATTTTTTTGGCTATTTCAAACCAAGTGTTGAATGTACAGCAAAAACTAATCAACCAAACATCTCTTGCTGTTTCCACCATAAAAAGATCACTAAATTCAGCTTCACTAAAGATGCAGCTACATTAAAAAAAATCAGATCATCTTCCTTCAGCAAGTTTATTACAATTCTACTAACAGTTATGGTATACAACAAGAATTCCAACAATTGGAAGATTCACCTGCTCTCTGAACTGCTCTTCCTTCTCTTCGTAGCTGGACAAAGCTGTCACTTCTACCTATGTTATCAGAAAAAACATGCAGGCATCCAAAGTAAAGCAGAATAAGTCATATAAAAGGAATAAGCCATCTGATAAAAAAATGATATTTCAGTTCAGGCCAACTAAACTGGTCATCAAATGACCTACTTACATTGAAGAATTCACTTAGTGGGGTTTCTCTATGCATAGGAGGCTTAGGAACAGAATCCCATATCTGCAAAAAGGTATATTGATCAGTACAAAGTCTTAAAAAATCTGCAAAATTCCAGGAAAAGAAGTAAAAGAAATGAATAATGGAACTTGCCTTCTGAATATCTTCTCGAAGAATGGGCTCCAGAACTTCTAAAGGAGTCTACTCAAAAGCCATAATCATTGACTCAGAAATAATACAACATAAATAGTGGAACCATGATAATTCTTTAGCTTGGGATCTTTGAATTTTCATAAATGAAATATGGTCATCATCCTTAGTACCTTGGTCTTGTCTCGTATAACGAATAATAATGTTGTCTTTCGAGGACTAAATAAACGCATCATAACCTGTTGGCCAAGCAGATAAGTAAATTACAAAAGGACAAGAATTTACTAAGATGAATTTCACCAAAAGCACCAGTGTGCTGAGGATACCTGGAATACAGTTTTAAGGAGTGGCTTGTTTGCAGCCTGTTCTCGGCCAATATCATGACACCACCTAAATAAAAAACAATCCATTTAGAACATTTTGAACTACTTATGACAGGGAAAATTAGGAAATACACATTTTCATTTTCCCATAATTCAGATGTAGCATGCAATCATCGTCAAAAAAAAATGAAGATAATGGATATACATGTTTATCAACACTATGTCTGAAACAGCCAAAGCAAAAAGAGCACTCTGTTTCTCAAATGTAGTGTCATCCTGAAATCAAATAGCAACAAAAAATACTGATTAGCATGTCATACAGAAGAAGAGACAAAATAACAAGATGAATGCTAGAAGTTAAGTTATAGGATTTCACCAATGTATGTCATTTCTATTGAAGACGAAATACATATGAATAAAAATTTCACCAATATATATTTCATTTCAGTTGAAGACAAAATACATATGAATGAAAAATGCAACTAACCTCCCATATTGGAAAATTTAAAAGGTGTACTATAAGTTTTTCGGAATTTATTGGCATTCAAATAAATGCAAAATACAAATATAATGCACATACAAGACAAATAGGATCAAACGGTCCATTCAAAAGAAAATGAAAAAAAATCCAATGTTTGCTCTGAAGTGCAAGCAGCTCAGAATAAAAATATTTCTAAATCTTTTGTGCAGAAGCTAAATGTGTACAAACAAATAAATAACAATCTTAAAATATGCTCCTCTTGAGGCAGGATACAAAAATAATCCACAAATTAACCATATAGTACTTATCTTTCAATTATATCAAGTTTACTGTTAGTGTCATTGCAACTAAAATCGTGAACCATAGAGTAGGACCTTATGCAATTAAACAGGTACTCTGAGAAACTAAGGCGAAGAAATAATCTTACAGAAACCCTAATGCATGGAATAACCTGTCTATAGTAATTGATATCTATTGTGGCCATCTGTTTCTCTTCAGACAGGCAGACAAGCATGTCTACTGTTTCTTATGTTCCATACGCTAAATGTCATAAATTATTGTAGAGAATACCTGAAGAAAGCTCAGTGATGTCTAAGACATACTAGACCATTCTAAAAAATCCAGTTGTCTGAGAGGAACCTACCTAACTGTGAGTAAGGAAAAAATGAAATAATTTCTTAAAAAGGAGAACAGACATCACCTCTCCTCTTTCTCTCCCATCAGTACCCTCTAGATCCATAACTAGTGTACAAGGATCAATACCAGTTGCCTCAGCCAACCAGATACCCTGTGTCGTCTGTGTCCTGCATCAGAAAAGACAATGGAATCATAAATGTTGGATCCTCTACTACATCACAAAACAAACCAGAAACTATCTAAAAAGTAAAAACAATGTAGGAGCCAGAAGGTCACCTTCCCTTAAATGCATCCATCTCTCTGAAATTTGTTCGGAATAAATTATTCAAGAGTGTACTCTTCCCTGCCCACAAATTAGACAAAGTTCAGGTAAATTGAAACTACTGTAAAAAGAAATTCTCATTTGTATACCTGAAATTCACATGCCATTGCATCAATCTGTTAAATGTGAATATCCAAACATTTTTCTTCTGGAGCATATCATGATTTATATCATATATTGTGCAGAGATACTTGTTACTATTTGAAGTTTAGCTTGCATTGAAACAAACAGAATCAACAACATAGAAGATCTTGCAGGCAACCATGTTCACAAAATGTTCCCTATTCATGTTATTGGTTGGTCTTCTATAAAGATGGTACGTCCATACTCAGAGCCAAAATCTTGACTGTAAGGATGTAATCCAACATTTATTGCCTAAAATTTTGTATTTTATCAGGGGTTTTTTGGTCATTTAGATTATTAAGTTATTAACCCCAGATTCCACACTCTTATTAATCTTCCTTGTGAGAATAATTTAAACTTTGTTAAAATCAAGCAACAAGAAATTGCATAAAGCACAAATGGAGAATCAACTTGATTGCACTAAAGAAAATTTGTCACTCTATGAAATGACAAAAAATCCCATGTCTGAATCTTCATTAGTAATATCTCCTTCTCTGGAGCTGGGTCTTGTCTCTCATGGCTATATATAATGCTTGACTTCCAACTACGTGACATTATCTTTAGTGGCATTTTTAGGGTTTACCCATTTTGAGTCTACCTGCGCCCTAGTTAGTTTGATTATGTTTTTTTACTTTTTAGCTCTTAACTTGTAGCTTGTTGTCTTTTGTCTGTTATAAGGTTGGAGCTCTTTCTGGCTCCCATATGCAAATGTTATCACTTGTACTTTTGAGTCCCATTGCGTTACCTTGATCATTTATCAACAATAATTTTTTTTTCTTTCTAATTACTATTCTATGACTTTACTATAATTTTTTTCTTTCTAACTTCTATTTTATGAGTTACCCTAATCAATATCTTCCTAAAAACTTCACAAATTTATGCAACTTATTCTAGAATCATAGAATTTAAAAGCTAGCGGCACCACTAATGGCAATCATAATGAAACAAGATAAAAAAAAACTCAGTACTTATTCTAATGAATTACAGCCACCCATGTGAAGTAACATAAGAACAAAGCATAAATTAGATAAATACAAAAGAAATACTGAAGGTCCACTACGATGCAGAAAAGGAGAAACTTGACATTTAAATACAAGCATGGGCCTCAGCTTCATCATTATTCAACAAAATTGGGAGAGGCGAAATTGTGTACCGCTGCTCTGGGGACCCATGATAGAAACCACAGCATATGAAAGTCCCCGCTCTGACAACTTCACAGTCTTCATGAAACTTTCAAGACCACCCGCATTAAAATTTCCTTCTCCATCAATAAGCTGAGTAGAACAACACTCATCCATGCCCATACCTGTAAAATAAATAGTACACAGATGTTTGAACAGAAACTCAGATAATGCAAAATTTACCAAAATATCTCCTCCTCAGTGTAATATAATTTTACCAAATATTGTACTTGAAATGTGACTTATAACATATGAACTTGTAAACAGGTTTGGAAATATGCTTTAATTTTTGAGCTACTTACATCCTAAGGATGTCTATGTATGAACAAAACGAAGCATGCAGAATAAATTTTTGAGCAAACCAAGTTCATTAATACGTTATTTATTCAAGCTCAATACTGTAAGCCTAATTTACTGGGGCTGTAATTCATACAAAGTGCTTGAAATGCAACCACAGAAAGTGAAAATGACAATGGCAATATCATAAAAACATTTAATGGCTTGGCTCAATCAGTCTAATTCTCCAGAGGAGACTTTAATAGAGAAAACATGAAACAAAGCATTTTAGAGCCAATGATTACAATTATTTTATGGAATATTTTACATATGTCAATTGTGGCACACACACATGCCATCCCCTCTTGGTTGGGTGGGAAGACGTAGCCCTATGATATAAGCTCTTCTTGGCCTACATTGCATTTTTTCATATAAAATAAACTCCTGCGTTTTTCATAAAACAAAAACTCCCATACAGAGCAGGCAATATTGATTCATTTCTCACAAGTAAAGTTACCCTTAAATAGCAACATCATCCTTTAGGGAAGCAGTCCTCAAGCAATGAGCACCGATCTTGGAATCTATAATCCAATAAAGAATAACAACATATAAACTTATAAAGCAAAAAACTTTCAACATTGCATATCACAGCAGTGAGTAGGATATAAATAAAAATTGCTAATTACCCAAACCTTAAACTTTAAAGAACCAATACATAGTATATCTTGAACATTCTTCAAGTGAATCTTCCTTATTCTAAAATCTTGAATATCTGTCACTAGCATATACAGAACACTGATCCACATTATCAGGCATCAAAAGGATTTTCCAGACCTTGATCCAGAAAAAACAGTTCATCCTACCTAAACCTGTCCTTGTGGCACCAACATCCATGAAAGGCTAAAAAAAGAAAACTAGGCATCAACTGACTTCCTATAGCCACTAATCTGTTAAGTCTAAGTGAACTGGATTCTGCTCCATTTAACCTTGGCCACCAAAATTTCCAACCCTTTCACAAATGTGTAAAGCATTTGCTCATGATCTTTCATTAAAGAACAAGAAATGGCATCTCAGTCACACAGTCCAATGTCTTACAAGACATCGGGTGTCAGAATTTCATGAAAAGGCAAAGTTTTTTACTCTATTGAGCTCGTACATAACTTGCGTGATTTTTTTTTGTGTTTATCAAAATTTATGGAGCAAATTTGAGAGTACAAATCAGAAAATGAACAGAAGTTGAACTGTGGTGGCTGAAGACTTACGTAAAACTGGCGATCATAAATATTATAATCACCAACTATTTAAAAGACTCAAAAGATCTTGTATAGAGAATAACTATCCTCAAGAAACTGGTTTCAGAAAGTGTAATTAGACAATAGACTTTTAAATAAACTGGCAAATTCCCCAAAAAATAATAGCACTAAGACTTTGAAGCCGGCAATCCTTGTTCTTTGAAGTCACAGATGCCTTACAAATACAAAAGGTTGATTTTGAAATGCTAAGGCTCAGAGCCCAAAAACTAACCCAAATGCCCGAGGTACATAGCTCAGCTGTGGAGAGACTCTCCAACAAAGGAGGGTCACCAGTTAGAGGGATTCCAACACCATGATGATTACACATAATCGCAGGAGGAGATGTTTCAGCTATGCAAACAGTATATGCCCAATAGCCTAACGTCTGATTACCAAACCAAGAAAGCCTGCCCCACCAAATTGATGTTGGCTCAAAGTCACCTTAGAATAGCTCTCAACTATCTTTATGAATTGATGTTATTGAAGGGCAATAAACACATAACCCCAATGACAAGTGATGGAAAAGATTAAACAACAAGAGCAAAATCAAATTAGATCATCAAATAGCAATCAAGGGTTTTGATCGGGCAGAAGCCAGTTTCTATTGAATATGCAGCAAATCAATCCACTTCTGCACCTGTGTCAGTAAGGCCAAAGTCTTTCAATTAATATCCTCCGATAATTCGAATCAAAGTCTTTCCTCCAGAGCTAAAATATTTAAAAACATATTACCACATACCTTAAACCCAATAAAGAATACTTGATTCCCATGTATTGTTTCAAAAAACTAAATTTCACAACTGCTAAAATCCTAAATCATCTAATACACCCACATAATCGCTTCTTTTAGCTAAATTTTTGCTCCTACCACTTTCTCTCAGCTTTTTCTGGGAACTAATTTAACAAAACATAGCTGATATTTTGTCTTAAATCTGAAGATCTGCCAACTAATATACATTTTGACCGCTTCAAATGAAATAAAACAGATGCTCAGATTGATTGCTCGTAAAGAAAAGGAAGAAGATTTTATCGAGCTTACCGATCAAGCGGTCTGTGTAAAACAAAGCCGATTCAGCTAAAAATCCACCAAACTGGGCAAAAAATCCACCAAACTGGACAAAAAATAGCTCGATGGTAAGCTAAAAACCTCAGTAAAACGATCCTGTGATTAAACACTCCGATTTGTTGAGAACTCAACGGGCAACTGGCCTCAGGTTATCAGTGCTTCTCTCCGAATGGTCGATAATAGATAGATATACAAAAATGATCCCTTCGACTTTCATCTTTCTGTGTATTAAATTTTTCAAAAGCGAAAGCAAATTGGGTCCTCTACCAATTAATTGTAAAATAATATTATTTTTTCACAACATAATATCGTAAAATTATTTTCGTTCGCTATTTATTATTATTGTTTGAGACATTAAATATGAAATGAAATGTCACAATAGCCTCTCATGGTGAATGCTATAGTTTCCAAGGCATTAATTTTTATATAAGTGGTATTTTCACAATTTATTAAATTATGTGATATTTTATCGAAGTTTAGAGTCAATTTTCATGGACCCATGATATCAAGAGGGGTTAGTTTTTTATAATGAGTTTTTTATTTAACAATATTAAGAAGTGTCTTAAACATTGAATATTATTATAATTAAAAAATAGATTGGTTGTTTTCTCATAAATCTACTTTTGAACATTATAGTGTTAATAGTAGGTATGAGTAGATTGGTTGTTTTCTCATAAATCTACTTTTGAACATTATGGTGTTAATAGTAGGTATGAGTTTACCACAATCCGTGAAGATGATTTTGAGTGCTTTAAAATTCAAATCTGTAAGTTTTTCCATCAATATTTTGGTTTACACTTGTAATCTATCATCATAATTCCGATAATAGATCACTAGGTGTGATCTGAAGTGTTGATGCAAAAAACTTACGAAATTGAATTTAAAAGCACTCAAAATCACTTGTAGTATTGTGTTCAAATTGTTTTAAAGAGGCAAATAAAATTTTAACAATAACCCTTTGATTAATCAAAAAAAACTTCTTAAATCCTAATAATGTATGAATTAAAAGACATTAAAAATTTTATTAAAAAAGTCTTATAAAAGGTATTTTTTGTTGGAGGGTTTTATATCAAACCCATAGAATCATTAGCTACCTATAGGGAGCACGAGTCTTAGGCTAAAACCTCTTTGGCTAAGAGCCGAGAACTGAGGGGTATCCATTCCACCAAAGTCATCCAAGGCACAATCTTGGCATCATCCCTTATGGTGTTAGGGCCTTGCACTCAGCCAAACTTAATCCCTGGTAGGTTCAGTCATAGGTTCATTCAGAACCATTCAACTTCATTAGCAGACTAAGGGCCCATTAACCCTATAAGATTTTAAACCTAAACCCTAAACCTTAAATATTAATAGATAATAGATGTTGATGCCACATATATGTATATGTATGTACCATCACTTCTCAATATAACAGTACATAAATACATGTAAAATAAAATTTATTATAAAACTTAATATTAAGTCAAAAGGAAGATGAACAAATGCAATTTATTTCATTTCCAATTTTCTAAAAAATAAAAAATACATATTTAAGAGGGGATAAGCTTTACCCTAAAATATGTCTAAGGATCTAGATATTTAAAAATAATAATTAGGTCTAGTTTTTATTAAACCTTTGGTCGGGAAGGCGCAACCTTAAGAAAATTTTAGCAGATGACACGTGACCATATATTTTATGAAAAAAGAAAATTAATTATTTCTAATTTTAGAATAATAAAAGAATATAATATTGATGGTATGCATTTTGGATTCTGAAGAATTTTCTTTTTGTTTGTGCTTTTGTCTTTTACACCGACCACGACTCATAGTGGGGGCCATCCACGCCACCCCACCTTTATTTTTTGAGCATTTTTCTCCGTGACCACAGACCTTAGTACTTTTTAATTTTTTCTTAATCTTGACAAAGAGGGGGACTAATGGGGCTGCTGCCCCTTAACAACTCATGGGCCCACCAATGGACCCCAATTTATGGAATTTACTTGGTAATACTATCAAGTACTATGATTATTTTGGTTTTAAAGTATGATTTCATTCAAAATTATTAGTGTCATGTTTTCAGCATCTCATGAATATTAGTTAGGTATTGGAGTATCTACTAGTTATGTACTTCAATGGAGTACATTTTAAATCTTTGAATGGTAAGTTGAATTTTTTGAAAATTTAGGACGAGCAAGTTAAGAGTTTAAAGTTATTGTTTGGGGTCTTCGGTATTAATGATGTGACAATATTAGTGACGTTTTTGTTAAGTTTTCGAAAACGCCATCAAAAAAATTAGACTAAAACATTTACATCAAGGCATATATTATAGATCACCTTATGTGTCACCATATGATTTGTTGTTTTTGAAATGTAAATTGTGAAAATAGATACTTGTTGTTTGTTTTAAGTACAAACATAATAGCCACTAGTGCTTAACTATACAAATAATGAATAAAAGTAAAAAGTCAATGGGTCTTTGGTCTGTTGATGAAGTTGAATGATTCTGAATGAGCCCACCCATGATCAAGTCTTGTTGAGTGCAAGGCCCTGACATCGATGAGACCGAGATCGTGCCTTGGGCGAATTTGGTGGAATGGAATACCCCTCAATCCTTGCTCTCAACTAAAGAGGTTCAACCTAAGACTCGTGCTCCCATATCAAATAAAAAATGATCTTATGAATGATATAAAATCTTTCATTAAAATAAATTAATTAATTTAAAAAAAAAATTGATATGCACAACATAACTGTTAAATGCATTCATACTAAATCCTCTCCCCTCTTTTTTTTTTTTTCCTTTAATATGTTATCTAATTTGAATTGACCATTTCAACAAGCTAAGGGGATCATTTTCTTCTTATTTTTTAAATTGAACAAAGGAGTTAATTACAATGAATAATTGTTTGAATGATCAAAAAAGTTGAATGGATTACTCGTCTTGATCATAATGAGCTTTCAATAGAGTGGGTTTCTAAACATTAGGTTAGGCTTAAATAAAGGAATACCTACTCTCTTGAGTGACCTCCAATTTACGAAATGGGAATAATACTTTCATGCCATTTCATTTATACACAAAAGGTGTTGTGTTAGAAATGAGGAATTAGTAAGAAGTGGGACCTAATTATTAGTGGAGATTGAGAAACGTATGGGTTTCTTAACAAAAAGAAAAGTTGAGTGTTGAGTCACTTAGAAGGCTACACCTCCAAAGACTAACATTCAAAATCGATGGAATAGAATATAGAATCGATTTTGAATGGAATAGAAGGTCAAGTAGGATATGTAATGCAACATATACTATATTTTGTATTATATAAAATGAGAAATGAATATGAATTAGGATGTGTAATAGAATAAATAATAGTTTTTAAGTTGAAATAAGCATATATTAATAAACATAAAACAAGTTCTTCTAACAAATCTATGAGCATAGCCCTAACAATTGAGATAAAACAAGTTTTTATCATGTATATACCAACATAATTATAACAATTGAGAGTATTTAACGTTTAATTATATCATTGTTACTTATTTAAAATATAAATAATTATTTGAAAGTATAAAAAATTATTAAATTAGTTATATTTTAAATTTTAAAATAGATATTTAAGTAGGTTTCAAATCATTTATTTATTAAATTATTAATTATCTTTTGCACATTTTTTACTAGAAGAAATTGGTTATACTAATTTATCATTTACTATAAACAGATACCTTCATACTTGACAAAATATTAATATCATTAATTGAATTGTCAACTTTCTTTGTTAAATCTTTGCAATACTTAAATAGAGTAGATAATCAAGTTTAAAGAGACTCCATTTGTTTCTTCAACTCGGCGTTGCTCTTGAATGTTTTGTGTAGCACCCTAGTAAGATTGGTTATTTGCAACAAGATATTAGAGAAAAAAAGATGCATGATGACTTCCTAAGGGAGAAAAAATTTAGAGAAAACATAATTACATTTGATACATCAAATATACTTAAGAATGGTTTCTCTAAAGGTTTCAAAAATGATGTCAGAAGAACTATGAATCCCAAGTAGAGCAATTTTTCATATAATTACTTTGTTAATAACAATAGGGAGTGAAGACATCACAACTTACCCAATTTGTTGATCTTGTTTACAAAACAAAAAGGCTATTTAACTTTTTTTGTAGCAGAAAGGACACTTGACCATCTGAGATTGTAGGAAGTGTAGTGCTATGAACCCCATTCTACTATATGTTAGCTAGTAATAGTTAGGCACATATGCTTTGTAAGTCGCCCTTAGGTAGTATTAATAAAGGAGGATGTATATGTCATGTAAGTCATCCCACTAGTTGTTAAAACAAAGTAATTATCCCACATACATGGGATGGTAGTAGTTGCCTTTGCAAAAACTCTATATATTGTAATGACTTTCCATATGGAGGTATCTTGGACACTTATAATTGTTTTTGGAGTTGGCCCCTTAAAGTGTAGTTGTGAAGAAAATAAAAGCCGTATATTTTTGGGTGACATCATAATAGTGTTCCCCAATGTGTCAATTATAGGGAACAAATGGTCAAGAACTTAAGGCTGATGTAAACTAATGAGTTGTGGAATTTTATATATAGATTCAAGCTATAATTTTTTTATATTTTTAAAAGAATTATTTCTATCATTTTTTTTATTTTTTATTTTTAATCAATTTTTATTTTTTCTATTATTTTTTATTGAGTGACATTATTCCATAACGCATAGCTTTCACTACAAGTAACTTTTTTCATGATTTATTGGAATTACACTATTAACTCCATTATCTAGTGCATGGATTTTTTTGGTAATTTTTATCAAAAAGGATATTTATCATTAATTTTTTAATTAGTACTAACACAAATTTCAAACCTAGTTTATTTTATAACACATTTCTCTTAGCATAATATCAAAATTGTTTTTTTCTTTCTTCATTGAATGATAAATACTATTCATTTCACAAGATAAGGGGGCATGATATCAAGTTATGTTAGGAGTACCGTTGCTTCATATCAAACCTCTCAAAATGTCAATGAAAAGCACTTTTGGACACATTCTCACAAGATAGAAAATAGTCCCAAAAGACATGAAAATGCCTTAGATCAAGACACCTTGAGTCTTGTGGAATTAGATAAAGATCAAGAAATTTGTGTTACCCAAGGACCAAAATAACCAGATGACACCCCAAGTGATTCAAATTTCTCTCACATGCTAGAACTTGTCAAGAGTTCTCCTAGGCACAAGAACATTCTCCTCAATGCCTTAGATCTAGGCCATCTAGTTTAAAACACTCCAAGCAAAAAGTGTTCTTCTTTAACATTTGATTTTCAAAAGTTACCCTCAAATGATGACATAGCTAAACAGGATGATCTCCCCTCTACTTAATATTCCAAGTTCAAGACTATTCCATCAAGCAAGTAATAATCAATGATGGGTCTATAATCAACATAGTCTTTTTTTCTCTTCTTCAAAGAATGGGTTATGGCGAAACATAAATCACACGAGAAACTTCCATCCCTGGAATTCATTATAACCCAAACATTCGAACCATGTGTAAGGGCAATCTTCAAATCACATTGGCTTCCAAAACCCTAGCAACTGAATTTTATGTCATCAATGAAGAAACCACTTACAAAATGATCCTTGAAAGGCCTTGGATCCATAGGATGAGGGTTGTTCCCTCCACATTATTTCAAGAAATCTACTTCGCACACAAGGGACAAACACACGTCATTAAAGGAGACCTTGATCCTTTCAGTCTTTATAGAATTGAACAAGTTAAACAGAAGGGAAAGACCATGGAAACTATTAATGAAACAAAAATCAACACTTTTGAAAAAGGACAGATGTCTAAACAAATTACAAATGTAGCTAAGAGCTCAAAATATATAGGGAAGGTGTCACATCCCCAAACTTTGACTATGCTTTAATTTTACTTGCATGTAATTAGTGGATAAATTTTCATAGATTAATGATTTGATGTTTAGGGAAAATGTCAAGATAAATCAATGATTTTATGAATTATGACTAAATGCATAAAATTTGATATAAGATTAAATGTTATTGAGATTATTAAATTGTGATTTATAAGGATTTACTAATGATGCACTAATCCTAGTTTGTGTGACTGTGAGTTGCAACCAGGAAATATATTTCCATCTTTAAGAAAAGAGGGAGAGCATCATCGGAGAGAAGGGAATAGATGTTTGGAAAAGAACATTTTTTGTCATTCAAGCCTTATGTTGTATATTTAGTGAACCTTCTTGAGATGGGTAAGTAGTAGTCGACTCTTCTTGTTTAAGTCAATCATGACTTGGCATTTGTCGATTTGTCATTTAGGAAAGGTTTTCTGATGTCAAACCTTGTTTGATATGAATGAGTGATATTCAGGAAATATTAAAAAGGTTTAGAGTTTAACCATTTTCCTTTGTCAGGAATTTTCTGATATAGCTATTTGTTTTCTATTATTATGGATTTAATTATACTGACATTAGCACAAGGTTGTGAGGGGGGAGAATACCTCAACCCCATTCTTGTACCTTGTCAAATGATTAATATCAACATTCATAGTGGTGGTATTGCTACCATTATTTTGATATGTTATATTTATTTATTTGTATATCAATATATTGTTAAAGAAAAATTATTTATTAAGTCATAAGTCGTTATCATTTTGTGATAACTGATTGAAAACCACTACGTTCATGTAGTGGAGCATGACCCCATGTTCCATGATAGTGTTGAGTGAATAGGGGAAACATCTGTTTGGTTCGGTGTAATCTTTGGTTAACAAAAGCATCTCTTTCATTGCATGCTCTTGTGGGAGAATTTATAGGGAAGTTGAGTAGATATTCTCGCGTGTGGTATGGGAAGTATAGCAGGTTTAAACAACTTTTAGGTGATCTGTATTAGAGAGCATGAAGTCGAGAGAAAAGAGAGGGGGACAACAAAAAGAAAGGTGGTTTGGGAAAAATACAACCTACAGAAAGTAAGGTGGCAAGCAGAGGATAATCAGAAAGAGTATGACAAGTCTTGGGATAAAAACACAAAGAAGGTTTCTAAGTGTGACAGAAAGGTTTGTGAATAAACATTGTACAAGTACTTTTTGATTTTCAAGGCTATGCACGATAAGATATATTTTATTTCTATTGATGCTTGTTATTAATATAAGTGTTTACCTTACAGAAGGTCGATATCATTATGGTGTATAGTATATCCTTGCAGTAGAGTAACCGATAACCGAGTGACTATTTCAATATTTTCTTAACTATATCAAGTAGATAAACCACAATATCAACTATTCTTGATAGCTTGTTTATCATAGATTCTTACTATGAGATAATAGTCAGCTACTTGTGGTGGTATGAAGTTATTCTTCATAGTTTATATATATATATATATATATATATATATATATATATCATGTGTCTGTAAAACAAAGTTATTGACTAAGCCCCTTTGGTAAAACATCATTAATGATGTATAGTGAAGCTTTTGGGTTGAATAAGCAAATCTTTCTTTATAAGGGACAATATTATAGGCAACCTGAGTTTAAAGTAAACCTCTCAGATGTTATCATCTATTTCAAATGTTTAATAGTCTGCCAATAGTATGTTTTAGACTTCTTTCTCTAATATATTTTGAAAGAACTTTTCTATGTTAGTAAACAAGGACATTGTTGGTTGTTGTTAAGACAACAGGTTGAGACTTAGTCTCTTGAATTCATATTTAGTATATTAGTCTTGTGATGTAAATAATACCTGTTACAAAAAGTTATTTCTATGAAGAACATAAACTATCGTTCTATATTTTACGTACAACATAAAGATGACAACAGTCTAAGGAGGATTAGAGGTTGAAATAATCATATTATATGATTATATTCTCATGACTTTGAATGACAAGCACTCTAAATGTTTTGAACAACAGAGTTGTTTCATGACAACTAGTACCAAATTGTCTAGTATAGTAGTATGTCCTGATATTCTTTTTATGTACATTCGACTAGATTTTAATTGTTATTTTGTATGATGGGTTAGAGAAGATAAATGTCTATGAATAACCCAGATATGTTTAGTAAACCCAAGATTCTTCTTAGGGTTATGTTATCAATTAAAACAAATATATTTTTTTTGTCAACAAGGATTATTTAAGAATCCTTAGACCAAGATAAGTACCTTGGATGATTTAAGAACCTACTGATAAAGTTATTCTCTATGCCGATATTAGAAATGAAAACCAAGAATATAAACTTATGAACAAGATTTAGAGTGACAAGAAGTCATAGATTCAATGTTGCAAGTTACAACGAGAGGTTTTCAAAAGATTGTCTTCTCATTTTGAAACCATCCTTGGTATTTCATTCTATAATTCAAGAAGAAATTCTAATTCAAATGGAATATGGGTGAAATTTAGACAAGTCACTCTATGACTAATACTAGTCAAACTAAATTCATTGTAGGATGAGATAGTTTCTAAGTCGAGTTAGAGGTATGTGAACTCGTAACTACGTTCATTGTGAAGCATCTATATATATTGAATCTTTGGCCAAAGTAATACATCCATCTTTGCATGCATTAGTCAGTTCACTGTGCTCCATATTTGCATAACCATCCAATAGTGTCATACTTAGTTAGAAGGGATCTATAGTTGTATGAACATGTTGGTTATGTAGGACACAACACTAGAAACTCGTATGGAAAAACTTGTTGGTTCTTTATATCTATACCTTTCGTGAAGGGTAGGACCACTTCCAAGAAGGAAGGTGTGCAGGGGACCGCCGGTCTGTGGTTGGAGCTAAAGCGCTCAAGCGATGCTCTCCCTCCCAAGCAGAAGACAAGCTGAGACTTATGAAAATAAATATCAAGATTCTAGATGCAGTACATTTCATGTTATGACTTTTGATAGTCAAATTTATGTAAAATTATTCTTATTGCCAAGAGCAAAATATTGTAAATGTAAAGTGAAAGATTTCACAGAAATGATATCTTTGAATATGTTGTAATTTTCAGGTTTTGAAAATATTTAGAAAAGATATGCTATTATTTCCTTGTTATTATGCAAAAAAAAAAGGAAAAGAAAATTTTATGTTAAAAACAAATGTTTATGATGATTATGTCCATTTACCTTTCTAGTAATTTCAGTGTGTAAATTCAAATTTTATGAGAAGCCTGTTACATATGGTATCAAAGTGTAACATCCACATTCTAAAAACATAGTAAAAACCAAAAAAATTCACCGTAAAGTAAATTTACAAGGTAAAAATGAGACAGAGAAAATTTTTCTTTTATTCAACATATAGTCGAGTAACTACAATTACAAGATATCTCAATACAATCAACCTTATTGTCTTTCTCAAGTACAATGTTAACAAAAGTAAATCAATTATAAATACCTGAATCAAATAATGTTTTACTTAGTCTCAAGAAACACAAGTCTCGAAGATATACTACATCCAAAAATCTGACATCTTTATCGCAAGCCTCAACATGTCTTCTGCGAGAGAGAGAGAGAATCTTCCCAGTGATTTACCTCCAACCACAGACCGGCGGTCTCCCACACATGTTCCACATAGGAAGTAGCCCTACCCTTCACGAGAAGTATAGACCAAGGTGACCAATGGTAATTTGCCTCTCCGAGTACATAGTGTTGTATCTTACATAACTCTATCTATCATACAACCCTAGATACCCTCTAGCTAAGTATGATTCCCGATAGGATGTGCAAGCCAGATATAGTGAACCGACAATGCATGCAGAGACATATGCATTACTATGGCCATAGTTTCAATATAAATTGACGTTCACAATGAACATTGTCGTAATGTTCACCCATCCCAACTCGACTTGGATACTATCATATTCCTACAGTTCGACTTGGTCAATTATGTTTAACTTGAGAAGTTATGATGATTTCAACAATTTAGTCTTCCCGACCCAATACATGTTTTCTATCTCTATCTAAAATCCATAGACCTATCAACTTTCTTTCTTTACGAGGACTCTCATTGCATCATTGCAATATCTGAGGTCCATGACTTATTGTCTCATAAGAAAAATATATAGATTAATTACGACTAAGATGATAACCTTACCCAGGTTAAGCATTATAGTCTAGGAATCTAATTCCCTTCTTGTAAGTAAGAATAATTACACATAGTCAGAGCACATGACCCTTCAATCACAATCTAAAAATGATCTCAATGCCTTAATATAAAAATCACCATATCTAGGTTAAATTAAGATTCAATTGATGAGTTTTGCCTAACTCAAACCTAGTCTTTCTAACTTAGGTGAATTCATAAGAACTAGCATTGCTCTATTAACATTATGGAATGACTATCCATTCTTAGGTATCTCTCTTTGTGGATTTGCAACATTTGAGACTCACCCCTTATCGACAAGTGATAGCTTAAGAGGAGTTGTGTCCAATAAGGTGTAAAACACTTTATGGTTGACTAACCATTACTAGTACCTCTTGCATACTTGCAAAACTTGAGGCTTAGACTTGTATTTCAAGTTGACTTGTATCCTAACAAAATAGTTTTCCCTTATCTAAGGTTAAACATTATCGTCTATAACAAATCTCTTTCAATAAGACAAAGAAACATTACTATTTAGGGTTCTCGACCTCTATTGTCCACCCTCATAAAATAGTTAAAACGGGTTATATCCATGAAGGTGTCTTCAAATAATCTTTAACCCTTCTGGTTAAACTAGGGTTTTATTTTACCCTTGATAATCAAAATATTCCTATCTCAATACGATAGATTTACAAGCATATTTATTCTAGGAAGTAAGGTTATCCTATGGAAGAGATTATTCCCTAGTCTTTCCTGATTATGAAGGCATTAAATTTCTTGAACCAAGATAGTTCTTTATACAAGTATATCCTTAGTTTAACCTAAACCAAAGGTTTTATATGGTTTTAAACTTTGACTAAGTTTGGTTGATTTAAAAAATGATGAACTAGTTCCATTCGATAACTGAAAGAATTCCATGTTTAGGTTTCTCTCTATTTTGACTCAAATTAGCCATGTCAAAAATAATAATGTTCAAGTGTTTCCATCTAAACTTGAGGTAGGAAAACATCTCATATGATGCACCCTTAAAAGTAAAGTATACTCATAATTATAAGACTTAATGTTTAGAAGTAAAGTATCCTCTTATGATAAAAGAATATTATTCCAATAATATCCTAATATATATAACTTCTACATTTCTAAATTATATTGTTTTAAACGTAAACCTCTGACATAAAGAAATACATAGACATGCATATAAATTGTTTATATATAAATAAACTTCGCATTTATCTACTTTTGACCATAGAATTCCTAGGCTAGCCGTCATTCACTCGGCCATAATATACATTATGACTGTCGACCTAAAAGAGATCGAACGATTGATTCTAACTCAGTCATAAAATATTCCAATAACAATAAATCCATAATGTTTCTTATGACTAAATCCGGAATGGAGTCTTTTTAGGAAACAATAGATAGACAGATGGGGCTTTTGTGATGAGAAATCGCGAGAGTAAGATTGTTTAAACATTGTGAGGTATAAAGAACATTTCTCAGAGAATAAAGGTCTGAGAAGGAGATTAAAATGTGCAAATTAACCATGGTTTTTAGCTGTGATACTCAATTAGTGTGTAAGACTTTCATAGTGAGTTTGGACGGTTTAGAAGTGTCGCCGTTAGTGGAGTTCAACCATCCAAACTAGTTTAAAGCTTTCATGCTTTATAACATCCAAGCATAGATTATGTGGGCACATGGAATAGATATCCACGGTTATAATCATCATTGGGTTGGTGTTTGAATAATCTTTGAGAGTGCAGATAGTATACAATCTGTAGAAAAGAGAGATTATACCAAGAAACTTAGACTATTATTTAGGAACCCTACCAATCCATAAAACCGTAATGCTTTCACTATTGTCTACGTTTCATGAAAGGTACTATTGGTAAAGATCACGGTGTAAGTAACTCTCACTAAACCTTCCTTCAAGACTCATTGTTGTTTCTCCTACCAGCCAACTCTTGAGTCATTTCACCACCATAAAAATCATTATACCTATCTAACAGAAATTGCAAGACATTTAAGCTTTGGCTTATTATGACGTCAACCTTTGCAACGTTTCAAAGTTTGAATGAAACTAACTTACAACTCAATTAACAAAACTAAGAAATCACTTCAAATAAAGAGAGAACCTGTTTCAGACACTTCTTAAAGTCTTATGACTGGCTGTGCTCATCCACCGTGGGCCCTAGCTTACACAGCGGCTTGCTTATTCCTGCATACTATGTTTCTTACTCTCCCCTCCAATTGGATGCTCATCGCTCCAAATCTTCTCTTTTTCGATTCTCATCCCCCATTTTCTCCCCCCACCGCCATCCTCCTATAACACCCCCGCTACTACCAAGGAGTAACCGACTACCACTCATGACCATGCCTAGACAAAAGGATTCCCGCCCTCTCAGCATAACATCCTCCTTCAAAAATGGCCACTACAAGAATACGGTTACCCTCTCCACTTAGTCAGCGGTTACTCTCCATGATGGAGTTCTCAACTTAACGAAGTGGCAGCTTCCAGATTTAGCCATTCGACCCACTACTCAAAACTGTTAATCTGATATGACAAATGCAAACACGACTCCTATACAAAAGCGACCACTCTCCATAAGGAGCTCCACTACGTGATGTGGCGGTTGATAGACATAACAACCTAACCACTACACAAGAAGAAGACTTTGATACCACATAATTTGCTAATACACAGAAGTGGAGTGCAACTCTTGAGGTGGCAGACTATAGTTGAGCAATACGTTCCACTACTCATATTCGTTCATGAGTATGAAACAAGTGTATAATAAAAGAAATGAATAAACCGATGACCCACTCTAAAGGGTGAAAGCTTCAAAGGAAAATAAATTGTTTCAAAATTCAAGACATCAACAATAAAGACTTGAATGAACTCCAACTATTATTCGATTTCTGACATCGTATAAAATATAGAAGTATCTCACCGACTACTAAATATAACTTATATACTTAGAATATTCCTTTATAATTTGACCAAAATTATTACACATCTCGGTCTTAAATTCAACATCCGTTGAATTTCACAAAAGGAGTTTACAACATACGCTAGAAGCACTTTACGACAATAATGACGATTTGGGCGCCAATGCAGAACCAGACTCATGATTTTGTTTAGTTATCCCATAACTATGAAAAACCTCTACCCGAGTTTGTTAAAAACTCCTCTATTTGTCTCATTTTGATCACTAAGGATTACAGATGGTGTGAATGGGTCGAGTTTACCTCCCCATCACAATCTGTCGACAATATTCACGTCATCGAACTTGATGAGGACGTCTTGACTTTAAGAAGCGACAGTAAAACCTCAAGTGACTCGAGAAGAATAACACAACTGTTTTACGTCTATGACGTTGTTTACTTTACAAACGACTATGTCGACTCACCATCGACTTGACTAGATGATAATCTAGATATCGACTACTTGTTGATTAGATTCAAAAGTAACTAGCAAGACAAGACTTACCTCATACGACTCACTGGTTTATATTATCGTTTAACACTAAACTCGTTTGGCAAATAGACCACTCGTAATCCAAGGTCTATATCTCTCTTCTCGAAAGATACTCTCTCTCTCTCTTCTCTAAGAGTCGATAACTTGTAATCCTGTTTCACTTATCATCAAACAATATGTAATCAGTGCATCATTATTCAATTAATTTAACTAGTAAATCAAACCTCATAATATAATTATTAAATCGACAATAACATAATCATTTCCATGATTTCATAAATGATATTCAATGTAATTCCATGTCATATCCTGTCATAAATCTATAACATCACAACAAATTTACTTATGCCCAAGTAAAAAGTAAAAGTATAGCAAGTCAGAAATTAGGGATGTAACACAAAGCTACTAGGTTTAATACATGGACCTACAAGTTCACTGCATAAAATCTTCCTTGGACATTAACAATTGCTAATGTTTGAATGTTATTTGGCTAGAATGGTAAGAACAAGATTAACTCCAAGGAAGAAGGTAACAGGAAATGGACTTTACTTAAATGCTATGAGGGAGCGAGCCTCAAAAATGAAAAGCCCAAGTAAAATTGGTTACATTGAAGGTGCATGGTTAATTGACTCTGAGACCTTCACTAACACTCTTAAGTGTATCAAGCAGGAGAAGGAAAAGAAGGACAAAGAAGCTAAGGCTATTCTTCCTATCACCGAGGGTGAACCAATTAAACCTTATGCACATAGGGACTTACCATTTGGATGTGGTCCTAATGCCCCTGTCATTACTCGAGAAGTTATGGATGAGTACATGTGAGTACATCCACCTTCCAAGTCTGTTTTGGTAAACCTCAAGGGTGAGGAAGAACCCAAGGAGTTTCCCCTTCTTGACAGAGACCTGCAATCGCAAGATGTTAAAGTTTGTAATAAATAAGGATATTATGTAATCCATAGATACTATAATACAATTTTGGAATTTTCGTAAAAATTTCCCTTTCTTGTTTAAGACTATATAAATGAGAATGGATTTATGTTTATGAATGAATTCAATTGTATGAAAAACTAATTGAATGCTTAACATGAAAACTACAAGAGAAGTAGAATTTCAGCATGATTTGAACCAGAACTAGTCTTGGGGGTAGCCAAAAGGAAGGGCAACCTTCTAGCAACTCCAATGTGAAACTAGAACAGATTATTGCAATGCTCCATGAAATAAGGGCAAGGATTGGAAATTTAGAGCAAGAGGTCAGAGGTCAGAGTAGACCTGAGCATGAAGCTTTCCACGAAGGTGCAGACGAGGGTCGTCATGAACACACCACCCAGAGTGGGCGTGGAGAAAATAACTCAGAATTGAGACAAGATGAGGAAAAGAGGAGCCATTTGGCCCTCAAATTGTCTAGGGACATGAAGAAGGTCACACTCACATCCCTTAAATTTGATGGAACTGTGAGCAGAGATGCCGCAGAGGCATGGCTCATAGAAATGGAAAAATATTTTAAAATCAGGAACTATTCAAAAATAACCAAGGTGGTATGGGGACCATATCAATTGGCTGCTAAAGCATCCACTTGGTGGATGAATAAGAAGATGGAGCTAGGATTGAGCTCTTTGAGTCTAACTTGGGATAAGTTTATAGAACTCTTCAAGAAAAGATGGTTGCCATGATTGTATTTTGATCAGAAGCTCATAGATTTCCAAAACTTGAGACAAGGTGACTGATCCATAAATGAGTATCGGGAGAAGTTTGCTCATCTCTTTAAGTATGTCCCTCAATACCAGCATGACGAAAGGTTTCATATACGAAAGTTCATCATGGGATTAAATGCCCAAATAGGAGATGAGGTAGATGTGCATGGTCCCCCTATTATGGAACAAGTCTATGAGAAATCTATTAAACAAGAGAAGAAGATAAAGTCTATATCTGAATATCGAGAAAAAAACTGCAAGAAGTTCAATTGGTCACAATCCTCCCAATCATTCAAGAAAAAGGGTAACAAGTAGAACTTAAAAAGGAAGAGTAATAAATGATTCTAGAATAATCAAAATGAGTATAGAGGTGATAAGAAAAATGGTAACAATAACTCCAAGAAGAACAAAGATAACTCAGGAAAGCCTTTTGAAAGGTGAGGACCTCTTGGAGGGTGTTTTTCATGTGGAGGTGACCACTATCCTAATCAGTGTCCTAATAAGACACAAGGGACTCAACCGCGAGGAATTCATGCAGCATTGGATAAGCAACAAGCAAAGTACCAGATTACTCCAATTAAAACCACAGGTACTTTGTTTGGTATTCCAATTTTAGTTTTAATAGATACTAGTGCCACTGAATGCTTTATTTCTCCAAACATTTTAGATAAGATATCTAGAAGAGCTGGTTATATGGAAAAATCATGGTCAGTAGAGTATACTAACTAGACAAGGGCTTAGGTAGAGCAGTGTTTGTTCAAAGCTAAGGTTAAACTCTTGAGCTTTTTGACTAAAGTAAACCTTTATATAGCCCCCTTAGAATCACATGATGTCATCCTTGGAATAAACTAGTTATGGAGGCATAGGGCTAAGGTAGACTATTTTGCTAAAATAGTAGAATGCCTAGATGACCTCAGAAATAGAGTTTTTCTACAAGGTACTTCTAGAGAGGTCAAGTTGAGGCAAATATCTGCCTTACGGTTGAAGAGATCCAAGCAAAAAGGGTGTCAACTATTTGCAATCAAAATGGAGAAAATAGATAATCACAAAGAGTTTGTCTTTCAAGATGACTTAATGTATTACGAGTCTTAGAAACTCCAAGGAGTGGATGAAAAAGAATCTATAGATCAAGAGAGATCAAATATGGAGAAGTATCCCTTTCTTCAAGATTTTGAGGATATATTTCTAAATGAATTACCTAGATTACCTCCTAAGAGATCTTTTGACTTTTCAATAGATATAATTCTGATATTGGAACCTATATCCAAAGCTCCTTATCGAATGACCACAACAGAGTTGATGGAGCTAAAGGCTCAGTCGTAGGAGTTGCTAGCAAAAGGATTGATAAGACCCAATGTTTCACCCTAGGGAGCGCCAATGATCTTTGTTAAAAGAAAGATGGCACACTGTGCCCATGTATAGACTATCATATGCTAAACAAAGCAATGATAAAGAACAAGTATCTATTGCCACGTATTGATGATCTCTTTGATCAAATGTGTGGGGTAGTTGTGTTTTCTAAGATCGACCTACAATTAGGATACCATTAGTTAATGCTAAAAGATGAAGATTTCATAAAACAACCTTTAGAACATGATATGGACATTATGAATTCACATTCCTACCCTTTGGATTGACAAATGCACCTGTAACATTCATGAATTTAATGAACATCGTATTCAAGGATTTTTTGGATAAGTTTGTTCTTGTTTCCTAGATGACATTATTTCCTTTCCTCCTGATGATGGATCATGGAGTGTGATCCGAAACATTGAGACAAAAAAAAAGTAAACATAGTTTTCTTCCAGAAGCATTGAAAATTCTATCATTATGGACTGTGGAAATATCATGACTACAACCTACAACATTTGTAGATTATTCTTCAACATTTGAGAGAGCATAAACTATATGGTAAACTCTTAAAGTGTACTTTCTTCCAAAAAGAAGTACAATACCTAGGTCATATAATATTAGCAAAGGGAGTTGCTGTAGATCCAGTAAAGATCAAAGCCATCCTAGAGTGGCCTACACCCAAAAATGTGCACGAAGTCCATAGTTTTATGGGTCTAGCAAGATATTATAGAGAATTTGTGGCTAACTTTTCAAGAATTGCCTGCCCCATTACTTCTCTACAAAGGAAAGGCAAAAGATGTGTTTGGTCAGAAAAGTGCCAGGAGGCATTTGTTCAACTGAAAGAGAAGCTAACTATGGCACCAATTCCAAAGTTACTTGATCCAGAGGGTCATTTTGTAGTCATCACTGACACCTCGGGAGAAGGATCAGGTAGTGTACTTATGCAAGATGGGTGAGTCATCGCTTATGACTCTAGAAAATTAAAGACATATGAGCATAATTATGCTCTTCATGATCTCGAATTAGTAGCCATTGTGCATGTACTGCAAATCTGGCAACATTACTTGCTTGGGAAACCCTTTGAGTTAAGGACAGACTATCAAGGACTTAAATATTTGTTTACCCAACCACATCTTAGTGCTTGTTAGAGGAGATGGTTAGAGCAGATATCCAACTATGATTTTCAGATCACTTACATTAAGGGTAAGGAAAACCAAGTGGCAGGTGCCCTAAGTGAAGGAGACATATCTCCTTAATAATCTCTATTCATTCTAATTTTAAGAAGAAAGTGTTACAAAAATCCAAGGGAGATGAATACTATGAGCAAGTTAAGCAAGCTCTCTCAGATGATTCCAGGTATGATGGGTTCCACTTTGAACTAGATGGACTACTAAGATTCAGAGGAAGAATGTACGTTCCAAACTCTGAGGACTTAAGGCATCGCATGTGGAAGGAAGTTCATCCTACACCCTATTCAAGACATCCTGGAGTGACGAAACTGCTAGGGTCATCCCATAATAATGGGTTACACTTTTTGGCCAAACTTGACATTGAAATCAACATTTTGAACTAAATCTTCACTTTCTGACACCTATAGCCGCTAAGCCATCAGGCATTTGAAGATGATGTGAACTAGTGATTTGTGAGATTTTGTTTGTAGATTCTAAATATATTTTTTTAAAAAAAATTGGAGTTAAATTGTAAAAAAAATTGTGTCTCCTTTGATAATTAGTTTTTAATAGTAAACAATATTTTTTTAAAGTGACGTGTATTCTGTAGAACATAACATTTTTTCTACAAAGGATAAACTTTTGATTCTTTTAAATTTAGATTGGTAACACTGATATATAGGGCATGCATTTAGTTTCATAATGTTTTGTTGAATTTTTTTAATTAAGTTTTGAAGTTGAACCAATTATAATTTAGACATAGGCATATTCCGTAAAACATAACTTTTTTTCTGTATGTATCAAAAAAAAAAATTGTTGAAACAAGGACATCAATACCTAGGGCATATATATTTTTCAGTATTTTTTTCACTAATTTTTCATGTGTGTAGAATAGAGAACTTGATGTTTGGTGAAAAACCTACATTCACAAGAAATAAAAAATAAATATAATAATCAAATTAAATATATTTAAAATTATACTTTTTAGGAAGCTTATAATAAGGACTACATACTTACAAAACATAAATTTTAAATAAATTCATTTGATCCCCCAAAAGGTAAATCAAAAGTATTTTTTTATCAGCATTTTGATAGATGTAGAGGAGACTCCATTATAGGTATAGTTTAAAACTAGCAGGGTTCTATCCAAGGGGGTTTGATCAAACCCTCTTTAATTAAAATCTTTTCAATGGAACCTTTCAAGGCTTAAATCATTATATTTTCTAAAAATATATGATTTCAATAAAAATCAGGATGTCTCAGAAAGTGTAACCCATTATTGTGGCAGCACCCACTAGACGATGTAAAACCATTGTATTTCTAGAAAGGAATGAAGAGGGATGCTACAAGGTTTATAGTAGGATGTCTAGAATGCTAGAGGGTGAAAGCAGAACATCATCACCTGATAAGACTTTTATATCCTCATGAGATTCCAGAATGGAAATAGCAGATCATCAATATAGATTTTGTACAAGATCTTCATATGTCTATAAATAGGCATAATGCTATTCTGGTAGTGGTAGATAGACTCACTAAGGTAGCACATTTCATACCTGGGAATTTGACAAATGGAGCACTAGTCATAGCCTATAAATTTGTGCAAGTGTTTAGGTTGCATGGCATTCCTGAGAAGATTATCTCAGATAGGGATGCTCACATGACATCAAGGTTTTGGTAAACTTTATTTTCCTCACTTGGAACTCAATTAAACATAAGCTCAACTTATCATCCTGACATAGATGGCCAGACAGAAAGAGTAAACCAAGTGTTAGAAGATCTATTGAGAATGTATTGCATGGATCAACAATACAAGTTGGAGGATTGTCTTCCTCTTATAGAATTTGCTTACAATAATTCCTATCATTTCACTATTAAGATGGCCCCATTTGAAGCATTATATGGAAGAAAGTGTAAAACTCCTATAAGCTGGGATAAGCTAGAAGATAGGATTAGTTTTGATCCAGAAATGCTATAAAAAATGGAAGAACAAATTAAGTTGATCAAGAAAAGGCTAGCAGAGGCAAATGATAAACAAAAAAACTATGTAGATGTTAAGCGCATTCCAAGACATTTCTTAGTAGGAGAGAAAGTTATGTTAAGAGTCAAGTCACAAAAGAGTTCCATTAAGTTTAGAAAATCATCCAAACTAGCTCCTAGATATATGGGTCATGTTGTCACATGGATTTGCACCCAGTGTTGAAGGCTTTTAGTGCTCCAATAATCTAGTGAAACATTGAGATGACCTCTAGGTATGGGACCCTATAGGGAGGTCAAATCTCTAGAGAGAGGCTAGTTCCTTTATTGAATGAGAGATTCAGCGATCCTAAGACTAAACCTAATCTATCCAATGTTTATGAAAAGAGGAAGAGGAATGAACTAAAATTAAAAGGAGGTGATACACTAGGTTTGAATATTGTAAGACCCTCAAAACAACCATGTATGCACATCATAACAATAAACACAGACTAGCGTACACAAATCATGAACTACTTGTAGAGGTAAGTGAAACTAAATGAAATCCAAGAGGAAAGGAACATTCACAGATGAAGATCAAATAGGAAATACACAGAGCAAAGAATAATTCATGAGAAGGTAAAAATCTGATGTCTATTCTCAAAGAGGCACAATTACAATTGCAAGAGATGGTTTTTTAGACCAAAAGCCAACCTGAATACATTACATTTCATGCTTTATATAGCATTTGATTCATTGACTTTAGTTATGTGTTACAATAAATTTGCCCGCATGGGCTGTCAAAATATATCTTCACCAGAATGGACGTCTACCTACAAAACTTCAATGCAGAAAATATCTGGATCCATCAAGCAACTGGAAGATATTTGTGCCATCAATGTGAGCAACCGACTCATCACCCGTAACAATAAATGGAATGAAAATATCTGATTTGGGGTAGCCAAGGAGATCAAATCTTTATTGAGTCTTGAAATTCATGAGAAATTCAACCTATGAATGTGTCTTGTCGACCAAATTCATATCCCGGATCGATCTGCCTTTAATTCTGCATTTGAATTCATAGTCAATAGCTTATCCTGATATCTAGAAATGCATATCCATATCTGGATCTTGGATCCTAGATCAAAATTTCAAAGTGTGGATCCTCAACCAATAAAAACCCGCCAAACAACAGAGGACAAAATTCTAAGCAATTTTGTCTTTTGGATCATGTGGAAATTCCCCAAAATATAGAAGATATTCATGGTCAAAGTTGTGGTCAACAAGTATATAGATATCTATGCATACCTCCAGGGTCTGCACATTCACAAATAGCTAGATGATATATCTTGACCAAAGACATGAGTCTTAATATCTCGATATCCAAGTGCACTTGTCAAATTTACCTCAACAACATGGAGAAGTCATCATCCGCATGGATATTCAATGTATAGATGTTAACTTTTAATATGCCATCCCTAAATATCCTGATGATGTCATCGACATAGAGAACTCCGTTAAAGAGGGGATCTGGATGACATCATCAGGATATGAACACTAAAGGATAATATGTCGATGGTGGAATGTCCTGATGATGTCGTTGTCATATGCATTTCTTTAGGAAGGGGACTAGATGCTTAAGGATCTGGACATTTGGGAAAGATCCAGACATTAGGAAATATCCAGATGCTAGGAAAAATCTAGCTATTAACCAAGGTCCGGACATTCAAGAAATATCAGGATCTTAATTAAGGTCTAGATATTAACTAAGATTCAGATTATAGACACCTAAAAATGTCTCGACCATCAAACCTACTCTCGACATCCCTAAACTATCAATTTCCCTACTATTCAATTAATTAAATTTTTATTTAATTAATTATCCCTTCATCACCCAATCTCCTATCATTTTATCCCCAACAATTGAATTAATCTTATTAATTCAATAGTTCAAGCCTTAGCCAATTGATTTAATAAATATGCAATATTTATTCAATCAATTTCCCTCTCCTCACTAAATCTAATTAATTAGCTAAATCATGTTTAACTAATTAATTTAGCCTGTTAATTGACCTATCCCCACCCTAGATAATTAAATAGTTATTATTTAATTACCTACCCTAGCCTACCTCATTCTAGCCCTAGGATTAATTAAATAAAACTTATATTTAATTATTCCTAATCTCTCATTTGATTGGTCAAACCTAGCTTAACACCCTTCCCCACATCCTCCAAATAAAAACTTGAAATATATCTACATAAGTCAATTTTTATTTTAAAACATTCTGTAGTTAGGGTAAAATTGCAAATCAAGGCAAATGAATAAACAACAATGATAAAAACCCTAGCAATGCACAATGAAGCACAAGACAACATGAAAATCAAAATAACAAATGTAAATGCAAACCAATCTCCATGTTATGCTCGATTTATCTCCATTGCTCTTCTCCACCTCGCATGAGCATGCAAGATTTTGAAGGATTATTGTTGAAGGAATGTTGGGTGCTCACTTCTGCAGCATAACATTAAGATGAAGATGATATAAAGATGATAGTTGAAGAATGCAAAGGCTCTAATGATATTTCAACAGCATGTGGATACTTGAGGTTCAATGCATCTTAGAAAATTTGGCAGAATAAGGGTACTTGAAGCTCAATGCATGCTAATGGCTTATGAGGGGGTTGATTTATAGAAAAGGCTTGGTTTAAATGGATGGTTGAGATTAAAAAGTTAAATGATTGATGTGGACGGCTAGGATTGATTAGGTATTCCCACTCTTCAAGGGAGTTGTAGTCATTTGACAAGTGGAGGGAGGATAGGGCTCATGTGTGCTTGTGTACATAAAAAGTACTACATATGAAAGATATTAAATAAAAGGCTGTAGTACCACTTATCTTTTTAAATAAAAGAGGCACACATGTCGGCTAAATGATAAGATAAATTAATTAAATAAATAAATTTTATTTAATTAATTAGAAAGTCAGCTTATAATGAGAACTTAATTCAAATAAAATATTTGAATTAGTTGGGATATGAGTTGGATATTAATTAAATAAATAAAATTTATTTAATTAATTGGATAGTGGGATTAGGATATGATGTGGAAATTAATTAAATAAAAAAAAAATTATTTAATTAATTGGAAAGTGGGATTATGAATGTGAAATTAATTAAATAAATAAATTTATTTAATTAATTGGCTAAGTAGGATAAGGATGGGATTAAGTGAGATTTTAATTAAATAAATAAAATTTATTTAATTAATTGGCTAATGGATAAATGGGATTGAGAGTGGGATTTAGGACAAAATGCTACATGATGTCTAAGTGATGTTTTTGACAAGGTGTTGCTAGACATGAACAAAGTTGGGACAAATTTGGGTGTCTACATTTTGCCCCTCTTTGAGATGATGTTCGAGATGATAAGCTTTATGTCGAGTAACATCATTTTAAAGAAGTTAAGGTAAGGATAGAGGAAAATGGATAGTGATGATGATGTAAGGATATGATGAGGATGATGATGATGATAGAAAGATAGGATGATGATGCCCCCTCGAGAGGATAGGCGGGTTGGACAAACACGGGTAGGCTCTCGAAAAGAAATGGTTTGGCTGCAAAAGAAAGATCAGGGGATAGATAGAAGAAATGAAGGATGCGTTATGCTGCAATGGAAGGTGAGCAACCATGATGTTTGATATATCACTAGACGTTATGCACCAAGGTATAAGGACCAGGGTGACGATGTGTCTTGTGCCCCAGCGTAATACAACCGTGTCTAACGTATGAGGAAGTAAACTTAGAGCATTGAAGTCCTAATGCATAAAAGGTATGATATGACCTTAGAGGCAAATGATAGTGCAAAAAGTGATTCCAACATACACAAGATATGAATATTAGCTGGAAAGTTACCGATGCGATACAAATGTAAGATAAAAATGATGACACACACAAGCAAGCAAGCATGCACAAATGATTCAAAAACAAACAAGGTATTGCCCCTGTCAAGCTGTAAACCAATGATTAATTGTTGATTGTTGATAGTTGAGAGTGTTGTCATTGTGGGGAAAGCTATATCCCTAGATCAACACAAGGTTGTTTGTTGAGTTGGTTGGCTGGTTGATTGATTGGGCTTACAACAAGGCTAGGATCAAGACCATGGATTGTGTTTGGATAACTTGGCTAGATTGATTAACTTGATTGGTATAGCTTTATGATGACTTGCATTTGGATCATTGCTTTGATTCTTTGGATTGATTTGATTTGATGAATGGATGATTAGATGATTTGTGGTGGATTGATCTGCTTTTGATTTGCTGAAGTGATTGGATTTGTTTTGATGGTTGGCTTGATGTGCTTTGGTGTTGATGTTGATGATTGATAGGATTTGTTTTGATAGTTGGCTTGATGTGCTTTGGTTGTGATGGTAGCTATTGCTAGGTTGATTGTTTTGAATGATGATAGTGATGGTGTGATGATTGGAGTGTCCACTCAATCTAAGCAGAAGCAAGTGTTCTTAGTGTGCTCAAAGGATGTAAAACAAACAAGGTATTGCCCTTGTCAAGTCATAAACCAATAATTGATTGTTTGTTTTGTTTGATAGATAGTGTTGTCATTGCGGGGAAAGCTATATCCCTAGATCAACACAAGGATGTGGGAACGCTATATCCCATTGATGATGATTGATGATTTGATTGATTGGGCTCATGACAAGATTAGGATCAAAACCTATTGATTTGATTGGATAATGTTCCTTGATTGATTAGCTTGCTTGATATGGATTAATGTGACTTGAATTTAAGATAATTGCTTAGATTGATTTGATTGATATGATTGGAAGAAGTGATTGATTGAAATGAATGAATGAATGTTATTGATAAGAAGAATTGATGATGATGAGGATTTGATTTTGATTGAATGTTGATGGAGTGGATTGTTTTGGATTGATGATGATTGGTTTCATTGCTTGGATTTTTCATTGGATATTGATTTTTTTAGATTTTTGAGAATATTTTGATTTTTTTTTTATATTTTTTGGGATATTTTGATTTTTTTTGTGTTTTTAAATGTTTTGGAACATCAATGGATTTACAATTTGGGTAGCCTTGAGCTTGATACCAATGACAAGGGAGAAAACCAAGTCTAGGTGCAAAGATGGATGAATGGGATTGGATGGATAAAAGGATGGGCTCATAGTAAATGGGATGAAAGGCTCATGATAGATGGATAGATAAGAGGATAGGCCGTATAAGGGATGGATGCATGCTTCATGATAAACGGATAGGTAGGCTATAGTGGAAAGCTCATGATAAACAGATGGGGATAAGCTATAAGACGAAAAGCTCATGATAAGGATATGCCATAGTGGATGGATCATAAGGGAGCTAGGATGTGATCTTCAAAGGCTATGTCGCATAGGAAGAATAACGTGCCCCATTCTAGGTGGTAATGCTTAGGATTTTTACATGACAAAATTCATGACCAAGGGATGACATGATGGATTGGTTTGAATGGGATGGATAAATGGTTAATGGATAGGACTTGGTTTGGAAAGAAGGTATGTCAAGATATATCCAAACATGTTTTAACATTTTGCCCCAATGTCTTCATCAAGATCAAAAGGTGGAAGGATGGGTTCAATAAGATAGGTATATGGATGTAATGGCTATGGATAGTAGGATGGAATGGTATAGATAGGTTGGAAATGGATAGGTTGGATGAGACAATGTGCCCCCAAGTGTAAGTGACATAGAAGATCAACCTACACATGAAGCCTGTTTGCCAGGTTTTTATCATGGTACTTATCCAAGGCGCTTGTTTACCAAGTTTTCACCATTGGATGAAGGATTTCTCTTTACTATTTTGATTTTTGATTTTTTTTGTTTTTTTGCTTCTTTTTCTTTTTTTTGCTTTTAGATGGGTTGACAATTACACATGGCGCCTGTTTGCCAGGTTTTCATCATGGTAATGGATAGGAGGGACTCAAGTGTCTAGTTCGATGGATGTTGTTAGTCCCATTGGATATGGATGTCATCGCATGGACCATGTTGTTATGCTCATAGATGTTGATAAGGGATTGCGTGGATGGGAGATGGATTAGGTGGATAATAGATTATGATGTGGATTATGGAAGGTTCATGCAAGGATAGATGGATGGGGATAGTGGACTATGATATGGATTGTATTGGCTTATGGAATGAAGATGGATGAAAAGTTTATGCCAAAGCATGGACCATAGGGAGGTGATTGGGAAGATACGTAGGATAATGGATGGAAGATGGGTAGATGTAGTTATGTGGAGGTGCTGCGGAGTGGAAGGGAACCATGACCAATGGTTGCACACACCATGTTAAACATTGAAGCTTGTGATTGGATGGTGGTGTAGGAAGCAATGGGGTTGTTTTCTTAGGGGATGGTTGATGAAGTGATTTAGGAATCCACATAGATTTAGTATTTTTAGTGTTTTTTCTTTGCTTGTGGGATTGTTGAAGAGAATGGAAGTTTTGGATGGAAGTAGGCTTTTGGATGGATATAAGTGATTGGGATTCTTGAGATGTGGATGAGGATGCCTCATTTGACTTGCTAGCTATTTGCTTAGGAACCCAAACCATTTTGCTTTTGGGCTTTGCTTTTGGAGGTATGGGCTTAGATGGTTTCTTAGATGAAATTTGCTTTGAGTTTGATTCTTTATGTCCTAAGGTATGAAGACCTTTAGGATTTTTGTTGATAGGATTTTTAGCTTTATAGGTAGAGGCATCAAAATTTTTATTTTGGAATCCCATGGGTTTGGTGGAGTGGATGGAATGATTGGAAGCTTTATGTTTAAATGATGTGTGCTTTTGTTGGCCATGATTAGGGATGTAAGGAAACTTATGAATGATCAGTATGTTAGGTGTTAGAAGCAATGGTGGCAAGGTGGATGGAGGGATATTTGGAGTTGGTAAAAGTGGAGGCAAAGTGGATGGTGGAAGATGTACGGTCATATGCTTTTGACATTTATAGGATGATGGAGTTGGAATGTAAACATATATTTTGGGAACATGATGTGGTTTATAATGGAAAGTGGTAGGTTTAGGATGCATGAAGGGATTACCAACATCTTTAGCTTGTTTACCTTGGGGTGTGTATCCAAGGCCATATGAGCATGGAGGGATCTTGACATGGTTTGGCTCCAAAATACCTTGTTCATAAAGGCCTAGACCTTTTCCTTTGTAGTTCATGTTTTGGAGGATGCGATTGACTATGGGACTAGATGTGTTTTGGAAACTAGACTTGAGTTCTTTATTGGATGGAGAAACTGAAGTGGATAAAGGTCGTTGTTGTCCTAAGGAAGAACACTCATGTATAAGGGTGGTAAGACCAATATGACATGATAGTGGACTTGAAATGGGATCAATGGTGGATGTGGAAGAAGGATCATTAGGATCTTGATTAGCATTGTGTTCACTACGATCCAAGTTATTTGTTTGATCTTTTATGCTTACTTGGGGGACAAGTGTCTCATCATGACAAGTGGATGTTTGCTCATTATGGATAGGGCTAGATGGAGGATGATTAGGAGCAATGCGGATATCTTGCTCATGGATAGATATAGGATTATAGATAGGATCAAGGTGCTCGTGGATAGCTTCTTCATAGGTATCATCTTGATCATGGAAAATATATATGTTATGGATGGGTTGCATGAAAGTGTTTTGATCTTGAGTTGGACTAGGACTTAATGTTTCCACATGCTTAAGATTAAACCTTTGACATACCTCTTGGGTCGCTTGAAGAGAAGTGGAAGGCTTTTGGTCAACAACATGAAGGCATGATGACTCTTGACTTGGATTCATAATAAGAGACTCTTGAATAGGCTTGATGGCTTGTAGGTCACATGATGGGCTTGAAGGGCTAGGTATGTTAATGGAAGGCTCTTAAAGAGGCTCAAGGATATGTGAACCACATGATGGGATTATATGATTGGACATGACCTTTGGAAGGTCTTTGATAGGTTCATGAATGGGTGTTTGACATGGAGGTAATTTATTCCTAGCTAGTAGCCAATGGATCACATCCTTCGCAAGGGTATGAGTGGATGGGAAGTATAATGGATGGATGATAAGGGTAGATGGTGTTGTAGGCTTATGATTAGGATTAGGTTGAGGGCTAATTGGATTGGGTGGATTAGGATTTGGACTAGATGAGGGTGACACATGGGATTGGGATGATGTGGCATGATTTCCCATTATAGGTAGGTACACCTTGTAAACAATTGAGATAAATATTGGGCATTGATTTGTATTGTGGCCTTTGGTCCTATGGTATGCACAATAATCATGTTCATCATATGGACTTTCTTCACATGGTTTGACTTCAAGAAGTTCAATGAGTTTTGGTTCAAGCATCCTTTGTAAAACTCTCTCAGCCGCATCCTTTGGTGAAGGATTAGAATTACATGGTGATGAAGCTAATGAAGGGCTTGGTGATTTGGAAGGTTGATGGACCAATGGACTAGGAGTAGGATCACATGGTGGTGTTGGGATAGGATTAGTTGGCTCATGTGTTGGCGGGTGATTAGATGATGAAGGCCAGTCATAAGATGCATTTGCTAGATTGGTATCTCCCTTGTCAAAGGTAATTAGATCTGGCATAGGATAAATTGGGCTTTGATTTATGTATAAGGGACCACTTGGACTTGGATGTGCTTCTTGTTGTAAAGGTGGACTTAGGTCTATCAATAGTGCTTGATGGTCTTGTTGAAGAGGTGTACTTGGACTTGCTTGATTTATGTACAAAGGGCTATTTGGACTTGCATGTTGTTCTTGTGATATCACTTGATTGCCTTGTGGATGGGCTTGGTAGTGCATTGGAATGTCAGCATAAGGGATTGAATAAGCTTGAGGTGGATATTCATAGGTTAATGTGGCATTGACTTGGTGGATAGGTGGATTAAGTTGATAGGAAGTGAATGGATATGACATGTGGCTATGAGGTGGATTAGGTTGGTATGGAGTGGCTAAGGTTTGATGTACTTGTTGAGCTTGACTAGTGGCTAAAAGGTGTTGGACTTGGGTTATGAAGTATTGCAGTTGAGGTGATTGGCTTGCGTGGGGTTGAGCTCTTTGGATGAAGAATTGTAATATTTCAATAGCATCTTGGTTGAGGGGTTGTGATCCTTGATAAAGATTTTGGAGGAATCTTTAGAATTTGATTTTTAGGTCCTCTAGTGTAGACATGTTGTCACCCAAGTGTATGTCTTAAGTCCTTTTAACAAGTGCTTGTTTAGGGATTTGGATGATGATGCAGCTTGTTTGGATGACTTGGCTATGAAAGGTTGGATGATAACTAGGCTATGTTTGGGATAAAAGTGAGTGGGTTTGAATGTTATTGGAAGAATGTGTAGGATGACTTGTCTTTATGTGTTTGGGTGTTTAGAGCTTGATGTGGAAATATTCAAACAAATGATTATGCATATATACATATGAATCACTCACACAAGACACATAAGCAAGTTGTTAGTTTGGAAGAATGTGATGTTGGTTAAGCAAGCACATGAAGATAATTCAACAAGTCATAGTAAAGGCAAGGCCACTATCACAAGGAGCTTCTAGTGAAAATCTGGGGGACCGACGCCCCACGAGCATCCAACAAGCCACTTAAGACTTTAACTAACCCTACTAGGAGTTTTAATATACACAAAGGTACACCTCCTTTCGAGTTAGCACTGTATGGTGAGCGCTAATACCGGTTAGACTTGGCTTTCGCCTTATCCTCTAATTTTTATAGCGGACCAGATGAAAGTACCGCTTGAGGTCGTTCCCTTGGGGTGGATACCAAGGTAGACCTCTCTAAGGTTTGACAAAAGCAACACAAATAAATGTTTTTGATCTCCAAGTTCATGTTGGGACGCGAGGAGAGAGCATACACATTTACTTGGTCACACTCGCATGAGGTTCATTAACCTTAGAAATTCAATGTGTGGAAGACAATGCAAGCACTTGTTTGTTTTAAAGCCCAAATCTAAATGTGATGAAAAACAATGGTTTGTTTTAGCCCAATTTTTTGATGTGAATTTGCAAACAATTGTTTATTTTATGCCCAAAATCTAAATGTGTTTGCAAACAATGATTAGAAGATGAGAAATGAAATGATTGAACCTGGTTAATTCGCTATCTAAATTGCTGTAGATGTTAATGTCAATGTTGCTTCAGCTCCTTATGATCACCTACAAAAAAAAATGATATTATAATGCAGGCATAAAAAAAAAGGCTCATCAGGCAAGAAAAATTGTAATTTTAGATGCACAGCTGAATTAGATTTGATTATTTCAATATATTTTTGGTTTGAAAATTAAAAAATCAAAGAAGAGACCCCCATTAATTTTCAGAGAGCTTTTCGAAAATGTAAAGAAATCAGAAAAATTTCCTGATTTGCGCCCAGAAATGCGGATTTATGAAAACAGTACAGTCGGCAAAGATCTAATTTTTTTGCACTATAAACAACCTCCAAATTAAATTTGTAAAACATAGACCCCAATTAAAATTTTGAGAGCTTTCCAGAAATGTAAAAATTTCTAAAAAATTCATTGATTTGCGCCTAGAATTATGGTTTTATGAAAAAACATAAAAACATGATAAATCCCGCAAAAATCGCAATAAACCCAAAATTTTTCTACTGTAGCTTCCTTATATCATGGAAAAACTTTTACTTAAATCTTGTAGAAAAATTCATAGCCGTTTGAAAGATATGATAAAATCTTTAAACCTAGGGTTTTGTCGAAAAAACAGCAGATCTGCAACAAAAAGTTAATTAAACCTGCAAAACTCAACAATGGGGGTTATATGAATGCAAATTTTTACTACAAAAACCTACAAAAAAAGATCAAGCGAAGTGAGTCCCACCGGACGTGCCAAATGTAGTTAGGGTAAAATTGCAAATCAAGGCAAATGAATAAACAACAATGATAAAAACCCTAGCAATGCACAATGAAGCACAAGACAATATGAAAATTAAAATAACAAATGTAAATGCAAACCAATCTCCATGTTATGCTCGATTTATCTCTATTGCTCTTCTCCACCTCGCATGAGCATGCAAGATTTTGAAAGATTATTGTTGGAGAAATGTTGGGTGCTCACTTCTGTAGCATAACATTAAGATGAAGATGATATAAAGATGATAGTTGAAGGATGTAAAGGCTCTAATGATATTTCAACAGCATGTGGATACTTGAGGTTCAATGCATCTTAGAAAATTTGGCAGAATAAGGGTACTTGAAGCTCAATGCATGCTAATAGCTTATGAGGGGGTTGATTTATAGAAAAGGCTTGGTTTAAATGGATGGTTGAGATTAAAAAGTTAAATGATTGATGTGGACGGCTAGGATTGATTAGGTATTCCCACTCTTCAAGGGAGTTGTAGTCATTTGACAAGTGGAGGGAGGATAGGGCTCATGTGTGCTTGTGTACATAAAAAGTACTACATATGAAAGATATTAAATAAAAGGCTGTAGTACCACTTATCTTTTTAAATAAAAGAGGCACACATGTCGGCTAAATGATAAGATAAATTAATTAAATAAATAAATTTTATTTAATTAATTGGAAAGTCAGCTTATAATGAGAACTTAATTCAAATAAAATATTTGAATTAGTTGGAATATGAGTTGGATATTAATTAAATAAATAAAATTTATTTAATTAATTGGATAGTGGGATTAGGATATGATGTGGAAATTAATTAAATAAATAAAATTTATTTAATTAATTGGAAAGTGGGATTATGAATGTAAAATTAATTAAATAAATAAATTTATTTAATTAATTGGCTAAGTAGGATAAGGATGGGATTAAGTGAAATTTTAATTAAATAAACAAATTTTATTTAATTAATTGGCTAATGGATAAATGGGATTGAGAGTGGGATTTAGGACAAAATGCTACATGATGTCTAAGTGATGTTTTTGACAAGGTGTTGCTAGACATGAACAAAGTTGGGACAAATTTAGGTGTCTACACATTCCACATCACAATTAATTCCTCTTACATCCCCATACCTCATTTATCTCCACTTATCCCCAATTCATTTTACATTCCCCATATGAATCTTTAATTCAAAAATAATCTCACACCCATACTCATTTAATAACCCTTTTTCCCAAAATGAATAAAAGATTTACTTTTATTCCTAGCCCTCCATTCCTCAAAGATCTAATCTAGGCCCTCCACATCACTTTTATCCTCCACCATTGATCTTCCAAACCAATCTCCACCATTGGATCAAAATCCCTTCCAAAAAACTATAAATAGAACCTCTCCCAAACCATTTGGGGATCCAAGTTTTAAGTAATGTTACCATGCCCAAATATCTATTAAGCTAATTAGTGAGTTGTAATTCAGCATTTTGCATTTGAATCATTATCTAGGGATTATCATGTCTTAGGAACTCTTGGGTGCAAGTTTCCTCTTCCCTTGATGAGATTGGGTTTTCATGATTGAGGTATAACTCTTTGTGTTATTTGCATTTAGTTTGTATTTTGACTTCAACTTGATTTCTTAATCTACATTGGCACGCCCGCTGGGACCCACAAGGTCCAAATCTAATATGTTTGTGTGAGTTTTTGTGCTTAGGACGTGTTTTTTGCAGGTGCAACACTATATACCCTACGCAACAACGCTATCTCTAGCGTCTTTTAGCGCTATATTATGTTTTAGCATTATTTTGCGCAGCAACTTTCTTTCTTGAAACTCACTCATAAGTCTGTTTTTCTATGCTCTTCCTGTTGTTTGTTCCTATTTAGTTGCTCTCTGTTTCTATATGGATCTTGAAGGAACAAGGGGAGGTCATGCCGAATTTTCATAAAGTCTAAACATGCTTTTCAGCTTCTATTTGGTCTTATTTTTCGTTTATCAAGACTAATAATGCTAACAGGACCCCTTCTATGTGTAGCCTAACCTTCTGTTTCAGCTGAAAGACCTATGTTTGTAGGATGAACACTTTTAGGCTTGTATTAGCGCTATCAGAGCCCAAATTGGTGCTATCTTTATACTGAGACTAGATCGCTTGACAACTTGTGCAATTGCACCTTCTTAGACCCATTTTAGCGCTATTACCTCATTTAGCGCTTTTTGTATATTGTAATAGCACTATTTACTATTATGGCACTTTCTGTATAATTCAGTAGCACAAACTTGTATTATGGCACCTTCTGGGTCTAATATTAGCACCTATTTGTGAATTGGCACCATTTTGTCTAGAGTGTCAGGTGGTCTGTCAGTTTCTGTCAAGTAGCGCCATTTGCTGTTCGCAGTGGCGCCATTAGGTCTCTGTTTTAGCGTTATTTTTTAGACTGACTTTTATGTTTTGTGCAGGGACTGATAAGTTGTTCGTAGGTCATCAACATCATTTTGCAGACACTAACACATTTTTTGCAGGGTGTTTATCTTTAGATTAGCAAACATTTCAATTAGAACTTAAAATGAACCTTTGCATGCTAGTTTACACAACATTTCGATTTGGTGTTATAAAAAATTGATCAATACACAAGCAAATCTTTTTGTGTGTGTGTGTGTGTGCCAAACATTTGAATTTGGTGTTCTAAAAATTCACAAGTGCTTGCCGACAACTATCAAAACACTTCAATTTTGGGCTTTAAAAAGAACCACAAATTGCATCAACCAAATCATTGGATTAAAAAGAACAACAATCTACATTCTTCACTCATATAATCAAGAAAATCAATCTAATTTGTGTGAAGTATTTTCATGGTTTGTGTTTGTAGTGTGAAAAATGTATGCTCTTCCCTCACACCATTTGGTGACCTTGGGAATCAAAATCTTCTCACAACACTTACATTAATCACCGCCAACATAATCCAAAGAATTAAAATGAACCATGTTTACTGTGATGCAAGCACAGAGAATATGTATGCTCTCCCCTCGCATCTTTGTATGAACTTGGGGATCAAAAGTATTTTTGTGGTTGTATTATTTTTGTTAATCCTTAGAGGGCCTGCCACCCTGCTTCGAAAGGTGGGAACGACCCAAGTGGCAACAAGCTAAAGCCAAGCTCTTTCAAGCCGCTATATAAAATAAGGTGTTTGGGACGAAAGTCACAAGCAACAGGTGTTGTTGTGTTATACCGACAGCCAACCTCCCCCAAAACCCTCCAAGGTGTAACCCTTGGAGGCTAGGAGACTCCATAACGGAGAGTAGCGTTGCCGCATGTATAACCACTTGAACAAAAGCACTTACTAAGAACCTTTGTTTAGCAAGCCAAAATCTTTCTATTTGTTGACGCAGAAGGGAAACCTTTGAAGCGGCCCCGATTCATGCGGTCTTAGCCAAGGTAGTAGGGATAATCCAAAGGTTTGGTGAGGGACAAGCCTTATAGGAAACCCAGATCTTGGTATGTGTGAGAAGTGTGTGTAATTGTAAGGAGGAGTCGATGCTACCAAGATCCTAGAGCTACCCACTTTGAATAAGTGCAGCTAGGGGATTCAACAAATATTGTCATATCTTTGCCTTAGGTTGTGCAAAGTATGAGTTTAACAATATCACACGTCTTTTTCACAAACAAAAAATCTTGGTTATTGTATGTGTTAATGGCTTAAATTGTCTTGAAACAACTTGCCAAGAAACATGAGAATAATTTGATCAAATTCCAAATCAAAACAAATCCAAAATTGACATCAAAATCAGAAACCTGACCAACACTGCCTTTTTTTAGCACCATCTATGTCTGATTTTGGCGCCATTTCACCTGTGGATTGGTGCTATTGTCAGATTGACTTACCTGAAACTAAGACTCATTCAGTTGTGATCTTCACCATCTACTTTGCTATAATCCATATTCACCTTCCAAAAGTTTGACAGTAACCCATCCATTTTCTCCTCAAAATTTTTCCAAATCACACCTTCGTTTTGACCTTAGAGAAATCAAACATTTTCATTGTTGGACCATCTGCTATATCAAATCCTCTCATCCATCCACCCTCATTAACCTTTTGCATACCTTTTCGGACCAAACAAATATCCTTGTCATAAGAAATCATTCCAAAAATCCAAAACATATCCAAAATCTTCCAAATCAAAACTAATCAAAAAATCGTTATCCTTTTGAGCCAAAGCAAGATCTAGATTTTATCATTCACATCACATTTTGCTTGGAGGGTCAATAGTCTACCTTTCAAGTAAAATCATCATCCTTCTTTGTGTAAGGTCATTAGTCTACCCCAAACAAAGAAACATCCATTTATGCCAACACCAAATCTAGATCTTACCTAAGCCCAATTTGTTGACCATCATATCCTTTTGAACAACATCATCCTAATCAATCAAAATCAACATCAAAACCTCTTCCATCAAAATCATCCTTAAGAAAACATCATCTATCATCCACCTTTGGTCCAAATGTGTGCAAAAGTCAATATCATCCATTCTTATCACCCTTAGGTTAACACCTTTTTGCTTATCACCCTCTCCATCTTATTACCACATCCATCTTTGGGTCCAACACAATCAATCTGATTCTCTAAGGTCTCCATTCCCATCTCACTCTACTTCTAGAAATCAAACCCATACACATGCATGCCCATAACAAGATCACAACACAAAAAGAATAAAGAAATGGCAAAATCTGGACAATATGGCGGCATAGGAATGCCTAACACCAACAACAACAACATGCCCATCAACCAAACATACAACCCACCAACATTCTTCCACATCCCCACATATAACCCCAACAAAAATCCCTTCCATTTCTTGTAACAACCGCCACCGCCACCACCCCCACAAAATGTTCCCACCATTTCCCAAGATGATCTAGATGTCTTGAGCTTTACACAAGACGCCGATGACATGGACCTACTTGATAAAATCCTAAGGTCAAACCCAAATAGATATCTTGATCATCTCCTCAAAATTGGTGCTCAACTACACCATAACACGACCTCATCACAACCATCCACCTCTAACATCATTCCTACCACATCAAACACCCAAACATCTACATAAAACAACCAACCCATCATCTCTCAAACATCAACACCCACGGTATCCACCACCTCCATAAGCTCTACCACTACCACATCTACGGTTTCCACAAGTACCTCCAATCTTACCACATCCCAACCTGTCACCACATCCACTATCACAACTAACGTAACCTCTTCTATCCCACAAATCACCTTAGGCATACAAGGGAACACCACGCATGCAAGTATCTCCACAAGTGTGCCCCCACCCAATCCTCAAACAATCACCTACCTAAGATAGTTATTCTCACAACCACCTTACAATACAACCAACCCCTCCAACGTCCACTCATCTAATGTCAATCCATCCAATGTCACATATCTACAAAACCCCATAACATTATCAAATCAACATAATCCCAACCCCCAAATACCCCCACACATTCTCCAACAACTCTACGCTCATCAACAACATCTTGCACAAATCAATCAAAACATCACCCCACAGTACCAAAACATAAACCCCCAAAACCCCCAACATCAAGTCCCACCCAATCTCCAACATCTCATCAATTTGCAAACCTACACGCCACAACCACCACCAACACAGGATCTCACAACAGTTGTACAGGCCTTAATCCAAAAGGTAGATGACATACAAACTGGGGGCAAGCGCAAACACTATTCCTTTGAGGATATCTGCCCTTATCCATTTGATCGCACACTGTACATGCCCCCTTTCCCCAAGAACTTTGAAACACCTAAATTTGACAAATACAAGGGAAAGGGAGACCCTAGGGATCATCTTAGGGAGTTCTACATCACTTGCTTAGAAGTCTCAAATAACAATACCTATCTAATGAGACTATTTCTAGGAAGCCTTGGCGGTCAAGCCGTTGAATGGTTCGCACATCTTCCCCCAGGCATTAGGACTCTCCCTGAGCTTGTGAAAAAATTTGTAAACCATTTCTCCTACAACTTCAAGCATGAAATGTCTATGATAGACCTTTGCAACACCAAACAAAAGAACGGAGAAGCCTTCACTTCTTTCTTACAAAGGTGGAGAAGCTTAGCAAGCAAACTCCCGTGGCCAATTCTTGAAAAACAACTCGTCACCATGTTTGTGACCAACCTCAACCAAGAATTAGGATTCCATTTATAAATCCTTTGTGCATCTACCTTTGAAGAGGTCATCGACAAAGGTACCACCATTGAACGGGCCTTCATTGCCAAGGGCTCCATCAAACTGTATGACTACAAATCTAACAACAACAACAACAAACCTCATAACAACAACCCTAATACAAACAACAATGCCAACACACAATCAAATGACAAGCCATACTATTGAGGGAAGAACAATAACTCTTTAAATGACAGCATCATGGATGTGAAAGCCGTCCAACATGTATAGAATCAAACACCGACACATACATATGCAACCAATGTAAATAACCAAAGGGGGCAAACTAAACCACGCAAACCTCAAAGGCAATTTACACCCTTAGGGGAACCCATCGAGGACATCCTCGACAGATATCTCAAGAAAGGTTTGATCACACTCCCACCTGTTAGACCCCGTCAAGAGAATGACCTCAAGGCCGCATGGTACAATAAAAATGACTACTGCGAATACCACCGCATTATGGGTCATAAAACCACCGACTGCATGCAACTAAAGCATTGCATCCAAGATCTCATAGATCAAAATCAAGTCAGCCTTGATCAAACCACCCAACCATCGCCAAATGCCAATCTCGGAGCTTACAAGGATCCACTGCCTAACCATAATAAAGCCTCCTCATCCAACAAGTATACAATGTCACCCCACCACCCACATCCTATGACTCTATTGTAGGGCGGATAGAGCCATCATCTCACCATGTTAACACAATCACCATTCGGGCACAAGCACCCGATTGTGCTGTCGCAACCTGTCGTGCCCATGTATCCATCCGCATAGCCCCTACCACCGAGTAAATGCCCGCATCCACATTAGATCCCCTCCCCCCTCGTCCAAACACGCGCCCATCACCTACCAATTAGTACAACCTCCTAGAGCATCTAGGAAAGACTCCTGCACAAATATCCATACTCGAGTTGCTCCGCACATCACCCCCTCACAAAGACATCCTTGACAAAGCACTCTCGGAAACTCAAGTTCCCGCCAACTTAAATGTGACCCAATTCCAATCCATGGTAGGACATATCATTGCACCCCACCATCTCACATTTTCAGAAAAAGACCTTCCCACTTCTGAACACTTACAATGACGCCTTACACATCGAAGTCCGTATCCACAAACACATAATCAAAAGAGTCTTAATAGATGGTGGCTCCGGCCTAAACATATGCACTCTTAAATTATTAAAACACCTAGGATACTCAGATGTGGTTGTAGACACCAGCGAGTGCATCACAATCAAAGGCTATGATGACACCAAACGACTATCTGAAGGCACCATCAAGCTCCCTATTCAAGTGGGACAGACAATACTAGAAACAAAATGTCAGGTCCTTGATCTTGACCTCCCCTACAACATTCTTCTCGGCCGACCATGGATCCATGCCATGCAAGTAGTCCCATCCACATTCCATCAATGCCTAAAATTCCCTCATAACAACACAGAAGTCACTGTCTATGCCGACCCCCGTCCCTTCCAATACTGCAGTTTCTTGGAAGGCCATGACCATACCTTCTGCCCATACAACAAAGCCACCACTAAATCCAACCCAACAGCTTCCACCACATACATCGACCCCACAAACATTGCCACCACTTCATCCCAAGCACCTCCACCACCCGAGGTCAAGATCAAGCTCAGTGACATGGGATGTGGGGAATATGACCTACACGGTACATTTTGTGTGGGCACATTATCCAATCCTAAAATGTTTGGCATCTCAAAGACAGAAGCAACCAACACAGTCGTCATCAAGTGCAAACCATCACCCATCTTTGAAAAGAAACATCTCCTCGATCAGGATGTGCCTGAAGATATCTCATCCTAGCTATATAAGGATGAAGATCCTGAGAAAGAAGCCCCCACCATCCCAACATAACTCTATGGTAAAGGGTCCAAAATCGTCAAAAGCATGGGTTATAAAGGACAAGGCGGTATCGGCCTTCATGAACAGGGGATTGTGGAACCACTCCAAGCAACAAGAAACCCCTACACTCAAGGGTTAGGATACGGTCAACAGCAACATATCCTCAATACAGGTGAATGTATCTTAGCCGAGGTCGCTATGGTCTCCCTAGAAATTGACAACGTCAACGAAACGGGCCTTCAAGACTCCTTTAGTGACTTTGTCAATTTCTTTGACTCATCCATTTGCACCATCTACATAGTCACCACTCTTGCATCATCATCCAATGACTTACCACTAGTATACACTGACCTCATAGACTAGGACCAACGGGGACCTCCTGTCTTTGACATAGCACCTAACGATGAGGCCATTGCTGAAATGATGGGAGTTAGAGATCACTTCCCCCTGGGAGATTATAGAGCAGGATACATTATGGAACTTGATACACATGCTTATTTCAGAGAGACAACCCCTGCTTCCAGTCATAAAAATATAAAAATCAAACATGGATCTGGTGGTGAAAACCGCTCCGCGGCAGTGCCAGATCCCAAAAAAGTAAAAACAAAAGACGTATCTCCTGGTGAAAACCTCAACAAGGCACTAGGAGATGGAAGCATGGGCCTTCCAAGATAGATAAGGTTTATCCAAATAGGTCAACCGTCCTGGTAGAGCCAACCCAAGAGATGAATCTTAGGATGGAAGAAGAGCCAAAAATCACTTTCAGAGCAGAATCTCTCAGCACAGTAGAGCAAGAAAACTTCCTAACATTCTTCAAATGCAGAAATCATAATTTTGTGTGGACCTATGCAAACATGCCAGAGCTAGATCCTACTTTGGTAGTTCATCACCTTACAGTGCACCCTGACGCAAAACCAGTAAAGCAGAAACTCTAAAAAATGAACCCTCAAGTGGCTCTCCTAGTCAAGGCAGAGCTAAAGAAACTACTGGATGTTGGGTTCATTCACCCAATTAATTATCCTGAATGGGTTTCCAACCTAGTACTAGTAGCCAAACCCGATGGCCGAATCCGCTGCTGCACCGACTTCAGAGATCTCAACAAAGCCTGCCCAAAGGATGACTTCCCATTACCTAACATTGACATGATAGTGGATCTCATGACAGGACATGAGATGCTATCCTTAATGGATGGATTTTCAGTCTACAACCAAATTTGGATTGCAGAAGAGGACCAGCATAAAACATCCTTTATATGTCCATGGGGGACGTACTGCTGGGTGGTAATGCCATTCGGTCTAAAGAATGCAGGAGCCACGTATCAAAGAACCATGAAGGTCATCTTCCATGATCTTTTCCATCACATCATGGAAGACTATGTGGATGACTTATTAGGAAAATCAAAGACAAGAGAGGAACATCTGAATGTATTGCCAACGATTTTTGACCATTTGGAGCAATACAATGTCCGCCTCAATCCAAAGAAGTGTGTCTTCGGGGTCACTTCAGGAAAGCTTCAGGGATAGATAGTCTCCAGAAGAGGAATTGAGGTAGATCCCGCAAAGGTCAAGGCCATTACTGAAATGCCTCCTCCAACAACATTGAAACAGCTGAGAAGTCTGCAAGGAAAATTGTAGTCCATCCGTCGGTTCATTGCCCAACTTGCTGATAAATGCCAACCATTCCAGCATCTACTCCGAAAAGATATAGCTTTTGTCTGGAACACTTAGTGTCAGGCTACCTTCAATCAATTGAAAGACTACCTAGCTAATCCCCCTGTTTTAACTCCACCAAGGCCAGGAGAACCCTTCCTGCTATACATCTCCGCAATAGAGACAGCTATCAAAGCCTTATTAGCACAGCATGATGAGCATGGAAAAGAAAGAGCCATCTATTACATCAGCCGCACTCTCATATCCTATGAGCTCAACTACATGCCAATTAAACGAGCATGTCTAGCGCTGGTCTTCACTTCACAAAAAACTAAGACACTACATGCTCAATCACAAAACCAAGCTCATTGCCAAGATCGATCCACTGAAATATTCGTTAAACAGAGCTACTCTTACTGGGAGAATGGCAAAATGGGTCATGATTCTCACTGAATTTGACATTGAATACACTAAGAGAAAGGCCATCAAAGGATAGGTTATAGCCGATCAGCTGGCTGAAGTACCCATTCCTGCAAAACATCCTACACTGACAGAGTTTCCTGATGAAGTTATCTTGACAACCACACCAGCCATAGAAACATGGAAGATGTACTTCAATGGATCATACACACACAGAGGCTCAAGGGCAGGTGTCCTGTTTGTTACCCTTCAAGGTGACACAATCCCCAAGTCATTCAAAATCACATTCCCATGTACCAACAACGTGGCAAAATATGAGGCCCTTATCACAAGCCTCTGAATGGCAATCAAATGGAAAATTAAGAAGCTGACAGTGTATGGAGACTCTCAACTGGTCATCCGGCAGGTAAACAATGAGTACAAGACCAAGGATGATAAACTCTTGCCTTACAAAAAGATGGTTGATGATTTCAAAGATTATTTTGACGACATCCACTTTGAGAAGATCCCAAGATTAAATAACAAAGCTACAGATGCCATGGCTACCATCGGATCCCTAGTCAACATGAAGAAAGACAGCAAGAGGTGTGAATTCTTGATCGAAGAACTCCCTATCCCCACATATGATGTACCTCAATCCGAGCTCGTGTGCGAAGTCATTGGTCCCCTATCCCCGTGGTATCGAGAAACCTACCTATACCTCCATGATAACATCATCCCTCCTAACCTATCCACCTCACAGCGAAAATCTTTTATTCATCGAGCCTCCCATTTCACCCTTGTAGGAGATACCTTATACAAAAGGAGTCTTGAGGGCACACTTTTACAATGTTTAGATTATAGGGAAGTTGAAGTGGCCTTGCAAGAGGTACACGTAGGTATCTGTGGGGCACATTCAAGTGGACCCACTCTTGCTAAAAAGATCCTAAGGACCAGATACTATTGGCCAACCATGGAACGAGACTCCTATCGATTTATCAAGAAATGCCTATCATGTCAACAACATGGCGATCTCATCCACGCACCAGCACAAGAACTACAACCAATCACGATGCCGTGGCCTTTCTCACAGTGGGGACTCAACCTTGTAGGGAAAATCCATCCACCATCATCCAATGGCCATAAGTTCATAATTACCACTACAGAATACTTTACCAAGTGGGTCAAAGCAATACCACTCACCTTCACCACTAGCACCCAAATCTCCAAGTTTATCCTCCACTATATCATATGTCATTATGGTATCCCTCATTCCATCATCACCGACAATGGAAAGCTATTTAAGAACCAAGAAGTTTGCACCTTGTGCGAAAAATTCAAAATCAAACACCACTTCTCCACCCCATATTACCCACAAGGAAATGGTCAAGCAGAGGCTTCAAATAAAACCATTCTCCACATCCTCAAGAAGACAGTCAATGAAGCTGGCTGTGACTGGCACCTCCAATTCAACCCTGCCCTATGGGCCTATCACACAAGCATCCGCACCCCCACAAGAGCCACTCCATTTTCCCTAGTCTTTGGATCTGAAGCCATTTTACCTATCGAGGTCGAGCTCCCGTCCTTAAGAGTATCCCTGCAAAACATAATCACTGATGAGGAATACTGAGTCGCAAGGTTGCATCAGCTAGAACTATTGGATGAGAAATGTCTAAATATGTTAAACCACCTGCAGGCCTATCAAAATCACCTCAGGAGAACCTATAACAAGGGAATCAGAAACCAAAAATTTGAAGTAGGTGATCTTGTCCTTATGGAAAATTAGAAAAACTTACAGGAGCGCACTAAGAAAGTCAAGTTCGAACCCAATTGGTTAGGACCATATGTCATCACAGCGAACTATGGATCAGGAGCATACCAGCTTGCGACACCTGAGGGGTAGCCTCTGGATGAGCCGATGAACATTCTGCATCTAAAGAAATTCTACGCATAACCCATCGAGTATCCCAATCAAAAAATCAAAAAAATAGAAAAGATCAAAAAACCAAAAAAATAAAAAAATCAAGAAAAATCTAAGTGCAATAAAAAAACTTCCAATGGTGAAAATCACTTTGGTGACGCCTTGGATAAGTACCATGGGAAAACCTATTTCAGGCGCCATATGTAGGGCCGATTCTAGCATCTAATAAGTCCTCTTTCCGTCACAACACTCCATATCGCACACATCCCATGGCTTGGAATTTCGAAACATCAAGTCCTATCGCCCAGTCCACACTATCTCACCCAACCCAATCCATGGAACGAGGATCCTTGTAAGCTTCCATTTGTATAGCTAAAAATCAAAAATCCAAAAACATAGAAAAAATCCAAAATCCAAAAACAATACAAAATCCACATCCACATTGATCTCTCCCATCCATCAATCCTCACCATCACACCCATCCTAAACCATTCCCACATCATCAAGTCAAACCATAACTACATATTCATTTCGCCCGCATCTTGAAAGTACCTTGATCCTGTGGATACAGGGTATGTAGGCAGTCTGGAATATGAAAGACGTTTCCCGTACTCAGGTACCTAAGATGTACGCATCCAACCCATTTGGATGGTCCCCGTTCACTAAGCTTGCTAGACCCATTATTTGATACACATGCTAAGTATACACAAAAATCATCAATCAACATACCAACTATAACCCTACACCTAGCCAGACTGTTCTTTTGCTCACTTTTCAAAAATTCTCCAATCAAATCCAACTAATCTGCGTCCTAGGATATATCTTTCCCACAATGGAATAAAATCTGTCATCTTATTAATACGTCTCTTGGCAAGAACACACAAAGGCTATTTGGATCTTTTTGTTGGTCTTTTTGATTATTTATTTTTATCTTTTTGTCTCACTCTAGGTCTTCTCCAAAGCTACCTTGATCTCATTATATCATGGTAAGTGGCGGACAACACCTAGAGTAGACAAGGTCATTGTTTCTGTATGATGTGCTTGTGGGTTGGTTTTCATTACTCCAAGAATAGTATTCATATCTCGAAGACTGGGTCGATTCTAGTATAACGTGCCTCATGTGCATATATAGGCATCACAATCTTATAAGTACTATGAGCACTCATCACTATGAGTCCCCTTCCTAGGGCAAGCAAGGTTATACTACCTTGGGCACGCATGAAATCAACCTATTGTTTGCAGGTCTAGTCCATGCAATCGTGGGATACATATCGTCACCTAGGTCATTTCATACCTTTGTGAACTATATCCTATATTGCTATAGTAAATTAAGAAATGATCTCAATTAATGTTATGCAACTATTGTTACTAGCTCAAATCATCATCCTAATCCACTACACTATCTGGGCCTAGATTTCATAATCACCTAAAACCCACACCCCCCACCTAACCTGACCAAATCCCCTCACTAATCCCACCCTTCCAACTTATTCACAACACATCCCGAACCAAATCATATCCCCCCCACCCCTCAAATGATGCGGCGTCTTATGACCTATTAGTTCCTTCATCTTCAACTCCCCCCCAATCTAACCACTCCCAATCTTATCCAAACCCCATCCATCCACCCTTATTTGCTTCCCACCTATTCCCCTGCCACACAACCCCATCACCCCGGGTCCAATAAAGAACATCATTTGTATCAGGACTTAACCATCTCACCTATCACCTAGTCTGCATCTCACCTATCACCTAGACTGCATCTCACCTATCACCTAATTTGCACCTAACTTGCATCTCATATCATTTAGGTTCATTTTAGAATCTTCTAAATTTACATCTCATATCATTTAGGTTCATTTTAGAATCTTTTTAAGTTGCATCTCATATCATTAGGTTCATTTTAGAATCTATTAAGTTGCATGTCACAATCATTTAGGTTCATTTTAGAATCTTTTAAATTTGCATCTCATATCATTAGGTTCATTTTAGAATCTATTAAGTTGCATCTCATATCATTTAGGTTCATTTTAGAATCTTTTAAGTTGCATCTCATATCATTTAGGTTCATTTACAAATCATATCATACTCATTTGTCATCACATAGGTGCATTTTAAAATTAGTATCATCACAGGGCATTCCATATATCATCTCATTAACATTTAGTTACAATACATCATCACAATCATAATCATTTAACGGCATTTAACAATCATCTAGCTGCATATCCATATTCCCATACATAAACATGTGTTTATTAAGATAAACATACATTTCCATTACATTGTGCATCCATAATAAATGTTTATTAATTTGAACATTTATTTGCATTATACATCATATACTCCGTAGATCGCAAACCATGCATACATCAAAATAAGTAAACTATCATTACATCCATCATAGATACATCCATAACATCAAAAAATATAAATGCATAAAACACAACGCATCCATGGCATATAAATCCATAAAGCATACTACATCCATCAACATAGACCATCAAAAAGCATCATATCATATACATCATCGCAAAAAAATGTACATCGCTCATAAATACACATCAAAAATATAATGTCCTGATACAATGCCTCTAAGGGATGCAATGATACAATGTCACATAGAGGAGCCTCTCTCTGATGGAGTCGGGGATCCTGACCCTAGTGGTGCCTGTGGTGGCTGTGGCTGTGACTGTACCTGCACCTGTGGAACCTGCTGAGGCACATACGAGGGAGGAGGCATCGTTTGCTGGACAGACTGAATTGGTCTATATCTATGTGATCTAGCTACCCACGATCCAATAACCTAACTATAACTCGGTGCACCCTGCTCCACAGGCACTGCTACATGATATAGGGACCGATAATAGTCGGTCTGTCCTCTGGCCTCCAATAGTTGTGCCTATACCTCGGACAATTGTGTCTGCATCAATGTTAGAACAGGGGCCATACCAGCCCCTAAAGCCTGCAAGCTGCTCACTGTGGCCTCTGCCTGCTGTGCCCTGGCAAGTGCCATATCTCGCTCTCTAATCAAAACCACCGTATCATCCTGGGCCTCTGCCTGCTATGCTCTCGCGAGCTCTACATCTTGCTCCCCTGTCAAAGTGACTATCTCACCCTGAGCCTGGGCTAGCTGTGCCTGCAATGCAGCCACCTATCCATCTGACCCATCCAATAGGGCCACTGTACCCCGCAACTGAACCAACTCTGCCTCCCGGCTCTCTAATACCTCCTGCAGGCTGGCCACTTGTGCTCTCAAAGTCTCAATCTCCTCCTCCTCACCCTGCGGCTGCCGATGAGGTATGAGCCCTCGAACCTCAGAAGGGCCTGCCTCTGCTTGCTGCCCTACCGCAACAACCTACTATTGTGCTACCTGTGGTGGGGGTAGACCACCCCTGCCCACCCTTGGCTGTTGAGGCCCTCTCTACCTCTGCCCAACCCCAATCTGCACCTGCTCAACAGGCACCTGCTGTATAGGTACCTGTTGCCCAACCTGCCCCTGTCCAGCTACCACTACTACTAGCACATCTATCAACTGACCATCCCTCCCAACCTCCTCCTCCTCTCCATCCCCTCTGACCTCCACGAGGTAGTCTACAATGATCTCCTCTCCCTCCTCCAAAAAGTCATCTCCATCAAGTCATCATCCCCATCATCATCTGACCGTGCTGCCTCCTCCGTAGGAACTGCCTTTGCCAGGTTCGTAAACTGAGTTGACCGCCACATCTGCCACCATATATCATATGCAGGAGTAGTGCTTGCATCAATGACTGTGCTCCCCCAATCCCACTGCACTGGCCGTAAAGCTGCAAAATCATCTAGAGCAACCTGTGGCTATATGGCTACAAGCTAGAAGCGTGCATCATAGGGGGTCCGTGCAAAGATGGCCATCTATTGTGGGGCATCCTATCGCAACCCAAACTGCCACCCGTGACAGCAGGTACATATCTATCGTACGGTCTCCTTGACCCATCAGGTATCACTGCTGAAATGTAAAAGGCATGTGGATATCATCGTCAGGCCATGGCTCCACTCCGATGTAGGGTCGCTAGGTCACCTAAATAACATCATCCAACATCCGCCTCCAATACTGTACCTATCTAGTATAGGTGTACTCAGTATCCTGATATAAAAACACAAAGGCCTCAAAAGGATGGCAATAATACCCACACATCGACCGTGTAACCGTAATGTGCTCCCAAATCCACACATGTAACAGAGTAACCCTGGCTGACAACGTTGAATCATGAAGATAAACAATTGTATGCATCTCATGATACAACTACCCCAACATCGCTGGTACCTAGGCATACATGGTCTCAACCCTGACCATCCCCTTGATCATCTCCCCCCATCCAACTGGAAAACCCCTGCCTCTCCTATCAGGCATCATCACACCACCAATCAAAGCACATAGGAATAAGGCTCATAGCACTGGCATCGACGCCACTATCAAGAGCCCCAATCTAGCCAGTCGAGCCCATGTGGCATCATCAAACTGATTGAACAGTGCCATCATAGATGGCACCCGTCGCTCCCGTGAATACACTATAAATGACTGCGTATCCTACATCCACAACTTTTTGGTCAGAAATCTACCTATCTTTTTTTCAAATAACCCCCTTTCTTCGAATGTTGAACACCCAAATCACTTGGCACCAAAACATTCCATGCTTCGCACCATTTTTCCAAATAGCGCTACTACTTCTTCCAAATGTCGCTATTATAAATAATAGCACCACTGCGCAAGACACTTTGCGCTAATCCCACACATTGCACTACTACACAACATACTTAGCACCATTTTACCAAATGGCGTCACCCTGTCACTTGGCGCTAATACAGTGAATAGCGCCAATTCTACCAAAAGCGCATATATCATATATTGCGCTAATCCCGTATATAGCACTAAAATGAAAAATAGCGTTACTACCCAAAATGGCGCTAGTTCAATATAGCGCTACCCTAACACCTATTTGGCGCTAAAACGCCAAAACCCTATTCTTCTAAAACATTGCGCTATTTAAGACAATAGCGCTAAAACACCAAGCAAATGGCGACAAACCGCCCTAATGCTACCCTGGCAGATAGCGCCAATCTTGAGGATTGTGCTAATCCACCCTGTTCTTCGCGCTACGTGATCTAACCCCAATTCCTAAAACCAACAAAGTGACAAAAACACAAAAATCAAAAAGTTAGGGATAGACCCTACCTAGGGTCTAGCCTCTGGTGCTCGGCCAAACGATCGGAACCGCTCAGAATTGTGTCGAAGTCGAGGGAATTGGGGGTTGCGCTCTACCATCTCTCCTATGCTCTTTCTTCTCCAAAGTCAAATGTGTGCAAATGTGGCACTCTAAGGGCCCACTTCTCTTAATATAGTGGGTCGTGTCATCCTTCCACCCCCTCTTGTTCCTCCAGGGTGCATATCTCAGCCTTTTTCCTTCATTTTTCTTCCTATCATCATATTTTTCCATTCCCTACCTAACTATTCACTCCCGTTGCGTCTTTTCGAGAGGTCACCCTAAAAATTTTATTTTTTCTGCCAACCTCTCGAGGGGGCATCCCTCACCCATCTCATTCCTTCCCAGCAGCTAGGGCATATTCTTCTTCGACCTGACGCCACTTCCCTCCTAGGTCCTGATGCCACGTCAAAGAGGGGAAAATGTAGACACCTAAAAATGTCTTGACCATCAATCCTACTCCTAACATCCCTAAACTATCAATTTCCCTTCTATTCAATTAATTAAATATTTATTTAATTAATTATCCCTTCATCACCCAACCTCTTATCATTTTATTCCCAACAATTGAATTAATTTTATTAATTCAATAGTTCAAGCCTTAGCCAATTGATGAGATTGGGTTTTCATGATTGAGGTATAACTCTTTGTGTTATTTGCATTTGGTTTGTATTTTGACTTCAACTTGATTTCCTAATCTACATGGATATCGACCAGGATCCGGATATTAGCTAAGGTCTAGATATTAAGATAATATCCAGATATTAGCTAAGATCCAGATATTGGAAAATATCCGAATATCCAGACAAAAGATATCCATACCTAGAAACAACTAAGTATGAAGGTGGAAAACTCTGCAAAGACAAACCTTGAAGATTATAGGTTTCTGGGTTTTTTGCAAGGATTCTCTAGATGAAAATTCAGGAGTTTTTTCAAGACAAAACACTAGAATTTGAAGGATTTAAGGCCTGTAGAGCCATATTCTAAGGAATTCCAACAAGATTTTCAAGGTAGGCCATTTGACTCTGGGTAGAGGAAAATATGTCAACATTTTGGCTACCTCTTAGGGATGTTTGCCTGCCAAACAAATAGACTAGTGGCCTTAAGCCTCCATTGGGCATGGAGTCCAAAAGAGGAATTGCAATAGGTCAATAATTGAAACCTACCCCAAAACACACCAAAAAGGAAAGAGGCATGCATTCTCCTAATGACAATGCAGCCTGTGCAAAGCACTTAGGGAAAGGGAAACCTAAAATTGAAATAAACTAAAACAATATGTACAAGACCTCAGACCAACCTTAATGGTAAGGTTTGAGATGGATCCCATTGACTGAGATTGGTAGAACTTCACTAGCTAGGCTTGAAAGAATGCAGGTGTTGGCTTGCTTGTAGCTGATGATGACATAAGGCCCACTCCAAAGTGCATCAAACTTGGTGTGGCCTCTAGGTTTGGCTCGATTTGCATCCCATTTTAGAACAAGATCACCTTCTTTGAAGGTCTGGACCTTGGCCTTCTTATCAAAACATTTCTTGGTCTGCATCTGATGTTCTTCTAATGTGATTATGGCTAACTGTCTTTGTTCTTCTTGTTCAGTCAATTTGGCCATCCTGATTGACCTTGCATCCTCTCCTTCTAATTCCAATTGATGAGCAAACTCTATTGCAGGAAGTTCTACGGATATAGGCAATGTAGCCTCTCTTCCATACACATGAACAAAAGGAGAGTTCCCAATGACTCTATTGTATGTGATCCTATCAGTCCAAAGAGCTAATTTGATCTTATTGTGCCATTGTCTTTGGTTTGTTTCCATGGTCCTCTTCAAGATCCTGATCAGGTTCTTATTGGTGGATTCAACCAGCCCATTACCTTGGGGTAATAGTTGGATGAAGTCTTTAAGAATACATTGTACTTAAGAGCTCAATACGCAATCCTAAAACCAGTGAATTCTTTTGCATTATAAAAAATAATGGTGTGAGGAGCTCCAAACCTTGTCATGATTTCTTCCAATAAATCCATGATATATGACTCAGTGGCTTCTTTGAGTGGGACTGCCTCCACCCACCTGGTGAAGTAGTCCGTAGCAATCAAAATCCACCTATGACTAGCACTGGAAGTGGGACTTATCATGCCAATGAAATCTAATACCCACTGTGAAAAGGGCTGATCAACCTAAATAGGGTGAAGTGGAAGAGCTACTCATTTTTTCTTTCCAGCAAAGAGAGCACACTTTGCAATTTCTTACCCATACATGGGCATCATTGAATAATGTGGGCCAAAAGTAACCTGCCCGCATTATTTTTATTATTGTAGCTCTAGCAGAGAAATGGCTACTAGCTAGTCTAGCATGAAACTCACTAAGAAGTCTATCAACCTGATTCTCTTCTATACATCTCAGTAAGACTCCATCCAAGTTTCTCTTGAAGAGAACACCATATACCAGTGCATAAGGGATAGATTGCAGCCTAATATGTCTTCTTTTGGTTCTATCCAATCCATAGGGATACTCACCAATGGATAGGAATTTGTCCGTATCTATTGTCCAAGAACTCACAACTAATGGCTCAACTATAGGTTCCTCCTCATTCAAATGGTAAGATGAACTCTATTCACCTATTGATGTCTGAGCTAGCTATTCACACAATCTTCTACCTATAATCATCTTAGTGGCCTTGACGATCACATCATACTCCAGGATCTTGGTGACCTAGCTAGCTTTCTTTTCACTAATCTGAATCCCCATTATATAATCTCTCACACTGGGATGAGAAACTAGAACCATAATATGATTATTTGCCAGCATATATCTAAATTTTTTTAAAGCTCTAACAATGGAAAATACCTTTTATCCATAGGGTTGTATCTGACCTCATAGTCCTTCAAGGTCTCACTGAAGAAGGCCAGGGGTTGCTCCATTCCTTGTTTATTTTTTTGCATCAGGATAGCAGCAATACTATTCTATTCTCCATGTGCATAAAGGACAAAGTCCTCATAATTTGGGTTCATGAGAGTGGGTACCTGGACAATCTCCTCCTTGATCTTCTCAAAACCATCCTTCCCTTCCTTAGTCCATTTAAAGACTGCATCTTTTATAAGCATAAGGGTTAGAGGCTTTACTAAGCCAGTACAGTTAGGAATGAACTTCTGAACAAAGTTGTTTTGCCCTAAAAATGATTGTAAAGCCTTTTTGTGAGCAGGCAGGGGAAGAGAAAGGATAGTAGATGTCCTCTTAGGGTCTATGGAAATCCCATCCTTAGACACTATATGGCCCAAAAGCTTACCTTGGGTAACAACAAAGATACATTTCTTGGGGTTTAGAGACATTCCAAACTCTCTACATATTTGGAAAACTTTCTCCAGATGCTCCATATGATTTTCTCCTTTCCTGGAGAAAACTGTGATGTCATCTAGATAAATTAGGATGAACCTATTTATAAATCCCTTGAAGGCAATATTCATTTCCCTTTGGAATGTGGCACCATAATTTGATAGACCAAATGGCATTTTTGCATATGCCATGGTTCCCCATTTGGTTGTAAATAATGTTTTGAATCTATCTTCCTCTCTGACGAAGATCTGATTATAGCTAAAGAAGCCATCCAATAATGAAAACATCTCTCCCCCTGTAACTATTTGTAAAATTTGATCCATGGAGGGCAGAGAGTAATGATCTTTCAAAGAAGCCCAATTCAGGTCCTTGAAGTCCACACAGAGCCTTATCTCTCCATTTTTCTTTCTCCCAGACACTAGATTAGTAACCCAAGTAGAATACTTGATAGGGAAGATGATCCTCACCAGTATGAACTTGGCAAGCTCTTTTCTCATGAGTGGCTCGATCCTTGGATTTATGGGCTGCTATTTTTGGCGGGCTGGCTTGTAATTTGGATCCAAATTAATGGCATGCTGAGCCACATCCAAATTGAATCTTTTAAGATCCTCATACGTCCATGCCAGGATGTCGTTGTACTTTTGGGCAAGCTTTATGAACTTTTGTTGCTCGTCGTTACCACCTACCTTTCCTAGCAACAACTCTTTGTCTTGGGCAACGGTCACCTTCTTGTAATCTTCTTTATCGAATGCCATATTATTTCTCTCACCCTTGAATTCATCATCACAACTAAAGATGGCTTCAAGAGTAACTAGACCCTTGGGCAGCTTGTTTGATTTGAGCTAGATGCTCTGATCACCATAGCATTCCTACAGCCTGGATTGCGCCATGGAAGAGAACTTTGCTTCATTCTAAATGAAGCTTGCAATCTACTCATTGCTATCAAAGATTTTCCAATGAATATTATTATCAGGAATAGAGGGTCTGATTACCATTTTCACATGTTGATCAGGACCTTGAAACAAATCTGTCGGTGAAGAAAATTGAGCCCCCATCGTTGCCAATTGATCAACATCAACATTTAATTTTATTGGTATTACCTATAGGTTAAGAGCATCAAAACTCTTAAATAGGTCCCAAACTCTATGTCTATAAGCTCTTAGAAGATAATTTTTTGTTGTGCATCTCTCTTTGACTTGGTTGACTACCAATTCAATATTCCCAAAGATCTCCAAATGTTTGATTTTATTCTTTTCTACTAACAGTAGGCCATGGACCAATGCCTCATACTCTGCTACATTATTGGTGCAAGAAAAATGTAGTCTATGAGAAAAATGCCACTCTTACCAATTGAAGAGACTAGTAAAACCCCTGCACTGGCTCCGTTTATGCTCTCTGCACCATCAAAAAACATCTTCCATGGGCCTTTAGAGTCATCATCTAGCTTAAGTATAGAAGGAACTAAAGAATCCCCTTCATAGATCATGTAGGTGCCCAGATTAGTTGCCTTAGTAGTATCATAAGAATCAAAATTTTCATGATCCCTTGCCGACTCATCAAGAAATAGATTAGGGGTTGGAAGAGATGAAGATTCTGCCTCAATAGGTTCTGAGTCATTGACTTCCTCAATCTGAATCATAACATGTGGTTGACCAGGTTGTGGTCATAGTTCTCCACGTGGTAATTTGAAATTGGTTCAACCTTGATGGTGAACCATGTGCCAGCCATATATGGTCCTTAGCAGCATGTGAGACCATTCATAAAAAAGGTAGCCACCTACCTTGGTTGTGAAGTCGCTTGACAAATAGATAGCAAAGAAGGGAGGAAGATCAATGACTGAAATGTCTTGTTTGAAAGTCAGGTTCAGACATGCATGTAGAGTCAAGTCCAGTCCCTTGATCACTCCTATAGTGTTTACAAAGGTTCCATCCAACTATAAATACTCCTGATGAAATAGGGGTATACTTGATGCCTAATCCATCCACTATCTTCTTGGGCATGACTGGAACACTAGTCCTTGAATCGATCATACAGTTGTGAACTAAAAACTTGTCAATGATCAAAGAAAAGTAGAAAGGAGATGGTTTCTTAACTGTACTTATTTGTCCTTCACTTGGTTGTAAAAGACTAATTGGACTCTTTTCCTTTTGCCTTGCTGATGAGTATGTTGCTGCTAATTCAATTGATGGGAAGTGTCTCAAGGCTTCTTGTAATAGATTCCTCTAAGAAGGGATCAACATCACCTCCCACATAGAGACGTTTATACTTGTTTCCTTCATTTGTTCCATAATATTTAATGGAACAAAGGGCACCTTATACATGGAGGGAACCCATGTTCCCTTCTTCAATTGTTCAACAAGTTGCTCAAGCACTTTTAAGCCTGATGGAATTTCTTTTGTAGCAGCAGATTTGCTACTCTGAATTGGAATTGTGGCACTGGCCACTTTTGTCTTTGGAACTGACTCTTTTTATAACACAGTAGGCATAGGGCTAGCCTCCAACCACCCCATTTTGACCTAATGTTGTCTGCAATGGGCATAACAACACTGCCCATGGGTTGATTAACAACACAAAAGTCTTCTGAAGTCCATAGCATCATACTGGCATCAGAGGTAGCCTCATTTGGTACTTCAGGGTTGTTATTGGTTGCCTTTGATAACGATGCTTGTTGGGTATGAAAGTTCTGCACCATTAAAGCTCTTTCTTGTGCTCCAAAAGCACAAGTGGACTGGTTATGAAGTTGGTTGCAGGGGTAGCACCAATCTACCTCTTGGGCCAGATTATTCTAAGTAGGGACTAATGCCCTAACTGGATTGACAACTGGTATTTGTTGGATAGGTCTAATCATTTGCAAAGGCTAAGTAGGGTTAGAGTTTTGATACCTATTTTGTTGATAACCCTGATTCTAATTCTGATTTATATTTGGATTGTACCCTTGGCTCCAATTTTGGTTAGACGACTGCCCTTGATTATAATTTTGACGGGGTTTGGGGGCAGTTTGAATAACTATACTATTCACCTTGTTGGTCAAATTGTACATAAGGGTTTTAAGATCATTCTCTTCTTGAGAAAGAGAGGACGTTGAAGCTTTAGGCTCTGGGATGGGAGCAATAATGGGTTACTGGGATGATGAAGGCAACTCTAGAAAAAGGGGTACCTGAGCTCTCAAAGCAATTTTCCTAGCTTGAATTAGGTAATTTTCAGCTTTTAGAGCTATTTCATAACCAACTAGTAGAGTTTCAGTACACATAGATTGCATCATCACTACAATGTCAGAATTCAAGGCTATTAAAAAGTACAAAAAAGCACCTTATGGTGATGGCATGAGGGTAGCTAGAATTCTCTCCCACATCCTCTGGAATCTGAAGTTAAAGTCTACCAGCATCTCACTTGGAGCTCTTTTGATTATTGTCAACTGCTCTAGCAATGAAACATTATCTATTGTTTCTCCAAACTATTTATAAAGGGATTCTCCCAGCTCATCCCAAGTATGTATTAAAGCAAGGGTCAAGCTCCTAAACCATTGGAGATCTCTCCCCTTAAAAGACGAGACCATGAGTTGGACTGCAACATCTTCATGTTGTATATGATGGACTGAGCATACATTGGATATGTCTTTGATGTGTTTAGAAGGGGTTATAGAACCATCACCTATGAAGGGTGAAACACTTTTTAGGGCTACAGCTGGTATGTCATTGTATGCACCCAAATCTAATGGACTTCCTCCATTAAAGGTCACAAAGGGCAAATTCATTGCCATAATGGGGATATACAAATTTAGTCTAGGGATATGCAAGCTTCTACTTGTATGCTGAGACCTAATAGGATGAGGTGTAGATTGAGCTCTTGGATGAGGTAAAATAGGGTTGCTATTATTTCTCACAGGACACCTAGATAACCTAGATCTTCTCTTTAAATTGGTAGCAGATAATTCAGTAAATTGGAAATTACCTCTTGAAGATGCCCTAGTTTGCATAGGCATAAAAAGATGGCGCTTATTAGAACCAGAAGCATGTAGAGTCGCAAGGTGCATGAAAAGTCTGCCAAAATGCAGAATATTAAGAAGAACATCAGATTATCAGCTTGATTTAGATTGTTTTTTGTCTATGGTCCCATCAGGCATGCCAAAAACTATTGTCACATGGATTTGCACCCAGTGTTGAAGGCTTTTAGGGCTCCAACAATCCAGTGAAACATTGAGATGACCTTTAGGTGTGGGACACTACAGGGAGGTCAAATCTCCAGAGAGAGGTTGGTTCCTTTGTTGAATGAGAGATTCAGCAATCCTAAGACTAAACCTAATCTATCCACCATTTATGAAAAGAGGAAGAGGGATGAACTAAAAGTAAAAGGAGGTAATACACTAGGTTTGAATATCGGAACACCCTTAAAACAACCATGTATGCACAAAATAACAATAAACACAGACCAACGTACACAAACCATGAACTACTTGCAGAGGTAAGTGAAACTAAATGAAATCTAAGAGGAAAGGAACATTCACAGATGGAGATCAAACATAAAATACACAGAGCAAAGAATAATTCATGAGAAGGTAAAAATATGATGTCTATTCTCAAAGAGGCACAGTTATAATTGCAAAAGATATGTTTTTTTAGACCAAAAGCCAACTTGAATACATTACATTTCATGTTTTATATAGCATTTGATTCATTGACTTCAATTATTTTTTACAATAAATTCACCCCCATGGGTTGTTAGAAGATATCTTCGCTAGAAGGGATGTCTACTTGCAAAACTTCAATGCAGAAAATATCTGGATCCATCAAGCAGCTAGAAGATATTTGTGCCATCAATGCGAACAACTGACTCATCACCTACAACAATAAATGGAATGAAAATATCTAATTTGGGGTAGCCGAGGAGATCAAATTTGCATTGAGTCTTGCAATTCATGAGAAATTCAACCTCTAAATGTGTCCCATCGACCAAATTTGCATCCTGGGTTGATCTACCTTTAATTTTGCATTTGAATTCATAGTCAACAACTTATCCTGATATCCAGATATGAATATCCATATTCAAATCTTCAATCTTAGATCAAAATTTCAAAGTGTGGATCCTCACCCAAAAAGCTCGCCAAACAATAGAGGATAAAATTCTAAGCAATTTTGTCTTTTGGATCATCTGGAAATTCCCTAGGATACAGAATATATTCATGGTCAAAGTTATGGTCAACAGGTATATGGATATCTATGCATACCTCAAGGCTCTATACATTCTCAAATATCTGGATGATATATCTTGACCGAAGACATGAGTCTTAATATCTTGATATTTGAATGTGCCCGTCAAATTTGCCTTAGCAGTATGGAGAAGTTGTCATCCGCATGGATAATTTGATGTCTGGATGTTAACTTTAATATGCCATCCCTGAATATCCTAATGATATCATCGACATAGAGAACTACGTTAGAGAGGGGATCTAGATGACGTCATCAGGATATGAACACTGAAGGATAATATGTCGATGGTGGAATGTTCTGATGATGTCATCGTCATATGTATTTATTTGGGGAGGGGACTGGATGATGTCATCAGGATGTTCACTTAAGGATCTGGACATTCAGGAAAGATCCAGACATTGGGAAATATCTGGATGTTAGGAAAAATCCTGATATTGACCAAGGTCCGGACATTCAGGAAATATCAGGATCTTAGTTAAGGTCTAGACATTAAGATAATTTCTGGATATTAACTAAGATCTAGATATCAACTAGGATCCAGATATTAGCTAAGGTCCGAATATTAAGATAATATTTGGATATTAGCTAAGGTCCGGATATTAAGATAATATTTGGATATTAGCTAAGATCCAGATATTGGAAAATATCTGGATATCTAGACAACATATATTCATACCTAGAAATAACTAAGTATGAATGTGGAAAACTTTGCAAAGGCAAACCTTGAAGATTATAGGTTTATGGGTTTTTTGCAAGGATTCTCCTGATGAAAATTCAAGGGTTTTTGCAAGGCAAAACACTAGAATTTGAAGGATATAAGGCCTATAGAGCCATATTCTAAGGAATTCCAACAAGATTTTCAAGGTAGGCCATTTGACTCTGGGCAGAGGAAAATACGTCAATACGTCCCTTCGAAGTAGTTCTTGAGGAAATCAACCTAATTGCATACAAGATTGCTCTACCATCTGCTCTTGATATGATGCACAATGTCTTTCATGTTTCTTATTTGAAAAAGTATATTGCAAAGATAATCATATTCCTATTCTTGATTTGAATGCCTTACAGGTGAAGGACACAGGAGTGGTAATAATCAAGCTTATCAAAGTGCTTGAAATACATAAGCTATGCTTGCGTAATAAAGAAGTTACTCAATGCAAGGTTCAGTGGGACTAGTATGTAGAAGATAATGCCACTTGGGAAAATTACAATGATATTTACCAAATATTTCGTCGTTTATTTTAAACATTTTCAAAGATGAACATAAACTTTTTCATGTTATAAATTTTAGATACATTGGATCATCAAGGACGATGAATCTTATGGGGGGAGATATGCCACATCCCCAAACTTTGACTATGCTTTACTTTTACTTGCATGTAATTACTCGATAAATTTTCATAGATTAATGATTTGACGTTTAGGGAAAATGTCAGGATAAATTAATGATTTTATGAATTATGACTAAATGCATAGAATTTGATATAAGATTAAATGTTATTGAGATTATTAAATTGTGATTTATAAGGATTTACAAATGATGCACTAATCCTAGTTTGTGTGATTGTGAGTTGCAACCAGTAAATAGATTTCCATTTTTGAGAAAAGAGGGAGAGCATCATTAGAGAGAAGGGAATAGATGTTTGGAAAAGAACAGGTTTTGCCATTCGAGCCCTGTGCTGAATATTTAGTGAACCTTCTTGAGACAAGTAAGTAGTAGTCAACTCTTCTTGTTTAAGTCAATCACGACTCGACAATTGTCAATTTGTCATTTAGGAAAGGTTTTCCGACATTAGACCTTGTTTGATATGAATGAGTGACATTCATGAAATATTAAAGAGGTTTAGAGTTTAACCATTTTCCTTTGTCAAGAATTTTTTGATATAGTTCTTTGTTTTCTGTGATTACTGATTTAATTATACTGACGTTAGCACAAGGCTACAAGGGGGGAGTAAACCTCAACTCCATTCTCATAACTTGCCAAATGACTAATATCAACATTCGTAGTCGTGGTATTGCTACCATTATGTTGATATGTTATATTTATTTATTTGTATAATAATATATTGTTAAAGAAAACTTGTTTATTATGTCATTAATCATTGTCAGTTTGTGATAAGCTTCTACCAATTGAAAACCACTACATTCACATAGTGGAGCACGACCCCATATTCCATGATAGGGTGGAGTGAATGGGGGAAACATCTGTTTGGTTCGATGTAATCTTTTCTTAACAAAATCATCTCTTTTGTTGCATGCTCATGCTGGGAGAATTTATAGGGAAGTTGAGTAGATATTCCCACATGTGGTACGAGAAGTATAGTAGGTTTAAACAACTTTCAAGTGAGCCATATTAGAGAAAAGAGAGGGGGACAACAAAAAGAAAGGAGGTTTGGGAAAAACACAACCTACAGAAAAGTAAGGTGGTAGGTAGAAGATAATCATAAAGAGTCTGAGAATAGAGAAAAAGTATGATAAACCTTGGGAGGAAAACATAGAGAAGGTTTCTAAGTGTGGTAGGAAGGTCTATGAATAAACATTGTACATGTACTTTTTGATTTAGTCGAGTCTATGCACAATATGATATATTTTATTGTTGTCAATGCTTGTTATTATTGTAAGTGTTTACCTTACAGAAGGTTGATATCATTATGGTGTATAGTATATCCTTACAACAGAGTAACTGATAACCGAGTGACTATTTCAATATTTTATTAACTATATCGAGGAGATAAACCACAATATCAGTTATTCTTGATACCTCATTTATCATAGATTCTTATTGTGAGATAATAGTCAGCTACTTGTGGTGGTATGGAGTTATTCTTCATAGTTATATATATATATATATAAATAGTTATATATATAAAAAATAACTATGAAGAATATATATATATATATAACTATGAAGAATAACTCCATACCACCTTATCCTTATTGGTTATTACACTTGTTATGCTATTGTAATCCTTGAAAATAATGCAATACAAACATTATCATAAAATTAGTATCAGAGCCATTGGTTTCTCAAATCTTTGTTTTGTCTTAGTGAGTTATTTGTTCTGAAAATTCTACCAGTAGCGTGAGTAGTATCTATGGAAGTTGCAGCCGTAAGACCCTATTGAAGGCCAGGGGAGCCGTGTGAAGGGAAACCATAAGACGACCAAAGTAGTAGAGAATATCACAGCCGCTAATCAGTAAGTTCATTTTTCTCACTATGGCCAGTAGAAGATTGATGAATGCTAGCTATGCCTTATCTGAAGTTCTGTATAATTATTTTCAAGATGGTGATGAACATGTTGTTGATGATAAAGGAAACTTTAGGTTCCCTGATATTAAAATCTCTACACTTTACCCTAAAAAGGGAATAAAAGCAAAAATATGTGATTCTGTTCATCAATCTGAGATAAATCTATTAGTATCTGGAGAAGGGATTTGTCCGATCTATCTTCCTTTCTTACTTCTGATGTCTCTCGCTGGAGAGAAAAAGGCTATTTCCATGTTCACTTTCCTCATGTGGATCTTATTGTCCACCCTCATTTTAATTATGACATTGGAGCTAATTTTTTTTGCCACTCTTATAGATACCCGTTGCAAAATCTGGGATCAAGCTATAATTGCCCAATTCCGTGGTATTCTTAGTGCTGAAAAGGATGATAGTGTTATTTCGGTCTCCCTGAATTTCACTCTTTCTTTGTCTGATAAATTCATTTCTTCTGTGTTTTGTCTACTTTTACAAGTTAAAGGAGTGTCTCTCATGCCTAGATCTATATATTCTACCATTGGAGGGCGTTGTGTCTATAGAATCATGAATATTGTGTCACCTCCAATTTCTTTGCCCATAGGGGTAGGTTTTCCATAAGGATCCTCAAATTTGTTGGATTGTGGTAGAATTATTGACAATACTAGATTTGACATAGGAATTCCCATTATTGAACAACTCTTGAACCAACATAAACCCCAATTTTGGGATCTCCCTGTTTAGAGAAATAGATTCTCTAACAGACCTCTATTTCAAACTAGGCAAGTGGCTAATGTTACACTCTAGTCTATCCCAAATCAAACCATAATGGAGCAACCAATTATAAATGAAAATGTGGCAAGACTCCAGCCTTTAAATAGAAGTTTCTCCATGGCTTATGCCTATCTAAGCTCCAACAATAAGCCATATGTTGACTATAATCCTGAGGAATACTCTACATCCTCAAGTCACTCAGCTTCTAGACCACATCCATCTGTTAATCCTTATCCTGCTCGTGCCTCTTTTGCTTCTACATCAGATCTTCATAACGATCCAATCCTTATGGATAGATTGGTCAGGAAAGTGAGTTCCAAACTTCATCTAACTCCAAAAGAGGAAGAGGATAAGATAGATAAGAAACAAAAAGGTATTAAGACTATCAAGTTGGATGGACTTGCTTGTATGCTGAGAGAATCTCTGCCAAGATATGGCTTAGAGAAAAAGGTCAGACATCAAATCCAGGTTTATTCAAATACAATTGTAGAAGTTATTAGTTATGAGCCAGGATGATGGCCAACCCCTGAGAGCTTCACTATAGTAAATCCAGAAGAAAATTTATGGGGAAAATATCAGTCTAGGCTTCATGCTAAAATAGGTACTAAGCAAGAGAACTCTGAAGCCTAGAGAAATTGGCAAGCCCAATGGATGATAACAACCCAGGATAATTTGGATGATATGGCTCTTGATATAAAACAAGCTGTAAAAAAATTAGATTATGTATATGGTAATCTGCTTAGTGTAGAAAATAATGTAAATAGAATAGATCTAAATACTCTTAAGCTAGAAAAATAATCTACTTCTCTATTAAATGATTCTTCAGGAATTTCATACCAATTGAGGGGTGTACAAGTTGTTGTTACAAATATCTAAATATTTACTCAAAGGATAGATACATATACTACTCAAATGTTTGATACTTTAGCTACTTCAAAAGCTAGAAGAGACACTCACGCTCAGGAAAATAAAATCCTATTAGAAAATGTGGCCCGCAATTTAGAAAAAATAAGAAAATATACAAAGAAAATTAGAGTATCTCAGAAAGGGAAAGATAGCTCTGAAAGAAGCAGAAGAGGTAAAATCTCACTACTCTAATCCCAAACCTCCTAAAGTAAAAATTTAGAGAAGAAAAGGTCTTTTTTTTAATGAAGAACCTGAAGAAGACCAACCCACAGACTCCTCTAGGACAAAAACTACCCCAAGGCCAACAAAGCTAGTGTTTCCCAAACATAAAGAACATGCTATGCAACAAGATGAACCAGTCAGAGACTGGCTTGCATAATTAGATATTGAAGAAAGAGACAATCCTCCCATGTATATGCAAGAACCAGCAACTGCCCAAGCTGAAAACATTGGTTTTGAAGGAGAAAGTGACATTACTCTTGAAGTAGAATCTTTCCAAGAAAACTGGGAATCAAAACCTAAAATTTTGGCAGATGAAGACACCTTTAACCAGATAAATGACCAGATGAATGAGCAAGAAGAGTGGGAAGTTTACATGGCTTCACAAGAATCAGTAGGTAGTACCGTTGATGTAGAAATGAGGGATGCCATCTCAGAAAATGTTAGATTAGAGCAATTAAGGGCTTATGCTACATTAGGATATATTTTGAATATTGATAAAATAGTAGACCCTTATAAAGCTATTTGCACTTGGTGTGATACAATAGAAAATTTCTTTGATACAATAAGTGTTGATTGGTCTGAGTCAAACAAAGTATTATATATTATAAGACTCATGGCTGGTAAGCTTAGAAATTAGTGGAATAGTTTACTTGACAATCGTATCATAACCCAAAATCCCAATACAGGAGAAATATATGTTAGACAATGGGATATGGGAAGAAATGATGTGTCTGCTAAAGGTTTCTCTGAACTTGAAAAATCTACTCATTGATGTTTTTTGTGGAGAAAGAAAGAATGATGTTCTTGAAGCATGAAAGATTTTATACTCTTTAAAGCTCAAAAACCTATGGAAGTTGCATGAATATAATCTAGTTTTTTAAAAATACACAATTGTATCTAATAAAGTCCATGATCTTACAACAAAAAAGTTTTATCTTAACTCACTCCCTTGTGGACTAGGTGAATGGGCAGAAGAATATATCACAAAGAACAAAAGAGAAAAAAATTGCAAATTACACTTTTGTTGTATTAAGAACTTTGGTAACATACAAGTTGGATAAACAGTGTCTTTTGAAGACTTTAAATGACAACCATAATCAATATAACTCTTCTTGTAACATGAAAGAATATTGCAGCCTTCCTCCCATCAACCACCTAAGAGATTTCCAACAAGTCAGAAAATTCTACAGAAAATCTTATGGAAAATATTACAAATGCTGAAAATGCAAGCGCACCTATGATGATGATAACATGGAACTGTTACTCAATTTTGTTCACACTAAATTTAGTTGGACCTAATTTGCAGTTGTTTCAGAAGGAGTAAAAGAAATTTTATAAGTTATTGCAATCAGTGAATATTTGATGTCTTGACAAGAGGAAAACAATGATCAGTTGTCATGATAATCCAAAAGTCCAATTAGAACTGTCAAATCATCGTGACAAGTGAATTTCAAATGTCAAGAAATCAAATAGCCAATTAGAGATAATTGATCTAATTGTTTTTATCTTCCAGAGTTATAAGATAATTTGATTATTCAAATGATCATAATCAAAAGCAAGAAAGAAAGGTATTCATTTGAACTATCATTTCATATCATATTTGGAACATACTTTCAGTTTCAGTTATTCTATCCTATGCATTGATTGAAAAGAAACATACATAAATCAAATGCATAAGGTAAATTAACTGATCATATTTAAAAGAAGTGTTTAAATGTGTCCCACACAAGCCGTGGGAGTGACTAAACTAAGCAATGTAGACATATGCAAGCTATAGATCTGATGATAAAAGGAAATAGAAAGAACACATGAGAATATTAAATATCCATCATTGTCTCAAAGCAAGGTTGATGTCCTTTGTTGATGGCTGATCTTCATATCTTCATTTTCAGCTCCAATCATATCAAGTGAACCTGCAAAAATTTGGGGAAGATTGTGTTAGAGCTCTGGATATTTAACACTATCATATGCTTTTATTAAACATATATATTGACTTACCACATCATGCATTTCATATGAAGGAATCAAATTAAACATGTGCCATAAATCAGAACATCACGAGGAAGATCAATCAACTCCATAAGGTATGTTTTTATGCTAACTTGTTTGTTCACTGTGTAAGTATAAGAAAAGTAATGTTGCTGATTTGAAGACATTAAAACATGTGGAGAAAATGTGGCTCCCACAAGGGTTGAGCCCAACATGTTTCCCTTTTCTATTTAATTGAAAAGGATATCATAATGAAAGACAAGATGCATCATTTAAGATATATCATGCATCATAAAATCAACTTGCAGAAGAGTGTGTCATCATGATAAAGATAAAAGGAATAGTTGCTCCTATAAACTATGTTCAGTTTGATAATAGTTTGATTAAATCAAATTAGACATATTCAAATTGCCTCATTACAGATCATGAAGAGATCAGTGTTTCAAAATCAACTTGCCAATATGCAGAATACAGAAATGCAGCTATGAACATGTACTTTTCTTTATTTCTACTATCATTGGAATGCCTTACTACTATCATATTTCATGCTACAGTCATCTAAATAGGTCAAACTTTGTAAGATCAAACATTAAGAGGTCATGGAAGCATACAAAATATAATGGAGAATCAGATGAATTGATCTTTGTCATGGATGTCATAAGTAATTAGACATCAGCATCATAAAGACAGACTTGTGATTAAGCAAAGTATCAATTGAAAAAATGCAAAGATAGTATCAAGCTAATCCCTATCTGTAGCTATTCATAATGAACATAACTCACAAGTACAAGTATGACATCAATGATAATTTACAACTGAGGTTCACTTTTGATCATTGATATGATGCATAGTAATTTCTACCATTTCTGAAGTAATGATATGCTGCAATCAACAGTCATATGATACAATAAGAGTGGAGAATAATTTGCCAACAGTCTTGATACATAGGCAATTCATGATTGAGAGTTATATACATAATGAATAGTTATAGATCAGTGTGAACAACTTATACATTCAATGTTCAAGGATCAAATGACAATATCAGATAATCAAGTGAATGAGACAAGTACAGGTTACAAGTTCAGACAACATCAAGATACAGGTGGGCAATCATCTATGAAGTGCATAAATAAGAACATCTGACAAGTGGTAGCCATATAGGAGATCAAAGTACCAAGATACAGAAGATCAAAATGTTAAGCTACATGATGCCTTTAAAATGTTAAAACCTTGTATTATGTGATGCCATGATAGTGACAGAAGAAGGCTTGTATACCGAAGTGGATAAAATTCTTGTTTCAATTTTTATCTATTGATGAAGAAAAATACACAGTGCAGGAAATGACAAAGTCACAGAGAAGGTTTTATGCATTCTGAAACCAGTGTCAATTTCTTTGAAACCCTCTTCATATTTTTAGAGCCCTCTTTCTATTTTACATTTACAATCAAGAGAGTTAAATAGTGCATATACTGCCATAGCCGTGCTAGGAAAAAACATTTTTATGCTAAAATGTAATACCCATGTGCATATGATAAAACCCTTGTTTCTTTTCTGGTTACAGTCGAAGTGAGAGTTACAGAAACAATGTAATGAATCTGGTCGTGGTCAATAATACCTCTGTGAAATAAATAATGATTAAACCCTTGTCATAAAATCTAAAACCCTTAAAAGTTTTGCACGTAAAGTCAAGAAAAAGCTATGCACAGTCACGGCTACAACAAAGAATTCATTTTTTTGCAAGAAAATGAGATACCCACTGCACCAGACCAAAGACCCATATCTTCTTTTTGTCACAGAAAAAAAAAATTATACACAGGTAAGCTGAATAGAAGAAGAAATATGAATCTCACCTTGTTGTCTGCAGAAGAAAGAAGATACCATGGCCACAACCTCATTTTTTGAGGGCTTCTTTTAGTCACAGTTGCAAAAGATAAAGATACCGAGAAATAAAAGATTTGTCAAGAAAAACACAATGTATGCACAGGCTCATGGTCGTGGCCATTGAAAGGTGAGAAGCTACAGAAGGAAGTAAGAAATGCTAGTAGAAACTAAAAGATTCAATGCTCACCTTGTTCATGCCTTCTTTTTGCATAGAAAAGCCAAAGATTCGACCAAATAAAGCCAAGAAAGTGAAGGAGAAAGCTTGAATTGAAACCCTAGGTTGCCTGAAGGTTTGAAGTTGTAGAGCTGAAAGAGTGAAATGCCAAATGAAAATGAGGATATCTTTTAGGGTTTCTCATCGCTTTTGTTCGATGAATGCTCATGTTTCTTTCTTTTCCTTTTTTGACTTCACAAAAGACACATTATTACCTTATCTGAATAACCGTGGTCAAGACTTCAAAATTGAAGATACCTAGTGATCATTATTCAGAGGAGCCGACCAATATGGTTTGCATGTGATTATTTGTTAAAGTCAAAGGTGGTCGACATCAGGAGAAGATAAGGCTTATGCCCTGTAAACATTTTCAAACCTTTATTTCCTAAATGGTCAAGATACTTCAAACTCATGCATGGTCAAGATATGTACCTTTGTCATTTTTTGCAAATATTCAAAGGTCAAGGTTTCTTCTTCATAGTGCATGGTGATCAGTAAGGTGGCCGAATAGAGTCAAGGAGTCAACATGACTTATGCATTTCTTAATGCATTGAGTGCCAAAGATGAAATATATATGAAGATAAGATAATGCATGCAAGGTGGTAAGATTGTGGATAAGTTAAGTTTTGCAAGGTGGCAGAACATGTGAAGACAAGATATGTGTTGTCGACAAGGATTACACCCTTATGTAAAGTTGTGACACTCTGCAATCCTTTGAAACATGGGGACAAAGTCAGGCTGTGGGTGACCTATAGTGAGTTTGAAGCTCCAGATTATGGGATGGTTCCCTTAAAATATTCTATTTGAAACTATGATTTTCTATTTTGGAAAAGGGGAAGAAGGAAACTATAAGGAAATAAAACTATAAAATTTGGTGATGCACCTAATAAGGATGGAAAAATTTGCAATCTGGTTCACAATAGATTTCAGAAACCTGACCCACACAATCCAATCTTGGCATAAATATCACAAAAGTATTTCTGAGGAAGGTTGGAAAATAAACTCTTTTATGAAGGAGAATGATTTTTCACAACATAAAAGAAATATTTTCAGTAACACAACCTAAGACCTGTAATATCACTATGCTTAACATTGCAAGTAAGAGTGAGACAATAATTTTAAAGGTTTTGATAATTAAACATTGTATAACTTCATCAAATCACCTCATACAATTAGTAACAAAAGGAAAAGCAACTACTTGATTCCAAAAAACAAAGGAAAATATTGCATGAAAACAAAGAAATTGGACTTGTAATCTACTATGATCTCTATAAAACTATCAAAAATGAGCTACAAAACCTTCTTCTCTCTCAAAGTGTAAGAGAGCAAAAAGGCAAGAACTCAAAAAATGAGTTACAAAACCTCTTGTCTTTCAATGAGTAGAAGAGAAAAGAATGCAAGAACTAGCAAAAACCAAGTTTTGCTTTACAATATATAGTTTGCTCTCTCCAAGAGGCATGCAAAATTGAACTGTAGCTAACTGCCTCTAAAAATAAGTCCTCCAAAGTGATCCACGAGCAAACTAAAAAATCCTTAAAAAAAGGGCTCAAACTACCACAAATTGAGCAAAAATAGCTCCAAGATGACCCTCTCCATGTGGTTGACCAAGAAGTTAACCAAAACCCCTCAAATCACTCTTCAAAACATGCAAAAAGGCTCCAAATAGGCTCAATTAACTCAACTCATCAATATTACAAGAACCCTGACAAGGTATCATGAGGGGATAATCATCCTTCGACTATATGATAGTCGACCATGAGGTAAAAGGTTTTGTTTGAATGTTGCAAGGCATAACACTTACCTTATGATTATCGACCACCATTTGACTTCCAACAATATGCAAGAAATATATTCTGTCGGCCCTTTCTAACCATGATTGTTAGGAGATCTCATGACTTGATGTCTTGACCCCGATCCCATTTTGGATAATGCAGTGATTTAAGTTTTACAAAGTCAAAAAATCATAAGGAAGAAAAAGAAGTTTTGAACAAAAGGGTGAGAAACCTTAATCACTTGGTCATTTTCACTTGCTTTTTCACCCGACCGCCGCTCTGCAACTCTCTTTGGAATTAGGGTTTGCAACTACCTCAGCTTCTCCTTGAGTTCTCTAAGGTCTCTGTGCTTGATTCTCTTGCATTTCTTGAGTGGAACGAAATGGCAGAAAGTGGTAAGTGTAGTATCTCCAGCTTGACTGGCATTTCTTTATCATTTTCTGAGGTTTTTCAATAATAATGGTCGCGGTCATACTTACACTTTCTCTTGCTATATTCTTTTCTTGATGTTACTTTTGTTCTCTATCTTGAAATCTTATGCAAATGTGAGAAAAATCTGGTAAAAAGGAAAACCTCCTAAGGAGGCACGACCATGCATTTCTTCTCTCTACAACTTCGAAGGTAAATCACTTTACTTCTCCTTGCTGTAGATACTTGACTATCTTTGTATATTCAAAAAGAGATCAAGGTTTCAATTTTTTCCATCTGGGTATCATTATATTCCTCTCTTTTTGATATGCTTGTGGCCATTGTTATCTATGTAGCATTTTCTTTTGATTTTATCTGATATAGAGCTTGAAGGGTTTGAGGGTTTCTTTGAAATCTTGCCAGGAAACTCCCTTTTTACCCGTGGCCGTGCTTCTAAACACTTTATATCATTTTTCCATGACTATATCTGCAAAAATGAGAAAAAGGTTTTTCAACCTATGACAAGGGTTTTCTCAAAAATGGATGTATTTGCCATTCTATGGCACAGCTATGACAGAACCATACTGTAGCACCATTCTTTTCCTGTAACAACAAAAACATGTTAGGGTTTCATACTTCTCCATGTGGGTATGTCAGAAAATCTCTCTTTCTGTCACGGCCATGCTATAAAAACACTTCTTTGTAATTTTTCTGTATGCACCAAAATGCATTAGGGTTTTATCCCTCTTCAAGGGTTTGCAAAAAATAATCATAGCATTTATTCACTATTTAGAGAATCCCTTTTTCATTCATGTGTATGAAACAAGACTCTGTTCATAAATTTGGAACTAGGGTTTGAATTTTCATAACAGAGAAATACTCTCTGTCATCTTTGAGACTTATTCCCCTAATTCTGTAGCTTCTTCTACTGAACTTGGACATTCTTAAGTGATAGTAAATGTCATTTCTATAACTCTAAGCAACAATATTATCCTTTTTTCTGTAAATAAATATTCTAACAGTCTTGTATACATGAATCTCTTTTCTGAGCATGGGATTTTATCTTGGCATTTCATTTTGCTTTGACTGGTGAACTGTTAGATACTCCTCATGATGCATTTGTCTGATTTTGTCCTTTAGAGGCATAACCCGTATCATTTGTTTTAGTTGCACTTGGTCACTATGACCACCTGTAACATGTCATTTTACTTACTGTCCTTTTATCATAATTAGATAATACTTTTTCATGATATGTTCTGTAACTTATGTAAATGATACACGAGTTATGTCTCTTGGAAGCATTATCCTGTAACTTTATCTTCATCAGGTAGTAATGTAAACACTTATATGACTGATAAAGTCAATGACATATGTAAGTGTGACTTTGTGACTTGTCTTCAACTGTAATATCATATGTATGATCAATGAAGACACCTGTAGCATATCTTCACATTGTAGCTGCATTTATCATTTGTTCATGATGTTTAATCACCTGAGATGAAATAAATACCTGCTATACTTTAAGATGACTCTTGTAACTTGTTCTTTCTATTTCATGTGCATATGAGACATGATTGCCATATGTGTCTTTATCTGATGTAATCAACTGATCATACCTGTACTTGTTATCTATACCTAGTTTATCTAATTTTATCTTTTTAATCCTTGAACATTTAATGCATGATTTGTTCACACTAATTTGCACATGTTCATTATGTATATAACTCTCAATCTTTAATGGCCCTTGAATCGACAATGCATTTGAGAGTTATGTTCCATTATGAACATCTACAAATAGGGATTAGCTTGATAATGTCTTTGTAAACTGATACTTTATCTGATCACAAGTCTGCTCTTCATATTATTTTCATATTTTTGTCATTTCTTAAGTTTGATTTTGTGAACTGTGACATGAAATATGACAACAATAAAGCATCATGATAATGATATGAACAAGAAAAATACTTTTATGGTTGCATTTCTATTTTCTGCACTTTGTCAACTTGACTCAGGCATTCTGAACTTATCTGATTTGTTTCAATCAACTGCAATTAATGTCATGATGACACACCTTCTCTATAAGTTGATTAAATGATGCATGATGTACTTTGAATGATGCATCCTGTCTTATTCTGATATTCCTTTTCAAATGAAAAAGAAAACATGCTGGGCTTAACCCTTGTGGGAGCCACATTTTCTCCACATGTTTATTTGTCTTCAAATCATCAACATTACTTTTCCTATACTTGCAAAGTGAACAAACAAGTTAGCAAAAAAAACATACCTGATGGTATTGATTGGTCCTCTTCATGATATTCTGATTTATGGCACATGTCTAATTTGATCTTGTTGGCAAGAGACACTGTGTGGCTTCATTGGTGTTGTCATTGATGGCAACAAAGACCATCCCACACATCCACAGGACTTAGTGTATCTCTACCAGAAGTCAGATTGAAGGATAGTTTGGTCTGGTAAGCAAGAATAGAGCATGCAGCAAGGTCCGACAATCAGGTCTGGATCTCTTAGAGGTAGTATCTTTGCAAAGTGCGGACTTGGGAAAGGCAAGAGGAATACCTTGACTGATAGATTCCAGGGATTGAGCCTTCAGTGATGAAAGAGTGAAGAGATATGAGCATCTAAGTATTGAGGTCCGGTTTGACAGAGTAGACAGAGGAAGAACTGATCAACAGAGTATCAGAATTATTCTGGATCAGATATTGATGGTGATCAAGGTTCTTAAGGTATCATCCATGATTGGCCGACATGTTAGATGACTTCTATAAATCTGCATCATTTGGTATGCAAGGATTCAACTGACAGATCAAAGTTTAGGAAAATATTGACTATTCCGGATGTCGACTAGAAAGGTGTTGAAATCGCTTGTGCAGATATATATACCAGATGGATTTAGATGTGAAAAAAGACAATCTGCTGATTGTGTGAAGAAAAGTAGAGGAAAAGAGTAATAAGTATATTACAGGTCAGGTATGTGACAGGACAACAACACTAAAGGAGAGGAAGAATGAAGTGCAATAGATCAGTTCATTGAGCCTAACCAGAACTGAACCTCAGCATTCATGGATGCTTCTCATCAGTTCAAGTATCTAGTTTCATTGTACAAACTATTGTAGGCAGTAAGCCTCTTGTGAGCAGTGTGCTCGAGTAGTGAGCCCTAACTGGCAAGTGCCACTTTTGTACTATCTTATTCTTCTAACAGAGAATACAATATTGGGTTAATCACCCCGTGGTTTTCTCCCTTAACAGGGTGTCCATGTCAAAAATATTGTGTCATGTGTATTTCCATGTTTGCTTATTTGAATTAATGTTGCATTAATTGTTAAGAAAGTTCAGAAAGCTGAAATAATTAAGATAACTGATTCAGCCCCCCCTCTCAGTTATCAACAATTGGTATCAGAGCTAAGTTCCTCCAAAAAGAGCCTAACAACTTGAGGAAGATCTAGGAACTAAAATGGATGTGTATGGTATGAGGAAGCAACTTCAGTCTGCCCTAGATGATCTTGAGCAATCTAACTCTGAAGTCAGAGAATTAAAGGAAAGACTCAAACAGGCTGATGATTTCATAATGAACTAAAAGGGCAACTGAGTATCTCTATGAAAAAGAGAAAAGATCTACTTCAACAATTGGCAAATCAAAGTGAAGACAATGGTACAAATGAAGATCTAAAGGAGAAAACCAAGTTATGTGAAAAGTTATCAAAAGAGGTCATTATGGTAAGACATGAAATGGAGTCAAGAGTTATGAAATTCACCCAAGAAATTGAAGAGAAAAGAAAAACTGAAGATGATCTAAGACAATCCCTCAAGGAGAAGTTAGAAAACTGCCATAAAATGGATAGAATAATCAGGCATCTAGAATCTGATCTTGAAGATGCTAGAGATAATGAAGAAAAACTTGAGGATCAAATTAACACTCTTAAAAGGGATATTCAAACAACAAATGAATACAAATAGAAATTCAAGATAAGTTTTGCTCAACTTGAAGTTCTTCTTGAAAGCCAAAAGAGGGTAGATGATAAGCATGGCTTGGGATATGAGAAAGGTGAAGGCTCCAGATCTGGTCAGAAGAATTCTGGATCAAAAAATCCAAGGAACATGCCTAGAAGACCTCCGGTAAGGCAACCTAATGCTCAAAGATATCCATCCTTCAATGGATACTGCCACAACTGCAATAACTTTGGTCATAAAGCTAATCAGTGCAGAAAGAGAATAAATCAGACTAATACATCCTTCTGCGGACAATGTTTCAACTATAAAAGGTATGGTCACAAATCTCAAGAATGTAGAAATATACAAATGAACAATTCATTCAATGGTAGATGCTTTGCATGCAATAGAATGGTACATATGGCTAATCAATGTAGATCAAGAGGATTTCATTCAAATATGCGAAGAAATGTTGTTTGCCACAATTGCAATAGATCCAGTCATATTGCCAAATTCTGTAGAAGCAAGAATTAGGACAAAAGAGGTCCGGTACATCATAATCAGAATCAAGACAAGGGAAAAAGAAAAGTAAATACGGATGAAGTTCAAAGTGAGATGAACAAGATTTGGGTGAAGAGAAGTATAAAAAATATAGGAGATGGATCTGCACCAGAATCTAGTGCTGATATTCCTTCTGAAAATTAAAAAGTGAGCTCTGGTTCAAGGGGAGACACAAGGAAAAACTTTTTCCCCCAACCAATTAATTGGTGTCGGAATTGGCACAAGGAGAGTTGCAGATTAAAGGGGTCATAAGAGAAACATCTAAATAAACTGTGGTTAAGATATAAAAGATCTGCAAGATGTTTACAACAAGATTGATCTGGTTCATCAAGTCATCCGAATAAGGAAAATAAGGCAAACCGGAATGACTTAATTTGAGCATTTATTGCAACTTGGTATTAGGGTTTGCAAAGTAATATAAGGGTTTTCTCATTCTACATTCAAGAAGAAGCAAAAAGGAGCTCTGCAACAAATTCCCTCAAGCCCATCAATGATCACTTGCAGAAGACGATTCATCCAGCAATCGATCTTGCTCTCTCCGAATGTGGTGAAGATTTCTAATCGGCCACACCCTAAATTTAAGAAGCATCCATACAAATCTCTAGAAGCGGACCCCTCAGGTGCATTTTCTAGCATTCCACATGGTATTTTGCATATAGAAGATGTTAGGGTTTACATTCATGCGAACATTGAAGATTTTGGGGAATCCAAGCTGGCAGATATCTATCATAATCAGTTAATAGATGATGCTTTTGAACTTAAACTACAATACCAAACCATTCGGGATAAACATTTTGGTCAGTGCATTCATTTCCCCTATTTTGAAGAAGATGAATGGGTCCGATATGTGTTGAGCAGAGTGCATGATAACTTCTTATGGTTGGATAAACCATTTAAGATCACTAAGGATGCAATTAAGGCAGTAACCGGTTTGCACTCTTCTGGTGGGATACCAGTTCTCAAATCTGTCAAAAACCAAACTGTGAGTGAGGCTACTGAGTCAAAATTTGATAAGAGAGCAATGACCATAGAAGATATCTCTGATCCGGATATCAAGTTTGCTTCTATGATAATTGGCTATAAGATATACCACTCCAACAGGGAGAATTCAGTACCTGGAACTGCTGTGTATACTGCGTATGAAATGTTGAGAAAGAATGCAGATTATGATCTTTGTGAACTCCTTCTAACCCAACTGATGGAAAACTTACAAAAGATCAAGAAGGACAAGAAGAACTCTTTTAAGTATGGTGGACTAATATTGTGTTTGTTTTTCTACTTTATGAATGAGCTACCCAGATCCAGTGGTTGGGTATGGCAGAATGACAGACCTGTTGCCATTCAAATCAGAGACTACTTGCATGGGCTTGGGAATGCTAATGCTAGAAATACAACTCTGTGGGGTTATTTCAAGAACTTTTAGAGTAGAATGCAAGCAAGAGAGAGAATTCCCAAATCTCTAGTTGAAAAGTATAAGGATACAGTTTGCTTTATGGTAGAAGTTGATCAGTGCCTAATGGAGGCTATGGAGCCAAGGGTAGTCTGGATCATACCAATGGGGTATGAAGTAGATGAGAAAATTGTAGATCTACATGTTCAACCCTTGCTTAATCAACCCAAGGACCCCAATGCAGAAAGGTTTGGAACCTTTGAAGAGTTGAGTGTAAGATTCATGTAGAACTTAGACAACCAGAGACAAAGAGGAAAGTAAGGAGGGAAGTTGAAGAAGTCGCTAAGAATTTTGGAATATCCAAGGAGGCACTTGATACAAACAGAGAAAAGATAGAAAGGGCAGAGAAAGAGAAAGAAAAAGTAGAGAAAGAAGGTGCTTCGGTGGAAGTCCCCTCCCGGACCAGATCCTCTAAGACCTCTGCTCCTACAACTGCTAAAAGCTAAAAAGCATTAAAACTGGAAGCAAAATCATTTGGTAAAGTAGAGAAAAGAACTAAGACAAAGGCCACAAGGTCTTACATCAGTCAGAAGGATGATGAAGAGACTGAGTCAGATGAGGAGGTAAGGAAAATGAGGAAAAAGAAGAAAGTATCCAGTAAAACCAAGGAGGCAGAGACATAAGAGTTTGTTGAAAAGCCCACTCTATCATTAGATGATGTGGTTAAAGCAGTTACTGTGGATGGGAACCTGTAACCAATAGTAGAATTCTATGACGCATATAATGATGCTGATAAGAAGATCTTAGAGGAAGCCACAGTAAAAAACTTGAACATATACAATAAAGCATTTATTGAAATAATTTCTCTAATTCCTAAAAGTTTAGAGAAGGAACTTGATATGAGAAAAGAAAATGCCAAGGCAAAGGACTTAGAGATTAGAGATCAGATAGCTATCTAGCTCTATCCCTCAATTACTCCAAAACAAATGGATATGATCTTCAAAGATTGCAAGGATGAGTTCCAGAGTAAGGCTAGAATGAATTAGCTCATGCTTGGAGAAACTGATAAGGTGGCAAAAGAAACAGAGGAAATCCTCTAGAATGCCTTTAAAAGATTCAATATTCTTGTTGTAGAGGACTTAGGAGATGATCTCTTGGCTACAGATGCTACTGAGAAAGTGGCAGAAGAGGTAAAGGAGACATGCAAAGAAAAAGGTAAGGACTTAGATTCCGCTGCTTAGGAAGAGGAGGTTCATGATCAAGCAAACATCTCTCCTCCAGTTTCCCCTGAAAAAGAAAAAATACAAGAAAAGACCAATCAAAAAGTAGAGGAGAAAGAAAAAGAAATAAAGGCAAAAGAAGAAGGTCAAGCTGAAAAGAACACAAGTGACAGTGCAGAAAGAAAGAAAACTTTGTCTCTGGCAAGAGACACTGCAGAAACTGTCAAGGATTTCTTGACTAAAGAAATGATGGAGATTGATGAACTGGAGTTACTTCAAGGACCATTTGACTTTGATTCTCTCTCCCCAGTTCAAACAATGAAGATAGCATCCTTTGCCACTGCAAAGGCTAAAGAAAAACTTCTAAAGTCTCACATGGAAGACTGTGAGCTGCTAGAAATTGCATCCGGTGTGCTTGAAAAGATCATGCCATCCTTGCAGAAGGATTCCTCAGCTTCTTCATCTAGTAACCGCAAATCTCTTATTAGTTCTGTCAGCACTCATTTTGAATCTTTAGAGAAATCAGCTGAGGTGAAGGTTCGGAAAGAATTTTTGGATAAGAGATTCTCCGAGTTACAAGGCTTTATAACCAATGACAGGAGAAATATGGATATTGGGATAAAGAGCTTAGAAAATGCTCTTAAGGATGGAGGTGAAGTATATAAATTTTGTATATCCTAGACTAAAGTAACAAAGGATATTGAGAAGAAAGTGAAAGAACAAGAGGATAAATTGTCAAGTCTCTCTCAGAAGTTTGATCCTCTCACTGTATCCATAATAAACCAGGAATGTCAAACTATTGCAGTAATGAATGAGATTAAGAAGCTTGAGAAGGAGAAGAAAAACATATTAAGGAGGATGGGTGAATTTAGAAGGATGATTATCCCTAAATTAGAGGCCATGCATGAGGCCCTAACTGATGCCCAGACCACAACTCAAAACAGTGATCCGACAGATCTTAAGAGGGCAAAAGATTTTGCATTCCTATTAAGTGGTCACATCTCAATTTTGGACAGGATGAAGCAGAGTTGGGCAATAGAATTTGCCCAGTTGAAGACATCTTTTGCAGACATACTTCAGTACATGTAAGTATATCATGTATATATACCTATGCTGCTAAGTATATTTTTTTTTTGGGAAATTTTAGTGTGTGGACCCTACCCTTTGCCATTGATGTCAAAGGGGGAGTGAGGGAAGTGAAAAATGTGAACTCCAGCTAAGGGGGAGCACCGGTATAGTGTACAATAGAACAAAGCATCAATAAAGGGGGAGTGTAGTATAACACTTAGTCATTTTTCACTAAGTGTTGCCATCAATGCCAAAGGGGGAGATTGTTGGCAAGAGACACTGTGTGGCTTCATTGGTGTTGTCATTGATGGCAACAAAGGCCATCCCACACATCTGTAGGACTTAGTGTATCTCTACCGGAAGTCAGATTGAAGGATATTTTGGTCCGGTAAGCAAGAACAAAGCATGCAACAAGGTCCAACAGTCAGGTCCGGATCTCTTAGAGGTAGTATCTTTGCAAAGTGTAGACTTGGGAAAGTCAAGAGGAATACCTTGACTGATAGATTCTAGGGATTGAGCCTCTGGTGATGAAAGAGTGAAGAGATATGAGCATCTAAGTATTGAGGTCTAGTTTGACAGAGTAGACAAAGGAAGAACTGATCAACAGAGTATTAGAATTATTCCGGATCAGATATTGATGGTGATCAAGGTTCTTAAGGTATCATCCATGATTGGCCGACATGTTAGATGACTTCTGTAAATCCGCATCATTTGGTATGCAAGGATTCGGCCGACAAATCAAAGTTTCAAAAAATATTAACTATTCTGGATGCCGACTAGAAAGGTGTTGAAATCACTTGTGCAGATATATATACCAGATGGATTTAGATGTGAAAAAAGACAATGTGGTGGTTGTGTGAAGAAAAGCAGAGGAAAAGAGTAACAACTATATTACAGGTCAAGTATGTGACAGGACAGCGGCACTAAAGGAGAGGAAGAATGAAGTGTAGTAGATCAGTTTATTGAGCCTAACCGGAACTGAACCTCAACATGTGTGGATGCTTCTCATCAGTTCAAGTATCTAGTTTCATTGTACAAACTATTGTAGGCAGTAAGCCTCTTGTGAGTAGTGTGCTCGGGCAGTGAGCCCTAACTGGCAAGTGCCACTTTTGTACTATCTTATTCTTCTAACAGAGAATATAATCTTGGGTTAATCACCCCATGGTTTTCTCCCTTAACAGGGTTTCCACGTCAAAAATATTGTGTCATGTGTATTTCCATGTTTGCTTATTTGAATTAATGCTGCATTAATTGTTAAGAAAGTTTAGAAAGCTAAAATAATTAAGATAACTGATTCACCCCCCTCTCAGTTATCAACATATCTTTCACATGAAATACATGCTGTGACAAGTTGATATGTCTGCTGATAAAAGCATATGATAACATTAAATATCTGGAGCTCTTACAGGACTTTCCCCAATTTTTTGCAGGTTCAACTGATACAACTGGAGCTGAAGATAAGAGACTGGAGCTGAAGATAAGAGACTGAAGATGAAGATCAACAAGTCAACAACTTCCTTGCTCAGGCAATGATGGATATTTAGTTTTATCATATGTTCTTCCTTATTTATTTTATCATCATATGTATAGCTTGCAAATGTCTGCATTGCTCAGTTAAGTTACTCCCACGGCTTGTGTGGGACACATTTGAAAACCTCTTTTAAACATGACCTCTTTTAAACATGACCAGTTAATCTATCTTATGCACTTGATGTATGTATGTTTTCCTTTTTAATCAATGCATAGGATAAAGTAACAGATATTGAATTGTATGTTTCCAAATATGACATGAAATGACAGTTTAAATAGATATCGGTCCTTCTTTCTTTCAAATATGATCAACTGAATAATCAATCTGTCTTATAACTCCTGAAAGATAACACTATGTTAGATCAACTGTATTTCTTGAATGATTGATTCCTTGACATCCCGATTCACTTGTTATGATGATTCATTAGTCCTGATTGGACTGATGAGTTATCCTGATAACTGAATATCTATCCCTGCTTTGTCAAGACATCAACTGTTCATTAAAAGCAATAACTTCAAAGTGTTCTTTTATTTTTCCTGAAACAACTGTACTTAAGTCTAACTAAATTTAGTGTCGACAAAATTTAGTAACAATATGCATGCAAGAGGATGGCATTGTGAATAAGGTTGATTTTTGGCATGATGGCATTTGTATAGAAAGACAAGTGGTATTTTTTCAAGGCATGAAGACATAAGGCAGGGTATATTATTTTTACCTCAGTGCATATGGAGTAATAAGGAGTATATTTTATGCCTAGGTATTTTGTGATGCATTTTTCTTATCCTTGATATTGTAAATGGAGTAATAAGGGTGATATATATTTTTTTGCCTTAGTGCATGTATCATGCAACTAGGAGTTTTCTTGCATGAAGACATAAAGAGATTTTTGTTTTCTCTTAAAGTCCTATTTTTGCTCAAATCATGCAATTTGTGCAAATTAGGCAAGTGTAATTGGAGAGATAAGGTGTTTATTTTCTTTCATCTATCATGCATGTTTTTACAACTAAATCAATGTAAATAAATAATAAAGTAATATTCTACAAATTACTTTATTATTTTTCACAAGTTGTAAAATCATAAAAATAATGCAAAATGTAACTAATAGTAAAGTAATTATTCCTTAATTACTTTATTATTCACTCACAACAATTTTGCAATGCAAAATCATGCAAAATAGATGAGTTTAGTTAACTGAGGCTATTTGGGGATTTTTTGAATGATTTCAGGGGCAATTTGAGGAGTTTCGGTCAACTTCCTGGTCAAACATATGGAGAAAATCAACTTCGAGCTATTTTTGCTTAATTTGGGGCAGTTTGGACCATTATTTATAGGGATTTCTTGGTTTGCTCATGGATCACTTTGGAGAGATTATTTTTAGAGAGGGAGTTAGCCGCAATTCTATTTTTCATGCCTCTTGGAGAGAGCAAGCTATATATTGTAAAGCAAAACTTAGTTTTTGCTAGTTTTGGCATTCTTTTCTCTTTACACATTGAAAGACAAGAGGTTTTGTAACTCATTTTTCATGTTTTTGCCTTTTTGATCTTTACACTTTGAGAGAGAAGGAGGTTTTGTAACTCATTGATTACAGATTTTATAGAGATTACAACAGGTTACAGGTTCCATTTTTGTCTCTCATGCTATATTTTCCTTTATTTTTCATTGAAACCAAATGTTTGTCTTTCCATTAATGCTACTTGTATGGATGATTTGATGAAGTTTTAATGTGTTTAAATAGCAAAACCTTTAAAATTATTGTCTCATTCTTACTTGCAAGTGTTAAGCATAGTGATATCACAGGTCTTAGGTTGTGTTACTAAAATATTTTCCTTCATGTTGTGAAAAATCACTTTTCCTTCATAAAGAAGATAATTTCCAGCCTTCCTTAGAAACATTTTTTGTGATTATTTTGCCAAAACTAGATTCTGTGGATAATATTTCTGAGATCTATTATGAGTCAGATTTGCAAGTTTTCCATCATTACTAGGTGCATCACCAAATTTTTACAGTTTTTATTACCTTAGAGATTCCTTCTTACCCTTTTCAAAATGAAAAAATCATACTTTCAAATTGAACATTTTAAGGGAACCAACCCATAATATGGAGGTTCAAACTCATTATAGGTCACCCACAGCCTGACTTTGTCCCCATGTTTCGAAGGATTGCAAAGTTTCACAGCTTTGAATAAGGGTGCAATCCTCATCGACAACAGTTTTTGGCACGACCGGTGGGACCTTGAACTGATTTTTAGTTCAAAAAGAACTTATTATTGCCACTATTTTGGTATGATCATCAGTTATTATAGCCTTTCAGAGGTTTTTATTTCAAAATACTTGGTGACTCTATCTTTTTGGTTTTAATAGATTAGATTTTTGCAGCCTATGAGAAAAGTATCACAAGATCAGGTTTCAGTTGTTTTCTAGCTTTTGAATGAGTAAGCATGTCTACCTTTCATCGGAACATGTCATATCATCCATCATATCATGAAAATACTTCTAATCCTCCATCTTATCAGCCATATCAAATCAGCCATGTTGTTGTTTTTACCCCTAATTCCTTTGATTTACAAAGAAACCAACATGCACAGTACTCTTACCACCCACCCAACCCTGCTCAGCCTTCATATCAACATTTATCTGTCCAAAATCAGCCCCAAAGGGTTAGGGATATGAAGTATAGCATGAGTAGCATCAGCGACACAATGTTAAAAGTCACAAGGAACCTAGAAGAGTTCAAGAGGCAGCAAGAATATGAGCAACAACATGAGGAGCTAGATTATCAAGCCTATCTTCATGAGCAGGAGTTGGAGGTATAGAGGATACAATTTGAAGAAGGTCTCAGAAGGGAGACAACATAAAAAGAGGAGTAGATGAAGTTTTTTCTTGCACAATTACAAAGGCAAGCAATCCAGATAGCTGCATTCATTTTAGATCAGCCTATTCAGGATGACGTTAGTATGTATCAAATTCCAATTTTTAAGAACAGTGAGCTTCCTAATCCTCCTAAGGTCAAGATCCCAAACTTTAGAAACCCTTTACCATTAACAAAGCCTATGTTGGAACAATTTGAATTTGCTATTCCTCATGACTAGCCACTTCAAGAGCCAGAAACTGAAGAAAATCTCCAAGTTTTCCTATTAGATGAATTTGATTGTCCTATCATTATTTACCTTTATAAGGATGGACCTATTATCTTTCAAGAAAATCCACTAATCATGAAGAAAGATGGGAATGTAAATGTATTGCATACAACTATGGAACATTACCGATTAGAACAACAAAAGATTAAACAAGAGCAAAAGGTTTTAGAGCCCGAGCCTATTAGGATTCCAAGTTTAAATCCAACAGCTGAAGTTGCTACTATTTTTACTGTGTTCCCAGCTAAAAGTAAGCATAATGCATATGATGTGGAGCAAGGGGTCACTATTAGTTGAAATCTTTTACATTTTGAATCATATCAAAAGTTCTCTAACTCTGTTCACAAGATAAATGAAAGTAGGATACAAAGATTGGCAGGGCAAAATCTTCAATTGCAAAGATAGGTTGCCTAGATTCTGATGGAGAACAAACCAGACAAAGAGGAAGATGTGGTTTCTCTGTTTGATCAACTGCCTTCTTTTGTTGATCAAGATGAATATATCATAAAGTGCCCAAAATACCAGCTGATTTGAGACAGCTAGATGATATTGCAGAACATGATCTACTGTTGATCCATAAAGACCAGGATGAGGTTGAGTCCCCAGTTCAACTAGAAGAGCAAAAGGACATTCCCATTTTGGAGACTAACAATCTTGTTTTGCATGAACATAAGATTGAATACCAAGTTGAACATGAAACTAAATCAAATGATATTCTCTGTGAGAATAAGACATCTGATTTGTTCTCAAAGCAGCCAAGTGCACTAATTGAAGATTTTCAATCATTTCAAGATAACTCTATATCTGATTGTCAAGATCCTGACTATTCAGCTTATAGGGAGCTTGCTAATCTACTGGATTCTTGTAGTGATCAAGAGCCTGAGCCAGTAAATGATGAGTATAACAAGATAAATCAGGTTTTTGAACTTTTACCTTTTGCATTTGAAAAATGAGGCTGATTAGTTTGAAGACAGCAAGGAGAGTGTGCAAGTGGATCAACAGAGGGATGAAATTCATATAGTTGTAGTGCAAAATTATCAGTTAAATGAGAGCATGTTTTCAAGCATTATAGAGGACTTTTGTTCTAACATTGATAATGATCTAATACCATGTGAATCAGCAGTGTATGATCAACAAGATCTGTTAGGGTAAAATGTGGATTAATTAATTTAACAATAATAAACCCAAACATCAATAGAATAATGAAATCAAGAAAGATTGAATGAAATGAAGCAATGAACAATACAGTGCAAACCTTCCTGGAATCAAAGCTTCTATTGTTTGCCTATTAAAACTATCCTTGCTGATATGAAGTAGGCCCTCAGTGAGTGCACTCTTTTTGCTATGTTGTAGGATGTCGGTAGTAAATGGCTATATTGATGAATAATGCTGTGAAGTAGAGCTTCAAAGCAAATGGTAATCTCAGGTAGATTGTATTGGGGGTGCCAAAGGCGCGCTGGTGAATTTCTGCAGAGTAACAATACAAATAACTTGGATGATTAGAATGGGAGGATGAGGTTTCTTTTATAGACTCAGAAGAATGAGAATCAACGGTTGAGAAGAAGTGTGATGATCAATGGTTGAGAATGGTTGAGGAATGTGCAACCAGTAGAAATATGACAAGTGTTTCACCTCCATCATGAAAGAGGGAATTTGACAACATTGATTGGAAAGTTAACTCCTTTAACTGATCAGTTAACAGACTTGATTAGTCAGTTGGAAGAATGGATTATGGAATTGACTGAATTGATTGAGGGATTAACTCAATTGACTAGTTAGTTAACACTTTTGATTGATTAGTTAACTAACTTTGATTAGAGAAGAAATAGGACATGTGGATGAGGGATAATTAGGTAATTAAATATTTAATATATTTAATTACATGTGCAACAGGGTGAGGTGGACAAGGTGAGGTGGAAAAGTGAGGTGTACAGGTGAGGTAGATTTTTGAAATTAGAACTTAGGATGGAGGGATTTAGGATTAATTAAATAATGTAGGATTATTTAATTATGTGAGACATTAGAAGAATTTAAGGAATTTAATTAAATAAATTGATTTTATTTAATTATGGGATAGTGAACTGATTAAATAAATTTAGAATATTTATTTAATTGATAGAATAATGGAATAAATATTTAGAATATTTATTTAGAATGAATCGTGTCATTTTTAGGCGTATACATTTTGCCCCTCTTTGATGCAATGCAGTTTACAACATTGCTTCAAAGAATAAATAGTTTGATAGTGATACATGCCCCAGTTTGCCCCTGGTACAAGTTTAATGACGATAGGATGCCCCCTTGGGAGATTGGACGGGAAACGGGCAGAAGGCGTGAGACAGACCATCTCACGAAGACGAAGGGGTACAGGTGAGGTTTGAAGAAAAGGGACACGTTTCAGAGAAACGAGAAGAAAATTGGAAGAAAACCAGTGCGAGAAGTAGTCACAGTCATCACCTAGCCAGATTTAGGGTTTGTAAACTATAAATAGGAGCTAGGTCCACAAGATAATTCATTTGTACACTTGGTTGATCTGGATTTGAGTTGGAGAGCTTAGAGCAAACTTGGAGCAGCATGGCAGCAAGAGCAGTAGGCATTCCACGCGAGGAGTACCGATTCGAGCAGCCAGCAGAGGCAGGACCCCCGTTATGTGCTTCAAATTTTTTTTCCTAGGGTCGAATTAGGGTGTCATAAATGCTAGGGAAAAAATAGGGTAAACAGATGCGCCGAACTGCAGAACTGCACATATGCAGTACGAAACGACGCATTTGTCGTTATGCGGCGCATATGCTTAATTTGGCGGCGCATATGCTAAAGCTGTGCATGCATGGATTTTGGCGGCACTTCCATGATTTGGCAGCGCATATGTTGAATGTTGCGGCACATGCACTGAAGCTACGCATATGTGAATTATAACGGTGCATCCGTGATTTGGCGGCGCATATGCTGATTGTAGCGGCGCATATACCAGAAGCAGCGCATCCGTCAAGATATGGCGCTTCTGCCACTTGTAGTGGCGCATTTGCTTGAGATAGCAAATTACTTAACAAAATTGACTCGACGATCGTCCTATTTGACGCGGCAATCAATGAGCTATCTCCGAGATTGCAGGAACCTAGTAAAGAGATGTAGTGTGCTATTATGATCAATTTGAAATACTAAGTTTTTAGTTGATATAGTGCAATAGATGTGTTGAGTATGGTATTTGCAGATTTAGATTGATGCCTTGTTTTGCGTGTTTGCAGGAGGAGATACAAGACACACTGTAGTCTAGGGAGACGTTCCCCATGCCCCTATTGCAGAGATATATGCTGATAGAGATTGACAGAGAGTTGCTTAGTGCCATGGGATTGGATTATGTATGCTTCATGCCCGAGGTTCGGGCAAACCGCGGATTGCTGACTGTTGCTGTGGAGGGATTCCATAGTGAGGATGGGACCTTCCACTTTCCTACTGGAGAGATGATCGTGACCTTAGAGGACGTATACAAGCTACTGCACTTGCCTATTTAGGGTGAGCTGGTGGATATGACGCTCAGCGAGATGCTGGACTTGCCGAGTGTAGGCGAGTGTTTGATGACCCTGAGCTAGTTGGACCAGTCATCCCCTGGCATGAGATGTATGACTGCTATGACTACTTCCTTGGGATTGTGGCAGGATTGATCGGAGGCATTGTATGCCCTGACAGGAGATCGCACAGGTTCCCCGTTGGATGGGGCAGGATCATGGAGCGGATGGTGATAGAGGGCACCTAATATGCATGGGGTGTCTGTGTATTGGCTCACCTGTATCATGACATGCATCAGGTAGTGTACCACCGTAGCACAAGTCTATCGGCTGGGGTACTACTGTTACAGTTTTGGCTGTGGGAGCACATAGCGGTGACTAGGCCGATATGTGTATTTGTGAGACATCGAGGGGAGCCATACAATTATGGCTATACAGGAGTGATTTACCAGCACAGGCTAGGGAAGTTGGAGTACTGGAGACATACCTTGGATGGTGTAGATGTGGTCATCTGGTGACCATATCTGGATTGTGAGCCCCGGGATGATGAGGGAGACGAGTTGCCCTACTGCTTTCAGATGAGGTGGCTGATAGGGCAGACGCGACACATACTGGAGAGGCATCTGGTAGGCCAGGTATTGAGACAGTTTGGCAGGAGGTAGGGCATGCCACAGGGGCATGCACTATTTGCACGGACACATGCAGAGTGGGTCAGATGGGGGCCGATGGCTTCATACGAGGAGGCCCTGGCAGAGTTCCGACAAACTCCTTATGTGGCATGGGACATGAGGACAGAGATAGCCAATGCAGGGATTACACAGGACTATGAGGATTGGATGACTGCACATCCTTTCTTGAGATACTCTGGGCTCGGTATGTTGGTACCTTGTATTGACGAGGCAGATTCAGAGGAGGGCCAGGTTGGCTGGGGGCAGAGGAGAGGTGGAGGACGGGGTCGAGGAGGACAGATGGTGGCTAAGATGGGGGAGATGATGGAGAGAGGTTGAGACAATGGAGGAGGGTATCTCAGGCTGAGTAGGCAGTACCAACACAGGTTGCACAACAACAGATACCACAGCAGGCGCAAATGCCGCCACCCCAGCAGGTGGCGCAGCAGCAAGTGCCCCAGCCACAGGGGCCAGGATAGGCAGAGGTATCACAGGGGCCGGTGTAGGTAGATGCCTATGAGAGGGCTATATCTAGCCTGAGGGGACAGGTGCGAGAGTTGCGGGCACAGCTTAGGAGGGCCGACAGTCGACGAGAGACAGATGCAGCGGTCATCGCAAGGCTAACCCGTGAGAGGGATATGGCAGACGCGCGGGTACACGTGATCCGTGTAGAGCGGGACACTACAGTGGCAGCTATAGGGATAGACGCAACCAGCACCTTTTTGGTTGGGCAGGTGCAGCAGACACAGGCACAGGTAGGCCAGTTGCAGACACAGTTAGCACAGGTGTAGGCAGAGCTTGCTGGAGCACAGGCACAGGTGAAGTATTACCGGGGCCTATACCATGGGGCAGTACCAGCGAGCCAGAGGGCTTCGAGTTTGAGGAGTCAGTCTGGGGCTTCTCAGAGAGTAGGTCCATCACGGTCAGGGGCCTCCATGATGGGTCCCCAGCAGTCCGAGGTTGGCAGCGGTGGTCCACAGCCAGAGGGGTAGACATGTATCAGACTTTGTACTTTTTGAGACATGTATCACCATCCTTTTAGATGCATTTTGTATATGACATTGATTCAGAGACAAAAATTATGATATTGTACATTTGGACCTCTTATTTTATGATTTGTATATATGATGATGCAGCCTTATGATTCGTGCTATATGTTTATGATGCGATGTATGTGCAGACTTAGATGTTCTATCTGATGCTATATGAGATGTGTATCTATTGCAGCTTTTGATATGATGCGATGTGATGCCTATATGATCTAATACCTATGTGATATGAGTGTTTGATCTGATATGTTTCGAATGTATGCAAATGCAACATGATTTCTATATGATTATGCAACTCTTTTGTGTGATGCACTTAGCTACGTTTTTTATTTCTTTGCCGTTTGATACTATATGATGATGATAAATGGATGTCCTAATGTATTTTATTGTGTATGCAATGGATTTAATCATGTTCATGACTATCTCAAATGTGATATGATATGCACCTATATGCTTTGTTTTTGTGATGTCCAAATGTACTCTATCGACACAAGAATGACAGGACGATGGATAGAGGAATTCACTTGTTAGAATGACTTGAGGTAGAAAGAATTAGAAGCTTTACTTGATACTGTTACTCTGCATAGTTCAGGTATTATTGTATGGCATATGGATGCATGGATGTGCGTATGGATAAATAATGGATGTTTTGCTTTTGGAGTGCTTTATTTCATCATTGGGCAGTTTATTTTTGGTACTTTTTCTAAAATGTTGTAAGTTAATACAAGCATCAAGGTATAATTGAACCGAGATGACCTGAGTACTGCTGACATGGATTTTGATTTAGCAAGTTAATACAAGCATCTAGTCAAAATTGAATCTAGATGACCTGAGTACCTCTTGTGTTTCAACAAACAAGGATTGTTCCCGTTCATGTTAGACCTTTGATGTCCTTGATGATCTTTTGCCGATCATGTCCTTAGACAAGGTATCACATTACTAAAGTGTAATCCATAGAGAGCAAACAAAGAAAATGATCATGCCCCCATCATAGCATCTCTAGTTGTTGGCATCCTTAAGTAGCATAGAAAGACCTGATAACAAAAATCAAGACTCTGTAACTTAACCATGATTTCAATCCACAAAACATTTTTGTATTTAGATGTGTTTATTTCTTGCTGTAATTCGAGTAAAATCATTTAGAAGGCCTTGGGTATTGTGCTTGTGTGTTTGAATAGGTTAAACTACGTAAAGTCAGGATTCTTGCTTGGAACGCAGGTTCTGCTTGCAATCCTTATTGGTGAGACAGACCCTAAGGGACTGACCTAGTGCCTTAGGGGCACATTGCTAAATGGCCTTGCCTATGTGACGACGCAGAGGCAACGTAGTTCTGGGTAAACCCTAATGAACCTAAGACCTAGGCGAGAGAAGGTAGAGATGGACTCAGCTAGATAGAAGGACAAGATACAGAATGGATAAGACAATGGAAAGCCTCAGGGGTGCATTGGAATAATGGCCTTGCCTACGTGACGACACAGAGGCAACGTAGTTCAGGGACCTAGACCACGGAAGACTGATGAGAGACATAGTGTTAGGCTCACATTGAGGAGACGGTATTGGATAGAACCTTAGTTGACAAGGCCACAAAGAGGGAGAGTTATCAAGCCATGATAGGTAACTGCCAGGTGTTTATTATTGGATAGATATGAGTTGAATGGGATGTGAGTGAAGAAAGAATGGACTCAAAGTGACTGGATTCCCAGAAATGGAGTAACACCTGTTTACCAGGTTTTTGTGACTTGCTTTTATTTGCACGAGAAGCTAGAAAGTAAACATGATGCCTGTTTGCCATGTTTTCATCATGATACCTATCCAAGGCACCTGTTTACCAAGTTTTCACCAAAGGACAATTTTTTTGCATGTTTTTATTTTTCTATTTTTTTTTTGTATTTTCTCTTTTCAACTTTGTTTTTTATTGTTTTGTATTTTTGTGCCCCCCTTGCATTAGGGTTCTCCTAGGTATAGAACCAGTGAAGGTGCATGCTGTTGATTGGATCATTGAACAACTCGCCTTCCGATGTTGCCACTGATATGCCCCCGATCCGTAAGCTGCTACAATCACATGGGGCCCAAGCCAGTTAGGTTCAAACTTGCCTTTCTTTTCTCTGTCTTGTTGATTGCGAGGATTCTCTTTAAGAATGAGGTCCCCAACCTTAAAGCATCGTGGGCGAACCTTGTGATTATAGCTTCTTGACATCATCTGTTGATAAGCTTTGAGATGATCGAAGGCTTTCTGTTGCCTTTCTTCTAGTAACTCTAGTTCTTGCAACCTGGAGACCCTGTATTCTTCATCTGATATGAGACCCTTTAGCGACACCCTGAGGGATGGTAATTCGACTTCAATGGGAAGGATGGCTTCTGAACCATAGACAAGGGCGTATGGTGTAGCACCTGTGGGAGTGCGTATACTGGTTCTGTAGGCCCACAGAGTGGGGTTGAGTTGGACATGCCAATCACGGCCAACATCATTGACTGTCTTCTTGAGAAGTTTCAAGATGGTCTTGTTAGATGCTTCAGTTTGGCCGTTACCTTGGGGGTGGTATGGAGTAGAGAAACGGTGTTGGATTTTGAAATGTTCACAGAGTTCTTGGACATCCTAATTTTTGAATGGTCTTCTGTTATCCGTTATAATGGATGAAGGAATGCCATATTTGCAGATAATGTAATTCAGGATGAATGAGGAAATTTGCTTACCTGTGACGGTGGTGAGGGGAATGGCTTCTATCCATTTTGTGAAATATTCAATGGCAGTTATGATGAATTTGTGGCCATTGGATGAGGGTGGATGAATCTTTCCCATAAGGTCAAGTCCCCACTGGCAAAAGGGCCAGGGTGTCGTTAAAGGTCTCAACTCTTGAGCTGGTGCATGTATCAGGTTCCCATGTATTTGGCACTATTTGCACCTTTTGACAAATTGATATGAATCCATTTCCATGTTTGGCCAGTAATAACCCAAACGCATGAGTTTCTTGGCTAAAGAAGGACCGTTAGAGTGTGTTCCGCAGATCCCCTCATGTACGTCCTGTAAGGCAGTTATGGATTCTTCTTGTTCTAAACAATGGAGCAAAGTACCATCGAGACCACGTCGATATAGGGTATCGGCTATGATGGTGTAGCAAGAGGTTTGTCGTATGAAAGTTCATTTTTGGTTGGAAGAGAGGTCAGGTGGGAGAATGTTGTCCTTGAGGTAAGCGCAATTCTTACCGTACCAAGGTGAATCAAATCCAACTAGAAGACATATGGAATGGGTCTCACGAAGATCATAAGCTGGGTGCCGGATAGTTTCCACTAAGAAGTAGTACCGTGACTCATTTTCAGGTATTTCTAGAAGGGAGGCAATGGTGGCCATTGCATCTGCTGCTTTATTCTCAATCCTGGGTATTTGCTCAAAGGAGATGGTCCCAAAGTTTTCTTTGAAGTCGTCGACCATCCTTTTATACGGGATGAGCTTTTCATCTTTGGTTTGGTACTCATCGTTGACCTAATTTATTATAAGCTGAGAATCACCGTAGACATGCAGTTCTTGGATTTTCCATTCATTTGCCATTTTGAGACCAATTACCAAGGCTTCATATTTCGCTATGTTGTTTGTGCATGGAAATAACAACCGGTAAGACTTCAGGATTGTGTCGCCTTAAGGGGTTATGAATAGGATGCCTACCCCCGATCCATGGTGTGTGTAAGACCCATCGAAGTATAGTTTCCAGGAAGATGTGGACACATTGAATAGGGATTTGTCTGGAAACTCAAACTGCATTGGCGTGGTGTCTTGTAATGGTGCATCTGCTAGTTGATCAACTATGATTTGTCCCTTGATGGCTTTTCTGTCTACATATTCGATGTCATATTCACTGAGAAGTATTACCCATTTTGCTAGGCAACCTATGAGAGCTGCTTTGCTGAGGAGATACTTTAGTGGGTCTATTTTTGCAATGAGTTTAACTAGATGTGCGATCATGTAATGTCAGAGTTTTTGTGAAGCAAAAACTACCGCGAGACATGATCTTTCTACTTGTGAGTATTGCAACTCATAGCCCACTAAGGTTCGGCTGATGTAGTAGACGACTCTTTCTTTGTTCTCATAATCATGCTGTGCTAGAAGTGCCCCCAAAGCAGTAGGTGTAGCAGATATGTAGAGAATTAGCGGTTTCCCTTGGATCGGAGGCATGAGAATGGGTGGATTCATAAGGTATTCTTTTAGCTTGTTGAATGCTTCTTCACACTGCTCATCCCACCTAAATGGAATATTTTTGTGCAGGAGATGGTTGAATGGTTGGCACTTGTCTGCCAGCTATGATATGAATCTGTGGATTGCCTGCAGCTTACCTTGTAGCGATCTCAATTGAGTTAGAGTTTTGGGTGGTGGCATGTCCATTATAGCTTTGACCTTGGCAGGGTCCACCTCTATTCCATTTGCCGACACGATGAAGCCTAGCAGCTTGCCTAAAGTTACCCCAAACACACATTTCTTTGGGTTTAGCTTGACTTGGAATTGGTCCAATCTTTGAAAGACTCTTTCTAGTACATCCAGGTGTGAGTCTCTTGTGAGAGATTTTGCTAAGATATCATTGACATAGTCCTCCATTGTTACATGCATCATGTCATGGAATATAGTGGTCATAGCTCTTTGATATGTGGCACCTGCATTTTTCAACCCAAATGGCATGATGTTCTAGCAAAAGGTACCCCATGGGCAAGTAAAAGTTGTCTTGGGTTGGTCCTTTGGTGCTATTTTGATTTGATTATACCCTGAGAATCCATCCATGAGAGATAGCATAATATGTCATGTAGTTAGGTCGACTATGATATCGATGTTTGGCAATGGAAAATCATCCTTGCGGCATGCTTTATTTAGGTCTCAAAAATCATTACATAATCTAACTTGACTGTCTGGTTTGGACACTAGCACAATGTTGGATATCCATTCTGGGTAATCTATAGCCTTGATGAACCCTACATCTAGTAATTTCTTGAGTTCTTCTTTGACCAAAAGTGCTATGTGAGGATGCATCTTTCTCAACTTCTGCTTTACTGCTTTTACTCCTGGATCCAATGGTAGATGATGTAGAATTAAGTTTGGGTCTAAACATGGCATGTCTGCATACGACCAAGCAAAGCTGCCTCTCTTTTTCTTAAAGAACGGTACAAACCTGGTTTTCTCTTGTGGTGTAAGAGATTTAGCAAAGTGGATAACCTTGGGCTGTTCTTCTTTTCTAATATTCACGGGCTCTATCGGTTCTACAACAATCTGTGACCTTTCTTGGTACATATCACTAGGGAGAGTGTCAAGCGTTCCATCGTCAGGTGCCATAGTTGGGTTTTCACCTTCGGATGCGTCCTTTTTTTATTGTTTTGGGATCTGACACTGTCGCAAGGTAGTTTTCACTGTTAGATCCAGTTTTGACCTTGATATTTTTGCGACTGGAACGCTTAGCACCCTCCCCGAAGTAACCCATGGTATTCAGTTCAATAGCAAAACCAGCTTTATGATCTCCCCTGGGTAAGTGGTCCCTAAGTTCCATATAATCAATGTAAGCATCGTCATTTTGGAACATATCTAGTTGGGGAGTTCCTTGCAAATCCCAGTCAATAAGCTCAGGGTGCACGAGGGGGAGGGAGTCAGATGATAGACTTGATTCATTGATGGTATGAATGGAAATGTTGGGAGCATTGGTGGGGATCGTGGTCGAGATGGTACTTTCTTCCAAGTTGTTTATTGCAATGGAATTTAAACTTTCCTCGAAAGCCATAATCTCAGGGGTGGGCAAATCAGACTCTAGTGGTCTATTCAAAAGCGTTAGTCCCTCATGGTAGGGGCTAAAAGTTTGAATGGTGTTGACCTCCTTGTCGTCATAGGAATGCTCTGTGAGCTCATCCCACTCATACTCATTTGAATCTGTATTGCTGTCCTCTTGGAGTGTTTGGACCATTTCTACAAGATAGGCATTTTCCTTGGCTTTACCCTTGCCTTTGTATCCTAGGCCACTTGTGTTTCTAGCCGATGAGGATGAAGAAGGTTGTATAAGTTTAATGATTCCTTCTTTTCTGAGGCCGATGGGGCCTTGTCCTTCGTATCCCATTCTGTGCATAATAGTCTCACCTCGTCCATAGAGTTCTGTTGGGAGTCTAGGCAGATCTTGGGGTGTGTTTTCTTCTTCAGTATAGAGCCATTGCAGGATGTCTCTCTCCTCTGTTTCATCGGATAAGGTCCCCCATTTTACAAAGGGAGTTGCGGGAGCTACAGGAGGAGCAGATGGCTTTGGAAAATGCTTGGGTCGGCCAAAAGATCTAGAAGACAAGGGCAATTTGGCAAGATTGAGACTGTGCTCAATTGAGTACTCTCTCACTCTAGTTTCTGTTATGGTAACTTTCTGTTCTTTGGGCCTTGAGGAGGAAGATTCAGTAGTATGGTCATGTTGTAGGATAGGGGATATATATGCTCTTTTATTAGGGATGATGCATTCAGGTTTTGCAAGGAAAGAGTTGCAATGCTGATAGGGGTCAGGGTTGCCTTGAATGGTGATTTGCTTACCATTGTGCGGAAACTTTATGCATTGATGATAGGTTGAGGGGACATCCTTCATGGCATGAATCCATGGTCTCCCTAGTAAGATATTATAAGCGAGCTCCCGATCAAGGACTTGATAGACAACATCTTTTATCACTGGTCCCACTTGAATGGGTAGGACTACTATTCCCTTTGTTGTTCTTTCTTCCTCATCATACGCTTTGATGGTAATTTTTCTCCTTGGATCAACTGCTTGTTCGGAGAACCCCAATGCAAGGACTAGCTTTAATGTGCAAATATTTAGACCAGCACCTCCATCAATGAGAACCCTCTTGATGCGGTGTTTGTGGATGAAGGTGATGATATGTAAAGGGGTGTTATGGGGTTGAGATACAGAGAGGTCATCTTGCTCAGTAAATGATATGGTGTTGGAGGACGTTAGATTGCCTACCATGGTCTAGAACTTCTCTTGGGCCAAGTTAGTGGGGACAGTGGTTTCCACTAAGGCTTTCTCAAGGATCTCCTTATGAGAAGGAGATAGACGAAGTAACTCCAAGATAGAAATGTGAGCTGGGGTTTTTTGTAATTGGTCGATGACATTGTACTGACAGAAGTTGGATGGAGAAGAGGACGACCTGGGAGGGGCGGTATTGAGCGTGACTTTACCACTGCGGGTAATTATACTATAGCCAGTTCTGTTAGGTCCTGATTGTTGGTTGGGTGAGATGACATTGACTTGTGGGACTTGCTCGGAAATGCAATTTATGGTATAATCAAATGGCACACTTGCATAGTTGGCATTACTAGTCCCGCTGTTCTAATTTGGCCTGTTGCGATTGTTGTTGTTGTTGTTGTCATTATTGTTATTGCAATTGTAGTTGTTGCCGTTGTGGTTATTGTTGTTGAATGGCCTGTTGTGATTCAGAAGTGGATCCCTATAGGCCACATGAGTTTCATTGGAGGTATGTTGTTAGGTTCCTCCCTGGTTCCGATCTAGCACATCTTGTATGACATTTTTGAGGCAGATGTAGTTGTTGGTTGTATGCCCCCTCCCTCGATGATATTCACAATAGTCGGTAGCCTTCCAGTAGGGAGGTTTGACTATAGGCTCGTAATCACTTGTTGGCGATAGAGAGATTTCATTGTTAGCCAACAACTTCCGTAGTGCAGACTCTTGAGACTCACCCAACAGTGTGAATTTTCTCCTTGGATTTGAACTGAACCAAGGTCTGGGCTCTCAAGAGGGTGGTTTGTTGCTCCTTTAAGAGTGAATATGGGTTGTTGCTTGGGAGCTGTTGCCTTGGCATCCACTACCCCATCGTTGACCACATTCTTATTTTTGGTCCAAAACTTTGATTTATCCGTTGAGTAATTGGAGGTAGGTGTGTCCTTGTATATTTTGATTGCGCCTTTAGTGATCATAGCCTTTTCAATGAACAATCCCATTTCAATGACTTTTGAAATGATGTAGGGCATTGTAGCTGTATTTGATAGCTAAGATCAATGTTTAGGTTATGGACAAACATCTCCAATACTGCTTCTCAGGCATATCGTAAGAACACTTACTAGCTAGTTGTCTCCATCGTTGTAAGAAGGTGGCAAATGACTCACCACTCTTTTGTTTGGTGTTGCATAGACCTAGCATAGATATCTCATGTTTGATGTTGTAAGAGAAGTGTGTGATAAATTTGTTGACAAGTTCATCAAAAGTTTTGATTCCTGGTGGGAGATGTGAGAACCACTCCATAGCTTGACCACCTAAAGATCTTGGGAATAGTCTCATCAAGTAGGTCTCGTTGTGAGCTACTTCTAAACATGCTGCATTGAATTCCCTAATATGATCTCTAGGGTCCCCTTTTCCTTTGTACTTGTCAAAGTTTGGAACTTCGAACCGATAGGGGAATGGTCTCATGACCAAATTTTTGTCAAAGGGGTAGGGTGCTATATCTTCCAAGGAGTAGTTCTTGGTACTTGTACCCATCTTAAGGTCTGATATTTGTTGTGTGAAGCTCTCGAGTTGTTTTCTCATTTCCTCCATAGGAGCATTTTCTTCGATGGGTCTCTTCCCTCTATCATTTGCATTTGGGTCTATAGTATTCCTTTCTCTTTCATTTGCATGTGGGTCTGTGTCATTCTTACCCCTTTCGTGATCATTGTCTATATTTTCCATGATTGAGCTTATGTCAAAGTCTACGGGGAGTTTGATTCCAAGACTAGCAAGATGATAGAAGTACTTATGAGGGTCGGCATGGAGCACCTTCTCTACTAAACATTGGAATTTTTTTATCTTGAATGCTCCCTTCATAATCTTCGCGAGAGATCTCTTCATCACTATCATGAGGTGTGACGATACGATTGGATGAGCTGGCCATTTCAAGTTGCTTGTTGTACTGGGATCGAGTAAGAACCATGCAAGGTGACGTGGGATGAAGTGGACTAGGATTAGAAATTTTGGCTAGGTGCTGACTGAGACTGTTGTGAATAGGATACCTAGGACAAGACTTGGACAAAGGACTTTCTCGCTCAATGATTTCAAGTAAGACGGTTGACACAAGACGATAGCCACTAGTAAGGGTAGTTGATACTTGTCTTACTGTGCAGGGACTAGTCATGCAACGAGACTACTAGCAAGGTTCTGTGACCTACTAGGCTTATGTGAATTCACAAAGGATACGAAAAAGGGACCTATGTTAGACTGATATGGAATAAACTAAATTTGGGACAAGAGAGGTTTTGACAGAAGGTGAATGGGACGACGGATGAAAGAGAGATACTTGGGTGAAACAGGTGAAGATTGACTGCAAGGTTGAATATGATCTCAGAATGCGAAGTTAGGTTGAAATGGGTACTCAAAGCAGGTAAAATTGTTTCCTTAAAAATAGTGCAAGTACTCACTATTGCAGATGCGCTGAAACAGATACGCAGCAGAAATGAACATATGCACCAAAAGTCATAGTATATGCGTCGTACTGGTAGAAAATGTATGCGCAGCAACAGTCTGTATATGCGCAACAGGTCTAAATAAATGCTCAGCTAGTCGGCACAAATGCGCAAGAAGAAAGAATGGATGCGCAACTCTAATTTTTTTGCAAATTTTTGAAGTTTTTCTATTGTTTTTGGTATTTTTCGTTGAAAAAAAGGTCTTCTTGATCTGATTTTATGAATTAACAGCAAGAACACATAGCAAGCACAAAGAATATTTTATAGTTTTTTATTATTTTTGTAGTTTTTTCTGACTCTATTTTGGATTAATAGGAACAAAAGCAAGCACAAAGATCCTAGGCTAGAAATGGATTACAAGGGTTTTTGGCCATTAGAACAAGGGGTATTTAATGCGAGCAACCGTTCAAGTGGTTACACATGCGGCGGCACTACTCTCTGTTATGGAGTCTCCCAACCTCAAAGGGTTGCGCCTTAGAGGGTTTTGGGGGAGGTTGGCCGTCAGTGTAACATAGCAGCACTTGTTGCAGGAGGTTTTCACCTCAAGCACTTTTATTTTAAGTGGATTGGTAGGGCTTGGCTTCTAGCCTATTTCCACTCAGGGTCGTTCCCACTAGGACAAGCGTGCATCCAAGGGCAAGCCCCTCTTAAAGGTTAAACAAATGGAATAACAAGTCTGGCACTCTGATCACCCAGTAAAGGGGAGAGCATAAGCCTATTGTCATTCGTCAAGCACAGAAAACACTGATTAATCCAACCTATTTAAAAATAGAAGAACTAAATGGGCTAGTCTACTTGGGCAAGCACAGAACTTTGAAGTGATTTAGCAAGATAGCATTTATTCAGTTTTTAACCTAGAAATCAATGATGAGTTTAGTTTTAATCCACGTAGCACGAATAGTTAACTTTGAAATTTTGGTCAAACGAGATAGCAGTAGTTCAATTTTAACCCAGAAATCAGTGATGAGTTCAGTTTTAATCCACGTAGCATGAATAGTTAACTTTGAAATTTTGGTCAAACGAGATAGCAGTAGTTCAATTTTAACCCAAAAATCAATGATGAGTTTAGTTTTAATACCAGATAGCAATAACTTGGAAAGGATAGCACTATTGCAATGCAAGACAAATAATGATCCAATTACTTCTTTCCTAATTAGAGCTATGTGAGGATTTGAATGAATATTAGTTTTACTATCCCTTTAGAAAGTGAAGTGTGAACTATCAAAATGCAACTATATGGAACTAAACCTGAACCTATCCTTCAAAACAGCTCCAGAAAACACCTGCGAAGATGTTAGCGTTAGCAAACTTTCTCAGAAAAGTACTAAAATCATTGCCCTCTACAGAAGCACAGCTTCAATGACTAAATGCGCAGAAATAGTCAACAGAAGCGCAGCAAGAATAAATGCGCCGTAACAGTGCACAAAAGCGCAGCAATAAAGAACAGAAACGCAGAAATAACGAATGCTCCGTAACAGTGTGCAAAAGCGCAACAATAAAGAATAGAAGTGCAGAAATAACGAATGCGCCGTAACAGTGAACAAAAGTGCAGTATCAAAGCACAGATGCGCAGGAATAACAAATGCACCGTAGAAGTGGGTATATGTGCCGCAGAAATGTTTAAATGCGCCGTAAGATTATAAGCGTCGGAACAGGGGACAGAAGCGCCATGGAAATGTTCAAATGCGCCGAAGTAGCCTGTGCGTGACCTGTACAGAACCTGTCTTAAAAAAAGCTTAGATTTTGATGAGATAAAGGGGCAAAGGCCCCACGGTGGGCACCAAAAATGTTAGGGTAAAATGTGGATTAATCAATTTAACAATAATAAACCCAAACATCAATAGAATAATGAAATCAAGAAAGATTGAATGAAATGAAGCAATGAACAATACAGTGCAAACCTTCCTTGAATCAAAGCTTCTATTGTTTGCCTATTAAAACTGTCCTTGCTGATATGAAGTAGGCCCTCAGTGAGTACACTCTTTTTGCTGTGTTATAGGATGTCGGTAGTAAATGGCTATATTGATGAATAATGCTGTGAAGTAGAGCTTCAAAGCAAATGGTGATCTCAGGTAGATTGTATTAGGGGTGCCAAAGGCGCGCTGTTGAATTTCTGTAGAGTAACAATACAAATAACTTGGATGATTAGAATGGGAGGATGAGGTTTCTTTTATAGACTCAGAAGAATGAGAATCAACGGCTGAGAAGAAGTGTGATGATCAATGGTTGAGAATGGTTGAGGAATGTGCAACCAGTAGAAATATGACAAGTGTTTCACCTCCATCATGAAAGAGGGAATTTGACAACATTGATTGGAGAGTTAACTCCTTTAACTAATTAGTTAATAGACTTGATTAGTCAGTTGGAAGAATGGATTATGGAATTGACTGAATTGATTGAGGGATTAACTCAATTGACTAGTTAGTTAACACTTTGATTGATTAGTTAACTAACTTTGATTAGAGAAGAAATAGGACATGTGGATGAGGGATAATTAGGTAATTAAATAATTAATATATTTAATTACATGTGCAACAGGGTGAGGTGGACAAGATGAGGTGGAAAAGTGAGGTGTACGGGTGAGGTGGATTTTTGAAATTAGAACTTAGGATGGAGGGATTTAGGATTAATTAAATAATGTAGGATTATTTAATTATGTGAGACATTAGAAGAATTTAGGGAATTTAATTAAATAAATTGATTTTATTTAATTATGGGATAGTGAACTAATTAAATAAATTTAGAATATTTATTTAATTGATAGAAGAATGGAATAAATATTTAAAATATTTATTTAGAATGAATTGTGTCATTTTTAGGTGTATACAAGATCAAATCAAAGAGGCAAGTATTCATCCTTTCCATTCATATGAGCTAATTCTTTCAAATTAGATTGAAATTACAAGTGATCATAGGACAACAGATATAAATCAGGACATCAGGAGCATCAGCCAAAGATACATCATTGCAAGAGGATGCCTAATAAGAGATATAGTTGTCAAAGAGCTAAAAAAGTAGGTACAGCTTATTGTTGTACCCACAGAGTAGTTTTCAGCCCCAGAACACCAAAATCAGATCATCTTTCTACCTCATAATAGAAGTATACACGATCAGGTTCATATGGTGAGTCAGTTTGTCTTCATTTTTTATGAAGCATTGCAACAATTTATTGAGTATCTTCTTGTGCTTCATCTAATTTTAGCTGCCCATAAGCATGCGAATCAGTGTCCCTTGTTGAGAAAGGGTAGCTATTTCAACCAAATAGTTAATGATTTGTTTGACCAGCACCTTTGGCTGGTTAGAGTAGGGTAGAGTAGAATTTCAGTTCAGTATTTCATTTCCACGAAGTGCTTTTGTGCATTTTTTGCCAACTATGTCTTAAACAAGCCAGAATAGTTCTAGTTTTAGTTTTGTTGCTGCTGTAAGTTTTCTAACAGTTTGAGTTGTAGAAAGTTCTTCAAAGTTCAAGGTAGAAAATGACTCATGTGCCCAATGGAATTGCAAGGCTACTAGTCCTAAGTTGCTTAGCATGCAAACATCTTTAAGAGGTAAGAAATGCCAGTAGAAACCTAAAGATTCAATGCTCACCTTGTTCTTGCCTTCCTTTTGCATAGAAAAGATGAAGATTCGACCAACTGAAGCCAAGAAAGTGAAGGAGAAAGCTTGAATTGAAACCCTAGATCGACTGAAGGTTTGAAGTTGCAGAGCTGAAAGAGTAAAATGCCAAATGAAAATGAGGATATCTTTTAGGTTTTCTCATCGCTTTTGTTCAATGAATGCTTATGTTTCTTTCTTTTCCTTTTTTGACTTCACAAAAGACACATTATTACCTTATCTGAATAACCGTGGTCAAGACATCAAAATTGAAGATACCTAGTGATCATTATTTAGAGGAGCCGACCAATATGGTTTGCATGTGATTATTTGTTAAAGTCAAAGGTGGTCGACATCATGAGGAGATAAGGCTTATGCCTTGTAAAAGTTTTAAAACCTTTATTTCCTATATGGTCGAGATACTTCAAACTCATGCATGGTCGAGATATGTACCTTTGTCATTTTCTACAAACATTCAAAGGTCAAGGTTTGTTCTTCATAGTGCATGGTGATCAACAAGGTGGCCGAATAGAGTCAAGGGGTCAACATGACTTATGCATTTCTTAATGCATTGAGTGCCAAAGATGAAATATATATGAAGATAAGATAATGCATGCAAGGTGGTAAGATTGTGGATAAGGTAAGTTTTGCAAGGTGGCAGAACATGTGAAGACAAGATATGCATGCAAGAGGATGACATTGTGAATAGGGTTGATTTTTGGCATGATGGAATTTGTATAGAAAGACAAGTGGTATTTTTGCAAGGCATGAAGACACAAGGCAGGGTATATTATTTTTGCCATAGTGCATATGGAGTAATAAGGAGTATCTTTTATGCCTAGGTATTTTGTGATGCATTTTTCTTATCCTTGATATTGTAAATGGAATAATAAGGGTGATATATTTTTTTTGTCTTAGTTCATGTATCATGCAACTAGGAGTTTTCTTGCATGAAGACATAAAGAGATTTTTGTTTTTTCTTAAAGTCCTATTTTTGCTCAAATCATGCAATTTGTGTAAATTAGGCAAGCGTAATTGGAGAGATAAGGTGTTTATTTTCTTTCATCTATCATGCATGTTTTTACAACTAAATCAATGTAAATAAATAATAAAGTAATATTCTACAAATTACTTTAATATTTTTCACAAGTTGTAAAATCATAAAAATAATGCAAAATGTAACTAATAGTAAAGTAATTATTACTTAATTAATTTATTATTCACTCACATCAATTTTGCAATGAAAAATCAAGTAAAATAGATGAGTTGAGTTAACTGAGGCTATTTGGGGACTTTTTACATGATTTTGGGGGCAATTTGAGGAGTTTTGGTCAACTTCTTGGTCAAACATATGGAGAAGATCAACTTGGAGCTATTTTTGCTCAATTTGGGGTAGTTTGGACCCTTATTTTTTGAGATTTCTTGGTTTGCTCCTGGATCACTTTGGAGAGATTATTTTTAGAGAGGGAGTTAGCTGCAATTCTATTTTTCATGCCTCTTGGAGAGTGCAAGCTATATATTATGAAGGAAAACTTAGTTTTTGCTAGTTTTGGCATTCTTTTCTCTTTACACATTGAAAGACAAGAGGTCTTGTAACTTATTTTTTGAGTTTTTGCCTTTTTGATCTTTACACTTTGAGAGAGAAGGAGGTTTTGTAACTCATTGATTATAGATTTTATAGAGATTACAATAGGCTACAGGTTCAATTTTTGTCTCTCATGCAATATTTTCCTTTATTTTTCATTGAAATCAAATGTTTTCCTTTCCATTAATGCTACTTGTATGGATGATTTGATGAAATTTTAATGTGTTTAAATATCAAAACCTTTAAAATTATTGTCTCATTCTTACTTGCAAGTGTTAAGCATAGTGATATCACAGGTCTTAGGTTGTGTTACTGAAATCTTTTCTTTCATATTGTGAAAAAACACTTTTCCTTCATAAAGAAGATAATTTCTAGCCTTCCTTAGAAATATTTTTGTGATTATTTTGCCAAAACTAGATTGTGTGGATAAGATTTCTGAGATCTATTGTGAGACAGATTTGCAAGTTTTCCATCATTACTAGGTGCATCACCAAATTTTTACAATTTTTATTACCTTAGAGATTCCTTCTTACTCTTTTCAAAACCAAAAAACCATACTTTCAAATTGAACATTTTAAGGGAACCAGCCCATAATCTGGAGGTTCAAATTCATTATAGGTCACCCATAGCCTTAGTTTGTCCCCATGTTTCGAAGGATTACAGAGTTTCACAACTTTGCATAAGGGTACAATCCTCATTGACAACAGTTTTTGGCACGCCTGTTGGGACCTTGAACTAATTTTTAGTTCAAAAAGAACTTATTATTGCTGTTGTTTTGGTATGATCAGCAATTATTACAGCCTTTCAGAGGTTTTTATTTCAAAATACCTGGCGAATCTATCTTTCTGGTTTTAATAGATTAGATTTTTGCAGCCTATGAGAAAAGTATCACAAGATTAGGTTTTAGTTGTTTTCTAGCTTTTGAATGAGTAAGCATGTCTACTTTTCATGGGAACATGTCATATCATCCATCATATCATGAACATACTGCTAATCCTCCATCTTATCAGTCATATCAAATCATCCATGCTGTTGTTTTTATCCCTACTTCCTTTGATTTACAAAGAAACCAGCATGCACAGTACTCTTACCACCCACCCAACCTTGCTCAGCCTTCATATCAACATTTATATGTCCAAAATCAGCCCCAAAAGGTTAGGGATATGAAGTATAGCATGAGTGGCATCGGTGACACAATGTTAGAAGTCACAAGGAACCTAGAAGAGTTCAAGAGGCAGTAAGAATATGAGCAGCAACACGAGGAGCTAGATTATCAAGCCTATCTTCATGAGCAGGAATTGGAGGCATAGAGGATACAGTTTGAAGAAGGTCTCAAAAGGGAGATAGTAGCAAAAGAGGAGCAGATGAAGTTTTATCTTGCACAAGTACAAAGGCAAGCAATCCAGATAGCTGCATTCATTCCAGATCAGCCTATTCAGAATGAGGTTAGTATGTATCAAATTCCAAGTTTTAAGAATAGTGAGCTTCCTAATCCTCCTGAGGTCAAGATCCCAAACTTTAGAAACCCTTTACCTTTAACAGAGCCTATGTTGGAACAGTTTGAATCTATTATTCCTCGTGACTAGCCACTTCAGGAGCTAGAAACTAAAGAAAATCTCAAGTTTCCCTATCAGATGAATCTAATTGTCCTATCATTATTTGCCTTTATAAGGATGGACCTATTGTCTTTCAAGAAAACCCACTCATCATGAAGAAAGCTAGGAAAGTAAATTTATTGCATACAACTATGGAGCATTACCGATTAGAACAATAAAAGATTGAAAAAGAGCAAAAGGTTTTAGAGCCCGAGCCTATTAGGATTCCAAGTTTCAATCTAGCAGCTGAAGTTGCTACTGTTTTTACTGTGTTCCTAGCTAAAAGTAATTATAATGCATATGATGTGGAGAAAGGGGTCACTGTTACTCCAAATCCTTTACATTTTGAATCATTTAAAAAGTTCTCTAATGCTGTTCACAAGATAAATGAAAGTAGGATACAAAGATTGGCAGGGCAAAATATTCAATTGCAAAGATAGGTTTCCTAGATTCTGATGGAGAACAAACCAGACAAAGAGGAAGATGTGGTTTCTCTGTTTGATCAAGTGCTTTCTTTTGTCGATCAAGATGAAGATATCATACAAGTGCCCAAAATACCAGCTAATTTGAGACAACTAGATGATATTGCAGAACATGATCTACCTCTGGTCCATAAAGACCAGGATGAGGTTGAGGCCTCAGTTCAGCTAGAAGAGCAAAAGGACAATCCCATTTTGGAGACTAACAATCTTGTTTTGCATGAACATAGGATTGAATACCAAGCTAAACATGAAACTAAATCAAATGCTATTCTCTATGAGAATAAGATATCTTATTTGTTCTTAGAGCAACCAAGTACACTAATTGAAGATTTTTAATCTTTTCAAGATAACTCTATATCTGATTATCAAGATCCTGACTGTTCAGCTTGTAGGGAGCTTACTAATTTGCTAGATTCTTGTAGTGATCAAGAGCTTGAGCCAGTAAATGATGAGTATAACAAGGTAAATCAAGTTTCTAAACTTTTGCCTTTTGCATTTGAACAATATGAGGCTAATCAGTTTGAGGACAACAAGGAAAGTGTGTAGGTGGAACATCAAAGGTATGCAATTCATATAGTTGCAGTGCAAAATTATCAGTTAAATGAGAGCATGTTTTCAAGCATTATAGAGGACTTTAGTTCTAACATTGATAATGATCTAATACCATGTGAATCAACAGTGTGTGATCAACAAGATCAAATCAAAGAGGCAAGTATTCATCCTTTTCATTCATATGAGCTAATTCTTTCAAATCAGATTGAAATTACAAGTGATCATAAGACAACAAATATAAATCAGGACATCATAAGCATTAGCCAAGGATACATCATTGCAAGAGGATGCCCAATTAGAGATATTATTGTCAAAGAGCTAAAATAGTAGGTACAAATTGTTGTTGTACCCATAGAGCATTTTTCAGCCCCAGAACACCAAAATCAGATCATCATTCTACCTCATAACAGAAGTATACATGATCAAGTTCATATGGTGAGTCAGTTTGTCTGCATTTTTTATGAAGCATTGCAGCAATTTATTGAGTATCTTCATGTGCTTCATCTAATTTTAGTTGCCCATAAGCATGCAAATCAGTGTCCCTTGTTGAGAAAGGGTAGCTATTTCAACCAAATAGTTAATGGATTTGTTTGACCGGCACCTTTGGCTAGTTAGAGTAGGGTAGAGTAGAATTTCGGCTCAGTATTTCGTTTCCAAGAAGTGCTTTTGTGCATTTTTTGCCAGCTATGTCTTAAACAAGCCAGAATAGTTCCAGTTTTAGTTTTGTTGCTGCTGTAAGTTTTCTATTAGTTTGAGTTGCAAATTTTTTTTCAAAGTTCAAGGTAGAAAATGACTCATGTGCCCAATGAAATTACAAGGCTACTGGTCCTAAGTTGTTTAGCAGGCAAACACCCCTGAGAGGTCACCAGAAATCTTACTAAATTTTGTTCGCACTAAATTTAGTTGGACCTAATTTGCAGTTGTTTCAGAAGGAGTAAAAGAAAATTTTTAAGTTATTGCAATCAGTGAATATTTGATGTCTTGACAAGAGGAAAACAATGATCAATTGTCATGATAATCCAACAATCCAATTAGAACTATCAAATCATCATGACAAGTGAATTTCAAATGTCAAGAAATCAAATAGACAATGAGAGACAGTTGATCTAATTGTTTTTATCTTTCAGAGTTATAAGACAATTTGATTATTCAAATGATCATAATCGAAAGCAAGAAAGAAAGGTATTCATTTGAACTATCATTTCATATCATATTTGGAACATACATTCAGTTTTAGCTATTCTATCCTATGCATTGATTAAAAAGAAACATACATAAATCAAATGCATAAGGTAAATTAACTGATCATATTTAAAAGAAGTGTTTAAATGTGTCCCACACAAGCCGTGGGAGTGACTAAACTGAGCAATGCAGACATATGCAAGCTATAGATCTGATTATAAAAGGAAATAGAAAGAACACACAAGACTATTAAATATTCATCATTGCCTGAAAGCAAGGTTGATGTCCTTTGTTGATGGTTGATCTTTATATCTTCATTTTCAGCTCCAGTCATATCAACTTAGCATGCAAAAATTTGGGGAAGATCCTGTTAGAGCTCCAGATATTTAACACTATCATATGCTTTTATCAAACAGACATATCAACTTGCCATATCATGCATTTCATATGAAGGAATCAAATCAAGCATGTGCCATAAATCAGAACATCATGAGGAAGATCAGTCAACTCCATAAGGTATGTTTTTATGCTAACTTGTTTGTTCACTGTGTAGGTATAGGAAAAGTAATGTTTTTGATTTGAAGACATTGAAACATGTGGAGAAAATGTGGCTCCCACAAGGATTGAGCCCAGCATGTTTCCCTTTTCTATTCATTTGAAAAGGATATCAGAATGAAAGACATGATGCATCATTTAAGATATATCATGCATCATAAAATTAACTTGTAGAAGAGTGTGTCATCATGATAAAAATAAAAGGCCCAGTTGCTCCTATAAACTACGTTCACTTTGATAATAGTTTGATTAAATCAAATTAGACATATTCAAATTACCTCATTATAGATCACAAAGAGATCAGTGTTTCAGAATCAACTTGCCAATATGCAAAATACAGAAATACAACTATGAAAAGGTACTTTTCTTTATTTCTACTATCATTGGAATGCCTTACTACTGTCATATTTCATGCTACAGTCATCTAAATAGGTCAAACTTTGTAAGATCAGACATTAAGAGGTCTTGGAAACATACAAAATGTAATGGAGAATCAAATGAATGGATCTTCGTCATGGTTGTCATAAGTAATCAGACAGCAGCATCATAAAGACAGACTTGTGATTAAGCAGAGTATCAATTGAAAAAATGCAAAGATAGTATTAGGCTAATCCCTATCTGTAGCTATTCATAATGAACATAACTCACAAGTACAATTGTGACATAAATGATAATTTACAATTGAGGTTCACTTTTGATCATTGATATGATGCATAGTAATTTCTACCATTTCTGAACTAATGATATGCTACAATCAGCAGTCATATGATACAAATATGATACAATAAGAGTGGAGAATAATTTGCCAATAGTCTTGATACATAGGCAATTCATGATTGAGATTTATATACATAATGAACAACTACAAATTAGTGTGAACAACTTATACATTCAATGTTCAAGGATCAAATGACAATATCAGATAATCAAGTGAATGAGACAAGTACATGTTACAAGTTTAGACAGATACAGGTGGGCAATCATCCATGAAGTGCACAAATAAGAATAGCTGACAAGTGGCAGCCATACAGGAGATCAAAATGTTAAGCTATAGGTGAAGATAAGAGAAGAAAAATATGCCTTTAAAATGTTAAAACCTTGTATTATGTGATGCCATGACAGTGACAGAAGGAGGCTTGTATACAAAAGTGGATAAAATTCTTGTTTCAATTTTTATCTATTGATGAAGAAAAATACACGGTGCAGGAAATGACAAAGTCACAGAGAGGGTTTTATGCATTGTGAAACCCATGTCAATTTCTTTGAAACCCTCTTCGTATTTTCAAAGCCCTCTTTCTGTTTTATATTTACAGTCAAGAGAGAGTGAAATAGTTCATATACTGCCATAATCGTGCCAGGAAAAAGTATTTTAATGCTAAAATGTAATACTCATCTGCATATGATAAAACCCTTGTTTCTTTTCTGGTTATAGTCAAAGTAAGAGTTACAGAAAATGAAGCTGGCCGTGGTCAATAAGACTTGTTTGAAAGAAATAATGATTAAACCCTTGTCATAAAATCTCAAACCCTCAAACGTTTTGCACTTAAAGTCAAGAAAAATCTATGCACAGTCACGGCTACAACAGAGAATTCATTTTTTTGCAAGAAAATGAGATACCCACTGCACCAGGCCAAAGACCCATATCTTCTTCTTGTCACAGAAAAAAGAAAATTATACATGGGTAAGCTAAATAGAAGAAGAAATATGAATCTCACCTTGTTGTTTGCAGAAGAAAGAAGATACCATGGCTGCGACCTCATTTTTTGAGGGCTTCTTTTAGTCATAGTTGAAAAGATAAAGATACAGAGAAACAAAATATTTGACAAGAAAAACACAATGTATGCACAAGCTCGTGGCCACGACCATTGAAAGGTGAGAAGCTACAGAAGGAAGTAAGAAATGCCAGTGGAAACCAAAAGATTCAGTGCTCACCTTGTTCCTACCTTCTTTTTGCATAGAAAAGCTGAAGATTTGACCAACTGAAGCCAAGAAAGTGAAGGAGAAAGCTTGAATTGAAACCCTAGGTGAGCTGAAGGTTTGAAGTTGCAGAGATGAAAGAGTGAAATGCCAAATGAAAATGAGATATCTTTTAGGTTTTCTCATCGCTTTTGTTCAATGAATACTCATGTTTCTTTCTTTTCCTTTTTTGACTTCACAAAAGACACATTATTACCTTATCTGAATAATCGTGGTTAAGACTTCAAAATTGAAGATACCTAGTGATCATTATTCGGAGGAGCCAACCAATATGGTTTGCATGTGATTATTTGTTAAAGTAAAAGGTGGTCGACATCATGAGGAGATAAGGCTTATGCCTTGTAAAAAATTTCAAACCTTTATTTCCTATATGGTCGGATACTTCAAACTCATGCATGGTCGAGATATGTACCTTTGTCATTTTTTGCAAACATTCAAAGGTCAAGGTTTCTTCTTCATAGTGCATGGTGATCAACAAGGTGGCCTGTAACATCCATGTTCTAAAAACATAGTAAAAACCAAAAAAATTCACCGTAAAGTAAATTTACAAGGTAAAAATGAGATAGAGAAATTTTTCTTTTATTTAACATATAGTCGAGTAACTACAATTACAAGATATCTCAATACAATCAACCTTATTGTCTTTCTCAAGTACAATGTTTACAAAAGTAAATCAATTATAAATACCTGAATCAAATAATGTTTTACTTAGTCTCAAGAAACACAAGTCTCGAAGATATACTACATCCAAAAATTTGACATCTTTATCGCAAGCCTCGGCATGTCTTTTGCAAGAGAGAGAGAGAGAGAATCTTCCCAGTGATTTACCTCCAACCACAGACAAGTGGTCTCCCACACATGTTCCACATAGGAAGTGGCCCTACCCTTCATGAGAAGTATAGACCAAGGTGACCAGTGGTAATTTGCCTCTCCGAGTACATAGTGTTGTATCTTACACAACTCTATCTATCATACAACCCTAGATACCCTCTAGCTAAGTATGATTCCCGATAAGATGTGCAATCCAGATACAGTGAATTGACAATGCATGCAGAGACATATGCATTACGATGGCCATAGTTTCAATATAAATTGATGTTCACAATGAACGTTGTCGTAATGTTCACCCACCCCAACTTGATTTGGATACTATCATATTCCTATAGTTCGACTTGGTCAATTATGTTTAACTTGAGAAGTTATGACGATTTCAACAATTTAGTCTTCCCGACCCAATACATGTTTTCTGTCTCTGTCTAAAATCCATAGACCTATCAACTTTCTTTCTTTACGAGGACTCTCATTGCATCATTGCAATATTTGAGGTCCACGACTTATTGTCTCATAAGAAAAATATATAGATTAATTACGACTAAGATGATAACCTTACCCAGGTTAAGCATTATAGTCTAGGAATCTAATTCCCTTCTTGTAAGTAAGACTAATTACACATAGTCAGAGCACATGACCTTCAATCACGATCTAAAAATGATCTCAATGCCTTAGTATAAAAATCACCATATCTAGGTTAAATTAAGATTCAATTGATGAGTTTTGCCTAACTCAAACCTAGTCTTTCTGACTTAGGTGAATTCATAAGAACTATCATTGCTCTATTAACATTATGGAATGACTATCCATTCTTAGGTATCTCTCTTTGCGACTTTGCAACATTTGAGACTCACCCCTTATCGACAAGTGATAGCTTAAGAGGGGTTGTGTCCAATAAGGTGTAAAACACTTTATGATTGACTAACCATTACTAGTACCTCTTGCATACTTGCAAAACTTGAGGCTTAGACTTGTATTTCAAATTGACTTGTATCCTAACAAAATAGTTTTCCCTTACCTAAGGTTAAACATTATCGTCTATAAAAAATCTCTTTCAATAAGACAAAGAAACATTACTATTCAAGGTTCTTGACCTCTATTGTCCACCCTCATAAAATAGTTAAAAGGGGTTATATCCATGAAGGTGTCTTCAAATAATCTTTAACCCTTTTGGTTAAACTAGGGTTTTATTTTACCCTTGATAATCAAAATATTCCTATCTCAATACGATAGATTTACAAGCATATTTATTCTAGGAAGTAAGGTTATCCTATGGAAGAGATTATTCCCTAGTCTTTCCTGATTACGAAGGCATTAAATTTCTTGAACCAAGATAGTTATTTATACAAGTATATCCTTAGATTAACCTAAACCAAAGGTTTTATATAGTTTTAAACTTTGACTAAGTTTGGTTGATTTAAAAGACGATGATCTAGTTCCATTCGATAACTGAAAGAATTCCATGTTTAGGTTTCTCTCTATTTTAACTCAAATTAGCCATGTCAAAAACAATAATGTTCAAGTGTTTCCATCTAAACTTGAAGTAGGAAAACATCTCATATGATACACCCTTAAAAGTAAAGTATACTCATAATTATAAGACTTAATGTTTAGAAGTAAAGTATCCTCTTATGATAAAAGAATATTATTCCAATAATATCCTAATATATATAACTTCTACATTTCTAAATTATATTGTTTTAAACGGAAACCTCCGACATAAAGAAATACATAGACATGCATATAAATTGTTTATATATAAATAAACTTATCATTTATCTACTTTTGACCATCGAATTCCTAGGCTAGCCGTCATTCACTCGGCCATAATATACATTATGACTGTCAACCTAAAAGAGATCGAACCATTGATTCTAACTCAGTCATAAAATATTCCAATAACAATAAATCCGTAACGTTTCTTATGACTAAATCCAGAATGGAGTCTTTTTAGGAAACAATAGATAGACAGATGGGGCCTTTGTGATGAGAAATTGCGAGAGTAAGATTGTTTAAACATTATGAGGTATAAAGAACATTTCTTAGAGAATAAAGGTCTTAGAAGGAGATTAAAACGTGCAGATTAACCATGGTTTTTAGCTGTGATACTCAGTTAGTGTGTAAGACTTTCATAGTGAGTTTGTACAATTTAGAAGTGTCACCGTTAGTGGAGTTCAACCATCCAAACTAGTTTAAATCTTTCATGCTTTATAACATCCAAGCATAGATTATGTGGGCACATGGAATAGATATCCATGGTTATAATCATCATTGGGTTGGTGTTTGAATAATCTTTGAGAGTGCATATAGTATACAATCTGTAGAAAAGAGAGATTATACTGAGAAACTTAGACTATTATTTAGGAACCCTACCAATCCATAAAACCGTAATGATTTCACTATTGTCTATGTTTCATCAAAGGTACTATTGGTAAAGATCACGGTGTAAGTAACTCTCACTAAACCTTCCTTCAAGACTCATTGCTGTTTCTCCTACCAGTCAACTCTTGATTCATTTCACCACCATAAAAATCATTATACCTATCTAACAGAAATTGCAAGAGATTTAAGCTTTGGCTTATTATGACGTCGACCTTTGCAATGTTTCAAAGTTTGAATGAAACTAACTTACAACTCAATTAACAAAACTAAGAAATCACTTCAAATAAAGAGAGAACTTGTTTCAGACACTTCTTAAAGTCTTATGATGGCTGTGCCCATCCACCGTGGGCCCTAGCTTACACAGTGGCTTGCTTATTCCTACATACTATGTTTCTTACTCTCCCCTCCACTTGGATGCTCATTGCTCCAAATCTTCTCTTTTCTGATTCTCATCCCCCATTTTCTCCCCCCACCGCCATCCTCCTATAACACCCCCGCTACTACCAAGGAGTAGCCGACTACCACTCACGACCATGCCTAAACAAAAGGATTCCCGCCCTCTCAGCATAACATCCTCCTTCAAAAATGGCCACTACAAGAATACGGTTACCCTCTTCACTTAGTTAGCGGTTACTCTCCATGATGGAGTTCTCAACTTAACGAAGTGGCGGCTTCCAGATTTAGCCATTTGACCCACTACTCAGAACTGTTAATCTGATATGACAAATGCAAACATGACTCCTATACAAAAGTGACCACTCTCCATAAGGAGCTCCACTACGTGATGTGGCGGTTGATAGACATAACAACCTAACCACTACACAAGAAGAAGACTTCGATACCATGTAATTTTCTAATACACAGAAAGTGGAGTGCAACTCTTGCGGTGGCAGACTATAGTTGAGCAATACGTTCCACTACTCATATTCGTTCATGAGTATGAAACAAGTGTATAATAAAAGAAATGAATAAACTGATGACCCACTCTAAAGGGTGAAAGCTTCAAAGGAAAATAAATTGTTTCAAAATTCAAGACATCAACAATAAAGACTTGAATGAACTCCAACTATTATCCGATTTCTGACATCGTATAGAATATAGAAGTATCTCACCGACTACTAAATATAACTTATATACTTAGAATATTCCTTTATAATTTGACACATCTCGGTCTTAAATTCAACATCCATCGACTTTCACAAAAGGAGTTTACAACATATGCTAGAAGCGCTTTACGACGATAATGACGATTTGGGTGCCAACGCAGAACCAGACTCGTGATTTTGTTTAGCTATCCCATAGCTATGAAAAAGCTTTACCTGATTTTGTTAAAAACTCCTCTATTTGTCTCATTTTGATCACTAAGGATTACAGATGGTGTGAATGGGTCGAGTTTACCTCTCCATCACAATCCGTCGACAATATTCACGTCATCGAACTTGATGAGGACATCTTGACTTTAAGAAGCGACAGTAAAACCTCAAGTGACTCGAGAAGAATAACACAACCATTTTACGTCTATGACATTGTTTACTTTACAAACGACTATGTCAACTCACCATCGACTTGACTAGATGATAATCTAGATATTGACTACCTGTCGATTAGATTCAAAAGTAACTAGCAAGACAAGACTTACCTCATATGACTCATTGGTTCACATTATCGTTTAACACTAAACTCGTTTGGCAAATAGACCACTCGTAATCCAAGGTCTATATCTCTCTTCTTGAAAGATACTCTCTCTCTTCTCTGAGAGTCGATAACTTGTAATCCTGTTTCACTTGTCATCAAACAATATGTAATCAGTGCATCATTATTCAATTAATTCAACTAGTAAATCAAACCTCATAATACAATTATTAAATCAACAATAACATAATCATTTTCATGATTTCATAAATGATATTCAATATAATTCCATGTCATATCCTGTCATAAATCTATAACATCACAACAAATTTACTTATGCCCAAGTAAAATGTAAAAGTATAGCAAGTCAGAAATTAGGGATGTAACATGGCCGAATAGAGTCAAGGGGTCAACATGACTTATGCATTTCTTAATGCATTGAGTGCCAAAGGTGAAATATATATGAAGATAAGATAATGCATGCAAGGTGTTAAGATTGTGGATAAGGTAAGTTTTGCAAGGTGGCAGAACATGTGAAGACAAGATATGCATGAAAGAGGATGGCATTGTGAATAGGGTTGTTTTTTGGCATGATGACGTTTGTATAGAAAGACAAGTGGTATTTTTGCAAGGCATGAAGACATAAGGCAGTGTATATTATTTTTGCCTTAGTGCATATGGAGTAATAAGGAGTATCTTTTATGCCTAGGTATTTTGTGATGCATTTTTCTTATCCTTGATATTCTAAATTGAGTAATAAGGGTGATATATTTTTTTTGCCTTAGTTCATGTATCATGCAACTAGGAGTTTTCTTGCATGAAGACATAAAGAGATTTTTGTTTTCTCTTAAAGTCCTATTTTTGCTCAAATCATGCAATTTGTGCAAATTAGGCAAGTGTAATTGGAGAGATAAGGTGTTTATTTTCTTCCATCTGTCATGCATGTTGTAAAAGAATGAATAATAAAGGAATATTCTACAAATTACTTTATTATTTTTCACAAGTTGTAAAATCATAAAAATAATGCAAAATGTAACTAATAGTAAAGTAATTATTACTTAATTACTTTATTATTCACTCACATCAATTTTGCAATGCAAAATCATGCAAAATAGATGAGTTAAGTCAGCTGAGGCTATTTGGGGACTTTTTGCATGATTTTAGGGGCAATTTGAGGAGTTTTGGTCAACTTCCTGGTCAAACATATGGAGAAGATCAACTTGGAGCTATTTTTGCTCAATTTGGGGCAGTTTGGACCCTTATTTTTAGGGATTTCTTGGTTTTCTCGTGGATCACTTTGGAGAGATTATTTTTAGAGATGTAGTTAGCCACAGTGTTATTTTTCATGCCTCTTGGAGAGAGCAAGCTATATATTGTAAAGGAAAACTTAGTTTTTGCTAGTTCTTGCATTCGTTTCTCTTTACACATTGAAAGACAAGAGGTTGTGTAACTCATTTTTTGAGTTCTTGCCTTTTTGATCTTTACACTTTGAGAGAGAAAGATATTTTGTAACTCATTGATTATAGATTTTATAGATATTACATCAGGTTATAGGTTCCATTTTTGTCTCTCATGCAATACTTTCCTTTATTTTTCATTGAAATTAAATGTTTGTCTTTCCATTAATGCTACTTGTATGGATGATTTGATGAAATTTTAATTTGTTTAAATATCTCGTTCTTACTTGCAAGTCTTAAGCATAGTGATATCACAGGTCCTAGGTTGTGTTACTGAAATCCTTTCTTTCATGTTGTGAAAAATCACTTTTCCTTCATAAAGAAGATAATTTCCAGCCTTCCTTAGAAACATTTTTGTGATTATTTTGCCAAAACTAGATTGTGTGGATAAAATTTTTGAGATCTATTGTGAGTCAGATTTGCAAGTTTTCCATCATTACTAGGTGCATCACCAAATTTTTACAATTTTTATTACCATAGAGATTCCTTCTTACCCTTTTCAAAACCAAAAAATCATACTTTCAAATTGAACATTTTAAGGGAACCAGCCCATAATCTAGTGGTTCAAACTCATTATAGGTCACCCACAGCTTGAGTTTGTCCCCATGTTTCAAAGGATTGCAAAGTTTCACAGCTTTGCATAAGGGTGCAATCATCATCGACAACAGGAACAATCTTTCAGATCTAAGCACAAAGGTTTCAAGAAGCACTACAAGTTGGCACCAGTAAAAAAGAATTCTTTTAAAATTAGGAAAGTCCCTAAATACTTGTTCAAAAGAAACAAGACACCTGGTAAGGGACCTGTAAAATGTTTTATTTTTAAAGGCCCTAATTATGCTATAAATTGTCCACGAAAAACCAATCCAGGGGCAAATATCTATGTTGTGTTCCAAGAACAAGATGTACATAATCATTGGGATATTGTAAATACTTTTGATTGCTCTTTTCAATTTTCTTCTGATCAACTTTTTGAATTAGTTGAGTTTCTCCCTAAGCATTTCTAAATGGGAAAAGAGAAATCTAAAAGAATTTGTTAGCAGATCTATGATGCACCTACTAAAAGCTCCAACGATGCTCCAAGCTCTTCTAGTTCTTCTAAGGATGATAATGACCCTGTTCTTAAGGAGGTTTTAAAGAGAACTATCAAGGATTTGAATTTCAAGATTGATATGGCTAAGGGTAAAGACCCATACAAAATGCCGAGAACAAAAGAAGAAAGATGACAAGTAGCAAAGTAGCAACTTAAAGATATCAAAACTTGGGAAGTTGAAAAAGATGCTATTGAGAAAAGGCTAAAAAATAATAAAGCCTCCACATCCTCCCATGTATATAAATATCCTTCTTGGAAAAATAAACCAAGTATGGATAGAAGACCAAAGCGGGTCTCACCTCCTTTGTCTTCAAAAAAATCATCTAAGAAAGATTCTTTACCCAAATCCCTTGATGCTATCTACTCCAAATTAGATTATCTTGCAGAAGAAATCCAAATTCTTACCTGACAAGTCTATTTGTAGAAAAAAGAGATCACTAGACTTAATTCTGCAATAGGGGAAATTCACTCATTAATTACCAAAGCAGATGATGAAGATTCTATAAGCAGTAGTCCTGGCCCAGATCTTCGAGAACTTGCAAATGCCATGTATCTTACCACTAATTGTTCATACATCTGTATAAATTTCTATTTTCCAGGATATAAGCAAATTCCCATGGATGCATTTTTGGATTCTATCTCTTCTAGAAGTTTTGCAAAGACTAATGCTATTCCTCCAGAGTTTGGAAGCCAAGGCCAGACTTACTAAAAGTTTATGCTATCAATGGAGAATAGATAAACATGGGAAGGTATGCTCAGGATGTGACCATAGAAATACAAGGCATAAAATTTGTCACTGATTTCATTGACTACAATGCATTAGAAGGAGATGTTATGCTTGGTTACTTATTTCTTACTAAGTATGAACTTTTCATCCTAAGACCTCATGAAGTTAGTCTCAGGCATGAAGATGGTCAGATAAAGATTCCTGTTTTGAAGGTAGTAAACTTTAAATTTGAAAAAAGAAAAGATAAACCTTCAAGAAAAGAAATAGCTAATTTGCAAATATAAAAGCTACCAGAGTTGCTTGAGGCTGTAAAAGCAAAATTTGAAAAAGATTGTTGCAGTATGAATCCTCTACAGATTTGGTCCAAAGAACATGAAGAATGTGAAATAAAGTTGAAACCAGAATGACAGTCAATGATTCCATTTGAGCCAACTTATTTAATGAGCCCCACAGAAGTCAAAGAAATGGATGAACATTTAGAAGAATTGTTACAAGGCCATTTCATCTGAGAAAGCAAAAGTCCATTCAACTGCTCAACCTTTTTGGTAAATAAGAGAGCAGAAAGAGAAAGAGGTAAAAAGAGATGTTGTATAAACTATAAGCCTCTAAATTATATAATTCTTCCATCCTATTCCATTTAGTACTGACTTGAAAATGAGTGTAGCATCAAAAAGGATTTTCTCAAAGTTTGACTACAAATCTAGATTTTGGCAAGTCAAAGTCAAAGAAGAAGATAGGTATAAAACTGCTTTCTCAGTTCCTCAAGGTTTGTATGAATGGAATGTGATGTCATTTGGTCTTAAAATTGCTCCTGCATATTTTCAAAGAAGAATGGATAAAGACTTTAGAATTTTAAAGGATTTTTGTGTTGTTTATATAGATGATATTATTGTTTTCTCCAAAGATTCTACTAAGCACTTAAATCATCTTGAACTATTGTATAATTCTATCAGAGATCATGGAATTTGCCTATCTTCCAAGAAGATGGTTATAGGACAAGAAGAAATTGATTTTCTTGGTTTAATTCTTTCTGAAGGAAAAGTTAAACTACATCCCCATATTTTGAAACATATTAATGAATTCCCTAATGTATTAATTGGGGAAAAATAGATACAAAGGTTTATGGGTTGTCTTAATTATGTTTCACCTTTTTATAATGGATTGGCTAAGGATAGAACCAAGATACAGGGACAGTTGAAAGATGAAGCACAAGGATGGACTGAAGAGCTGACTGAGCTAGTCAGGAAAATCAATGAAAAATGTCAACATCTTCCCTCTCTGCATATGCCCAAAGATGGTTATCCATTGATTTTGTACACTGATGCTTCTGATAATATTTGGAGTGATGTCTTGTTATAGGAAATTACTTTAAAAGGAACATAGATCTATGGCTATAGATTAGGCACTTTCACTGATACAAAATGTAGATATACAATATATGAAAAGGAGATTTTGGTTGTCACAAAGGGCATTTAGAAATTTAAGATCTTCCTGAAACCTACACATTTTATTAACAGAACAGATAGCTAGCCCATGAGGTCTCTCCTGAAAAAGAAACCAGACAAAGATTTGGCTCATGGTAGAATAGCAAGATGGTACTTAGACTTTATTAGCTATGATTTTGATATTGAATGGATACAAGGAGATAATAATCCACTGGCAGATAGTCTAACTAGAGAGATGTCAAATTTGGTTGAACCTGCATTTATGATAATTGAACCTACTAAACTCTCTTGAGAGAGGATGGGATGGAAGTATATGAGATGCCAGATGAAGAAGGTAATATAATGTCGGTTCCCCAATTACCTCCTGAAATACTTGATCCTATTCTTCAAGTTTATTTTCTTAACGAATGGCTTGCATCCTATTGTCAGATCATAACATGGTTGACATCACGGCATAGACAGACCTATGTGCTAATCTATTCCAAAAATAGTTGGAGGGAGAAGATCACTAGGAATTGGTTGAAAAGTGGTTTCCATGTCATCAATTCTCCTTTTAAAGGCATAGATTATGTGAGTTATTTCTTCTAGATAAGCCAAGTCTAATTATGTTTGTACTTCTAACAAGGCTAGGAAGAGAACAGGCTCCATGTCATCTATTACAACCTTTAAAAACCAGTTGTGGACCAAAGGATAATATTCTACCCTGGGTAGGTGATAACATCTTGGATTAGCCAAATAATTCATCATTCCTTCTCTGATTGCCCATGAAATATTCCCCTGAATGTAATTAAAAAGTTCTATCATGTCAGTGGTAAGACTCTGTTGTTATAAACGGCGAAGAAATTAGGAAGTATGGTAATACTATTAATGGATCCATACTTAGCACACTTTAACAAATTTCTCTTTGTCTTTACATCCCAATTCATAGGTATCAAAGAAGTAATACAGATATCAAAAGTAAATCCATTCCTGATTGAAAAGGCTAGACTGGCTTCTTCTAGCCCAAAATGTTCCAAATATGCAACCTGGTCATCTAGTTCAAGAATTCCTTTCTCATAGTGTTCTAAAATTTGATTTATCAGTCCTTGAAGCCATTCGTTAAGAAAATAAACTTGAAGAATAGGATCAAGTATTTCAGGAGGTAATTGGGGAACCAACATTATATTACCTTCTTCATCTGGCATCTTGTGTACTTCCATCCCATCCTCTCTCAAGAGAGTTTCAGCAGGTTCAATTATCATAAATGCAGGTTCAGCCAAATTTGACATCTCTCTAGTTAGACTATCTGCCAATGGATTATTATCTCCTTGTATCCATTCAATATCAAAATCATAGCTGATAAAGTCTAAGTACCATCTTTGTATTCTACCATGAGCTAAATCTTTGTCTAGTTTCTTTTTCAGGAGAGACTTCATGGGCTGGCTATCTGTTTTGACAATAAAATGTGCAGGATTTAGGAAGATCTTGAATTTATGAATACCCTTTTTGACAACCAAAATCTCCTTTTCATATATTGTATATCTACATTCTATATCAGTGAAAGTATCTGATCTATATCCACAGATCTATGTTCCTTTTAAAGGATTTTCTTGTAACAAGACAACACTCCAAACATTATCATAAGCACTAGTGTATAAAATCAATGATAACCATCTTTGGGCATATGCAAAGAGGGAAGATGTTGACATTTTTCTTTGATTTTCATGACTATCTCAATCATCTCTTCAATCCATCCTTATGCTCTGTCTTTCAACTATCCTTGTATCTTGGTTCTATCCTTAGTCAGCCCATTATAAAAAGGTGAAACATAATTAAGACAAACCAGAAACCTTTTTGTCTATTTTTTCCCAATCAATACATCAAGGAATTCATTAATATGTTTTAGAATATGGGGCTGTAGTTTAACTTTTCCTTCAGAAAGAATTAAACCAAGAATATCAATTTCTTCTTGTCCTATAACCATCTTCTTGGCAAATAGGTAAATTTCATGATCTCTAATAGCATTATACAATAGTTCAAGATGATTTAAGTGCTTAGTAGAATATTTGGAGAAAATAATAATGTCATCTATATAAACATCACAAAAATCCTTTAAACTTCTTAAGGCTTTGTCCATTCTTCTTTGAAAATTTGCAGGAGTAGTTTTAAGACCAAGTGGCATCACATTCCATTCATACAAACCTTGAGGAACCAAGAAAGCAGTTTTATAACTATCTTCTTCTTTGACTTTGACTTACCAAAATCCAAATTTGCAGTCAAACTTTGAGAAAATCCTTTTTGATGCTACTCTCATTTTCAAGTCAGTACTAAATCGAATAGGATGGAAGAATTATATCATTTAGAGGCTTATAGTTTATACAAAATCTTTTCTTACCTCTTTCTCTTTCTGCTCTCTTATTTATCAAAAAGGCTGGGCAACTGAATGGACTTTTGCTTTCTCTGAAGAAATGGCCTTGCAACAATTCTTCTAAATGTTCATCCATTTCTTTAACTTTTGTGGGGCTCATTAAATAAGCTGGCTTAAATGGAATCATTGACTGGTATTCTAATTTCACCTTTATTTCACATTCTTCATGTTCTTTGGACCAAAACTATAAACGATTCATACTGCAACAATCTTTTTCAAATTTTGCTTTTACAGGCTCAAGCAATTCTAGTAGCTTTTGTATCTGCAAATAGCTTTTTCTTTTCTTGAAGGTTTATCTTTACTTTTATCAAATTTAAAGCTTACTACCTTCAAAATAGGAATCTTTATATGACCATCTTCATGCCTGAGACTAATTTCATGAGTTCTTAGCATGAAAGGTTCATACTTAGTAAGAAATAAGTAACCAAGCATAACATCTTCTTCTAAAGAATTGTACTCAATGAAATCAATGACAATTTTTTTGCCTTGTATTTCTATGGTCACATCCTGAGCATACCTTCCCATGTTCATTTGTTCTCCACTGATAGCATAACCTTTTGGTAAGTCTTGCCTTGGCTTCCAAAACTCTGGAGGAATAGCATTAGTCTTTGCAAAATTTCTGGAAGAGCCAAAATCCAAAAATGCATCCATGGGAATCTCCTTATATCTTGGAAAACAAAAATTTATAAGGATGTATGAACAATTAGTGGTAAGATACATGGCATTTGTAGGTTCTCGAAGATCTGGGTCAGGACTATTGCTTGTAGAATTTTCATCATTTGCTTTGGTAATTAATGAGCAAATTTCCCCCACTGTAGAATTAAGTCTAGTGCTCTCTTTTTTCTACAAATAGACTTGTCGGGTAAGAATTTGGATTTCTTTTGCAAGATAATCTAATTTGGAGCAAATAGCATCAAGGGATTTGGATAAAGAATCTATCCTGGATGATTTTTTGGAAGACAAAGGAGGCGAGATCGGCTTTGGTCTTCTATCCATACTTGGTTTGTTTTTCCAAGAAGGATGTTTATATCCATGGGGGGATGTGGAGGCTTTATTATTTTTTGGCCTTTTCTCAATAGCATCTTTTTCAACTTCCCAAGTTTTGATATCTTTAAGTTGTTGCTTTTTTGCTTGTTGTCTTTCTTCTTTTGTTCCTGGCATTTTGTATGGGTCTTTAGCCTTAGCCATATCAATCTTGAAATTCAAATCCTTGATAGTTCTTTTTAAAACCTCCCTAAGAACAGGGTCATTATCATCCTTAGAAGAACTAGAAGAGCTTGAAGCTTCGTTGGACCTTTTAGTAGGTGCATCATAGATCTGCTCACAAATTCTTTTAGATTTCTCTCTTCCCATTGAGAAATGCACAGGGAGAAACTCAACTAATTCAAAAAGTTGATCAGAAGAAAATTGAAAAGAGCTATCAGAAGTATTTATAATATCCCAATGATTATGTAAATCTTGTTCCTGGAACACAACATAGATCTTTGCCCCTAGATTGGTTTTTCATGGACAATTTGTAGCATAATGAGGGCCTTTACAAATAAAACATTTTACAGGTCCTTTACCAGGTGTCTTGTTTCTTTTGAACAGGTATTTGGGGACTTTCTTATTTTTAAAAGAATTCTTATTTACATGTGCCAACTTGTAGCGCTTCTTGAAACCTTTGTGCTTAGATCTGAAAGATCATTCCATGTTATCATCATCATATGTATGCTTGCATTTTTAGCATTTGCAATATTTTCCACAAGGTTTTCTGTGGAATTTTCTAACTTGTTGGAAATCTCTCAGTTGGTTGATGGGAGGATGGCTGCAATATTCTTTCATGTTACAAGAAGAGTTACATTGATTACTGTTGTCATTTAAAGCCTTCAAAAGACACTGTTTATCCAACTTGTATGTTACCAAAGTTCTTAATACAACAAAAGTGTAATTTACATTTTTTTCTCTATGATATATTCTTCTGCCCATTCACCCAGTCCACAAGGAAGTGAGTTAAGATAAAACTTTTTTGTGGTAAGATCATGGACTTTATTAGTTGCAATCATGTATTTTTCAAAAACTAGATTATATTCATGCAACTTCCCTAGGTTTTTGAGCTTTAAAGAGTATAAAATCTTTTTTGCTTCAAGAACATCATTGTTTCTTTCTCCACAAAAAAACATCAATGAGCAGAGATTTAAGTTCAGAAAAACCTTCAGCAGACACATCATTTCTTCCCATATCCCATTGTCTAACATATATTTCTCCTGTATTGGGATTTTGGGTTATGATACCATTGTCAGGTAAACTATTCCACCAATTTTTAAGCTTACCAGCCATGAGTCTTACAACATATAAGACTTTGTTTGACTTAGACCAATCAACACTTCTTGTATCAAAGAAATTTTCTAATGTATCACACCAAGTGCAAATAGCTTCATAAGGGTCTACTATTTTATCAGTATTCAAAATATATCCTGATGTAGTATAAGCCCTCAATTGATCTGGTCCAACATTATCTTAGATGGCATCCCTCATTTCTACATCAAAGGTACTACCTATTGATTCTTGTGAATTCATGTAAACTTCCTACTCTTCTTGCTCATTCATCTAGTCATTTATTTGGTCAAAGGTGTCTTTAGCTGCCAGAATTTTAGGTTCTGATTCCTAGTTTTCTTGGGAAGATTCTACTTCAAGAGTAATGTCACTTTCTCCTTCAGAACCAATGTTTTTAGCTTGGGCAGTTGCTAGTTATTGCATATACATGGGAGGATTGTCTCTTTCTTCAATATCTAATTCTGCAAGCCAGTCTCTGATTGCTTCAACTTGCTGCATAACATGTTCTTTATGTTTGGGAAACACTAACTTTGTTGGCCCTGGGGCAATTTCTGTCCTAGAGGAGTCTGTGGGTTGGTATTCTTTAGGTTCTTCTGTAAACAAAAGACCTTTTCTTCTCTAAATTTTTAATTTTGGAGGTTTGGGATTAGAGTAGTGAGATTTTACCTCTTCTGCTTCTTCTTCAGAGCTATCTTTCCCTTTCTGAGATACTCTAATTTTCTTTGTATATTTTCTTATTTTTTCTAAATTACGGGCCACATTTTCTAATAGGATTTTATTTTCCTGGACCTAAGTGTCTCTTCTAGCTTCTGAAGTAACTAAAGTATTAGACATTTGAGTAGTATATGTATCTATCCTTTGAGTAAATGTCTAGACATTTGTAACAACAACTTGTACACCCCTCATTTGGTATGAAATTCTTGAAGAATCATTTAATAGAGAAGTAGATTGTTTTTCAAGCTTAAGAGTATTTAGATCTATTCTATTTACAATATTTTCTACACTAAGCAGATTACCATATATAGAATCTAAATTTTTTACAGCTTGTTTAATATCAAGAGCCATATCATCCAAATTATCCTAGGCTATTATCATCCATTGGGCTTGCTAATTTCTCTAGTCTTCAAAGTTCTTTTGCTTAGTACCTATTTTAGCATGAAGCCTAGACTGATATTTTCCCCATAACTTTTCTTTTGGATTTACTATAGTGAAGCTCTCAGGGGTTGGCCATTGGCATGGCTCATAACCAGTAGCTTCTACAGCTATATTTGAATCAACCTGGATTTGATGTCTGACCTTTTTCTCTGAGCCATATCTTTGCAAAGATTCTCTCAGCATACAAGTAGGTTCATCCAACTTGACAATCTTAACACCTTTTTGTTTCTTATCTTTCTTATCCTCTTCCTCTTTTGGAGTTAGTTGAAGTCTGGAACTCACTTGCCTAACCAATCTATCCATAAGGATTGGATCATTATGAAGATCTAAGGTAGAAGCAAAAGAGTCACAAGCAGGATAAGGATTAACAAATGGATGTGGTCTAGAAGCTGAGTGACTTGAGGATGTAGAGCATTCCTCAAAATTATAGTCAACATATGGCTTATTGTTGGAGCTTGGATAGGCATAAGCCATGGAGAAACTTCTCTTTAAAGGCTGGAGTCTTGCCACATTTTCATTTATAATTGGTTGCTCCATTATGGTTTGATCTGGGATAGACTGGAGTGTAACATTAGCAACTCGCCTGGTTTGAAATAGAGGTTTGTTAGAGAATCTATTTCTTTGAACAGGGAGGTCCCAAAACTGGGGTTTATGTTGGTTTAGGAGTTGTTCAATAATGGAAAATCCTATGTCAAATCCAGTATGGTCAATAATTCTACCACAATCCAACAAATTTGAGGATCCTTGTGAAAAACCTACCCCTATGGGCAAAGAAACTGGAGGTGACACAATATTCATGATTCTATAGACACAACGTCCTCCAATGGTAGCATATATAGATCTAGGCATCAGGGACACTCCTTTAACTTGCAAAAGTAGGCAAAAGGTAGAAGAAATGAATTTATTAGACAAAGAAAGAGTGAAATTCGGAGAGACCGAAATAACACCATCGCCCTTTTTAGCACTAAGAATACCATGGAATTGGGCAATTACAGCTTGATCCCAGATTCTGCAATGGGTATCTATAAGAGTGGCAAAAAACTCGGCTCCAATGTTGTAATTAAAATGAGGGTGGACGATAAGATCCACATGAGGAAAGTGAACATGGAAATAACATTTTTCTCTCTAGTGAGAGACATCAAAAGGAAGTAAGAAAGGAAGATAGGTCATATAGATCCCTTCTCCAAATACTAACAGATTTATCTCAGATTGATGAATAGAATCATAGTTTTTTGCTTTTATTCCCTTTTCAGGGTAAAGTGTAGAGATTTTAATAACAAGGAACTTAAAGTTTCCTTTTTCATCAACAACATGTTCATCACCATCTTGAAAATAATTATGCAGAACTTCAGATAAGATAGAGCTAGCATTCATCGATCTTCTATTGGCCATAGTGAGAAAAATGAACTTACTGATTAGCGGTAGCAATATTCTCTGCTACTTTGGTCATCTTATTGTTGCCCTTCACATGGCTTCCCTAGCCTTCAATACAGGTCTTATGACTGTGAGTTCCACAGATACTACTTAAGCTACTAGTAGAATTTTTAGAACAAATAACTCACTAAGACATAACAAAGATTTGAGAAACCAATGGCTCTGACACAAATTTTATGATAATTTTTGTATTGACTAAGCCCTTTGGTAAAATGTCAGTAATGATGTATAGTGAAGCTTTTGGGTTGAATAAGTAAATCTTTCTTAGGGACAATATTACATGTAGCATGAGTTTAAAGTAAACCTCTTAGATGTTATCATTTGTTTCAAATGTTTAATAGTTTGCCAATAGTATGTTTTAGATTTCGTAATTAATGTCTTTTGAATGAACTTTTATATGTTAGTAAACAAGGATATTGTTGGATGTTGTTAAGACAATAGGTCAAGACTTAGTCTCCCGAATTCATATTTAGTATATTAGTCATATGATGTAAATAATACCTATTACAAAAAGTTATTTCTATGAAGAACATAAACTATGATTCTATATTTTGCGTACAATATAAAGATGACAATAGTCTAAGGAGGATTAGAGGCTGAAATAATCATTTTATATGATTATATTCACATGACTTTGAATGACAAACACTCTAAATACATTTTGAACAATAGAGTTGTTTCATGACAACTAGTACCAAATTGATTAGTATAGTAGTATGTCCTGATATTCATTTTACCTACATTTGACTAGATTTGAAGTGTTATTTTGTATGATGGGTTAGAGAAGATAAATCTCTATGAATAACCCAAATATGTTTAGTAAACCCAAGATTCTTCTTAGGGTTATGTTATCAATTAAAACCAAAAAAAAATTGTCAAGAAGGATTAGTTGAGAATCCTTAGACCAAGATAAGTACCTTGGATGATTTCAAAAGCTATTGATAAAGTTATTCTCTATGTCGATATTAGACACCAAAACCAAGAATATGAACTTATGAACAAGATGTAGAGTGACAAAAAGTCATAGATTCAGTGTTTCAAGTTGCAACAAGAGGTTTTTCAAAAGATCGTGTTCTCATTTTGAAACCATACTTGGTATTGCATTCTAGAATTTGAGAATAAATTCTAAGTTAGATGGACTATGGGTGAAACTTAGTCAAGTCACTCGATGACTAATACTAATCAAACTAATTTCACTGTAGAATGAGATAGTTTCTAAGTTGAGTTAGAGGTGTGTGAACTCACGATTATGTTCATTATGAAACATCTATATATATTGAATCTTTGTCCAAAGTAATGCATCAATCTCTGCATGCATTAGTTGGTTCATTCTGCTCTAAATTTGCATAACCATCTAGTAGTGGCATACTTAGTTAGAAGGGATCTATAGTTGTATGACCGTGTTGGTTATGTAGGACACAACACTAAAAAATCATATGGCAAAACCTGTTAGTTCTTTATATCTATACCCTTCATGAAGGGTAGGGCCAGTTCTAGGAAGGAAGGTGTGCGAGGGCCGCCGATTTGTGGTTGGAGGTAAAGCACTTAGGCGATGCTCTCCCTCCGAAGCAGAAGACAAGTCGAGACTTCTAAAAATAGATATCAAGATTCTAGATGCATTACATTTCATGTTATGACTTTTGACAATCAAATTTATGTAAAATTATTCTTATTGCCAAGAGTAATATATTGAAAATGTAAAGTGAAAGATTTCACAGAAATGCTATCTTTTAATATGTTGTAATTTTCAAGTTTTGAAAATATTCAGAAAATATATGTTATTATTTCCTTGTCATTATGCAAAAAAAAAAGGAAAAGAAAAATTTATGTTAAAAACAAATGTTTATGATGATTATGTCCATTTACCCTTCTAGTAATTTCAGTGTGTAAATTTGAATTTTATGAGAAGACATGTTAAAGAAGGAGGAAATAGGAGAATTCCCCTTTGTTCCCCACTCAACAAAGTTTATGCTCCATTTAACTTAGCAGCCATTCCTATCAAGCCAAACATGCGTGTCCATACAGTCAAGACCACCACTAAGCAAAAAGGAGAACCAATACCCACACAGAAACTAGGAGAGTCAACATTAATTTAAGTTGCCCTCAAAAGTTTAAAACAAATATTTAAACTCAATAAGAACATAAAATGATAAAACTAGGGTGTAAATCATCAAACAATGAAACATGCAAGTACACAAAACTACTCACTAAATTCAAAGATATTTTTACACCAAGTCTTCGAGTGTCCTTGCAAAGACTTTCAAGAGAAGTTCATACCAAATTGGATAGGTCCATATGTAGTTAAGGAAGACATAAAAAATGCCACTTACCTCTTGTGCATAATGGAAGGTGAAGGGTTTGATATCTCAAAACTTTGTAAAAGCCTAAAAAATAAAAATAAAAATCAAATGATTCAAAAATCCATAAAAAGCATAAATAAATAAATTAAAATCATGAAAAATTTAAAAAATTGCATTATGTTCTACCATGCATTTTGTGAGTGACATGCTCTTGTTAGATTTTTGTCTTAGTAAGGAGTCTAAGGTTGCTTAAGTATAGGTTGACCCTTTGAACCTTTGAGATGCCTAAATAATCATGTTCTACCACTTATTCAAACCTACAGTACTCAATAGAAGTTTTCAAGTAGACCTTTCCCATTTCTCTTTAGTAGCAGGGAAGTCTGACTGGATGGTAAAAACCCTTGATGGTGCTCAGCCCCTTATCTTTCCTAGCCAAAAATGCTAGGAGGATCATAATTCTGCAGGAGCAATCAAAATAATATGAGTGAATACAAAATGAGAGATCAAAAAATATGAGTGTGAGAGAAAGAGAAATCATAAGAGAAATAACATCATAATAATAGAATACCAAAGCACCAGAAATCAAAAAGCATAAAAAAATGAGAGATTCAAGCGAGGCATTGCAAAATACAAAAAAATAAGTGAAAAAATAAGAATTCAAAAAGGAGTGAGAATGAGAAGATTGTTGATGTCCGTACTCTTGAGTGGAGATAAATCTTGTTGAACACACAAGGATACTAAGAGGGGGGGTGAATCAATATCTAAACAAACTTTAACTTCTCTAGAGAAGATTAAAACTTAAGCATTACAACATCAACATAAGCATGAAATATTAACACAATGCACATCAACACATAGCACCAGATATACATGGAAAACACTAGAAGGGAAAAACCACGATGAGGATTAACTCACAATATATGAAGCTCAAAAATAATAACTTTGTTTTAGGGCTACAACCCAAGGAAGCTACTACTCCCTGAAAACTTTGATTTAGGGTCACTCCCAAGGAAGCTACTACTCCCTGAAGATTTTATTTTAGGGTCACTCCCAAGGAAGCTACTACTCCCTGAATTCATAACACACTTACAAAAGATTATAGTATGACAGTCCTTCTACTGTCTAAAAACTGATATTGAAACTCACACCTTTGATGATTGCAATTCTACCTCTTCACACTTTCTTTTGACGATTAGATCAGTTAGGCATACTCTACAATTGGTCATTATCACAAATAAGTCTTCAAGATGAATCAAGACATCATCTTCAACTTTTGCTCTTTCTCCTTTAGTCGCACATCATAATGTATTCATTCTGCTCCTTATCTTACATATGAGCCTTATCAATCACTTTACAATAACACCTCATCTCACTCAATTTGATTTTCAATATATAATATATTACATTGATTACATTGCTTGTCGGCCAAATACAACATGAAAAATACAATTACAAGTCAGCCAGACAACACACAACATGAAATGTGTGGAGGCAAGTCCTAAACAAGACTACACACTACACCGGCAAAAGACCCATGCCTTGCGGACACCAACACTTGCTTAATTAGGTCCAAAACATCCTTCATAGAAACAAACACCAAGGAATTATATCCACATACTTCACTCATTTGAAAATAAGACAACGTTAAGCAAAAGCATATGAAACTTGAAGCATAACAACCATAACAACTTGAAAACTTTGTGCGGTGCTGGAAACAAAAAAAGATCTTCATGAAACTCTTCCAGATGAGTCTATAGGACTCATACAACATCTCCAAACACTCCTTTACCTCTGCACATCAAAGATTTTGTGTTGCACATCTTCAATCATGAACTTTGAGAATAACCTATCATTTAGAACACACTACAACATATTGTCATTGAGAAACTGAGCTTGTGGACCACAAAGAAACTTGAAATGACAAGGAATCATGTAATTCACATCCATAAACATGTCTACAACACCGCAAAGGCAATCACTTCTAAAGGAATGTGGATCATTCTAACAGGCCTTCAATACCATCTCACTTTGCCAGAACACATGTCGGTACTCTATCATGCATAACTTTCATAGTGGAAGGACAAATGATCTGAAGCTTTGGGATTATGAACTTCACTATACCCTAAACATAGTTCCAGAACCACATAGCCATATTTGCAAATGTGGAGGAATGTGGAGGAATGTGGAGCATTCTATTGCCGTATAGTAGTTATCTTCAATATTGTCTTCAAACTACAAAACATACTTCTGATAATCCAATTATCATGAAACTTTGAACATACATGCTTCAGGTCATTAGTAACATCAGCAACACATCTAATCATCTTAGTGCTTCTAATTCCCATATTAATATGTCATGCATGAGCATCCCAGGGTGTAGAGCAATCTTGCATCAACCAAAAAAATATTTGCATTCTTATTTTCTTGCATTTGTAGTTCAGTACAGTTAGTTGTAGTTTCAACATTATCAGAGCTCCTAGAGTAGGACTTAGCATCTACATATCATCATCTACATCATATTCAAAATTTAGGTCATTTGGATTTGTCTGCTAAAAGTTATCGCTATCATAAGATCATCAGTTTTATCAGAGCAGAGCATTCAGACAGTCAGTTGAAGGAGAAGGTTTGCAGAGAACTTTCATGACTTGCAGAGCCAAATGAAACATCATACATGGCACATATGGATCTGATAGACCTTCCTTGAGGTCCACACCAAGTTTCATCCATTTGCATCTGAGCATTACCAGATGTTGTAGGTCGAACTACTTGTTTCTACATGTTACATCCTTCATTGGAGTTTGTAACCTCTTGTGACCGACGCAGAGGATTCTATGAGCTTGGAGATGATATATATAGATCTCTATTTGTATTAGGAAGTTAATAGTTCTATGATATGATTTAGGTAGTTTTAGAAGTTGGAATATTTCAAGAAGGTGCTTCAATCGTATATCTTGCATATCTGTTGTAACCTAGAAACTAGGCCTGTGATCCCTTTGATTGTAGCCTGCTTGTTGCCGGCATACAAGCATTGTAATTCTTTGAAATTCTAAATATACGAATCTTTCATTGTATTCTACATTTGTGTTGTTTTCATTGTGTTTAATCTTGCTGCATTGTTTAGACAATTCATTCTATCAACTCTCCAACCGTGACTACACCAAGTGGTATCAAAGTGAAGTTTTGAATCCTTTGGGAAGTCAAGACATTTTGTAAGATCTTGTTGTGAATAGATCTCTGACTTGAGGCAGTCTACTTATGTTTGTCAACAGAGTGCCGATTATGAGGCAGTTGCTACCTTGTAGTTAGATCGTTGAATTGAAGCAGTTTCACTGGATCCTAGGAAGAGATGCTACCAAGGAGGATGCCTGCTATGGCCAATGTTGTTGGAAGAATGGAAGAGATGATTGAGATGATGAGAACAATGAAATTTAGATTAGATGCTATAGAAGAAGATAGAAGAAGAGGACTAAACCCTAGACATGATGCTAGAAGTGATGATGAAGAATTTCAATATGCTGATCAAAATGAAGAAGCCCTAGAAGAAGAAGAATCAGATCAGGTGAAGATGTTGAAAGCTATTTCAAAGATTGGAAAGAGACCTAGAGTAGATGTACCAAACTATACTAGAAATTTGAATATGGAGGAATCGATTGATTGGATAAATGACTTGGAAGAATACTTTGAATATGAGGAAATTGAAGATTCAAAGAGTGTGATTTGCAAAAACTAAGTTGAAAGGACATGTTGCTATTTGGTGGAAAGAAGTTCAGTTGGATAGGAATAGGAGAGGAAAAGAAAAGATTATAAAATGGGATAGAATGGTGAGGAAGTTGAAGAATCAGTTTATACCCGCTAACTATGAGTTGGAACTGTTGAAGAGATTGCAAAACTTGAGGCAAAAGGAGAAATCTATGAAGAAATATACTAAAGAATTTCATAAGATGATCATAAGGACTGGACATAGTGAAGCAAGCAAGGAGAAAGTGGTAAGATACATAAATGGATTGAGGATGAATATTCAAAAAGAACTAAGTCTGGTAAGGATGACAATGATAGAAGAGGCATATCAGTTTGCATTGAATGTTGAAGACAAGTTGACCAAGAAGCATGAGCAAAGACAAAGGTAAAGGAGGTAAATTTCAGAGAGGTAGAACATATTTTAGAGGAGAAAAACCTTATGCAAAGAAGAACAAGGAAAGTAGCCCATACCAGAAGGAAGATAGAGATAATAATTTGTACTAGAGAGATGACAAAAAATTCTACTGCAGATGGAACCATAATACTTACCACAATGAAGGATATAAGAGAGATGAAAGAGGATTTGATAAGAGAACATTCAGAGGAACTTGTTTTAAGTGTGGAGGTGAAGGACATAGAGCATTTGAAATTCATCAGGGAAGTACAAGAAAGAAGACAAAGAATAGTACAAGAGCAGCTTATGTGAAAGAAGAACATGTTGGATTACCTAGTTTAGTTGGAAAACCAGAGAAAGGAGAATCATTAGTCATGAGGAGAGCACTATTTCAAGAAGAGACAACTGACGAACCACCACAAAGGAAACATTTGTTCCGGACTAGAAATCAAGAGGCAAATGTTGTAAAATGATCATTGATAGTGGTAGTACCGATAATTTGGTTTTAGAGGAGATGGTGACTAAGCTGAACTTGGAACACCTGAAGCCCTACAAGATAGCATGGATTCAAGATGAACACAAGGTACTGGTGAGTGAACAATGTTTGGTGAAATTTTATATAGGATCTTATAATGATGAAGTATTGTGTGATATTATGCCGATGGATGTATGTCATATATTGTTGGGTAGACCATGGTAGTATGATAGAAAGGCTATACATGATGGGAGAAACAATACTTATACTATAACATCAAATGGGAAGAAACATATCTTGATACCTTTAGAGGATGAACCTAAGAGTGAAGTATGTGGCACTAGTAGAATTTGGCAAATAAATGACTACATGACTAAAACTTTTAGTCACGACAACTAAAATTGAGTAAATTCTAGTCATTTTTTGTAACATAGCTATAAATGACTAATTTGATCATCATAAATGACTAATTTGATCAACGGGTAAAAAACACAACTAAATAATTAGTCACACAAATAAATTAGACAATATGATATCAAAGTGGGTAATTAAAAAAAATATTTCATTGGTGGGAGTGGGAAATATTTCGAAGTCCGTAGAGAGGAAATTTTTTTCTATGAAAAATAATTCAAACAAAAGAAACCCCTACACTTTGTAATTCCTAATACTCTCAAAGACTTGGAAGACTTGCCGAATGAAGAAGACCACCTCTACACTCAAGAAATTGTTGAATTGGACGTGTTGTCACCTTCAAAAATAGACAAGCTCGTCAAGGGTTGGATTCCTATACTTTTTCACTATCTCCAATAATTTTTGAAAAATTTCAAGTTCCAGCAACACTCATTTTGTTGAAAATGAGTAGAGGTAAAATGGTTGATAATTGGTGTTGTATAGTTCAATAATCTGGCGATTTGCAATAGGAACATCAATGCCCATTTTGTTGAAAATGAACAGAGGTAAAATGGTTGATAATCGATGTTGTATAGTTCAACAATCTAGTAGCTTAAACTATTACCTTGGGTGTATAAGTTAGTAACATGCAATAATTTTTTCAAGGTGAAGTAACATGCCATGCAACCATCAAATTAGCTGCCCAACTTCTACTACCCTTCCCCTATCAAGCCCTTGTAAGTTTTCCAAAACCAAATCTATCTTCTTCTCTTGACAAATGAGGGTTGTTGAATAAGCATTCAAATCCTACTTCTTTCCAACATTTTTAATCTATAAATTCTCTTCTCTTTGCTGGATGATCTTTAAAAACATACAAATGGTGATAAATAAACTACCATTATTTAATGCTCTTTTTGGCTACACCATGTAATCATCTTTAGTTTATTAGCCACTGTATAGTGGTTTTTAGTTAGGTTTTGGTTTATATAGTGTGCTCTACATTTTCTAAGGGTGGTATTTGACATGGTTGATAAGGATCTATTTTGTGTGGAGGAGCAGCAACTATTTGATCAAACATACTCTCTTGTTAAGGGATTCCAATTTATCCAACCCTCGGCCAAAGGATACTTTATCAAAAGCCTCAGATCCAATTTTAGCATCTTGCTTCGAAATATAACGATGCTTTCCTCTCATTCTACTTCTGACAGTCCATCTCTATAGGATCAAATAAGCTCCTGTCAAAATGTGCTTAAAATTTACACTTATATTTTTCAGACAATTGTTTTCATTGAAGAAGCGCAACCTGAGCAGCCTGGTAGCGTATTTTATTTAATATTAAAGAAATTTTGTGTGCTTTATATGAAGTGAATGAAATTTTGAGCTAGAGTATTACTGTCACTAGCCACTATTGTTAGGGCTTCTTTATCCTGGTCTATTGTTTATACTTGGCTAAGCATAGCTTTATGGAGATTTACACAAAAACCTGGTAAATACTTATGCTAAACAGAAGATTCCACAGGCTTCTATTATACGCTCTTGCTAAGCAAAGGTTTATAGAGAGCTCCAAAGAAATCTGTCAAAACGGATAGATTTCCTAATTTTTCTTGACAAGCATAAATTTAGGAAGTTCTAATAGGTTTTGTTTTATTGATAGGTTGCCTATTGGCAATTTTAAATTTTGAGCTTTTCTCCATTTCCATAATTTATAGAATAGAGAATAGATTTGGATATGTTGTTTGGCATGCTTCATTGTGTATAAAAGTAATTTTTTTGCTAAGTTCTACTTGGTTGACTAGCTCATCAAATATATAAATTCTATACATGGACAAGATTACCAAGCATCTAACTATCCACCTATCCAATAGTTAAGTGGTCCTTGTAGTGGTAATCACCACTATGAATGGATAGATCTATGCAAATATATAGTTTTGATAGTCAGACATCATTAAATAATCCTTGATAAAGCTTCACAGGTCTTTCCAATTAGCATTTTATCTAAATAATTCCTTAGATAAGTATAAAGTGACAGGGAAAAGTTATACAAAAAAGAATGACTCAAAAGGCAGTAACTTAAGTATGGATTGTCTTATCAAGGACAATGTGAATGATAGTAATATGGATTTGAAAAGTTATTAAAAGGGGACATATGACAGTCATATTTCTCACGACTTTGGTGATGACAGATGAGATAAAGAGAGGAGTTGATTGTCCATGTGTTCTCTAAGTAAATAATGATGAGACAATGATCTTATATCCTATGCAAATTTTCAAAGGTAGTGATCATTGTACCATCAACAGAAGATAGTAATAGTTGAGAATATCATGCTCATGCCAAAGGAAAATATACAAAGTCAATGAAGATAACAAATTGTGCAATAACCATGAAAAGGTGTTGATGCCATCAAGTATGACAGTCCATAAAAGCCTATGCACGATCATGAAGCCAGTAGATAGGTGGACAATCCTTAGCCATAGATGATACATCATGACACTCATATTCATTGCTCTGAGGACAATCATTTATAAACATAGTCACTATCAAATAAAAGAGAAAATAAAAAAGGACATGGTAGAAGATAGTGATGCAATTACTTGAAGGACTACTATGATTGTGATAAAAGCATGAGGATAGGTAAGCTCACAAAAGAAGTGCACAAAAAGTTCAAATGGATAGTCATTTTCACATGGTAATAGTCTGTAACATGATACTCATGTAAGCCTTAGAGATTAGAGATAGATGAGTAGGACAGTCAAAACTACAATGGGTTGTCTACTATGAAATGAGGATTAAAACCCATCTTAGTAAAACCATGTTTGAATTCATGAAGACACATTGAACATCATATCCATTCACATGAAATAACATTGTATTGATTGCAAGAGTATTGTCACTTTGGTAAAAAGGATTGTCATGTTTTATATTTCAAGTGGCAGTCATACACACAAACTACATTAAGGGACAAGCTATAGGAAGTGACAAACTACAAGAATTGACAGTCTTAGGAAATGGTCTAGAATTTAATGAGAATGACCAAACCTTTTCAAGTTTTGACAATGATAAACATTTTGGAATGCACAATCGACTTATTAAGTGGAATATCCATGGCATTAGGGATGGTATCACAGTGCATTGGGAGCTGGCAGCTAAAAGCCCTTGAAGCTCTCCTATGCCTCCAAGAGATTGTTAACCATTTCAAAGCTTTAACACGTATCTTATGAACATGGTAAAGGGGTTTTGGTAGTTTTGGAGTGATGGAGGTTATAATGAGCAGTTGAGAAGATATTGGGGTTAGTTTGGGTGACTTGGAGGGTAGTTGGTAAGCATATAGGAGTCTTTTAATAGTTTCCAAAGAAAATTGAAAGGTCAAGTCAAAGTTTCTTAACTCAATCAAGCAAAGGCAATTTTTAGGTGCCTATGTGGAGATCAAACACCAAGTTGTTATCCTCAAAATTAGTTGTGCTCATTTTGTAGGATGACCCCTACAAAACTTGTATGTTTTGTAGCCTACAACTCTAAGCACACAAAACAAGGAAAGTCCATTTGTCCTCATGCATGGTCCCCTAACCCTAGACGATACATCTGAATATCTCCTCATTTTGATTCCTTGAAGTTTGCGAAGATAAGTCAAATAGCAAACTGATCAAATAATTAAGTTTGATATTTTTGGGAGTTAGAAAATTTTTTATCAACATGCAATAGCGGTGGTTTTTGCCGCCAATACATGTCAAAGTCTTTGTAATATGCAAGGGCGGTGATTTTTGCCGCCCGTGCATATTGTTCTCCTTAGATTGTGCGAGAGTAGTAATTTTCACCACCAGTGCATCTGTCAATTCACACGAATTGTCATAAATGCACTTTGAGTTTAGTTTTAAAAAAAACCTTTTTAAGGGTTTTAATTGTTTTAATCTTCATTTTTATCTTTATCTTTTCATCTCTGTGATTCCTCTGATTGTCTGCAAACCCTTGAATCTCCTCGGTGTGCCTACTAGATCGAGTTTTTCATAGATTCGACCTAGGGTTTGCTCGTTTTCCTTTTATCTAGGTAAGTTTTTCTTTTGGTTTATTTGAATCTTTGCCTTCAAGTTTTGTTATTTCATTTTCTTTTGTGTAAATTGTTAAGGCTTTTCAAACCCTAGTTTCCTACTCTGTTGAGAGTATGTCATTTGTTCTCCTATCTTTGTATTTTCTTCATTAGTTTTCTTATTTGCCTCTTTGTGGTTTTGGTCATAGATATGTCTTAGGGTTTTCATCATTGTTACCTTCGAAGCCTGTGGTTTTGCCTTAGCATTTTATCTTGTGCCTTGGTGAAGGGTCGGCGGAAATGGCCGCCCTTGTACCAAGGATTTAGAACCTTATAAAAACACAAACATGCGTAGGCGGTAATAATTATCGCCATCACATGATTTTAAAGCAATACCTATCTTATGTATGAGTGGTAATTTTTATTGTTGATGCATAAGTATTATTTTACCTGTGACATGTGCAAGCGGTGAAAATCACCGCTCATGTCATAAACATTGTGTCTACCTTGAGTGTAGGGGTGGTGATTTTTTCTGCCCATACACAAAGTTTTTACCTCATGTATTAAGTGCATAGGCAGTAATTTTCACTACTTGTGCACTTAACTTAGCTTCCTCCCTAGTATGCACAAGCGGTGAATTTTACTACCTATGCATAAGTATTACTTTCTCTCAAAATGTACAAGCGACATTTTTCCCCGCCAGTACACCTTGCAAAGCACTTTTCTTCCCTACTTTAAACACTTAGGAAGTTTCACCCCTACATGTAGGAGTGGCAAAAATTGCTGCGCTGACATCAAAAATGTTTTATCCTACATGCAGAGGCGGCAATTTTTGCCGCCCGTGCATCACTGTTCCAAAATTCCCTAACTCTGAAGAATTTATTCATTTGTTAACCTTTACCTGCTTTCCCTTAGTTCTTCGCTCTTATTTCTCTCTAGCCCCTTCAAGCTCATGCTTTTGATAATGATTTTCGATACTGCAGTTTCCCCAATTGCCTATTTTCCCTAACACTGCAAAATCATGCCTTCTATTGTTGCATTTGCTTCTACAAGATTTTCGAGTTCTTTTTCTCAACCAAGGGAGTTCATTTCTCAAATGACCGATCCTTCACCAAAGAAAGCCAAATATATGAAGTACAAATACCAGGGTGTGTTTCCTATAACATCAATCACATCCAATGTGGATGAGATACAGGATACAGAAATTGGTCATGTTGATATGGCCGAGTTTGTAGAAAGGACAAAGCAACAGAATCTGAGTCACTATATATAAAAAATTATGGAGAGTAATATCCATTTGGTTGCGTCTTTTCTTGTAGCAACCCACAACACTAAATTTGTTCTTCAAATAGCCCATTTCTATAACAGAGATAATAGAATAGTGGTTGATGCACAAGGCAATGTGATAATGAGGCTAGATGTAGAGTTCATAGACAAAGTCTTCATGTGTCCTGGTGCAGAGATTAATTTCAATATTGCTCAGAGGGAGTATGACAAAGATACTAAAAAAGAAAAAAGGGTCATAAACACTAAATGGTTGAAAATTGCTAGGTCTAATCTTTCTAGATGGCCCAAGAGTTTCCCAAGGAGTGACTTTGTTGAAGAAGTTAGTGACTTGATAACTCTTCTCAGTAGAGTTAGAGGACTTCCTTCTTCCTCCACTTTTCATGAGTGGATGTATCCTTATATCAAAATCATCCTCTAAGGTAAACAAAATATTTTCTGGGGTGAGCAGGTAAGTAATGCTCTTCATGAGCAATTAACCAAGGTGTCAACAACTTCCAAATTCTACATGACATCTTATTTGGTATATCCAGCTGCTTCTATGAGAATTTTTCTAGGGTTAACCTCAGAACGAGACTGAAGAGTCATTCATGTGTATTAGTACTACCCCTAATTGACTCTAAAGGGATCCATTCATCACTTCTGGAGGGTAAATGATGCTTTCTTTGCAGTATTTTTGTGTCTTTTTTATCCCCAATTGGAACAGAAGAGAGTGTCATATGAAGCCTGGGAAGTGAACAATTTTGGTTGTCTATATCTTCAATTCCCAACTTTTACTTATCTAAGGTTTGGCTATTTCCAAGGATATCCATACCCAAATTTCCTAGTGACAAAATTATTTTGATGGAGTTATGCCAACAAATGATTGTTGTGCATAATAAGTAGATGGAGTTAAAAAAACCTGGCTTCAAGTTTCCTATAGAGATTGGTAGGTACTCTATACCTACTTCTGCAAAAGCTAAGGCTGTTGAGACTGAAATGCAATTGGTAACAATGAAGCAGTTCAAGAGGAGAAACAATTTTGACTTTAGGGGGTGAAGGACAAGATCAAGAGGAAGACTCTATCATATGTCCCAACGGTAGAAGATATATGGGCTAATCTAAGGACTTGGGAAGAGATCAAGAAATTGGATTACTGCAGGTTAACCCTAAGTCAAATTGAGGACTTAGAACTGGCTGATATTCCAAAAGGAATGATAGATGATGAAGATATCATGAATCCTAGGTATGCTAATGAAAATGTTGTTGGTTCTCCTTTGCCTGTAGTCTTATGGTCAAAGAAAGAATTGACCTCCATAAGGAAAATATTTAAGCCTATCCTGGCAAATACTAATGTGTGGCTAAAAGGCAAGGGTATTCAGTTGAAGGACTATGTCACTGGCTTAGAGGAGGAGACTTTAGAGCAAACAGGCAAAAAGGCTTAAATAAGAACCAAAAATAAGAGTGATGCACCAAGCTCATCTAAGGCTCCTAAGACTAAGATAAAATTTGTATCAAAAGGTGGCAAAGCCAAAGTGTCTAAAGAAGAGCCAACTGGAGAAGAAATGGAAATAGATGAACATGCAATTGAAGAGCCTGCTGCTGAAGAGATGGATACTAAAGAGAGGTCTTTAGAGGAAAAAGAAGATGAATAGGGAGCAGAGAAAGAAGACAAATAGGAATAGTTAGAGGAGCAAGTCATGTCTTCTGAAAAAGACTTGACACAAGAACCTCAAACTTCTTCTTCTTTGCCTACTATGCCTGTTTCAAATTCAATGCCTATTGTTTCTAGTACTTTAGTTACTCCTATTGTCATACCATCTTTTGGTTCTTCTACACCATCTTCTTCTAGAACACTTTTTGATAGTCCTAAAGTTACTTTTGATGTTGTTTTTGGTTCTTTGGGATCACTACCAATTTTGTCTTCTCCTTCATATGACATTGGTGATCAAGCAATTTTGGACCAATTTGTTTCAGGAACTGAGCAGGCTGCTAATGTTAATGTGTTAGGTGTTGTTTTTACAAACACTTCTTTGATAATTTCTACAACTAGTGTGGATGCAATTCCTTTTATGCAAACAATGGGTTGTAATCCGAATGGTAGTTCATCAGTGCTTCCTCCATGGCTCTCAGCCTACACTCTAAAGAGGAAAAAGCAAGTCATCTCTCCGAATGACTTTGGTTTTAAGAAGCTAGTACCTGTCAAGGCAAAGACTCATAAGAAGCCTAAGACTCTTTCCCAGCTTCTGGAAGATAAAGGTCATAAGTATGTAGAAATTGCTCAACCTCCACCAAATGCTACCATTGAGAATTTTGACATGAGTGATTATGCAATCTCTAGGATTGAACTAGGGAAAATCACTCCTGAAAGTGCTAAGGTCGATGTGCAATCAATTCTCAATTCTTTGATTATGAAATTTGATCATGAGAGAGAGATGAAGGATCAATACAAGGTAAGAGCTGAGCAACTAGCTGCAGTAATATGGAAGATCACCTTGTCATCTGAAGCCGTGGAACTTGAGGCAATTACTATGGAGGATCCTGTTATCCAGAAAGCAAAAAAGAGTCATGCTAAGGGAAAAGTAGTTGAAGAATATCTTGAGAAGATGCATGAGCAAGGGGTACTTCTCCTAACAAGCACAGTTGAAAAGAAAAATAAAATGGAGAAAGTAAGAAATGAATTGGATGACTTGGTTGACACTTTGTCTTGGGATGTTGAATATTTGGATGCAAGTCTGGAGAAATGGACCGACATGAAGAAGATGAAGGTGAAAACCTTGGTGTCAATTGGCATCCTTTCAAACCATGAATCATATGTAGAAACCAAGGAGTCATTGATTCACTGTAGCAATGTGTTAAAAGATTTGCTCAAAGATTTACAAAGTGCTCGGGAGCTTAGTGTGGACAGTGATGTTGACCTTCTTCACAAGTTGGAAGAGATTCCATGTAAATTGACAATTGATGGCCATCATTTTCTTTCAGCTGATGCAATGGTCCAAGAATCCAAGAGTATTTTTCAGAGGGAATTTGAAGACAAAGCTTTTTCAGTCACTTATCTGGATAATCTTCTAGACAACCAACTGATTCTAGATAATTTGAAAGCTAAGTTGACAAGTCATGAGAAAGCGACCACTACAGTGAAGGATGCAATAACCAGAGCTTGAGTTATTTCCAAGAACACTATAACTGGTCCTGACAACCTGGAGATGCAAACAGTGTTCACCATGTACGAAGATTTTCTCAAGAAGAATGGGGGGAAAGGTTAATTCAGATGTGCATGCCTTAGTATATTTTTGTAGTTTTCATATGTACTTTGTTTTTAGTTTTGGACATTTTCTCATGTACTTTTTCAAGATGTAATTACATGTGAAAACAAGGAAAGTCCCAAATCAATAAGGACTCTTCTTGTTGAATAAGTCAAGGTAGTTGTACTTTCCCTATTTTTGCTCATGGCCTCACCCTATAAAAAAGGGGGCCTCTTTGTAATTTTCTACCTTTTAGTGATTGAAACGAAACTCTGCCAAAATTGAGAAGCATTTTTGAGACCTTGTGTTCAAGATTGTAAATCAAGATTTTATTAATAATAAGAAAAGCAAGCGAGCATTCAAACTTTGTTTTGAGAATATACTTGTAGTGTATGAGAGATGTTCTTATGTCTTTTCTCTTGCACTTTCTTATGCAATTGATCAAATTAGTAGTGTGAGTTCATATAATTTGGAAGGTGGTCTAAAGCTAATCTTGGAGTCTTTGTGCTACAACATTACCTTTGGAATTTATATTTTATGTTCGTGAGTTGAAAATATTAGAAGACTTTGAGCTGCTATTTATTTTCTGTGTTCATTAAATCTCTTGATAGCGTACAGTGGAGACTTTGGGCTACATTCTACACTATATATTTCTAATTCTAAGTCAGCAAAAGAAATTATGAAAGACTTTGTGCTTCTGTGAATTTCTAGTTTATTTCACACTTGTATCATTTTGAATATTCTTATGTTCATTCAATCTTGATATTGGTTAGTATTGTTCCAATAAGTAGTTTGTGAGTTTATCATACATTGTAAGGATTAAATTGAAACATCATTTCTGAAAAAAGTGAAATAGATGATATGGAACCATCCACAAGTTAGTTTATAGTGTACATAAATTTAGTTAAGTACTTGTTGATTGTAGTGAGAAATAAGAAGGGAGCCTCCCCTTTCTGAGAGGAGAGATTAAATCTCATCATACTGTGGTTGATATAACCATTTTGCCTTCAGTTACTTAAAGAAAAAATATTCACCCAACACAAGTCAAGCTAAAAAATCATTAATTACCTTTAATTGATGACCTATATTCTCTCCCATGCTGGGATAGGTAAATAATATGCCTAGAGACAATTAGAGTTAGTTGTTGCAATTGAACTTCCATCCACTTTTTGGCTCCATTTGTTCTTTTGTGTTTTTACTATCTTTTTCTTATTAGAAAAGTACAATATTAAAGACATTATGGAGGTGGTGGTAAAGCTTCTTGCATACATTGTGATAAAAAATATCTTTGTAGATTTCTATTACGAAAGAGGAAAAAAGCTAGCTCGCTGGATTCTATTTGATAAAAGTGCAAATGATGATCATGAACAATGTATCTGAACAACAAAGTAGGACTTTAGATGGTTTGAGAAGTTGGTTTCTAGTAAACTGAAAATAGTAAGTCATTGTAGGCTAGATTTTTCTTTTCTTTTTTGTATTGATAACCTTAACTATTTCTATGATAGGTTTATCTACATGTTTTTTGGCATCATCATCATTGCTTGCTCAAGAATTTTCATTGATCCAATTTTCATAGTGATAACAAATGGCTATTGTTAATGCTATGTAATCTTGATTTTTATCATGCACTGGATACTTTCTTGATTTACATATAAAACAATTATCATTAGCACTGCAATCTTGAGAGCAAGTACTACCAAAGCAATCTCTTTACATATTGTTTATACTGAACACTAAGTTGTGGATTTTTGAGCTTGGTAGATTTGTGGAAGCTCTTTATGTAAGTTAGCCTTTCATTTACTAAATATTATGTTTCATGTTCTCAGGGAGACCATAGGAATTTAGGGATACTTCTATTGAATGGAAGCTATAGTAAGAGTTTCAACCATCTAAATTTATGGTTGGAACTATCTGTCAAGTGTTCATAAAAAAATTCTTTAATTCCCTTTTATATGCTTCTGAACCCAAGCTAGCCTCATTTGAGAGGTCTGTTGCATGCCTATCATGCACTTGTGTATATATTTGATGATAATCAATGGAATGGAAAAGTATAAGACAAATTGATAAGATGGTCAATCCATCTAGTAAAAAAAGTGTAAATATGGCTTTTGATTGACTTATTTAATTGGCCATTTAGCTTCATTGTATGTTGTGTCGTTGATTGATTATATTTCACATTATTTAAGCATTAAAATTAATACCCAATAGCATGGTGTTTGCAACTAGATACTATGTCCTTAATTTTACATATTTTATGTATTTTGTTACCCTTTGAATAATACTCAATTATTATATTTTCTATCTTTTGTGAACACCACACATTATGGATGGATATACTTCTATTACAGTAGGTGCTCTGATGTTTGGACAAAATAATAACCAGATGCCAATTCAACACAAAGACTAATGTTGCAAATTTAAAATTTTCATTTGAATTCTTGTGCCATCTGCAATTTGTTGTAATTTAGAAGTTGATACTATGTGGTTTCACTATCACCTCTTTGGATGATTATGAGTTGACAAATGAAATCAACCTCCCTTTCATTGACTGTTATAACTTTGTTTCTTGTCATACCTTGTCCTTTTTCCTTTAGATTTTCCTATGCTTTATGTAGATATTCCAAGCTCAATTTATGATGATTATCTTTCTAAAGGTTATTTGATTTTGGTTCACTTGTCATACAAGGTGCAAGCCTTTAGACATACCACTACCTTTTAGACTTCTTTTCTTCAATCATTAAGACCTCCATGCTACCACTAATACTATAATTGTGACCATTTGTATGATAAACTTTTAATATTGGCATGCATGATCTTTGATCATAGTCAACAAGTAATTTTCTAAGAGATCTTAGTAATCACTCATGGAGTTGAATCAAGCAATTAGAATTTTCTCTTTGGTTTTGTTAAGGGCAACTAATAATTCTCAAACCAAACAACTACCATCTTACCCATACTACATAAGACACAATCAAAACTTGAAGATGTATTTTCTTGATATGGACTTTGTGGCTACTTTCATGCTACAAAACCATTGTGTATTCCCCTTCTTATTGTACATTCATGATCACTAGTGATTTCTCTTCTATAGTCTCATTATGCTAGTGTTTTCTTCATATGTTTTCCTTCTAATCTCAACTCATCTTCAAGGCTTCTTCAACTCAAGCTAGCCTATCCTCTTATGAAAAGAGTAGTTCAAAAACATGTTATAAAAAATAGAGATGATTTCAGTCACATGCCCTCCTGTGAAATATTTTCATGCATGTTTGAGATCTCTATAAGGTGATGAAAAAGGCCTTAGGGTTTGGTAGGGTTTTGAGTATCCTTATTGTTTTGGTAGTAATGTTGTCACTAAGTTCTCTCCTTGCCCAAATATAGTCACCTGAGAAACTGTCATGATGCTCTTGACTGTAAATTACTTTGTTATCCCTACCTTCTCACTACAGGTCTGATTCTTCAACTCTACCAACTGCCCTTCCATCTCACTGTCTTTTCATGCTCTTGCATCTATTCTCTTATGAATTTATTCTTATGACTCTGAAAGCTATCACTAGGTTTATTATGACTATTAGGTCTTTGAGGGTATATGATTTTCTACTATGAACTCTTCTATTGTCATACTTTTGATGACAATTCTCCAAGGATGTTTGCTTACTGACTGAACTCTTTGTATATTCTCCATTATGCATTAAAAATTCATGGTTTCTAGTTAACTATTTATTGGTGTAACCATTGCCATGTTTCTTGGGACTATCATCCCTATAGGATAGTTTCCTTATAGATCTAAATGTAATTTAAAAGGTGCCCATAAATATTGACAAGTTTCATAAGACTGTTGTGTCAAGGTAGTAGATGGTTTTATTTGAGAGATTAGGCCCAAAAAATCAAATGGTTCCAGGAAATCTTGGTCACATGAGTCCACATATTGATTATGAGATTGCCCCAAGAAATTATTAGGACTAATAAAATTAGCCTCCACTACCCACAAACATCTATTATCCCGTCAAATATCCTATCATCTAATATGTCACTCAAAACTTTATCCTTCAAATACTCCATTTACCCGCCTATAATTGTCACCCCACTAGATGTACATTTACCATCATACCCATTTATCAAAAGATTCATGTCAGGGAGACCATGTTATTTCGGCAAGAATCATTTCATGGTCCCTTCGATAGAGTGATGAAATAAGACAATGAGAAGGTCATCAAAGAGAATGCACCATATCGTGGGGACTTGTCTCAGTGTCCCTTCGACAGTCTGAATAAAGCTTCATCGAAGACACTTTGATATGTAGAAAGGAAAGGTTTTAAAGTCTCTTCGATAACCCAGGAATGCCCTGTTTGTTTATTGAATCCTATCACTCAAGAAGATGAGCTTGAAGTGATCATTTCGTGCTTTGGGGAGTAATAGCGATAGATATTATGAAGATGTTTATAGAATTTGAGATCTGAAAGCTTCAAAATTGGCTGATATCAAAGTGATTTCATTATGTGAAAGGGAAGAGAAACTTGCAGAGTTAAGAGTAAATCAAAAACTTGATAGGGAGATGCGTAGAAAGATGGAATATTACAAGAGGTGGGAGGTTACCCGTATCACCGCAATAGGTCCTTGGAGCCAGTGCAGTATCACAGTAGAGCCTCCCGCATCATCGTAAGAGCCAAGAAGACACAGTGCAGTATAGTGGTAACATCCCACATTACTACGAAGGTCAAGTAATAAATGTGTGGTATGGAAATACATCAAATACTTTTCCTGCATCACCGCAAGGATCAAGTCAAAATGGTGTGGTATCGCGGTTAAACTACAAAATATCATATTTCTTTGAGGCATTTTTTGAAGCAGTTCGCATTCCTTGTCTATGCTTCCACATTTTTATGTATGTCTAGCAGGGCACTTGTAACTACAACATATGACAAAAAATCCCTATTGTTATGCTTTGATGGATGTCCCTTCGTTATTACTGGATATCTAATGTAGGGCACATTATTATAGTGCAAGCCTATTTTTCAGATTGTTTCATTTAGCATCACTAATATTCTCCATAAGAACATTGTCCCTGTTTAAAATGATAGAAATGGTTCACATCTCTTAGAATAATTTCTCTTGCAACAATCTTGGAGATTAATTTAGATGTAGTGTGAAAATCATAACATACTTGAAGGTTCTTAACAACTATAATAGTTGTACCAGGGGCCATGTTTAACAAACCAAATACAAATGCTACTTTTCACTATGGTGGCAGATAAATGATTCTTTTTTCTTCTATTCCACAACATTAAGTAAAAGTCTTGAATCTAGAAATAACCTACTGCCTTCATTTGCCAAGCCAATTTATCCAATTTTGCATAGCTCTCCCATATTTGTGGATGTGATCTATCTCCTACACAAAAACACATGTACCATTTTATGCCCTTCAATCTAACTACATGCATGTATCTTTTTAATTCCTTTATCTTCTCCTTACTATTTAAACCTCACCACACTTGTCCGCTTCTACACAGATGTTTTAGAGAAGAACATAAGTTGCAGCATTTTTAGGATCCAACTAAAAAATTAGTGTTGCTAGAATACTCAGCCTATATTCATATGTGATCCACAGGCACCAAAGGTTTAACTAGCATCTTAGTAATAATGTTTAGGGTGTCCTCAAGATAGCTAGCATGAGCATGAACATCAACCATGCACACCTAATGATCAACTATATATGTAATGCAATAAGGGTTACTGATGTGTGAAGTATGTGCAACCCTCATCCACTAAACCTGCATGTCTACATGCATCTAGAACATAAGCAAAGCTTACAATGTCGATGTTCTAGAGCGCTTCATTAATTCAAAGATTTTGAGAGCTTCCTTGCAAAATCAATTTGTGCACATTCTGGAATCATATCATTTCATTCCATGAGATGACATCTCTTTGAGGCATTCTGTCAAACAATTCATTTTGTACTACATTTTGGTGTCAAATCTTTGGTAATTATGGTTAGTTTCATTAGATTCAAATTCTGAATTCTAGGAAATTATATATAGTAAATAGATTGATGGTTGTTTGGATAGTGAAATTAGCTCTCTTATAAATTAATTGAAATACCTTGTCTTGAAATATCTAGAAGGAAATATCTAGAAATATCTAGGACTTTGGTTGAGTTCCATTACTCTTTATCTTTGTAAAGTTTAAATCAGAGGAAGGGAACTGCAATTTTTTCCAAAAGGCACTATGCTTGTAATTGTAACTAATGCAAAATGTTGCCACATTATAGAGCGTAGTGGAGACAGACAATCAGGAAAGTCAAATTACCAATTACTAATGCTTAATCATGCTTAATGTTGAAATTGTTGATCTGACATTTCATGTGTTATGAATGGCAGCACAAATACCTAGCACCACTCAAGATCATCTACAAATATTTAACATTGAGATGAAGGAGAAAGTAAAATCATATCAGATGCCTAAATAGGTATTGACATTTTGCCAACTTGGATTATTTCTCGGCTCAGTTTGTATCTACTAGTGTTGTTTTATTAACACACAAAGATAGTTCATGATATCTCGTATATTACAAACTTGTAATTCATAGGTTGTGTTTTGGAAGTGGATCACACCAAAGATGTTGGGACTTGTTACACAGAGTTTAGTGTATCATTGGTCATTGGAAGGTAATGAAAACTTTGGAAAATTCAAAAAAATTGCTTTTTACGTGCTCTTTATGTTATAATATTCCTAAAGCAAAGCAAGGTGCAATATTAAATTTGTCTAAAATTCTATTTTTGTGTACTCATGCAAATCTTGTTTTCTATTTCCGACGTGCTTTCTTCTATTTTTTATTTCTTTTTAACATGTCAAATTATTGGGGCATACAGGGGATTCTGAGCTTGTCCGAATGTTTGAGCGAATGGCCAATTTAACAGGCAACCAAATAATAAATTATCGATGTGATCCTACTGAAAAGTGGCTTGTTTTGATTGGAATTGCTCCAGGAGCACCTGAGGTGTGTACTATCTAATGGTTGTGATATTATTATATTCCTTAATTGATGGGGTTTACGATTGTTATTGACAGTAACAAAATTCAATGGACAAAGGCCACAACTTGTTAAGGGGAACATGCAGTGTTTTCTATAGAGCAGCAGCAAAGTCAAGCTCTAGAAGCCCATGCGGCCGCATTTGCATCATTTAAGGTAGAACTATCTTCCACTCTTTGAGATTATTTTCTCTACCATATGAGATGCTTCTTTCTTGTTGTGCTTCCATTTTCATCTTGTCTCTAAAATTTGTGGAGTGTTTCCTAACATTGATTTTGTTTTTCTGTAGGTTGTAGGCAATGAAAATTCTTCCATCCTTATTTCCTTTGCTTCAAAAAAAATCACTGGAGGGCAGCTCACTTCAAAGTTACACATGATTGAGCTGGGTGCATAGCGAGGTATGGTATTTTGTTACTTCTTGATTTGTAATTTGAACTACCTTAAAATTCGCAGAGTTGTTGGTTTTTCTATAAAATAAGCTTTCTTTTGATATTGTAGATGAACTATAGGAACTGTAATCCTATATGCATTGCATAAACTTGCCTGGGGTTTGATCTTCTTACACATTCACTATTTTTTCTAACCGCCCTCTTGAATAAATGAAGACCTCCTACCTAGCCCACTGTCCTCTCTCCTTGTGAATAATGACTGCCTTGTGAGAAGAAGGCTGCCTCAAATTGGTGATTATTTTGCTCTCTGAGTGATTGGTGATTGCCACCTTTTAAACTCTTTACACCATTATTTAGTATGACAATCAACCTTTGTAACAATCACATACAATCCTCAATCTGATAGCTTAAAAGAGCATATACATGTCTCGTTGACCTAATTCTTTATTGTAAACAAAAGGGGAAATACTGGTCTGCTTTTACCCATATTGCATTATGCTCCTTTTGACTAACCATGGAAATATTTTCTCCTTAACTTGAGATCTCACTGGCTTAAACTCAAGGCTTCATTACAAAGTCAAAACCCTAACGCTGCTCCTCAATGTTGTCTCAGGCCTGCTATCCTTCAACCTTACTGTCACTACTTCATAGTCTACATGGTATTATTATTCACTGTCACTCATGAAGCACAAAGACCTTATTGCACTGGGGTTTAATGATCAACATTCACATATTTTCCTTCTATCAAAATCAAATCCGTATGACTGTCCCTCTACTACCTATTTGACTTGCATTTTGAGCCTTGTTGCCCTCCATTGTAGTGACCATATTGAAGTGTACTCCTCAACAAATTTCTCATTTATGATAGACCCTACCTCCATAATATAGTGAAAATAATGGAATGACTACCATTACTCATACACTGTCACCTTTAGCAATGATATCCTAATGACATGGTTATTAAGTCCAAAACATGAGCTTTTTGCTCTTGCATTTACACCCTGCGCAGTCACTACTTTGCAACCATCCTATCACTGCTTCTATTAGTGATAGTCCTTAGACTGTTTCCTCTAATGTCAAAACTCTGATGGATGATAAAGCCACTATATCTCTTTGTAAACTACATGTAATGTGATAAGAATCTCTGACTATACAATGGCAATGAATATACCAAGGGCTTTACTATAATCTATCATACAATTTTGAATTATGACCTGGATTTTATGCTTGTCTTCACATCATTGCTTAGTTTGAAAAGGTTGTTGAAACACTGGCTACATGAGGTAAATATTGTAATCAGGGTGCTTGTCATTCTCTAATAGATGTAAGGCTTGTTTATTCTCTTCTAAGTTTGAATGTCAATTCCATTCTATGTTTAAATCTAGTGAACACTTGAAAGTTCTCAATGCTCGAATGACAAACATGATTGTTATAGTGCACATACCATAAGAGGCAACCTTATGGAAATATTATTTTAACTTCTCTGGTGGAAAGATTATTTTCCTTCGAAATAAAACAATATTCAATGCCATGAGAAATTATTTTTTCTTGCAATAAATCTTTACCCCTAACCTTGTTGTTCATCCCATCGCACTTCAATTTTCATTTTATAAAGTCCACCGCTAACCCACATTATTTGTGGTCTGATGTCTGTGGGGATGCAAGAAATCTTACAAATTCACCCCCATCCCACAAAGGTGCTAGGGTGTCTTAGCGGGGCTACGGGAAGAGCTCGCCATCCCACAAAGGTGCTAGGGTTTCTTAGCAAGGCTATGGGAAGAGCCTGCCATCCCGCACATGGTTTGCTCTGGCTCTGCGGGAATGCGAGAAGGTCGTCTCTTGCACAGTATGAAACACCATGGCAATCCAAACTCTTCTCAACATCTCCATTCTACAATCATTTCATACCATGCAACCAGATTACTTTGAACTATTTGCCAAACCGTTCACAAGCCTTATATGATGTGCCCACATCTCACATGTATATCTACCAGAGCATTTGAAATATAATATTTGACAAAAATCTCCTATCCATTATGCTTTGATGGATATCCAAACCCTGTTCCAAAGATCTCATTCTGACACGGGTCAGGAGTATGTTAGACAATGCGTACATATCATGTTAGAAACTTGTTTATTGCATATGATGATATAGTGTGACTATCACAAGAGGGTACCTATGCCTTCTATACATTGCATTTTCATGTGGTTAAACACTTTACAAGCATTTATCAAACTTTGGCACTTGACATAATGTACAGTGCTTCCTTCAGCTGACCCTTTCTACATAATGCTTGTGAGATTGAGATGAATAGTCGATGTCAATGGCGTTTTATGATTGTGATTGGAGTGTAGAAATTGTGCAGTGTTACTTAGAATTCGTCTCCCATAATAATTTCACTTGCAACAGCCTTGGAGGTAAATTTTGTGTTGTGATGTGGTAGTTAGCACACACTCGGAGGTTCTTAACAACTATAAGAGTTGTTTCATGGGGTGTATGTTCTAACAAACCAAATGCAACTGCAGATATTAGGGTATTTTCTTTCCTCTTCCCTAGACTTTGATTTTTCTTAAGTTTACTTTGAATGCTTGGCTTGTTTACCTTATCATCGTCGCATGTTGAAGTGGACTCTTGTTTAATTAAACCACTATTGACCTCTCCCACAGGGCTTCTATCATCAACAACATTGCCTACATTTCCCACTAGTAGATTCCTTATAACGGCACTGGCACTCCCCTGAAGAACAACTTGATCACCATCATTTCCCCAAGGTGTATCACTAACATTAGACCTGTTGGTAATTTTTCCTGAATCGGTAGAGGGTTTGCCAGTTCCAATGCACGAGCAGATTTGGCCAACAGATACGGGAGGTTACGTGAGATGCCTCCCCTTCACTTATGGTTCTGTCACACCAAGGGGGGTGTCCCTATTTGATAAAGATGTAACATTTACTCTCCAAATGACAGAAAGATTTAACTTTGTAATAATAGGTAGAATACTCTCATGCATGGACCAAGATTTGTGTGATTTTTCACAAGGTTGGCAACATTATTGGACATATTTGTCTGGTCAGGTATGAGAGCATGCAGGGGGTTCCTTATCCTACTCCTACAACTAATAGGTTGAAATAATGGAATGGTTTGAATTTGAAGTTTTGGATGCAAGACAGGGGTTTTGGATCATAATTACTTCACAAGAACAGACCAATGCCTATCTCGGGGCAAGGAGTCAACTAGACATATACACAAGAACGGATTGCATCTTGGATTCAAGTTTCAAGAGGTTAGATTGATGCTTGCCTTACAAACATCACCCAAGAATGGGTATTTAACTGCCTCTACTTACTGATATCCCAGTTAACATACAAACTTCTCCATATTTAACCTAAGACAATTTAATCCACTCCTTGAATGGAAGTCACAGATTAAACATGCAATACAGAAACATGTATCCTAGAATTTGAGGAACCCTTAGCAACCAAATTCAGGAGAAGAAATGCATGCAACAAGTGGAGAGGGACAGCTAGACACATGTCATAAGCATTTTTCATATTAAACAACATTGAAACTGAAAATGTATGCAATGTACATTCAAGGTGCAACTCATAAACTCCATAGAGATACAACAACTAGGAAATGTTTTGTATTTCATTATTTACACAAAAATGCCCAAATCTTCAACCAACAACAATTAGTCACACACCTATGATACACTCAGAATGTGCCCTCAACAGAACCGTACATGGTCAAATCAAAATTTTTCCAATTACAATGCACCAAGAATGGTGCCCAAATCAATCAATGCAGTAGGTAGAAGGAATGGCAAGGAGGAGCTGGACTCGATCTTTGTGCTGCCGTTCGGGGACATTCCTCATAAAATTGGTAGTTGACCCGTCACTCAGTCCATCGCGCCTCTGCAATTAGCTAATAATGGCCCACCTACCCGCAGGATGCAGCAATGAACAAATCTGAAGTTCTCCCACCCAAAACAAGTCTGAGGAAGCAAGGAAGACCAACTCTGCATCTTTAAAACCTGGTCGTTGATTTCGATTCCATCGCTGAGATAATCAGTGTCAAAAACTGCAAAAATGCCGAGGGCCAATGATTACGTGCCACGTAGGCACTTCACATTCCTATCGCTGACCTTTAGCCTCCCCATTTTGCCTTTTTTGCCCTTGTATATGCATGAATGGATGCATATACAATCGCCATTGTTCACCTGCCAAAAACCCTTTGTATATGCAAAATACATATACATCTGTTTGATATACAAGGCGGACCCCAAACCTGTTTAGAACAAATTGAAATTCAATTCGGGTCCGGCTTGTATCCTCTTTTCCTGCATATTTCCTTGTATATGTGCATGTACATTTGCCTCATACATACAAGGTAGATTTCAAATTTTAATGAGGCATGTTGAAGTTGCTTTGAAATCCGGCTTGCATCTTAACCCTTGTATCTTTTGAATGTACATTGGTACATACAAGCGCCCAACATACATGCTGCGGATCCAAAATATTATTAACTGCACTTGATTTCTCCTTCGGATCCGATATGTATATTTCTTCATTGTATATTGGCTTGTATGTGCAAACATACAAGCGAACACATATGCAACTGGTAGGCCCCATTTCTGACGTTGACCGCCGCTGACCTGTTTGCATGTTTTACCTTGTACATTTCCTCTGCATGTCAAATATACAAACTCAATATACAACCCGTGGACTTCAACATCTATCCATTGCAACATATTATCTTTTCGCGTCCGGGCCATGTACATTCCTTCTTTGTATATTCGCTTGTATGTTGCATATACAATACAAACATACAAGCCAAACATACAAACAACGGACCTCAAATATGAATTAACAATATCACATGCCTTTTCGGGTCCGACTCTTGCATCTCGGGAATGCATGTTTCATTGTATGTCAAACATACAATCTCCTTTGTATATCCGCGGGCCCCACCAAATGCATCTCCCCCCTTTTGCTTGCCACCTACACATTGCATATACATTGCGACTTGTATGTTGGAGATACAAAAACCTTTGCATGCCTACGGGCCCCATCACTTGTATATCGGCCCCTTTGTATATCTGCAATGTACATTTCTCTTGTATATTGAATATACAAACCCCTTTTACATACAAACAAGCAATCTTTCTTGGAATATGCCTGCAATGTATCTAACCATTGTATGTGTGCCCGAATGTATATTGCATATACATTCGACCTTGTATATCCATGGGCCCCACGTCATGCATCTCTGCCTCGCCACTGTAGCAAATGTATATTTGCACCTCCTTGTATATTTTGTTTTGTATATCTACATGCAACCTGATATACAAAGTGGAAATATTCTCAGGAATCTGTGAAAGATTCCCCCTTTGTATATGTACATTCCAAGCCCGATATGCATTCAAAAATGCATCTAACTCATTTTTTCAAAGGGCGATAGAGTTTTCTGACCCGCCAATGCATATTTTAACCTGTATGTGTATACAAACACCCTTGTATATACAAAGACACTTGTACCTTAACTGATTTTTTGCATTTCTTCAACTGCAGAGGCCAAAAGTGTTAAGAGTTTTTAGATTTTTGGGAAGGTGCGTGCATATCTAAATGCTTGAAACCTGAATACTTATGCAGGCACCACCAGTAGCTCGAGCCTAAAACCCTAAACATAAATGATTACCAACAAGACCTTTGGTTGAAACTAGAATTTGATGGCCTTGAAGACCAAACTGAGCTATTGAGCCAATCAGGAACTCCCTTGACTTTTCTAGTTTCCTTGACTTTATTAGTGGCCATTGCCTTGAAGATCAAAGTTCCCTATATGCCTTCTTCAGAAATAAGATCATGTACAAGGTCTTATATAGACCTGACATTTCTCCTTGGTATTGTTGAGTATTCATTCTTTAAATCACATAATTTATCCTTACAAGGGGTTTCTTTTTCAATCTTTGATTGACCAACACCAGATTCCAAATTACTTAGTGAACTTTTTGAATTGTCCTCTTCATACAAATGTGAATGCAAAGTAACAAGCAAAAAGAGGAATTCCTCATTTCTAAAGACATTAAATTCATCTAACTGCATCATAGATTTCCCCAATGTGAAATTTGAAATGCTTCCCTCATCAATTGAGGAAAAATTTGAATTCTCAGAGGATTGGGTTGCTGAAGCAACTAGTTGATCAACAATTTTATTAGCTTCAATTTGAAAAATGGGCTCATTCTACTAGAGATTTTTTCATGAGTGTACTCATCCAAGTCAGATGATATCATGCAATCACACTCTTGATGGTGAGAAAGATATTGCATCTCCCCCAGGCAAGTGCCCAGATTATCTTGTGTTGGAAGGCACTTAAGAGAATTCTAAGTGAGGCATGAATCTCCAAAAGTACTTCCCTCCAAGGTGCTTTTGTCATCTAAATCCCATTCATGCGATGTGCTTTTTACATCCTTAGCCCATGGATCACAAAATTGTGGATAGTTGAATTGCAATGCCAGTATAGAGTCTACATTGCCATCCTAATAAAACCGTCTTGCTTCTTGAATCTTTTGGACATGCATTAAAATCATACTTGAACTGCACTAGGTGATTTCCTATTGCCTTCATTTTCCAAGCCAATTTCTCCAATTTTGCATAGCTCTCCCATGTTTGTGGATGTGATTTGTCTCCTACTGTTTTTTAATTGATTTATCTTTCTGTTGTGTTTGGACTTACTTTTGTAAACTTGCAATATACAATGCACTTTTATTCTTTCTGAATTGAGACTAATAGTAATTTTGTTGGTTGTATTGAGGCACAACTTCATTCATGGTGGAAAAGGCAACACCCTGTTGCTCATATCAGATGGCAATGCCAGTATAGAGTCTACATTGCCATCCTGATAAAACCGTCTTGCTTCTTGAATCTTTTGGACATGCATTAAGATCATACTTGAACTGCACTAGGTGATTTCCTATTGCCTTCATTTTCCAAGCCAATTTCTCCAATTTTGCATAGCTCTCCCATGTTTGTGGATGTGATTTGTCTCCTATTTTTTAATTGATTTATCTTTCTGTTGTGTTTGGACTTACTTTTGTAAACTTGCAATATACAATGCACTTTTATTCTTTCTGAGTTGAGACTAATAGTAATTTTGTTAGTTGTATTGAGGCACAACTTCATTCATGGTGGAAAAGGCAACACCCTGTTGCTCATATCAGATGGCATGTTGCATATAAAGGAGGAAAGATTATAGGGTTATTGTTGATTGTATTGAAGGAGAGAGCTTCATATATGGGACATGATCAACACTCTCCTTCTTGGATTCTACATGTTACAGCTTGCTCCAGGAAGATTGCCCATGTTGTAGAAGTTTTAAGAGATGAAAGGGGCATGTGCTTGCATTAAAGGGCTCCAAGCATGCATTTCCATCATTGCAGAATTTTTGGAGAAGTTTCTTTCTTGTCATTTATGTGCATTATAACTCATATTTTCAGTCTTGTGACTGAAAATAAAAATTGTAATACTCTATTTCTAAGCATTTCAAGCAAGATAGATATTCAGACTTGTGCAATCTTTAAGAACACCTTTCTTTTAATAAAGTTCAATGATTTTTCCTTCTCAATGGTTGTCTTATTATGTGCAATTGATGATTGATGCATATATTTTTGTGTTTTATATTTTAATCATCAAATATCAGTCAATTAAAATGACTAAATATACTACTAATTGACGTCAATTTATTATTTAATTGACTAAATATACTACCAATTGACATAAATCAGTGAACAGTGAATAAATATGACTAAATATATGACTAGTGAAATCAGTGAATATAAATGACTAAATATACTACCAAATTGATCAAAATGATGATTAAAATTAATGACTAAATACACTACTAGTGGATAGAAATTAATGAATAAAAATGACTAAATAAGTGACTAGTTAACAACAATCAATGACTAAATTAATGATTAAATATATCAGTGAATAAAAATGACTAAATAAGTGACCAGATTACAACAAGCAATGACTAAATATACTACTAAATTGATCAATCAAAACAACCAATAAATGACTAAATATGGTTTAGTCATCAATTCGGTCACGTTATAAATGACTGGCAATAAACTACTAATGGTCACATGACCATGTTTAGTCATTTATAAGTAGTTTTTAGTAGTTTTTAATAATATATTGATGTTTCTCTACTAGTGTGGGAATGCTAGAATCTGTTTGGTTGATGGAAGGAATTTTTTGGATGGATTGAGACATGAGAACATGTGTTTTGCTTTGATTCCTAAGAAGTGCGGAGACCTAAGCGCAGAGACTGTTACCAGAAAGAAGAAGAACCACCAGAAGAGATAACTAAATTGTTGATAGAGTATGGAGATATCATATCAGATAATGTACCTAAATGATTGCCACCAGTCCAGAGTATCAGTCATCATATGGACCTTATACCTGGAGCTAGTTTGCCTAATAAAGCAGCACACCAGATGACACCAATAGAGAATGCAGAGCTGAATAGATAGATATAGGAATTGTTGAGGAAATGATTGATGAGAGAAAATTTAAGCCCATGTGTAGTACCTGCAGTACTAGCACCAAAGAAAGATGGAGAATGGAGAATGTGTACAAACTCTAGAGCAATCAATAAGATCATTGTTAAGTATAGATTTCCATTGCCAAGGATGGATGAGATTATGGACTGTTTCAGTGGAGCAAAGTATTTCACAAAGATAGACTTGAAGAGTGGATACCATCAGATCAAGATCAGAGAAAGAGATGAATGGAAGATTACATTCAAGATAAATGAAGGATTGTATGGATGGTTAGTGATGCCTTTTGGACTGACTAATGCACCAAGTACTTTCATGAGGTTGATGAATGAGGTTTTGAAGAAATTCTTGGGTAAGTTTGTTATTGTATACTTGGATGATATTCTAATTTTTAGTAAGACAAAAGAACAACATTTGTGGCATATTAGACAAGTATTGTAGAGGTTGAGAGAAGATAAATTGTTGATAAACATCAAGAAATCTAGTTTCATGAAGGAAGAATTGGTTTATTTGGGATTTGTGATTTCTACGGAAGCATTGAAGATGGACCCTGAGAAAGTTAGAGCAATTGTTAAGTGGTCAACATCGAAGAACATTTGAGAGGTAAGATCATTTCATAGATTAGCTAGTTTCTACTAGAAGTTCATTAGAAATTTTAGTTCAATGCACACCTATGACAGAGACAATGAGAGGTGACAGAAAGAACTTTAAGTGGACATCAAGAGCGAATAAAAGTTTTAAATTACAGAGCAACCAATGTTAGCATTACTGGATTTCAATAAAGTATTTCAAGTAGATTGTGATGCCAGTAGAAATGCAATAGGAGCAGTGTTGAGTTAGGAAGGTAGACCAGTAGCATATTTCAGTGAGAAGTTGAATGATCCAAGGAGAAGATATTTAGTTTATGATCAGGAGTTCTATGCCATAATTTAAGCTTTGAAGAAGTGGAGACATTACTTGTTACATAAGGAATTTGTGTTGTACACTGATCATCAAGCTTTACAATATTTGAATAGTCAAGGAAAGTTCAATCAAAGACATATGATATGGGCAGAGTTCATGTAGAGTAACACATTTGTATTGAAGCATAGGAGTGGGAAGTCAAACAAAGTTACAGATGCATTAAGTAGAAGAAGGAATTTGCTGACAGAGATGAGAGTAAAAGTATTAAGTTTTGAGGAACTGAAGCACATGTATGAAGAGGATCTTGATTTTGTGGAACCATGGAGAGCATGTAAGAGAGACTATTGTGATGGATAGAAGTAATTGGTTAGATTGTTCAAAGGAAATCAGTTGTGTATACCTAGGAGTTCAATGAGAGATAATTTGATAAAGGAGAAACATAGTGGTGGATTGGTAGGACATTTTGGAATTGACAAGACAATGGCTTTGTTAAGTGAACATTACTTTTGGCCTCAGAAATATAAGGATGTAAGGAAGTTTGTGTAGAATTTCAAAGTATGTCAAGTTGCAAAGGGGAGTAGTCAAAATACTAGTTTGTACAAATCTTTGTCTGTACCGTAGAGACCTTGGGAAGACATAAGCATGGATTTCATACTAGGATTGCCAAAGATACAGAGGGGACATGATTCTATATTTGTAGTGGTGGAAAGATTTTCAAAGATGTCACATTTTGTACCTTGTAAGAAGAGAAATGATGCAGTGCATGTTGCTGACCTATTTTTCAAGGAAATTGTGAGATTTCACAGGTTACCTAAGAGTATAATTTCAGATAGGGATACAAGATTCATTGGATACTTTTGGAGGACATTATGAAAGAAGATGAAGACAAGCCTAAAGTTTAGTTCAACATTTCATCCACAGACAGATGGACAAACATAAGTAGTAAATAAGAGTTTGGGTAACTTGAGATGTTTGGTGGGAGACAAGGTAGGAAATTGAGATCTAATTCTACTGCAAGTAGATTTTGCATACAATAATTTAGTGAATAGGAGTATAGGGAAGACACTATTTGAGATTATGACCAGAATGAAACCTAGAGGAGTTGCAGAGTTAAGAGACATTTGTATGGAGAATAAGAGAAGTGTAGAGGCAAAAGAATTTGCAAGATACATGGAGACTCTACATAATTAGGTTAGAAAGCACTTGGAGGAGATGAGTATTAAGTATAAGGAGCAATTAGATGAGAAGAGGAGACACAAGGAATTTTTAGTTGGAGATGAAGTAATGGTATATATGAGAAAGGAGAGATTTCTAGTAGGGACATACAACAAGATAAAGATGAAGAAGTTTGGACCATGTAAAATTCTTAGGAAATTTGATTCAGAAAATGCATATGAAGTGGAGCTATCAGAGACATTGGTTATATCACCTATATTCAACATTACAGACTTATATTAGTATAACAAAGGAGAATCAAGTGATAGCATCAAAGAAGGTTTGAAGGATCAATTACCATAGCAACAACTGGAGCAGATAGAGGACATCTTGGATAGTAGAGATGGACGCAGTACCAGAGGCAAGCAGTATAAAGAATATTTGGTAAAGTGGAAAGGTAGACCGGAAGAGGATTCATCTTGGATTTCTCAGGCTGAGGTGGACCACCTTGGTTTTCCTCTAGCCCCAACAAAGTGAGGGACTCACTTTTTCAACAACCCTAGGTGTCTGATGTAGGAACATCCTAGGTTGCAGAACAATCTTTTATCAACCAAAAAAATATTTGCTTTCTTCTTTTCTTGCATTTGTAGTGTAGTTCAGTTAGTTGTAGTTTTAGCATTTTGCACTGCATTTCACCGCATCTTCATATCAAAGCTCACGGAGCAGGACTTAGCATCTACATATCATCATCTACATCATATTCAAAATTTAGGTTATTTAGATTTGTCTGCTAAAAGTTATCACTATCAAAAGATCATCAATTTTCTCAGAGCAAAGCATTCAGACTTTCAATTGAAGGAGAAGGTTTGTGGAGCACTTCCATGACTCGTGGAGAAAAATGAAACATCATACATGGCACATATATATCAGATAAACCTTCCTTGAGGTTTGAACCAAGTTTCATCCATTTGCGGAGCATTACCAGATGTTGTAGGCCAACCTACTTGTTTCTACACATTACATCCTTCATTGGAGTTTGTAACCTCTTGTGGGCCGATGCAGAGGATTCTATGAGCTTGGAGATGATATATATAGATCTCTAAGATGTATTAGGAAGTCAGTAGTTCTATGATATGATTTAGGTAGTTTTAGAAGTTAGAATCTTTTGGGAAGGTGCTTCAATGCCATATCTTGCATATCTGTTGTAACCTAGAAAGAAGGCATGTGAGCCCTTTGATTGTAGTCTGCATGTTGCTAGCATATGAGCATTGTAATTCTTTGACATTGTGAATATACAAATCTTCCATTGCATTCTACATTTGTGTTGTTTCCATTATGTTTACTCTTGCTGCATGGTTTGGAAAGTTCATTCTGTGAACCCTCTGATCGTGACTGCACCAATATGTCTTCATACTTAACTCTGCACTGATCAAGGCATGACATCAAACCATGAACTAGGTCTTATTTGTTGGATAGGGCATGACATCCAACCATGAACACTATCACACCACCATGATAGTGTTGACATCAATGATAACCTTGTGATAGTGTTGACATCAATAAAAACCATATGTGTAACGAATCTAAGCTCGAAGCTATGAGAGTGACATCTATCAGAGGAAATAAAAAGAAAGTTACAAAGCACACACACGCACTAGCTGAGCAAAGCCAAGAGTCTAACTTGCTTTAGGACCATCTTCCTCTCTAGAGCCTTTTCATTTACCCCAGGTCTATCTTGTTGGCCATCTGTGATCTAAGTCTAAAAGGTATTAATAAAATTTGTTGCTTGTCTAAGTTGAAATCTTGTCAAAGTGTTTTGTCTAGCTAAAGATTAGTGTCTAGCCTTTTGCAAAGCCAAAATTAAGAACATTCCATCTCCTCCCGGCTCCCACTTGATTCACTAATCCTATCCCAAAGATCAATAGGTCTCTATATATCGAGTCAACTTCAATCCCCTAACTCAAAAATCCTACTTAAGAGCAATCACAATGTTTGTTCCACTTGCATGCATTTCAAACATTCAAAGCAATAAAACATGTCACAACATCATGTCATTTGTAACACTTAGAACATAGTACTTTGTTTTTCATATTTGTGAATCATATCTAGACATGTTGCATCTTATTCATATCATAAAAAGATAAAAACAAATTACATCATCCATGCATGATCATCGTAGGTATGCACTCTCATAAACAAAATAAAATCTCTAGCCAATCGTATGCACAAGAGGGAAAGTGAAGTACAAGACATTAACTGGAGCTACATATAGATCTTAGCCAATCAGGTTTCACAACAATAAGTGCAAAATAATGTCTAAGTACAAGTCACTCCAACAAGTCAAAGAGCAAAATTGTGCACTCAAGTGTGCAAGTCTCCCCATGCAAGGGGGCAAGGGTAGAAATCTCTTCAATGTAGGTCTCTCAAAGGATTCAAGGCATCAAGTTGGACCTTTGCAAAATCTTTAGAAAAATCATAAAATTTAGAAAATCAAAAAAATCTAAAAAATTGCAAAACCTCGAAAATCCCTAAAAATCAAATAAATTCTTTGAATTCTATAATAAAAGGAGAATCCTTTCTTCTCTCTAGCTTAGCATATGTTTTATTTCCATAGTGCTCTTGCACCCTTGTTTTGTATGCTTTTACCCTTACAGGTCCCCATGGCAAAGGAAAAAGACTTAGGTATACTTACAACACAATCAACGGTACAATTACAAGAAATTGACAATTGATAAGGTCTAGTTTGGGAACGGTACCTACCTTTCATGTAGACTACCATCCCCAAGGGGGCAAATATGTAAGCACTAAAAACATGTATGAGCCTACACAATGATTCGATGATGAGCTATAATCCTAAACACATACATGTAAGCGTGTAAGAATGAGCTCTCAATAATATTCTTCTTGGAGACACATGGATGGACTTCCTTCGCCTCATTCATTCTTCTCCTACCCCCTAGCTAATCCTTCCAAGTGTTGCAAGTATGGGTTAAACTGGTGTTGTCATTGATGTCAACATACTCATGTTGCATTAATGAGAAGGATTTGGTGAGCTGTGTGCTGAGGATATTGAGAAAATTAGTCTCAATCAGGAACAGTGAAGAACAGTGATGATAACAAGGTAAAAGTCCAAGATAGGTTGAGGATCAGAGGATGCGGTTTAAAGGGTTTGTAGATATAAGTCTTGAGATGCTCCAGTCAAGTTTTCAGGGATCCACATGAAGATCTGAAGAAGTTATGGTCACTCAAGTAGAACCGGTTTAGACAAGTGCTCAGTGGTGACAGAGTGAGATAGATAGGTCCGGTAATACATTATCCCACTCTGCAGATTTGGGGAAGTGTTTAGAATGTCCTTGTGAAGTGTCAAGCAGATCATTTTGTGGTTTGAAGGTCCAGAAGAACCTATTCCTTTGTGACAGTGATAACAGACTGTGTTCTTGAGGTTCCAGATGTAGGAGAGAAAGATTTTAGTAAGTAGAGGAAGTGTGGATGTTCCTGGTGATTCAGGAAAGCTTGTGAAGGTCCTTGGATTATGTTCAGTTCGTGTTGATGGTCCGCATTAGAATTGGAGCCTAAAATTAAACAAATACTTCTGGATGAAGGTGTTCTTTCTGTGACTGGCCGATCAGATGAATTATACACCTTGCGAATGTTCTTGTGGTTGCTTGCCGACTTAGATGATTGTTCCTAAGTTAATGTCATGTATAAATAAAGGTTTGCGAAGTCATTTCAAGTGTGTACCGAAGAAGATGAGTGTGTGGTAGCGAAGAGAAGAGCGAAAGGCAGAGCAGAAGGTTTGAGCTTAAATGGAACCGACTCAAGCATAGTGAAGATGCTATTTACCAGTTCAAGTATGTGATACTTATTCCTTTGTAGACAGTGTGTCTCTTGTAGGCAGTGAGCCTCTTGTGAGCAGTGTGCTCGGGAAGTGAGTCCTAATTGGCAAGTGCCATTTTGTTCTTTCTATTCTTCTAATAGAGAATATTATCTTGGGTTAATCACCCCGTGGTTTTTCCCTTAACCAGGTTTTCCACTTCAAAAATCTTGGTGTTATGTGTGTTAGTGTGCTTCTGCTCTTAACTTGTTACATTATGCTTTCATGGTTGATCTTATATTATGCTGTTAATTAACATTGTGGAGTTAAGTGGTTAAGAAAAGAGAAAGTTTTGCACAATTGATTCACCCCCCCTCTCAGTTGTGTGCCCTAAATCCAACAGTTGGTATCAGAGCCAAGTTCCTCTGAAAGGAGCTTTTCCGTTTGAGGAAATCCAGGATGTCGTCCTACAAGAAGGATAGTCTGAAGTTCGATGGAACTAACTTTGCTCTTTGGAAAGGTCGCATGGAATGTCACTTGCAGTGCATGGGATTTGCATACTGGTCCATGGTGACAAAGGCTTATGTACCTCCACAGGGTGGTCCAACAACCCTAAATGAAATCACAGATGCTAAAAATAATCTGCGGACCAGAGAGGCTCTTTTAAGCACATTATCCGACTCAGAACTCTCTAATGTTATTCATCTACCAACTACCTTTGAGATTTGGAAGAAATTGGAACTTTTGCATGAAGGAGACCAGTTTGTTAAATGTACAAGATTACAGAGTCTAAAAGGGAAATTTGAAAGACTGAAAATGAGAAATGATGAAAATATTACCTCTTTTATGCCAAGAGTGAATGAGTTGGTTTGTGGAATTAGAAATGCAGGTGGAACCCTGAGTGAAGATGAGATAGTTGGCAAAGTTCTCATATCCCTTCCTGAGTCTTATAAAATCAAAGCTTTTGCAATCAAAGAATTCACAGCTCACACAACAGTCACAAGGGATCAATTGGTTGGTAAGCTGGCTGCCTTTGAAATGGCCAAGTTTGGAGATGATCCTCCAAAGACTGAATCTACATTCAAAGCAAGTGCATTGGTAAAAGGAAAACAAAGGTTTGATCCGGGAGAAAACTCTTCAAGGAAATCATCATGGTATGAGAATGCAAGAAAAGACTTGGAAGAAGAAGAAGCTGAAATTGCTCATCTTGAAGCTCTTATTGCAAAAAGACTACCAAGAGGATCCAATAAGTATGAGGGAAAATTGTCTTTTAAGTGTTTTAACTGCAACAAGATTGGTCATTTTGCATCAAGGTGTTCGGAAAGATTTTCTAGGCCAAACAGTAATAGACCAAGATTCCAGAAGAATTGTTACTATGCTCATGAAGGAGATGATGAAGGAGTAACAGATAATGAATCAGAGAAAGAAGACAAATCTGGAAGTGACTGGCTGTTCATTGCCATCAAGGAAGAAGATCCAATATCCTCTGAATCCGTAAATCATAAAGCCCTGGCTACCCAAGTTGAAGAAAAGGATGATTGGGTCATTGACAGTGGTTGCTCTCACCACATGACAGGTGACAAAAACAAGTTCATAGATTTGGAAAGGTATGAAGGAGGAGTGGTAAAGTTTGGTGATAACTCTGCAGGTAGAATCAAACGTAGAGGAACTATTTCTTTTGATGGAAAGAACAAAACTGGTAATGTATTATATGTTGAAGGATTGAAACACAATCTTCTCAGTGTGGGATAGTTGGTGGATAAAGGTTATGATCTCAGATTCAAGAATGGAAAGTGTAAAATCTTTGAAAGTTCTAGAACAGAGATTGCATCAGGTACCCAAACAAAAGGTAACATCTTTCACTTAGCTGGTACTGGTAAAAGTTACTTATTTGTTCAAATTGATCAGAGTTGGTTATGGCATAGAAGAATGTGTCATGTGAACTTTGATAATATCATCAAGATAAGTAATACTCAGGCTGTAAGAGATCTTCCAAGATTGGTAAAACCTACAAATAGTTTGTGCAAAGAATGTCAGTTGGGAAAACAAAGCAGAATCTCATTCAAAATCAAGGAACAATCTTCTACCAAATTATTAGACTTGGTTCACACTGATTTATGTGGTCCGGCAAGAATCAGGAGTGTGCAAGGTGATAGATACTTCATGTTGCTAATTGATGACTATTCCCGGATGATGTGGGTAACCTTTCTGAAAGAGAAATCAGAAGCTCTTGAGAAATTCAAAATATTCAAGGCTATGGTGGAAAATGAGACCGGATTAAAATTGAAGTGTCTGAGGTCCGATAGAGGTGGAGAATTCACATCCATTGAGTTCATAAACTTTTGTGAGAAACATGTAATAAAGAGACAATTGTCTGCCCCTAGAACTCCACAATAGAATGGAGTTGTTGAGAGAAAGAACCAAACCATCTAGGAAGCATCCAGGACCATGATGATGGAAGCAAATGTTCCTTAGATCTATTGGAGAGAAGCTGTCAGCACTGTAGTCTACACTCTCAACCGAGTTCAAATTAGAAACTATATTAGTAAGACTCCTTATGAACTCTAGTTTGGCATTACTCCCATTGTGAGCTACTTCAGATTTTTTGGTAGCAGATGTTACATTAAAAGGGATGAAGATCTAGGAAAGTTTGATGCTAGAAGTGATGAAGGAATATTCTTGAGATATTCTACTCAGAGAAAAGCATACCGGTGTTACAACAAGAGACTAAGAAAGATTGTAGAAAGTATAAATGTGAAGGTTGATGAAGAAATTGAAAGACCCTCAAGAATTATTGAACATGATGAAGATGATCATAATGGTGTTCAGATTCAAGGTATCCAAGTCTCTTCTGAGAAACAAAGTCAAGTTGATCTGGTAAGACAAGAAGAAGAGATAAGTCTCAATGAGACTGATCAAGAGTTAGAAGTGCAAGAGACTCCCAAAATTCCAAGGTATGTAACTCTAAATCACTCTGAAGATCAGATCATAGGTGACAAAAGCAAAGGGGTACAAACAAGGAGGAGAATTGCTCAAAATTCAGATGAGTATTGTCTAATTTCAAACATTGAACCTAAGACAGTAAATGACGCCTGTAATGATGAAAACTAAACTAAGGCAATGGAGGAAGAACTGATGCAAATTGAGAAGAATCACACTTGGGATCTTATTCCCAGACCAAGAAACAAAAATGTGATTGGAACCAAAGGGGTCTTCCGGAACAAATTGAATGAAGCCGGTGAAGTAATCAGAAACAAGGCTAGATTAGTTTGCAAAGGTTACTCTCAAATAGAAGGAGTTGATTTTGAAGAAACTTTTGCTCTGGTGGCAAGAATTGAAGCAGTCAGATTATTTCTTGCATTTGCTACCTTCAAGGATTTTAAGGTGTATCAGATGGATGTCAAATCTGCCTTCCTAAATGGAAATTTGGAAGAAGAAGTGTATATTGAGCAACCGGATGGATTTCAATTGTCTGATCATAGTGACATGGTCTGTAAATTAAAAAAGGCACTGTATGGACTAAAGCAAGCCCCAAGAGCCTGGTATGAAAGATTGGACAAGCATCTCTTGAAGATTGGTTTCAATAAAGGTACTGCTGAAAGTAATTTGTATTTCTAAATTGATCATGAAAATATCTTAATTGTTGAAGTATTTGTTGATGATATCATTTTTGGAGGAAGAGACAGTATTTGTAAAACTTTTGCAAGTCAAATGAAAGGTGAGTTTAAGATGTCAATGTTTGGAGAAATAAATTTCTTTTTGGGTCTACAAATTACTCAAACAAAGAAAGGAATCTTTATCTCTTAGTCAAAATATGTGAAAAAATTGTTGAGGAAATCTGGGATGGAAGACTCAAACCAATGCACACTCCAATGGCAACCGGATGCAAGTTGAGCAAAGATGATGACTCTCCCAAGGTTGATCAGACAAAATATAGGTCAATGATTGGAGGACTGTTGTATCTCACTCAAACTAGACCAGATATTATGCAGGCTGTTGGTCTTGTTGCTAGATTCCAAGCTGATCCTAGAGAATCTCATGTTATGGCAATCAAGAGGATTTTTAGATATCTAAAGGGGACAGTTGAGTATGGTCTATGGTACCCTGGAGATCATGATTTCTCTCTTCATGCATATACAGATGCAGATTGGGCAAGAGATGTGGATGACCGGAAGAGTACCAGTGGTGGAGCATTCTTTTTGGGAAAAAGATTGGTTTCTTGGCTAAGCAAGAAACAAGAGGCAATATCTCTATCTACAACTGAAGCAGAATACATTGCAGCAGTAGGTAGTTGCACTCAAATCTTATGGATGAAGTAGATGCTAAGAGACATTAAAGTAGAATATGAGGAGCCTATCACAATTTTATGCGATAATTCAAGTGCAATAAATATTTCTAAGAATCCAGTGTTGCATTCTAAGACCAAGCACATATCTATCAAGTTTCACTTTCTGAGAGAGCAAGTGAACAAGGATGAAGTCAAATTGGAGTATGTGCCCTCCAAGGATCAGATTGCAGATATATTTACTAAACCTCTTCCCAAGGACTCTTTTGAGTATCTCAGGGAGAAGTTAGGGGTTATTGCCCCTCCGATGATGAACTAGGATGCACTAATGTGCATCAGTCCGGTGGATATCACAGTCATATCTTGTGTTCTGGATTGGTGTTGGAGAGCTGCTACTCAGGGGGACCAGTAGGTGTGATTATAAAGTTGCAAGTTTGGGCCCCTTGCCATTGATGTCAAAGGGGGAGAGAAGACGTGTGAAAAACAAGTGGTTGATGATCAAAGGGGGAGCAGTACAGGAAGAGAAGACATGTGAATAGTTGTTGTTGATAGGGGGAGCTATGACAGTAAGGAGAAATTCTTGTCTTGATGGTTTTTCACATAATGTGTTGCCATCAATGACAAAGGGGGAGATTGTTGCAAGTATGGGTTAAACTGGTGTTGTCATTGATGTCAACATACTCATGTTGCATTAATGAGAAGGATTGGGTGAGCTGTGTGCTGAGGATATTGAGAAAATTAGTCTCAATCAAGAACAGTGAAGAATAGTGATGATAACAAGGTAAAAGTCCAATATAGGTTGAGGATCAGAGGATGCGGTTTAAAGGGTTTGTAGATATAAGTCTTGAGATGCTCCAGTCAAGTTTTTAGGGATCCACATGAAGATCTGAAGAAGTTATGGTCACTCAAGTAGAACTGGTTCAAACAAGTGCTCAGTGGTGACAGAGTGAGACAGATAGGTCCGGTAATACATTATCCCACTCTACGGACTTGAGGAAGTGTTTAGAACGTCCTTGTGAAGTGTCAAGCAGATCGGTTTGTGGTTTGAAGGTCCGGAAGAACCTATTCCAGTGTGATAGTGATAACAGACTGTGTTCTTGAGGTTCTAGATGTAGGAGAGAAGGATTTCAGTAAGTAGAGGAAGTGCGGATGTTCCTGGTGATTCAGGAAAGCTTGTGAAGGTCCTTGGATTATGTTCAGTTCGTGTTGATGGTCCGCATTAGAATTGGAGCTTGAAATTGAACAAATACTTTTGGATGAAGGTGTTCTTTCTGTGACTAGTCAACCAGATGAATTATACACCTTGTGAATGTTCTTGTGGTTGCTTGCCGACTTAGATGATTGTTCCTAAGTTAATGTCATGTATAAATAAAGGTTTGTGAAGTCATTTCAAGTGTGTACCGGAGAAGATGAGTGTGTGGTAGCGAAGAGAAGAGCGAAAGGCAGAGCAGAAGGTTTGAGCTTAAATAGAACTAACTCAAGCATAGTGAAGATGCTATTTACCAGTTCAAGTATGTGATACTTATTCCTTTGTAGATAGTGTGTCTTCTGTAGGCAGTGAGCCTCTTGTGAGCAGTGTGCTCGGGTAGTGAGCCCTAATTGGCAAGTGTTATTTTGTTCTTTCTATTCTTCTAACAAAGAATATTATCTTGGGTTAATCACCCTGTGGTTTTTCCCTTAACCGGGTTTTCCACATAAAAAATCTTGGTGTTATGTGTGTTAGTGTGCTTCTGCTCTTAACTTGTTACATTGTGCTTTCATGGTTGATCTTATATTATGCTGTTAATTAACATTGTGGAGTTAAGTGGTTAAGGAAAGAGAAAGTTTTGCACAACTGATTCACCCCCCCTCTCAGTTGTGTGCCCTAAATCCAACACCAAGGTCCTGCACACTATATTCCTAGTCACTTAACCCATCTTCGACAAGCCACTCCTGTTGCTTGCTAGCCTTGATGACATGACTAATCCACTTCATAAGAGAGGAAATCAATCTTCCCTATGAGCTTTCCCATCCATTCTCTCTTCCCCATCCATCCAACTCACTTTCTAATTAGCTATCGAATATTTTAGGGCTTAAGAGACCTACAGGATACCCTAAGAAAAAATGATATGAAAGTATAATTTTGAGACACTTTCAAGAAAAAAGAATGGCACCACGTGTAGTGCTCAAAAAAATATATAATTTAAAAAAATAGCACCCAAAAAAGAGTTTGTATGTGCCTGAACGAGCTCCCAGAAGTTCCATATGACCTATTTAAAACATTGTTTATGGGTTGCCCAGTTTACCAGAGCAAATCTCCCCTAGGAGATCCTACATTTTTAGTGGATCTCCCAAGGGTGACCCACTCACTTGATGTCTCATAACTTGTTTTTGGGTCTTGATGTCATCTTTCGCCCCTAGGACCAATCTCAACCCTCGAAACCACCTACAAAACCCTTTTTTTTTAATCCCCCCTTTCAATTTTGGATCTCCCATGGGCAACCCCTGGGTGACCTTGAATCTCCCATGGGCAACCCCTGGGTGACCTTGAATCTCCCATGAGCAACCCTACTAGTAAACTAGGTGACCCCTGGGTGACCCTATTGTGTTTTAAAACGTGAGTTTCTCTTCAGTTATGGCCTAAATTTACTCCAAATTGAGCCTTGATTGCATGAGTCACCTTCCCTAACTATGCATCAAATTCCTTTAACTAATTCAAGACTCCCAATCACTCCATTCTAACTCACAAACTAATTCTTCTTATCTCCCCATCAATCTCATGCTAACTCCATTTCTTCTCCTGTGAAAGATTATCAAGGTTTTTTCACTCCTTAATCAACCCAAATCACTAATCCAATCAAACATGTTAACTCTTCAATCGAAGGAGTTAACTCTTAAATCAGCTCCACCTCTTATGAGCTCTCCCAACCTATAAATACCCCTCACCTCTTCATTATTTCTCAAGTTAGAGAATGCTCTTTCCATCTTCACAAGATTTTTCAAGCTTCTTCACAGGCCTTTGTGCCTCTTAGTTCATTTCATTAGTTTTCATTTTTGCAAAGCTTCAAAGCTCTACCTTATGAGGCAAATTCATTGTTGCAACCATTTGAAAATATTTTCTTTTGCTCTCCACTAGCATCTTGATGGTCATTGCAGGACTTGTGTGCCTTTTCTTTCATGTTTAGGATAGTTTGCCAAGCTTTCTAAAGCTTATATAACATCGATATGCTCTCAATTTGCTCTCAAGCCATAGATATTATTCTAAAATAGTGTTTTCATAGCACTCATAGCTCTCCCCTAACTCACTCATTTTCAATTTCAGCTCTTAAAGCTCGAGCCATTTTGAATCAATTGCTCCCTTCGTCCCTATTGCCAAGACGAAGACCCTGCTACTCTAGAGGAGAAAGAGTTTGCTACATACAAGGATTTTTATGGTGGTACTAAGCTTATGTGCCAAATTTGAAATAGGTTTTTTAATGTTTTCGTAGTAATTAACTAATCAAATTGCTCTTGAGCAAAGTAATACTTTATTTCTCTACTCTTGATAGGTTATGCATTGTTAGTGTAGTTTCATTTCATTGCATTAGATTGATTGTTTTTTATATTGATAAGCTGCAAACCAGGTGCATCTTCTGATAACAAAAAGCCCCATAGGCAGCAAAATAGGCTTAAGGCCACGAGCAACACAAAAACAAATGACTAGCAGCAGAAGTTCATAACAGAAATAAAACTAAACCAAGTCCAAAGCATAAAACAAGAAAAAGCTAATTAATTTCCAGTCATCCTTAAGTAGCTTGATCATCTCCTTCTTATTCTCATACATAACATCAACACCAGTAGTATGATCCTCCTACAAAACAGAAAAGGTAAATGTCACCTTGTGAAAGACCTTCAAACAAACATTCAATAGCACCTTGACTTTACTTTCCATAGAAGAGAGACGGGACTTAACATCATCCAACTCTTGTGCAAGCTTCCTATTAGAATCATCCTCTTTGGCACTCACCACCTCATTATCAAGCGTCTCTAAGATTTTAACATCATTGGGTTCGGTGTCATAATATGAATTATTCATAGATTCAAAATGACTTTCTCCTTCTTGCTCCTGCACTAGTGTGGTCTTGACTTCCTTGATTTCCATCTCATACTCAGGGTCATCACGATTAGAGGTCAAGGAGCAATCAACAATCTTCAGCACCTGGGATTTCCATCCAGCCAGCCCAGACGACCTTCTAATGCTTGGTCTTCTCTTAGAACATTCCTTACCCACAGCCTTCCCCTTGGTATCAACAATATCCTCCACTTTATGTTTCTAGGAATTGTCCATCTTTTTCATAGTCTCCAGCTCCTCAATCCTCACTCCCACGTCACCCTTTTTGGTTTTCTTCTTTCATCCTTTGGCAGGGCTAGGTTGGCAATGCTGGCCTTTTCATTTTTCACTACCATGAGGAGGTGGGCTATTTCTCAGACCACAAAGGTCCTCAACAACTTCTTCTGAAATGATTTAATGAAGTGAAATGATAGTGGTAGAAGCATCTATAGCGATCTTCAAGGGTAAAAAATGTCATAATGAGATAACATACTAGTCCCAGGGGTCAACCAAGCTCTCGCGCTCAAAGTCGCCTTGAAGTCTGACTTGTTTCTCACCTTCCCGATAAAAATGCTTCAACCCCTCTGGGTCTTGGACTTTAGTTTGCTTATTCAACCATTTGCCCTTGTGTTGTAGGCCAGTGGCATTGGCAATGGCTTCCTCATAAACAACAAACTGCACACCGCCAACCCACACCTTCCTATCAGCGTCCCATGACATAGCAAATTGGATGGACAAGATTTCATCAAAGCCATTCAGGCATTCAAGGAACGACACCACCCCCATAAGAAATACTCCAAACCTATGAGTCTTCCTTGAAATCCCCACAAGTCATAGGCTTAGTATGCACCTTGTCACCTCCCATTTTCCTTGACTTACTAAACCAACAATGCAAAATGCAGCTCCAGAAATTGGCAAGATATAGGGTTTCTTCAAAAAATCTGGAAATGAACTGATACTCATTAGAATTAATGCCAGCCACGCCCCCCGAATTCCCATGAATGTCCTTCAAAATCCCTAATGTGTTTGGAGCATCATTACTTTCATAATAATGCTCGTGCGAGCTCGCCACATCCAGAGTGACCAACCAAGAGTGAAAAGACCTGTGAAGCTAGCATGACAACGACTCACAAGGGTTGCAAAGTTGGCATTTGTCAATGTGGAACCCAAGAGTCCAGCTCAAACAGAAATAGTGAGTTGTCATGACCATGACATCATTCTTCATACGCCACCCCAAGTAATGAGGGATAGGCAAAAAAGCACCAATAAGGGCATAAAGAGAAGTGATTATAGCCATGAAGCTTAGGACAATGCCTCTAATTGAATGTTTTTTATAACATTCGGGGGAAGATTAGAGACATTTCTCCAACACCTTAAAGGGTAGAGATTTATTCCAAAGTTAGCCATTAGGTCTGAAATTTGATTGCCTTCTCTATAGATATGCACCACTTCAATGCCTTCAAAACTTAGAAGAAGGGTTTTAATATCCTGAATAATGTCTTCAATTTGCCAATTGACCCTAGCCTTGTCTTTAACAACTTCAATGATAAGCTAAGAATCACCTTCAACCACCAACCGACTGATACCTATGGGCAAAGCAACTTTGAGGACCCAGAGGAGAGCCGAGGCTTCCGCAACATTATTGGTATTTTCACCAAGCCCCCTAGCAAAGGCCACAAAGAGAGCTCCCTTATCCGACCTAATAACACCTCTGCCACTTGCATTAGATTAATTGTTATATGCTTTCACAAATTAAATTTCCTTATTGCATTATATTAGTTTGTTATTTGTTTTTCAGAATCGATCTCGAAAACCACAAAAACATAGATTTTCATTAAGAAAAGTCATCCTAGGTTTGCACTCATATTTCAATTCATAGTAATTAGATCATCTTATGAAATCAAAAAAGAACAAAAAAAGCATTGCTTTGCATTCATTTAGCTTGCATACATCAAAATCCAAGAAAATATTAGAAAAGAGAAAATAAAAAATTTAGTGCACAAAACCCTCAATTTCATCATGAGGTCAACTTCAACTAGAAAACTCCTTAATACCATCACAAGGTAAACAATCTAGCGAAGTCATAGAAAACCTTTGGTCACATCACAAAGTTGAGATTAAACAAAAAGTCAACTCTTGGTCAACTCTCTCTCATCCAAGCATATGAATGCGCCCAGGAGTTAGAGGTGAGTGGGTTAGATCAATCCTTGAGAAAATAGAGTCAATACATCCTAGACAACAAACACCTCAAATGGTAGAAGACCACAAACACGCTCTCAGGATTATCCAAAACGTAGAAATCATATACCAAATCATATAAGAACAAGACAACAACATAGAATGCCTTGGAATCATCAATGATCAAAAGAGACACCCATCTAGGTGTTGGAACTTAATAAATCCAAACAAGAGATCAACAACTAGTTACCCTTCGAGTCATAGGGTTATCTCTACCATCATGGTCTTAGAAGAACAAGCATCGACACACATTAGGCCCTAGGATAGGCTAACTGCTCTCCATGACATTATGCTTCCAAGCGAACAGAAGCACCCTTGGGTTACACCTCCACTCGACTGGCTTTTGCCACGAGAGCGAGAATGACTTGGAGGTCGCCATCAGCAAGGAGAGGGTTCATGTGCTATATCAAGGCTAACTCATCTGTGTTTGTGCTTGAGTCACATTTTGAGGAGTATAGATCCCAAATACACCATCATAACACCTCGATGGCATAATAAACCTCATCGGCACATTCAGTGCAATGAATTATAACACAAGAATCAGATTATACACTGACAAAAAACTCAATACATCATATATCATATAAATTAGAAAGCAAACAAAGGAGGCATAAGAGTGGACATTACATAAAATTTGGAGAGAAATGAAATAATTCATTATGAATAATTTCAGCTACTTTTTTTCACAACATATTTTCAATTCCTAAAATATAAGTGCTTCACTATAATAGAAAAAAAATGAAATTATCCTTTATACATAATTACACCGAAGGCGTTCCCTCTATGAGGTGAACCGACTTGGTGTGTACTATCAATGACTGAGAGTCGTCGAGGAGGAGTGCGAGATAATGTAATTGATCTCAGTCATTTGTTTCCTTTCACCTGTTTGATTTACAATCGCCGTGTTTTTTTGTGCCATTTTGATTTTTGTTTGTGTCTTGCCGATTATGATCATCGAGACTTCATTTCGATGCTCGTCGATTTTTCCCATGCTGGAAACTTGTCAATTTTTCCCACAACAGAGACTCGTCAATTGTTCTCACACCAGGAAAAAATCATGTCAAAAAAGCCTCGTGTCGTTTAAAATGTCCCCGCTGGATACTTCGAGATTTCTATTTTTTATTTAGATTACAATTCCGCCTGCATAAAACTCTACACAATATAATCAACAATATAGGTACTAGTAGTAATAGTAATTTTATATGAATATATTTTTTAATTGAGAAAGAAGGTATAAGGGGGTGTAATATTTATTTATTTTTATTTGTAATGTACAAATATATTTTATTATAGAGTATGTTTTATGATTTAATCATAAATTTTGTTATCAAGTTTGAGATTTTGGTATTCAAATGTCCTACTAGATAGTTTGTGATGTACTCTACTTTAATACTACAACCAGGGAACTAATCTTTTCACGTGTAATTTTGATCTTAAATTTGTAGATATAACCTTTTGTTGTGGCTTCAATCTACACACTCTTCATCTTCATAAGCATGTTCACCTTTTTTTTTTAATCTAAACTTGATTATATCTAGAGATACCATTGGATTTTGTTATGCTAAGAGTTTTGCCTTAGAAAAACCCTTGGAACCAAGTTTTAAACAATTTGAACAAGTTCGAATACAAATCAAGTAGCCATATGAAATGACTAATTACATCAAAAGAGTTCCATTTAATGAGAGGGAATGAGTAGCCTTTTAGCATCAACATCTGACAACATCCCAGAATGTTGCAAGATGATGGAAATAAATCTTTTCGTTGGTGACTAGAATCTTCAAATCATCATTGTTTGAAGACTTTTATCCTCTTTCACGGTGAGAAGGAGGAGGAGGAGGAGGAGGAGGGCTTGGCATTCAGTGCTTCAACTTTGGAGCTTCTTCTCGGATCCCATTCTTACAAGAATAGTTTATTTGTAGAGGTTGTGGATTTTAGAGCAATGATTAATGGCTTAGGGGGTAAGGAAAATGATAGGAGGCGGTGACACAGTCGATGATTCTAACGTAGTGAGGAGGAGGAATGGGTTCCACCTATGCCCAAAGCCGACAAGAATGTCCCTGGCCCTGATTTCATAGCAAATTGACCATATTCAAATGTAGATAGGAAAAATTTCAAGTATTTATTAATAGATTTTCTTAATAACTTATGCAATTACTTTCAAGAGCAACCTTGGCTAAGAAATCTTCTGCATTTTAAACCATAGATTGCTTTATGAGATCAAATCATTTCACAACAATATAAAATTTTTGGTTAACCATGTCTTCTATATGCTGCAATAATCATATTCCATGAGGCATTGTCTTGTTATTTCATGTGGTCAAACACTTAATGAGCATCCACCAAATTTCTACATTTGACATACATGTAAATAAGCTTAATATGAAAAGTTATGTTTGTAGTGTTACCCTTCTATTTACCCTTATTCGATTTTTCATAATCCTTGCTCGAGCAAATATTGATGTACCGTTTTCCTTTATTGGTCAATAAATTCCCTCCTCAAGTCATCCCGTTGTTATTAAAAATTTACCCGCCCGTCATCTTATGTGTGAATTTACTAAAAATTTGAACCTTCGAACTTGAACCATTTTCAACGGTTCAAGAGTTCAAACAGTTCAAGAGTTCAAACGGTTCGAGAGCTCAAGGTTCGCTGGTCAATGCTCTTGAAAAGGCCACTCACCTTTGGTCTCTCATGTAACATGATTTGTAAAATTGAGCCTTCCGAATGAACCCCTGTACCTTTTCTTGGTTCAAAAGTTCATTATATGGATTGTGATGCTAGCAGAATATTCACAAAAGGAATATACGGAGCATATAGAGACAAAGTTTACAAGCTTCCTTTTCTAAGCCTTCTCAGTCAGACATACTACTATGGCGATTGCTAGTCTCCTCCAATTTCTGAATGTTATTAAAGCCTCTTCTTTGGGTGTATTCACTGACGTTGATGATATTAGAAGGAACGCCATGATTGCAGACTATATGCAAGATAAATATAATAAAACAGTTTTAGGAGCTCTCGTATAATCAAAGGATATGCACAAAATGGAGTTGTTGAAAGGACTTTTGAAACTTTCAAACAGATGCAGTTTGGAAATGTAAAGTTGAGCTCCAACATCATCGTCAACAACATGATAAGAGCTTTTCATTCAGTTATGGATGTCCGTCATAGCACAGTAAAATGGCAGTTTTTGTCAGAAAGTATGGTTTGAAATGCTCTGGTGGCCTGTATGTAAAATGAAGAAGCATGGAGAAGACCGTGATCTGTTTGACAAGATACTTCAAAGGATATGCTAATACCCAACTTTTATCTTATTCCTAGTCATTCAAGACTTGGATTAGACATCTGCAGACTTCAAATTTTGCAAGGAGAAAATAAACGTAGAAGCTACAGATAGGGTATCTCACATTGTGTAGCCCCAACAAAGTATTATCCTTGATTTGGGAGAACAAAAACATGGTTTCAATGATCCAGATGTTGGGAGATCTCACCTCCACACAACAATGGAGAACAAATCCTATTTTCTCTTTGTTGATAATGTAGTTGATAACTTAAGGGATAAACCCATCCCTCATTCCACGGTGATAAAACCTTACTACCTGGAGTAATGATGTTACCATTGCTGGCCTCTTCTGTCTCACGGCTTAGAGAAGCATGAACTCCTACTGCTTGACATGATGTTTCAAAGAAATCCAGTCTGGGAGAATGCGATGATTATAAGATATTCACAATATGGATTTTTCTTTAAAAACTTTCAAGACACTGCTAATGTAAAACCAGACATCATGGCCTTTGCCAGTATCCTCTCTTCCTATGGAGCGATGGGAGTCATTAAGGAAAGGTGTAGTATGAAATGGATTCGTCGGATTGTCTGTAGAAACCTTCGAAGTAAGATTCTGCATTCTTTACCAGCGTCCCCGCATGTTAGAAATGGATCGATGAAATAGTCTTTAAAACATCTCGAGCAAACATCTCTAGCAGTAATAAGAGTTGTCTCCAAAGTGCTCAAACGGACACATAGCCTATTCCAGATGATGTGGGCTATTGAACAATAAATGCCACTCATGCGCTAAGACTATTTGAAAGATTCGTTGCTTGGCCATAAAGAAATGATTGAATTTGTTAAAGTGAACTGCAAAGATGTTTGGAATAAATGTATAGGGACAAGGCCAGTATAGTTTTGAAGAGATAGTCAATGAACTTTCATTTCAGTAGTGGACCAAACAAATGTAGGAGACCTTGAATTCAAGGAAGTCAAGAGATGCTGCTTTTTAAGGGAAGGATTTTATGACTGCAATTGACTGTTGTGCTTAGTTCATTATCTTATCTTTTAAGTGATATGGCACAAGAAGCTCTTGGCGATACAATGCAAGCTCAATCAATATTAATACCCTGAAAGAGAGTAGAAATTTGATTGATGAAGAAAACATTAGCTGGGGTCTTCGGAGAATAAGGAAAATGTTTCTCATCTGAGATCCATTGAAGAACAAATCAATTCTAACGAAACTCAAGGAATGAATGTTCCAGAAAGAAATATTACTTATGGTAAAAAGTATAGATGTGTAAGAGTGGGGGCCACATCAAAATTGAACCATAAGAGAAACAAAATAACTATAGAAGATACAAGATGTTTTCTAAAAGGAATACAAAAAGCCACCGAGAAACGGTTATGAAAAGAGGAGAAATCAAAGGTCAATTAAAAGAGGCAGTTGCCGTAGAAAGAAAGGGAGATTTCATGATAACCGAAAGGGCAAGAAGTAGTTACGGAATCCAAGAGGCTCTCGGAAAACTGATAAATATATGTTCTGTAGTCTTAAAGAGGGGGCTTCGATGGAACAGGGGAAGTAGTGGGAGTAGAATTTTTCTTTTCAGCTACAGTTTGTTATATAGGAGAATGAGTCTGTGAACTCATTTTGTATTGGGAGAAATAAGGAAGATGTTTATGAATCTGTGAGTTCATTTATGATTTCTTTAGATTGCAAATCCCCAAGTGAGTCTGTAATCATTTTCCAATATAGTTTCTGTGATAATGAATTGTGGGGATTTTTATTTTTGAATCTTTGAATTCATGATAAAACCATCTCTTGAAAATGTTTTGCTATTCGTCTTCTCTTGTTTACCGATTGAAATTATAGGATAGGTGAACTGTGAGTCATTTAACCTGCATTTCCTTCATTTCAGTTTTAATCTTTCACATATACTTTCATGGTTATGTGTATATGTTAGAAAGCCTTTCCTGCTTTCTGGTCAAAAGCATATCCCGCATTTTCATTCGTTGTATATCTTAGGAGGGAGCTGTACCTCTAAAATTCAGAGGAAGGTTGCCAATTTAATGACAACTTCTCCAACTGTTGGTGCTATTTATCCTACTTGGGTATTTGAGTCATTTTTCTGTAGTTGTTTGTGAGGGACAAATCTGTGAACCAACATGTAGGAAAGGTAAATTGCCACTTAGCGATGAAAGAGGGAACTTTTTTCCCTTGTGAAAGGGTATTCTTAAGAACACATGTTTGTAATAATTGAAAATATTTAGAGTAGTCTTCAAGGGGGGTGTGTGTTGTAAGCAAAATGTGTGGCACCTCCTTCAAATAGTGCTCTATACATTATGATGTGAGATTGAGATGAGTAGTGGAAGGCAATGACATTTTATAATTGTGGAAAATGTGCAATGTTATTTAGTCTACTTCTATACTATGTGTTATGCTTCCGTTAGAGGGTAGACAAAACTACCCTAGCAACCAAATTAAAAAAAAGTTTCATTTTTCTCTATCCACTGGCATGCACCACTGTAGATCTCAATGGGCCTATATACCTACCATTTGATTAACCACCTATATGGTGTTGTCTCCCTTTGGTCCATGTATCATCAAACTTAAGATGAAAGAAGGCTCGCAAACATCACAAACAAAGGATAAAGATCGTCAAATAAAGGAGAGAGAGAGAGTCATAATATCAAGAATCAAGAGACAATGAGAGAGAGGAGACATACGAGAAGAAAGAATGGATTGAATAGAGAGATAGAGAAATAGACATACTCTCTCTCTCTCTCTCTCTCTCTCTATATATATATATATATATATATATATGTATATGTATGTATCTTTATCTCTTCCTCTCTTCCTACTCTTTCTTTCTCTCCTACTCTATTTTAGTGTGTAATTGATATGTCGAAGAGGTCTTAAAGGTGAATTATTGGGTCCTTAAGTAAATGACATGTTGCCCCAAGCATAGCTCACCATGGGCACATGTCATCTTTAGATTGTTGGCATGAAACAACTAATCGAAAGTCTCTCTCTCTCTCTCTAATAAACATAGAATGAAATAAAATCTATAATTTTCATTTATATATATTATTCTATGTAATATTTAATTTTTAATTTAAATTTATATATGTTCAATTTTTTTTAATATTTATATACATTATATATAATATAGTTAAATATTTTATATATAATATTTATATATATATTTATTATTTAAATCAATATATTATTTAATGTAGAGTATACATGTTGGTTTCATCTCTCTCCCTCTCTCTCTCTATATATATAAAGAGAGAGAGGGAGAGGGAGAATAAAGATGGAGATTGATACAAAGAGAGGAATAAAGAGAGAGAGAACAAAGAGAGAAACAAAGACAGAGAGTAGGAGAAATATATATATATATATAAGAGAAAGACATATATACAGAGAGAGGGAGATTGATAGACAAGGCAATAGAGAAGTAGAGATAGAGTAGGAGAGATATAGAGATAAGAGCTATAGAGGGAAAGAGGGAGAGATAGAAGGATATATATATATATATATATATATATATAGAGAGAGAGAGAGAGAGAGAGAGAGAGAGTAACTTTCAATTAGTCGTTTCATGCCAATAATCTAATAGGGCTAGAGAGATAGAGAGGTATAGAGATATAGAGGGATAGAGAGAGATGGTGAGAGAGAAAGAGAGACAAAGAGAGGGAGGAAGAAAAACCTAGAGAAGAGAGATAGAGTGATAGAGGTATCTAGAGAATAATCGAGATAAAGAGGGAGTGATAAAGAAAGAGAGATGGTAAGAGGGAGATAGGGAAAGAAGAGAGAAAGAGAGAAGGGGAGATAGACATATATAAAGATTGAGAGATAGATAGAGGAGACAAAAAGACATACAAAGATAGAAAGAAAGAGAGAGGAGATAGAGAATTAGACAGAGAGGGACATAGAGAGAGGTAGAGATGAGACAGAAAAAGGAAGAGAGAAAAAGATAAGGGGACATAGAGACAGATGGTTAGAGAGAGTCAGAGAGGAGAGATAGAGGAAGAGAGAGAGAGAGAGAGAGAGAGAGAGAGAGAGAGATTTTAAGTAGAGAACATGGCTAAGAACATGGCTACATGCATAACCTTCCTATGAATAATTATTTCCAAATTTTACCTTTACTGCCCATCATAATTGAAGACACATTTCCTAAAATACAAAATCATTACCCATCATGAAATTACAAAACTAAGATTAAAAGAAGTGTTCCATTGTACTGTATACTTGAAGTTATGGTCAACCATTCCAATACTCTTCAATTTTGGCGTACCCATTGCAGACAAGGTGTGATTGCTAGTTTAAAAACTTCGAAAAATCTTCACACAGAAAATCCATTTATGCTGCGGAACCATGGCATAACCACGGGAAAAAATAACCTTCCTGGAGCTAACAAGTGCTTTCGTCCTTCCTTTTCTAGAGTTTGAAATAGGGCGAGAAGACCAAAATCCTGGCAATCAGTTCTTTAAATCCGAGATACATCAGTTTATCGCGGCACAACAAATGCATCTTGGCAGCCATGAAATGGCCAAAGCAAATAACCGCAGACTATGTGGCTCAAATGATAAGGGCCGAAAGAAACGTGAGAAAAGCTCTGGGTATCTTCGATTCTGCAACAGGCGAATACCCAAATGGATTTAAGCACAACGAGGACACTTTCGGCCTCATGGTTGGCAGGCTCGCCGCTGCAGGTCAATTCATAGAAGCAGAATCTCTCCTAATCAAAATGGCACAGGAAAAAATACGCTGCCCAGAAGACATATTCGTAACAATGTGCAGGGCATACGGAAAAGCCCACCTACCTTTTGAAGCCCTCAGAACTTTTCGCAGGATGAAAGATTTCGAGTGCGAGCCCACTGAGAAATCTTACGTTGCCATCTTTGCAATCTTGGTTAGGGAAAATCATCTCAAACTGGCTTTTAAATTCCATAAGCACATGAAAAAAGTGGGCATTGGGCCAAACATCTGCACCTGCAATATTCTGCTGAAGGCCCTCTGCAAAAACCCTGAAACCCTAGACAGGGCAATTAAGGTTTTTAGGGAAATGCCTGAGAAGGGTTTTGTGCCTGATGCATTTTCTTACAATATCTTAATAGATGGTCTCTGTAAGAATGACAGAGTGGCCGAGGCAGCGAAGCTTGTTAAAGAGATGGACGGCCGTAGCTGTGCCCCAGATGTGGTCACTTATTCAACCCTAATACATGGGATATCTAGTTCGGGTAATGTGGATGGTGCACTGGAGCTGCTGCATCACATGCTTGCCAACAATGTCAATCCAAATGTTGTCACTTATACAACAGTCATGACCGCCCTCTGCAAGGCTGGGAGGTCTCTGGAAGCCCTAGAGTTTCTGGGGAAAATGATGAGTAAAGGGGAAAAGCCTAATCTGCATAGTTATACTACTTTGATTCATGGGTTTTGCATGGAAGGGAAAATTCAGGATGCAGCAAATATTTTCGATCAGATGAAGCTTAGGGGCTGGAAGCCGGATGCTGCATTGTATGGGAAACTTATAGCTGGTCTGTGTGATGACAAGAGGCCAGAAGATGCTGCCAGTCTTTTGGATGAGATGGCTCTGAATAATGTTGTGCCAAACAGGGCCACCAAGCATATTCATGAGAATATGCATAATGTTGTTGTCCAGGGACTTTGTAAGGAAGGGGGTAGACAGAATAGGGCTTTTCAGGTTTACTTGAATATGGTGAATAGTGGCATTTGTCCTAGTTTGGAGACCTTGAATTTGATGATAGATAGGTTTTGCAAGAGGGGTGATGTGAACAAGGTTGATCGAATTCTTAGTGACATCTTGGCCAATGGCTTTGTTCCAAATGGTTTTACATGGAATGCTATTGTGCGAGGGTTCTGGAATAAAGGAAAGGTGAGAGAGACAGCCTTCTTGCTTCAAGATGAGCTGACAAATTAAATGTTGTAGCTTTTCAACCTGCTTCAAGATGAACTCACAAATTAATTGCTGTAGCTTTTCAACCTGCTACATTTACACAGACCGCAGCAGGAAGAGGCTGGATGCAAGTCACAGGCGAAGTTGGTGGAAGAGAAACTTCTCCTATGGGGTTGCTAAGCCTATATCACATGATGGAGCCTCTAAGCCTAACTGGGATTTTAAGCTCGGTGATGCATTCTTGGTACACGGGTTAATTTTAAAGTCTGCTGAGCGAAAAAAATCAAGTTTTGTGAGTGTAAGTGGCCAAGTTTTCTTTGTTTTCTCTCAAAAACAATATAATTGTAGAGACACCTAGTCAGCACGCATGGTGCAGATTACTACTTAGATGCCTGGTTGCTCTTGCTATGCAAATTCTACTTTACCACATGGTGCCGCTGAATTATGTAATAGATTGCAGACAAAACAGAACATAAATACATGTAGCTGTCATTAATTTCAACCTGCCTTCCTGTCATATGAATGTAACATACTCTCCCTGTATAATGAAATGTTATGGCATCTGGAATTGGGATTCATAAAATAATTTTAGTTATTGTGGAGACCTGAAGCTATATGTTAGATTGTGTTTGTCTTGGTTGTAGTGAAGATGGGACAGTATTTGATAACACTGGGTAGTGAAGTTTTACCATACTGGATTAATGCAACCGTGGGTGGCTAGCATCCACAGGTTTTTCCATGCACGAACCGCAATTGACTTTTGTACTCATGTTTTTGGATAATATAACCATAAAGTTATAAACATGTTTAATTAACATCAGAGTGACAAAACAATACCATCTGTCCTTTGAAATTTTGAAGCAGTGTTTCTTAATGTTTCTTAATGATTCTGAGGTTTATCGCTATTTTGATTGTGATAGACAATGGAACAACTTTCTTCAAGGAGATACTTGGCAACCACTAATCTGACCCCAAGGTTAAATCTCTTCCATATTTCATGATGAATGTTGTTAACCAGGAGTTTATATCTGGTCATGGCATACATAAGAAAAGTAGGAAAAAAAAATCAGATCCTTCCAGTCTTAATTTGTGGGGATCTTATATTGGTGACTTGGTCTTTACAGAAGAATTCTGGGAATGCTTGGGGCCCATTTCAGGAAAGATGCTACAGAGAATTTGTCAGTAATTCTCTAATTGCAATTCTTTCCAAGCATGCTTGTATCAAGATGGTCGTGTCTGCAACCAATATCTCCTTTTCTTGAAGGTATGTGTGATTTTTTTCTGCAAGAATGGAAATTGCAGAAAATTGAAATACTTCTTTCGTCCAGTAAGTACTATATTTCCCAGACAGAAACAAGAGCGAAGAGGAATCCAGCTATATTTCGTACAAGATTCTATTTATTACTTTCGATCAATAGTTAAATGATTGTGTTAACATGCAGGTTCAGGACAGGATGGACTGCCATTTATCTTACCGAGTTCCATGTTTTGTGGCAGTATTAGGGCTATTCTAGCTCATAGATGCAAGACTCGCCGAGTACTCGGTGAGTAATGAAAAACTCGCTAGTTTTTCATCATGGCGAGTATTTGCAGTGTTTACTCACCAGCAAAACTCACCGAGTTTCTGGCGAGGACTCTCCGGCTTGCTTGCAGGGTGCTAACATTTGAGACTGCACACTTGTGCATAGACTGGTGTTTGTGCTGCACTGGTCTTTGGCACAGAAACACACATTTTGAATGAAAAGCAGGTTCTCCCATTTGCCTGGTTACACTATTGTGCATTTGTAAAAGATGCACAATTGTGTAGTTGACAGTCTCTAATTGGTCATCTGTGAATGGGGGGATAATTCTAAGGGATCCAATTGTGTAACCAACATGTCTTGCAGTACTTCTTGAAATAGTTGATGAGTTTGGGATCATGGTTAGACTCAATGGATGTTGGAAGTCCAAAGTGGACCACACTGCATTTGCAAATGATCTTCTTGCAAGCAACTATGATGATCATCTTCAAAAAATGATACATGACAACGTAAACACAGCCATTCTTATGCATTGTCACGGGAATGCCTTTCAGATGATCTGGGATTGGATGGCATTGATGAGGCTGAGGAGGAGTCATTGCCATCTACTACCAGGATGGAGGTCGAGCCACTGCCTTCCATGCCAAGCGAGAAGCCACAGTCGACTCCAAGGACTAGAGCCTCTACCTCTCCCCTAGTTTTCAGTAGATTAGGGAAGAGGAAGATGTCAAATGTTGTATTTATTTTTAATTTTACTATTTTCATTGTGTCAGCGATCTATTGTATCATGCTATCAGCCATCAGGATTCTGCATGAGGATGCGATGTCGTACTCAATTTGCATTCGAATCAATCAAATTTAATGGAAAACACTGTATGTACTCATTGGATACATCTTGTCATTGAATTTTGCAAAAAACATGTGTTTCTAATGAAATTTAAGGAATTTTTAAAGTTGCCGAGTTTTTTGCCAAGTTTTTGCCGAGTCGAGTTTTTTGGGCCTAGCGAGTTTTTGCTGAGTCCAAGTTTTCCAACTATGTTCTAGCTCAAACCGTAGACTCAAAATTCATTACTAACAAGCTTTACAAAAAAATCCGAAGGCTTAAGAATAGGATAATTATAAAGCTTGTTACAATCCTATAGGCTGGGCAAGCTGATGAGTAGCCTAAGTAGCAAGCAGGCTCAGCTTGGCCATATGTAGCTCACAATAGCACACACCAAATTAGAAGAAACAAATTTGTTCTCAAGATTTACTTAAATTTATATGTATTTTCTATGAATGATTGATCCTGCCGGTTGTGTTCTTCAGTAAATACTGGCCGGCCATCTTCAATTTTGAATGAGTAATCTTCTATTTGTTTATACACTAGCTGTAGAACAGCTACTAGACCTGTATCTATAATGCATGTAGCTGAGCTTCCAGAAGCGATTTGCAGCCACAATAATAATTTGCAGCGTGAAGACATTATTTTGACAGGCATATGGATGTAACTTAGATGATTCATTTGAATTACACAATGTCTAGTCATTGACACATAGAAATCTTGGATAGGACTAAACATTGATATTTCATTAAAATCAATGAAATGCATGATTACCAACAGCATTTCCAAGTACTGGCCTTAATTGACAATTGACACCAAAAGTAGGGATATTGTATGGAACATGGTGGTCCTCCATCTTTTTGCATCCTTTGGTACCTTGGGCTTATAAGGATTGGCAAGGCTTGATTTATCACAATAAGCTCGGTCAACCTCAAAGAGGTAAAAAATTGAACAAACAATAATATATGAGGTAATTGGAAAACCAATTCCTTTGTGGGCTTCTATAATGGGGTCTCATACTGGAATGCCCCCACCTAAAATTTAAAACACAATATAAACCCAACACCCATCTATTCTGTGGATCTTGAGGGCTTGGGATGAGTGCTGATTAATAGATCATTGGGATGCTGGGCGGCAGCAGATATGATGTGAGTCCTCTAAAATAATTAAAGTTTTTTAGCATGCAGCGCTTAATATTAATAAAGTTCAAGATACCTGTGATTTCCTTAATGAAGCTGTTAAGTCATAACAAAATGAAAGAAAAATTAAAATTTAGTTTTAAAAAAAGTCAAATGGGAATTATGAAGAGTTATATCTATTAGAAAAAGAAGGTATATAAGAGAAATCCAAAAAGGAGGAGGCATCATTGTGAAGACATCTTATATTTACTTATTACTCCTTGTGGAGTGTGAACTGTGCTTCAACAACCTGAGGACGAAACCCCTCAAGATTTGAAATTAAAGGATGAAAACCCCTTAATTTCCATTGCGGAGTTAGTGGATGAAAAGCCCTAATTTAAACAGACTCAGAAACATTTCAAAGACATATTTAATAAAGATAGATCACTGCAGATATGATAAAGATAAGGATAAGTTCTACCTTTTCTGAGATATATTCTAAGTATTAAATCTGAATTATATATAAACTGTTAAAACCACAATTTCTAGGTTGATTACATATTTATAACTAATTGTGCAACTATTATTGTGAGCTAGGGTTTATCATATTTAAAGAAAATAAGGACAATTTAAAAAGGGACATTACACATATACCAAATTGGTGTCGCACTTGGTGGTGAGCTAAGTAAATCATATTGCGATTGTTTTCAAACATGAACTCTAAAGAAAATTCAAACAGTAAAATATTTTAAAGCTGGATTCTGTTTACAATTTTACATTATATGACAGGCCTATGTAATGTTTCCAAAAATACCAGAAATACATTGACGGCAAGGGCAGCAAGCAACTGTTGTATTAAGTAACAGTGTAGTGTAGCTAGAAGTGTCATATCATTTGGAAGCCTTACATAGAAGTCTAAATGTTATTCATCCATTAAATATCTTCTTTTGAACCGCTTAAAACAGTGCAATCATGATTTTATTATTACCAGACAGCTATGTTTTCAAAGTCTGAAAGTAAAATCTACAGACTTATCTGTTTTTAAATTTACATACGCATGAACTAAGGTTACAGACTCCTCAACAATCACAACCCTTCACTGTGGACTATTCAATCTAAAAGTTCTAATTCTGTAATACCTGCACAACTGGTTGCCTTATGGACATTCCTATTAATATGGTTCCAAGCTCCTTGTGTCAGTTCTCAATGGGTAGAGCCCGCCGAAGAAAATATATCCAATGGGGGAGAGGAAGAAGAGGTTAATGCCTCTAAGAAAGTGAGTCTCACAGGTTATGGCGATACGATATCTAGTGGCAAGGAGGAGACCTTGCCAACAAAATTCAAAAAAAGGACACATGCATCTTTTATGTACCCTTTGGGTGCACCCCATTCTCCCATCCATCTTGTTGGTCTCATTGATCCTAATTATGACAGTAAGGATATAAGTCTCTATTACTTTTTTGTGGTCTGTTAAGATTATTGCAATTGAGAAAACGAGTTTACATTTTTCACCTTGGATCATTGATCCTAATTATGACAGTAAGGATATAAGTCTCTATTGCTTTTTTGTGGTCTGTTAAGATTATTGCAATTGAGAAAACGAGTTTACATTTTTCACCTTGGGTATTGGGTAGAAAATGAAGCAGATTGAATGTGTAAACTAGTAATGAATAATTAGGTCAATGATATCACTGATATTGCTAGTTCTCACCATCCTTTATCTTCAGGGCTTGTTTATTCTTCAAACACTCTGATTTTTGCAATCCCATGGCAGTGGAATGGTATCACTGATATTGCTAGTTCTCGTCATTCCATATCTTCAGCAGTAGTTTATTCTTCAAGCATTGGGGATTTTCTAGTGTTCCGGAGGGCTACAGATGTCCTTGGGATTTGGGGACTTGTAGGGATGCACCCTTTTTTTAAGGATAGGAAAATTGTTCCATTGGTATATAAAAATTTAAAAATGTCAATAATTTAAAAATACTAGAATCCCCTAAATCCTAGAAGTGGGAGGATTGTCATTGCAAATGCAGCATATTTTATTTACTTTTAAAATTTCAGTTGTTTTTAGTTTGTTTAAGTTATTTTAATAGGTGTGCTCTTATTGATCCCAAAATTTGAATTTTCTTCTACCACCCACAAAACCTTGTCCCTGCATCCCCTTGTCCCAGAAAATTGGAGAAACATTGAGATTTTTGCAAACTCATAGGTGCAGTTGTTTTGATTTTTTTTAAAACTTGCTATAATTCTCACGAGACCACAAAATTGGCTACAATATGATGTAACAAATGTGAAACCACATTCCTTTTGATTCAATGGCACCAATGCATTCTTCATGAAAAATTATGAAAAAAAAAAAACACTTGAATCTATATTTGTATGAAAAGGTTATGCTTGCTACAACAAATTGCCTTTGCAAGACCACAAGATTGACTCCAACATAGTGTTGCCACAGAGATACCACAAACCTTGTGAATTTGGTGTCACCATATCATTACTCTTGAAAAATTATGCAAAATAAAAAAAAACTCGACCCTCAATTCAAAAAATATAGGAAAAAGCTACAGTGTTTGTAAGTTTTAGGCCCTAACAAGGTGTCATTGTTATGAGTCCAAATGGTGATTACAAAAAAGGTTATATTTAAAGATGAATTAAACATGCCAAGTTCTCCACAATTTGGTATCATCATCATGAAACCTCAAAGATGAGTTTGAACATGTTGGATCAACATGTTTTGCTAGGGATGTGCTTGCATCAGAGTCCCTTGGATAGTTTGATTGTGAGATGATGCTCACAATTTTGAATCTAAGAGATAATATATGCTAGAGTAGTTTGATCAATTGATAAGTAGGAGGTATTTTCTGCAATGTGTCAAATTATGATATTTATATCAGGATTCAACTACAAATGGGGTTGCAATCTAGGTGGGCTTGATCTTAGGGGAAAACTTCATGGTTAAGCATGCTTGAGTTGGAGTAGTATTGGGATGGATGACCTCCTGGAAGTCCGAATGCTTCACCCCTATGAGCATCAACTAGATGCAATGAGTGCTAAGTGGACCATTCATTTTCATGAAAGATGGGTTCATGTGAACCACTACTCATGACATATGGGTCAATGAGTTTGACTCAAACTATGCAGTGGAATCCTGGTATAAATAACATAGTTTGATCAAGTTCAAATTGTAAATCCATGAAAATTACCTTTGGTCTTTTCCTTTCCACCAAACCAAGTGTTCTTGACAAACCTGTGTTCAAGATTTTCTACGTATTCACTCATCCAAAATCTCAACCTCCTTGTGCTCTTTTAAGGAATTTGCCCTATGTTAGTAGCTCCTCATCAATTTTAATTTCATCACTCCCCATGATATGCATATAAAGTTAAGCACATTGAAGATAGGTGAAATGCCCTAAGAGTTTAGCATTTACACTTTAGAAGTACTATTGGAAAATTTCCTCAATATTTTTCAAGGGTCAATTTTCATGTACATATGTCCCAGTTGGAAACTATATTTTCTGAAATGTACCTTCATTGAATCTCTAAATGCAAATAACTTTGTTCTTCTAATTTCAATGCTAGGTAATGGGAAATTGTCCTTGGGACAGGCTTTATTCAAGTCTCTGAAGTCTTCACAAATGCGAATGCCCCCATTCGACTTAGAAACATGTACTAGATTTGAAGCCCACTCTATATAATCCATAGGATGTATGAATTTGGCATCGAGTAGCTTCTCAAGCTCAACTTTGACTAGTAAAGCAATCTGTGGGTGCATCTTGCACAATTTTTGCTTGACTGGTTTGGCTCCTAGTGAAACTGAGAGATGATGGACAACTAATGCAGGATCCAATCCTAGCATGTCAGCATAAGTCCATGCAAAGTTAACTGCCCATTTTTTAAAGAACTTTGTGAAGTTTGTGTTCTCCTATTGAGATAAAGAAGCTGCTAAGAATGTAATCTTGGGATTTTGGATAGTGCCAAGATTCATTTCCTGAGATTTTTCCACTAGTAAAGAAGACTTCTCTTGATATTTCGATGGTGGGGGAAGGTCAAATATTTCATCCTCAGGCACCTCAGAGAGGTTTTCACTATTGGATGTGTCCTTTCTTTTTACTGTTTTGCAATCATAAGATGTCTCAAAGAGGTTTTCACCTAAGGATCAATTCATTTTATTCATATTTTTGCGACTAAAAGATTTGAAATTCTCCCCAAAATATGTGATAGGAGAGAGATCCATGACAAAGCCTGCTTTGTGGTCTCCTTGGGGTATACCATCTCGAAGTCCCATAAATTTTGCAAGCGCTTCATCGTTTTATTGTCTAGGACAGGAGGCCCTTATTGGTTCCAATCGATTAGGTCAGGATATATAAGGGAAACAATTTGTGTTTTGGTTGTAGAGGTAAGGGAAATAGATGAGATCATGAAGATAAAGGATTCCTGAAATAAATCAGTGAGGTGAAGGTGGGAATCATCAATGGTATCCTCTAAAGAAGTCTCTTCTACGGGCCAAGCTTTTGCTACTTCATCGAGTATAAACTGTATATCGGGGGAGTCAGGTACCTCCTTATCGAATCCCAAGCCATGTTCATTATACTTGTTGGTGACGGATATGGGTTCTATAGTTCCTTGCTCATGGAGGCCAAGTCCTCCTTGTCCTTTATATCCCATATTCGTTACAATGTGATGTCCATTGTTGTACTTGTCCACAGGTAGGATAACTGGTTCTTTCTTATCTTGGAAAATCCAAGAGGATATGTCTTCAATGTGCTCATATTCTAGGTTGCGTTCATGGATGAAGACCGTTGGGGTATAGGTTTGATGGCCTTCTTCTCGCTTGCTTTTGCCACAAGAGGTGTGCCATAAGACTTCAGTGAGAAGGGTAAGTTCCCTACACCGTAAGAGTTCTGCAAGTCATATTCACCGAATCTGACGTTCTTGTACTGAACCTTGACCTTGGGTATGTCTTTCTTAAGAGATTTGGTAGATAAAGTGGATGGATCGACATAGGAGGATGACGAATGAGCGGCTTCATTTTTGGGTACTTGGTTGGAATTCAAGTATCTACCTTGCATGGTGCGGTAGAATTCGAAAGGATTTAGATCGCTGGGAATAGTGACTTCTGCACCATGGTAGGGAAATTTCAAGCATTGGTGATAGGTAGAGGGTACGACCTGCATGGTGTGAATCCATAAGCGACCAAGGATGATGTTGTATGGGAGTTCAAGGTCCAATACTTGACATCGAGTTTCCACTAAGGCTGACCCCAATTTGATAGGTAGATGAATGACTCCCTTATATTCTCTTTCGGCATCATCATAAGCCTTGATTGTCATTGTTTTGGATGAATCAATAGCATCAGCGGACTATCCCAATTGTTTTAACAGCTTTAAAGAACAAATATTGAGACCAGCACCACCATCTATAAGGACTCTCTTGACTTTACATTGGTGGATGTACACTTCAATGTGTAAGGCTTCATTATGACATGAGTTTTGGAAAGGGATATCTTGTTATGTGAAGACCAAGTGATGCGGAGAGGCGATGTGTCCTATCATGGCTTTGAATTGGATAATGTCAATGTTTTCAGGGACAATTAATTCTTTGAGGGCCTTTTCAAGGATATCCCTATGTTCAGGAGAAGTGCAGAGGAGATCAAGAATGGAGATGAGAGATGGAGTTTTACCCAAGTGATCGAGTAGGTTATACTCTGAAGTGGGTTGACTGTTTGAGGTTGTCCCATGGAGGGTAACACGACCTCGATGGGTGGTGACTACACAATTAGGAGCTTTCCCTTTGATGGTAAGTGTAGATACAAAACTCTTGCTAAAGTGGCCGACAACAAAATCATAGACTCCTGACAAATTATTTACACCCTTACCTTTATTGTTGGCATTGTTTCCTTTTCCGTGAGGAGGGAATGGATCTTCATAAATACCAAGGTCTTTATTTGTTTTTTGTGGAGGAGCACCATCGATGATGACTTCTCTACGATCAATGAAATTTTGGATGAGGGTTTTTAGTTTCATACATCCTGGCATTTTGTGTCCTTTCATGCGATGGAATTCATAGTAATCGTTGTCCTTGTACTTGTAAGAGAATATGCTATTTATAGCATATGTATGACAAATTCTCTTACAGCTATAAGTTATGACAGCTATGATAGATTCTATGATGGTTGTAAGAGTCATAAGAGCATCTGTCATAGCCCATTTTGGAAATAGGTGACCTCCTTGGGATGGGGTGAATTGACAAGTGTCAGGAACATCCTACAATGTTGGACAAGTGTCCATAGGCGTGGGTTTTGGGCCATGAGGCCATGTTGGATGCCCATCCCTATGTGGAGCCATTTTTGCCTTGTATATTCTATATAAACAGGTGCTTTGGAGAGGAGATGTATTATAGGTTTGACATGTACTATTATGCTACCGGTTTGTCTCCAGATACGAGTGTCAAAGACTCCTGCAAGAGCTTTGGCTCTATGATTGTATTGTAAACTTGTTTGTTTACATAATACATTTGAGCTGTGTTTTAGAGTGTGGGGTTTTTCACCCACAAGGGTTTTCCCCACGTATATCTTGTGTCTCTCTTTCTGTCTTACATTCTTATGTATGTGTTTGTTGCAATATCTCTGTTAGTGGGTTAACATAATCTGCAATTGTAAAGATAAAATTGAATTTGCACTCTCCTCCCCTCATTAGATTAGTGTAGGAAGCATTTTCCGCACACCTAGCTTCCTTTCAGTCGGTATCAGAGCCTGGCCAGTTGTGGTCTTCGCTGTTGGGTAGGGGTTTTTTGAGATGATCTTAAGTTGAGTGGAAGTCTATGTAGAGTATTTTGTATCTTGTTGTAGGAAGGAGAAGGCAACCACATTCGGAAGAGTAGAGGTGGAGAAGTTCAATGGCATAAATTTTGAGTTGTGGAAACTGAAGATGGAGGACCTACTTATTGATCATGATCTATGGGAAACCGTTGATGGCCCTAAACCTGTGGCAATGTCACAAGCTGATTGGGACCTCAAAGATCAAAAGGCTAAGGGTCTCATAAGACTCTGTCTAGCTGACTCTGTCCTATTGAATATCCATGAGGAGAAGACCATGAAAACTCTTTGGAAGAAGCTGGGAGATGTTTATCAGGCCAAGTCCTTGGTGAACAAGCTCTTTCTGAAAAAGAAGTTGTTTGCTCTGAAGATGGAAGACAGAGGATCTATTGTGGACCATATGAATTCTTTCAACATGATCATTGTATAGTTGGCATCCGTGAGTGTGAAAATGGAGGAGGAGGATCGATGTATGACCCTACTTTGTTCTTTGCCAGATTTGTGGGATCATCTTGTTATGGCTATTGGAAGCACCACATCCACATTCACAATGGATGAAATGGTATCTTCATTGTTATTTGAAGAGATGTGGAGAAAGTCTTTTGAGGCAGCCAAAGAGGCTCTTGCGGTTCATGGAAGACCCAAAGAGAAAGGGAAGAAGAAGGATAAGAAAGCTAAAAAGGGCAGATCTGAATCTCGTGCGAGCTCCAAATCTCCTGGAAAGTCCAAGGCTCTTTGTTGGAACTGTGGTAAAACTAGGTAAAGGAATGCAAAGAGGAGAAGAAAAAGAAGAAGAATGCTCCTAATTCAGATTCTGACAAGTCACAAGATGATGGTGATGCCTTCATCGCAGCCTGGCCACCCATGCATCTAATGATGTGTGGTTGATTGATTCTAGTGCATCATTCCACATGACCTCGCATCAAGACTAGTTCACGAAGTATGAAGAGTTCGATGGTGGAAGAGTGTACCTGGGTGACGATTCTCATTTGAAGATTGTTGGTCAGGGAAGAGTCTCAATCAGATTCCTTGATGGATGAGTGAAGGGGATCACTGGGGTTATGCACATCCCAAGCCTAGCACAGAACCTGCTTTATGTAAGTATGTTGAATGATGCAAGTGTGCAGGTTGTCTTTTCGAAGGATGGATCCAAGATGACTAGAGGATCTATGGTGCTTGTGAAGGGTACTCAGAGAGGTACTATGTTTCAGCTGGAGGCATGCACTTCAGAGTGCAATAGTTCATATGAATTGAAGAAAAGAGCTGCAGTCACTTCATCCCCACCATCTGAATGAGCAGTGAAGAAATTTGTTGTAACTAGTTCTGATGGTAGTGCACATGCTTTGGAAGCTAAGCTTCCTGCTGAAAAGACTGTTATGGCATTTGAGATATGGCCACATTGGTGAGAAGGGTCTGCGAACCCTGAAAAATAAAAACCTCATTGAGGGGTTAAATGATTGTAATCTTGAGTTTGACTTTTGTGAACATTGTGTATATGGAAAACAAAACCGTGTTTAGTTTTACTCTAGTTCTCACAAGTCTTCTGGTGTGTTGGATCTTATTCATTCTGATGTGTTTGGTCCAGTTAATGTTCCTTCAATTTCCAAATCTGTATATTTTGTATCTTTCATAGATGATTACAGTAGAAGGACATGGGTTTATTTTATCATAAGCAAGACTGAAGTCTTTAGTCAGTTTAAGGAGTTTAAAGCCTTTGCTAAAAATTAGACTAGTAAAAAGATTAAGTGTTTGAGAACTGACAACGGTGGTGGGTTTTGTTCGGTAGAGTTCAATAAGTTCTGTAAGGAGCAAGGGATTGAAAGACATAAGACAACTGCATACACCCCGCAGCAAAATGGAGTTGTAGAGATGATGAACAAGACACTAATAGAGAAGGCTAGGAGTATGCTTAGTGGAACAAGCCTCAAACAAAAGTTTTAGGCTGAATCTATTGCCACTGCTTGCTATCTAGTAAACAAATCTCCTACATTAGCTCTTGTTGGTAAGAAACCTATGGAGGTGTGGTCTGGTAAGAAGCTTTCAGTTAGGCATCTTTGTGTTTTTGGTTGTGAGGCATATGCACATGTGCCTAGGGAAAAATGGTCTAAATTGGAGAACAAGGCTATTAAATGTATTCTCATTAGCTATGGTGTCAGTGTGAAAGGATACAAGCTTTGGGATCCTGTGGTAGAAAAAGTGTTGTATAGCAGAAGTGTTATCTTCAGAGAGATAACACCTTCTTTCGTTGTTCTACAACCAGAACAGACAAAAAAGAAAGAGGATGCAGTTCAGTTTCCTTCTACCCCTGAGAAGACTGAACAGATAGACCCTGTGATATCTAATTATGAGGAGAGCTCTAGCAGCTCTGAAATCTCAGAAAAAGAAGTTGAACCTCAACCTCAGCGATTGAGGAGGTCTACATGAACAAGAAAGCAACCTGATAGGTTTGGTTATTCATTACTTGATTCTAGTTGTGCTTTTGCTTTACTTACTAACACCGATGAGCCTAGAACTATGAAAGAGGCTATGGGCATGAAAGATGTAGGTTCCTGGAAGGAGGCCATGGAACATGAGATGGCTTCTTTGGAAAAGAATAAAACATGGGACTTGGTGCCTTTGCCTGATGGACGGAAACCCGTTGGATGTAAATGGGTGTTCAAGAAAGAATTTGGTGTAGATGGTAATGTTGAAAAGTACAAGGCTAGATTGGTTGCGAAGGGGTACTCACAAGTGGAAGGAATTGATTATGGTGAAATTTTCTCTATCGTTGCAAAACTGACATCCATTCAATTTTTGTTATCTCTTACAGCTTCTTATGACTTAGAGGTAGAACAGATGGATGTGAAGACAACTTTACTTCATGGTGATTTGGAGGAAGAGATTTACATGTCACAACCAGAGCATTACATAGAGAAAGGTAAAGAAAATTTGGTTTGCAAGTTAAAGAAGTCTTGGTATGGTTTGAAGCAGTCTCCTAGGATGTGGTATATGAAATTTGATGCCTTTGTGTTGTCGATTGGATATCTGAGATTGAAATCAGATCATTGTGTGTATTACAAATTTGACAATGATCGCATTCTCATTATTGCATTGTATGTTAATGATATGTTATTGATTGGGAATGGTAAGAATATGATTTTTGATTTGAAGTCTCAGTTGTTAGCACAGTTTGAGATGAAAAATCTTGGGGCAGCTAGGTACATTCTGGGAATGGAAATCAGAAGAGTCAGAGCTAAGAGAAAACTTTGGTTAAGCCATAGTAAGTATGTGAAGACCGTGTTGGATAGGCTCAGCATGTCAGATTCTAGACCATTGTATGTTCCTGTTTCATTAGGGACAAAGTTGTCTATTAGTGATTGTCCAAATTCTCCTAGCGAGGTGGAGGACATGAGCATAGTACCTTATGCTAGTGTTGTTGGCAATTTGATGTATGCCATGGTTTGCACAAGACTAGACATTGCCCAAGCAATGGGAGTTCTTAGTCAATTTATGGCTAATCCTAGACGGGTACATTGGGATGCAGTTAAGTGAGTGTTCAGATATTTGAGGGGTACTTCTGAGTATTCCATATGCTATCATGGTAATGCTACAGGACCTCCATGTTCAGTTTGTATTTTTGGATTTGTGGATTCTGATTGGGCAGGTGACATTGACAGTAGGAGATCCACTAATGCCTATGTGTTCACTATGTTTGGGGGTGCAATTAGTTGGATGAGTAAGCGACAACCTATGGTTTCTTTATCCACTATAGAAGCTAAGTACATGGCTACAACTCATGCTTGTAAGGAATCCATTTGGCTTAAGAGATTGTGTTCAGATATTGGTGTTGATACAGGTTAGATTACGATCAGTTGTGACAGTCAGAGTGCGATTTGCCTTGTGAAGAATCTAACTTTCCATGCTAGAACAAAGCATATTGATGTACAGTTTCACTTTGTGTGAGACATGGTAGAGGATGAGAAGGTAAATTTGGAGAAGATAGATACTTTGAAGAATGTTGCAGATGCATTGACAAAACCAGTGGGCACAGAGAAGTTCAGATGGTGTTCAGAGTTTATGGGCCTCTTGGCCTATAGCAGTTAAATCTTGTTAGTTCTATTGGCTCTTACAAGGTGTTTAACAAGTGGGAGAATGTTGGGAATTAAGGTGTCTCAACCTTGGTAATTCCTTGTATTTTTACATTGTATTTATTTATTTATTGCCTATTATATTAATTGGATGCAAATCCTATGTTGTCATATTGTGGGAATTGGCATGGTGATGTGTCATCCTACATGGCATGTGACCACATGTATTTTTTTTCCTCACATGAGGAGATAGGTCCCACTTAGTCGTAGGAATATTTTTCCATGTGTCAGCATCTTGGATGTTGTGTAAGGGACTATTGACTGAAACAGTCATGACAGATTCCTATGACAAAGTTATGACATGTAAGAGTTAGAAATAGAATATCCTATGACATGTATGGGCATGTGTCGTGAAGCATCTTTGGGCACCCCAAGGTGGACTATGACATGTTGTAAGAGAATATGCTATTTATAGCATGTGTATGACATATTCTCTTATAGTTGTAAGTTATGACAGCTATGACAGATTCTATGACGGTTGTAAGAGTCGTAAGAGAATCTGTCATAGCACATTTTGGAAATAGGTGACCTCCTTGGGATGGGATGACTTGACAAGTGTCAGGAACATCCTACAGTGTTGGACAAGTGTCCATAGGCATGGGTTTTTGGCCATGAGGCCATGTTGGACGCCCATCCCTATGTGGAGCTATTTTTTCCTTATATATTCTATATAAACAGGTGCTTCGAAGAGGAGATGTATTACAGGTTTGACAGGTACTGTTATGCTACCAGTTTGTCTCCAGATACGAGTGTCAAAGACTCCTGCAAGAACATTGGCTCTGTGATTGTATTGTAACCTTGTTTGTTTACGTAATACATTTGAATTGTGTTTTGGAGTGTGGGGTTTTTCACCTGTAAGGGTTTTCCCCACGTATATCTTGTGTCTCTATGTTTCTGCCTTACATTCTTATGTATGTGTTTGCTGCAATATCTTTGTTAGTGGGTTAACATAATCTGCAATTGTAAAGATAAAATTGAATTTGCACTCTCCTCCCCTCATTAGATTAGTGTAGGAAGCATTTTCTGCACACCTAGCTTCCTTTTAGGATGGTGGTTCTTGGTAATTGGAAGGTGGTTGTTGAAAGTTGGAAGGTGGTTGTTGAAAGTTAGATGATGGTTGTCAATAGTTTTGGAATGGATTAATGGGTACATTGGCTATGGAAGAGTGAGCGTGAGATACTTGTGGAGGATTCACACAAGCATTGTTGGGAATATATGAAGATGTTTATGGTGGATTAGTAGAGGTGGTGTGTGGGATATAAGAAGACGATGGTTGCAATGAATAAGTAGAGGGATTGTGTGGGATAGAAGTTGTGATATTTGCGGAAGGTGGCTTTTGTGATTTAAAAATGGGATTGCTTGGACTAGAAGAAGGTTGTTTTAGTGATTTAGGAGAGGGGTTGGATGGACTTGAAGAAGACGGTTGATGTGACGTATGAGAGTGGTGTTGGACACCTATGTATGATGGTTGTATGAGTGGTTCAATTGATGTTTTGTGGAACATGTTTGTGAATGGGAGATTGTCAGTTGGAAAAGAAGGTGGTAATGTGGATGTTGTGGGTAATGAAGATGGATGACCTCCACTCCTGACGGTCATGGAGGTGTTAAAGATATCCCTCTCCTGGATTTGAGAAGTATCAAAAATTGTAAGGCAATTTAGCTCCTTATTGAGCAAGTAGATGGAAATAATGATCGTGATTTGCCTCCAACATTTTACCAGTTTTTTCCAAGATCGCGGGGTCTTGTAGGTCAACATCTAGTTCGGGGGATTCTTCATGTGTTTGTTGATGGGGATTTTGGGATGAAGAAGTACATGCGGTATACCCTGTAGGAACAAAGACACTAGAGTCCATGCCCATGGTAAACTTTGATGCATCAATGGCTACTTCGGAGGTAGGTACCTCAAGATTGCCTTGTGGTGGATGTAGAGTGTTTTCCATAGTTTGGTTTTGTTTTGATTGAGTGGTAGGCATGTGATTTGGGTGAATGATTAGCTTGGTTAAAAGTTATAAAATCTAGTTCAATAGATTTTGGCTTTTTGATTATCTACCTCGAAATAGACTAATGACTTCAAAGGGAGACAAGATAAGGCTATAGTGATGTTGGCTATTCTTAAAAGGAGATCCCCTTTTGAAGGTAGGTTTGTTCACTAGTTGGTTTGATACTAATTGGTCTAGAAGACAAATTAGGAGATTGTATGATCTAGATCTTGGGATGCAATAACCAAGTCAAAGGAATGATGTGATGTTTTGGGATGGCTTTGGAAATGATTGTGGATGAAGATGTAATGAGGTTGTTTTTTTTGTAGTTTTTGATTTTTTTGGATTTCTTTTGGATTTTGGATTTTTTGACAAAATGAGGATGTGAAAGGGGAAAGTTTACACTATGTTTTTGGATTTTGGATTTTTTGACAAGGAAAAGGAAAGTTATAAATCACTATGTTTTGGGGATTTTTTTTATTTTTCTGACAAGGAAAATGCAAGTAAGGGAAAGGTTACACTATGTTTTTGGATTTTGATTTTGTTGACAAGGAAAATGCAAGGAAGGGAAAGGTAACACTATGGTTTTGGATTTTGATTTTTTTTTTTACAAGGAAAATGCGAGGAAGTGAAAGGTTACACTATGTTTTTGGATTTTAATTTTTTTTTTGACAAGGAAAATGCGAGGAAGGGATTAGAATGATGTTGATTGGATGACAACGATGATGTGAAGTGACAAGGATAATTAGAGTTTCGATTAGGATGAAGGTGACTAGGATATGATGACTTGGAATGAATGCATGGATTTGAATGTTTAGGGTGATGACCAAGCAAACACACACATCAATCATAGAAGACACTTGGCAGAAAGATTGGTTGTTTTTGGTGACTCTTGATGTTTTGAATTTTGGTAAGTTTTGAAAAGCACTTTGCAAACATGCACAACCCTAGGCTAGCAAAGACAATATTTGATGGATTCCCACTGCGAATAAATCTAAGCCGCACTTATTCAGAGCAGATAGCTTAGAAGTTTGGTGGCACTGGCTCCCCCTTACATGGCACATAGTTCTTAGGTGCACCAAACTTTGAATTCCCAAGGGCCCAAAGATCTCAAGGAATTTGCTATCTCAATTTTGAACTGCGAGAACTTGGGACGGCTTTAAAGGTTCGACCTCCTGCGCTAGCAAACAAAAGTATTTTGGCCACTAGTACAAAGGTTCTTAATCAATGTTTTAGAATATACCGATGTCTATACATGTGGCAGTTCACTCAATTAAGAGGCCTCCCAGCCTTCAAAGAGGGGTTTCACGCATCACATGGATACTTAGGGAGACATTCGTCGGTATAGAACAACTACACCATGTGATTGATGGCTTTTGTCACAATCACGATTATTTGTATAGCGGGCCGAAACAAAAGCACCGCTTGGGTCATTCCCTCTCACAAATCAGGAGGCAAGCCCTCTAAAGGTTGATAGCATACATGGAAAGCGATAAAATGAATAACTTAAATGTTTTTTATTCCTAAGATCACATTGTCTTGCGAAGGAAGAGCATACACATTTAAGAAATTCCAAACACGGAAGACACACGTTAATTCCCTTAAGAAAAATTGAAATGTGAATTCTAATAAATAGTGATGATCAAGATTGCACATACATGTCAATTCCCTTAAGCAAAATGAAGTGTGAATCCTAAGACATGAGAATCAAGATTACACATACATGTCAATTCCCTTAAGCATAATTAAAGTGTGAATCCTAAGACTTAGTGATAATCAAGATTTATCTTTGGCATACATCTTGCATCAAATCAAATTAGTAGTCTCAAGAAAAAGTTTAGTCTTCGTCACACGATAAGAGACAGCTCCTGATTGTTTCTTGTATTCCACCAAAACAAAAAATGAGTAATCTGGAAAATATCTAAGAAATATGATTAATGATAGCAAAATAGATAGAATCACTAGATTCTACATGAAATTCTATGCAATTTAAAAAAAAATCATGAAATTTCGTTAAGAAATGCACAAGTTATAGCGATTTGAAGATCCCAAAGTAAGGTTGACTTTGACTAATTATACCTGATGAAGTTGACTAGATGGACTGGAGATACCTATACCACTGCAAAGCTGAGAGAACCAACTTTCCAATGCAACCAGTTTTGTGAAAATTTGATATACCTGCAAAAAGTTATGCGAAAAAGAAAAAAAGAGCCTATTTTGGCATGTAGGAGCAACCTGACAGTTAGTAAACAACTAGCGGTTTGGACAAATGTGGTCACATGTGATGGTTTAGGTTGCTGGAAGTTAAGTTTGATGTTAGGGGTTTAAACAGGCCCCTGGTCCTCCATGTGACAAGGGGCTGATTGCCTAAAAAAAAATTAAAAAAAAAAGTAAACCTAAAACTCTAGGGTTGGTTTGAATTTATTTGTGGTTATTTACTTATATGATTTTTTTGTGTTGTTTTATTATTATATTTTATGTTTGTTTTATGTTATGTATGTGCTAGTATGGAAGGGGTGGCTGAATGTACAGGCTGGGCGGTGACGTTTTTATTTTTTGCAAGGGGGAGGAGCTGGGGTTGAGGGATGGCGGTGGTGGCGGATGACAGGCGTACGACGGGCGTCAAGCAGAAGGCGGGCGGGGAGCAGTGGAGGGTTGCAGGTAGAGGATGTGGGTGGAGGGGGAGCTGGAGACATGAGGGTAGCAGCATGCAAAAGGGGAGCGGAGGTGGGAAGGGCTGGGGATAGGTGCTGGGAGGGGGTGCAGAGGGTGTCAGGATCGGGGAGGGCAGGTAGTAGGGGGTCGGGGGAGGGAGTAGAAGGGGATCGAGGGGGATGGGGTAGCAGAGATTAGGGGGATGGGGGTGGTGGGTTTAGGGAATGTAGGAGGATGGGGGGGTGGTGGGTTTAGGCAGGGATGGGGAGTGGGTCGGGAGGGACGAGGGGTTTGGGTGGGGTCCGAAGGGGAGTTGGGTAGGAGGGTCTGGGGAGTGGGTGTTGCAGGGGGGCTGAGGGCCCCAAAAAAAATTAATTAATTTTTTTTTGGTTTAGTTTTTTTTGTAAATTTTTTTTTGGTTGTTGTATATTTTTAAAAAAAAAAAAATTTAAATGTTTTGCTAAAACATAAAATCAATTAAATCTAATTGTTTTTTTTTTTTTGTTTTTTTAAATGTTTTGCTAAAACAAAAAATAAAAGCAAATATATATATATACTCTTTTTTAAGGCTAATTTGTGTAAATTATGGCAAAAAATAAAAAACTTTTAAAAAAATTTCCAGTAACGAAAACTTGGGGTGTTATATGTTATTTTTCGCTTGCGAGGCCTCCTAGACTCAACGATGGGGTCTGTTTGAGCAGAGGAAGCCATTTGTGAAAGTTGAGTTCCTAAATATGTGTCCAAAAACACCTGAATCTCCAACAATCAAAACTCTAACAAACGCTCTCAAACAAAAGGGGTTAGATTACCGGGCGTGCTAGGTGAAAAATAGATATGCAAACATAAACCAACGAGGAACATAAACAAGTACCAATTACCTCCTTTGCACAAACGAATCGCCTACACCGATTGAGCGAAATGAAATGTACCCTATTCCAATTGATTGCTCCTTGCTTTTTGATGTGGATTGCTCTATAATTATAACGTAAATATGATCTCCCGAAGAATGATCGTGACAACATAAGTTTACTTAAATGAGAGATGATCAGAAATGGATAAAGAGGTTTCTTTTTATAGACATGTGAGGAATTAGATCAACGGTTAAGGATGATTGGAGAGATCAACGGTTGAGGAAGGTTGAGAGAATGTGCGTGAATCAGAAGAGGAGAAGTGTCCTACCCCTCTCATGCATCAAGGGAGTTAACAAATTTGATTAGGGAGTTGACTGAATAGATTGATCAGTGAACTGAGTTGATTGATCAGTGAACTAAATTGATTGCTTTGTTGACCGAGCTGATTGATTAGTTAACAAAGATTGACTAATTAGTTAACTGATTTGATTGCTTAGTGAACTGAATTGATTGTTTTGTTGACTGAGTTGATTGATGAGTCAACTCTTTTGATTGTCTATTTTTTATAAGATAAGTGGCAAAAAGGGTGCCGATCCCATAACAAAACAACCACCAAGGGCTCACCAAAACTCGAACAATTCAGAAAAAAACCATTAAAGTTAAGCAACCTAGCAAAAGACAACAAAACCAGTATATAAAGTGTGAGAGAAATAGGATGCCACAGAGAAAGCAGACCGAAAACAAACTGACAGTAGACCAACCCCCAGCCACCAATAGCTAATTGAACATCTTGTCCTAGTCATCAACAAGGAACTGGAGCATGCCCTCGTACTTCTTCATCTTTATGTCTGTTTTCTCTTAGTCTTTCGGACCCTTCTTCTGGAGAGCCAACAGAGTCGTGGCAGACCTGTGCATGACCTTGGCAGAGAACTTGGCTAGGGTATTAAACTTCTGTTCCAGATGGGTCATCCTATCCTCCAAGGTCTCTTTAGCCTTACCCTTGTTATTTTTAGTACTTTTCTTTTTCTTACTGGTCACTTTAATCTTCTCCTTAGTGTTGTCAGTATCCGAGCCTTGAACATTAAAATCTGGGAAGTTGTTGGGACCTTCTTCACCAGCATCCAACACCTCAATCTTGTTGCCTTTGTTAACAGAAACGTCACCACCCATTTGCTCAGTCTCCTCCACCACAGTGTCCATGTTGATATTAGCCCCTAACTTCGAACCTTGGAGCTCTACAGAGCCCTTCTTGGTGCCTTCTTCAGAGTTACCCTCTCCCTGCGCATCCTCCTCAACCTCAGAATTCTTCCCCTCCAGCTGGTCCTTTTCCTGCATAATCACAACCTCCTCCTTCTCAGACCCAGTTGCTTTCCCCTTGGCCAAGGATGCCGGCTTAGCGGCCAACCTAGACGACCTCCTGGTAGTCGGCTAGCACATTTTGCTTTTAGTGGGGGTATAAGCCTGCTCTTTAGTGTTGTCAGAGTCCTCATTATCTTCCTCAGTGCTGACTTCTTCAACCACCGGGGTAGCTTTCAAGGTCCTAATCTCACTAGCAGTTTCATAGCCTTCTTCCACGGCTCCCTATTTCTTCTTACTGGGCAAGGAAGGGTTATCATAATTGATTTTTCTTTTTGCCGGGGTAGTAGCAGGAGAAGTGGGGGTGAGGTCCTCAGTGGTGGGTTCAGGACTATTACTCATCTTGGGTTTTTTCTTACCGGGCTTTAAAGACTTGGCATAAGAATCTGGGGTAACTTCCGTTACAATGACTGGGCCTTCCCTTACCAAAGGAGGGTTATGGGGTTCAATCCTGATAGGAGTAGGAGCTTTTGGCGAGCACAGAGCAAAGTGAAACTTGTACAGTCTCATGATGAGACCTTGGTGCAGCAGAATTTCAAATTTATTGGGGTCAAGGGCGTGTTGTTCTTTGGCAGCCACAATGGAGGACTCCTAGGAGGAAAGCAGATAGAAGGGAAAGCTGATATGTTTACTCCTCCTAAAGTGATTAAGTAGAGCAAAATGGTAGTGAAAGAACCTCCTAAACCTTCCCTCTAGGGTAAAATACTTCATAATCAAGTAACATACCTCATCCCATGGCAGAGGAAGACGCTGGCAGTCAAAACCCCCTTGCAGACTATTTAAAACCTCGTTTTTGTTAAGAAAAAGCTTCATTCCATCAGGGTCAGAAACCTCACTCTTCTTAAGGTGCTTTGTCCTATCTGTAGGCAGGCCAGTAGCCATTCCAATCACCTCTTCAGAGACCTCAAACTCCACATTGCCAACCTTAACCCTTCTGCCATTGTAAGACTACAAAAATTGAACTGAGAGACTCTCATCATAGCCCTGAAGGCATTCCAGGTAGCAGGTGACCCCACCCTCCTGACAAATATGCCATATCATCTCATTGTTTTTGAATTCCTCGCACGTCTCCGGTTTAGTTCGAGACCTATCTCCCCCCATGATACTATCGAACAAGTAAAAAATACAGTCGATTATCAGATCAAACCCAGCGCAGAGAGTTGTCTTAGTGTAATTCTTGATAGGTTTGTTGTTAATGACTATAGAGATAATAGAAATTAATTTGAGGGTAATAATGATACCATCTTTTCCCACGCCTAAGGTGGTGTACTTGCTAAAAAATTCCAGATGGGCACATTTACTCCTTTTCAGATCATCATTATTAAGCTTCATAAGATCAATAAATCTTAAGATGGGCTTTCCCAAGTTGTGAAGCTGGGTTTTCACGTGGCTCGGCATGTGAAAGGTTTCCTCAAGCTGCCAACTCACCTTGTTATCAACGCCAACCTTGTTATCAACGTTGTTATTAACGTCAACCTTGTTATCAACGCCAATAATATAGTTGATTATCAGATCAAACCTAGCGCAGAGAGTTGTCTTAGTGTAATTCTTGACAAGTTTGTTGTTAATGACTATAGAGATAATAGAAATTAATTTGAGGGTAATAATGATACCATCTTTTCCCACGCCTAAGGTGGTGTACTTGCTAAAAAATTCCAGACGGGCACATTTACTCCTTTTCAGATCATCATTATTAAGCTTCATAAGATCATCAATAAATCTTAAGATGAGCTTTCCCAAGCTGTGAAGCTGAGTTTTCACGTGGCTTGGCGTGTGAAAGGTTTCCTCAAGCCGCCAACTCTTTTGATTGTCTATTAACTGATTTTGATTGGAGGAATTTATGGTGGGTGAGGATAAATGGGAAATTAAATAAATAATTATTTAATTTCATGTGCACATGGGATAATTGAATTAAATATTAATTTTAATTCAATCTAGAGGAAATAGATTAATTAAATAAATAATTTGAATTTATTTATTTGATTTGGAGGGAAATTGACTTAATTAAATAATCAAAATTATTTAATCAAATATAGAGGAATAAATTGAATTAATTAAATAATTGGAGTTATTTAATTAAATAAGGAGGAATAAATTGAATTAATTAAATAATTGGGGTTATTTAATCAATATAGAAGATAAAATTGATTTAATTAAACAATTAGAATTATTTAAACAAATAAGGAGGATAAATTAGATTAATTAAATAATTGGGGTTATTTAATTAATGTGGAAGATAAAATTGAATTAATTAAATAATTAGAATTATTTAATCAAATAAGGAGGATAAATTGGTAGATGAACTTAATCAAATAATTAAGAATTATTTAATTAATCTGAAGTATGGCAGGTGTATGTATGATCTGGAAACAGGTCAAATTTAGGTGTCTACATCTATTATGCATAAGTTGAAAGAGTTTATTAAATATGCCTTAGTGAAAAAGTCTTATGCATTTTTAGTACTGAAGTTTGAAAAGAAAATTTAGTAAGTTTAAAGGATTTTTTTAAAATAAAATGCAATAGTCAATTGAAATGAAATTGTTTTAAAGTCATATTGAAAAGGCATTAATCTTTAGTCATGTGAATGAAATTCTAAGTGAAATATCTACTACAAATATCCATTGTAAAATAACTTGTTTTGAATGTGAAATGAGATGAAAAGGCACTTGGGGATTCAGGGATTTTAGGGGTCAAAAAGGGAAAAGCAAAGGGTTTGAAAACATTTGTTCATTTTTTCTCTCTCTCTTTCTCTCTCTCTCTCTTCTCCTCCATTGTGTGTATTCATTGTTTGCAAAAAGATTGCTTGGGGACCGCTTGTGGATTGAAAATCTTGAATTGAATCTTGAAGGAGTTAGCAAAAGATTGTTTGTATTGTGCTCAAGAAAAGATCATCTACTTTGTGTTGAAGTCTTTGCTTGGTAAAAAGGTCTTATCCTCTTTAGATTATATGCACAAGCTTAATAGATTCATGTTTTTCCATGCACCACATTAGTTGGTTGGCATATGGCTTTTATTTCATAGGTTTTGATTTGAAAAATAATCTATAGAATAGTTTGTTGTGTAAATTCTATTTTGTATGTTTTCATTTTTGAAAAATACAAAATAGTGTTGAAACTTTGTCAATTTTTTCTCAAAATTGTATGTGATATGAAAAGTGTGATCTCCTCCTTGATATTCTCAAAAGGGTATTCTTTGTTTTTTGAAAATTTGCATTTTAAAATGTGAAAAAATTGAACATTCATCAATGGTGTTTGGGATTTTTGCATGGTTCTTGATTTTTTGAATGGTAAATTTAGAATTTAGACCATGTTAAACTTTTTTATTTTGTGGGACAAGATGTCTCCTTGTGGAAATATGATTCTCAATCTTCTCGATTTGAGAGTCATGGTTTTTTATCTCATTTTTTGTGTCACGATCTTTTGATCGTTTGGACCTTTTTGTGTTAAGATGAGCTCTAGAGTTAGGAGTAGAGTGGAACCCCTTCTTGCCATTTAGAATTGGGATGAAAACAATGTGAATAGCCAAAGAGGATAATATCTAAGAAGATAAAATTAATTGGGAATCAATAATAAAACAAACTTAATGATGAGATAATCCACCTCTATTATTAAACATCCTTGAGAGGGTTCATGAATGATTATGAAGGGACATCATGTCAATTTGTTCATGATTGGTTGAATGCCATTGAGAATACTCCATTCAATATGGAGGCACACTTCTCAACTCCATGAAGTTTTAAAAACATTAATGATGACATTGTACGTGTCCTACATCTAGTAGTCATTTCCTATTGATTACCGGATCATTGGTACCTAATGTGTGTATATGATTCTCTTCACATGACTACTAGTGGATTGTCATTCTCATTGCATGTTGTTGGTGGTTATCACCATTCTCTTCACATGATTATTGGTGGATCATCACTCATTACATGTTGTTGGTGGTTATCACCATTCTCTTCACATGAAAATTAGTAGATCGTCATTCTCATTGCATGTTGTTGGTGGTTATCACCATTAGCTTCGCATGATTATTGGCAAATTATCATTGTCATTGCATGTTGTTGGTGATTAATTCCATTGCCACTATATGTCATTGTTTGATCATATTTGCAATGTGTATGCTTATTGGATGCATTGTGTAAGTATTGGTCTTTTATCATACCCATATTGTTTTATGTGAGTTTGTATGATTTCTCGATCGATTGTCTCTTAGTACAGAGGGGTGGGTCTTAGGGTCCCACATCGTTGGATGCTATTGATCATTGTTGGGGCTATTTGGATTGAAAATGGTGCTTTGGAGAGTGTGAAGAGTTTTCTTGTTGTTCATGATGTTGTAGACCTTCATTGACACATTGTTGAGAAATATATAATTGAGGACTTTTGTCACTATACAGTTCAAGATGTATAATATCCAAGAACTTTCTAAATTTATGTAAACTATCCACATTTGGGATGGTAGTATGAATTCTTTCAATTATCATCATTTGGATTGACAATGTATCGTCACTTGAAATGGAATCCTATAATGTGATAAGTCTTAATTCTTAAATGTGTAGATCTAGTTTGCTTTCAATTTGGAATGAACTCATAGTATATGTTATGTTATTGATGATGTGATGATTAATATTAGAATCATTAATAGATGTAATGTATTCAAATCTATGGATAAAAGTTAATATCACTCATGTATGATCATGTTGCATGGAAGGAAAATGGTAATTGTTTGTGACTAGTAGCTTTTGGGCTTAAAATGAATTATGAAATTTGTGGTTTTCAAACATGGTAAATTGAACCTTAATAACATAGGAAATGTTTGGTTCAAACCATTTTAAAACAATACTTAAATTGTAATGACCCAGCCCTTCACTTGTCTTGCATCTTATAACCTTGTTTCATGTCCCATGAGGTTGAAACTTAGTGTTGATGATTAATTATGTTACCAAGATTGTAGAGGATCCCTTGGATAGTCTTGGTGTCAATTTTGGTGGCTCTGAGAACTTCGTTGTTCTCCAAAGGCCCTGTGCACTATCCAAAATTGTTTAGCTTGCATAGGGGTGATTTGATTGAAACATGAGTGATCCTAGGATAGCCTAGGAAATTAAAAAATAACATGGGAAATTTGCATTGGTAATAGGGGCTATTTGGACCCAAGATGGAAAATATTTTGATTGCAGAGAAAAATTGGAAAAGAGATAAGAACTTGTATGAAACCTAGTGTTTCTTCCAATTACTAATTTTAAAGCAATTGTATTGTAAGATTTTGTAGATTCTCTCAAGGGCTATTAGAGGACATTGTAATATTGAAAGAATGAACCCAATGTGCAGATTGAACTTCATTTCAAGTATCTCCATGAACATAACGTGAGTTTTTGGTATTCCGACAATATACCCTAATCACATTTGTTGATTTGAATATTGTTCATGATTGGTTAATTGTTGTAACTTGTAAAACACCTATGGTACCCTTTCATGTCAATGTATGCAACTCATGGGATGTTTATGGATTACTGAAGACTGATTATGATTATGTTATTCAATCTTATAGCTGCCTATTTGTCCATGTAGAGCCTAGAATATGGAATAAAGTGTCAATTATTGTCTTTGTTGCTACCTTGATTAGGTGACAAAATATGATTACAATAGTGTCCCCTTTGATTGAATATCCAGACTATGTTGCCTTAACTAGATATAGGCACCGATCAGTTGTCTATCAACCTTTCTTTTACTTCAACACACTCAAATACAATAAAATCCTCAATCTTTCACATTATTTGTGTTGTTTGTCGTATCTACATCCATGTCGAGATGTACTACTACATTAGGGGCTATCAAAAAAATATTTTAGACTCTTTGCATGGTTGTAAATCTACTATATGAAGGTGCAATACCCTTAAATTCCTCAAACTAGCATACATATTGCTTAGTGATATAAATTGGAGTTTCCTGTGCATTGGGTATGGTTTGACTCATGGTTTAATTTTATATTGCCACCGATCCTTTCTCTCATACACCCTAGGGAATACCCCCCTTGGTCTAGTAGAGCCAAAAGAAGAAGGTCCTACCCACCTTATCAAATGTTGTCCTTAGTTGCCTCATCCTAAATATAAGTTTGTAATCTTTATCTTGAGTTTGACACACCTGATACTCAAGAACTGATTAGCTATAGGGCTTTGAGAATTCTCAACTCTAGGCACTAACACATTCAAAATGAAGAAAGGTGGTTAGATCTCCTCTACATCATAAACGAGCAAAACAATCTTCGAGTTAGACTCAAAAGAAGTGACCCTTCGAGTCAATCATTATCACAACAAAAATAATCAAACGCTTTCATCAGAACATTCATCAAATATACACAAATACACATCACATGAATATATATCCCAATTACAATCTATGACTTTTTGCTCCCTTGCCAACAAATTAACCTTTGGTTATACTTCCACTTGACTAGCTCTTGCCATGTGAGTGGGAGTAACTAGGAGGTCATCCATAGCAAGGATACAGTTCATGTGTCACTTTAGGAGTTTGACTCACCCACATTTTGTTTGAGTCAAATTCTACACAACACACATTCCAACACTTAGCCTTGGATTTTCCAGGAGATTTGTATCTCAACTTTTCTCTATTCTTATCCTTATTGCCTCTCTCCTTCAGTCTTCCATGAACTGGTAGGGTCTCCTTAGTTGATTTGAAAGATTTTCTCTACATCACCTCAAGGAGTAATGATGCCACTCCCTTGTTCATCCTGAGCTTAGAGTTAGTTCTCCTAATGGCCATCATAAGGTGATTCCATAAATTTTGCAAAGAACAAAGAAGTGTCATACAACGATCCTCCTCCTCCATCTTCACTCCAATAGAGTACAACTAGGTCATGATCATATTGAAAATGTTTATGTACTCACTACAAAACCACCATTCTTCACATTGAGGGTATATAATTTACTTAGAAAAAGTTTATTCACCAGGGATTTGGCCTAATAAATTTCTCCTAACTTCTTCCAAAGGGCTTGTCTATTGGCTTCTTCACATGTATATTTAACAACATTGCATCTATTAAGTAGAGTCTAATGAGAACCTTAACTTTTCTATCTAATATGTCCTAGCTAGCTTGAGACATTGCAATGGGTTTGGATCTGGATTCAACAACCCACAGATCTCTATCTACGAGCATATCACCCATCTTGAGCTTCCACAACTTAAATTTAGTGCATGTGAATCTCTCCATCTCTATCATTGATGTACTTACCATTTTTCTTGCAATAAGATTTCCTTATGTGCAAGCTCCCACTCAATCCAAGATTATTACAAGAAACCTTATCCCTAACATCTAGAATCAAAGGTGATTAGGCTTTGATACCAAATGAAAGAAAGTAATGGTGCAAAATATGCTTCCAACACTAAACTTGAGGGGAGGTATGTGCAAAACAATTAATCTTTATAGTTATAGAGAAGCATACACAAAAAGAATATACAATATCAAGATGATTTACATGGGAAAAACCCTTATGGGAAAAAACCCCACACTCCAAAGAAAAACCAATTATATTATTCAACAACTATTAGGTTACAATACAAGTCTCAATCTATGCCTTTATAAGAGTATCACCAATGTTTAGACTTTGGAGCAATTCTAGTAGCATAATAGTACCTACAAATCATTCATACAACCCATACTTGGCTCCAATCCAAGCATAAAATTTAAAAGAGGTCCAATAGAATAAATCATAAATGCTAAATCACAAACCATGGGCCAATACCATGACCTAAATATGGTGCCCAAATCTAGGGCTCAAATTCCAATGCCCCCCTCCATGATGAGTTAACATGTTAATAATAGTAGATGTTTAAATACATTGTCACAATGCTCAATAAATCCATCATAATCCAAATTGGGTGCTCCATTTTTGGCTCTATAATCTCCCTCAAAAGATGCTCTATGACACATCATAACATGTGTGATAAAGTCGGTCAAGATTCCTAGTAAACAATGTGACTCCCATACAATCATGTTCTTACATGCCTTAATATCTCCTTACACAACTATCTTTGTCATAAATGCTCTTACATGTCCTTTTATGATAAGATAGTCTCTTACACACGATTATTCATGTCATATTAAGGCATACACATGGCATAATAGGCAAGTCATAAGTGTAAGATTTGGCTATGGATGAAAGGAAGCTAGGTGTGCGGAAATCGCTTCCTACACTAATCTAATGAGGAGAGATGTAGCAAATTCAATTTTAATGCTTACAACTATAGCAACATAGAACATCTAACAGAGATATTGCAGCAATACACATACACACAGAGAGTAGACAGAAGAGAGAGAGAGAGAGAGAGAGAGAGAGAGAGAGAGAGAGAGAGAGAGAGGATATACGTGGGGAAAACCCTTACAGGTGAAAAACCCCACACTCTAAGACACAGATCAAATGTATTACAGTAAACAATAATAGATTACAATATAGTTTCAAAGCTAATTCTCTTTTAGGAGTCTTAGAATGTCGAATCTGGAGATATTCCAGCAGCATAACAGTACCTGTACAAAAACTGCTTATCTCTAATCTAAGCACCTATTTTTATAGAGTTTACAAGGCAAATATGGAACCTTCTAGAGATGGGCATCCATCTTGGACTCATGCCTCAAAACCCATGCCTAAGGACACTTGTCAAACATCCCATCCCAATGTGAACGCCTTGTCCCAAAATAGGCTATGACATATGCTCTTACACACCTTACAACTGTCATAGAATCCATCATAACTGATAGCACTTACAGCTGTAAGAGAATCTGTCATACACTGACTAAAAATATCTTATTCCTCTTACAACTTGTCATAGCCAGGGCTACCCCCAAACCCTCATTAATTATTCAAGGGGTAAACTGCGGCTGCCAAAGTCGCCAAAATTTAGCCTGTTGCATGTACACAAGGTACCGACTATGCCAACTCAACATGGGATAAATAAATACAACATTAGGAATTTGAAAAGGTTGAGACACCTTAATTCCCAACATTCTCCCACTTGTCGAACACCTTGCAAGGACCAAAATCAATGACAAGATTTAACTGCTAAGGGCCAAGAGGCCCATAGACTCTGAACACCATCTGAACTTCTCTATGCCCACTGGTTTCGCCAATGCATTTGCAACATTCTTCAAAGTATCTACCTTCTCCAAATTTACCTTTCCATCCTCAACCATGTCTCGCACAAAGTGAAACTGAACATCAATGTGCTTTGTTCTAGCATGAAAGTTGGATTCTACGCAAGGCAAATTGCACTCTGACTGTCACAACTAATCATGATCTGACCTGCATCAACACCAATATCTGAACATAATCTCTTAAGCCAAATGGATTCCTTACAAGCATGAGTTGCTGCCATATACTCAGCTTCTGTCATGGACAAAGCAACAACAGGTTGTCACTTACTCATCCAGCTAATAGCACCACCAAACAGTGTAAACACATAAGCACTGGTGGATCTCCTATTGTCAATGTCACCTGCCCAATCTGAATCCACAAATCCATGAATATCAACAGAATGCGGAGGTCCTAAAACATTACCATAATAGAAAATGGAATACTCGGAAGTACCCCTCAAATATCTGAACACTCGCTTAACTGCATCCCAATGAACTCATCCAGGATTAGCCATAAATCGACTAAGGACTCCCACTGCTTGGGTAATGTTTGGTCTTATGTAGACTATAGCATACATCAAACTGCCAATAGCACTAGCATAAGGTACTCTGCTCATGTCCTCCACCTCACTAGGAGATTTTGGACAATCCTCAATAGACAACTTTGTCCCCAAAGAAACAGGAACACACAATGGTCTACAATCTTCTATGCTGAACCTGTCCAACACAGTCTTCACATACTTACTCTAGCTTAACCAAAGTATTTTGTTGGTTTTGTCTCTTCTAATTTCCATTCCTAGAATGTACCTAGCTGCCCCTAAATCTTTCATTTCAAACTAAGCTGACAACTGAGATTTAAAATCGGAAATCATATTCTTACCCTTCCCAATGAGCAACATATCATCAACATACAGTGCAACAATGAGAATACGATCACCATCAAACTTATAATACACATAGTGATTTGATTTCAATCTCACAAATCTAATTGACAACACAATGGCATCAAACTTCAAGTACCATCTCCTAGGGGATTGCTTCAAACCATACAAAGACTTTTTAAGTTTGCAAACCAAATTTTCTTTACCTTTCACCATGTAATGCTCTGGTTGTGACATGTAGATTTCTTCCTCCAAGTCACCATGAAGGAAAGTTGTCTTCACATCCATCTGTTCTACCTCCAAGTCATAAGCTACTGTGAGAGACAACAGGAATTGAATGGATGTTAGCTTTGCAACGGGAGAGAAGATCTCACCACAATCTATACCCTCCACTTGTGAATACCCCTTTGCAACCAATCTGACCTTATACTTCTCAATAGTGCCATCTGCACCAAATTTCTTCTTGAACACCCATTTGCATCCAACGGGTTTTCTTCCAGGAGGCAAAGGCACCAAGTCCCAAGTTTGATTCTTTTCCAAAGAAGTCATTTCATCCTCCATGTCCTCCTTCTAGGAACCTGCATCTTCCATGTCCATAGCCTCTGATATAGTTCTAGGTTCATCACTGTTAGTAACCAAAGCATAAGCACAACTAGAATCAAGCAACGTAAAACCAAACCTTTTAGGTTGCTTTCTTATCCATGTAGACCTCCTCAAGAGCTAAGGTTGAGGTTCAGCTTCTTCATCTGAGCTTGCAAAGCTGCTAGAGCTCTCCTCATCATCAGGTCCAACATTGTCTTTCTATTCAATCTTCTCAGGGGTAGCAGGAAACTGAACAACATCCTCTTTCTTTACTATTTCTTCTGGCTACAAAATAGTGGAAGAAGGTGTAAGCTCTCTTAAGATGACACTTCTGCTATATAACACTTTTTTAGCCACAGGGTCCTAAAGCTTGTATCCTTTCACATCGACACCATAGCCAATGAAGATACACTTAACAGCCTTGTTCTCCAATTTTGACCACTTCTCCCTAGGCACATGTGCATATGCCTCACAACCAAAATTACAAAGATGCCTTATTGAAGACTTTCTACCAGACCACACCTCCATGGGTGTCTTTCCAACAAGAGCTGATGTAGGAGATCTGTTTACCAGATAGCAAGCAGTGGCAACAACTTCAGTCCAAAACTTTTGTTCTAGGCCAGCTCCACTAAGCATACTCCTAGCCTTCTCCATCAGTGTCATGTTCATCCTCTCTGTAACTCCATTTTGCTGGGGGGTGTATGGAGTTGTCTTATATATTTCAATCCCAAGTTCCTTACAATACTTATCGAATTATGTAGAACAAAACTCACCACCGTTGTCAGTTCTCAAACATTTAATCTTTTTACCAGTCTGATTTTCAGCAAAGGCCTTAAACTCCTTAAACTTGCTATAGACTTCATATTTGCTTCTGAGAAAATAAATCCATGTCCTTCTACTGTAATCATCTATAAAAGATACAAAGTATATAGATTTTGATAACAAAGGAACATTAACAGGACCAAACACATCAGAATGAATAAAGTCCAACACACCAGAAGACTTATGAGAACTCGAGTAAAACTAAACACGATTTTTTTTTCCATAAATGCAATGTTTGCAAAAGTCAAACTCAAGATTACAATCATCTAACCCCTCAATGAGGTTCTTATTTTTTAGGGTACGCAGACCCTTCTCACCAATGTGGCCAAATCTCTTATGCCATAACATTGTCTTTTCAGCAGGAAATTTAACTTCCAATGCACGATTACAACCATCAAGACTAGAAACAACAAATTTCTTCACTACTCGTTCAGATGGTGGGGATGAAGTGACTACTGCCCTCTTCCATGAGTCAGAAGAACTATTGCATTGTGAAATGCATGCCTCCAGTTGAAACAGAGTACCTCTCCTAGTACCCTTAGCAATCAACATATCTCCTTTAGTCATCTTGCATCCTTCTTTTGAAAAGACAACCTGCACACCTGCATCATTCAAACTACTTACAGAAAGCAAGTTCCGTGCTAAGCCTGGGATGTGCATAACCCTAGAGATCCCCTTCACTCGACCATTAGGGAATCGGATAGAGACTCTTCCACGACCAACAATCTTTAGATGAGAGTCGTCACCCAGATACACCTTTCCACCATCGAACTCCTCATACTTAGTGAACCAGTGTCGATGTGAGGTCATGTGGAATGATGCACAAGAGTCTATTAGCCACACATTGTCAGATGCATGGGTTGCCAAGGCTATGATGAAAGCATCACCGTCATCTTGTGACTTATCAGAATCTAAATCAAGAGCTTTCTTCTTCTTCTTCTTCTCCTCTTTGCATTCCTTTCAGAAATGCCCACTTTTGCCACAGTTCCAACAAAGAGCCTTGGACTTTCCAGGAGATTTGGATCTCCCACGGGATTTGGATCTACCCTTCTCAACTTTCTTGTTCTTCTTCTTCCCTTTCTCCTTGGGTCTTCCACGAACTTCAAGGGCCTCTTTGGCTGCCTTAGAAGACTTTCTCCGCATCTCTTCAGACAACAACAAAGAAACCACTTCTTCCATTTTCAATGTGGATGTGGTGCTTCCAATAGCCATGACAAGATGATCCCATGAGTTCGGCAAAAAATAAAGTAAGGTCATACATCGATCCTCCTCCTCCATCTTTACACCAATAGATGTCAATTGTGCAACCAACATGTTAAAAGCATTCATATGTTCAGCAACGGATCCTCCGTCCTCCATTCGAAGAGAATACAACTTCTTTCTCAGGAAACATTTATTAACTAGGGATTTGGCTTGATACACATCCCCCAACTTCTTCCAAATTAGTTTTGCAGTAGTCTCCTCATGGACATTTAACAGAATAGAATCATCAAGACTAAGTCTTATGAGACCCTTAGCCTTTTGATCCTTGAGATCCCACTCATCTTGTGACATTGCAGCTGGTTTAATTCCATTAACACTTTTCCAAAGGTCTCGGTCAATAAGCATGTCTTCCATCTTGAGCTTCCATAGCTCGAAATTACTGCCATTGAACTTCTCCACTTCAAACCTTCCTGATGTAATTTCCATCTCCTTGCTGAAATAGAAATCAAAATACTCTACACAAACTCCCACTCAACTTAAGTTCAGCTCAAAAAATCCCTACCCAACAGTTAAGACCAAAACTGGCCAAGCTCTGATACTAACTGAAAGGAAGCTAGGTGTGCGGAAATCGCTTCTACACTAATCTAATGAGGAGAGATGTATGCAAATTCAATTTTAATTCTTACAACTATAGCAACATAGAACATCTAACAGAGATATTGTAGCAATACACATACACATAGAAAGTAGAGAGGAGAGAGAGAGAGAGAGAGAGAGAGAGAGAGAGAGAGAGAGAGAGAGAGAGAGAGAAGATATACGTGGGGAAAACCCTTACGGGTGAAAAACCCCACACTCCAAAACACAGCTCAAATGTATTACAGTAAATAATAACAGATTACAATACAATTTTAGAGCCAATGCTCTTTTAGGAGTCTTCGAATGTCAAATCTGGAGATATTCTAGCAGCATAACAATACCTGTACAAAACTACTTATCTCTCATCCAAGCACCTATTTTTATAGAGTTTACAAGGCAAATATGGAACCTTCTAGAGATGGGCGTCCATCTTGGATTCATGCCCCAAAACCCATGCCTAAGGACACTTGTCAAACATCCCATCCCAATGTGGGTGCCTTGTCCCAAAATAGGTTATGACAGATGCTCTTACGCACCTTACAACTATCATAGAATTCGTCATAACTGACATCACTTACAGCTGTAAGAGAATCTGTCATACACTGACTAAAAATATCTTATTCCTCTTATAACTTGTCATAACCTCTCTTGACTGCGCAAAGATGCCTTTCTCTCATGCAAAGATACTCCTCTCAAGGGGCTTTGCCCCTTGACCCCTTCTTGGGGGCGCTACCCCCAAACCCGTGTTAATTATTCAAGGGGGAAACCACGGCTGTCAAAGTCACCAAAATTTAGCCTGTTGCATGTACACAAGGTGCCGACTATGCCAACTCAACATGGGATAAATAAATACAACATTAGGAATTTGCAAAGGTTGAGACACCTTAATTCCCAATAATGGAGATAGCCACCCGAGATCTAGAGGCCTAATGGAAAGCACAAAGGAATGCAAAGATCATTATGACAAGAATAAATTGTATTCCTATCAAAGAATGTAAGTACAACAATATACAACCATTATCTTATGATATGACATAACTTGCTTATAAAGGCAAGGTTGCAATGTAGGATGTTGTAGTCATATGACAAGTGTTTTAATCCTATGACATGAGACAACTAGAGGATAAGATGCCAACTAGTTGATAAGATCACGTGTAGGATAATATCACATGACAACCTAGAAACATTTAGACATCTTCCTAAGTCAACTTAACATGTGAACATGTGTGAATAGGTTCTAACTAATAAATAGTTATATAATGTGCCTTATTCACACTACAAGGGGAAACTAGATAGGAAATACCCTTGTTCACACCAACACCCCCCTTAAGTGCAACTTACAGAGAATGAAACAGATACAAAGATGCAAATATGGGTCCCAACTACTAGGCTATGTTAGGTACCAATGTACAAACAATCTCTCACAAATGAAGAAAAGAAGAAAAACCCGTAGGAAAAAACCCCTCTCCAAAAGAGAGAAAACATGAAAAATACTCTCTATAGTATGAGAAGAACCAAACCCCATGTGAGGAAAAAGCCTCCCCCCCCATAAGAGAGAAGAAGAAGAGAGACCAAGTAGCCCCCCTCAATGTGGAGTCTCCTGCACTGATGGTAGATGCCCAATAATGAATGATGAAGATAATCCATGATCGTCGAACAAAGTTCCTCCCCTTAGGAAGAAACATGACTAAGGTTGTATGCAATGTGTCTTCCCATTCCTGAAAGGAATATGAAGGAAGAACACTCAAGATGTATGAAGTCTCTAAACTCTTCTTAGGTGTCACCATGTTAATGACAAAAGATGCCACTACCAAATTAGGAGTCCTAGGCCAACTTGAAGAAGGTGACAATCCAAGATCTAGTGGAAATTGATGTAGAACATGATCCAAAGATAAAGAAGATGGCTCTGAATGATGCTCAATGTACTCCAACTCAATGCCAAACTGTGACAAGTGAAGAGGAGAAGAAAGAACAAGAGGGTATGAAGGTTCCCTCATCACATCCAAAGAAGATGATGCAACTCCATGAGAGTCAACATCGAATAGGAGATGAATATCCTCAATGGCGTCCTCCAAGTCTGCAAGATAGGACTCACAAAACAATCCTGCAATGTCTGTCAAGTACTCATCCCAATAAGATGTATTAGGAAGATAATGACTATCTTGTTGCACTAAATCAACATAAACCATGGATGTAGCAATAATACTCTCATAAGAAGCAACAAGTAATGGAGATGAGATCTCAATGCATGCCATTTGACTACATTTCTCATCTATGAATGATGTGTCCACACAAGATTTTTGAGTGTGAACATCAGAGGTATCAGCCAATGTTGGAATATAAGAGTCCTTAGCCTCAAGATGTTGACTCATAGATAAAGAAGATGAACCCTCTAAATCTTGATTAGGAGTCATAGAAGCCAAAGTATCAATAGAAGTCTTTGTAGGAGGAGAAGGGGCATAGGTAGAAGTCTCTATGTCATCTCGGCATTCAAGATCTTCCCATTCATTAAGCACTACAGTTGTTGATGTTGCAATTCATCAATTTTCTTTATGTAACATTTGTGTTCATTGTGCCCCAATTTCTTGCAATATGCACACTTAGGATTCTCCTTCTTAGATGATTCCCCTTTGGAGGGAGAGGATTCTGAATCTATATATGGCTTGTTCTTTTTCTTCTTTTGTTTCTTTTCAAGATTCCCTGATTCTTTTTGTACCTTGGGTTGACTAGCCACCAATGCTTGTGGCCTAGAAGACTTGATGATGCCCATTTGAATTAGCTTCGCTTCTTCTTGGATTAGAATATTTCAAAATGTATCAAAAGTATGCTCAACGTATGCAGCTCCCGTAGAAACCTGTTGAGTGTGAAAGCTAGAAACAAATACTGAATACTCAGGACCAAGCTTGGATAACACATTTAGAATCAATTGTAAATCCTCCTTATTAATCTTGCAATCCTTTAGTTGTGTTCTGAATTGCTTAATCTTGGAGATATAGTCTTGGATTTTGTCAAACTCCTTAGGATCAAGATTCATCAAATCATTCTCAATCTGATATCCCCTAATCTTATCAGTTTTACCATTCTCAAGGTGTTTTGCATGATTCAAGATGGAATTGTAAATCAAAAGAGACCAATGAACAAATGTGTCCAAGAGTTTTTTCACGATTCATCTCCCATACTGCCTTTGCATTCACATCAATAGGTTCAACAATAGATTCATCTACATATCTAGTACAACCTTTTTGCCTTAGATAATTTCGTATTGATTGTTTCCATAATGCATAATTATATGGAGTTAGGAGTTCAATTTGAGATTCCCCCATTGCAAGAACACACGACTAAGAACTGAAAGCAATCAACCACTACAAGATCACCCCCATAAATTCAATCAATCAATTATCCCCCTAGCTAAATATGACCTTGGCACTTTATAATTAGTGTGATTACAATTGCCACAAGCCAAAAACATAAAGGTGGTCTTTTGATTTTGGTACATGCAAATGCCAGAATTAGGCTAAACTAAAAGTATAATTTCTGAGTAAAACTAGACCAAACTTATTGTAGATCTGAGAAGTACTAAAAAAATATGCACTTTAAAAAAAATCACTAGAAAATGTTACCGTATGACCCCAAACGGAGCCCTTGAAGGTTTGAAAATGAGAATTGCTCGTCAACAACGATGAACATCTGTAATTTCTAGAAAATCTAGACACCAAAATCAAAATTTGTCTACACCACTGTGAAGCTTGTGAAATTTTGGCCCAAATAAAAAAAAATTGCTCCAAAATTGGAGCTAATATGAGCAAGTTATTAGCCTCTGAAAATCAAGTGCAAAGGTCAAAACTCCATTGGAGAGGGGCACAAGATGGGAGGATGAAAAAGATGACATTACCCTGGCGCAATGATGATGTCAACAGACTATTCGATGGAATATACTCCTCTAGTGATGGAATATGCCCTCTGACTCCAAAACCAACCTTGAAATTTTGAAAATTGCCTTCTTCATTGGAAAACCACCAATGTGAGATCAAAACCGCCCTCTGGGGGCACGAAACCATTTTCTGGGTAGTTTAGTGGTGTTAGAAGCAATCAGAGAGGGAATATTCCCATAAGGGATTGCTGTATGGATTTTTTTTTATAAAGGTTGAAGCCTATAAACAAGGGTCAACAAGGGGATAAACCCCTGCCACACAACCCTATAATGGGGTCTGGTGAGGGTAGTGCCCTAGCCAGCAGTGGGTATAGGGCCCATTGTGCCACGCAACTTTCGCTAGTTGGTAGGTACCCTACGTACCTTGTCGCCAATGTAGGTACCCTGTGCAAGCAGGGTACATCTGCAATTTTTTTTAATTTCTGAAAAAATTTTAATTAAAAAAATAGAATATATTTATACCCCTACCGTGCCAATTCTGACACTTACCCATGCAAGCAAAGAATCTACAAGGTATATTCTTCTATGCAGAGAATATTCTTTGCGATAATTCTGTATGACATGATAGGAGAAAAAAGATTTTGCCTTTTGTAACAACTACTCTGATTTTGATGATTTGACAATCAATCTTGGGGTCTTTGGACCTCTTGAGAGTGATGGCAGGGTTAGATTTGACCCTAATTTCTCTAAAATATCAAGTACCTATTGTATCTAACATGTACCTTCCAAATTCAAACCCCCATAGATTTGGCCTCCAATGTCCAATTTAGACAAATCAAAAGGCTAAATTGACTATCTCGGATGCTCTAATCTCAATGGTGAGGTCATATTTGCACTTACAAGCTCCAAAATGAACTTATAATATAAAGTTACAAAATGGAAGCCCTCCCAAAACTAGTATCTCTCTTAATTTTTTATGATTCTCAAGGTCATCATGCGATGCAAGAGAAGAGCATACTCAAATTTTTAAGATCCACCATGATTTACACTCAAGATCTCTCAATAGACTAACCAAAGGAATTCTACAAGCTCTGATACCATGTAAGATTTGGCTATGGAGATAGCCACCCAAAATCTAGAGGCCTAATGGAACGCACAAAGGAATGAGAAGATCATTATGACAAGAATAACTTTATTCCTATCAAAGAATTCAAATACAACAATATACAAAAAAATACAACCATTATCTTATGATATGACATACCTTACTTATAAAGGCAAGGTTGAGATGTAGGATGTTGTAGTCATATGAAAAGTGTCTTAATCCTATGACATGAGACAACTAGAGGATAAGATGCCAACTAGTTGATAAGATCACATGTGTAGAATAAGATCACATGACAACCTAGAAACATCTAGACATCTTCCTAAGTCAACTTAACATGTGAACATGTGTGAAGAGATTCTAACTAATAAATAGTTAGATAATGTGCCTTATTTACAATACAAGGGGAAACTAGATAGGAAAGTACACCCTTGTCTATGTAAGCTCACAAATAATTTTTAAAATGGTATTAAATAATTGATTGTGAACATTGGAATTGTAAGGTGTATGACACACCTTTTCCAACATCCTATGCCAATCACGTTTACATATCCTCCAATAGTGCAATGACTTTAGGCTCCTTAGAGTTGCGTAACTCCTTTTGCTCCTTCTACGCAAGCTTGACTACTAGCTCGTAGAAGTCTTGCAAGTCTCCCATCTCCTCGAAAAACTCTTTTATTAACAATACCAACAACTTTCCCTTCAATACAAAGTCTTCCTTGTTCTTCAAAGGAAGTAACTCAAACTTATTCTTAATGGTGAAGATGTTCTTGCACCCATCATGCATTGCACATCTACCACAATGCCATGACCTTGCTAGTAACATGTGACATGCACCCATCAAGATCATCTTGAACCATACCTCATTAATGTATCCACCAATGTAGAGTGCAACTTGACATTGCTTTGTCATAATGAGTTGTTGTCCCTTTTGCAACATAGAGATTCTATATGGTGTAAGGTGTGTGATTGTCTTCAACCTTAACTTCTACATCATATTCATTGATACCAAGTTGTTAATGTTGTCTCCATTGATGGTCAACTTGTAGCATTTCCCATCCAACTTGCACTTAGTTTGGAAGAGTTTCTTCCTTGACCATGGCTCCTTAGCCAACTCGTGCATAGATTTCAACAGAAATTTGCACATTATTAAGTTCTCCCTAGCCTCTAGTATGGATTTCTACTTCACTACTTAGCAAGCTTGCTTCTTCAACCCATGCAACTTGTACATGCTTCTTTGTGCAACCCTGTTCTTGTGTGATGCCTAGGTTTTCAAATTCCCATTGACCTACTTTTCCACAAATGAAGTAAGTCTCACTAAGTCATTTCCCATGGCCTCATCTTTCTCTATCTCCACCTTAGTCATAGATCTACTCACACTTCATGCTTAGCATGATGCCACTAGTTTTTGCACTCTCCTTGCATGTATAGGTTTACCTACCATTGCCTTGCTTGACCTTCCCATCCTTTCCCTTACCATTTTTTCACAAGATTTTTTGTTTATGGGACAACTCCTCAACTATGAGTACTAGCTGGCAGACCTTCTCAATAGAATGAATCACGACCAAACACATCTCATCCTGAATTGAGATGTACAAATTGTTGACATGCTTGGGCAACTTTTCTATGTCTTCCACATGATTAACATGAATGTATAGTAAGTATATCTCCTTCATGTGTTCTCTTAAAGACATCTCCCTTTGGTGTAAATTTTGGAGCTTCTTGTTCAAATCTGGTGTGTAGTTGGTTGGCATAAACTTCCCCTTGAGTTTATTCACCATGTAATCCCACGGTGAGATCATGTACTTCTCCTTGTGCATGTGACTCTTTTGGAATGAGTCCCACCATAGAGAATAGGCCCTTTCAACTTTGTGATGTTGTACTTGACTCTTTTTATGTCCTTGATTTCTCTGAAGTTGAAATATTTATCTAGCTTTGTGACCTAGTTGACCAATTCTTCTAGATTCAAGCTTTCTGAGCAACCTAGGAGATCAACCTCAACTTGCTCTTAGCCTTAATTAAAGCAATTAGAAATCTTTTCTCCACTATAATTTCCTTCTCAACATCATCTATATCCATGATGCCATCTTCTACATCATGACCTTCTCTCTCATCATCGCTAATGTCTTGCATTGCCATCAGAGCTCTTCTTTATGTGATTTCAATGATCCCATCAATATATTAGCTTGATCTACAATACATGCCACTTGATGGTTTCTTGTACCTCCTCTTCTAGCCCTACAATCCATCTTCTCTCATTCACCTGTAATGTGACAACACTTCATACAAATTCTTAGGTAAATAAAACTCTCGTGAGCTCACCTATAGGACTAAAAATGTTGGCTCTAATACCAACTAGTGTAGCAGTCATATGTAGGTCTAATCAATAATAAATGAATGGGTTTGAAAAGTACACAACACAAACTAAAACTAAGAGGAATAATAGATAACTCAACTAAGACTAGATAAGAGTCAATCAAGTGCACAAGACATGGGCACATAATTGATTGACACAACTACCTAAGTGAGCTTAGCCTAACTAAGTGCATAAAATGTAATATGGTAATAAACTAAATGTAAGTAAATAAAATGCACCAATACACTCCCATAAGTGAAACTTAGGGAGAACTAGATAACAAGATGAGTTGTGGAAACAAGGCCTAATGAGGTACCTATGTACAAAATGATCCCCTCAAATATAAGAGAACGAAGAGAGAAGGTCTAGGTGACCTCCCTTAAAGAAATGTTGAGAAGGATTAAACACCATGCGATTAAAAACTCCCTCCTCGAACAAAGAGAAGAAAAGAGACGATGCAACCCCCATCAATGTGTAGTTTCGTACACCAATGGTAGATGCTTGACATTGAATGTTGAAGATAGTCCATGATCATTGAACACCATTTCTCCCCTTAGGAAGAAATAAAGCAAAGGACGTATGCAAGATATCTATCCATTCCTAAAAGGAATATGAGGGAAAAAAAAATCAAAATATACAAGGTCTCTCAAAGTTGCTCAGTGTCGCCATGTTGGTGTTGAGAAGTGCCACAATCAAATCAAGAGTCCTAGGCCTAACTGAAAAAGTGACAAATCATAACCTTATGGAAAAATATGTAGAACAAGATCCAAAGACGAAGATGGATCCTTTGAATGTTACTCAATGATCTCCAAGATAATGCCAAATTGCACGACAAATGTTGATAAGATGAATTAGGTACCATGCAAAATCCAGGTATAGTAACCATGGATATATGGTGCTCACCATAGCTAAGACAACTAGACTAATGAGAATTTGATACTTCTGTAGAGGGTGTCAACATGAATGATGACTGGGTTAGATATATGGAGTTATGAATATCTATAGAATCTATCACTATAGAAACAAATGTAGGTTGAGAGAGAATAAGTGGGTGTAAACATGCCCTTGTGACATCCAAATAATATGATGCAACTCCATAGTCTCAGATAACATCAAAGAGGAAATTAATGTCCTCAATGGTATCCTCCAAATATGCAAGATGGGACTCACAAAATAAACCTAATACATCTACCAAATACTCATCCCACAAAGTTATATATGGAAGAATGATATGAACCTACTACAAGGAATCATTTGAAGTCATGGATGAAGCAACACTAGATTAGATGGAGTAACAGGTGATGTACATGAGATCTCAATGGATGTCATATGACTACACTACTCATCCCTAAATGGCGTGTCCACACAAGATGTCCGAGCATGGACAACTATATAATCTAACAGGGTTGGAAGTGAAGAGTCCTTAGCCTTTAGATGTTGACTAAAGATGTAGTAACCATAGAAGCCAAAGAATCAACTAGAGTCTTTAGAGGAGGAATAGGAGAAGTCTCATGATGTTCAAGACTTTCCCACCAAGCTAGCATCTCTGCTATATCATCATCATATGGAATATTATCACAATCATCTAGAGGACAAGACAAACCAAGGTAGGATCATATGGGAATGGAGGATCATTAGAATCTCCATACATTTCTCAAATTTTTGTCTAACAAGCACGAGGAGTCTCAATCCCTGATATGGCAAATAGTGTGTTGATGTCAACATTGAGACCAATAAATCCTATGACATGACTACTCCTGGAGTACCATACATAGTTCTGCCAATATGTAGTTGGTTGAGGAACAAGTTCATAGTGATAGGGAAAGAGTTTAAGCTATTTGAAATGCTTTAGAATACCAACTCTCCAAGACTTATAGTTCCCTTTTTTAATCTAATAACTAAATTATGAGTTGATATACCATAATGATAATGATGTTTTCCTCAAATCAATCAAGCAATAGACTAAACCAGCATATGAAAATGTAGAATCATAGGATCAACCCCCCAAAAAATTCACTCAATCAAAGTTCCCTCGACAAAAATGATTTAGCACTTTATAGAATAGTGTGTTTACAAGGCTAAAGTTATTTTAAAAAGTTTTATAATGTAAAAAGTTAACTAGGATGCTAAAATTACAATCAAATATCTGAACGAGAATATGAATATTGAATTAATGTATAGTGCTTAGAAAATATCCACTTAAAAAGAGACCCAAATTTGAGTTTGTTTGTGAAAGTTATAAAGCTTTAAAGTTCAAAAAATTGAGATTACATACCAGATCTTGTGAAATGATAATTTTCTAGAAAAATGGGAACATTTGAGCAAAAATTGAGTACACTATTGTGAACTACGTGAAATTTTGTCTTTTTTAAAAAATAATTGCTTTGAAAAAGGACTCCGTATGGATGAAAAAAAGTCATTTAAAGTTGCACTTCTTTTTAGAAAAGTTTAATGGAGAGGGGGTAGGCAAGTAGGTGGTGCATTAATAGTGCTCTAGTGATAAAATGGTGGTTGGAGGGTAGCGCTGCTAGTGGCAGTGGTGTGTAAGTTGAGTAGGGCAACACTCAAGCGGTAGGTTGGCGAAGAGGTGCTCGGGTGGCACTAAGTTGGTCTGACTGTGGAGGACAAGCGTGGTAGTGGTGGAGGATGAGTGCAATAGTAACAAAGGTGGCATCAAAGGTGGAGCATTGACATAGTAGAGTGTGAAGCACCACAACTGGTGGTGGAGAGACTGTAGAAGCCCATAGGGGCTTAGAGGAAAGCTCGCGAGGGCTACAAAAGTTAGTTGGGCTGATGGCAACCTAAGGGGGCTAGTTAGGATGAGTCCCTAAAGGTTCATAGAGCTCTTGACAAGGCCTGCAGACCCCTGCAAAGGGGTTGCATAGTGGGCTTCAACCCTTTATTTTTTAATTTAAAAAACTTTAAAAGAACATGCAAGAAATAAAAAATATTAAAAAACACTACACAATATTGTTTAGGGGGCTATATGACTCCTTGAACAAAAAAACTGCCTCACTTGGTAACTTTGTCTAAACTAGACAAATTTTATATGAAAATGGGGGTTCTCAGGCCTTCCAAATGTGATTGCAGTGTCAAATTTGACACAAAATGCTCGTAAAATTTAGGCACCTTCTAGCCAACACCTTCTTGGTGAAATCCTTTGTAGTTTTGCCTTTGGTGTCCAATTGGGATACAACAAAGGGAAAATTTGACTTTTTAAACTACTCTAGACTTGATGGTGAGCCCAGATTTACTCCAAAAAGCTCCTACAATGCACCTGCAATTAACAAGTTAGAAAAGGACCCTTAGAAATTGGTTTTTTTGGTACTTTCTTATTTCTCTAGATCATCTGAGGATGCAAGAGAAGAGCATACTCACGTGATTCAAAAATATCATATCTACACTCCTAGATCTTCTAAAAAACTAATCTTCAACTCACAATCACTCTAATACCATGTGAGATTTAGCTATGAAGCCACCCAAGAATACAAATGAGTGAAAGGAAAGCACAAGACCAAAAAAATAATATGATAGAATACACTGTAATCAAATCAATAAGAATGCAAATTGGTTCTAAATACAAACATGCTTATGCTTATATAGAGAAAGGAAATGCATGATAGGTGGAAGGTAACTAAAGGTTGACATCCATAATAGATGGATCTAACTAAAGCTAGACATGCATGCTAGAAATAATGTAATTTTGTCATGCCCACATTTTACATGTGGACATGAAAAATGAACCAACAATTTTTTTATTAAAACAACTCTAACTCTCACTCTCACGCTTCACATACGATTGTTTAATGTGTGCACACAATGTCATTGCATGTGCAACATACGTTCGACACGCCACACAAGATAGAAAGAGGAAAATGAGGAGAGGGGTGTATGAAACTCCTTTTGTACACCCTACTATGTGAAGGATGTCCTATTAGGGTTGGGTGACACGTCTTATGATGTCACAAGGGAAGACCCCTTCAAGGTGAAATTCCCCTAAGGTTCCTAGGTGTGTGGAAATTGATCTTGCTTGAAAGGTGAGATCTAACACCTATCTTAAAGAAGAAACCCTAATATGATCTCAATAATAAAATTAAAATACGAAAACAAACATTCAAATATTCTCCACAACTATAAAAAAAATTGAAATAAATTAAAATTCTTAAATAGAATTTTAAACGTTTCTAAAGGCATTAAATGTTTTTAGCGAAATGAAATAGTTTAACTAATATTTAAAAACTCAAGCCGATTTAAATATTACGGCACTTAAAAAATTATCTGCAAACATCAATAGGACTACGGATAAATAAAACAATAAATAATTAAATCATCTCGATTTAATCTCACAAGAAAAATAAGTCTAAAATCTATCTATAAATATTTACGTGAAAAATTTAAATCTTTGCAAAGCAAGAACACATGATTTATTTCAATTCTGAAAAAAAATTAATAAATCAATACATTCTAAACATTAACCAACTTAAATATAAATTCGTTTGAAAATAAAATAGTCTAACAATTAAATTAATTATCTAGACAATTTCAATTAATTCCCCAACAATAAATTAAATCTAAACTATGGAACTATCCAAAAAGGCTTAATAATCCCTAAGTGAGATTGATTAGTCCTAAAACAAGGTTAGGACATTAACCCTTTTAGGGTAACTCAAAAACACTAAAAACATTTATAAAAGTGTTTCTAAGTCTCAAATAACTCATTTTCCTTTCACAAATTTGGTGGGGAGCAAATTTGGTGGGAAACATAGATAAGAAATCTCTTCTCAAGAGGAGACCATTTCTCCATGTTGATTAACTTCACTAAGTTTTCCCATTTATTCTAACATTGTTTGCTTTTCTATAGTTTTTAAAATGTTTTATAGATTTTCTAACATATCTAACCTTGGTTTTTTTTTAATAAAAGGGGTAAAAACTTTATTGAATCATAAAATCATTACAAAGCAGAAAGAAACACCCATAAGGGGCACAACCAAAAACAAGAATTAAGTAACACCCAAAAAGCTCCGCATATCCTCCATAATCCAATCTTCAAGAACAGGGGCCAAATCACCAGGAAGGTTGCCTCAATCATCCACATTCAGAGTCTCCATCTGCTCAGATGCCCACCTCGCCAAACCATCTGCCACCTTATTCCACTCTCGTGGCACATGAGAAAAAGCAATAGAATCTAAAGCATTGCTCAGAGAAACAATTTGTTTGGCCACCACTGCAAGTTGCCAGTTCACCTTCTCAAAATGTCTCTTATTCAGTATATTAATGACCACCTGAGAATCTGATTCACAAATAATCTACCTCCAGCGAAGGGCACAAGCACGCTCTAATGCTAGAAGAATAGCAAGAGCCTCCATGAGATTATTTGTATGATGACCTTTATATATAGAGAAGAAAAAAATTACCACCCCCAAACTATCCCTGCCAATGCCACCAACTCCAGCATGGCCAAGATTACCTCTGGAAGATCCATCAGTATTGATTTTTAGCTCCCCCATAGCGGGAGGACACTAATGACTAGTACAACAGACCCTCGCTCTCCCACACCTATGCTAAACCGCCCTCAAATGTGTCTGTCCACCCCTAGAGAGACCCAGGGCTTTAACCACATCACAATCACTAGAAACAATAGGGACAAATAGATCACACTTAGCAGCCAAAGTTTCCGGCAGACCCCCCAGAATCCTCAACCAGAGCTGACCAACAAGTAGCTTCTTGTCCAGAAAAATTCTACAGTTGCGCTCCAACCAAATATGCCAAATTATCAAACTAGGGCCAATGATCCAAGCAATGAGGAGAAAAGAGGTCTTTACAGGGGGAGGTCCTAGACTCCTCCAAAAATCCTCTAAAGAAGCATGTCTACACGGTATACACCAGAGATTCCACTAGAAATGCCAAATAACTTCCGCAAAGGAACACTAAAAGAAGAGATGGGGGATGCACTCCTCATGCCCACCACATAGAACACATTTAGAGGGCCCCTAAAACCCATGTTTCCAGAGGTTCTCCCAAGTAAGGCACCTCCCTTGAACAACTAACCACGAGAAGAAGTTACACTTAGGCCAAGAAAACTTATTCCAAACTTGTTTCCACCACGAGACCTCTGAGCTCCCAAACATTTGCTTATCAAGAACTTGATAACCTGAGGCAACAGTAAATTTGCCTTTTGGATCAGGACCCCAAGCCAACACATCTCTCCTAGGAAGAGAAGTGCAAACACGCCTCGATAGGATCCCAGCAAGCTCCTGATAATCCCCAGCTGCCCCACTAGGAGGCCACTCCTGGGAAACCTTCCATCTATACAGACTAACTTGTCCCAAATTATGAAGAGTTTTAAAATCAGCAACATGGCACCACCTAGCATCAATAAAATGCCTACTCAAATTCTGTAGGTGGGGGTGGGTAGACAAAATGGGAGGATAACCATTCCAAGAATCATGCCATAAGAGAGCATCTTGCCCCCCATTGCAAATCTAAAACAACCCCTGCTTGACCAATTTGGCGCCCCTTTTGAGGGTACTCCAAATCATAGAACCCTTCCCCTCCAAACTAAAGTGGGCAACATCCACACTCTTAACTGCACCCAGATACTTTGAGGTAAGAATTTTTGCCCAAGATTGATGTTGCTGCGAACACCACCGCCAATATAGCTTAGCTGCTAAAGCTTGCCCATTCAAATCAGTTCTACGCAGACCCAGACCACCAGCCTGCTTCAGTCTACAAATAGCTTCCCAGTTAACCAAACTCCACTTCCTGTGAAGGAGGTTGCCAGACCAAAGGAACTACTGAGACAAACTCTCAAAGTCTTTGATAAAGCTGGAAGGTGCAGAGAGAACAAAACATTTGTATACAGGAAGAGCCTGCACCACTGCCTTTAGAAGAGTCATCCTACCCGCAGAAGAGAGCCACCTGTTAGTCCAATGACTAACTAGATTTCTGAACTTATCCATAATCTCCTGCCAAAAAAATTTAGGAAGCGAACGAATAGCAAGCGGAATACCAAGATACACAAAAGGGAGAGTGCCAATCTGGAAACGAAGGATACCAGTAATTCTCCTCTGAATAGCTTGCGGAGTATGAAAGAAGTAAATAAAAGACTTCCCCTCATTAATTTTTTGACTTGACGTAGCCAAATAACAATCCAAAATCCTGCGCCAACCAGAAGCCTCCTCAACCTTGGCTCTGCCCATCAGAGCCATGTCATCAACAAATTGCAAATGTGACTGAGGGGGAATATTGTTTCCAAAACTCTAGCCCTTAATCAAACCAGTCTCCACCTGGGATCTAATAAACCTCCTCAAACCCTCTGCCAATAAGATGAAAAGATAGGGGGATAAAGGGTCCCCTTGTCTTAGCCCCCTAGAAGCACCAAACAACTCCGTCGGCTCACCATTAATCAACACCGAAAAGGAAGGGGAAGTAACACAGCTCTTCACCCACTCAATCCATTCACTAGCAAAACCAAATGCTCCCAGAATCTTAAATAAGAAGGCCCATTTAACCTGATCATAAGCTTTAGCCATATCCAACTTAATAAACATAGCTTTCTCTTTAGAACGACCCATAGAATGAATCGTCTCGGCTGCAATGATGACATCATCCATAATCTGCCTACCAGCCACAAAACCCCCTTGCTCTTCAGAAATTAACCTGCTTAGCCAGGGTTTTATCCGCTCAACAATCAACTTAGTAATAATCTTATAAACCACATTACATAAGGCAATGGGCCTAAAAAGATCCAGAGAATTAGCCCCATCCTTCTTTGGGATGAGAGAAAGGAAGGTAGCATTCATGGATTTCAGCATTTGTTTATTCATGAAAGATTCCTGAATGACCTCCAACAAATCCAACTTAATTACTTCCCAGAACTCCTGGTAGAACTCAACCGGGAAACCATTAGGCCTTGGAGCTTTTCTCTTTTTCATCTGGAACACAATATTTTCAAGCTCTGACAAAGAAATGGGATGAAGTAAAGAAGCATTCATTTCACTGGTGACTAAGGGCGGAATACTATTCAAAATATCAACTTCATCCGCCTCTGCAGGAAGGGAATTCTCAGATAGTAGAATAGAAAAGAAACGAATGGCCTTAGCAGAAATAGAAGTAGAGGAGGAGAGAATCTTCCCATTCGAAGACCTGAGAGAAGAAATGACATTACCTTATCTCTTATCTTTTACTGAATTGTGGAAGAAAGAGGTATTCTTGTCTCTCGCCTGAAGCCACTTGATTTGGGACTTTTGTTTCCAAAAAATTTCCTCATGTAATTCCCATTCCTCAACTTCCTTCACAATAGCAGCTTCCAGCAAACCCAGATCCTCAGTGAGGCCCTGGTCACGAATCTCCCTGGTGATTGAGTCCAAATGAGCTTGAGCAGACTGTTTTGCATGGAAAACATTACCAAAGTGTTGCCTATTCCACCGTTTCAACCTATATTTCACATATTGGAGCCTCTTGGAGAAGGAGTACATAGCGGTCCCATATGACGGCTTCCCCAAATTCCACCAACCAGGAAGAAGATCATGGAGGGAGTCATCTCTTAACCACATGAGCTGAAACTTAAAAGACTGCTTTACACAACGCTGGGGAAGCTCAGCAATAAGTTTGATTAGCCAATGATCAGAACCCCGCCCATCCAAAATCTTAGAGCTAGTCAGCCACATGTCCCCTAGCCAGAAACTGGACACCAAGAATCTATCCAGATGTTCAGAAATAGCAGCGTCCCCACATCTCCTATTATTCCAAGTAAAGACCCCATTAACAGGCTTGATGTCAACCAAATTCAAGAGGGCCACATTAACCTGCAAGAGATCAAAAGAAGGCTCCAAGCGAGCAATGCCTCCCCTCTTTTCTTCCAAAGAAACAACGGCATTAAAATCCCTGACTAAAATCCATGGGAGATAAGGATCCAAAGTCCTCACATACCTGACAAAACCCCACAACTTTACCTTGCCATGAAAGTCAGTCGAAGCATAGATGTTAGAAAAGAGTATTCCCTCTCCAGACTCAAGATGAGAAGCAACACAAGAAATCAAACCTTTGCAGGAGTACCACCAAATTGGCCTGACTCTACGTGGGTCCCATAAGCATGCAACCCCACTAGAGCTACCAAGAGCACCAACACATTGACACTGACCACAACTCCAAATCTTTGAAGCCACACTCATCATACTATCAACTGATAACTTAGTTTCCTGAAGGAAAACCACATCAGGAGAATGAATACGAACCAAATCCTGAATAGCCTTTTATCTAGGGATGCTATTCATACCCCTCACATTCCAAGAGAGCACAATCATCGTTGGGGTTGGGAGAAGTGGGCATCAACAGTCCTCACCAAACCTGACTCAACCAATGTCTCACCAACTAGCTCTACCTTTTCCAGGTCCTTTTTTCTACCAACCTTAAGAGGTTTCTCAGGAGCCCTTTTTTTGAGGGTTTTTGGTTGCAAACCCAAGGCTAGGGAAGGAGCCTTACTTTTTCCTAAGTCTGGAGTACCCCACACTTCAGATAGAACACCGCCAGCACTAGGAGAGCCACAAGAAGCCTCTGGCACCAAATCTAACGCACCTTGAACATGAGCCGAAAGAGCCAATTCAGTGTCCATCTGAGTACCCTGCTCACCAAGCTGATCTAAACTAGGAATCACATTAGGCTGATCCTTAGGAACAACCTCAGTAAAAGATCCAACTGTTGCCTGCAAGTCCACCTGAAAACCTTCCTCTTGGACCAAATCCTCCAATGTCTCAAATCAGTTGAAAGTTTCCTCCTCCTACCTATCCTTGAGGGATCTCTTCAGGCCTCGACCATGATTACGAGACTTAATCGAAATCAGCCCACCTCCCTGCATGGGGGCTTTACCCTTGTTTTCTTTCAAATCAGGCTGAGTAGGAGCATTACTTGAACCAGCTGCACCAGAAGCTTGAGGACACCTCCACTGAAGATGACCATATTCATGACATAGCCGACACCTGAAAGGTAATGTCTCATAATCTAATGGTTGAGTCCAGGAGAAAGACCCAATAGTCATATCAATAGAGTCTGGAAGTGGCTGGCTCAAATCAATTTCAACACAAACCCTAGCATAAGAAAAAACTCTCTTATTCAAAGTTTGTTGAGAAGGACCAATAGGTTTTCCCAACAACAGCGCAATCGACTGCAATATATCACTTCTCCAGCATTCAAGCGGCAGCCGAGGAAGACGAACCCAAATTGGGATTCTAGAAGGTAACTCCTCCGCTGAGTTAAAGCCAGCATGCCATGGTTTGATGAAGAGACCCACTTGATTATAAAAATATGGGCCCCCTTCGAAGGCCCTATTCCAATCTGAGACACGAAAAATCCACCATAAAGAAGTTATTTGCAGCCATCAAAATATCAAAATCTCCTTTCGGGTTCCATGTCTTGCGAATCCATATATCAAGAAATGGGGGAGAAACCCTCATCCCCATGAACTTACAAATCAAAACATGATTGCAGTAGTAATTAATATCCTCAGCTACCGACTCTGATTATATTACTAAAACCGGCCGCTCATGGGCCCTCTCCAAGCATCCATTCACCTTTGGCAATTTAAGAGAACCATTTTGAACCACATTCGATCTAGAAGAAGACTGAATGGGAATACCGACATCCTCCCCAGCCATGGAAGAAGCATGACCTGCCATATCCAAAGGCACATTCGAAGCTATTTATACCAAACGAGTGAGGGCACAAAATGCCTCCCCACACCACACTGAATCCAAAGCAATGGCTCCAAACAGGCACACCACCACAAGAGACAACACCTCAAAAGAAGAAAACCCCCCCAATGTGCAACAAACACGAACCAGAGGGCACACAATAAAAGAGAACCCAGAGTTGGAAACCCTTGAACCCTGCACACCACCACCCGCACCAAAGAATGCCTCACAGCCAGCTAAAACCAGAAAAAAAGAAGGAACAAAGAAGTAGACCCGGTCCCCTTGACCCCCTGCTGACATGCAAATCCCCTGCAAACAGAGAAAGCTCGAACTTGCAAGCTAGGGCTCGGGTGCCCTAGCTTGCTCTCCCACACATGTTATTGCCATCCTCTCCCCACCAATTGGTGTTGTCATATCTAACCTTATTTAACCCTTTTATTTTCTACAATGTTTTTTCAAAGTTATTTGTTTTGTTTTTCTCTATTTTGTTTTAAAAATATGAAACTATTATATTTAAAGGTTTCACATGTTTTTCTCTATTTAAAGGTTTCTCTATTTTTTTAAAAAAATATGAAACTGTTATATTTAAAAATATCCATAAGTTGAATTGAAGAATGTTTCACATATATTAATACAAGAGACATTATTTTATAGTAAAAAAAACCAATAGGGTCTCACAGACCTGTGTAGTCCTTGGGTCCCAAAGCGGGGCCTATGATCTACACACGCCGTAAGCCTGTGTGGAGGAGGGGCAAAGCCCCCATCCCCATAATGCCTATAGTGGGGGGGTTGAGGTCTTTGATCCCTTCCCCTTTGATGCCTCTCATGGCAGGAAGCGTGGGGGTTAGGGCTTTGGCCCTTCCCCGTCCCTAAAACATAATTTAAAAAAAAAAAAAAACATTTCAATAATTTATATTTATATCTTTTCAAATCTATTAAAACAAATACTTTTATCTACTTTCTTCCTTGGAGTCCTCCATTGTGGCTGCCAAAGAACAACACGCCCTTGACCCCAATAAATTTGAACTTCCACTGCATCAAGGTCTCATCACGAGACTGTATAAGTTTCACCTTGCTCTGTGCCCGCTAAAAGCTCCAGCTCCTATCAGGATTTAACCCCATAACCCTCCCTTGGTGAGGGAAGGCTCGGTCATCATAACTGAAGTTACTCCAGATTCTTATGCCAAGTCTTTAAAATCCGGTAAGAAAAAACCCGCGGTGGCTACAAGCCCTGAACCCACCACTGAGGACCTCACCCCCACTTCTCCTGCTACTACTCCCTGCACAGTAAGAAGAAATGGGGGGGCTTGGAAGAATTCTATGAAACTGCTAGTGAGATTAGGACTTTGAAAGCTACCTCGATGGTTGAAGAAGTCAGTACTGAGGAAGATAATGGGGACTCTGATAGCACTGAAGAGGAGGCTTATACCCCCACTAAAAGTAAAATGTGCTTTCCGACTACCAGGAGGTTGTATAGGCTGGCTTCCTTGGCCAAGGGGAAAGCTGCTGTGTCTGAGAAGGAGGAGGTTGTGGTTATGCAGGAAGAGGACCAACCGGAGGGGAAGAATTTTGAGAATGAGGAGGATGCGCAGGGAGAGGGTAACTTTGAAGATGATAACAAGAAGGGTTTTGTGGAGCTCTAGGGTTCGGAGTCTGGGGCTAATATCAAACCGGACACTGTGGTGGAAGAGACTAAGAAAATGGGTGGTGATGTTTCTGTTAACAAAGGCAACAAGATTGAGGTGCTGGACGCTGGTGAATAAGGACCCAACAACTTCCCAGATTTTAATGTGCAAGGCTCAGATACTGACAGCACTAAGGAAAAGATTAAAGAGACCAGTAAGAAGAAGAAAGGTACTAAAAACAACAAGGGCAAGGCTAAAGACACTTTGGAGGATAGGATGACCCATCTAGAGCAGAAGTTTAATAACCTGGCCAATTTCTCTTCCAGGGTCATGCATAGGTCCGCCACGACTCTGTTGGCTCTCCAGAAGAAGGTTCCCAAAGGTCAAGAGAAGACGGACAAGAAGGTGAAGGAGTACGAGGACGTGCTCCAGTTCCTAGTTGATGACTGGGACAAGATGTTCAAGTAGCCTTTGGTGGCTTAGGGTTTGTCTGTTGTTGGTTCGTGGTCGGTCTGCTTTCACTGTGGCATCCAGTTTCTCTATGTTTTATTTACTAGTTTTGTAGTCTTTTACTATGTTGCTTAACTTTAATGGTTTGATCTGAACTGTTCAAGTTTTGGTGTGCCCTCGGTGGCTGTTTTGTTATGGGATCAGCGCCCTTTTTTGTTGCTTATCTTATAAAAAACAAATACTTTTATTATACTTGCAAACTATATATATATATATATATATATATATTAAATTTTATTTGTGAAAATAAGAAGTCTATATATACATATACATACAAATATTTCCACTTGCCCAAAACTTCAATTGAGAGAAAATATATAGTCATATTTACACAACAAAATAAATACTTTCTTTTCTCACTTATACTTTCAAATACACAACAAATATATTTCAAACTAAAGGTTTAAATAAGGAGATGAAGATATTTATTTTTCCCATAACACAAATTTCTTTCTTTCTAGAGAAACTCATTACATTAGTTGAATGGTGAATGAGAGAGAGAGATGATAGTCTTTAGCAAACATTAAAATCAATAAAACAATAGCTCAAATGATAAATAGAGAGAGGATACCATTCTTTTAATTCTACAAAATATTCAAACTTTTTACAAGATGTAAATAACATTTAAACTTGAACAAAGGAGATTTTATTCACTCTCCTTTACATTCCTTTCCATTTACAAAGCTATATAAGCTTTAGACTTTTACATAGTCTCAACTAAATATTTGTGCTCTTAAACAAGAATATAGACTACACAAAGGGAGACTCTTTTCCTTCCTTTTACCATCTTAACAAAACCTGTAAAATACAAACAACTCCAAACTAGGCCAATGGAGGCTTCACCACCCAACCATAGGCTTACTTACAAGCCACCGTCAAGCTAGGAGGCCTTCAAAGTAATCCCGGGATCAATCTTACAACATGCAAACCATTTCAAACACACAAAAAATACCAAGCACTCCCAACCCAAGGAGACTCATAAACATAAGAACCCTCACATGGATTCAAGACGGGTAGTAGAGTGGACATCACTCCTACAAGGAGGGAGAAATACATATACAACTTGCACCAAAACCTCTTCCATATAATAATGTCAAACACCATAGCCTTTTGCTATCATTTCACCATACTCATAACTTTCAAGGATCCAAGGCACTCTTGCCTACACTTCATAATACTCAAAATACCAAAAATCAAGGCACTCTTTCCTACACCTCATAATACTCAAAACACCAAATAGCAAGGCACTCTTGCCTACAAATTGCTCTCAAGGAGTAGTCTTCCCCCGTGGACATTCACCTCTCTCTTAATCCCAAACAAGGCTTGCTCCCACACATGGAGAGATCACATCTATTACAACCCTTACCCATAACACATAAAACAATAACAAAAGATATATCATAAAACATGCATTCACAAGCATTCTAAAAATAAGAAGAGTATCTTACAACACACATAAATCTTTAGAACTCTTGAGAGCCTACCTCTCAAGCTTCTAAAGGATATGGTGAAGAGTTATGGGAGCCCTTCCAAGAGTCCAAATCCAAGATTCTCTCCAAGCTCTTGCAATAACTCCTTTCCAAATGCAAAACTCTCAAATCTCCAAAACAACAAAAAATCATTTTCTCTCCCTAAAGAGGGAGATAAATAGGGATACAAATTTAAAATCCCTTGAATGGGAAGGTGACACTTGTCACCTTCTCATTTACCCTCAAGAGCACACCTCCTCACAAATGCTCTCACATGTGTGAGGCATTGGGGAGTGAGAAGTACTTGGGCTCTCTTCCCATGAAAGTCTTACATTGTGTGCTCACAAATGTGTGAGACTTTGAGATCAACCCAAACCCATACATGAACCTTGAAAAATGGGAATGGGATAGTGACAAGTCAACCATCCCTGTTTGCCAAACCCTAATCTTGTCACTCCCTTCCCAAAACACTTTGAAAGGGTCAAATTTTGGTCAAGACCAAAGATTTGTGGTCCAAAAGGTACCTATACCATAGGTATTTGGCCTAGGTCCCTAAAAATAATAAAATAATCAATAAAAAGACCAAATAACACTTTTTTAAAAGCCCTTTAAACACAAATTTGAAATTGAACAATTCAAGGATGACAGCACATCATCCTACTCATCCTAAAACAACCTTAGGACATTCAAACAATAAAAATTTAAAAAAATTAAACACATTTCATCATTATAAAAATCAAACAAAGCACTTAGTCCACCTTAGGGACTAGGTTAGGTGTCACAGGGTTAATTCATAGGGGTTACTTGAGAGACCTCTGAATTTCCATTGGCCATGGAAATACCTGCACATTCCAATATAGACATCTATATATCCAACATATAAATAGCCGAAACAACTTAAATTGAAATCACACACGGAGTCACTCATCATACAAGTGTTCATATTATGAAAGAATCGATTTCACACATCAAGATATATGTCCATAATCCAATTCAGTTCCTAACTCAATTCTCATCAACATCATGAGCCTGATAATATAATCATAGATATAACATTTTAATTTCACTTAAATCACTAGAATTCATTTTCAATCATAATTGAAATAATCAAAGGGTAAGACGTTCATCTATCATGTATAATCAAAATATAACATAATTAATTCTAACTAGATCATCATCATCATGATTGAGCAACATATAATTTATCCCAATCAATACGTGTATCTTTCAAACATAATTTGAGTAATAGCACAACTATCTTCTAATAAAATCGTCATCTGTATATGCAATTAAATTAACTATTCTAATCCAACCTTAATAACTAATATAGACTAAAAAGGATCATAAGTCCATATAAACTATTTAATATCTATGTGTATCAAGACATAATTGAGTCTAATAGTGCAAATACACATGTCACACAAAGGTGGGCCTCACAATAATTCAACCAAGACTAGATAAGTGTCAATCAAGTGCATAAGACATGGGTATATGATTGACTGACACAACTACCTAAGTGAGCTTAGCCTAATTAGGTGCATAAAATGTAATATAGTAATAAACTAAATGCAAGTAAATAAAATGCACCAATAAAGATAAAACAAGAAAACATAATATATAATTTCGTAGGATGAAAGAAGTACAACTAGGCAATTAATATGCAAAACCCAACAACACTATGCCACTCAAACCTTGGAGAAATATACACGAAGACTCTCTACACTTACAATTGAATTAGTCTAAGCTCCACTCAAAACCCAACCAATGTTGAATCAATCTTCTCTCTGAATCTAACTCTCAAGCCAAATCCTTTACTCTCTAAAGGATCCAATTGACCCCCCCTAAATGAGCAAAGGCATCCCAATAAATAACGTTAGCATTAAATCCAATTTATGTCGACATGGAGGAGCAAAGTAGGTCATTGCCATAAATTTGCACTAAGGAGGAAATCTCATTAGCATGGGTGCCATTTGCAAATAGAACACTTGGTCATTCCTTAATGTATTTGAATTTGACATTCTACTAACCTTCTAAATCTGACAAGCTACTAAAAAATCTAATTACTACCATTTGATAGAGGTGTTCTAGGGAATGACTAACCTTTATAATTATATTTTTTATACCATTGTCTATAATTTCTTACCATTCTTAATTAATTCTTATTTTTTTTTTACCTTTTTGCCACTTAATCTCTCTATCACCTTATAATATCATCACTGCATTCCTAAGATTTTATTCTTTTCTCAACTTCTAATTTTCCATTGTGCTCTTTATTTATTTTTAATTACTTCTATATTCCTATTATAGTAATTCCATTGTCTTTGTTTTTTTAATCTATTTTTTTTTAGCTATCTTATCTCTCTCGTTATTATAATAAGATAAGATATCCTTTTCATTATCAAGTTCTATTAATTAAATTGGTTATTTTATAATATATTTTTTATTATAATTCTATTATTATAATTTTCATAATGTCCCTCCTCTTTCAATTTATTTTTAATAAATTTTCTCTCCACTCTTATTATCTTTTGTTATTGTTCCTAATTTCTCTTTTATTGGGCAATGATAACATTGTATTCTAGTTGTATTTTTTTTTTCTTGTCCAACCTTTCCATATTGTCTTCACCACTATGATTTGTCAATCCCATCACATTACTTCTAATTTCCAATCACATTATAATTCATAATATTAATTTTTAATTATTCCAAAGACCTTCCTACAATCAAGAGCAGGGGTGGAGTTGAAGAGCTGAAAGATTCCAAGATTCCCTTAAATTTTATAAGATTCCAATCTAAAAAAAATTTATATGCATGAGATTATTAAAATAGAGAATCATACTGAAACGCCACAATAAATACACCACTAAATCTTTTTTTTTTATTCGTAATAATGAACTATATTGCATACAGCCGCTACTGACTACAGGGATAGGAAGATAATTTCTAAGACCACGCAGGGTCTATACTATGCCCGTTCTACAGAGATATAACTATCTGGAGCTATAATATCCTTGCTTCTACTATACAAAACGAAGCAAGGAGATCAAAACCAACTACAGAAAAAACTTGGACAGTTTCAAACTGAAATGTTCTACCCAGTCCAAACCATCCGCCGCCGCCAAGCCAAGGGTTTTTTTGATGAAGTCTATTGCTATCGCCGCCTGGTCTTTCAACTCCACCAGATCAAAGCCTCTGGTGTCCAGTATGAACGGAAAAATCTTAATGACTTCACCAGGATTTGCAAGAAGACCCCAGTCACGGGGACGGGGGATACCTATGCCAGGGCTGGCCACCTGCAGAGAGAAATCCAACTCCCCAAGATACTCAGGATTAAAAACCCCTCATTATAGCCCCTGCCTCCACTTTGTCTGTTCCCAACTCGAGAATCATTGTGAGTAGCCGGGAATATATATCTGTATCTATCCTATACCTTTCATTGTTTTCCAGAAAAGGCTTTACCAAGGATCAATTTCACCGCTCCCACCATCAAATCGTCAGCTTGTCGAAGCATTCTCTGCAACCTGAGATCGGTAATTGCCCCAATGAAGGCCATCTGCCTTTTCTTACTGGTAAGTCTGACGGGAGTGTCCATACCCCCACACTGAATGGCCTCCGCAGAAACTATGACAACGAAATGTGACAGCATTGGACGGAAGGTGAAGAAGGAAGTGGAATGCAAGCTCTGTCTTCTTAGTCTGATTATCTATAGGCCCTCCGAAGCTTCTCGACTCCCTGCAGGAAGAACTTCCAACTCACGCCACACTTACCACTCTGAGAAATGACAGGCTAACATCGCTTCCCCCCGTGCCATCGAACCACCCTAATAACTAATCATTGCACCTTATGTTGACTCGAACTTGCCACCTATGAAGAGGTGGCAAGGCTCCCACCCATCCGCCCACAATACACCACTAAATCTTACTCTAAATATGCTTTTGCTATTTATTTTAAACCAAAATGTAAATATTCTAGGTGCCACTAATTTATAAATGCCAAAAATAAGAAATATATTTAAATTTCTCTAATCTTCTCTACCTCCCTATTTTCTTCATCCTTTATTTAACCCTTTCATTATTGTACTCTCTAATATTATAGAATAAGTCTTATAATTAATTAATTACATATTGATAATTTTCCAACTAATTTTCTCATTCCATCCATCTAATTAATTTTTTTTTTTTTTTTCTCCTTCCATTTTCCATTTTTCTTGTTTCCTTCTTGTTCTTTCCTAAAACATAAACATAAGAGAAATGGGCACTGCAATTTTCATCACCATTACAATACTGCAAGAACCAAATTGTAAGGAAAATGGAGCCCATCCCTCTGCTCTATTTTTGAGAATCAATCAAACCCCCACAGGACTGTAGGTTTTGTTATGTTACTAAACAAGCTCAATTAAAATTGTTTTCAAATGCTCACAATCTTCAATCTGTGTAGTAAGCGGATTATTATGGAAGCGGTTCTCTAAGGCAAAGGCGGTTTTATTAGCCGATAGGCTTTTATGTGTGAGCATTGATGCTCGGAAAATTGTCTCACGCCGCGAAATTTTTAAAACTCGTCGGTTTTCGTCGAAAAAAATCGTGTCATTTGAAAAAGAAAGGGAAAACGGTTGAAAACAAATCACTGAGGCGAGCATATCAAATTGCAAGATTTGAGGTGAGGTGAACGCGATTTGAGGTGAGCTGAACGGGAGCCCGAACAGAAAACAAAAGAATCGCCTTCTGAGGAATCGATCCAAGGCCGTGGAGAAATTTTTTTTTTAGGTATTTGGACGAGTTCTTTGTTTTTACAGCACAAAAATTAAAATATGTTTGCTGCAATTTCATTAAGCAGAGAAAAACCGAAATCCCATTACTGCCTTTTTAAAAAAATGCCGAAATTTATTTCAATGCAAGATATTTACATTGCCTTTTTTATTGAAATAATGCAAAAAATACAGAGAATATAAGCAGCAGAGAGCTGCCAAAAGAACAGACCAAACAAAACAGCAACCAATCGACCTGATAGCTGTTATATATAGCTAGTATTGCATCATAGACGTTTTGTGAAACATAACCAGAAAAACTGACATAACCCATATCTCAATTGACAGACAAAGATTACACAAAAACCAAAGACAAACTACCACTGTAACTTTGCTCTCTCTGGCTGGTGGCATGTTGTCTCAGGCTGCGAAACCTTCTGAGATTATTCAAGGTATTAAAATTTGAAGCTCTTTGTAACTCCGGCGGCAGACACGAGGTGGTGCCCAAGCAGGTTGTGGTTGCTGGCAATGGGTGGGTTGGCAGGATGAAATGTGGGGATGTGGGTTCTGCTGGCGGTGTGTGTGGATGGGGTGTTTCTTGGCTCTTGTAAGCTTTCTTTGGCTGTTTGCTTGCAGGTTTTTGGTTTTGTGCTTTGTAGTCGTTTGGTCTGTGGGCTGTTTTCTTCTTTTGGTTTTGTTGGTTGCCACCTCCCCTGCGTGGGTTTGGGTTTAGTTTTTTATTGATATTCTATGCTTAGTTTCTCATGTAGTTTGCTATGCATATCATTTTCTTGGGTGGAGGCTCCTATGGAACTCCCTCTAATATTATATAAAAGAATAATTAGTTAGCTTCTCCTATAAAATCTTCAAATTTCCTTATTCTTGTTCATTTAATTCTCGAACCTTCACATATTGCACTTTTCTCCAGGCTCTTTGATTGAATCTGGTCATTCTATAGAAGCCCTGAAAAGGTGGTCCTATATTGATAAAGTCCACTTGTCCTGAAAAGGCAGCTTATTCCTTTCCTCATCAGCAACCTTTGAAGATTGCTCAATATCCTCTGGTATTGAAATGGAGTCATCATCATCTCCCCCCTTTTCCATGATTGGACACAATATAACATGGCAATCCTGACAGAAAACCTAAGCTTCTAAATGATTCAGCTTGCTGCAGCAGGCTCTTCATATTCGGTAAAACTTACTCCTGATTTCTCCTATGCTTCTGACAAACTACCACAGACAGCAAAAATGTCTAGCATTGACAAGGGAAAATCATTTGATGTTCCTAATATCTTTCCTACAGATTGATCTACTGAAACAACTTTTCCTTTAGCTACAAATAAATATCAATCTTAAATCCACCGTAGTCAACATAAATGGCAGTTTAGGTCAGACAATGTGATTTCAGAAGATCAAAATAGCATAATAAATGTCTTTGATTGAAATATACTCCAAGAAGGACATGTAAAAAAGGTTCATAGAATTTACTATAGTATGCCAACATAGAGCTTCAGCTAGGAAGATGCAACTGTAAATTATAGAGGTAGAAGTGTGCCATTCAAATTTACATGCACAAATATGACTCAAAGTAAACCCTAGTACATTCAGAGATAGCAAAACTGAAACAGAGAAGGGGCATTAGAAATGAAGTCTGCAGTTACTTTCCTTATATCAGCAGTTTAAGTATTTTCAGGTCCAACATCCTCCGACTGACACCTTTGTGGGCTAGAATTAGTCTTCCTCAAGGCACTTGAACTTTGACTTCAAAATCTGGAAAACAGAATAGGGTCAAAACCCCTAGTCACACCTGCTTTGAACTTTTCTCTAGGTTCATTCATCTCCAATTATAGTGATTCTCAAAATACATCATAATAAGATGGATCCAAAACCCTATTCATTGATTCAATGAATGTAGAGGATAAAAAATCAAAATACATGGGAAGAGACTGCTCTGATAATTAAAAGAAAAAGATATAAGATGACTAAACTTGAAAGCAGACTAAGCTGTGTCCAAAACTGAATAATCTCAAGAAATTCAGGAAAATAATGTAGTTGCTATATAGCATAGACAAGCAATTGCAGAAAGGATTTTAGAATTCTAGATTCTTCTCTCTACCATGTCTTCAGGCACATTGGGCCGCAACCATGTACACCTTTGGCAGATGTCAAAGCTTCCCCTTTAATAAAACCAAGAAGCTGAGATGGAATAAAAAGCATATATAGATCTAGATGTATATTAACTTTTCTTCTTTTTCTATTCTTGAACATTCTGTCTGTGCCTGTGAATGGCTTTGTTTACGTGCCTGAACAAGTTGATTTTTATAAAATAAGGTAAAGATGGTAAAAGGCTTTAAATTCACCTATGCAACAATTTGTAAACAAACAAAGAGATGATATAAGGCCAAATTATACACAGCATTTTATTATATGTCAAAAAATTGTAAGCTAATCATATAAATGTATAGATGGGTTATATGTCCATAAGTACAACAGATTATTTTGATGAATCTGGTGAAGAACATATTCCTGATCAAAGGAACCAAACTGCTGCATATCAGAAGTCTTGTCAGACCCTTACTGTCCCTGTACTCACATTCCCCAACAATTTTACAACTTACATAGATTTTAGAACATGTTCCTTAACTGTTCTATCGACAAGAAACCATTTTTCTGAAGTATTAGACAGGCCTACAGCTTCAATCAAATATCAAGGTCAGTCATAATGATCCAAAACTATGCTTACATAGCACATAGTGCGGTAGAAAGGGACACGGGATTTCCAAGTTGCTTCTAGTAAGATGAAGTCTCTTACAAGCATTGCAGGGCTCTGCCTGTTCCAGACCCACATCAAAAGTGGTAATTGTTCATTGATATTCAATGGAATTGCAGGTAGGTCTCATGTTCAAAGCCATAAATCATGGTAGTATTGAGAATGTACTGATCTCACTTACTGTTGTATTCATTTACATTGCCTCTTTCCTTGAATTTTTTTTACATGTAATTTATTTAGATAAAAGATTTTTTTATCAAAAGATCAGGCGGTTTCTGATTTATAATTTTTAAGTAAAACGAGGGTTCGATCTTATAGAGAATATAACAAGGGCGGCCACACAAAAAACCTGGGATGCAATGATAGAGAATGAAGAGATATAAGTCCCAAGGAACCCTTTTGTTATACGATGACTTCTCTGAATAGATTTTCATTACAACTCTTCTTAAGAAAATTGAGCTGTGGCCTTCTGTTTTGGTCATTATGATCATTTTCCACTAAATAGCCAGCCTTGTGGAAACCATTGTCTTTGAGTTAAAATTTTAACTCATGTCACTAAAATATCTTAGATACATCGATCCGTGTTGTCTGTGTATTGAAATTTGGTAACAGAGTTTTTAATTAAAAAAATCTATCACGCAACACAAGGATTTAAGGGAACTGGAGGAGGGAAAATTAAGATATTGTAAGTCTTTTTTATTTTTGTTGTTATTGTTAAATATGGCAGACAATATGCAAAATTCAATTTGTGAGAAGACTTGCAATGCCAGCTGCTTTTTCTTATAATATCCATGTGTTCCCTTGTGAAGTGTGACCAAATTGGGGCCACTGGAGTTATCAGATAACTGACCTAACTGACAAAGGGCCGTTTTACAATAAAATTACACTCTGATCAAAAGTTTTTGTCTTGCAGATCAAATTTTTGTATTTAAAATTTATAAACATTTTGTGTTTCTGCTGAGTATCGCCCCCTTTTATTAACTAAAAAACAAAACCAAAGGAAACCTAATCTCCCAATCTTCTAAATGTTTCCTTGAACTTCCTATCGGCGAATCCCTTTGTAACGAGCTGCCCTGTTTGTAATTTTTTTTTTAATTTTTCTTAATTGTGTTATTCTTATTAAATTGTGGTCTTACAGAACTAGATGGAAGATGCAGAAGGGGTTTTTTGGTTTTGCATGTATTGTTTTTGCACAAATACAATGAAATATAAGACATGCATTGAAAACCCAGAAAATCTATAACCCTGATGCAAAAACAAATAAAGATCTAGATCACAGATCCTCATGAAATGAATTATAAACACATACCCATGTCAAGATTTCAACCTTCATATATCTGCTGTAGCTGTACCAGCATTATAGATTCATGGATCATCACCAAAACAACATCAAATGATTACAATCCTTCATGTTAGCTGCTGCAATGAATCCCTAGACCTAGGCGCCATGGGTGAGTGAGTTTTGAAGCCCAAAGAAGAGTTTCTGCCCAGCAAGATACCACGACCCCTGTATGAATATGTATGGCTGGGCTGAAGGCTGTCACAGCAATATTTGCACCTGAGAACACCTTATTTCTGCCCCAAACCCTCCAAATCTGAGTTTGTATATGTCAATAACTCTAATCGCTAGAGTTTTCCAGCTCCATATAACTCCCCAATATCACAAATTTGCTGCTCCAGGAGGTACAACCTACCAGCAGATGGTACAGCCTACCCAGCAGATGGTACGGCCAGTGCAAGCACAGGAAAAACCGTCCCAAACACTACAAACTTGCAAAATCTGTCCAGTTATGATTGTCTTCAGCTGCTACAAGAAAATCAGACTAATACCATTGCAAATCTTCATCAAAATACATCATTCCAAGCTCATTGCGAAGCCTCCATATGAAGCTCCCAGCCATCCTTCTTGATACTATCTCTCAAGCATGGAGAAGGCAGTCTCACAGAGGGCTACGTCCCTGCAAAACTTCAGTTCAAACCCTAAGCCAAGCTTTAGTTTGCTCAATCCAATATGTTTTCCAAAAAGTGAGAGAGAGAGCAAATGAAGTTATAAAATGTCTTTTATACCCTCTTTCCTCCAACGCCCAAAAGAGAGGGAACTTTTATTATTTTTAAATTTAAAATTAACCCCTTGTCCCTCCATGGAGCGTTCACCTCTCCCTAGCACCACAACTTTAAGTTATAACTTAAAGTTCAAAAAAGAAAGTTACTTTATTAATTTAAAGTAACCATAGCCAATAAAGTATTATAAGTTAAATATTAAATTTAACTTATACTCCGAAATATAATCCCTTAGTTGTCCTCGAAGTCCAACTGCAAGTGCTAGGTGCTTCAACTAACAGGCTATAAATAGTAATTGGCCAATGCCACCTGATACCTCATGTTCGACTTACTATAAATAGTAAGTCTTGGAATTACGACCACAAAAGGTTCCCTAACCACATCTATTAGCCTACAGGAACCTCAGGAGTAGGCTAATCACTCCATCTGTCTGAATGAGCTAAGGATACATTTCACCCTTGCACCCTTGAAGTTGCAAGTGCTAGTAGGTAAATGTAGGGATAAATAGTTTGTGGTCTCAAAATATTGAAAATAGGAATTGTTCGATAGGTATTCGGGAATTTTTGAAGTAGAAGGATATTCCCTTTCTTTTTTGAGGTTATTTTTTAAAGCTACATTTAAAATTGTATAACAATCACAAAATAATAATACTTGTGAAATTACAGAGTTTTTGTTTTTTAGGGCTTTTGATCTCCTCCCAACTCTTATTGAATATCCGCATAGATTCTTCAGTACATCTATGTAGGTCTAAGGTGGGGTTGCCCACACCTTTTATCTTGAAATTCCACTTGATAATTTTTTTGGGAAATTCTTTGGAGAAACGAGATTTTGCCTTATAAATTTAGATACTTATATTCATTTTTATACTGGTGGTTAGTTGTAAAAAGAGAATGTTCTGTTTCATAACTCTGTTTCTCAGATAATATGATTTTCTCTTGTTTAAGAAAGTAAAAATTAATAGAGGATGTTAGAATTAGAATACTGGGCACCATATTATTTGCATTGTTTTGAGGATTTAAAGGGTCTTTGTTTATTAGTCTATCGATAATATTTTGCCCATTTTCTATAGATGATTATGGAACTAAATTGAAAAACTCGCGATTTCATCTTTGAGCAAGCTCCAACACTTTTCACAAGTTGCAGCATTGCAAGAAATGACAGTAACGAGTTATATTTATATTTTTCCTTTTCACATAAATAAATTGTAATTTAAAACATTTAAAAATAAAGATTCATCCCTATTTCTGTAAAATATTATTTTTTATTTGATACTTTCCAAACTTTGTACATAAAATATAGAAAATGTTTTTTAATAGGTTAATTAAAGGTTCTATAGGGATCCTCGCTCATGGAAGATAAACTTAAGTATGATACAATCGAGATAAACAAAAGAAGCAAAAAATGAAATGAAAGATTTTTAATAATGTCCATGGCACCAAAGCAGCCTATGGGACCAAGAGCAACAACAAAGGAGCAACACACAAACCCATTCCCGAGACACAAGGGCACCAAAACCTTATGAAGTTTGTAAACCCTTCTTGATGTTGGATCTTCTATAGTGGATCTTGATCAAGAAGTTTGTAGTTTTGTCCAACCTCACCTCCTTAAACAAGGCGTTTAAATTGTCCACTCTCGAGGTGTCTTTTCAATTGATACGACTGCCATTATAGGTTGAGCACTCCATGATGTACTGCCATTCTATCTCCACAACACCTTTGTTGTAAAATAGGCATGTTCTCACTTCCCACCCCTCGTTAGGTATTGTCCACCTACAAGTTATGCATCTAAGATGATGTGAGCTAGTCCTTAATTGGGCTATCGATATTTTTTCTTTCCACTTAATTTCAGCTTCTATGCAAGCTTTTTCATCGTGGTCCCATGTGTTGTGACCAAATCACACATCACCCCATCGGACTGGGGACCCCCCTTTTTTTGAGCTCAGATGCTTTGGGCAGGAAACTGTTTTGGCTAAGGTATCCCGGGGCAGTGAAGACGTTAGGGAGGAGAGGATCGTCTGGATAGTTTTTGAATACTTTATCTCTCTCTGTTTAAACTTGCCATCATATCAATCAGAGTTTCAGAGGTAATTGTATAGGAAGGCATGTGCTTTTGAGAATGCGCCTTGAATAGATGACTCCTCGGAGCGATGTGGAGCACCTTCACAGAGGACTTCTGGCGCCTAGGAGATTGGGAGTTCTTTCTAGCGCCCTCTGGAGGAAGTAGCGCCCTAGTAGTATGAGCGCCCTGAGTGATGGAAGAGCGCCTTGGTGGATAGGTCTTGATGAGGCAGGGTAATTTAGCGCCTTCAAGAGGAGACTTTGGCGCCTTTGAGGGAGTGTTTTGAAGCGCCCTGGGTAATTTAAGCGCTTTGGATGAAGGCATTCTGGCGCCAAGATTGAAATCATCTGTTTATGTGCCTTGAGTAATGAAGATTGAAAGGATAAACCTTGAGGAAGCGCCCAGTGGAGATAAGGTTGTTTTGGCGCCTAGAGTCTCAATGTGCGCCTAGGTGATCAGAGAGAAGATTGAACCTTCCAGTTGGGAGAGTTGTGGCGCCTTGGGCAAAGATGGAGTGCCTTGATACCTTGTTGATCTCGAATGCGCCCATAGTGATGAAGGAGCGCCTTGGAGTGCTTCAATGAGTTTGAATACCTCAATAAGTGACTTGGGCGCCTTGAGTGCCCCAATGAGTGTACCTTGAATCTGTGAGTGAGGATATGAGCGCCCAGGCCTTGAGGAGCGCCTTTGCAGGGAGAGATAGATGAGGGGTTACTTGTGGAGCGCCTTGGAGTCCAGAAATGCGCCTTGAAGCTATCATGCATTGCGCCTCAGAGGAGTTTGAGCGCCTAAAAGCTAGGATGGTGCCCCTTAGTGAGACAAAGAATGTTAGTGCCTAGAGGAAGGGTAAATGTACCTTGAAGAAGGTCAGGCGCACATGAAAGTGAGTAAACCTTGAAGAATTGCCTTAAGTGTTAAAGGAGTATATACCTTATCAAAAATGATGGAGAATAGCGCCTTAGGAGGAACAAGGTAGAGATGAGCGCTAAGGTGGAGGAGGATTGGCACTATTGGCGCTTTGATTGAAGTGTTGAGTTCAGTACTTTAGATTTGGGCGCCCTGAGCCTTCAAAGTGAGCGCCTTGAGTCTCAGAATGCACCTTAGGTGAAACGTGCCTTGGTGAGATGAGTATCTTGGATGAAATACGCCGTGAAGCGCCTAACTCTCTGAGTTATTAAGATGAGCGCCTAGAGGAGTGAATGAGCAACTTGCTTAAACCTTCATTTGGCGCCTTGAGGGGAAGAGTGAGAGTTTGAGGTTGTATGAGCGCCTTGTTGAGGTGGAGCGCCTAAGGGAGTTGGAAGTAATAAAAACCTTGCATTTTAGCGCCCAAATCCACTTAAACCTCCTCTTAAAGCGCCCAAAGATGTTTTAATATTTTGAAAATTATAAAATTAAAACATTATAGGCCGACCTCCTTTATTGGCCGACCTCATTTAATAAAGAACAAGATGCCTATATAAAGGAAAGCGCTCCCCTTATTTTTTTTTATTCATTTGCAAATTGCAAGTCAAGGAGGCAGCGAATTTCCTTGTAGGAGGGAGCAGATTTTACCTTTGAGGCAGCGAATTTCCTTGAGAGAAGCAGCAATTCATCTTAGGAGCAGAAATTTGCAAGGAGAAGGTTCATTTTTATAGGCAGATCTGAGTTCGGAAAGCTAATTTGCTTCCAAATTCTGCCATTTTTTTGCGTTAAATTCCAGAAAATTGTATTTTCTAAGGCAGAAAATTGAGTAAGAGGTATGTATGATCACTTTTACTTTATCAAATCTCCTTGTACTTGTTTAATTTTGCAAATTTATATTCAGAAAATCAGATAATGCTTCAAGGAAAATGACTTAGAAAATCTCTTTGTACTTGAAAAATTGAATTAAAACATGATAACATGATAGTTGTGATGTAGAAGACTCATGAATCTACTCTTTCACTTTACTTATTCGCGTCTAGTCTTGCAGATAGATGGGAATGACGGCAAAGGAAAGACAAGTACTCATCAAGATGGATGCTAAGTCTAGCATACCGGAGTCCAAGCTAGAAACGCAGTGGAAGGATGTCGGCGACACCAACATGGGACACGTCAACTTGGATGAAGCGAAAGACTTCTTGCTCGCGATCACTAGGAACGAAGATATCAAAGCCATCGCGAAGAGCGGGATTGTACAAGCGGCTTGCTTTCCACCGGCTTTGCCAAGCACCGAGCTCGTGTTGGAGTGTGTTCAGCACTACGACAAAGAGAAAAGACAAATCATAGCCAAGGATGGAACTGTTCTTGCTTACCTGCAAAGGGAGGCTATCCAAGAGATTTTCAATATCCCGAAGGCGAAAGGAGTCTTCATATGCCCTACAACAGCTCAGAAGACATTCGAAGGCAACTCAAAGGTCTACATGCAAGAGATCGGGAAGAAGTGGATGAACGATTCGTCTATGAAGATATACAATTCAAAAGACCCCAAGTATCACAAAGCTGACTTCAAGCGGGAGATAAGTTACTTGATCATGTCCCTGAATCGAGTAATAGGTAGGCCACAATCATCTACTTTCGAAGGATGGATGTATACTTATTTTGATCACATGTTTACAAAGAATAAGATGATTGACTGGGCTGGCCTTATAAGCCACTGCCTAGATGAACAGTTGGAAAACTTTGATGAAACGAAGTCTTTCTTCATGACTTCATACCTTGTATATATCTTGGCGAGAAATGTAGTCTATAAAGGGCTGACAGCTAAAGGGCAGGTGGGAACAAAGCCAGGACAGATTCTCTCCTATCAGTGTTATCCTCAGCTCCACCTGAAAAACATCAATCACTACAAGAGATTCAATGATGCTTTCGCCATGTTTATAGTGAGGAGGTTAAGAGGTGAGTTGCATCGGAGACTAACAGGTGCTGCCAGGAACTTCATCAAGCAGTATGGGAGGTACTACATCCAGTATGATAAGTTCACCTACATCAGGATTCAAGGATTCACATCATTCCCATATAGACTGCCTAGATATCCTTCGAACAGGATGGTGTTGCTAGAAGTTTCCAGACAATTGATTGAGTTTCATAAGATGCAAAAAGCAAGGAAGAAAGCAGGAGTTCAGTTTCCCCTTCAGCTAGGAAGGTACTATTCTTGTCCATCATTACAAGCAGCTGAGCATTCAGAAGTTGAGCTTCAGGCTTATCATCTGCATCCGCATGATTCAAGGAGAGAAAACTTTGATCCACATGGAGCTATCAAACAGTCATACTCTTCCTACAGGCATAAAGAACAACTAGAAGATCACTGGGCTGATGCTATAGATGATGACGACATCCGGATGCAGAAGTGTTCAAGATTGAAATGGGACTTGATAAGGGCTACAAAGGTACTAAGAATTCCTGATCAGTTAGAAGGTGATAGAGCTCTTCTTGGAGATGAGTATGATAAGATTCGCAATTTACCTTATGAAGTCAACTGGTCAGACAGAGAAAAGGTCGATGATGAAGGATTGATAAGGCCTGTTATTGCTATCACTGAAGAGCAAATAAACATACAAGTACAAGCCTTGCTTGATGAGGGTAAGAAACTCACTTATACTAAGATGGGAGAAGTGGATCAGCAAGAACAACGTAAAGCACTTAGTAAGGATTCACGAAGCAGAGGAAGTGAGAAAGATTCAGGACAGGGAAAGAAAAGGAAACAAATTGAGATTGTTCAAGGAGAATCTAGTAGAAAGAAGAAAAGGATAAGCATTGAGACTGCTTCTTCTAGATAGCTAGGTGATATTCCACTGGATCAAGACTTAGTGATTCCTGCCGAAATTGTAGTTCCAGAAGCTCCGATGGAAGAAGTACCTTCTAGCCCACATGACACTGAAATCATTGATGAAGCTAACACTGAGGAGAAGGATGATGCTGAAGAGGAGTCCTTGCCTGCACAAAGAAGGCAATTACAACAGCAGCAAGATCTTTCATCACTTCCAGAATGGTTACAAGAAAGAATTAAAGAGAATTATGAACTTGAAAGCTGTCCTCCTCTTCCAGTTGATGAGTTACTCTTAGATATGTCGAAGGAGAAACCGAAGAAGAAGGCAAACATCCTCTCTAAGATCACTAAGGATGACACAGGAGTAAGGAAAGTACATGTAGCCGTTCCTAGGCTTGAGAAGAACATAGAGGATGTAACACCTGATGATTATGACATCAATACAATCAATCTAGGTCCTTTGACTGGAATGCAAGTTGAAGAAGAGCTTCAGGATTCGATTGATAATGCTCGAGCTATCATAAGACAAGAAACAGAAGGTAGAATCAAGGCTGAGCAAAGATGTCGTGCCTTGGCGCAGTACATTCAGCATTTAGTACATCCTATTCATCCGCAGGAAAGGGTTGCTGCACCTCCATCTCTCCTTCCTCCTGAAACAGTTGGACACTTGGAAGAGTTGAAGTCTTCATCTCACAGACTGAAGGATTGGATGAAAAGATCGAAGGAGACTACATTCAGGTATCTGGGAGATATTATGCAAGTAAATGATAAGATTATTAGCCTAAAGGACAGGGTACTTGCATTAATGACAGCCTGTGTTGAATTCAAAGACTTCAAGGATCAACATCTACCACACCTGAAGAGCTTGATGGAAACATCAGTGGATGATTTGTTACATGCTGAAGTTATTGAAGAAGGTAGAATATACAACTTTTCCTCCTGGTATTTCAGTCTTCGCATCAAAGGACAATTGCTGGATAAGATTGAACTAGATATGTCAAGAATTAGAAGTGTGCTTCAGAGGATTCAGGATGGAATACACGCTTCTTTGATGGAGATCTACAATCCTTTTGGGGAGATGACCTTTGAGAATCTGAAAGAACAAGTCCAAGTTTTCTATTTTCAGGAAAATGATATTACAGATGAAAGACTTGATAGTATATTCTCACTTGCTGTCCACCTTGGCGAGAACAAAGCAAGAATAAATGATTGGGAAAGGACACTTGGCCTTTATTCAGTTGATGTGCTTGAAGCTGAAGGAACCATTCAAAATGCGCCAAGTGTACCTGTAGAAGAAGTCAAGCGAATAGTGTCTAAGTTCATTGAATGCCAAGCTTCTAGTGATGGATATTCACATGGGGATTCTTCCTGAAATAATGATATATTATTCTTATCTTCTTGTGAGGCGTGCTTTTGTTCCTTTCTTTGTGGCCTCCGTCATTTAATAAAGATAGCATCTTTCATTTAATATAGATAGCCTCCTGTATTTAATAAAGTTGACCTCTTTTATTTAATAAAAAGAAGTTTGTTACAACTACTTGTGATGTGGCTTGATCTGATCCGCTGGCTTCGCCGATCAATCTTGACCCTTCATTCTTTTGAGGTCTATAAAAGAGCTCTTGTTGCTCTCATTTGTATGATTGGAAATTCTGAAATTGTTGTAAGAGCTCTCTGAGATAATAAAAGATTCATTGCCTTGGTGATTCTATTTGTGTTTCCGAGTGTTGCATGGTTTCAATTTTCAAGCGAACATTAAATTAGATTAAGTTTCTCTTTAAGTTTATGTTAGTTGATGAAAGGTTTCTTTATTGCCTTTGGTGAAATCTGTAAGTTCATACCATTTGCAGTTTGCGGCTCGTAGATTGCAGTGCATGGTTAGCCTGAACAAATTGAGCATCAATTTGATCCTTATGCTTGTTGAATCTTTCATGAGCATAACTGATTTAAACATCTGGTATACCCCAGAAGATTGCACCTATCTTGTGTAGTTGTTTGTCTTGGCGAAGCAGGATTTGGTTGGATTTCACATAAGCAGTAAATCTCCTTACATCTAGGGTTATTTTAGTGTTTCTAAACCTTATATCTTTTGCCTTTTGTTTATTCATTCAAGTAGAATTAGGATCCAGAACATCTATTGTTAAATCATACGCCATCAGTTGCAGTACCTAGATCCTCTAGTGTCCACTTCCGTAGTCTTTGAAACAATAAGTCAAACTTGAACAATTGCGTAAGTCCCTTTGCAGGTTAACAGTAAAATCATACTTAGTCGCTGAGCTTTCTCTTTTCAAAATCATCAGAAGGAACCTTGGAGTCATCTTGTTTGATCACCTAGTTCAGCATTCGAGAGACTTTGCTCAAGAGGGAGTTAGATACTTAGTATCTCACTCTAATTGTTGAGTTGTCCAAAAACAATCATCAACACCATGTGAGGTTAAATTCTTTCTTCTAACCAATTTGCTTTGTCCACATGGCAGTCCTGGATTTCTCTGTTACACACTTAGTGCTTGGGCACTCTTGCATATTAATGTCCTATTTATTCATCCACTTGTCATTTTGTTTATCCATGTGTTCTTCCTTCTTCTTAGCTCTTCCTCAATAACTAGCTCAGGCCAATGATGATTCACCATATTTTAAGTCTTTTTTAGGTAGCTTAACAACCGAGCCATGGCTGATGCTTCTAAAGGGACAATATTTGTTTCAGCTAATAAAATCTCATATGGAACTGAAGTTTTAGTTTTGAGGTTGCTTATGATTAAGTGTTTCTAGATTCTTTCCACCTACCTCCATTTCTGATATGACATATTGTTGCTCCAAATTTCACACACAAAGAATCACTGGAGTGACAAGAAAACCAAATAAGATTCTCTTGGTTTTCCAATCCCATAATTTCGCACCCCTACATCTATTTTGTAGTGAGTATAAAACTTTCCATCCCCCTTGTATTCTTTTTGCTTTGCATGTTTCCCAACTAAGCTTGTTTTAAAAACCCGTAGGAAAAGATCCGTCTCCAAAAGAGAGAAAACATGCAAACAACATGTACAAATGATGGAGTGATGGAAGAAGAACTCAACACAATGCCCCAAGGACAACATCCATTACGAATATACAATCAATAGCCCTCCCATAAGAGGGAAAGAATGAGACAAGATATCCCCCCCATAATGAAGTAGCTCATGTGCTCATGGTGAATGCTCGAAGACAAAAAACAACAATGCCCGCAAACAACATTTCTCCCCTTGGGAAGAAACCAATTCACTAGTGTATGTCGAAGAAACTCTAACTCTAAAACAAAAGATGAGGGAATAAGTCTCATGATGTATGATGCCTCTGAAAATTGCTCAAGGATCCACATGCCACAATCAATAGAAGCCACAAAATCAAGAATACCATGCCTAATCAAAGAATGTGACAATCCTAGACAATAGCAAAACTCAAGATCATCAATCTCCAAAGACAAATATGGTGTGACAACAAGTGTGCTATAACTGAGATAACCCCTCAAATGTGTCCTCCAAATCTGAAATGTGATACTCCACAAACAAAAAAGACATGTCTAGTAAATAAGAATCCCAATGAGGTGGATTTGGAAAACCGATAATGTCTTGTTGCAAGGAATTATTGGAAGCTCGATGTGAGGCAACACTAGACTCAAATGTAGCAACATGAGATGATGTATCTGTACATTCTAGAGTAAAAGATTTGGGCAAACTAATGCCATGGGCAATGCACAATTGTCTCAACTGATGAAGCTCAATTTGCAATCTTAAATCATCAATTTGCTTCTGCATGCATTCATCTATCGTATGCCTTTTTTTCCCACAATAATGGCATTTTAATTTTCATAAACAAGGAGACATGATTACACCAACAAACTAAAGTGCAAAAATAATGAAGCTAATATGAAGCCCATGAAAAAAATAAAACTTCTCCAGGTGTCAGGATGTCCAAGTTATCAATTAGAAGCCATAAAACTGACAAACTGAATAAAAGATACCTGGAACCGAATCTGAAAAAAGTGCATGGATGGTTGTGTAGAGCTCCTCAATACCTTTCCAACATTGCAAGAATCATGAAAATTGGAGATTGGGGCAAAAGTTATGAGCTTAGAAGCCAAACTAGATGATCGGACTTCAAACAGCAAAATAAGACACCTGCAGCAAAATCAACAAAAAATATCGGCACCACTGCAAAGTGCTTGAAACTAGCTTTCCTTCGCCTATTCGTTTGCCAAAATCCAGTGTTCCACGGGGACCCGTCCCCCCCTAAAACTACCCGTCCCCCCGTCCTGGACGTTTCCGAGACTTGGGGACTCCTGTGAGACGTCCCCCCGCCGTCCCCCCACCGCCGCCGGTACGCCGAAAACTTCACAGAAACTTTGGGTACTTCTGGCCGTCCCCGAGACGTCTCGGGGACTTCTGGACATCCCTCGAGCGTCTCGGGGACTTCTGGACGTCCCTCGCGCTGAGGGCAGCGAAAAGTGTTTTTTTTTAAATTTTTTTTGGTTTTGCCTTGGACTTAGAGCCCAGGTCCGAACCCTAAGGAGGTGTTTGACCATTTTAAAAGCTAAAAATTCTCATTCTTCATTTTATTTGCTCAATATGCCATTTCATGTTTTGCAACAGCTAGGTGAAGAAGAGGAGTTTGGGGACGATTAGAGGCCTCCCTTCACTACATTTTGATTTTTGCATTTTGTAGTTTGTACTTATTTTGATATCATCATATGCTACTCATTGTAACCATCTTTAAGACTTTATGATACATTGATATGATATTATGATGTGACATGTTATATTTTCCGTTTTTGATATAATAGAAACTAAGAAATCTCAAATTCGACAATTTCATTTCTCTTTTAGTAATAGACTAATAGTATTCAAGTATTTAAAATGTTAGTATTTGCAATTTTGCTAGTTTACTAATTTGCCATTTGAAATGTTATTCTTAAACATCTTTTTATAATTAGTTATTCAAGTACCATATGTATATCAGCGCCGCCCCACCGCCTCCGTCCCCCCGCCGTCCCCAAACTTAGACCCTTTGTCCCCCCGTCCCCGAGACCCGTCCCCGACAGGGGACCCGTCCCCCGTCAGGAAACTTTGTGGAACTATGCCAAAATTTGACACCATGGTGAAAAGTTATGGCTCTGGGACTATGTTACCGAATCTGTCCCCTGCCCTGGCGATTCTAGGTACGGTCTGTACCGGAATTTGTTACGGCCTGGATTCCCTGTGGATTCGACTAGGGTATTGCCATCTGCAAGCCGAGCCATTTCCGGGTGATTGAAATGGATTTCTCCCTATTCCCGCGCTGACGTGGCGCTTCTTGGAAGTGTCATAAGGTTTTTTAATGTTTTTATAAGGTTTTTGACTTTGACTTTAAATTTATAAAAAAACAAATGTTTTTAAAATCGCGACGGGTTTTAAACTTTTAAGTTTTAACCTAAAACGAAAGTTAAAACCTAAAATACAAAGTTAAGTCATTGATTTCATCCGCCGTCGAGAGTTTGCAGGAGATATTTCGCCTTCGCTTGAAGATATTTCGCCGCCGCCGAGAGTCGTTGGAAGACTTCTGAGTAATGCGAGGCGACTTTTGAGTAAAAACTGGACGCGATGCCGAGAGTTTGCAGAGTAAAAACTGGGCGCGACTTCTGAATCGCCTGGACGGGTATGTTTTTAATTAAAAATATATACATAGCTTTACATAGTTTTAAACTTTTATATAGTTTTACATAGCTTTACATAGTTTTACTGTTTTTGAAGTTTGTATTAATAATTTAATAAATTAATAGTAATAGGTTTTATAAGTTTGAATAATTTAAATATACATATAGTTATATATATTATACTATATTGAATAGTATATACTAATTAATAATTTATTATTTTTTTTTGATTCGTAATATTAGTTTTATATTAATATAAACAAAATGGAGCTACAATTCCTCAGCCTTTCATGGCTGGCCAGAGATAAACTGTCTATCTTCAAAGACAGGAAAGCATATGAGGAGGACCACGCAGGGTCACCAGACTTATATTTTAGGAACTAACACTATAACCTATACTATCAAGCTAAGCCCCGACTATACAAAATGGAGCAGAAAGATTAGATACACACTAGATAGAAGCCGAATCAAGGAGTTTCCTGAAGTCATCCAACCAGTCTAGACCGTCCACCATCACCAAACCTAAAGCCTTCTTGATAAATCCGACTGCCAATACCGCCTGATCTTTAAGCAGAATCAGGTCGAAGCCTCTTACATCCAGAATAAAGGGGTAGAGCCTAATAACGGCATCAGGATCGTCGAACTGGTTCCAATCCTTCGGTCGTGGTATACCAGACCCCAACTTCGCCATTTGCAATGCAATCTCCAGGTCCCCCAACAGTTCTGCAATGAAGACCCCTTGCATGATAGACTTAACCACTTGTTTGTCCAATCCTAGTTCAAGCAGCATCGCCAGAGTCCTAGAAGTTATATCTGTATCCACTCTATAGCGTTCTCCATTATCCAGAAAGGACCTACCCAAGATCAATTTCACCGCCCCTAACATCAGTGCATCGGGCCGTCGTAGCATCCTCTATAACCGGAGGTCCGTAATGGCTCCAAGGAAAGCCATCTACCGCTTCCGACTGGTGAGACGCATCGGCGTGTCCATACCACCACACTGAACTGCCTTCGCGGAGATGATAACAGCGAAATATGAAGGCATTTGTCTTCAGTCGAATAGGAATAGACTGTTCTCTCCGTCATCCGCTTATGAAGTAGTCGACTAAAGCTTCTCGAAAACCATCTAATCTTCCAACTGAAGCCTGCCTTGACGCATGCCTAAATCAATGCGACGTCCCTTCTACCTGTGTCTCCCCGCTGCAACTACCAACCATCATTAGCCCCTTTGCTGTCTCGGCCTTGCCACCCATCATGGGGTGGCAAGGCTCCCTCCCAATTAATAATTTATTATTACTGTATATTAATATTATTATATTATTGTATATTTATTTTATATTATTGTATTTTTAAATTTTATATTACTGTATATTTATTTTAATTTTTATATTACTGTATTTTAATATTACTGTATATATTACTATATATTTATTTTATATTACTGTATATATTATTGTATATTTTACTATTTTAGTATTACTGTATTAAATATTTTGAAGTTAATTTTTTTTATATAAATTGAGACCAGTTATATTATCATTTATAATTATATAAATAATAAATTATAAAAGTAAAAGTTTGTAAAACAAAAATGAGATTTTAAACTTTTTTTTTTAATGTAACAATATATTTAAGTTTTAATTTTTTAACACTGTAATTTAAAATTTATAACTGTATGTTAAGCTATGTAAAGTATATATACATCTATTATTTAATATTTTAATTTATTGTTCAATATTTGTTTTTTGAATTTATTGTAGACAGGGAGCAATGTCAGCCAGTTCTAGTACTATTGGTCAACCCACCTTCAAAACCGATCCTAGTTCACCTTTATGGAAGCATGTAGAAATGATATAGAATGTTCGAGGTGGTGGGACATATGTTTGGATGTGCAGTATCTGTAAGCTTAAGTATACTAGCTCCTACAGTAGAGTGAAAGCTCATTTCTGTGCCATTTCAAACTTGGGAATCAAAGCATGTCTAGGACTAGATGGTAATGGTTTGTCACCTCATCAAATAGGAGAATATATTAGAGAGCAAGAGGAAGCAGATGCAAGAATTGCCCGCAGTGCAAACCATCCTTTGAGGAGAGGAAGGGGATCACAAAGGCTCCTTACTTCTCCTCATGCCTCTCCTGATGTTGTAGTAGAGAGCCACCCATTTTTGGGTGGGAATGAAGAAGAGCCTGTTATTGTGAAGAGAACAAAGGGTCCATTGGAGAGGGCATTTCAGAGTGATGCTAGAGAGATTGCAGATCAAACTGTTGCAAGATGCCTCAATGCAAATGGTTTGTCTTTGAACGTTGTTCAATCACCGTATTGGCAAGATATGTTGAGAAAGGTAAATGAGGCTCCAAAAGGGTACAAAGGCCCAGGTTATGAGAAGGTGCATAGCACACTATTGGCAAAAGAGGTAAAATCTATAAACTCTTCATTGGCTCCCATCAGGAATTCATGGAAAGTTACAAGGCTGTCCATTGTTTCTGATGGATGGAACGATACAAGAAATTGACCACTAATCAATGTGATTACAATATGCCCTAAAGGGCCAATGTTTTTGAAAGCTGTGGATTGTGAAGGGCAAGTGAAGGATGCACAATTTATTGCTGACATCCTTATATAGTGCATTCAAGAAGTTGGTCCTGAAAATGTTGTCCAAGTTATAACAGACAATGCAAAGAATTGTAGAGCAGCTGGTATGTTGATTGAGACACGATTTTCACACATATTTTGGACACCATGTGCTGTCCACTCACTTAACCTCATGTTACAAAAGTTGGGTAGGAAAATAGAGTAGATCAAACAAGTCTATGCTAAGTCTGAAGAGATCCAAATGTTAACCACAAACCATCACATGTCTTAAGCCATTTTTAGATCATTCTCGCAATTGGAGCTATTGAAGGTAATTGAAACACTAAATTTTTAAATTTTACATTTAGATTTTGTAATTAGTAATTTAAAATTTCTAATTTACTTTTAAAAATTTATTATTTAAGTATGCTTTTGCTCATTGTTTTAATTTTTTTAATAGGTTGTTGAGACTCGATTTGCATCCAACACAATCATCTTGAGATGACTTGTGAAGGTGAAGGTGCCACTTCCTAGCATGGTCATTTGCCAAAGTTGGTCCTGTTGTGACCAAATCACACATCGCCCCATTGCAAATAGGGACCCCCTTTTTTTTGAGCTCCGATGTTTTGCATGAGATCTTAGATGATGCCTTAGGTTCATTTCCTCTGCCAATCCAATAAGTCTCTCTCCTAGAAGATTTTGCTTCATAACTGGAGGTCTTATCTGGAGGATGAACTTGCAGTGATGAAGACTCTTGATTGAATTCTATCCAAGTAATGAATAATGAGACCCTTCTTGATGTATGTTTGAGATCCTGAAAGACTGAGTCTGGAGCCTGAAACCCTGAAATCCTGAAAAAATTGACTAAGTCTGAAATCTGGTGAATCCTCCAAATTCTATATTTTGCATGTTAAATCTAGTGGATTCGAGACCTATCTCAAACATCCTGAAAGGTATATTGAAAAATATTTAAATAAGAAATTCAATCTCTCAACTTATACTTAAATATATTTTTCAATATACCTTTACCTCACGAACCCTGAAAAACGCCTAAGTTTCCAGAGGATTCAAAAAGCTGATCCAATGCGACGGGATATTAAGATGGCGCAAAATCTTCATAAATCACGCCGCTTTCAAGAGGATTTCAAGTTGATGATCCCTTGCGCTTGAACAAATGCGCCCAAGGATAGAGGATAGAAGAGGATTCCGAACCCTCCAACCAATGCGCTCAAGACAAGAGGATTTCGAAACCTCCATCCATTGCGCCATATTGTAGAGGATCTCCAAACACCTATCCAAAGCGCCTAGAGGAAGAGGATTTGAAAGGTGTGAACTAGTGCGACTACTTCAAGAAGAAACTAAAATCAAGTCTTAAAGTGAAAAGCTGGAGGAAACTCAATTGGTAAACCAAAGCGCTTAAGGAAGGGAGATCTCCAAAACATGATCTAATGCGCCAGCTCTATGAGGATGAAAAGGAGTTGAATCAAAACAAGTTTCAAGGGGATTTTGAAACCCTTATCTAATGCGAAATTCTAGAGGAAATCAAATTGTTAGTCTAACGCGCCATTTTAAGGTAATTGGAAGAGAGATTTGAAGGTGCTAGTCCTAGAAGATTGTAAACACTTCATCCAAAGCGCCACTCTAGAGGAAATCGAATCCTTGAAGCAATGCGCCAAAAGAAGAGGAAATCTAATCCTTGATCTAATGCGCCCTTGTGGAGGGATAAGATAGAAGAATTCTAAAGGGCTAACCAATGCGCCAAGATGGATGATAGGTAGTTTCTAAGGGTCAAAGTGCAAATTTCATATTGTTTCTAGAGGATCTTGAATACCTCAACCAATCCGCCACTAGATAGGGTGGTCTAGTTCAAGATTTTAAAGGCAAATCAAAGGGGAATTCAACAACCTTGATCTAATGTGCTCAACACCTTTCCAGAGGATTTGAAATCTTGAAGCAATGCGCCAAGATGGAGAGGCAGCTTCTAAGTATTAGAATGCAAATTTTAGAATGTTTCCAGAGGATATCACAACCCTCAACCAAAGCGATCAAGTTAGAAGTGATTCAAGACTAATTTGCAAGAATATAATATACATTTTCAGGAAGATCTTGAAGTCCCCATCCAATGCGCCTAGAAGGAGGAGAAGAATTCAGGTTTGTAAGAAAAGATCAAGAAGAAATCAAACCTCTCATCCACTGCGCCACATATGGGAAGGCTTTGATACACTTTGAAGGAGATTTCAAAAATCTTATCTAATGCGCTTGGAGGATGATTTAACTCAAGTTTGAAGTGATTTCTAGAGGATTCCAAACCCCTCAACCGATGCGCTAGCCCTTATAAGATTTGAAAGTTGATTCAAGGCACTTAAATCAGTGAGAAACCTGAATTATCAACTAGTGCGCCAGCTTTATAGAGCAGGGTTTTGTTTAAGTAAAATATCTTTTGATCAAGAGTTAAAATCTACATCCAATGCACTTAAGGTTGGAAAGGTTAGAAATTGATTTATAATGATTATTTTGTGTTGTAAGATTAAGGATTGATATTATTTCTTCCTTTGTGTTGCAGGAGCTAAGGAGTCGTTAGAGGAGCAAAAGCCTGGAACCACCTTCATGCTAGAAGGGAAGACAAGAAAACATCCATCCAAAGGACATCATCTTCATCAAGACTTTCCGAAGGCATCCACTCTACTTCAAAGAAGAATCTCATGTAGCTGTTTCAAGGGTATCCTTCATCATCCTTGTGTTGGAACTCCTCATCAAGTGGCATCATGTTCAAAGACAAGGCATTCACTCATCCAAGCTTCAAGTCAAGTTCTTCCAACCTTCGAAGATTATCGTGCAAGATCACTTCATCAACTTCTACATCAAGCAAAGACACTTCATCTATTCAATTTCAAGTTCCAGTAAACTTCAAGTCCAAGAGAGAGTCTTCTACTTTCAAGTCCAAGGAAACATCATTAGCTTCATCATCTACTCATTCTTCAAGAAGGAGCATCATCAAGGGAGATTATCATCATCAACCTGCCTACAAGAAGAAGAAAGAATCATGAAGTTAATCAAGTGAAGCAACAAGTATCATACATCCAGTCTACAAGAAGAATGAACAAGGCAAGATCTACAAGATGTATTCCTAAACTTACAAGTTCAAGCAATCACATTGAATACATCATACAAAGATGATACAATTTTCAAAGTATGCTGAGGTGGCATCTATGTGGCGAGTACACATCATTTTAAATGCATTAAATGTATTATTTAATAAAAGAAGTCAAAGGGATTCCTATGTGGAAGATATTTTAAATGATTTCGCCTTACCTTGTCACATTGGAAAGCGTGTCATCATTGCCTCTCTCTTTTGTGCTAAAAATAGCAATTTGTTGTAACTACCTATGAGGTGGCATGATTTAAGCCCTTGGCTATCGAATCAATCTTAGCCATTCATTGTAACCTGGACTACTATATAAAGGCCTTGTTGCCTCATTTGTAAGATATAGAATATAGAAATTAGATTGTAGGCAAGTAGGAATAGAATATGAGAGACTCTCAAAATTCTCCGAGAGGGCTGGAGATTGTTGTAAATATTTTCAAGATTAATGCAAAGAACATTGGAGTTCGCTTGGTGTTTAAGTGTTGTCTTGCAAAATAACATGGTTTCTTGTACTTCAATGGAATGGAGAGATGTTTCAAGTAAAGTAGATTAGAAGTTCTTTGTTGTAATGTTTGTTGTACTGAATATTTGATCAACTCCTAGCTCATGCTTTTAACATTCATCGCTGATGAAGTGTTGTGTAAAGCTAGTCTGAGCCATATTTGTATAAGTTCGATTGTGGATGCTTGTTTGAGCTGCGCCGTCTTATGGGTGCTCATATGAACCTTCATGATTTGAAAACCATTCGCAAACCTTAGGAGATTGCACCAACTTCATGTAGTTGTAGGCATCCTTGGCGAAGTGAAGTTAGGTTTACTTAGGAGTTTGTCTATTCATACAACATCATTGCTTCATTGACCTTAGATTAACTTTCTAAACCCTTAACCTTTTTCATTTTATTTATCATTGAGACCCTGAATACATCATCCACACTGAAAGGAGGAATAAGCTAAACAAGTATGAAGAAGAATCTGCGTAAGTCCCTTTGTGATTACCAGCAAGATCACATGTAATCACTGAGTTAACCCATCAGGAATCATAAAAAGGAACCTTGGAGTTACTTCACTGGATCACATAGTTCAGCCTTTGAAGAGCTTTATTCAAGAGAGAGTGGGATACTCTAGTGTTTTACTCTATTGTTGACTTGTCTAAAAACAAACATCAACAGGTCCCTATGGAGGCAGTCCAATAGTGATAGGGCAACAAATGTAAAGCGGTTGATCCTAGATGACAATTGGTGGGACTGCGTGAAATATCTTCTTAGTTTCACTGAGCCCATCATGAGTATGATCTGTTTTACTGACATGGATAAGCCATATTTGGGAGAGGTGTATGATGGCATCGACTCAATGATTGAGAAGATGAGGTCCATCATAAATGAAAAAGAGCAAGATCTTGAAGAAACTTTTTTCAGAGAGGTGCGAACAGTTTGTGTTGAGCGGTGGAACAAAATGACCACCCCACTACATCTTCTTGCCTTTGCATTGACTCCCAAGTTTTATAGTGATGAGATTCTTGCTATGCCATCAAGGGTTCCACCATACAGAGATCCAGAAGTCAACGAAGGGTATAGGAAGGCATTTACTAAACTCTTCCCTGATCTTGAAATGGAGGATGTAGTTACAACTGAGTTTGGTGAATTTGTAGCCTCCAATAATCAAAGTGTTTCAGCTCTTCGTGACAAGTATAGGAAGGATGCTCATACTTGGTGATACCTCAATGGTGTAACATCACCACAATTGCAGAGTCTCGCAATCAAAGTTTTATCGCAAGTAAGTTTCTTAATTTTTATTGCACTCTCTTAATTTTTATTGGATGACCATACAGTATACTAGAATATGGTGGAGAACAAGGTAGAAAGCTTGAAAGAAAAGTTGTTTGAAGACGGGTTCACCACAAAGATTTGGAAGAGTGCCTGATATATTTGTAGGGAAAGAATGTCTGAAGAATATTTCCTCCAAGAAATCTGATGCTGTTGTAGATGGTTTGAACACTTAAAAGGTCTCTATTTAATAAGACACACAATGTTAATGAAAAAGGTACCAAGAACCTAACTTTTGTATCAACATCACCTTTGGATGAATAAAGGGTTAGGTAGGGAAGGCTCTGGTGTTGTATAATGATGAACTACAATAAAGGTAAGTCATAAATAAACAAAATCTGAAATCAAGCAAAGTACTTACCTCTAAGACTTGATTGAAATGTTCTATGTGGTGATGTCGCACAGCTATAATTTCTTATGACAACGATTGTGCCCTTTACTTTTATCATTGAAGCCTTTTGTTTTGTGGGGGTCGGTAGTACATAAAAACTGACTGGGTTTTATATTAAATACCATAGTGGTGTTAATTGGGATTGGGATTGACTTGCAAACCAAAAGTATAATTGTAAGTCAACTACTTGGGGTTTACTTGGGAAAAACTTGGGAAATAAAAAATTCTGAAAATTCATAAGAGGGTAAAAATGCTGCTTTTCTAATTGGTGCAGCCCCAAAAGCCATAATCCAAATCTGCCTCGAAATCTGTGCTGCAGGGGTAATGAATGGGATTACTGACAGTGGTGAGCGGCAATTAATCACAATTTTTCGCAGATTAATGCTGCAACAGCAAATACCAACCCATTTATTCTCTGGGTCTGGAGTCCCTTCAATCCAGGTAATGTAAGACGAAAAAATTGGTATATTAAGTCATGAAGTATAAATTCTAGATATCATGTCCTTTACAACATAAAGCATATAATAAATGCCCATGATTCTATAAATTGCTGGATTGCTGGTTGAGTAGTTGTACTATTGAAAGTGTATAGTATATTTTGATATTAAATCTCCAAATGTTTATTGAGGGTAAGAATCATATCTTAAGTCACAACGTATTGAAAAGGGTCATATTTAAGTCATAAAATAATCGCTTTTGCTGAACCATGAAGAAAATGTTCAAATTTAACAAACAAAATGTGCTTTTGAAGAATCCTTGTGAGTGGTTTGGTGGTTGGGACCCCTAACATTGATAAAATGTCACAGTTGAGCTAGAGTTTCACAGTTAGAAAAGTCAATGCAGTTTGTGGCATTGCTTAAGAATCCTTGTTAGTGGATGGTTTAAGTTGGAACTACTCCTCTTCTAGTACTAAACAACAGAGTTATTTCAGTAATCTTACAAATTATCTTGTGAATAAAATTGCATTGTTTTAAGTTGGTTATTTTGCAGGACTTCTTTTAGATGTTCGTTGGACCTCCTGCTAGCAAGTTTGATTTAGCTTATTGTTTTCAAGTCCATCTAAGATTTAAACAAAGGTTAGAGCACAAAATAAGTTGATCTATAATTTGAAAGAGGGACTTATCTTGATGCATCTTGTCCTCCATGATTATTGTTCATCGTAGTGGAACAAAATCTCAAATATATTGCACTTATGTTGTTGATTTGCTTTTTCCATGCAAGTGTGTGCTCTAAAAGTGGAAAATAAAGCTGAATTTTTTATTTAGATTGTTTCATGTTCTATGTATCTCTCTTGTCTTGTCATTGATTTTTTTTTCTTTCCACTTGCATGCATTTCTGGTGCTGGCTTCAAAGATTGACTAAAGCTTGTTGAAGGATCACAATGGGTAAGGGTGAGCAAAAGAAGGAAGATGCCCTTAACATAGGTCCTTCTAAGACTTTACGTGATGGTGGAAAAGCCACTGCAAATCTAAGTGATTTAGCCAACACAAGTACAGTCAAGAAGATGCAACATCTGCAAAGATTGGCAGTTTGGGCTGCTGGAGACGGCTCCATTCCACCAATTGGAGCTCTATTGGGCACTCGTTTAGCAGCTGCGGGAGAAATTTCAAGGATCCCTCTACCTGATTCTCCATTTTTTACTTGTGAAAGGTTTGTTCATGATTTTTTATTTATTTGTTTTCCTTTTCCAATTCATTATCTTGATAAACATTGGCATCATTTGAAATGAAATTAAGACATTCATGGAATTTAATAGCTAAATTGATCTTGTAAGTTTTTAATTTCTCTGTTAGAGAAATGCAGGTTGTTGGTTGCCACAGCTTTTTGTCAAGTCTCATAGATGAGAAATATATCTGTTCCTACTTGAAAAATGTAATATTGTGTTGTGCTAGTATCCTTAAGAGGAGACTTTCGTTTTCTCTTTCTCTTTCCTTAAGTTACCATCTGATAGTTTTCATTTTTCATGCCCCATTCTTACATCAGCCAGGTTTCAAGAGCCCTAAAGAATCCAATTCAGAGAGAGGGTAAGGAGGAATCCACGGATCCTCCCAAAAATCCATATTATCACTTTGTTCTACATTCGTCTTCAAACTTCAGGAAATCATATCTTGACAATAAAAATAAATTTCAAAACTGCAGACCCTTCATTTCCTTCTATAAGTGTGAAGATTCTTGGAGCATCCATGCTATCCAGCAAATAATACCTTTAAGACTTTGCTCCATAAACGATCTTTGTCCTCCAAGGGCCTCATTCACCAGTTTCAGATTGTGTATTCCAGCTCCTCCAATTAGCTTAGGAAGACAAGACTTTTTTTTCCAAGCCACCAAAGAGATTCTTTGGTACTCTGCCACATAAATTTCTTTTGTAGCAGTTTTCCACAGAGTTTTGGAATGGGAGAATGCAGGGATGGGTTTTGTGTAAGGCACCAAAATTTAAGGATGGTGGGGGGACGACGGCACAAATAATATATAATATTTGAAAGACTAATTAAAAAAAAAAAGAAATTGCAATTTGTCATTAGCAATAAACAAATAAATAATTAAATATATATATATATATATATATATATTTAATTATTTATTTGTTTATAAACAAAGATCCTTTTCTTAATAATTAAGACTGAATGAAGAGGATAGTGTAAAGGTAGAGGAGTGGCTGTGCAATACACAACATGGGAGCCGAAGGTGAGGGCTACCGGCTATGCAGTTGAAGAAGTGTAATTTCATCCCCATCTCTTTGTCACCGGGATCTCCTGGTTCCTGGTTCAGGTAAAAAAACCTGGGTTGCATACCTGGCGAACATTGCATTGAAGCCTATTGATGCCTTCAGCAATATTACTAGATATTTGTCAAATTGACATAATATACATGGGCAGAACCTGGAGGTCTGTTTTCAAGAGTTGTAGCTTACCTCCTGTGGTGAGAGATTTTCCAACCCATCTATCTTCTTACAAATCAGTTTAAGATTGATCCCCAAAGATCAGAGTTAATCCTGCCTTGAAACAGAGGGATCTCAAGATTCTTACTTTTAAAAGAGGCCTTCGCGAAAACAAGAAAGTTGCTGAATAGAACTTCTTGTCTCTGGTCTTAGTTAAAGGAAAAACCTGAAACTGACTGTTGTTCACTAGCTAACGTGCAGCAATTTAATAAGACCTTGGTATCTCCTTGAAACCTCTAGCTTCTGTAAACTATATCATCTGTAAACTGTAGATTGGTTAGGTCAATAACCACTAATCTTCCTTTCAGATATCCACTTCACCTTTTTTGCCAAGGTCTTTGGCTGCATCATCAACGGCGATGGGGATACAAGGTTTCCTTGCTCTCTCAGAGTCTCAACAAAGAATGCAGCAAGGATGCTGTTCACTAAAACATGGCACTTTGGGATTCTAACATAATTCTTAATCCTTTGAATCCAATTTGATGCGAAGCTGAATTCTAGTAGAACTTTCTCTAATAAGTCCCAATTCAACTTGTCATAGAGCTTAGCCATACCAAATTTAATTATCAGTCTAGGTCTGTCGCTCTTAACAATATTCCATCCATGATGTGTCTCCTTTCTACAGATCCTCGTTGCTCATCTGATATGAGCTTCACCAACAGTAGTTGTTTTACTATTTGTAACAACTTTAGACATGGTCTTACAAGTTGTATGACATAAAGATATTGGAGAGAAAGTATCAAAATATATGGTCTTTTTAGATTTCTGGATGAGAGCAAGGAATGTTGTATTCATTTCCTTTGAGGATTTTACATACTTTTCTGATAAGTCAATCACCTCGTATGTTTCTTCCTCAACTACCTCCCAGGACCAAAAGAAGCATTCAGGGAAACTGTAGAATCCTGGTGCTTTATTCTTTTTTGTTCTGAAAATATGTGACACAAGGCTTCTATTATACTGATTTGCAATCATATTTGGAATATTGGCTAGCAAAATATTTTTTGCACCATTCCTATTAACCAGCTGTATGATAGGAGGGGCTCATAATACTTGATAGCAACCCTTCTAATTTCTAAGGAGGTGCTCAGAGTTTTATTTACCTTTCCGTGAAGAAGGGTGCTTTTCTGAAAAAGGTACAGTTTTGATCCCATTCCATGATCCATTGAACGCTGTATTTTGATTTCCGGTGCAGTTTTTTGTGTAAGGGTTTGTTCCAGGAGAGATCCAATTCTTTTTATTCTCCTGTTTCAGTTCTTTTGTTAATCCCATTTGAAATATGTGCATTTGAATGGTAATGATTACTAATAATCTATTGGTCCAAAATTGCTCATGTTAGAAAACATTTTCTAAAACATTCTTATTCCATTCCTTGAGGTTGTACTTGACTACTCCTAATTTTTTGACCAGATTGTACATCTTGGATCCCCCATTCTCAAGATGAAGATTCGACCATTACTACATTATTTCATAAATCTAGGGTGAATAATCCACATATATTCAATTTTAGAAGGGTATTGTTTTCTGGTTTCACCTTCAACTAGATAGGCCACTGGTTCTATTCCTCATATTTAATAATCACCCTCCATCATCAGATAGTTATTTAGGTAGCCATCGTCCAGGAGGAGCCCGTCCAATCTTTTCTGACTATGAATGTTAAATATATCCTTCATTAGTTCTTTGTCCTAAAGAGAATTTACTTACAAAAGCTCTGAAATAGTTGTAGCCATTTTGAGAGGTAGGCATTGAAGCCCCTTCATATATTACAATCCTGCTGGTTTCCTCTTGTAAATTCTGAAATTGAATCCCATCAAGCTTTTCTTGGTGCGTATGCATTCCTCAACAATAATTTCAGATCCTCAAATTAATGAGAAACTGCCATGGTGTTCCATGTTTATTCTAATCACTTGGCAATGAACTTTGTAGGGAATTCACATTGTATGATTCACCTTGAGTTTCCTTTTGCAGCCATCTACTCCCATGTTTATTCTTTTCTACCACCTGGCAATGAACTTTGTAGGGATTTCACATGGTAATGATTCCCCTTGAGTTTCCTTTTGCATCCAGCTTCACCCACAAGGTTCCTTTCTATGCTCCATTAATTCGTTATGCTAGTACATTTTGTTAACAATTTTTGGTGTCTTGAATAAAAACTCTATCTGGTTTCTGTATCTCTATCTGCATTTTAACTAGTTCCTTCTTGTCAAGAACTTTCCCACCCTCTATGTTCCATGGAAAAATGATCATCTTTTCCTATTGCCTTTGGCCGTTTTTGGGCTGGTTTCTGGCATCTACTGAATTTTGTTGTTTTATCCTTACGAACTCTGCATCAAAATTTCTCCCTTTTCATTACTGCCTTATTTTTTTTTGTTTGATGCTGTTCTTAGTGAGGCTTTCCTATGTTTAATGCTTTCATATGGAGACTTTGAACCTCCTCTTGACTGCTTTAGGAAGGGAAGGAGAGGATCACAGATGGAGAGGACCTAGGAGACCGAGCTTGGGGCTGATGATCTGTAATTCAGCCCAGCTATGCTGCACTTTGGCACACCAGCAATATGAATTTAATGTGAAACCCTCTAACTACCTCAACTTGTAGCATAACTTATACAAATCAAAGAAAACAACAGAGAACTTCAACGTGCGGAAATAAAACAATCCTGCAATCAATCACACACATGCAAGAACAAGGTTGTACTCTAGAGAAACCCTCTAATAGGAAGAAAACTCCAAGATGAGTGAGCTATACTCCTCATGCCATGAATCCACACTCGTACATGTTTTACAATGCCTCTATGGGTTTTATATTACATTTGTAGACTATCTTGAACAGAACAGGACCTGCAGCACACTCGTAGCAGTGTAAAATGAAGGACTCAAGCCTCCATACAGAGGATCGACTGTCCACTTGCCGCAGTCCAGAAGCTCATTGCATCGACCTCACTAGTTTAGAATGCAACCTATACCGAAACTGGGCCTGGAGGGAATGCTTTGCCTCACTTGCAGCAACATACTCTACCTCCTTTCAGCATCCTCTGCCTCTGCCAACTAGACTTAGCACTCAAGTCAGCTAGGATGGCTTAGGCTAATACATGAACCAGCTCTGCATGGCCCCATTAGTCTTCCTACCAGCTAGCATAATGGTTTTGTCCACTAGCCTAGCAACCTTTGCTCGTATGGCTTCCCATACCATATAATCTCGAGTCTTTTTCCTCCCTCAATCTTTGTATTTTGTCTCTTCACCTTTATATTCTTGACCCCAAGCATTTGGATGGTCGTTGACATCATAGCCATCGTTGCCAACAATGGACAATAGTTGTGGCCCTAGTCAATGGAATGTTATTGCCTAGAACAAGATAACTGAGCGCTTGCTGTAATGTCCCCTTTTCCTAGGCGGTATTAGTCTATACGTGGTTCCCGTAGACTAACCAGTGTGGTTAGGGAACTTGTGGAGTGTTCGTTGGATGGTTTTGGACATTTTGGCTAGAACTTACTATTTTTAGTATGCTAGGGTTTTGACTGTTTGGGGAAATTCAAGATTGGAGGTGGAGAGTGTTGTGACCAAATCACACATCACCCCATCATGATGGGGACCCCCTAGTTTTTTTCTTCACCTAGTTAAATGAGCAATACAGAGACTTTTTGAAAGGCAAATTTAAAGGGGTTTTATGTTAGCATCAAGTCCTAAGTTCAACATGTTTCAGTAAGTGAGGTCTACAAGCAGAATGGATTTAGTGCTGATCTAGGCGCACTTTGCTATTTACTCCTTCCTGGATGAGCACTGAAGAGCCTTGGTGCATGATATGCCTTCACTCATTCACTTTGGCGCCCTTGTGTGGATCATCGAGAACTTCTGGCGCCTAGGTGAAGAGTTCATAAAGCACAAAAGATGACAAGTCTAGAGCTAAAGAGATATAGGCGCATCATATACTCAGATTTACCTCAGATGAGCGCCCAAGGGTAAAAAGTTGAGATGTCACCATGATGGCGCCTTGAGAAGGAAACTCGTTTAAGTTTTTTGAGCGCCCTAGAATGTTTAGCTTAGAAGGCCTTCATTGAGGTATCTATGTCTTGATTGAGTATGAAGCAAAGCCTCCAGTGGATAGCGCCTAAGGTTAAAAGGCTTTAAATGACCAAAACTCAGGATGATTCCTAGGTGCTCCTTGCTATTGAGACTATTCCTTTTGAGTGCCTAAGACTCTAGGCGTCAACCCATGTTTGAGATACCCCTTTGGGCGCCCATTCTACATAGAGCAACTGGATAATGACGCCTAGACTAAAGAATCTCCATCATGAGCGCCTTAGTCAGTAAAATGATTAGGAGTGCTTTGAAGTGTACCTATGAGTTTGGCGCTTAGATAATGGAATTTACTCAAGACCTTGCTACAAGCATAAAGGATGATAAGAGCAAGTCAATAAGGTTAAGGTGCATTGTATGGCCAAATCCATCCGGTATGGGTGCCTAAAGATGAATGAGTCAAAACAATCCCTCTTAAGCGCCTAGAAGAAAGAATGATGAAGATATTGGATTTGATGAAGTATTTAGGTGTATTCTATCTCATTTAGGTGTATTCTATCTCATAAGAGCGCCTAGCCCAAGGGATATTGTTCATTGCATTTTGTAAGGAAGAGATTGGTGCTTTTGGGGAAGGTTGAAACATTGGCAGAGGCCACCTTAAGCACCTAGAAGTGAAGCACATGTTTGATGTTTAGATGAATGTCGCCTCTAGGCGCATCTTGTCTCTCTTTTTACCCATTTTGGCGCTCCTCAAGTGGATCTTCACCTATATTGGCGCCTTGTGTTTGAATGATCATTTTTTTTGAATTTTGGATCATGCTTTGAAAATGTTTGATCTTCTAAGAAGAGTTGGGTGCTGTTGTGGCCAAATCACACATCGCCCCATTGCAAATGGGGACCCCCTTTTTTTTGAGTTCCGATGCTTTGCATGAAGTTCTGACGATGATGCCTTAGGTTCATTTCCTCTGCCAATCCAATAATGAGTTCCTCTCCTAGGAGATTTTTGCTTCATAACTGGAGGTCTCATCTGGAAAATGAAGAATCTTGATTGAATTCTATCCAAGTAATGAAATAATGAGACCCTTCCTGATGTATGTTTGAGATCCTGAAAAGACTAAGTCTGGTAGCTTGAAATCCTGAAATCCTGAAAAATTGACTAAGTTTGAAATCTGGTGAATCCTCCAAATTCTATATTTTGCATGTTAAATCCGGTGGATTCGCGACCTATCTCAAACATCCTGAAAGGTATATTGAAAAATATTTAAAGTATAAGTTATACTTAAATATATTTTTCAATATACCTTTACCCTCAACGATCCTGAAAAACGGCTAAGTATTCTAGATGCTCTCAAAAGTGTGATCCAGTGCCCAACTTTCCAGAGGATTTCAAAACCTCCATCCGATGCGCCAAAAGGAGAGAAGAAGATGAGGATCCTCGACCCTTGATCCAATGCACCAAAGGTAGCAAAGATGATAATTCCGACTTCCTCATCTAATCCACCAATTTGAAGATGATTTCGAGAGTGCTATCTATTGCGCCATACTCTAGAGGATCTTGGAAGGCCTATCTAATGCGCAAATTGCAAGAAGAATTCAATACCTTGAAGTAATGCGCCATCCTAGAGGATTTCGAAACCTCCAACCGAAGCGCCAAACATAAGGAAGAACATAAGGTTTTTTGAAGATTTCGAAACCTCCATCCAAAGCGCCCAAGGAAAGCAAGATCTCTGACCCATGATCTATTGCGCTACCTTCAAGAGGAATCCAAACATTTAATCCAATGCGACTCACAAGGAAGATTCTTAATGTCTCAACTAATGCGCCAGCTCTATGAGGATGAAAAGGAGTTGAATCAAAACAAGTTTCAAGGGGATTTTGAAAACCTTATCTAATGTGAAATTCTAGAGGAAATCAAATTGTTAGTCTAAAGCGCCGTTTGAAGGTAATTGGAAAAGAGATTTGAAGGTGCTAATCCTAGAAGATTGTAAATACCTCATCCAACGCGCCACTAGTGATAAGGTGGTCTAGATCAAAGTTTAAAGGCTTATCAAGTTGGAATTTCTAGAGGATCCTTCACTCTTGAACCATTGCGCCAATGTTAGGGGATTTCAAAGGTATCATCTAATGCACAATCTTAAGAGATTTTGGCACCTTCAACCATTGCGACCTATCCAAGAGGAACTCAAAGTGTTTATCCACCGCGCTTAAAGCGAAATTCTAGAGGAAATCACACCCTTGATCTAAAGCGCCACTTCAAGAGGATTCAACATCAAGGTCTAAAACGATTGGGGGAGGAGTTTATCATAAATTTAGGTAAAAAATCAAGAGGATTTCAAAACCCTCAACCAAAGCGACCAAGTTAGAAGTGATTCAAGACTAATTTGCCAGAATATAATATACATTTTCGGGAAGATCTTGAAGTCCCCATCCAATGCGCCTAGAAGGAGGAGAAGAATTCAGGTTTGTAAGAAGAAATCAAACCTCTCATCCACTGTGCCACATGTGGAAAGGCTTTGATACACTTTGAAGGAGATCTCAAAAATCTTATCTAATGCGCTTGAGGAAGGAAAGGGTTCAATACAAATTTCAAAGACTTTTTCAAGGAGGATCCAAAATCCTTAACCAATGCGCCTAGATAGGGAGGTCTTTATTGATTGTTTGAGATGAAATTCTAATTGGAAGATGAAATTGTTAACTAATGCGCTTGGCTTGGAAATGCATGAAGTGATTCTTATATGTTGTAAATCAAGTATTATCATGTTTATCAAGAAGATTGATATTATTTCTTTCTTTGTGTTGCAGGAGGAAGGTGTTATCATCAAGCTGGAGCATTTCATATATTCTACTTCATTCAAGATCATCTTCCAGGAAGCATTATTCCAAGAGATCTACATCACTTCAAGTATCAACTGGCTTCTTCATCAATCATAGCTTCAAGTCATCACGAAGCTGCTCCCAAGGATCGTTTTCATCTTCATCAAGATTTCCAAAGGCATCCACTCTACTTCAAGTTCTTTCAACCTTCAAGGAAGAGTCATCATGTGGCTATTTTAAGGAATATTTCAAGATCATCTTCAAGGAAGCATTTCATCAAGTGGCATCATGTTCAAGGACAAGGCATTCATCCATCTAAACTTCAAGGCTTTACAATTTCAAGTCCAAGAGAGTCATCTACTCTTACATGAAGGAGCAGTATCATCTCCTACTACATTACTTCACTCTTCAAGAAGTATCTACATTAGCTTACTTGCAAGAAAGTATATAGAGTTATGCAAGTGGAGCAACATCTATCATATATTCAGTTTATAATTCAAGATCAAGGCAAGATCAACAAGATACATTTCCAGACATCTCAAGTATTCATCATCAAAAGCAATCACATCAAATACATCACATTGATGATACAATTCTCAAAGTATGTTGAAGTGGCACCTACATAGCAGACACATCATCATCCAATTAGGATCAGCCGCATTATCTTAAATGCATTAAATGTATCATTTAATGAAAGAAGCCAAAGGGATTCCTATGTGGAAGAATATTTTAAATGCTTTCGCCTTACCTTATCACATTGGAAAACGTGCCTTCATTGCCTCTCTCTTTTGTGCTAAAAATAGCAAGTTGTTGTAACTACTTCTGAGGTGGCATGATCTAGACCCTTGGCTATCAAATTGATCTTAGCCATTCAATGTATTCTAGACCTCTATATAAAGGCCTTGTTGCCTCATTTATAATTCAATAGTTTATAGAATAGTTTGTAGGAGTAGAATAGGAGAGACTCTCAAAATTCTCTGAGAGGGCTTGAAATTGTTGTAAATATTTCTCAAGAGTAATGCAAAGACATTGGAGCATTGTTTGGTGTTAAGTGTTGTCTTGTGGAGTAACATGATTTCTTGTACTTTGATGAAATGGAGAGATGTTTCAATTAGATTAGAAGTAGATTAGAAGCTCTTTGTTGTAATCCCTGTTTGTGTTGGATATTTGATCAACTCCTAGCTCATGCTTTTAACATTCATCGCCGGTGAAGTGTTGTGTAAAGCTAGTTTGAGCCTTATAATTTGCATAAGTTCGATTGTGGGTGCTTGTTTGAGCTGCGCCATTCGATGGGTGCTTATTTAAGCCTTCATGATTTGAAAACCATTCGTGTAACCTTAGGAGATTGCACCAACTCCATGTAGTTGTAGGCATTCTTGGCGAAGTGGAGTCAGGTTTACTTAGGAGTTTGTCTGTTCATACATCATTATTACTTCATTGATCTTAGGTTAGATTCCTAAACCTTTATCTTTTTCCATTTCTTTATCATTGCAACCTTGTATATACATCATCCACACTGAAAGGAGAAATAAGCTGAATGAAAGGAGAAGAGTCTGCGTAAGTCCCTTTGTGATTATCAGCAAGATCACATGTAATCACTGAGTTAACCCATCATGAATCATAAAAGGAACCTTGGAGTTACTTCACTAGATCACATAGTTCAGCCTTTGAAGAGCTTTATTCAAGAGAGTGGGATACTCTAGTGTTTTACTCTATTGTTGACTTGTCGAAAAACAAACATCAACAGGTGCCTTGATTGAACACTTGATAAATAAAGCAACAAGTTCCTCTTGAGCAAGGTGCTCTCCTTGTCCCTTTCACTCAATTATGAGTGCCCTGGTATATTGTCATTTGTAGAGACCATTTGTAGCGCCTTGAAGGAAGGAAGGGGTTATTGGCGCCCTGTATGTAGTTTCATATTACATAATGGCACCTAGACTAGGATCCCACTCAAGTTACCTTTGATGAAGCGCCCTGTGTTAAAATTGCCAAAATGACTAAGACTTAGGCGCTCTTCTTGTGCAAAATGATCATTCTGGGCACCCTTCATGTGGAAATTCAGCCTTATTGGCGCCTTAATGTTGAAACCTTCTAAAATGTGCCCTTGAATAACTAAGGAATTGAATAGCATATGAAGTATGAGTGATCCTCAGAGTGCCTTTAAGAGATCAATGAAACTAGCGCTTAGTTAAGTGAGAGTGAAATCTTTTGAGAATAAGTCTTAGGTGATTGAGAATGTTCCTTGAAGTCATTACAAGTTTGGGCGCCCTCTTTGCTCCTTTGTGTATCTCGTTGGTCCCTAGGAAGTGAATGGTTTGAGAAGTAGTTTTGGTGAATATTTCCCAAGTAATGCATATTTCAATCACCCAATGGGAGATTGGATCCTGGAGTCAAGGCCCTTAGGATCACTCATTTCCCCATTTGAGCGCCTTGTAAGGTGGTCACGAAGTCTTGAAATAAGTAGAAAGAGTCTCTGAGATGAAGAGTATGTATGGGCGCCCCCTAGTGTTAGATCACCCTACATTGGCGCCTTAGTAAAACATGAGAAATATGGACTCTTTGGAGTGTCTAATTTGAGCTCTCTAATGTGCCTCAAGGTTTAGTGCTTGTTGATGAAGACTTGCTGAAGAGATTATTATCAAGGCGCATTTTCATGTTCCTTTTTACCTACATTGGCGCCTATCATATCGATTCTCAGTAGTTTTGGCACCTTTGAAAAGTTGAACTATGAAATTTCAAATAATGCATTAAATGCCTAATTAAGGCCGACCTCCTTTTAGCCGATCAGCATTAAATGTGAGTGAAATCACTATATAACAAGGGCATTGCACTTCATTTTTACATAGTTCACATCACAATTTGCACTTGGAGCAAATTTTTAAAGGAGCAGATTTTTAAGGCAGATCTGCATTTTGAGGACTGATTTTAGCATCTTTTACCTCTGATTTTGTCATTTTAAGATTGATTTTATCATTAAATCTAGAAATCTGCATTTTTTCTAAGTCAGAAATTTGATACAAGGTATGCTTTAATCAATTTTACTCCATAAAAATTGCCTTTTATCTATTTAATTTTGCTAAATTTCATGATTTTATCATCTAAAAACCAGGTTTATGAGGGTTAAAATCTATCATTTCAAAGTTACTTATTCGAGTCTTGTTTGTAGATAAATGGGCATGACGGCAAAGGAGAGACAAGTGATGATCAAGATAGATGCCAAGTCCAACATACCTGACTCCAAGCTTGAAACTCAGTGGAAGAATGTGGGAGACACCAACATGGGACACGTCAACTTGGATAGGTGAAGGACTTCTTGCTCGCCATCACAAGGAATGAAGACATTAAGGCCATTGCGAAGAGTGGAATTGTTCAAGCAGCATGCTTCCCACCTACCTTGCCTAGTGCTGAGTTGGTGTTGGAATGTGTTCAACGTTATGACAAACATAAGAGACAGATTATAGCTAAAGATGGGACCGTTCTCGCTTATTTGCAAAGAGAAGCCATCCGGGAGATCTTCAAGATCCCAAGCCGAAAGGGAGTGTTCATATGTCCTACAACTGTTCAATGTACTTTTGAAGGTAATCCCAAGCACTACATGCAAGAAGTGAGAAAGAAGTGGATGACAGATTCGTCAATCAAGATATACAACTCGTAAGATCCAAAGTATCACAAGGCAGACTTCAAACAAGAGATAAGTTACTTCATCATGTTCCTGAATCGAGTAACTGATGGGCCTCAATCATCTACTTTCGAAGGATGGATGTATACTTATTTTGATCATGTGTTTATAAAGAATAAGATGGTTGATTGGGCTGGCCTTATAAGCCATTGCCTTGATGAACAGTTTGAAAGGTTTGATGAAACAAAGTCATTCTTCATGACTTCATATCTTGTTTACATCCTAGCAAGAAATATGGTTTATAAAGGATTAACAGCTAAAGGGGAAGTAGGTACAAAGCCTGGACAGATTCTTTCACATCAGTGTTATCCTCAGCTCTACCTGAAGAACATCAATCATTACAAGAGGTTCAATGATGCCTTCGCCATGTTCATTGTGAGAAAGTTGAGAGGAGAATTGCATAGAAGATTAACAGGTGCTGCTAGGAACTTCATTGAGCAATATGGAAGGTACTACATTCAGTATGACAAGTTTACTTATATCAGGATTCAGGGTTTCACATCCTTTCCATATAGATTACCTAGATATCCTACCAACAGGATGGTGTTGCTGGAAGTTTCGAGACAGTTGTTAGAATTTCATAAGATGCAAAGGGCAAGAAAGAAAGCCGGAGTTCAATTTCCTCTCCAGCTTGGTAGATATTACTCTTGTCTGTCACTTCAAGCCGCTTAGCATTCAGAGGTTGAGCTTCAGGCATATCATCTACATCCTCATGATTCAAGGAGGGAGAACTTCGATCCACATGGAGCCATTAAGCAATCATATTCTTCTTACAGACATGTTAAACAACTAGAAGACCATTGGGCTAATGCCATTGATGATGATGATGTCAGAATGCAAAAGTGTTCAAGGCTGAAATGGGATCTTGTGAGGGCTACTAAGGTATTGAGGATTCCTGATCAATTAGATAATGAAAGAACTCTTTTACGTGATGAGTACAATAAGATCCGGAACTTGCCTTATGATATCAATTGGACTGATAGAGAAAGAGTTGATGATGAAGGATTGATAAAGCCTATTATTGCTATTACTGAAGAACAAGTAAAAGAACAAGTACAAGCATTGCTTGATGAGGGTAAGAAACTCACTTATACTAAAATGGGAGAAGTTGATCATCAGGGACAACATAGTGCACCTGGTAGAAATTCACATAGTAAGGACAATGAAAGAGATTCAAGTCAAGCAAAGAAAAGAAAACAACTTGAATCTGCACAAGGAGAAACAAGTAAGAAGAAGAGAAGGATAAGTATTGAAACTGCTTTTTCCAGACAGCCAGGTAATACTCCACTGAATCAAGACATAGTGGTATGTGTTGATGATGCAGTTCCAGAAACTCCAGTTGAAGTACCTTCGAGTCCACATGATACTGAGATCATTGATGAAGCTAACACCGAAGACAAGGATGAAGCTAAAGAAGAATCATTGCCTGCACAAGGAAAGCAAATACAACAGTTACAGGATCTTTCATCATTGCTGGAGTGGTTGCAGGAAAGAATCAGGGAAAATTACGAAGTTGAGAAATGTTCCCCTCTTCTAGTTGATGAGTTACTCCTGGACATGTCTAATAAAAAACCAAAGAAGAAAGCAACTATCCTTTCAAAGATTACTAAAGATGAAACAGGTGTAAGGAAAGTTCATGTAGCAGTTCCAAGGTTTGAGAAGAATATAGAAGATATAACACCTGATGATTATGACATCAATATAATCAATTTGGGTCCATTGACTGGGATGCAAGTAGAAGAAGAACTTCAAGATTCAATTGATAATGCTTGAGCTATCATAAGGCAAGAAACATAAGGTAGAATTAAAGCTGAGCAAAGATGTCAAGCCTTAGAGAAGTATATTCAGCACTTGGTTCATCCTATTCGTCAATAGGACAGGGTGTCTACACCTCCATTTCTTCTTCCTCCGGAAACAATTGTACATCTTGAGGAGTTGAAGTCTTCATCTTACAGGATGAGAGATTGGATGAAAAGATCAAAGGAAGCTACATATAAATACCTAGAAGATATCATGCAAGTGTATGATAAGATCAATGATCTTAAAGAAAGGGTACTTGTATTGTTGAAATTTTGTGCTGAATTCAAAACTATCAAAGAACAATATCTATCACATTTGAAGAGCTTGATGGAGACTTCAGTTGATGAGTTGATACATGCTGAAGTGATTGAAGAAGGTAGAACATATGACTTCTCTTCTTGGTATTATGGTTTTCGCATTAAATGACAGTTGCTAGATAAGATGGAAACAGATATGTCAAGAGTAAGAAGTGTACTTCAAAGGATTCAAGATGGAATACATGCCTTTTTGATGAAGATATGTAATCCATTTGGAGAGATGACTCTTGATAATATGAAAGAACAAGTTCAAGCTTTCTATTTCCAAGAGGATGATGTTTCTGATGAAAAGCTTGATAGTATATTCTCACTTGCTGTCCACCTTGGCGCCAACAAAGCGAGGATGACTGATTGGGAGAAGACACTTGGCCTCTATTCAGATGATGTACTTGAAGCTGAAGGAACCATTCAAAACACGCCAAGTGTACCTTTGGATGATGTCAAGCAGATAGTGTCTAGATTCATTGAATGTCAAGCTTCTAGTGATGGTTATTCACATGGAGACTCCTCATAAGTTGATGATATGTTATTCTTATCTTCTTGGAAAGTGTGCCTTCATTGCCGCCTCCATTTACTAAAGATAGCCTTTCATTTAATAAAGATAGGAGTTTGTTATAACTACTTGTGATGTGGCATGATCTGGTCCATTGGCTTGGCCGATCGATCTTGACCCTTCATACATTTTGAGGTCTATAAAAGGGCTCTTGTTGCTCTCATTTGTACGATTGAAGACTCTGGAATTGTTGCAAGAGCTCTCTGGAATAATATAAGAATCATTGTTTTGGTGATTCTATATACGTTTCTGTTGCATGGTTTGGATTTCTTCAAGCGAATATTAAGTTAGATTAAGTTTTCTTTAAGTATATGTTAGTTGGTGGAAGGCTTCATTATTGTTTGTAGTGAAATCTATAAGTTTACATCATTTGTAGTTTGCGGCTTGCAAATTGCAGTTGGTTTGAACGAATCGAGCTTAAATTTGATCTTTATGTTTGTTGAATCTTTCATGAGCATAAGTGATATAAATATCTTGTATAACCTTAGAAGATTGCATCAATCTTGTGTAGTTGTCTGACTTGGCGAAGCAAGATTTGGTTTGATTTCACTTGAGCAATAATTATCCTTGCATCTAGGATTAGATTAGTTTTCACTACACCTTACATCTTTTACCTTTTCTTTTATCAATTTGGTTAAATTAAGATCGAGAACATCATCGTTAAATCATATGCCATAAGCTGTAGTACCTAGATATTCCAGTGTTTGCTTCTTTCATTGAATCAACAACTTGTCGAACAATTGCATAAGTCCCTTTGTATTTACCAGCATAATCATACGAAATCACTGAGCTATCCCTTATGAAATTATAATTAAAGGAACCTTGGAGTCATCTTGTCTGATCACTTTGTTCAGCATTCAAGAGGCTTTGCTCAAGAGAGAGTTAGATACTCTGTATTTTACTCTATTGTTGACTTGTCGAAAAACAATCATCAACAGAGAGTTTCGGAGAGACCTTTCCAACCGTCTATAGCTCATTGGATTCCGAGTTTATTTGGCCATTTATTTTAAAGTCCGTAATTTAACATTGTATATTTAATATTGGGACTTTATAATAATGTTAGTGACTTAGTAAAAATTGGAAAAAATGTAAATTAAAGTCACATGTTGGGACTTGGACGCCTATGAGGGAAAATAAAGTGAAATTATAATGTTTATTTCTCCTTATGTGGGTTGACCCTCTTGAGGGAAATATAAAAGCCAAAATGAAAAAAAAAGACATTCATTCATGACAAATACATTTTATGATATTTTGGCTCTGCAAAGATAACAAGGGTTTGAAGAAACCATCTATGGCTTTTGGAGACAAAATCCTCCATTAGTTGCAGCATTCCGCAGGTGTGAGAGACCACCCAATGGTGCTTCGGAGCAGCCATATTCAGTGGTTGTATTTGAGCTTCATTGCACGAAGTTGTGTTGTCGCGGAGAGCTTTTCTTTGATACATCTTTTGGATTTTGGTATGATAATTATTGGTGGACGTTGAGGGTTAGTTTGCAGGTCATAGACTGTATTTTGGAGATCATTTGTGGTGCTTTCAATTCCCATAGAGGGCCGTACAACCTCCCTACCTGGCCGAACGAGCTATAAGTCCCTTGGAAGAGTTTGTAGCAGATTTCACATTGTTTCTCATCTCCTTTTGGGCGCACAGGGTCTGCAGACATTATCAGGCCATTATCAGCAAGTAAGGGACAGTTTGGAGGGTTTATTGTTGCTGTTATATCCCAGCAAGAGGCCGTACCTGTACTAAGGGCCAGCCGTACTAAATAGAGGGGAAATTATCAACTTTGAAGTCTTGCGTGGCAAAAGATCATTGTTATACCCAGGCAACCTGCTTCATTGTATCTGTGCAGAGATTAGAAGGGGTTTAAGAGTGTTTGTGGTATCTTATTGTTGCTGTTGTACCCACCCAGGCCATACTAGCCTTTGCCATGACAGGGGTCTTTGAGGGTCTCCATTATTGAAGAGTTTATGCATCAAAATCTGTTGCATTGAGCATCATTTCATGGTATTGAGGAGCTGAATGTATTTCCCAAATATTAAGATCAAGCCGTGGTTAAAAAATTTGCTGTACTCTTCAAACCAGACTTGCATTTATATGGACAGCAAAATGGGTTACAACTAAACCACAAAAAACCCAAATAGTGAGAAAATATCAGACCCAGATCAGAAAATATAAAATACAGAACGGGGTGGGTCATTTCACTTGCAAGATGAAATGTTCTTGCCAATGGATTCCCAACAAGATGACTCATGCGCCCAGCCAACAAAGGAGATCTGATATGCACTTAGGAATAGGAATGGATGCCTTCAAAAGATCAAATACCCAACAAAATGGCTGCCAATGATAAATAAATGGTTGCCGAATTGTGCGAAATGCTTAACAACCGCCAACATAATAATCATTGACCTAATTGCCACCACCCAACAAGCAACAAATGGTTGCACATGAGAATGCACAACCACCACTGAGGATAATTTGTTGCTATCCAAGGAATTGTCACCACAAATTAATGCCACCAAAGAAGTATGCAGATCACTGCTAGAGGCAACCAACAGTTGTGGCCAAATGGGAGATCTCACACGACCAAATGGTTGACAGCCCAAACTAGGGTAACTGGTCATTGCCCATACAAAAACCCCCTTCGACTTCCTTTGTCGCTCCTAAACCTTGATGCTATTAATTACACACTTCTAGGTGGCATTTTGTCCCTTATGCACTTGTTGGACAATGCCACATTGCTTGACCAACATGCCCTTTTTCTATTTGCGAAACTTGTTGCGTTCCTGCAAACTTCAATAAAGCTTTGGGCCACACCTATAGCATTGTTGCAAGCTAAGTTACTTGTCCTGGTACTGGTTTGGGTTCGGGTTCGGGGGTTCGGTTCATGGGTTCGGTCAAAAATTTTTTTGGGTGTGGGTTCGTTTTGGGTTCGTCCATACAAAAGCATATAAAAATCAGAAATATATTCATATTTGCAGCAGTAATTAAGTTCAGAATACCATAGCATCAGAATATTCAATAAACAAAACCTTTTTGAGATATAGAATTATCATAAACATACCTTTTTATTCTATATAGCATCAGAATACCTTTTTGGGATATTGAATTATCATAAACAATACTATGCCGGTGATGGATGATAAGAAATGCCATTGACAACTACTTATTCTAATTATACTTGTAATTATCTTTATATTTTGGCAAGATGATGATGCAAAGGGTATGGTGATACAATAGGACCCAAAATAATTCACTCAACTTACATTGCAGGATGCCCTAGAAAACAGGTCTTGAATATTGAAGAGGTTGATGGACTACAGGGCTCATTTGTACTTTATATTGATAAAATCATGTCCAGGCTACAGACAGTTCATTTTATCTTTGGTAGCAAAGTTGCAATCAAGGGACTTGCCAGCTTTGAACCATGAGATAATGCCACAATGAAGGTTAGTTTATTAAATTTTCATTCTTTGAATTCAAGTTTTTGGAGGGAAAGTCTACTTGTTTGGTATTGGAGGTTGATCCCACCACCAACCTACTTGGTAGTCCAACAGTGCCACAACATGGCAATCAAACTCCTAGAAGATAATTCACCATAATGAGGTAACCATCCAAGACCCTAGTACTAAGGTGACCCTAAGACCAGCTTGACTATCAATACCTCACAAAAGTTTCACTCCTGTAACCTCGCACAACCCCCAAACCCAAATGATAATTAATTGCTTGCATTGTAGGAGTGCTAATTAACAGTGATTGCATGCATAATACAATACTATAGAGGATGCATGCAAGCTAATCATGGTTGCAAGAAGGTATACAAGGATGGATAAAAGCAAGAAGAGTCTTGAGTGTGCAAATTTTGTTTGGGTTCTGAGCAAATTCTGTTTGGGTTCTCCATGGGTTCTCCCGGGTTCGTCCCAGAAGAACCCATAGGGTATTTGAAGGACCTTGGCAGAATCCCCTGGAGGACGAGACTAGGTCCAGGACCCGGTTCGAACCAAACCAGTACCCAACAGTCAAATGCAAAGAACCGGTAACATAGGTCGCAAGCAATACTATCACCCTCAATGGAACAATTCAAGCCACTACATGTGTTCTTGTTGGTTATTGGAAACAGACGACTCTAGAGTGAAACCTATCACTCTTAATGCTACTGTAGGTGATTTGCAACAGATTTAAAACACTTGTTGCCTTTGCTACAGGTGAACTTAAAGCCTTTGCAAGTTGTTGCAGGGGACTTGGAGCCCTTGCTATGAGTGCCATTTTAGTTGCTACAATTGAACTTGTAGCATGACCCCATTGGTTCATCTGAACTGATCTACTTATGAATCACCTTCTAAGCTAGGGAGCTTTTGGTCCCCCAAAACTTCAAGACCAAAAGGAAACACCGAGAACTCTCATATCCCTCTATCCAAATTGAGAGCAACCTATATGCAAGGCTGATTATAGATGTATTGTCCTCTCATGACATCAATGATGCCTCCTCAAATAATTGGTAACTTCTACTACACTTGCAGCATCTCTATGTGTGAAGGAATCAACTACAACACACTTGTAGCAACCCTCTAATGGACTTAAACCACAGTGGGGGTGGGATGTCCTATTCTTGGCCCTCTTAATGGATTGAAACCATTGCAGGAATGAGTCCACAATTATCTGATAGTACCATGCTCAATTGATGAACCTACATTCCCCCTGGAATGAAGTAAAAAGGGTTTGGTTGCATTAGTCCTATTGACTTAGTATGCAACTCCCTTGAATTGAGTTCTGTCCCTCCCTTATGGACAATTCAACCTACATGCTCCAACAAATTCTTGATGCTTGTACATCTCTGCATGTGTTCAACTCCGGCCCTTGCTATGGCTTTAGCTCTAGCTCTTGCTCAAGTGTGTTGGGGATGAGGACCCTTGTTGTAGATGACCGATAGATTGGGATAAAAGAAACTTTAGATTATGTGCACCTAAAATAGTCAACAATATATGCAAAATCTATCTAACAACATTCACAGAAGTAAATGGAACAGTATGCACACACAAGATTACACAAGACTCAAAGATTTATGTGGGAAACTCTTATGGGAGAAAGCCCATTTCCAAAAGACGTTCACAGTTATATTATTCAAAATCAAGGATTCAATGCAACAAAGCCTTTTTACAAAGTCTCAATCTACAACATACTTCTTTTGCAATTGCTCTAATGTCTCAAGCCAACAATGTTCAATCCAATGCTAACCTTTTAGTCTGTACAACCATCCAACCTTGGTGCCTTCACATGAGATGATACATATAGACGTTCACATGAGAATTCCAACCGTCTAACTGTCCAACCAACACGTGGAATACCAAGAGTCATGCAACTATATTTTGACCATATTATGATGCCAGCACACTGCCCATATCACCAAACATGTCTCCACGTGGATGATCACCTTGTATATGTAGCTGCTGCGATACACTGTGAATCAATAGTTACACACTTAACACTATCGAAGAGTTCATGTTTTCTTGTATAGCCACCACTACTAGCTCCACGCTTGCGGTAGCACATACAAACATAACATCACTTCTGATTGCTTGTGGTACCTTGTGCCATCTTCTAGAACATTATCCCGCTCTCAAATTGTGCCACATGAACTCTAGCTCTGTTGCAAGTGCTCCTGCATTGCCATTCATGCTTTCAACAATAATGTTTTCCATATGCGATTGTGAGTTCTCCAAATGACTTGTAGTTATTGACACAACACCACTACATGTAAACCAACATGTATGTTGTACCGCAACACTTGAAACTCACTGCATATTATTGCATTATATTCTGTAGGCGAACTCTTCCTATAGGAACTCTCAATAGGTGAATATTACCCAAGTCCCAACAAAGTGGCACTGGCTCTGGCTCTTGGCGCTAGCTCTTGGCACTCTCAACCTATAGTATACTTTTCTCTCTCTTGGTCACTGCACTTGCAACTGATCATAAAACCACTGCACATCGTTGGATAGCAAAACTCAGGCACAATGGAATAACCGAGCTTTGATACCACTTGATTCGTAATTTAGGGCAGCTATGCCACATTTTGGCACACCACCAATAGGGATTTAATGTGAAGACCTCTAACTACCTCGAGTTGTAGCATAACATATACAAATTGAGGAGAACAACAAAGAACTATAACATGCAAAAATAAAACAAACAACTCTGCAATCAATCCAACACACATGCGAGAACAAGGTTGTACTCTACAGAAACCCTCAAATGGGTAGAAAACTCTAGGAAGAGTGAGCTATGCTCCTCATTCCACTAATCCACAGTCATACATGTTTTACAATGCCTTAATGGGTTTTACATTACATTCATAGACTGTCTTGAGGAGAACATGACTTGCAACACACTTGCAAAAGTGGAAAATGAAGGACTCAAGCCTCCATACAACGGATCTGTTGTTGACTTGCAACATTTTGGAAACTCGTTTTATCAACACCATTGGTTCAACATGAAACCTTTGTTGAAACTGGGTGCTAGAAAGGAATGCTCTGCTTCACTTGCAACAACATACTCTAACTCTTATCAACACCCTCTCTCTCTGCTAATTAGACTCAACTCTCCAGTCAACTAGGACAACTTAGGCTAATACCCGAATCAACTTGACATGGCTTTGACAATCTTCCTAGTACTAGCAACATGATTGTATCCATCAGCCTAGCAACCTCTTCTTGCATGGCTTCCCACACCATATAATAGAGTCTTCTTCCTCCTTCAATCTTCATCTTTTGTCTTATCACCTTTTGCCCCATTAGATTCATTGCCCCAAACATTTGGATGGTCACAACACATCATAACCATCACTGCCAACAATGGACAATAGTTGTGGCCCTAAGCAAGGGAATGGTGTCATCCAAAACATGCTTGCTAATAGACGCCTAGGAAGACGAAACATGCCTGCCAATAGACGCTAGACAAGAAGTGATGTTCCTAGGCTACTAGGTATGTTCAATAAATGTAGGATTTAGAGCTATCTTTATTTCATAACCAAAATGGATGCATTCAGTGTAGACACCACAATCATTAGTGTAATGCAATACTCAGAAAGTAGAAATAGTGCACTCAGTTAACAACAATGAATCACACACACACATATATACATACATACATATATATACATATCATATATTATTGATAAAGTCCAGTATATAGATTTCTTCCAGGGATGCTACAAGCAGTGAGCTTACATAGAAAAGTTATTACACTGAAGATCAGAGTTCAATGCTCCTCCCACAAAGCTATTTAAATCTTGAATATTGGATTTGGCGATAAGAATAGCCTACGGTCCTAGGATAAGGACTGAACAACTTGAGACCCCTCTCGAACTCGGCCAAATGATAATTATTGCGCCCAGGTCTGTCTAGGAAGGTTCGGCTCTGTATTGTTTGTTGGATCGCGCCTATTCCTTAATGATGTATTCTCTGAATGTAAAAGCATGTGAAAGAAATCAGTAAATTGGATATGTAGACGGATGCTATGCAATGAAAAAGTCTTCGCTCCTTTATACCCAATTGGAATGATTTGAAGTGATCAAGTCAGCCTAGGATTTGAAGACTCAAGTTGGCGCTCTAATTCAAAAATAAGTCAGCCAAGGCGCCAAATAGAAATTTTAAATATTTAATAATGTTATTATTAAAGTAAAAGATTTAAAATTTATTTTTAATTAATATATTTAAATATTATTTATTATAATTAATATACTTATATATATTTATATAGTGATGCAGGAGCATCCGGGTGAATGGGCTATCCCGCATCAACCAAAAACATGATAGTTTGTTTTCTTTCATTTTTCGTGTGTTGTGGTCTTTTTAGGGATCTCTTACCATTGGAGAACCTCTCATGTGATCAAATTTGAAAAATATGAGTTTTCACCAGTTTGTTGTTTTAGAGGCTCTGCAAGCAGTTTTCGGAAATTTTTTGTGGAAAAACTGTAAGGGATGGAGTAAAACCCTTTTGTAGAGGCATTCTTGGAGGTACCATGTCCAATATGCAAAAGAATCGAAGTTATATCTTTTACCGTTTGGGAGAAATTAATGCCGAAAAATTGTGCTGTTAAGGTCGAAAGTGTGTCGCTGGTTTACAAAAAGTAAAATTTCAAAATTTATGAGGGCTGGAGTAAAATCCTTTTGTCGAGGACTTGAGGGGGTCATAACACACCTTTGGACAAATTTTTGGGCAAAACAAAGAACTTTGAATTTTTTGTCTGTCGGCACCCAATTTTGCACATTGTCGGAGTTGCAATTTCTCAAAATTGCTTATACAGCTTCATGAGGTATTTAAATTGTTTTATTGAGGCATTTCAAATGTTGATATGGGTGGAGGTGGAAATTCTTCAGTTTTAATATTCAATTTCTCAAGTAACTCTCTCAAGTAAAATAAGAAACATTGCCGGAAATGAAGAGAGATTGTTTTTGTAACGTCTCATGGGAAGAAAATATAATAATAAAAAGAATGGACAGCGCCACAAACTGGAACACAACAATTGAGAAGCTTAAGGGACATACAGAGCTATTTAATTGGAGTTTGTTATAGGTTTGAGCAACGCTAAGTTGGTTAAGGCAGAGACGGAAGGCGCTAGATATGTTGCAGGTTTGTAGAGGTTGTTAAAATGCAAAGATTGACATAGAGTACAGCAGCAAATAGAGGTCTTTGAGAGGGAAATTTGCTGTTCTAAAACAGAGAGGAGTGATGAGAGAGTATGCAGATTGGATGTGGATATGAGAGGCCATGAAAAGGCCATTGTATTTAAATTTTGTTGCAGCTGTGTTTTGTTTTAATGAATTGAATAAAATAAGATTTCATTCTGTTTGCAATCTTGTATGTTATGTTGAGTGGAAAGTTTGTAAGGAATTGAGTGTTGTATTGCAATCTATGTTTTGTGAAATTGTGAGAATGCAGAGAGTCTCTGCAATAATAAACTAAGAATTTTGTGTGGAGTTGTGTAAATGTGAGCAGAGAGGGAATCATCTTGCATTAAATAGTATCAGAGCGAGGTGATCCTGAGAGTACAGAGTATGCACCAGGACTGAGGTGGGCTATTGTCCAATGAAGACTAAAGTTGGGTAGAAGGTGTTGAGTTCTGCCATTGAGAGAGAGAGAGTGGGTGAGGAAGCATCTTCCAGAAGTCTTCTTGGGTAGAGAGTAGTAGGAAAAGTGTTTTACAGAATGTCGAAGAGGAAAAGTATGAGGTTGGTCTTGAGAAGACCTTTAGGAATTTCATTCCTTGTGAGGAGAGACAGAATATTGATGGCGGTGTTGGATAATCAACTACAGGATTTGTGACAAGAGACACGACATGTTCTGAGAGAAAGTATAGCAAAGATGAAGATGGAAAAGAAGATGGGTGAGGAGTCCCATGTTTCTTCTAATGATGTTTTGTATGCAGGTGGATTTGTGTGTGCAGGAAATGAGGACAAAGATGAAGAAAAGAAAGAGATTGCAGCAGAAGAAGTTGCATCAGTTGAAGATGAAGAGGTGGGCAGCGAGGATGAAGAGATTGAAGGTGCAACGATAGAATATGAAGAGATTGCAGCGGTAGAGCGTGGCGAAGATGATGATTTGTTAGCACAAATATTGGCGATTGAAGAAGAGTGGATGTCGAAGCTCGTTGTTGTAGCAAAAGAAGAGGAAACACAAGTTGCAGCTGATGAGGATGTGGAAGATGTCACAACGGAAATTGAGGTTGCAGCTGTAAATAAAGATGAGGTAAATCAGTTTTGTGATAATATTTTGTTTTCAGATAAGATGAAAAAAGGAGAGATGGATAGAAAACAAAAGTATGTTGTAGATGCTGCATATTTGCTTGTAGAGCTTGTGAAGGATGATGCAGGTGTGACTTGGTGGAGGTGGTCGGTTTGTGGTGGGATAGATCCCACGAAGGAGAGGAGGGTAGAGAGCATTTGGTGGAGGAGGACGGTCTATGGTGGATGTGAATCCACGAGAGGAGAAAGGAGTGGTGAATGGAGTTGTGGGTGGAGGGTGACGGTTGTGCAAGCGAGATGTTGGAAGAAGAGGAAAAAGAATTGACCCTGTACACATTTCACAGCGATGGAGTTCGCTGGAGGTTGGTTGCAACCTGAAAGGGTGATTCTATCACTCAACTCCGCTTTGTGAGCCTATGCTCACAAACTTTCTACTCGGTGTGTCTGATGCAAGAGCATCCGGGCGAATGAGTTATCTTGCATCAACCAAAAACATGATAGTTTGTTTTCTTTAATTTTTGGTGTGTTGTGGTCTTTTTAGGGATCTCTTACCATTGGAGAACCTCTCATGTGATCAAATTTGCAAAATATGAGTTTTCGCCAGTTTGTTGTTTTAGAGGCTCCGCAAGTAGTTTTCGGAATTTTTTTCTGGAAAAACTCTAAGGGATGGAGTAAAATCCTTTTGTAGAGGCATTCTTGGAGGTACCATGTCCAATATGCAAAAAGAATTGAAGTTATATTTTTTACCATTTGGGAGAAATTAATGCCGAAAAATTGCACTGTTAGGGTCGAAAGTGAGTCGCCAGTTTAAAAAAAGTTTAAAATTTCAAAATTTATCAGGGCTGGAGTAAAATCCTTTTGCCGAGGACTTGAGGGGCTCATAACATACCTTTGGACAAATTTTTGGGCAAAACAAAGAACTTTGAATTTTTTTGTCTGTCGGCACCGATTCCGCACATTGTCGGAGTTGAAATTTCTCAAAATTGCTTATACAACTTAATGAGGTATTTAAATTGTTTTATTGAGGCATTTCAAATGTCAATATGGGCGGAGGTGGAAATTCTTCAGTTTTAATATTCATTTTCTCAAGCAACTCTCTCAAGTAAAATAAGAAACTTTGCCAGAAATGAAGAGACATTGTTTTTGTAACGTCTCATGGGAAGAAAATATAATAATAAAGAGAATGGATAGTGCCACAAACTGGAACACAACAATTGAGAAGCTTAAGGGACATACAGAGCTATTTAATTGGAGTTTGTTATAGGTTTGAGCAACGCTAAGTTGGTTAAGGCAGAGACGGAAGGCGCTAGATATGTTGCAGGTTTGTAGAGGTTGTTAAAATGCAAAGATTGACATAGAGTACAGCAGCAAATAGAGGTCTTTGAGAGGGAAATTTGCTGTTCTAAAACAGAGAGGAGTGATGAGAGAGTATGCAGATTGGATGTGGATATGAGAGGCCATGAAAAGGCCATTGTATTTAAATTTTGTTGCAGCTGTGTTTTGTTTTAATGAATTGAATAAAATAAGATTTCATTCTGTTTGCAATCTTGTATGTTATGTTGAGTGGAAAGTTTGTAAGGAATTGAGTGTTGTATTGCAATCTATGTTTTGTGAAATTGTGAGAATGCAGAGAGTCTCTGCAATAATAAACTAAGAATTTTGTGTGGAGTTGTGTAAATGTGAGCAGAGAGGGAATCCTCTTGCATTATATAGGGTGTTGAAAAACACCGTAGGTGGGTGAGAGGGTTTGACCCCTTATGGAAGGGACATGACACAAGATGACTCATGCTCCCAACCAACAGAGGAGACCTAATGCATGCTCAAGAATGGGAATGGACGCCTCTGGAAGACCAAATACCCAACAAAACAACTGCTAATGATAACTAATGGCCGTTGAATTGCTTGTGTGAAATGCCTAACAACTGTTGGCATAATAACTGCTCCCCTAACTATCGCCAACTAGCAAGCAGCAAACGATCATGCATGGGAATGGACAACTGCCATTGAGGATAATCCATCTCTGCCCAAGGAATTGCCACCACCAAAGAAGGATGCAAATAACCGTTAGAGGCTATCAACAATCGCACCCAAATGGGAAATCTCATGCTGCCAAACAGTCACCACCCCAAACTAGTGTAATTAGTTGCCACCCATACAACTATCCCCTTCAACTTCCTTTTGTCGCTCCCAAACTTTGTTGCCACCAACAAGATACTCCTATATGGCATTCTGTCTCTTATGCATTTGCTAGACATTGCCACATTGCTTGAACAACATACCATTTGCTATTTGGCCAAACTTGCAGCATCGCTGCAAGCTTCAATAACTTTGCAAGTTGTTGTAGGTGACTTGCAGCCTTGCTACGGATGTCATTTTAGTTGGTTCACCTGAATTGACCCACTTGTGGATCCGCTGAGGAATCTCTTCAGCCTCGTAATCCTCTTCCTTGACATCTTTAAAACTTTGAGTCCTGTTTATGGTGTAACTTAACCTTACAGCATAGGGATATTAAATATCTTACTTGATCCACCCTTTTGCTGTTGCTTAGCAGATTTCTTTTGGTTATCCTTCCCCTTTCCTCAAACTACTGTAAACCTCTCAGCATCTATCTTTTTCTCATTGTATTTCTTTTTGGTCATAGCCGTGTAAGGGCAATCTCTTGCCAAATGGCCATGATTGTGGCATAATCGACATCTAAGGGGTAATTTTTCATGATCAACTATTTGTGAAATTTACCTCCATTTGAGGTCTTTAATCACAACCTTTGAGGGATTAGTTTACTAACATGTATCTAGGTGCATGATCTAGCGTAAGCAAGATGTGATTTACCAGGTTGTTGAAGAGATACAAACTAGTTTACCTAATGAATTGTCAGTGCATGCAAGATGGGTTCCAACCATAAATGCACTGGGATTTTGAATAATTTGACTTAGAATGGGGCTGCCATGTGATCCTCGTATGAGAAATCTAATAGTGGAGTCCATTTTATCATGGACACACAAGAGCTTCTGTAGAACCAAGGTCCATCTTCAAATGTGTAATCTCTGACCTTCTCCATTGGAAAAACTGTTACAACAAAGCCCCTAGTGCAAACTTGTGTTGTTTCCATATTTCAGCAACCTGTGCCCTAAGCCCTATGGGCCTATGTCTCATCTCCCCAAAAATTTGCAGATCCATCCCATTTTTGATAGGTTTTATCATTCTTATTCAACGTCTGCCATGCCATAGTCAACAATGGATCTAACATCTGCTGCCTACAGACAATCGGATTTCATTGAGATCTTGTTTTTCCTTTCATTGTCAATAAAATCTCTTATATCTTCGAGGGTTTGAGAACATTTGTGGTTCCCATGGTGGGAAATCTTAGTCTTGAAAGAATGGTTCTGAAAGATAGGTCCTTAGCCTTGGAAGGGCTGTGTGGGTCCCATTCAAGGAGGCCTTCTAGTTACAACTGTCTGCCCAACCCATGAGAGTAGAGAATCATAGTCTACTCAAGGCTTACAAAATAGGACCATGCCACATTATAGAAGTTTTCATTGGCTAAAACAAGCTCCTGCTTTTTTTTATTATTGTGCTGTAATTTCCTTGTGGTTGTAAATCCTTCTATACAAGTCAAATTGGTTAAGATGGCCCTGTCACTGTATGCCAAGTTGCTTGATGCCAGAATCACTTAGTTCTTGCCACACCCGTTTTATACATGATAATAGATAACCAAATGGAATTGTTGCAAGAAACTCATCCCACGTATAATGCCTTTATAGCTGCAGTTTTGTTGTCATCTGTTTGAACAATTTTTTCATTTCCCAACAGATATTGCTTTTATTTCAAAATCGATTTTGCAAGTGCATACAATTCTTTATTGTATGCAGGATAATACAAATACCCTAAGGAAATTTCAGAATTGTGACATACTAACTTTACCAAACTTGCAATAGAATTGCCCACAATAGAATTGTGTGCGTTTGTTTCCACCTCAGATGGATGTCATAGATTATGTAAAGCTAAAATAGTTGTCTTGGTGATTATATGTTGGATATGTGACATATGGACTTACCTCCTTGCAATAGAACTCGCATCACATAATTGTGTGCATCTGTTTCCAGCTCAAATGGAAGTTGTAAGTTATGTAAAGCGAAAATAGGTGCATTAGTGTCATTCACATTGAAGCTTGGGTGGATTGAGAGTGGCTTCAATCTTCGTTGGATCAAATTTTCAACTCTCCTCCTTCAACCACATCATCCTTTATTAGCACTTAGTTGTACTTGACTATCAAGTATTTCATTTTGAAATACTAGGGCTATTGAAGCCTCCAACAAGTCATCAATCATTGGAAGAGAATATATGTACTTGATTGTGATTTTGTTCAAGGCTCCATAATCAATACACATTTGCCTTCCTCCATCTTTTTGTGGTACAATGACAATAGAAATATCAAGTGGAGATGTTCTTGGTTTGATGACCCTTGAGCCAACAAATCATGGAGTTGTTTCTTTATTTTATTTTCCCCCAAAATTGATTTCCTATAGAGACCTATATTGGGAAGAGGGCAGTTTGGTGGCAATTGGATCTCATGCTTTACCTCTTTTTTAGGAGGCATGCCTTTGGGTTCTTCCAATACCTCCTTGAAGCTCTTCATTAACTACTCCACTTGCTTCTACTCTTTGTTAATGCACATGCTAAGAGAAGCCTTGTATTCAACTATCTTATTATCTTGCTTATCCTCGAAAACATAAATAAAGCAAACTTCTCGCTTCTATCAATCAACTTTTTGGCTTGGTTAGCACTTACTAGGGAGAGCTTGGACTTTCCTTTATTCTTGACTTAGCAACACTTATTGGCTCTTTTCATGAATGATAGCATCTCTTTTATACATGTAAGGGTTGACAAACACTAATTGCAAGCATCAGGCCCTAAAGGTAAAGGAGGGAGGCAGCAACCTAGGAAGGCCCTACCTATCTCTCCCTCCTGCAACATCCTAGGAAAGGAGGGAGGCCCTCTCCTCTCCCCTCTCACGAGATTTGGAGGCATATTACATAATAATCTTGGTAATACTGCCCTAGGGCTAGGTCGATAGTCTGGTAGTATTGCTTTCTCCATGTGTTGAGATGACAATATTGCTTTCTAAGTTGAGGCAATCTAATCAGAAAATTGTTGGAATCATCGAGATCATAGTTGATGGCCCCAGAGGGAATCATGGTTATCTATTGCACCTATCATGGTTAGTTGTTTCGAGTAGACTCACTGCACTTCATTGGGACATGTGTATGCTTGAAGCTCCATGTAGAAAAGGTTTTCTCCTACTATTCCTTAGGTAGTGGTGTGAGGGCAATGAAGAAGGTTGGGCCTGCCCCTTTCCATGGGCGCTTCGTGTATGCAAAAAATCCTATGAATTACATAGTCACACATGATCTAGCATTAGAATGCCTTGCCTTTTCTCGCAGAAGGTTCCTGTATCTATATAGATACAAGGGTGGACAAGAAACCATGGCTGTGCGGCTCTACTGTATGGTACATTTGGCCAAACATGCCATACAATACTTGGAATGAATATGTATCAGTCCCCAGTCGATGTGTAGCAAAAATGATATTAATATATTGGAGTGGTTTGGTTCAGTAGGCATATTTCGGGATGGGGCTTTCCACATATTCCAATTCCAGGATGGCGGTTAGGTTGAAGGAGTGGAGTTGGAGATCCACCCCATATACACCTCCATCATAAAACATTATTGTATCTAACACGATGGGAACAACATCAGTCATAGTGTGTATCCAATTACACAAGAGAATGAATAGAGGTTACCAAACCTTATTGACTTCCTCGATCCAAAACCACTTTAGGAAAGAGGGTGTTGGCAAATGGTCAGCGCTCCCCGTGGGATTTGTGACATGGACTAACTACCTCCTGTGGATTCATTAACTCTGGCGCTTGTATCGGAAATTGAAGGGTTGACCTTTTAGTTTAATGACAATCGTGGGCCAACAATTAGTATCAGTGCGAAAGGTCATGGGTTCGAATCCCCTCGGGTAACGCTGGGGGGGAGTTCGTTGGCAAATGGTCAGTGCTTCCCATGGGATTTGTGACATGGACTAATCGCCTCCCGTGGATTCATTAACTTTGGCATTTGTATCGGAAATTGAAGGGTCGACCTTTTGGTTTAATGGCAATCGTGGGCCAACAGAGGGACATCCCTTAGATTGGCATGAAGGATGAACTCAAGTATTACCTCAGCTAGAGACACACAAAATCATTGATTGAGGAAACAAGGCTACTTGGACCACTAATCAATTACAGACATAGGGGCACTCACCTTAATTAAGGTTAGGGAAGGGAAAAGGAAGGGAAAGGACAACGTCTACTTCAACCTTATCAATGAAGGTTCATTCATACTGAACTTTACTTTCATTGTGTGGTTATCTCTTTTTCTACTCCTTGTTTCACCCAACATAGGGTATGTGTAAGATTTGGTGGGAATCTAATCACATGAGCTTGGATCTAGGTGCATGAAGAAAGTTACAATATCTGCAAGCACAAAACAAATGATGCAATATGCAAGAACACAAGCTATTCCAGAATAGAGGAAATCAATAATAAAATCAAATCAACCATCAAATGAATGGATGAAGTACATATAAATAGGCCACCTAGATGCATGACTTAAGGAGATGACATGTCTTGTGGTCATGAGTTTAACTGTCAATTAGTGGATCAATTAACTCTATCTAACTATGAGGTCAAGAGTTGAACTGCCAATTAGTGGATCAGTTCACTCAATCTGACTAAGACAAAGGTGGCCTTGACTAAATAGAGGTGGCACCTAACTATCACCAATCAAGGATTGATGAGGCAATGATGGCACTTGTTTACCTCAAGTCAAAGTGTACACTTGTCGTTATTAGCTACTTAGATGAGGAAAATTAATTATTCCTAATATCCTAAGTACACTTATTTAATAGATGCAATATCACATTTATGATAGAGACATATTCAAGGCCAAATAAATATTACACCAACACCCCCCCATAAGTGCAACTTAGGAGAAATGTAAAAAGAGAAATGGGTCCTGGCAACAAGGCCATGTTAGGTACCCATTTACAATAAATTCCTCCCCAGAAGAAGAGAAAGAGAACCCGTAGGAAAAACTCTAACCCAGGGATATGAAGATGAATGAATGAATCTAGAAGCTACTCATGTATCTTGATGTTGATGTTGAAATGTGATTGAAATTGATTGATGGGATCAAGTACCATGAAGATTTGGGAACATTGACCATAATCAATGACTCTCAAATTGAGATGTGAACCAATGTGAATTAGATGCAAGATTCAGGAACATGTACCATAAATGAATGGCTCTCAATTGGAGATGTGAACTACTGTGAATTGGGATGTGTCAAGTCGTAAGCATGATATGGCAGAGAGAACTGGAGGATTGTGAAGAGCTTTCATCAAGATGGAGGTGGAATCATTGTGCATGTCATGTGACTACGCTGCTGATCCCACATTATTGCTTGCTCTGTAGGACACTGAAAGCCCATGGATTAAGCCTCCCTAGGATGGAACTTTATTTTAGTTCATTATGATAAAAATGCCTATGTATTAGTCCCCCCAAAGAGAAGTACATGTATGATGACACCTTATAAGTTGAGTGCATTTGCATTAACACCCCCCAAAATAGCTCAATTTAGATACCATTATAAAGTAATGTTTGTGGCACTTTATAATTCAGTGTGGTTACAATACTTGTTTGTGTTTTCTAGTTGATTTACAATTTCAAGAATGTGAGAGAATACTAAAAGTATAGTCTTGGAGTAAAACTCAAACAAAATACACCACAATGTAGTGCTCTGAAAATCCTTTACTTTCAATAAAAATGGCTTGTTGATTGAAGTCTGTATGTGAAAGATACATGTGTTTGAAGTTGCAAAAATGAGAAAGTTAAATCTTTGAGAAATTAAGTTTTTCGGAAAACCAGGCATCATGAGTAGAAATGGACATCGTCGTGAAGAGCATGAAATTCTACCTTGATAAAAAAAGATTGCTTGAGAAAACTCCTTCGTATGGCTGACGTATGGCCTCCCGAAGTTGAGCATCAATTATGAAAACACAAATGGAGAGGGGTCCTTGATTTGGTGGCGCACAAGTGGCGTCTAGGTGTCGGGCTAGTAGTGCAGTTGGTAGTCGAGCGAAGCTCAAGTGGCCTAGTGGCGGAGTTTTATTGTTTTTTTTTTTGAATTAAAAAAACTTAAAAAATGATTATTTGCTTTTTCTTTTAATAAAAGGAACTTTAAAAAAATATTTTTTGTTAAAGTGGGTGGGGCCCAAGGCACCCACCAGTTGGGCAAGGCCCAAGGCTCTTGTTGCCCCTTAGTGGGAGGTAGGGGTTGGTGGGTGGTCCCCCCCATGTACAAATGGCGCCCCACTGCCCATGCACTTTGCAGCATTAGATAAATAGCATTTTTTGTTTTAAAAAAAAAATTCTTTTATTTTTTTAAAATAAAAAAATCACAACCTGCGGCTCAGGTAGTACAGCTTCAGATTATGTGTTTCAGCAAAAAAATTGCCTTTTCTTGCAACTTCGTTCAAAATTGACAAATTTTATATCAATGTATAGTTTTTTGACTAAGTCAGACACAATGGTGCACTCCTTTTTGTGCCAAATGCTTAAAAAACTGAGCATTTCACAAAAAATACTAGAGATATATGCAACCAAGAAAGGCAAAAGCTTGACCATAGAATATCCAAATCAGACAAAATAAAAGTCAATTCTTACTTTTTCGGTTGCTTTGGAAATGATGGTGGGCTCTGATTTGACCCAAGGATCATTGTTGCAAAGCTCCAAATGGATTCCTCTCCTTAGGGGACACGAACAAACTCAAAATACCAACAATGCTTTGATACCATGTAAGATTCAGTGGGGATCTAATCACATGAGCTTGCATTTGGGTGCATGAAGAAAGTTACAATAGCTGCAAGCACAAAACAAATGATTCAATATGCGAGAACACAAGCTATTCCAGAATAGAGGAAATTGATAATAAAATCAAATCAACCATCAAATAAATGGATGAAGTACATATAACTAGGCCACCTGGATGCATGACTTAAGAAGACGACATGTCTAGTGGTCATGAGTTTAATTGCCAATTAGTGGATTAGTTCACTCAATTTGACTAAGACAAAGGTGGCCTTGACGGAACATAGGTGACACCTAACTACCATCAATCAAGGATTGATGAGGCAATGGTGGCACTTGTGTACCTCAAGTCAAGGTGTACACATGTCATTATTAGCTACTTAGATGAGGAAAATTAATTATTCCTAATGTCCAAGTATATTATTTTAATAGGAGCAATATCACACTTAGAGACATATCCAAGGTGAAGTATATATTACACCAACCGTATGTATGAGGTTGATGATATGCCTCCAACTCAAGCTTTTCTAGTAATTCTTGAGAAATTAGTTTTGCTTGTGAATATAATTCAAAAAGAGCATCAGATTTTGTCCTTTTAATCTAAAATTTGATGTTGAAGTGTAATGCTCGAATTTTACAAAGGACATTAACAGGTCAAAACACGGCCAACAAATTTATCGTGTTAACAAATGTAACATAAACATGTGACAATGCATGCTTATGCACGAAGGATGTCGTAGCATGAGACAACACTACATAAATTCATGAGATAACAATGCATAAATGCACAATCACACAAGCAGATGACTACAAAACCATCATGAGATGACATCATCATGAAGAACAATTATATATCGGTTGATTTAATAAACCTTAAAAAGAAAAACTCAAAGCAAATGGTTGAGAAACAATTAATGTATAGTGTGGTGCATCAAACACATCAATTTTCTTTTTGCCAATGTTAATATAAACCTATGTTACTGGGTTTTGCAGTATTGGCCCTTGTGCCCATATGAGTTCGGGATGGGGCCAGTACGCCCGGGGGTTTGCCCAAGGTCCGTCCTAGGAACTTGAGGTGCTCGGGATGGACCCTAGGCGAACCCCTAGGAATACCAGCCCCGCCAATGAAAAAACGTCAAATAGGTGTTATCCAAGTGTTGAACGCTCATTTTGCCTTGTTTCATCGTTGTTCCTGCGGGAGAATTAATATTGCAGTTCGTTTCAATGGCGGGGGAAGACTATGGGTGTGAGAATTATTTTGCCCTGGTTGAGGGGAAAAATCAATGAATTATTAATATTTTCATTTTTCCAATTTATGAAGTACTTAAATGTTTTGTTTGTTGACAATTATTATTACTGTTTTTATAATTTATAATTTTTTTTAATATATACAAATTATAAATTATAGTTATATTGATTATTAATATTCAATATAACTATAATTTATAAGTATATTTATAATTATAATTATATTATAATATTCAATATAACTATAATTTATAATTATAATTATAATTATAATTATAATTATAATTTTATTATATAACTATAATTTATAATTTTAAAGCATATAACTATATATATTTTCATTTTACATAACCATAATTATAATTTACAATTTTCTATATATAAAATTAATGTACTAGTTCATATATAAACTAGTTCATTAATGTGCATAAAGCCATTCAATAATCTTGAAAGAAGTTCTTTGCATCGAAGGCTTAGATGCTTACCTTTTAGCAACTTTTGGAATGTCAGTCAGATATATCAAGACATAAGTGAGCCAGTTATCTTCTACCAAAAATATTTACTATAATTTAGGAAGAGGATATGAACATAGATATTTCCAGATTTTTTCATAATGCAAACCTGTAAAAAGAATCTCATAAATATAATTTAAAAAGATTCCCCATATAGAAGTTGATAAATGTAAAGCAGAATTGTTGATTGCAAACCCTACAAAAGAATGTAAGTAGCAATGCTCTATGTTGTTCAGATAGGTGGATATTAATGTGGAATGAAATCCCTAACAACATAGGGCATTGCTACTTACATACTTTTGTAATATATAACGAGTTCTCTACCAATTGAAGACCAATACTCCAAGCATTAACAAAAAAATATTTAAGAAAAACTTGATACCTGTTGCAATTCATGTTAGAAGAGTGAAGGTGCAAAGAATGAGAAAATACTCCGTAAGGAACACATTAGAATGTTTTAACACTTATTATTTTATGGGGAATTTACATTAGTTGTTGCAACTTAAATTGTAAGTTCTTAATTAGACATAATTAAGGTATGTGTTATCACATCATTATATACATTAAATGCCTAAGTGTACACATTATTTCTAATAACCCCTTAATGAGTAAACTGGAGCCATACCCTAATTCTCACAGAAAAATGGAATCTGTAATTTGAGAAAGTTGGAGATCAAGAGGAAGTAGGAACTAGATGTAGCCATACTGCTTTACATTTGCCACCGACTACTGCTTTGTATCCCTCTTCAGTGGAAGATAAAGCCATAGTGTGCACATTCATTATTGTACAGAGAAGTTACATTGGGGGTTGTAATTTATATTGTAAATTAAAATTACATAATCAGACACAATTAAGATAATGTTTTTACATCATTAGAATCACTGAACGTCTAATTGCACATGATATATCTAATACCCTCTTTTAATGTATAAACTAAAGACAACCACAAGTTTGTCCCAAAATTTGGCGAATAGAACATAACCAAGAGGTTTGGTAATCAGATCAACAAAATGCTCTTGAGATGTGCAGTTGGAGAGAGAAATGTCTGCAATAACAACCAGTAGTTGAATGTAGTGATGATGAATCTCAATATGGTTGGTGTGAGCATGATAAATATGATTCTCCATTAACTTCAAAATACCCTAATTGTCACAAAAAGTGGAGTTAATGTAGTTTCAGGAAGTTGGAGATCACACAAAACTTGATGTAGCCTTATTGCTTTACGACTAGCATTGGCAGCTCCTTTATATTCTGCTTTAGTGGAAGTTAAAGCTATATTTTGCTGCAGGTAACTCTGCCAGGAAACTACTCCTGAACCCAAGGAGAAAATGTAGCTATTAGTTGATCTCCTAGTATCCACAGTTCCGACTAAATCAAAGTTCTAAAGCCTGCAAATCTGAAATCTGTTGTTCTCTGATATAGAATGCCCAATTCAATTGTACCTTTGACATATCTTAACATAAGTTTTGCTGTTTGCCAATGAACAAGCTTTGGTTGTGCTGGAAATTGAGAGAGATAAACTAATCACAAAACAAAGATCCATATGTGTAGATGTAAGATATATTGAGTAGCCCATCAACTATATGTAGAGTGATTCATTGACTAGTGATGAATCATTAAAGGCTGACAGTTTCAGCCTGACCTCCACAGGTGTAGGTGAAGGATTACAGTTTGTCATGCTAAACCTTTCCAAAGGATTTGTAGCATACTTGACCTGAGCTATGAAATGAAATGACTATGTTGCCAAAATTCTACACCTAAGAAATATTGAAGGAAGCAGAATCTAACATTTTGAAAAGTGGGCCTGTAGCCCTAACCCTAAAAGTAGTGATTGGAGGAAGCAGTGAGGGTTAGATGGTGGTGGATGTTCATTGTTATCAAGTTTTCATTAATTGTTTGTGAGTTTCTGTTGATTGTTGTAAGGAATCCCTGAAAACTCATCTAGTAGAACTAAGAAAACATAGAAGAAAATAAAAAGATTCAAGAATGATGATATTTCGGTCTTCAATTGTGCAACCCTCATCATTTAGACTGGTCAGATTCTCTAGCTTTACCATTAGTACTCTAAAGAATGAATATTTGGTTAGAAATAGTGAGGACTTGATGTTGGAGAAAACATAGTGATAAAATTATGAAAAATGGTGTGTGCCATGAAGGTCTATGTGGTTGTGAAGGCCTTAATTTGGGCTTGTGGCAGGGGATCTATCCCTCAACCCCACCTTGTACCTCATGAAGATCTGTGTGGTCTTGAAGGCCTTGATTTGGGCTGCCCCTAGACCCCCACAAGGGGCACTGCCCCTTGACCTCGACGGGTGTGCTGCTTCTAGACCCCTTTCGTTGCCTCTTGACCCCACTAGGGGCTCCGCCTCCAGAATCCCGCTAGATGTGCCGTTCCCCCACCATCCCCAGCTCCTCTTGTCCCCCCATCTTGAAACTCATGGAACAATGGAAATAACCCTCTTGATGGAAGAATCCACAACCTAGATGGCAGAAGAAAAAATCCTCTTGGTAGAAGAATCCACAACCTAGACACAAAAGGTTCAATCAAGCTTTGAGATTTTAAATGAAATTGTGGAACAACATTGGGAAAAAGAACAAAAATAAAGCAAGGAATAGAAGAGGAATAGAAGGAGCATGGATTCACTGATAAAGAATGGGAAAGTTATTGAACTATTTCTTCTTGGATTGAGATCTTATAGGAGGCACCGGAGGCAGAGTTGTAGGAGCATAATGCAAAGTGAACAAAAATACTTAAATAGCAGAAAATTCAAACTAGGGCTTAGAAAATATCTTCATAGAAACAAAAAACACTGTAGGAAGGTTGAAAGGTTCCATACAGTACCAAGTGAGCAGTATTGTGTGTTTTTTCAGTGCAAATGGTTACAGATTGGTGGAATGTCATTCCGAGCTCAGAAAATATCAGAAACTAGATATATTATATGTGAATATGTAAACCGATCACACATAATTTCAATGGAAAAGAATAACTAACCCTAAGAGCGTGTTTCGTAATCCAATGAAATTTTAATTGTATTAGGCATGGACACAGCTTCTATACAAAGAAAAAAATAGCTGAATCCTCATTAGCAACTCCTTTACTCTCCCATTTATACTCAAGTACAATACTAAATGATAATCATAAATCACAAATGCCCCAAATGAAATATATTGTTCAAAAGAACCAAGGAATCTTTTCTACTTGCCCTGCATAACGAAAATGACCGCTCTAATTGACAGGGCAATTAGTTTCAACACAATAACTAACCACCTTAAGATCCATGCCTTGTCCATCACTGAATCAGCCATCACCTCTCACCACTAACAACCGCCACCATCCACCAAACCCTCCTGCTCTCCCAATTCAGCCCAAAGTTGATAGGAGCACAAATTTGCCCCTTTCTGGGGGAAGATGGCATCAACATAGAGAACTCCTACTTTGAATCCAATATCTCATTTCAGATTAGTTGTCTTCCATGATACAAATCAGATCTGGAAGGAAATTTTTTTGCTTCATCTAGCACCATTGGCATAGGAAGATTTTCAGGGTTTCTTTCCACACCTAGAATGAAAATGGTTGTTATCTTGCAATGGAAACCTCACCATATGTAAGCTTTTTCATGGACGAAATTGTAGAGTAGGCCTTGGCTGCTAAGGAAAAGGTCCTTATCTTCAGATTTATGGGGTGTTTTTCCATATCTCAAATCGTTGAAGATTTAGGTGCAAAAAACCTTGAAACCCTTAGGATTTGTAGACGTTCTAATGATGCCAAAGGGATACTTCATGGTCATTTTCTGCACCAAACAAGAAAGGGCTCTAGTTTTCCAAGGAGGTTCCTGGTTTACGAAAAGATCAGGTTTGTTCAATAAGCAGTGTTCCTCTACTTTCAATACCTTGGAAGATCTTACGAGCACAGTTTTAATATAGGTCAGGGTACCCCTGCTTCCTAGTGAATATTGATAAGATTCCACCTTCAAAAGAATTGGAGAAGCAATAGGTAGGTTTATTACCATATCTAAACTTACCTTGTATCAAGGGGTTCTTAACCATGCAAGGATCTGTGTCAACATTTATGTTGAAAAATAGTTATGTGATTGTATTATCTTACACATGGGAGAAATTGAATGTTTTGCATTGTAATAGATTATGAGAATATATTTTTTCGGTGAAGGCTTTGTTGTGAACATAACCATCTGGATAGGGTTTGTCGTGTGAATCAATCACAAGAATAGAGAAGCTAGTCAAAGAGAATAAATTTCATAACCTCTCAAAGAACTCCAAGAATAATCAGGTGGCCTTCCTAAATAGAAACAATTGTCCAATCACAAATCCCAACCCTTGCATATTGAAGTCAAATTTCAGATGGCATATGCATGTGAAGGGAAGCCTCGATACACAGAGGAAACAACTCAATCACAAACTCTTTTCATTCTCAGCATTCACAGGAAGATAGCAAAGTTGAAGACATTGAAACCTATGTACCCCGGGGATGCGTCCCATGTTTTCAGACCTACCGGAAACTTTTTGGGGATGCAGAGATGGGTCAGGACTGCCCCCCAGCTGTTCCCAATTTGCTGAAAAAATCGGAAACCTCCCCTGGACGTCAATTTTTTTGAAGGAATTGTTATAGGGATGGCTAGCCATCCCCTATGGCCCAGTAAAAAAAAAAAAGCAGTTTAAAAACACACACACGCAAAAAAAAAAATGTATGACATCACTCTCACAGGAGTCAGTTTCCATTAGGAAGAGCTGAACCCTGTCTGGAAGCATTCTAGATGTCCTTGTGATATCTTCTTAACATATTACATAACAGTTTTTGTTACATGTTCATTTGCTGATATTTGGATTTTGGACTGTGTATACTTGATGTGCATGTACCATGTGTGGATGCACAAGCAAGGACAACAATAGATAACAGAATACTGAATAAAAAGCAAATTTGTTATCATGCCTTTGTGAAGTCTATTGCATAAGGAATGCCCTTTGATCATGTCCTTCAGCTGGGACTGCAGCATGTGGTTTTTACTGATTAACATACACATACACAGTTTTCTTAAAAGGGCAAATGCTCTTTATTTCATTTCACCAGGAAGCTACGAGACACTGGAATTTTGTTGTAATTTTTATGCATGGTACATACATAGATGACCACATCCTTTGGGCATTTTGTTGTAATTTATATAATATATATGCACATTGACAATGAAAGCAATGGAATTTTGTTAATTTGTGTGTCGACTCGTGTGAAATCTCAATTCAGCTCTAATGTTATGTAATAAGGTTCTATAATGTATATGATGAATCTCTTATCAATGTTATCATATAAATATTTTAAATGTCCTGTATTTTAAAAATTTCCCTATTTTTTTAATAACTGTCCCCTAAAAAATGGCCTCCCGAAAAATCCATCCCTGAAACACGTCCCCTCACCCTGCTGTCCCCATCTTGGAAACTTGGTGGAACATAGAGATTCAAAACTAAGAAGTCAAAGGAGTCATCAAGAGCCATTTTTGAACCAGCTTGGCACCAATGAAACAAATGTTCAAACTAAATCAGGTGATCTTCTTGCACCAAATTCCAATATCATGCTTTTCATATCAACAATTGATACTTTAAAAACAACAGCCAGAAATTTCCAAAAGAAAGCAAAAGGCCCAGCTCAAATTTGAAGTCTTGATTTTCCTGTGCATGAAATCTGTTAAAAAACAAAACTCAACACTAGAAGTCTCCAAAATAAAATCCCAGAGGGAAGCACAAGGAAGCTCAAAAGTACAGACCACATATGGGTAAGCATGGATTCAGAAGAAACACTTGCATAGATCCCTCAGGAGTCCGCTGCTGATGGCACTGGAATGGTCAGTACCAATGTTGGGCTGAGGATCAATACCCTATACAGGCCAGTGCCACATTGAAATCTCGCAGATTTAGATGCTTATAGTTTCTTTGATTCTGGTAGATTTTCTGTGAGTTTTCTCAACTTGGAAGTTGAAATCTGTTTTCTAACACTTATTAGAATAATATACGAATATCATTGCCATCAATATTCAGATTTGAATTTTGTGATTTTTTAGAACAATATTTTTTGACCTTTCTCCAAAAGAAATTGCAAAACAAATTCAGTCTTTATAAAGAAGAAATCGTCAAACATCTATGCAGAGATACAAAATATGATTCTCGTTTTAAGGGCTGCATCAAAACTAATCTGAATGGGAAAGTTTAGATGGACAGCTGAGAAGTGTTTGGCAGACCAGGGTATTGACATGCTTAACCTGGAGATGTGCTCTGGAACTTATGAGGATGTCCCTCCACTTCAAGAAACGACAATCCTGAAAAAATTAGATGAAAATAATGCTAATTGAATTGCAGTGATTCGCTTATATTCTAACACTAACACATTTTGATGATAGCAATGTTGAGAAGGAGCGGCATAAGTAAACATGATTTAGAAGGTGACAACTGAATAATTGTAAGTGAAGATGACCACATTGTAACCATTGTGAACTGATTAATCTTTTGATCCTATGCAAATTCCTCACAATGTTGCCTTTTGGACCAGGAAGAAACATAAGTTTATACCAATATGTATAAACATAATAAAAATAACCACTGAATCATAAAAGTAAGCAATATATAATTGAGTTAGTTTTTCTCTATTTAAATTACCTCAATATGAACCCATTTGATAGGCTATTGCCTACCAAGTGGCCACTCCAGCTGCTTCCCTGAATTTTTTGTTTCGAGTATTATGATGATATTAAATGTTCAATGTATTGGAGGCAATCTTAACATGAACATGGTTCAATGCATGAAGCCCTTATTTATTCTCCATAATCCCTATAATTGTCTTTGGTGCTTCTAGTTGTTAAGGTTTAAGCATGGTGAAGCAATCATGTCTTCGACTATGAATTTTTAATTATATTATTGGTATAATGATAGTATTAGATCCTAGAGTCTTGTCATATGATACTACATTCAAACCTTTATAAACAATGACACATTATTTATTACATTGTACCTAAATTGGATCTAGGATATCTTAAATGTAATCAACACCTGGAAGAATAGTTTGCTGCATGGAGGCACTGAAATTTAGTGAGCAATAGCAAAATGATGCAACCATAGGATAATTTGAGAATCAGGGGAGTGGGAGGTAGAATTTTTCTGCATGTTGGGATCAAAGTCTCTTAAGAAGCAAATCATGTTTGGGTCAATGACAAGGAGAGCTCATTAGTTAGGTTCTTTATATATCATGGCCTATCTACAATTTTACTGTCTTTGTTTCATTGTGTATGTCTGTTTTCTTGAAATGAAGCAGAAGTGTACTAAGTTAGCAATTGTCTACAGCTTTTCTATCTAGGATTACAATGCTGCCATTTCCGGTGCTATTTGGGTAGGAGCCTTTTAGACTAAGTAAAAATTGCTAATTCAACTTTTTTTTTTTTTCACAGGTGTGAGACGATTCTTCAGCCCGGGCTTAATTGTGTCGTCCGTGTTTGGAAGCATCCTCGAAAAGCAAGACATAAACCACGTTATTTTTCCAAATTAGCTAATGCTGTTGTGTATACTTGCAATTTTTGTTTACAAAAAAATATAAAACCTGGCACCCCTGAAGGTTACCTCAAAAAAAGAAAAGCTCAAACAGCTCTTAATGCAATCCAACCAACTTCCATAGAGAAGAAAATTTTCAAGAAGGCAGACGGAAGAAGTGTCACGAGTTCTATATCGATATCTAGTCCTTCCCCTAGGAGCACTCCCATTACACCAACTTCAAGAAATCTTTCAAGTACAAAGAAGAGGAAGCGGAAAGCTTGGTCAACACTACAGGAGCTTACAAATAGCAACCAAAAAGCACCATCCTTCAGTAATCTGAGTGCCTTGAAAATTCCTTCTTTTAGCTTGTGAGGTTAGAGGGAGTAGATAAAAAACAATTTGTGTATTGCCATTGGTATTTTGAAACCCTTTTCATAAATGCCTGTTGGTGCTTACCTTTATTTTTTGCTTTGTGACTCTTCCAATATCAATAATTAGTGGGATATAGACAAAAGTGACGTCCTTACATCATCTTATATTGCAGAATTTTGAATGTCTTCTCTTCACATAAAGATAGGTTTGAATTTGAACGACTGAAAATAAGTACTGAAGCAAGTATTTGCTTCAAATTATGTGACCTCTTCACATAAAGATAGGTTTGAATTTGAACGACTGAAAATAAGTACTGAAGCATGTATTGCTTCAAATTATGTGAATTTGTTTTTGAACAAAAATGAAGCATTTTAGAGGGATTTATGGATATCAAAAGTTTATTTGAAGAATGAAGGCTTTGTAACATTATTGTACATAATCCTAGGTGTGGTAGAATAATATTTTATATTTTATATTTCTTAGACATACTAGCAGCTAAGTTGCTGGTTCTGTTTCGGGTTTGTGGGTTCAATTCGTGGTTTGTTAGTACAAAAAAATGTAAAATCCATATATAATAATATATATATAATATATAAATATAATACTATGTTGTCCGTGTTTACATGATTATGTGGTTGAAAGAATTCTTGATGGTTTTTATATTCTGTGTTGGGTGATTAGGCTTTCGTGTTCTTTGTGTTAGATTATTGTTTGATATAAACCATTTTTGATAGTTTTCGTGGTCCCTTTGTTAAATGATAAAATGCAATTTTAAGACATTTTGAGCCGTTCAACGTTGCCCTACCCCCACCTCTCTGTACTTGCCAAAAAAAAAAAAAAACGCATCAAAAAAAGTCGGGTTCAAAATGGATTTGTCGTCGCTGGCTTGGGTTCTCCCCAGGTTCGCCCGGGATGAACCTGTCACATTTTTCACGCGCCTTGTTTGCATCCGCAGGGAAAGTGGACTGAATCGTGAACCGGGTTCGAACCAGACCTGAATTCGGTCAGAAATGTATGAATCTGGTAACAAAGGCTAGAAGTTGAATAGTCATCTAGAAGGTGAACTGTTCAATCATTTCATCTTGATAAATATGTACATTTTACATGAATGAAATAAGAGTTTCATTGAATACTTTCTGGTGATCTAATTTCCGATCCATTTCATTTTGTTAGTCTTTCCTTTGCATTGCATTTTCGGGCCTACGTTGGTATCAGAGCAAGGTTGAGTTAAATCTATGGCTATGAAGCCTTGGAATGGAGAAAGTAGTCCATGGTGTGCTTTTTTTTTTCCATCATTTTGAATAGTTCTTTTGCTGTTTAAAATTGTTATTAGGGATTGAAAAGAAAATATTAGACCTAGGCTTAAATTTGTGTCTGTGACACTATTTGAGAGAGGAAGAGTGCATTGATCTTGTGCATGTACATCGATATAGTTTGAGATTTTTGGGAGGAAAACTATGCAAATAAAATCTGTTTAGAGTCACTCTATGGGAACAAGAGCAATTTTTTAGTTATTCCATGTTCAAATCCTAACAAATTGCTCTGTTCAAACCCTAACAAATTGTTTCTGTCAAGTGACAGTCATAAATATTAAAGCTGCAAAGTTCTATCTGCTCAAGTTTCTTCTTTTGTTGAAGAGTATCTACTGATAGAGTTTCATAGCAAAACCTCGCGAGTCATAGAATGATGAGTCAGATCTTCTTGATTTGCCTTGAGGGCTAGTGACTTTTCACATCTGTGCCTAATTCTGTTATGGAATCGTTAGTTATTTTGAATGCTTACAATGTTCGTCCCATTCATTGTGTTGTAGAATATTGTTGTTACTTTGAATGCTTACAAGTTCTTCAACGGCCATGACAATCGTGTCAATTTGTGCTATGCCCAAGTCCACGACTTGCAAGAAGATGTGAAGTTGATTCCTTAAAACTGCTCGTGCTCCTCCAAACATTGCCTCCTGAAATATTTTAGGTCAATTTTCCTACTGCCACCACAATTCTACATGTTTTTAAAATCCATTGATTGCAACCAGGGGTTTTATGTTTAATGAGAATTATTTTAATAATTTGGGAGTCAATATTTTCTGGTGCTTTAAAATTGGTGGTGCTTTTTTTAATATAGTTATATAATTGGGTGTTTTAAAATATTTAAGGGGGAAAATTCATTTTAGAAGGCCATTTAGTGAAGGTCATGTTTAGCATCTTTTACTCATTTTAGAATATTTGGGAGGGGGGGCATTTTTAGACTCATTGATTATTTTAAGCAATAAGTTGGCTTTTATTTTTGGTGCAATCAAAGTTTAAAAATCAAACAAATTTTGCAAACAAAACAAATCGCAATGTTTGGTATACACAATGTCTTTGGTCTAGGTTTATGCATCAGGCCGTTGCGATTGAACTACTGTATCTAACACCTACATAGTTGCAATGACAATGTTTGTAGCTTAGTCCCTATAGATTGTTGAGGAGAAATAAAGACTTATTTTCCATTTCCCTTCGTTACCCTTTTGTTGCTATCATAAGACAAATCTTGATAGGAAGAAATTTTGATTTCTTTCTAAGCAAGTGTCATTGATACAACAAATTCTTTTCATGTGTTGTCTAAGTGCCACATACCTCTCTGCTCTCATGTGCTTTAATGTCTCTTTCATGTACCATCAGGGATATTGAAAGGGTTGACTTTTTCCATGTATCGGCGGGTAAATCAGAATGGCGAGCATATCGAGAGATTTGGTATATTGTTCTGGTGGTATATAGAAAAAGAAACCTAGTGGAGTGGTAAGGAACTAATCCATCTCCATTTGACAGTAAAAGTCAGTAGGTGTTGTGAATTGAATTGTCTCCGAGCATTGTCTGTGGAACGTGACTCAGATGTGTTTGCTCTTTGTAATCATGTCTACATTATACATGAATGACATGCTATCCTTGCAAATTAACGTTAGTAACCAACAAGAAGTAGACATAATATCTAAATGCTAGCGTCAATACAAGCCTTTGTTTATGCAATTTTGCAATCAATACAAGATATTGTAACAAGGAATCAATAGGTTGCAATATCAATTACAAGATTAGACATCCAATGCCTCAGTAGAGAAGAAAGATGTTGTCAACAATGATGTTCTTTCTTCAAGCAAAGACCTTTCGTGTCAGAGAACAATGTTGTGTCTAAATAAAAAAATGTGTTGTCAAAACCCATCAAGGATACGATACCTGTTAATTCTATTGTTGAATCTCCACCAACTGTGCAAGTTTGGGAGACGATAAAACCCAACAATCATCGTATTGGTCTAAGGTATATAGGCGTTGTGAATTTAAATATACTGGAATATTCTAAATCTATCAAAGTTGTGTTTGGAGGTATTCTAAACAATAGTCGAGTTGAGTTTTCACATGTTGTTTAGTCATGTGAAATTGACAAGTTTCCGACTTAATCAAAATCAACTTGCACTAAAACCCATCAATTCCAAACATGTCACTGTGGATGTCGAATCCATACCTGCAATGACTGCTTTGATCTACATCCTTGTTTATCGTGTGGTCAAACACATACATTCTACAAAACAATGTTATGTTAGAGATCTGCTTACAAAATCAGTAAGGCATATGCATTTGGGATGGATAGATCATTCCAAATGACAAACTAAGGCTCACCTATTGGCAAAATCCTATAGGAGAGTCCAATCCACCATTTTAGATGATAGCTCGTTTACTCTTGATGTGATGTTGTAGATCCAGTTGATAATGAACTCAACATTACAGATATTGTTGAGCATTGATATGAAAGCTTGTTGAGCTTGTCTACTTATGATGCGGATGTTGCTGCCAATCTAGTTAATGATGCACTTAGCATTGTAGACATTGTTGATACTTGTATTATTGAGTGACAACCTACTAAGAGAATTGTAGAGTTGCACTCAATTCCCATAGAGGATAATTATGCACTAGTACCTATGATTTCTCCTTCTGATTGGGATATTGATAATGAGCATGCTGAGATAGCCAGATATGCAGCTTAGTACAAATTATTTGAGGCTATGGATATTGCCTCTTATTGATTATACTTTTGCATTTGAGTTGTAAGTTGAAAACTCGAAAGAGTTACTTACAAACTCTTCCAATTAAGTTGAAAACTCAAAAGGATGGCTTAATGGAAACTCGTGATGAAAACCTGAGAGGGCATCATTGAGTTGTGCATCTCTATACATAGGTTCATATATTTTCTCTTTTAAGGGGACCTTTGTGGTAGCTCCACTCTCATCTTATAGGGGGGAACAAGAATATTCAAATTTCAAGTTCTTCAAACATGGTACATGGAGATTTCTTGCATTGTCTATTGAGGATTTGTCATTGCAGTGTATAGCAAATTATAGTATATTTTCGCTTATCAGAACATCTTAGTAAGTAATGTTCAACCCAATATTTGAACACCTGAGATTGCACACTGTATACACCTAAAATTGGCATGACTACTTAAATAAATATTTTAAATATTTATTTCATCATCACATTCCTCTATCAATAAATAAATAAATTCATTTATTTATTTGATTCACTTCCTCTCATTCAATTAAATAAATTACATTTATTTAATTAATTAAATTCACCTACACCAACTTCATTCGTTTAAAATAATTAAATAATTTTAATTATTTAATTAAAATCTTTGATTCTTCCAAATTTAAATAAAATCTTAAATATCCTTTAAATAAAATACATTTTTATATTTTATTTTATTCTTTAAAAATCTCCACAAAATAAAATATATTTCTATATTTTATTTATTCCTCTCAATTATCTACAAAATAATTAAATAAAATCTTTTTATTTAATTATGCATTCTTATTTTAAAAAATCATTCTTATCTTCTAAAAATATTTTCCTCTTGTCATACAAAAGCAAAAGCAGTTTTAAATCATCTTTAAAGCAAACTTTCTCTTAAATTAGAAAAATAAATTCTAAATTAAGAAAATCAAATATCATTCTCATCAAGAAAAGAGTTAACTCAACAAAGTTGCTTTTCGAATGACACATGTCTTTCTTCCATTTGTTGTACGTTCCTCAACAATCTTCTTCCGTTGATCTTCCATTTGATTCTCGACCATTGATCTTCTTCTACACATCTCTATAAATACAACTTCCTCTTCTTCATTTCATATATCGATCATTTTTGCAAACTTATGCTGCAGAGATATCGCCGCGCCTTTAGCACCCCCACTTTCATAAGCATTCCATATCCATTTGTTAGTGTGTTTGAAGGTCATCTTCAACCACACAAGTATCCTAGCCATTCCATTCTTGTCACCTTTAACAAGTAAGGGAGCAATTGCTTCTGAGGGCTTCATCATCATCAAGGTCAAGAAGAGATAGGCGAACTATGGAAGATGAAAGGTAAAGGTGTAAGTATCATTCTTTGTTATTTTATTCTCCTTCTTATCTTCAGATTTCATAGATGTATTGGGTTTATTATTCTTAATTGATTAATCCATTTTCCCCTTCACATTTTGGCGCCCACCGTGGGGCCCTTGCCCCTCTAACTAATCAAAAACTGAGTTTTTCTAAGTGACAGGTCCGTACAGGTGCAGGTACAGGGTTCAGACAGAAGCTTTCGGTGCATTTGACTTCTAAAACTACGCATTTACCTCCCAAATTGATGCATACGAAACTTTGGCGCATTTGACCTCCCAGACGGTGCATCTACCTTCTGTTTCGGCGCTTACGACATTTCGACACATTCAATCTCTAAATCGGCGCTTTTACCCTCTGTTTCGGCGCTTTTGTAGAAACGACGCATAAACAGTCTGAAATGACGCATATACAGTCTGAAATGATGCATATATAGTTTGAAATGGCGCATATACACTGAAACGACGCATATACATTCTGTTTTGGCGCATATACCCTCTGAAACGACGCATATGACCTCTGAAACGACGCATCTGTTTTGCAGTGAATTTTAAGAAAGTTGTTTTCTTCGCCAAACGCTCCATTTTTCATGAAATCTAGGCAAATTTGTACTCAAAATTTATGGAAATGCCCCCCGGACACAATGGTGAGGTTAGATTTGAGCTAAGAGATCATCTACATACATTTTTATCCAAATCTTAACAAACTAGGGTTAGAAAATGCAAATTTTTGTAGACCGATTGTTTCTTTCTGCGCATATGTCCTCTGATTCGATGCATCTGTTAAAATAGCGCATATATCTCTTGTTACAACGCATTTGACACCTGTCTTAGCGCTTTTGTACGATGACGCATGCAAGTTCTGTTTCTGCGCATTCAGACTGCATTGCGGCGCTTCTATTCTACTCTCTGTTTTTAGGGTTTGTTTGATTTTGTGTGTTGGAGCTAACAATTATTTTGCAGGGTTAGTGGCTGGATTAGATCATTTAGATGCTTTGCCTAGTTCATTTAGACTAATTAGGGGAAAAGTAAACAAGTGCATTGCATACAAACTTCACATAGTTCATAACTAGGAAGAAAGTAACTGAACCCATTGCTATCTTTGCATTGTTAATTTATTTTCCTAGTTAGACCACTGCTATCTTTACAAACATGAAAATGAACATTGCTATCCTCTAAACACTTCCAAGTTAACAATCGTGTGAGTACACAAGTAGAGTAGCCCATTTAGTTTTTCTACTTTTAACTAGGTTGGATTAACCAGTGTATTCTGTGCTTGTGAATGACAATAGGCTTATGCTCTCCCCTTAACTGGGTGACCAAAGTGCCAGACTTGTCATTCCATTTGTTTAACCTTTAGGGGGGCCTGCCCTTGGATGCACGCTTGTCCAAGTGGGAACGACCTTGAGTGGTAACAGGCTAAAGCTAAGCCCTACCAAGCCACTTAAAATAAATTGTGCTGCTGTGTTACACCGACGGCCAACCTCCCCCAAAACCCTCTAAGGCGTAACCCTTTGAGGCTGGGAGACTCGATAACGGAGAGTAGTGCCGCCGCACGTGTAACCACTCGAACGGTTGCCTTGACTAAGAACCAATTGTTTAGCAAGCCAAAATCCCCTATTTGTTGATGCAAAGGGTGGAGCTCTTGAAGTGGCCTCAATTCATGTGACTCTTAGTAGAGGTAGTAGGGACAATCCTAAGGTTCGGTGGGGGTAAGAGCCTAAGGAAACCCGGATCTGGTATGCGTGAGAAGTGAGTGCCGTGTTGGAGGGGAGCCGGTGCTACCAGATCCTGAAGCTACATGCTTTGAGTATGCATAGCTAGAGGATTCAACAAATAATATCCTATCCAGCCTAGGTTGTACTTGTTTTTGAGTCAAAATAGTCCAAAAATACAAAAAAAAAATTAACAAAAGATAAAAATCATGGAAACTTCTATGTGTTTGTTGTATCTTCGCCATTATTGAACATCAGAATTCTCAAAAACACCAAGTTTCAAACCAAAAAAATAGAAAAATCTTGAAAAATGTTCCAAAATTTTACAAATTCAAACCAAAAGCTAGAATTGTGCATTTGTCACGACCTGTAGCGCATTTGATCCAACTTTTAGTGCTTTTAAACTCTGTTGCGGCGCATTTGAAGCATCACTAGTGTTGCGCATTTGATCCGACTTGTAGCGCATTTGCACTCTGTTCTGGCGCATTTGTTTTTGCGCATCCAAACCAATAAGCTTTTCCGGTCCTATGTCAATGGCAAACCAATTAGAATATATTGATCAAAAACTCCAATACCTGCAATTGCAAATAAGCTTAGATCCCTCGCCCCAAAATTGTATAGCAATTTCTCAACAAGTCGTAGTCTTACAACAAGAAATGACAATCTTGCAAGCTGAACGTGCCAGTACCAGCTACACCTCGCCCCAAAATCGTATATCCTTTTCCCATATTCATGACAAGGCAAGCACCACCTCAAGTCGGGAATCATATACCACCCCGTCTACTAGTCCTCCTTCGCCACCTTCTAAGACACATTCCAAAACATACCCGTTCTACACCAACACCACCATCTAGTTCCTCAAACTCTAAATGGATGACCAAAAAAGAATTAGATAAGTGGTGGGAAAGAGTTTTGCCAAATTTATACAACCAGAGAAAAGCTAGAGAGAAAGCTAAATCCCCTCATTCACCTATCCATACACCTACCAATGATGTGATCCAAGGGCTACTAGCAGAGAGTCAACATGTCCCCAAATTCCGGTCTTTGACCTTACCAAAGATTCTTGCAATCCCATGTCAAATCCTACAACACCTTCATGTCATCTGCAAACCCTTGAGCTTATCGAAGAACCTCCTACCATGAACTAAAGTCAAAGTCCATTGATCATCCATGTTGTCAACCAAGAAGTTATCCAAGAGCTATCCACTTCCATTCAAGAAGACCAAGAGCTATGTCAAGAGCACACCTTAGAGCATATGGAAACATCCACCCTTTGTCTAAATCAAGATCAAAACACCCCCATCCAATTTCAAACCATTCATAACCTTTATCTCTTCCATGATCAAGATAATACCTATGAAGAAGCTATCCATGAGCAACTTGATCCTATACATGGGAAAGAGATCCAATTCCAACCCGTTCATAATCTATACCTTCTCTATGATCCAGATACTACCTTTTATGAAGAAGATGTCCATGAACAACTTGATCCCATACCCCTTCATGAGCAAGAAACCTCCATTACTCCTATCCATCTTCCATCGAGTCCTATCCATGATCCAACAACTTCCACTTCCTCTGATGAGACACTTGCCTCCCAAGTGCACATGAATGATCAACCTAATAACTTAGATCCTAAAGAGCATAATGATGATCAAGATTCTAGTGATCCTTCACCATCCATTATTGACCAAGCTGCAAATCCGTTATCCTATATCCTTGGTGGTGCAGGGCACCTAAGAGCATTTTGAAGCATTTTGATAAGTTGTGGCTTTTGTTCAGTATGTTTTGTAATAAGGCTTTCTAGCCATGGTTGTAAGGTCCATTTTGTATGGTCAAGAGGTTTGGGGTAACCATATAAACCTCAAATCCTTCTTAGTCCATTTGGACCCTAGTTGTGTCACTTAGGCCTAGAAGGTCTAATGATGATTTTTTGAGTCTATTTGGTAGTTTTACTGTTTTGGCATGTTTTAGGGAGTATGGTAGTTGTTTGGACTCCATTGGACAAGCTAAACCAATCAAGATCTTTGTGTTAAGGCAAAATGCCATGGCTGTCAAAGGTTGTCAATGTTGTCATGGCACATTTGGCCGGTTACAACTCAGTTTTGATGGTTGAAACTGTTTTTGGGAGTTGCCTACTGACTTGGATCGGTTCATATTGTTGTTTTCTTACTCCAGTACGACGGAGAAGATTCTGTACAGAGTTTTGGGCACAAAAATCAATAAAACTGACTACTTTCCTGAAGAAATCCTGTTACTGTACGGCCTGTACAAATTGGCAAAGTGGATCGATATGGTTTTTCTGAAACTAACTTGAGTCTGGATTCCAATGCACCAAGTTTGAAGTCTTGAAGTGATTTGAGTAGAAAGATATTGCATTTTGTATTCAGACTGGTCTAAAACCCTCATTCCTAGGGTTTGTCATACAAATTTAGCCCTAGAATGCATTCTAACTAGTGAAACTTCATGCCACTCGGTGAAATGCAAGCTAGGGATGTACATTACATGATTCCAAAAGCATTTGGTTGGGAAAGACAGTCTTCGACCTTTGGAGTGATGCCCTAGGTCAAATATCTCTATGTATTTGACCAATATTGTGCAATTTAGTGATGTAGGTGACAAAATCCTGATAGGGTGGAGGAATGGATGGTGGTTTTGAGATGTTTGGGTGTTGTTAAAGTGATCCAAGTTCCTGTCCCAGTTTTATGACCCCAAATTAGACCATTTGCTTTGTAACCTAGACCTAACTTGATCAATTAGGCCTAGAGACCTAGTGGGTGTGTTGAGTTGCTGGAGTAGAGTTGGAACTGGAGGCTTGGAGGTCTGTTAGAGTTCCCTAAAGGGTATTTGAATCCACCATTTATTTGCCTGACTCTTAAGGGTTTTGTCAAGTTGTGTAGTGAAAACCGGATTTGGAGGCCTAGTAGCCTCACTAGGCCAAACAAGGGTTAGAGAGTTGTGAGAAGTTGGGGATCAAACCAACTGTGGGAAAGGTGTTTGCAGACCTGTTTGAAGGTGTGGAAGGAGTCTTGAGGATTGGCTGATAACCTAGATAACAAATCCTTAAATTGCCTTAGGTGTGACCTTGGTTGTGTGTAGTGGGTGAGTGGGCAGAGAAGAGTGAACTAGAAGCTTCCCTTGTGTCACTCTGCATCACTTGGTCTCACTACCTTCATGCATGAATGTTCTTCCTTAGAACACCAACAACCATTATCCACTATCTCGTCTTCCTCACCCTATAAGGAACTCACTGCTAGTACACCTCTACATAATCCCATGGTCCACCGCATACTCCAGAATATGAACTATCAAGGTAAAGGCTTAGGCCTTTATGAACAAGGTATTTTGGAGCCCGTCCATGTCAATGTTCCTCCACCCTCATACGGCCTTGGAAACATACCCCAAGGTGAGCAATCTCAAGATGTTGGTACTTTCTTCACTCCTCCGAAGTCTACCACTTTCCATCGCAAATCCTATCATATCCCCAAAACATGAGTCGCCATTCCACCTCCATCTTCCTACAATTGTCAAAAGCATGTGACCATACACCTTCCACCATCCAATCTGCCTCCACTACTTCCAAATCCTAACACCCCTCCGTACTTTTTACCACCACTTCTTCCAACACCTTATCCATCCATCTATAAATCCTCTAAATATCCCAATCATGGCCGAGAAATGCACATATTGTCTAAACAAGGAGTTTTCACCAACCTCACTTCCACCATCCCACGGGGATTCAATGACAAATATGTGGATGCCTCTACCTATAAAGTCAAAAATCCTAAGAGTCCTCATGACCTAGGATATAAAAGCCAAGAATCAAAGAAAAACCCATCTCAAAAGCTGCATACACCCACATGCCTCAATGCCAAATTGAAAAAGGTGTGGGTCCCCAAGCAACAAATAATTATCTCAGAAGTTGCAAAAAAGATGCATATACCCAAGCCCATACCTTCATAGGTACAATCTACAAGCAAAATGGTTTGGGTACCTAAGCAAAAAACCCTAAAGTTACATGAGGCATCTACCTCTCAAGAATTCTAACCATTCACTTTCTCCCATTCCATCCAAAAGTCTCAAATTCTTCCATCCCATATGGCAACCAAAAATCAGAAAAATACTAAGTCTATGTGGGTCCCTAAAGGCCTATATCATTCATCTACCAAGCAAAAATCTCCACTGCTTCCTACACCCCACTTCTATCATAAGCTTCAATGTTTATCACGGTATGTGCAACCGTTGGTCATGGTTCCCTTCCATTCCACGACACTTCCGTATAACTCCATCTCCCCTCCCTTCCACTACTATCCTACATATCTTCCTCATCCTATGGTCCATGCTTTTGCATAAACTTTCCTTCCATCCTTGCATAAGTCCTGTATTCTGCATCATCATCCACAATTGCACCTTCCATAATCCACTATCTACCTACTTCGTCTCACTTTCATGCAATCCCCTACCAACATCTATGAGCACACTTGACATGGTCCATGCGACGACATCTTTCTAGCGGGACTATCACCTTTCAAAGAACTAGATACCGGAGTCCCTCTCTTCCATATTCCACCTTCTCCAAATATTCAAAAAAAAGAAAAAAGGAAAAGAAAAAATGAAAAAAGTAAAGAAAAATCCCTTCATCCAACGGTGAAAATCTGGCAAACAGATGCCTTGGATAAGTACCATGATGAAAACTTGGCAAACAAACGTCATGTGTAAGTTGATCTCCTACGTCACCTACACTAGGGGGCACCTTGTCTCATCAGCATATCACTTTTCTCCTACCAGTTTCCTTTCATAGCATTTCCTATCATATTCCTCTATCCATTACACACCTATACTGTCCAGTCCATCCATCCTAATCTTCCATTCCTTTATTTTTCTTGATCTTGACAAAGATTGGGGGCACAATGTTGACAAATGTTTTAGATGTCTCTTGACATACATTATCCCTCCAAAACCATGCAAATCCTTCATTATCCTCTCATCGTCCTTCGTCGTAAGCTTCGAGTTATTCCTATGCGACATAGTCAATAGAGATCACATCCTTGATTCCTCCTATCCACTATTGCCCATCCCCATACATACCCATTTCATTCCTTATCACCCATGCATCTACCTATCCGTGGTGTTTCCTTGTCATCAGTATCATCCGCTCCATATCTGATCCATAGCTGTTCCATATCTGATCCATATCTGTCCCATACCGTGTCTCATCCAATCCATATCTTAGGTCCATCAGGGTTCTTCCCGAAGTACGTTGCCTCTGCGTCATCACGTAGGCAAGGCCATTATCAATGCGCCCCCGAGGCTCCGCTACCCATCCATTCCCTACCTTATTGCCTATCCTCCAGTCCATCCACGTCCACATCTTTCACCAGGCAAAGCATGCGCAACAAAGCCTACTTCCAAACGAAAGTCTTGATGCAAAACATCAACCTGTCCTAAACAAAGCAGCGTACCATACCGAAACACTCAAGCTAATTCTATATCAATTATGGCAAAAAGACACATCTAATGCAAAGAATGTTTTGTGAACAGGTTAACTTACAAGGTCTTGGATTTTTGTCATTATGTCTTCCTATGCTACTCGAGGATGCCAAAAGCTAGAGATGCTATGATGGGGGCATAATCTTTTCCTTTGTCTGCTGCTTGTGGATCAAATTTTAGTAATGTGATGACTTTTGTTTAACGACATGATCAACAAAAGATCATCGAGGACTCCAAAGTCTAAACATGAAAAGGGGCAATCCTTGTCTATTGAAACGAAAGAAATACTCAGGTCATCTAGATTCAATTTTGACTAGATGCTTGTATTAACTTGCTATATCAAAATCCATGTAAGCGATACTCAGGTCATTTCGGTTTAATTATACCTAGATGCTTGTATTTTCTTACAACATAATAAAGCCCAATGATGAAATAAGCACTTCAAAATACTTGCTATATTAAGATGACAAATATCCATGTCCATATCCATAACGTATCCAATTGCATCTCATATCCGTATCCATATCCAATTGCATTTCTCCATATCCCATCCAATAAAGATCCAAAATGTAGTGAATCAATGTTTACAACAGCTTGTGATTTCTTCTATCGAGTCATTCTTCTATCGATAAAATTTCTCTATCTTCATATCTCTCATCAATAGTTCTAGCTGTCAATTTGAGCAGTGATCAAAATGCAAGTTTATCTTTAATCCATACCAATCGAGTCAAGCCAATCTTGTTGAATTATCCAATCGCAATCAGCAGTCTTGATCCTAATCTTGTCGTAAACCATATCAATCAGTCATAACTATCCTTCGTGTTGCTCTAGGGATATATCGTTCCCCGCCATGACAACACTGTCGTATATTGTTATCATATCAAATGTCTTAGACATGATGTTGCATTGTTGAAACTAGACCCGGAGTCTTATACGACATGTTTCATTCCTGACACCAGACATCATTGATCTATATCATTGGGTTACCGCTTGATCGGGGCAATACCTTGCCTGTTCTTGTATCATTTGTGCATTCTTGCTTGCTTGCTTGCCTGTGTATGTCATCATTTTATCTTGCATCACATATCATTCACCATCTTTTTTCTGCATCCAACCATTTCTTCTCCTGTTTCTCCTCTTCTTCATCGTAAGATTGTCCGTCTCACGCCTTCTGCCTTCTTCTCGTCCAATCTTCCGAGGGGGCATCCTGTCGTTAAACTTGTACTAGGGGCAAACTGGGGAACGTATCACTGTCGAAAATTCTTATTCTTTGAAACAACGTGATAGAACACATTGCATCAAAGAGGGGCAAAATGTATACACCTAAAATTGACATGACTCTACTTAAATAAATATTTTAAATATTTATTTCATCATCACATTCCTCTATCAATAAATAAATAAATTCATTTATTTATTTGATTCACTTCCTCTCATTCAATTAAATAAATTACATTTATTTAATTAATTAAATTCACCTACACCAACTTCATTCGTCTAAAATAATTAAATAATTTTAATTATTTAATTAAAATCTTTGATTCTTCCATTTAAATAAAATGCAAATTTTATTGAAATAAAATCTTAAATATCCTCTAAATAAAATATATTTTTATATTTTATTTTATTCTTCAAAAATCTCTACAAAATAAAATATATTTTTATATTTTATTTATTTCTCTCAATTATCTACAAAATAATTAAATAAAATCTTTTTATTTAATTATGCATTCTTATTTTCAAAAATCATTCTTATCTTCTAAAAATACTTTTCTCTTGTCATACAAAAGCAAAAGCAGTTTTAAAGCATCTTTAAAGTAAACTTTCTCTTAAATTAGAAAAATAAATTCTAAATTAAGAAAATTAAATCTCATCCTCATCAAGAGAGGAGTTAACTCAACAAAGTTGCTTTTCAAATGACACATGTCTTTCTTCCATTTGTTGCATGTTCCTCAACAACCCTCCTCCGTTGATCTTCCCTTTTATTCTCGACCATTGATCTTCTTCTACACATCTCTATAAATACAACTTCCTCTTCTTCATTTCATATATTGATCATTTGTGCAAACTTATGCTGCAGAGATACCGGCGTGCCTTTGGCACCCCCACTTTCATAAGCATTTCATATCCATTTGTTAGTGTGTTTGAAGCTCATCTTCAACCACACGAGTATCCTAGCCATTCCATTCTTGTCACCTTTAACAAGCAAGGGAGCAATCGCTTCTGAGGGCTTCATCATCATCAAGGTCAAGAAGAGATAGGCGAACTATGGAAGACGAAAGGTAAAGGTGTAAGTATCATTCTTTGTTATTTTATTCTCCTTCTTATCTTCAAATTTCATAGATGTATTGGGTTTATTATTCTTAATTGATTAATCCGTTTTCCCCTTCACACACACTACATTATGTCTTTTGATAACTATGCATGGAGTGAGATCATCATATGCATTTATTTTTGACGTAGTTTTTTCTTGCTTTAGGAGCTTTTTTTTATCTATCGACATGTATCTTTATTTGAGAGCATTGTGGATGGCAAGTGGTTCACATTTTGAGCTTGACAGAAAGTTAGGTCATTTGGTGCATCCTTCAATACACTTTTGGTTTACTCATTGGCATAAGTAGCTCGGGTTATCCAATTTTTAGGTCACACAGTGTAGTTGCAACACACTTTGGACTACTCATGGGCGTAATCCGCTTGGGTTCTCTAGTTTTCACTTTCTTTGGAGACAAAAGTGACAAAGATAGAGTGGAATAGTATTTTGCAAATTTCATCACTCAAAAGTTTTCACTTAGCATAGAAAATGGTGGTGAATTCACAAATATTATAGGAAATGAGTGTGGTATTCTATCAAAATAAAATATAACATTGTGGATAGTTGACTTGACCTGAGAAAACAAACTCAAGTCTTTATCAAGTCAATAGCTTAGTTTTGAAAAATTTTGAAAACTATAGAAAAGAACAAACTATCATACCTTTTATAGAAGACTAGAGCTTCGTATCAAACAAATGAGGTGCTATAAACAAGTTACCCAATGTGCAACACAAATTGTGATTTTACCACTGCCCTTGTGGATTGGGGGTGGGGGGAAGATGTGACACTATTGTACTAATCCTAAGTGTGGTAGGATAATATTTTATATTTTATATTTCTTAGATATATTAGAAATTGAATAGTCATTTCATCTTGATAAATATGTACATTTTACATGAATGGAATAAGAGTTTCATTGAATACTTTCTTATGGTCTAATTTCCCATCCATTTTGTTTTTGTCAATCTTTCCTTTACATTTCATTCCTCAACCTACAAACTTTTATGAAATTTTAATGTCATTTGATATATCTGTAAATAATCATGTTATGAATTTATGAAATAAAATGTGAATGTGTTTAGTAATCATGCATTTGCAAGATCTCTACAAGTAGGATCTCTATGATGAGTGGAAGAGAAAACATCAAACATGTACTAAGAAATACATGACTCATGGTTGGAACACTATTAGAAAGATTTATAAAGTTGAACATGCCTGCTCTTTCATTATGAATAAGAAAGAAACACCCACCAATAGAAACACCATTAAAAATAATTGCACGAGTCATTATTTTGGACTATTTGATCTATGTTTTTACATGCCTTTGCTTGCTTATGGAGGAGTAGTTTCAATAATGATTGCAATAATACTTAAATATAAAAGAAAATATTTTTAACAAATTTCAAAAAAGGACAAGTTGTTGTCAAGAATGTAATTTACTAACCATTATAAAAATTAAATTTAACAATTACAAATAGGCACATTTGCTTCCATGATCTTCGTTTGATGGTAGCATTTGTATCTGTATATGCCTAAAAATGACACGATTCAGTCTAAATAAATATTCTTAATATTTATCCCATTCTAATTCTTCTATCAATAAACAAATTTATTTATTTGATTCATATTCCTCTAAGTTAATTAAATATCAAAATATTTAATTATCTCTTCTAAAGTCAAAATTAAATAAAATCTTTTATTTAATTAAATTCTTCCAAACAATTAAATAATTCTTAATTATTTAATTAAGTCAAAATCATTCTTCCAAATTTGAATAAATCAAATCAAATTTATTTAAATTCTCTCAAATCATGCAAAAACAAATCTTAAGTTGAGTTAACTGACTCAATCAACCTTGTTTTTATCAATATCTCTTAAATTAGGAAAAAACTTTCTAATTTATGAAGTCATATCTTATCTTTAGAAAAGAAAGCAGTTAACTCAAACAAAACAAACTTTTGTGTGACACATGTCTTCTTCCTATTCGCGCACGTTCTCTCAAGGTTTCTATACCGTTGATCTTCTCATTCTTTTTATACCGTTGATCTCTTCTCTCTCCCAAGTCTATAAATTCAACCCCATTCTTCCATTTCATTCATCGAAGCTTTAAGTAAACTTACTCTGCAGGAATTACAGCACGCCTTTGGCACCAATTCCTTCATTGTTTGTGATCAACTTGTTTCCATACTATTATCATTGTTGTAAAGCTCATCTTCATGGCGAAATTATCATAGCCGTTCCCATTTGACATCTTGGAATAATAGCAAGGAAGTGCACCTTCTGAGGGCCATATTCATAGACAAGATCATTTGTGATAGGCGATCAATGGACGCTGATAATTAAAGGAGGTTTGCTTTGTATTGTTCTTTGTTTAATTGACCTTCTTTGTTCATTATTTCATTAAGTTTTGGGTATCACTGGTATATTATATTGATTATTCATTTAGATCCAATTTTCCCTTAACAGTATCCAATTTGTAGATGTGATCATTCCATTTATAGTCATTGATGGATATTATGTTAAATGTCACCTACAGTTTTAGATGCAACTTATATTGACACATATTTTCCTGTGTATGCGTCCATTTTGTTTTGTGTAGATTGAGGGAATATATTTGAGATCCTTGGCTAATTTATAAAAAAATGAATTTAAAGTGTTAAATCCATCAATGGCTTGGTTATAACAAGTGCATCCCATATTGACATTTCAAGAGGAAACAAAAATTGGGGAAAAAGTATGGTGGATATTTAGCAACAATTGCATTCCATGAAATGACATCATGTGAAAGCATTTGACAAATGACGTACTACTTAATTTATGTCTTACAGAGATCTATATAAGGAACTCAATTGGCTAGCCTATCTATCTATTGCCCTCATGATGATCATGAAGTGGTTTGAAACAAATTTTAGGAAATAGTAACACTCTTATCTAGAAGCTTTATTGTATTTAACTAATATGGACCATGGAAGTTTGGTTTGATTATTACCCTACATAGAGGGGATCTTTTTTAAGGTGGGGCTTCTTTTGGAGCTCATATTAAAAACATCAAAACAAACTGTTGATTTAGAGTTCCTTGAAAGATGCAGATATCATAAGGTGTTTCTTTTGTGTGTTATCATCAATCTTCCCTTTGCAATTGCAGGGAATGACCACATCTTTAATAGAGGAAGTTCAACCCTCCTTAAGTTTTCTTGTTAACCAAATTGAGCTCATTCAAGTTGTTTGTTTTTCTGATCTTTTGAAATTTCCACCTTGCACTCACAGAAGATTGAGGGAGGATGGTTGGGTGCTTCTAGACACTTATTTTAATATGAAAGTCAAACATCACAGAACATGTGTGAAGGTATTTGGGAGAGAAATTTTGAGTAATCTATCTCCAAGAAGTAACATGGTTCTGCATGGGGTTCCTATTGGTCTTTTCATTTGCACAAAATACTACATATTGGCAAAGATCTCTTACATTTTAGATGATGACAACAATGTAGCAAACACAATGAGGTTTGCTTTCTTCTAATTATCCCTTGTCAGATATATTTGTCTCAAATCATAAGTTTCTTTAATTGAAGGGAACTACAAAGATTTTCATTGTTACCTCAAAAGTTGGATCTATTGAATCCTACAATGTAAGTTCTAATGTGATGGGTCTAAGATTGAATCCTCTTTGTTTTTGATTAAGGTAAACACTTTTGATTGGAGCTTGAACCGAGAAAACAAAGGGAGGGTCACATCCTCAATAATGAATTGAAAGAGACAACCAATGCCATCCAAGAAACGTCAAGGAGAGACAAGGAACACAAAGCAACATGACCAAACAAAACAATAAGAAATAACACCTCAAACATGGGGAGGAAAGAAAAATAAAGGCAGAACTGCCACAAAGGAATAAGACCACCCATTAAGGGTGGTTTGAAGCCGAAATGCTTCAGATATCTTTGTTTCAGTTTGGCATCCCAGGACTTAGGCGAATCAATCCCCTTACAGTTAGGATTCACAAGCTAAATAGAAGAGGTCAAAATGAGAGGATCCCAAATATCCTTTTCAAGGAAACCACCTTATGATTTTCCTTGTTGGAGGTCGAACACCGAGGACCAGATGGAGGGTCATAGGCCACTCCTGCTCTTGAAACTTTACTATTTTCTTGTGTAGGGGTAGCTCTATTAGTATATGAGTTGGTCTTGCCCCCAAGAGGACAAATTGGTACCCCACCATGCCCCTTTGAGGGGATGATGGCCTCATCCTAGGGGAGAAAAGGAACCTACTGTTCTTTATTATTCCTCCTTAAATCTCTGCACATAACAGAAGCATGGCCCAACTTGTGACAACTAAGACACAACACAAGGCACTCCTCATACATGATCTACCACACCTAATCACCAAGTTTTGATGATAAAGTAATGTAGAGGGGAGCTTCTTGTCAACAAAAATGTTGCCACAAAATCTATCATAGAGAAAACACTTCCTAGAACGAGTCACCTCATTGATCACAATGAGGTCACCCAAGAAGCAAGCTATTGCTTTCCATACCTCCTCATCCTAGTACTCTAGCGATAAATCAAGGAGTCTGACCCAAACTAGGACACAACTAATGCAGGTTTTATCCAAATCCAGACCTGGTTCCTAGCTCTTGAGAAATAGGCGAGATATGCCAAGGAACCACATACCACCCTTTAGAGTCTATAAATAGTATCCTAGGAGAGAATGAGAAGAGGAAAAAGCCTTCCAACAAAACAAAGACCACCAACAAGCCTCTGATCTTCCACTTTCGCTTAGCCCAGTCTCTGATGTTGTCAACATTGGGTCTAGCCCCAAGAACTTACCCACGAGGGCATTAGCCAGCTTGGAGGATGATTTGTCGATAACTGAGTCAGGAATGCAAATAGACACCCTTGATGTAGCCCAAAAATCAACCGAAAGAGAATCTTCATTAGTGTTAACCTTTCTATTTTCACCCAAATGAATGGCTTGGTCTTAGGCAGACCATTTCTATTCGAGGCCCCTGGTAAAGATTCCAGCACTGGCATTGTGGCAAAGCCCCGAACCTGCAAACCAAAAGGAGAACTTCCCATGACTTGCGGTGCGACTAGCAAAGATTGAACTTTTTGTGCATCTTCCAAGCTAGAAAAAGAAGAGCCTTCAACACCTTGTCCCAATACTGTAAGAAAATTAGGTAGATTGAAAAGAATTGCCTTAGAGCCTTGACCTTCCACTAGACTAGGGGAAGGCACAATAGAATCAAAAGCCTCCACGACAACCAAAGTAGCACTAGATGGAGAGGGTGAAACTATTTTGAGCCCAACATGGACTAAAGGGGAACCAACACCGAAGGCAAGAACACTAGAAGTCCCACCAACACCTAGATCACCTGAAACACGGTCGTTAAGCACTTTAGAACATGGATCTCCACTCTTAACACAAGTTAACAAAGCACCAACCACAAAATGTCTTGCATTGTCCCTCAACAAGAAGCCTCTACGATGCCCCGAACACAGAGAAGATCCAACCTTTGCAATAGCAAGGCTTGGCGATTTCAAGGAAACAAAAGAGTCCCTTTGAATGCTTGCAATCTATTGGGCCTTCAACTAGATGTCTAACAAACATTCGTCTTCCTCTTCATCCAAACTATTGCTCCAAATGTCCATTGTGTCATCATCATCCCCATCATCTTCAGTGTTCATGTCCTCCCCTCCTACTGTGTCTTGATCCTTCTTGCTTGCCCTAGGTTCAAAAATCATGTTCCTGTCCATTGCATTTAATTATTTTTTGCATCCCTTTGTTGTGTATCCCTTCTTTGTTGCTTTTAGGACAAGATTTCACTTTCAGATGTTGTACATCCTCTTCTCACTGAGAATATTATGGTCCAAACTTGCTCATGTCCCATAGCTATCCTAAGATGATGGTATAGAGGAAGATATATTTTTCTCGATATAAAGATTTTGAGGATCTAGAAATCACAAGACTCCTACACAACCGATGGAAAATGAATCACAAATTAATTTCAAAATTAATCTCAACTCCCAAGGTAGCAGGCAAGAGAGTTTACACATCTTGTTTGAGAAAGTTTTAGTTCTATTTTTTTTAGGAAGGATGACACCTCTCAAAGATTTGTGTCCATTTAATTTCATGTCATTCACATTCTTTTGTATCATTAGAAATTTATTATTTGACTAATAGGCCCACTAATTCTTTGGCCAACATGTTGGAGGTTTCTTCCAAGATGGGACACAAATAATCAAATTTGCCTCCTAACATTTGATAACTCGATGCTTGATTTATTGAGTTGTGTTTTAGAGGGTCCACTAGTCAGCCTATTGACGAGAGATTTTAGAGATTTGCAATATTCCATAAAAAAAATTTGGTAGAAGAATTTCTAGTTCACATTGAGAATGTAGTTAGGTCCCTTTCCAAATAATATAGTGGAGATTATGTGGGACTACATTGTAGGTCTAAGCCATGCCAAGCCTCTCACATGCAACATAAGCAAATATGAGTTGTGCACTCTCAAAGTGGACCATAGCAACAAAGGGTATTGCAATGATGAAGGAAGACAATGGAAACACCATCATTATTATGAAAAAATCATGCTATTTGGAAAAGATGGACCACCTAAAGTAAGAAATTCAAAAACAACTTGGTGAAGTTAATAAACTAGTAATGAAGATGATTTTAGCCTCTTTCTTACAAGACATTTAAAAAGAGAACAAAACTTGATCAAGGAGGTTCCCACTAGGATTTAGGGTGCTTCAAGAAGATACACAAGGATGGTGTTCCTTTAAGGTATATTGTGGACACAATGATCTCGATGACATATGTTAGCAGTCCTAAATCCTTCAAGAAGGTACACAAGGATGGTGTTCCTTTAAGGGATATTGTGGACACCATGAACTTGCTGACATATATTAGTAGTTGCTTAGGAAAATATCAAATATCTTGTTGAAAGGACTTCCTCCTCCATTAAAAGATTTGCTATATTTCATCAATTTATGAAAGATAAATAATTGAAAGAAGGGGAACTCTTGGTTGGCTTTGATGTGATTTTTTACACACTAAAATATCAATGAATGTTTTTGTATAAACTAAAATGTCAATAAGGTAGTTGATGCACTTAAAGGTATTGTTTGAAGTGAGACCATTGTTGGTATGCAGATTTGTCACCTAACTCTATTTTCTCACACCCATGAAGTGACAAATGTATCAACAGTTGAACCAGCTATTATGGTATTTAATAATAGGTTCTCTGCTTATTTTATAAGGTGGTAGCTACCTTCATAGATATTCAATTAATTTTGAATCTGTATTGCTTTTAACCAGAAAGCTAAAGGAAATACTTTTAACTCGAAAACTTTAAAAGGCAAACCACACTTTTACAATAATTGAAAATCTAAAGAAGTTTAAAGACTTCAAAATAATTACTATGTTGAACAATGAATCATCAATCCATTACCATGAAATGTCCATTTGAAGATAAACACCTTACAACAATGAAGCAAGATAAAATATAGAGTACTCCAACACATGAAAAGAAAACCACTGGCACTATATTCAACTTAAGAAGAATAACATCCAAACACCATAACACAAAGTCTATGCTTGCTTGAACTGCACCATATGATCTTTCTATATTGATGTAATTCAAAAAAAAAATTATGATAGAGTTTCTAACTTTAATGAGAAAAGCAAAGTTTGCCCAAAAAAGAGCGATCCATACTACGTTCCTCTATCAATATTTAGAGAGTCCACAATAAAACTATCTTGAAAAGACACAGTTTCTTGAGGACAACCGTTTTTAAAATAATAAAGTTATAAAATAAGTCTTTAAGCCAAATATCAAGAAATAACATGAAATAAAAACAACTAAGAGGCCACCCCTTCATCTTCTCTCGAGTCTTCTATACTTTCACCATCCCATTCCTTTGCCATGGATTCTCGTGCTTTCATCTTAATCTTGTACTCTCTTTACTTGGTAATCACAGAAGTAATGTTCTTGCTGCTTGGTGTTGTCGTTATCTGCAGTTTGGTTCTCAATTTATTCAACATCTTACTGGCTCCGACTAAAGTCTCATGACTGCTGTCATGCTTGGTCTTGAAAAAATTCAGATACACTTGCATCAGACCCAACTTTCCTAAAGATTGACTAGTGATGGTCTCAGGATCTACGATTTCCTTATTGAAAGTATCTTTAAACCTCTGAGTGATTTCAGACATATCCAATAGGTTCTCTCCAAATTCATCAGTGATGTCAACCTCTAATGTGTTACAATCATTTTTAATATCGATCATGGCATCAAGGTATAGGGGTAGTGTTTTGTTAATTTCCTCGATAAGATTGTCATACATGGATAACTTCCATTCGAGAGAGTCAGCCCAAGAAGGATCTACATCCTGTGGATCATTGATTATTTTCTCCTTGATGAGTGTAAGGGAATCCATAGCCACTAGCTCAGAAACTTCTTTGGAAAGCACATAAGTGCTACCTTGCTCTTTCCTTACCTGCTGAAGGTCACTAACCAATTCTTTCCTCTTATTGTACACTTGAGTAGAGGATTGTACCGCTCTGTTGAGGAAGAATATGGCTTCACAAGATAACTTCTCAATCCATTTAGTCATAGCCTTAGCAAAGTTTAAATTCTTCCTTATTTGCTACATTGTACTGGCATCAATACCTGTAATGTTTGAGCTAGAAGAATCGTGAGATGTAGGTGTTACAATTGACTAAATGAAATTGCTCAAAGAGAGGACCTGAGACTACAATTTTACATCTTCTTTTCTCTTCTTTTGCTCTTTTGATCAAAGCACTTACAGAGAAGTTGGCATGATAAGCTTCTCCCTCTAGGGTAGAAGGACCTAAGTCTATGTGACTTATCTTGTAATCTACTTCAGTTATCTCATCTTCATTTAGGTCTTTCACCAGGTCAGTAATTTCTAACATCTGATGATCAGAGGTAGTGTCATTTACCATTCTAGAAATTCTTTTGGCCTTTTTGGGCTTCGAGATAGTTTGCAGTAATTTGGTAAATGTATCCACCTCAAATGCTATTGTAGGCACAACTTTCTCTTCTTATCCACAACTTTCTTTAACCATCCTGGTGAATATGACACCATACTAGTATCTACATTGCTTGAAACAATTTTTACCTGATTATCAACCGAAACAGAAATGTAAACTTCCCTAGCAGCTAGAGAAGAAGGAATTTCCATGAATGGAGGAAAAGAAACATCATCAACAATTTGTTGGAAAATAGAATCAGAAACCGCAGGCACAGGCTTTTCTCGGGCATTTTTTGTTTTCAAAGCAGGCAAGGGGAAACCATCCAACTCACAGGCTAATTCCAACTTCAAAATTTCTTCTCATCTTTCTCCATCACCTCTAGGTTGTGAATTATAATTAAATTGCAATGTCTCTTGTCTCCCAGAAGAAATACGCACGCTAGAACTTTGTACAGACCTTTGCTCATTGGTCTTGGAATTTCTTTGCTTGTGAGGATAACCGACACATCCATGCCACTTCCCAATTAACCAATTTTTAGTTCTTTTTAATACCACAATGGAACGAATCATCAAGTCTACCACCTTCTCCGACCAATTAATACTAGGAAGGGGTTTAGAAACTAGGGTTTGATATTCATCATCAATTACTTTAGAATTTTCCTCAATCCCATCTGGAATGTGCAGAGGGAGACCGAATACTTGAATTTGAATCAGGGTGAGTGTCATACAATTTCTCTTTTGAACTTCCTAGTCGTCCACACAGTCTTCCCAAAAATCTTCCAGATTTGAATGATGTTCATAGGAGCTAGAGCCATGGAAGTTTTGATTCACATAGTTTTTAATGTCAAAGTTAGGCCTCATCGACAAAGAATGAAAATTAAATTCACCCAAAACATGCTTTGCACTTCTTGCAATCTCATTAGTTTTACAAGAGTAGGAAGATAGCTTCAACGGGAAATCATATCCTTTTTTCCTCATGTTTCGGTATTTAACCTTTACAGTAGACATTTGTTTGCAAATTTCTAGAAAAATAACAAAATCACTAGGGTACTTGGGCAATTTGGTTGAGGCATTTTCATAACCCTCCACTCTCAAACAGGTGAACCTGTCAAACTGAATGTAGAAACTCCCAAACTCAATGATCAAGGAAGCGACCTTAGGAGAAATTCTCAACTCAGGGTTACCACCTAGTTTTCTCACCACAAACATCAGAAATGCATCATTTATACGGTGGTAATCCTTCAGTCCAACATTCTTAGTGAGCTTGGAGTTAAAGACCCATGTGGCCTCAACCCGGCCCAAACAACCTCTTGGCTAGCTAAAATGTATATTAAATATGAACACATGAAAAGTGGTAGTCTCTTGAAACTTGACTAGTTGCTCATTCAAATGATAGCTAATGATTTTAGCCCAATTTATGAATTTATCCTTACTGCATATTAACATAATGAAATGACACATCCAACCCTCCAAAGAATTTGTGTTTTCACTTCCAACTACATGATGCAACAAAGTAATGATATCTGAAATTTCATCTTTAAAATGGGCTCTCCTTAGGTTCGGGGGTAATTGAGACTTACCTCTTTTTTTTGATTTTAACCAGTTCCGTGTGATGGAATTCTTGCACTAGTCTTCATTAGTTTGGAAATATTCCATCCCAATGGCAACATACATGTCTTCAAATTCTTACTTCTCCGGAATCCTTAATGCATGAGAAATAGACCCGGAGTCAATCCTTGCTACCACCGACCTGTCTTTCACTCTAATTTCCAGGGCTTCAGGAACGTATGACCTTGCACAAGTGACAACCAAGTCCATGCTCTGTACAGAGATGGGAAAACCTTCAGCATGCGCTAAACCACTCTACAATATCTTTTCTACAAAAGGTGATTTACCCTCCTACTGCAAATAGGACCAGAATTCTTCTAAATTGATATGGCCGAGTTTAGTATCACTTACACTAGACCAGCTACTTTCAATGCCAGAATTGTGAGGAGCTCCTTGGTATTTGAATTTCATCACCGCTACCGGATGCACAGAGAAAATGACTAAGTACTAAAAAAGCAATGGCATAGAATAGGAGTAATGGCAGCTGTATAACTTAGAGAAAAATCCACCACTAAGAACAAATATGTATGCCGGAGATATGCCACAATGTGTTTTAAATGCTGAGTTGACGTGGCATTAAATTCGCGCCTTAAGAAAATAACTTCAAGATTTGTTCGTCCTCCGAAAATCCTAAAAAGACATTTGTCGCATGTGCCGTACACATCATTAAATGATCATTATTTGCCTTGAAAACTGGTCCACAACTTCCTTGTCACAGAGTCGCTAGATTTTAGAACTTTAGAACCTCAAGTCAGGGGTTTCAAAGTTTTGAAAACCTCAGATTTGGTGACTACAATGACTAACAAACGTGAGTTGAAAAGACTTAACAAAGCGGCACATAGTCGGGAAGTCGATAGGTTCAATAACTTTAGAACCATGCGACAAGGTTAGGAATTTTAGAGAACTAGCGACTAGGTTAGGAAAATTAAAGTGCACGAGACTCTTAAGGATTTTCAAAGGCAACAAAGGTAAAAACAAAACCTTTAGACTTAGGCAAATAATTGATGGACCATGAGAATGGACAACAAAATATGTAAGACCCGGAAACGAATAAATGGGGTAACAATTGGATCTGAATGGGGACAAGGACCAAGGGGATGCAGAGAATCTAGAACACCATGGCATAAAGCCTTATCCATTGGGAAAACAGAGGGGAAAAACAACACAGAACAAATAGTAATAGAAAGAAACTATAATACATGGGAAAGACACAATATGTTACCAATTGAATATTTTCAAATCTTGCCCATTAAAGGTAAGAGGCAAAGGAGTACCATCCACATAAGCCAATAGGAAAGAATTATCACTGATGGCTTGTCTAATCAGAAAAGGTCCCTTCCACAGAGAATCAAATTTTTTGTGTGCACCTTTCGGTTCTCTCCTTCTGTCCCAAAGAAGTATAGAGTCTCCAACAACAAAGTTCCTTTGCTTTGCTCTTCTATCAAAGATCTTCTTAACTATCTGCTGATGCTTAGCAATCCTGTCCACAACAATCTCCCTCTTTTCTTCTAGTTTGTTCAAGTACATAATTCTCTTTTCCAGTGCAGATTGAAATTTTTCATTTTCTATAGTTTTTTGCAAATTCAATGGTGAGAGCTCTAAAGAAATAGGTATAGTACCATCAACCCCATATACCAACTAAAAATGTGACATACTTATGGCTCTTTTATATGTAATTCTATCTACCTATAGAGCATCGTACAACTTCTTATGCCATCCTCTTTGGCTTTTGTCCACCAATGTTTTGACAATATAAATTAGATTTTTGTTGTTGGACTCAGCTTGTCCATTGCCCCGGGGATAATAATCAGATGAATGTCCCAAGATAATACCATACTCATAACATAATAGATTGATTTCAGAGGATGAGAAAGAGATAGCATTATCAACAATTATCTTCTTTGGAATACTAAATCTTACTATTGTGTTTTCCTTCAAGAAGTTACACACAACCTCTGGGGTAGTCTACTTCACTGGAATAGCTTCTATCCACTTGGTAAAATAATCTGTAGTAGTCAGAATGTGTGTATGTCTAGCACTTGAATTGGGCTTAACAGGGCCAATGAAATCTAAACCCCATTGTTGGAATGGTTCATCGATCACCATAGGCTTCAAAGGTAATGCTGCGAGGTGAGGTCTACCAGCAAATTTTAAACATCTTGCACATTTAGATACCCACTCATAAGCATCCTTAAACATACCAGGCCAATAAAAGAACTAGTGTAGGATTTTAAAGGCTATCACAGAGGCTAAGAAATGTCCACCACAAGCTTCATCATGAAAAGCTTTTAACAATCTCTTTTGCTATTCATCAACACACCTAAGAAATGTTCCATCTACACCCTTTTTGTATAGGTTTCCTTTCCAAAGAGCGTACTTTCTTTCTTTGAGCTTTAAGTTTCTCTTCTCTTTGGCTGATAAGTGTGATGGACAATCCCCATAAGTTAAGAAATAAGAGATGTTTGAAAAGCATTCATCTGTAGTGCTGGTGAAAAGGACCAAAGGAAAATATTCTTCAACAATTTTATTTTCGGCAATCATTTTGCACAACCATTTTTCTCTAACCAAATTGGTAGGTTTAATTTCTACATCATATTCTTGTAACTTTGCTATCCAGGCTCCTTGTTTGTTACATCCAATTTCTTGTTGAGCGAGGATACTCTTGACAACAATTTTTGGGATGAAAATAATAGTATGGGAGTGCAAAATATAAATCCTAAAATTTTTTAAGGCCTTAACAACAACAAACACATGCTTTTCCAATGGGGAATACTTTAGTTCATATTTCTGAAGAGGAGTGCTCATGAAAGAAATGGGGGCCTCAATACCTTGTTCATTCTTCTGCATTAAAATAGCTAATAAGGTATGCTTTGATGCGTAGCAATATATGATGATGCCTTTTGTGAAATTGGGACTTATCAATGTGGGTGCATTAGTAATAGCAACTTTTATGTCTTCAAAAGCCTGTTTCCCTTCATTACTCCATTTAAACACAGGGTGGTTCTTCATCATGTCTGCAATTGGTTTGGTTAATTCAACAAATTTAGGTACAAACCTTCTCAAAAAGTTCACTTGGCCAAAGAAGGATCTAGTGCCATCTTTGTTTGTAGGTAATCCCAGTTGCATGATAGCTTTCACCCTTTCAGGATCAACTCTAATCCCATCCTTTGAAACAATGTGTCCCAAGAGCTTCCCCTCAGTTATTACAAAGATAGATTTTTTAGGGCTTAGACAAATCCCCTGTTCTCTGCAATGTTGTAGTACTACTTCCAAATCATGCAAATGATTAGCCCTTTTTTTGAGAAAACTATCAGATGATCTAAATAAACCACAATAATTTTGTTTTTCAAATCTCCAAACAATAGATCTATAGCTCTCTAAAAATTTGTGTGTTTATAAGACCAAAGGGCATCCTATTGTATGCAAAGATGCTAATGGGTGTAGTGAAAGTTGTCTTGTGCTGATCTTCTGGGGCTACCTCTACTTGATTATAACTTGAAAACCCATCTAGCATAGACATCATTTCAGAACCAATAACCGTCTGTAGTATATGGTCCATGCCAGGTAGTGGTAGTTATCCTTTAGTGAAGCCTAGTTCAAGTTCCTAAAGTCCACACAAATTCTTATCTCTCCACTCTTCTTTCTAACTAGAACTATGTTAGCTACCTAGGTGGAATGATGAATAGGATATATGATTTTTGCCTTCAGCATTTTTTTCTATTTCATTAAAAATGGCTTCCGCTACTTCAGGGTTATATGTTCGTTGTTTCTGCCTGTAAGGTGTAGAACCAGGTTTCAAGGGAATTTTGTGTTGCATTTAACTATTTCTAAATTTCTTCAAATCGGCATAGCACCATGCAAACACATCTCTATAACAAATCAACAAGGAGACCAACCTTTTCCTCTCTTAAGGAGAACAACATTTTCCTCTACAAACAATTTTTGGATCTTCTTTTGTACCGATATTAACACGATCAAAATCAACAGATGATTCAATGAAAACCTTATTTTTCTTTTTGAGATACTAGTCATGTGTATTAAACAAGTCTTTAAGAGAGACCAGGCCCTTAGGAATCTTGTTGCCTTTCAACTGGATAACCTCTGATCCCTTACCATCAGGCACATCAATATCACCTTCCAAAATGTCATTACTTTTATCATCACTACCTTCAAAGAAAATATTTGCAAAGGCTTCAGATTTTTTAAGGAAAGTAATGATTTGTTTGTCATCGTTAAACACTTGCCAGTGGTTTATATTATCAGGGACATTAGGATGATAGACCACTTCAATTCTGTAGGGCTTAACCTTGAAATCTGGATGAGGCAATAACAGAGATGTAGAAACTGCTAATGAATCAACTCTTGTATTAAATTCCCTAGGCATTGCTTCTATAGAAAAAGGCATCGAAGTCTTCAATGCAGTCCCATACCCTGTTTCTGTAATGTCTTAGTTATTATTCTTCATAGTGTATATTTTCCTAACTTGTTTTACAATCAGTTCTGCATCACCCATGGCTCTTAATTGTTTTATTCCTTTTTCTTTGGCCAAGGCTAGACCAAGCAATAAAGCCTCATATTCTGCAGTATTATTGGTATCTTCAAACTCTAGTTTATAAGAAAAAGGGAATTTGTAACCATCTAGTAAAATTAAAACAACTTTTGCACCAGAACCCGCACTAGAACAACTTCCATCAAATTCTATTGTCCAGAGTTCATCAACCAAATCAGGACTAACTAGACTTGAACATTCTTCTTTTGAAGAGGTGCACATGTAGGTACCTGGTCCAGTTTCCACAAACAAAATGTCTGCTCTTGGGTCTCCAGACTTCAACACAGTGAACTAAGCTTTAGGTTCTGGGTTAAGGCGGAGTTTCTTTCCAGCTAGGGGGATCAGAGCGTGAGACCAATCCATTTGTATTTCACCACCCAGGTCTCTACAAAAACTTCTACTTAGAAGCATTTAATAGCTGGTTGGGATATCAGCAACCAGAATGGTTAATTTCAATCTTTTCTTAGGGAAGGCAGCTAGGGTAACCTGGGCATCTTTGATTTACCCTAGAATAGGGACTGGTGAACCATCCATAGAAAAACACCTACCATGGGAAGGAGTATAAGACAATCCTAAATCTTTGGCTACCTGGGCAGACATTACATCGTTAGAAGCTCTAGAATCAATAACATAGTTGCTCCGTCTAAAACCAGCTATATACAAAGACACATAGAATGGTTCAGGTTTAGCAAAATGATTCTGTTGACTCAAAGCTTTGTCATGGGAATTAGAGCAAACTTGCTCCTCAACATGCATTTCATTTTCACTAGACACCTGAGCGTTACTCTGAGATGAGGAAGGTTCTTGTTTGATGTATCTCACTAACCTGTCTAATTAAGATGGATTTAACCTAAGGTATTCAACTTGGGAGATTTGAATCTTGGTATTTTTGCAAGACTCAATTATATCAAATGAACTAGTAACAATTGCATAAGAAGGAGCAGATGGTACGTCAATAGATGCATTCTTGGACACAATATTCTCGTACTTTTTGAAACTAGAAGTGGCTTGTCTTGACAGAATGTACTTGTTGTCACATGAAATTACACCCTGCTTGGAGAGATTCCTAGCATTCCAATGACATAATGGGAATGATCTCGAAGTGTGGGACCTTGCTTAAAGAGATCAGACCTCTGGAGAAGGCCAGCTTCCTTGACTGGTTATCACCTAAAACTACTGAATCCTCAGAGGAAAAGGGGAGAAGGAAAAGATTTTAAAAATGAAAGGTGAAACTAGAAAAAATAAAAGTAAGGGTGATGCACTAGACTGATTAAAGAAACCTTCAAAGAATTGAGAAAATGCACAACACAACCAGATATAGCAAGTAGATATACACAGATTAGATGATTCTAGCAGAGGTAAGAAGCAATATGATTGAGAGGGACAAAGATGTTCACAGACAGTCACATGCAGCTTTACACTAAACTAAAACTCAGTAAAAGAGGTAAGATAACTTGCATATATTCAATAGGAAGGCATAGTTATAGTATTAGAAAGCTCTGTTTGGAAACAAAAAAACTTGAAAGCTAAAATATCTCCAACCCTATTTACATCTCATTATATGCATATATAGCATTCCAATCTGACCTAAGTTGGTTAAAAAATTTGCTCCATGAGCTGTATCAAAAAATATCTGCCTGAAGGGACATCCACTTGCAGAAGTTATGGTGTGGAAATATTTGGAACAAGGGCAGGTGGGAGATATTCTGAGTTTTTAATGCAAGCAGCTGGATCATCGACTCTCACCCCTGAAATGGTGGAAGATAATTGGGCATTGAATGCGAGCAACTTCCGTGTCTATCTTCAACCATGAATATATGAAGTATCTGAAACAAGGCGGTGGAGAGATAATTTTGGTCATTGAATGCGAGTAGCTTCCTCTACCTGCAACAATGAATGCAACAAATATTTGCATCTTGCTAAAAAATGATTGCTGAAACATCCTGTAGCCAAAACATGCAAATCCAAATCCAAAATTTGAAAGTGAGAAAATCCTGCTCAAAAACCCACCAAATGAAAGAGGAGGCAAAAACAAACATTTTTGCCTTCTACAACATGTAGAAATTCGCCAGGATGGAGGAGATACAGGTGATCAAAGTTTCGGTCAACTGTCTGTATATATCGCTTTGCATCTGTGCTTGTATATTGCTATATTACACCATTGTATATACAATGGCCACTGCATTCTTAGGTTCACCTTATGCATTCATACAATCTCCCCCTTTTTTGCCTTTTGCATATTTAAATCACTTTGTATATGCCAACATGCAAGCACGGGCTTTGTCTTTTGAAACGACCTTTGTATCACTCCTGACACGTGGCACCACCTGGTTTGTCTTTGAAATGAAGTTTGGGGCCCATCACTGAAAAGCTGCATCTTCCTATCGGCGGTCAGAATGATCTAAAATAGAGCCGTCGATGTGCAATGTCTCGCCGAAATTCCCTTGCATATCTGACTCTTTGTATATCGGATTGCATATGCAAACATACAATCGCAAATATACATACAATGCGTGGACCTGAAAAGATCATCCGTCGTCTTTGATTCTTCAGTCGAATCCACCTTGTATCTTTCTCCTTTGTATGTCTCTTTTGAATGTCGCAATATCAACACAAAATATACAAGCCACGGACCCAACGCTTGAATTTGCCAAATTTTATTTCTGGGTCGGGTCCGGTTTGTATCTCCTCTATATCTTTGCCTTGTATATCGCATATACAATATGAAATATACAAGCAAAACATGCAAGCCGAGCCCTTATACATTGTAAACACTTTACTTCGACATATGCATGTAACCTCAGTATATCGCATATACATGATCCTTTGTATGTTTGAACACACAACAACAAATATACAAAGGAAAACATGCATACAAACCTTGCGTACAAACATGCATTTGAACTTGTACCTTTTCTTTTGTATGTGCGCTCGGTGGGCCCTAGTCTTTGGATCCGTTCCTTTATATATTGGCACATACAATGCCAATATACAAGCCGCAGACTCCAAATGATTATCCGCCATGCCTAATTCCGCAGTCGGGTGCGGCTTGTATGTATCCCTTTGTATATCGGCTTGTATATCGCATATACAATGCAAATATACAAGCCAAACATGCATACATACAATCGGACCTTTGCATTTATCAAACATAATATATGCTCCTTTCGGTTCCGATCTTTGTATCTCGGGAATGCTTATTCGCTTTGTATATGTGATTGTATGTACAAAGATATACTCGCATATACATACATTTGGTGGCCCCCACCTTTTGTATCTTGCCTCTGACCCGATGCACATTTGTCTTTGTATATTTACTTTGTATGTGAGACTTGTATATCGCACATACAATCGCCTTTGCATATGAGCGGACCCCACCCCTTTGTCTCTTCTGCTTGTATCATGCATTGGCTCATTGGAGAGAGCTTAAACTTGGCTGCCAATGGTCAAGGTTTCGCGATGAGAACTTGAGTGTGACCCTTGCACATTGCACTTGTATGTTTCTTTGTATATTTTCCTTGTATCTACGAACATACAACGACCAATGTATATCGCCGATGTTCATTTTCCTTGCATCCTTTCTTTGCATCTTCGGTCTTGTATGTCGGCCTTGTATATGTGAACATACAACCCGATATACACTCACCCTTTGCACATTGACCCTTGCATTTATGCCAATATACATTCTCCTTTGCATCTCGTCCTTGTATGTTTCTTCCTTGTATCTTTGTCAACATACAAAGGCAAATGTACATGCAAACATACATTCAAAAATGCATATACATATGCTAAGTATAAAATTGAGATTTATCTGTGATGGAAAGCACTTGAAGGCAAAAGATTTCTAGGGTTTTCTGCAAAGATTCTCAGGGTGGGATTTTTGGGATTTTTTGTAAGGCACAACATGAGTATTTGAAAGATTCAAGCCTTTTGGGGTGATTTCCTAAAGGATTCTCAAGGAAAATACAAGGTGGACTATTTAACTCTGGGCAGAGGAAAATAGGTCAACATTTTTGGTGACTTCTATGGGATGTTTTTCTGCTAAACAATTAGACCAGTGGCCTTAAGCATCCATTGGGCATGGAGTCATTCAGAGACTAAAGATATATCTTGACAAACAATCCTGACCTTAGCAACTTAGCATATTAGCAGTGAAGAACATTTGGAAGATCAAACCAAGACAAAAAAGCTGAAGGCAACCCCTCCAACTGTGCTAGACAACACTTAGGGAAAACAAAAAAGGGATATGAACTATTGTGCAGCAACACTTATTGAAAGTAAGAAATCTAATCTACTAATTTACAAGGCACTCATACATCAAAACACCTCTTTAGGTGTATCCCATTAACTGGGATAGGCAGATTTTCTCCATCCATATTTGATAACTGAGATACATTGTGCTCCTTGCATTTAGTAATGATAAATGGGCCACTCCACATGCTGTCAAACTTGGAGTGCTTTCCTGGTCTGCTTTTTAACTCATCCCATTTGAGTACCATATCACCCACTCTAAAATTTCTGGGGGTGGCCTTCTTATCAAAATTTCTTTTTGTTTGAAGCTGATGATACTCCATAGCTTTATCTTTGATTTCTTCAAGCTCCATAAGTTGAGCATATCTGATAGCCATGGGGTCTTCTGCTTCAAACATCTCTAGCTGATTCATGATATCAAGTGCTGGCAGCTCCACAGACACAGGCAACCTTGCCTCTTTTCCATACACTAGCATATATGGGGAGTTTCCAATAGACCTTTTGGGAGTTATTCTATCTTCCCATAGAGCAAATTTCAGATTGGTGTGCTAGGTCTTCTGGGTGTCCTCCATTGATCTTTTAATAATCCTTATGAGATTCTTATTTGTAGATTCAGCCAAACCATTACCCTATGGGTAATAATTTGATGAAGTATTCAAATAGATCCCATTCTTCATAGCCCAGTCAGTTATCTTCAATCCAACAAAGGCTAAAGCATTGTCAGAGATGATTGACTTAAATACTCCAAATCTGGATATCATGATAAAAATTTAAAACAATAGTCTCATTAGATTCCTTCAGAGCCACTACCTCAGTCCACCTTGTGAAATAGTCTGTTGCTGTGAGTATCCACTTGTGGCCTGCACTTGATGGTGGGTTAATGGGACCTACAAAATCAATGCCCCATCTCATGAAGGGTTGTTCTACTTGAATTGGCTGCAGAGGTAAAGCTGGCAACCTTTCTTTGCCTGCAAAACTGACACATTTTACACATTTTCTAGCCCATGCATGGGCATCCTTGAATAAGATGGGCCAGTAATATCCAGCTCTCATTATTTTCCAAGCAGTAGTCCTTGGGGCAAAATGACCCCCTGTTGTTCCATCATGAAATTCATGTAGCACCTTGTCAGTCTGATCTTTATCAATGCATCTTAACAACACACCATGAAAGTCCTTTCTAAAAATGATACCATCTATTAAAACATATGGAATAGACTGCAGTCTAAAATATCTTCTTTTGGTTCTATCTAAACTTGCTGGACATTCACCAGTTTGCAAAAATTGAGTCATGTTATTAACCCAACTTGTGCCCACTGCTGCTGTATCATTCTGATGCTTCTCTTCAATGGTCAGAAGCACCTCTTCTTCTTTTTCTATTTCGTTCTCAGAACTGGTAGCAAGTTGTTCACTGAGTTCTCTTCCTCTGATGAGCTTGGTTGTCTTGATATCTACATCATACTCCATGACTTTGGTAATCCAACCAGCCCTTTTCTCATTGACATCTTTACCTAATAGGAACTCTTTCACACTAGGGTGAGCAATCATCAAATGTACCTTATTGTTAGAAATAAGATGTCTAAACTTCTTGAGACTCCTTACCACTGATAGAACATGTTTTTCAACAAAGCTGTACCTCTTTTCATACTCCTCCAATCCTTGACTAAAGAAAGCAATTGGCTGCTCAAAGCCTTCACTTTGCTGCTGTACCAGAATTGCAGAAATTGTATCCAAGCTGCCATAAGCATACAAAATAAAATCTTTGGAGAAATCAGGATTTACCAGAGTTTGTGTAGCTGATAACGATTCTTTTATGGACTCAAAGCTGAGTTTGGCCTCCTTTGTCCAACTAAAAACTATATTTTTCTTCAACATAGAGGTCAAAGGCTTCAATAGATTTGCAATGTTGGGTATAAATCTTCGCAGAAAATTAATTCTGCTAATAAAACTTTGTAATCCTTTCTTGTGACTGGGTAAAGGTAGCTCCAAAATAGCTCTTACCCTTTATGCATCAATGGTAATCCCCTCTTTCAACACAACGTGCCATAATAGCTTGCCTTCATGCACATCGAAGATGCATTTCTTGGGATTGAGAGATATCCCAAACTCTTGGCATCTCTCAAATACATGCCTTAAGTGGAATAAATGCTCAGATGTATCCTTGGAGAAAACCATTATGTCTTCAAGGTATACCAGCACCAATTTATACAACAAACCCTTAAAAGCCATATCCATAGCTCTCTGAAAAGTAGAGCTAGCATTTGACAGACCAAAAGGCATCCTTTTGTAGGCCATGGTGCCCCATTTAGTAGTAAAAGTAGTTTTAAACTGATCCTCCTCCTTGACTAACACCTAGTTATAACCGGAATATCCGTCAAGCAAGGAGAACCTTTCTGAACCAGCCACTACTTGCAGAATTTGCTCCATTGAGGGCAGCGGGTAGTGTTCTTTTAGGGAGACTCTATTAAGGTCTCTAAAGTCAATGCACAACCTGATCTCTCCATTCTTCTTCCTCACAGGAACAAGGTTGGAGACCCAAGAAGTATGCTTGATCAGAAAAATAATTTTTCCCTCAATCAACTTGGTTAGTTCCTTAATCATCAGGGGCTCTAGCTTTGGATTTAAAGGCCTTTGTTTCTGCCTCACAGGTTTTGTACCTGGCTCTAACTCTATGGTATGTTGGGCAATATGAGGGTCAAACCCCTTTAGGTCTGAATAATCTCAAGCAAACACATTTTCAAACTCTTGACAAAGAGCAATAAAAGCTCTCCTATCCTTAGGCGAACAAATTTTTACCAATTTTGAGAAGCTTACCCTTGAAAATTTCCAGCTCCTCGTAATGTTTCTCTTTGACTTGCATGCTGGTTTTATTCCTTTTTAGCTGATCATCAGTACTAAAAATAGATTCCAAGGTTACCAATCCTTTGGGCAGCTTGTTTGTCCTTAACTGAACAATTTGATCATTGCCATATTGCTGTTTGAGTTTATCCTGATTCATCATAGAAAAATCATCTTCTTCTAACAGGAAATGCAAGATCTGCTTATCACTCTCAAAAACCTGCCAATGAATATTATTGTCAGAGATAGAGGGCCTATCAACTATTTTCACGTGAGGCTGCATCTTTTCTCTTTGAATATCACTGGGGATGTCAAATTGAGCCCCAATTGCAACTAACCTATCTGCATGATAGTTCTGACTTCTTGGAATAGAGATCAGATCAAAAGCATCAAAATCTTCAATCATATCCCATACCCTATGTTTGTAGCATTTCAAAACATCATTTTTTGTAACATGCAACCCTCTCACCTGATTTACAATGAGTTCACTGTCACAATAGACCTGCAAACAACCAATTTTCCTCTTTCTTGCCCACTGCAAACCTTGAATCAACCCTTCATATTCGGTAGTGTTATTTGTACATGAAAAGACAAAACGGAAAGAAGAATAATATCTTTCACCTTGTGGAGACACAAGCATTGCACCACCACCAGATCCATTCCTGTTCCTAGAGCCATCAAAGTACATTTTCCATACTTCTTCTTATTGCTCTATCTGCTGTTCTGCATCCTTTACAAGGCTTGGAATTGCTGTTTCAGGCTCATGCAGTATGTAAACCCCCATACCTGTTTCTTGGATGTGTCCCTCAGGATCATCTACAACGTTTTCTGAGGCCCACTCCTTTAACAACACCTCTGGTATACTTTCAGCTTGTAGCTCTTGAGTAGCTACAAGCTCAGGATAATCATAGATAATGCAATTTGCATTAACAACACTTGGTGTGTAAGGCTCTATGTGATGTTTGGCAAGTAATTCAGATTTTAGGGTCACTTTGGTGCCATATCTAGTCCTGAAAAATATGTGGGACCAATCCAAGGATAAATATCCTCCTATTTTGGCTGTGAACTCTCTTGATAAACACATGGCAAAATAGGGAGGCAAATCTATGATGAACACCTCTTGGGAAATGGAAACATTTGGGCAAGTGTGTAGAGTGAGACCTAGATCTTTTATCACACCTACAGTATTAAAAGTTGTGCCATCTAGTTGGAGTACACCCTTCTCAAGGGGCTGGTATTTCAATCCTAGTTGGTCTATAATATGTTTTGGCATCACAGAACTACTTGCACCACTATCCACCATACAGTTATGTACTAACTTGTCTCTAATTATTAATGACACATAAAATGGGAGTGGTTTAACACTTTTGTTTGGCTGTTTGCTATTGTCTTGGGGTAAATTGGTAAGTACAGCCCTAGTTGGGTCAATAGTTGTGTCATTGGACACTTTTAAATCAGATAAGGTGGATTGCAACATGTCCTTTTAACCTGGGATTGCTAAGGAATCCCACATAGATGTTGTCACATTCATCTTCTTCATATTTTCAATGATATTGAAAGGTGGAGTGACATTTACCTTTTGTTGTGACTTTGTAGCAACAATGTCAGCCTACAAATGAGGCATTTCCCTTGCTGTTACTGAAGCATTTCTTTGCAAAATATGTGGAATATGGGACGTAGAAGTATCAGCAGGTCCTTTCCCTTTGTTTGCTGCTTGATCTACCTCATAACCCCTCTTTTTAACTCTTGTATTTGCTACAACTGGGGTACCATCTCTATTTACACCACATAATTCACTTTCCTCCCAATTTATGAAGGCAGAATCATTCTGAGGTTGCTCCTACTATTGTGCAGCCCCATCATTTGGTGTGTTTGGCTATGAAGCTGCAACATTTTGCACCATTAGAGCTTGATTTATCACTCTATTTGAACATGCTGCCTAACTGTGTAGCTGATTGCATGGAAAACACCATTCATACTTAGCTGCAAGGTTATTCTAAACAGGGACAAGGTCCTTAACAACATTAATGGGGACCAAATTGTAAGGCTGAAAAGGCCTCTAGTTCACATTATACCTGGTACCCTGGTAATTGCTTTGATAAGGTGGCCTATTAGCTTGATAAGGCTAATTTTGCCCTTGATAAGGTTGATTTTGCCCTTGAGGTTGTGGTTGATAAGGCTGCCTATTCTGGGACTGCTGCTTTTTGATGTTTACCAGCTCATTTCCAAAAGTTTGCAGGATGTTCTCTATTTTTTGTTGGCTATTTTGATCTCTTTTAACTCTTGAGATGAGCTAGGAATAGCAGGTTCATAATTCACAGTATTTGGCAATGCTGCTACAACAGGTAAAGGGGCAAAATATGGGATTGACAAAGGCATTGAATACTAAATCTTAGGAATGATGGGCACTGGTGGTCTAGGTGCTATTTTTCCAGCCTGAATCAGGTTGTTCTCTGCTCTAATAGCTATTTCATATGCATCAGGTAGGATTGTACCTCCCAATGATTGAATCATTACTGAAATATCACTATTTAGGGCTTTCAAAAAATATAGAAAAACATATTCAATTAGAGGCCTTACCATGGTGGGAATTCTGTCCCATGTCTTTTGGAATCTGAAGTTAAAATCCATCATTTGCTCCTGGGGAGCTCTCTTTATTGTAGTCATCTGTTCAACCAATGATAGGTTATCTGATTTATCTTAAAATTGCTTATTTAATTTATCACCCAAATCATCCCAGGTTCCAATGGTTTGCACTGGTAAACTCCTGAACCATTGTAATGCCTTCTCTTTAAAAGAGGCAGCCAACAGCCTGATAGCTACATTTTCTTGGGTTACATGATGAACACCGCATAGCGAAGCTAAATCTCTAATGTGTTCAATTGGGGTACTTTGATTCCCCCCTGTAAAATAGGGCAGACTCTTCAAAGCTGTCATGGGTATAACGTCATGTACTGTCAAATTCAATGGGCTACCCCCATCAAAAGCCACAAATGGCTGATTTCTTGCCATTGAAATGACTAGAGGTAGGTTTGCTTGAGTTGGTGCAGAAACTACAGGTGCAACTGGCTTGAAATTTGGTGGAGTTGATTGTATTCTTTTAGAAACTGGAGTCCTTACCACAACTCTACTCTGTCTTCTAGGTGGAGACATCTGCAAGTAATCAAATGAACTTGAACTCCGAGTTTGAATCTTTCTCATAAAATGTAACAGAAGAACTGATCTGCTTGTTCTTCCTCAGTATGAGTCACTAGATATGCAGGTTTTAACCTCTTATAGGTCTAAAAATCACTGGCTGCACATCAAAACCAGTAATAAAAATTGTAAAGTGTCCCACCGGGCGTGCCAGAAACTATTGTCACATGAAATTGCACCCTGCTTGGAGAGATTCCAAGCATTCCAATGACATAATGAGAATGATCTCAAAGTGTGGGACCTTTCTTAAAGAGATCAGACCTCTGGAGAAGGCTGGCTTCCCTGACTGGTTATCACCTAAAACTACTGAATCCTCAGAGGAAAAGGGAAGAAGGAAAAACTTTTAAAAATGAAAGGTGAAACTAGAAAAATTAAAAGTAAGGGTGATGCACCAGACTGATTAAAGAAACCTTCAAAGAATTGTGAAAATGCACAACACAACCAGATATAACAAGTAGATATACACAGATTAGATGATTCTAGCAGAGGTAAGAAGCAATATGATTAAGAGGGACAAAGATGTTCACAGACAGTCACATGTAGATTTACACTAAACTAAAACTTAGTAAAAGAGGTAAGATAACTTGCATATATTCAATAGGAAGGCATAGTTACAGTATTAGAAAGCTCTGTTTGAAAATAGAAAAGCCTGAAAGCTAAAAAATCTCCAATCCTATTTACATCTCATTATATGCATATATAGCATTCCAATCTGACCTAAGTCGATTAAAAAATTTGCTCCATGAGCTGTATCAGAAAATATCTACCTGAAGGGATGTCCACCTGCAGAAGTTATGGTGTGGAAATATCTGGAACAAGGGCAGGTGGGAGAAATTATGAGTTTTTAATGCAAGCAGCTAGATCATCGACCCTCACCCCTGAAACGGTGGAAGATATTTGGGCATTGAATGCGAGCAACTTCCGTGTCTATCTTCAATCATGAATATATGAAGTATTTGAAACAAGGCGGTGGAGAAATATTTTTGGTCATTGAATGCAAGCAGCTTCCTCTACCTGCAACAATGAATGCAACAAATATCTGTATCTTGCTAAAAAATGATTGCTGAAACGTCTCGTAGCCAAAACATGCAAATCCAGATCCAAAATTTGAAAGTGAGAAAATCTTGCTCAAAAACCCGCCAAATGAAAGAGGCAAAACAAGCATTTTTGCCTTTTGTAGCATGTAGAAATTCACCAGGATGGAGGAGATACAGGTGGTCAAAGTTTCGGTCAACTATCTATATATATCACTTTGCATATTTGCTTGTACATTGCTATATTACGCCATTGTATATACAATGGCCACTGCATTCTTAGGTTCACCTTATGTATTCATACAATCTCCCCCTTTTTTGCCTTTTGCATATTCAAATCACTTTGTATATGCCAACATGCAAGTGCGGGCTTTGACTTTTGAAACGGCCTTTGTATCGCTCCTGACACGTGGCACCACCTGGTTCGTTGTTGAAATGAAGTTTGGAGCCCATCGCTAAAAAACTGCATCTTCCTATCGGTGGTCGGAATGATCTAAAATAGAGCCGCCGATGTGCAATGTCTCACCAAAATTCCCTTGCATATCTGACTCTTTGTATATCAGATTGCATATGCAAACATACAATCGCAAATATACATACAATGCGCGGACTTGAAAAGATCATCCGCCGTCTTTGATTCTTCAGTCGGATCCGCCTTGTATCTTTCTCCTTTGTATGTCTCCTTTGAATGTCGCAATATGCAACGCAAAATATACAAACCATGGACCCAACGCTTGAATTTGCCAAATTTTATTTCTGGGTCCGGTCCCGTTTGTATCTCCTCTATATCTTTGCCTTGTATATCACATATACAATGCGAAATATACAAGCAAAACATGCAAGCCGAGCCCTTATACATTGCAAACACTTTACTTCAGCATATTCATGTAACCTTTGTATATCGCATATACATGACCCTTTGTATGTTTGAACACATAACGCCAAATATACAAAGGAAAACATGCATACAAACCTTAGTACAAACATGCATTTGAACTTGTACCTTTTCGTTTGTATGTGCGCTCGGTGGGCCCCAGGCTTTGTATCTGTTTCTTTGTATATCGGCACATACAATGCCAATATACAAGCCGTAGACTCCTAATGATTATCTGCCATGCCTAATTCCGCAGTTGGGTGCGGCTTGTATGTATCCCTTTGTATATCGGCTTGTATATCGCGTATACAATGCAAATATACAAGCAAAACATGCATACATACAATCGGACCTTTGCATTTATCAAAAATAATGTATGCTCCTTTCGGTTCCGGGCTTTGTATCTCAGGAATGCATATTCGCTTTGTATATGCGATTGTATGTATAAAGATATAATCGCATATACATACATTTGGTGGCCCCCACCTTTTGTATCTTGCCTCTGACCCGATGCACATTTGTCTTTGTATATTTACTTTGTATGTGAGACTTGTATATCACACATACAATCGCCTTTGCATATGAGCGGACCCCACCCCTTTGTCTCTTTTGCTTGTATCATGCATCAGCTCATCGGAGAGAGTTTAAACTTGGCTGTCGATGATCAAGGTTTCACCGATGAGAACTTGAGTGTGACCCTTGCACATTGCAGTTGTATATTTCTTTGTATGTTTTCCTTGTATATGCAAACATACAACGACCAATGTATATCACCGATGTTTATTTTCCTTGCATCCTTTCTTTGCATCTTCGGTCTTGTATGTCGGCCTTGTATATGCGAACATACAACTCGATATACACTCACCTTTTGCACATTGACCCTTGCATATATGCCAATATACATTCTCCTTTGCATCTTGCCCTTGTATGTTTCTTCCTTGTATCTTTGTCAACATACAAAGGCAAATGTACATGCAAACATACATTCAAAAATGCAGATACATATATAAAATTGAGATTTATCTGCGATGGAGAGCACTTGTAGACAAAAGATTTCTAGGTTTTTCTGGGTTTTCTGTAAAGATTCTCAAGGTGGGATTTTTGGAATTTTTTTGCAAGGCACAACATGAGTATTTGAAAGATTCAAGCCTTTTGGGGTGATTTCCTAAAGGATTTTCAAGGAAAATACAAGGTAGACTATTTAACTCTGGGCAGAGGAAAATAGGTCAATAGTACTTTGGAGTAATAGATGAACCATTAGCTTGTCCTTTAGACTCTGGGCCTTTTGAGCCTTCTGTCCCTTAGTGAAGACTGCACAATTGAGATCAATTTCTATATACATGTCTTCTCCTATCTCAGTATTTGACTCATATTCAAAGACATTTACAGTAGCATCATGAGATGGACTAGGTTCTCCACATATGTTGTCTTGACGTGTTCGTTGGTAGAAAGCATTTGCATGAATTGGACCATTTCTGGACAGGTGGACCCATCATGGTCTGAAGTCAGATGAAAATTACACATCATGTGGTTACTCTTACTAGTGGAGTGCCCATTCTCAATGGCTAATCTCTGAGTGGGACTAGTCAATGTCAATGCTTTGTTGTAACCACTAGGAGGACCATAATTTCTTCTTGACATGTCTTGGTACTATGGCTGAGAAGGGCCTTTGGGCATTTGTCTCTTCAGAGTAATGATATCATTAGCTAATCTCTGTATAATAGGATTAGTGGAATTTAATACTGAGGATTTACCAGTTTGGAGTTCTTATTTCCACTTCCCAGCAATAATCAAATCATCTTCTATGGATATAGCCCTTTCTTGAGCTGCATCTAAATCGACTGCACCTTCTCTTTTGATCATAAAGCTCACATCTGGTGGAAGAGTATTGATAAAAAAACACCTCAATAAGTCATCTCCAGGCCTCATGTTCTCAGGAATTCTATTGTATAACTTATTGAATTTAGCAACAAAATTTCTCATTGGTTCATGAATCTCTTTCTTCATAGTAGCCAATTGAGTGACGAGGACTTGTTCATTCTCTACAGACTTGAATCTACTCTTGAACTTGGTCTTTAGGGTAGCCCAGTTATTAATAGAACCATTTGGGAGATGGTAGAACCAGTCAGCAAAAGAGTCAGTCAAGGATTCTACAAATAGTCTTACATAAACGTCTTCATGTTGCACAACAAGAATGGAGGAGGCAGCAAAGAAAGCTTGCATATGCTCATCTGGAGTAACTTTTCCATCTCCCCTAAACTTAGGTATGATTTTTGTTGACCTGTTGGGTAAGTCATGTAGCTGAGCTCCTAGATTATGTGGACCTATTGTAGCTCCCCATGGGATGGGTGGAGGTTCGGCCATGATAAGAGGATTATTAATAGGAAAGTTTACTTGCAAAGGGAGAACAAGCCCGTGTAGGAGAAGAGCTTGACAAGATGCGGCAGGAGTACTGGTAGTGCTTTGACTAGGAGGGGGGATGGAGGTCTACTGACAGAGTTAACCTTTCGGTTAAGTGGGAAAGAAGAGAAATTTACAGCTTTTAATAATTCAAAATCTTCGTCCCAAATCCCTTTCTATCTCCCCTAGTGTATCTTTTAGAAGCCAGATTTGAACAATAAAAGCTTAAATTACAGAGTCGCTAACTTCACTTACCGATTGATTTGTGAAAGATTTTGCTGATTGTTCAACTGGTTTCTTTAATCAGCTGCTTGATTTCTGTGTTTGTTGTTAGGAAGTTCTTGGACAGGAAAGACTCTTTCTCTTTGTGGCACCGGTACTATAGCCTCAACAAAGATGATTTCTTAGGCGTCACCAAAATGCCCGACGTTATCTCTTATAATTTCACCAAGTTGTTGTTCTTCTTCTAAAACTTCATTAACTTGGTTATATTGCAAATTGGTTCTTCTGTGTTCCCATGCAAGTAATCTTAAGCCAGTAACAATGTCTTCCTGATCACCTACAAGCCAATCTATGTTAGGTTAAAGGATTGGAGCGTTACATCTCTAAAGAACCAATAAATCAACTCATAACACATATTTGACAGAATCCCCATTAGAGTCACCAAAAATTTGTTGGTATGTAGATTTGTCACCTAACTCTATTTTCTCACACCCATGAAGTGACAAATGTATCAACAATTGAACTAGTTATTATGGTATTTAATAATAGGTTCTCTGCTTATTTTATAAGGTGGCAGCTACCTTCATAGATATTTAATGAATTTTAAATCTGCATTGCTTTTAACCAGAAAGCTAAAGGAAATGCTTTTAACCCGAAAGCTTTAAAAGGCAAACCACACTTTTACAATAACTGAAAATCTAAAGAAATTCAAGGACTTCAAAATAATTACTATGCTGAATAATGAATCATAAATCCATTAACATGAAATATCCATTCGAAGATAAACACCTTACAACAATGAAGCAAGATAAAATATAGAGTACTCCAACACATAAAAAGAAAACCACTGGCACTATATTCAACTTAAGAAGAATAACATCCAAACACCATAACACAAAGTCTATGCTTGCCTGAACTGCACCATATGATCTTTCTATATTGAAGTAATTCAAAAACAAAATTATGATAGAGTTTCTAACTTTAATGAGAAAAGGAAAGTTTGCCCAAAAAGAGAGATCCATACTACGTTCCTCTATCAATATTTATAGAGTCCACAATAAAACTGTCTTGAAAAGAAACGGTTTCTTGAGGACAACCATTTTTAAAATAATAAAGTTATAAAATAAGTCTTTGAGCCAAATATCAAGAAATAACATGAAATAAAAACAACTAAGAGGCCACCCCTTCATCTTCTCTCGAGTCTTCTATACTTTCACCATCTCGTTCCTTTTCCATGGCTTCTCATTCTTTCATCTTAATCTTGTACTCTCTGTACTTGGTAATCACAAAAGTAATGTTCTTCCTGCCTAGTGTTGTCATTATCTGCAGTCTGGTTCTCAATTTATTCAACATCTTACTGGCTCCGACTAAAGTCTCATGACTGCTGTTAGCCTTGGTCTTGCAAGAATTCAGATACACCTGCATTAGACCCAACTTTCCTAAAGATTCACCAGTGATGGTCTTAGGATTTGCGAATTCCTTATTGAAAGTATCTTTAAACCTCTGAGTGATTTTAGACATATCCAATAGGTTCTCTCCAAATTCATCAGTGATGTCAACCTCTAATGTGTTATAGTCATTTTTAATATCGATCATGGCATCAAGGTACAGGCGTAGTGTTTTGTTAATTTCCTCAATAAGATTGTCATACATGGATAACTTCCATTCGAGAGAGTCAGCCCAAGAAGGATCTACATCCTGTGGATCATTGATTATTTTCTCCTTGATGAGTGTAAGGGAATCCATAGCCACTAGCTCAAAAACTTCTTTGGAAAGCACATAAGTGCTACCTTGCTCTTTCCTTACATGCTGAAGCTCATTAACCAATTCTTTCCTCTTATTGTACACTTGAGTATAGGATTGTACCTCTCTGCTAAGGAAGAATATGGCTTCACAAGATAACTTCTCAATCCATTCAGTCACAATCTTAGCAAAGTTTAAATTCTTCTTTATTTGTTGCATTGTACTGGCATCAATACCTGTAATGTTTGAGCTGGAAGCATCATGAGATGTAGGTGTCACAATTGACTAAATGAAATTACTCAAAGAGAGGACCTGAGACTACAATTTTACATTTTCTTTTCTCTTCTTTTTCTCTTTTGATCAAAGAACTTACAAAGAAGTTGGCTTGATAAGCTTCTCCCTCCAGGGTAGAAGGACCCAAGTCTATGCGACTTATTTTGTAATCTGCTTCAGTTATCTCATCCTCATTTAGGTCTTTCACCGGGTCAGCAATCTCTAACATCTGATGACCGGAGGCAATGTCATTTACCATTCTAGACATTCTTTTGGTCTTTTTGGGCTTTGAGGTAGTTTGCAGCAATTTGGCAACTGTATCCACCTCAACTGCTGTTGTAGGCACAACCTTTCTCTTCTTATCCACAACTTTCTTTAACCATCCTGGTGAAGTTGACACCATACTAGTATCTACATTGCTTTAAACAATTTTAACCTGATTATCAACTGAAACATAAATGGAAACTTCCTTCGTAGTTGGAGAAGAAGGAATTTCCATGAATGGAGGAAAAGAGCCATCATTAACAATTTGTTGGAAAATAGAATTAGAAACCGCAGGCACAGGCTTTGCTTGGGAATTTTTTGTTTTCAAAGCAGGCAAGGGGAAACCATCCAACTCATAGGCCAATTTCAACTTCAAAATTTCGTCTGGTCTTTCTCCATCACCTCCATATTGTGAATTAGAATTAGATTGCAATGTCTCTTGTCTCCCAGAAGAAATATGTACGCTAGAACTTTGTACGGACCTTTGCTCATTGGTCTTGGAATTTCTTTGCTTGTGAGGAGAGCCGGCACATCCATGCCACTTCCTAATTAACCAATTTTCAGTTCTTTTTAATGCCACAACGAAATGAATCATCAAGTCTACCACCTCCTTCTCTGACCAATTAATACTGGGAAGGGGTTTAGAAACTAGGGTTTAATATTCATCATCAATTACTTTAGAATTTTCCTCAATTCCATTTAGAATGTGCAGATGGAGACCAAAAACTTGAATTCGACTTAGGGTGAGTCTCATACAATTTCTCTTTTGAACTTCCCGGTCATCCACACAATCTTCCCAAAAATCTTCCAGATTTGAATGATGTTCATAGGAGCTAGATCCATGGAAGTTTTGCTTCATATAGTTTTTACTGTCAAAGTTAGGCCTCATCGACAAAGAAAGAAAATTAAATTCACCCAAAACATGCTCCGTACTTCTTGCAATCTCATTAGTTTTACGAGAGTAAGAAGATAGCTTCAACGAGAAATCATATCCTTTTTTCCTCATGTTTCGGTATTTAACATTTACAGTAGATATTTGTTTGCAAATGTCCAAAAAAATAACAAAATCACTAGGCAATAAAAGCACGAAGCTGTGTCACACTTTCAACCAACTTATCAGCACAAGTGAATTTAAGTATTTCCTTGTAAGATTTATTCTAGCTAAGTTAGATATGTCCACAACTTTTCCAACTAAAATTGTTGGGTAAATGCATATGTAGCACCACTATGAGGCCAATTTACCAAATTTTTTTTTTTTGAAAAACTTGATATTTCAACAACTTCTACTCATGTAAATAACATTTTTAAAAAAATATAAAAATACTCTTTTGTAGATCTATAAGTTTAGTTTTCAAATATATATATGTTTTAATAGTTTAATTATTATTTATATTTTCCTTTCTATTTTTACTAAAAGTAGGTTATCAGCACAAAACATTAGATCAATTACCATGTCAAGGAAAAATAGTAAAATTTATTAAAAGAAATTGAAAAATATATGATGCACTAGATAAAAGAATATATATCAAGATGGTATACTTTTTTTTTTTCTATTTTAGATAAATAGTTAATATGAACGTTGACGTCGAATGGAAACAACTATGTTTTAATACATGCACATTTTATTTATTTATTTAAAAATATATATTTATCAAAATTGGAAAAAAATATATCCATGCACTAAAGTTTCAAGTTATAAATACACAAAAAAATTGAAGAAAAAAAATAAAATTTAATATATAAAGATTGACGTCTCATGTAACTTCATTTTTCAGCATTTTATCAGTAACTAAATTATAGTGTCAATTTATTAAAAACTATATTCAAATAATTTTTTAATTTTTCAAAAAATACAAACATAAAATATACTAAAAAATAAATATTTTATTAGTATACATCATTTGAAAATTCAAAACATATATGTTACTTTTTAGCGATTCAAGTTAAAAAGTTGGATCAACATTGGTAGTTTCCTTTATAAAAGTGTGACACAACTTTGTGCTTCTACTTTAAAGGGTACCTGAGCAATTTGGTCGGGACATTTTCATAATCCCCCACTCTCAAATAGGTGAAGCTGTCAAAATGAATGTAGAAACTCCCAAACTCCATGATCAAGGAAGCGACCTTAAGAACAATTCTCAACTCAGGCTTACCACCTAATTTTCTCACCACAAACATCAGAAATACATCATTTATACAACGGTAATCCTTCATTCCAGCATTCTTAGTGAGCTAAGGAAAATAAGTGTACATAGGTGTGCTTGGAGTTAAAGACCCATGTGGCCTCAACCCGGCCCAAACAACCTCTTGGATGGCTAAAATGCATATCAAATATGAACACATATGAAAAGTGGTAGTCTCTTGAAAGTTGACCAGTTGCTCATTCAAATGATAGCTAATGATTTCAGCCCAATTTATGAATTTATCCTCACTACATATTAATAGAATGAAATGACACATCCAACCCTCAAAAGAATCTGTGTTTTCACTTCCAACTACACGATGCAACAAAGTAATGATAATTGAGACTTACCTCTTTTTTCGGATTTTAACCAATTCTGTGTGATGGAATTCTTGTACTAGTCTTCATTAGTTTGAAAAAATTCCATCCCAATGGTAACAGACATGCCTTCAAAGTCTTTCTTCTCCAGAATCCTTAATGCACGAGAAATAGACCCAGAGTCAATCCTTGCTACCACCGACATGTCTTTCACTCTAATTTCTAGGGCTTCAGGAATGTATTGCCTTGCACAAGCCACAACCAAGTCCACGCTCTGTACAGAGATGGGAAAACCTCCAACATGCGCTAAACCACTTTGCAATATCTTTTCTGCAAAAGGTGATTTACCCTCCTACTGCAAATGGGACCAGAATTCTTCCAAATCGATATGGCTGAGTTTAGTATCACTTACACTAGACCAGCCACTTTCAATACCAGAATTGTGAGGAGCTCCTTGGTATTTGAATTTCATCACCACTACTAGATGCACAGAGAAAACGACTAAGTACTGAAAAAGCAATGACACAGAATAGGAGTAATGGCAGCTGCATAACTTAGAGAAAAATCCACCACTGAGAACAAATATGTACGTCGGAGATATGCCACAATGTGTTTTAAATGTTGAGTTCACGTGGCATTAAATTTGCACCTTGAGAAAATAACTTCAAGATTTGTTCATCCTCCAAAAATCCTGAAAAGACATTCGCTGCATGTGCCATACACATCATTAAATGATCACTTATTTACCTTGAAAACCGGTCCACAACTTCCTTGTCATGGAGTCGGGTTAGGAATTTTAGAGAACTAGCGACTAGGTTAGGAAAATTTAAGTCACACAACTCTTAAGGATTTTCAAAGGCAACAAAGGCAAAAAAAAAAAACCCTTAGGACTAAGGCAAATAATTGATGGACCACGAGAATGGACAACAAAATATGCAAGACCTGGAAACAAATAAAGGGGGTAACATCCATGAGATTAGTTCAATTATGTTTTAGGTTACATTTTAAAGTATTAGAGCAATTTTTACGATCAATGGATAGTGTAACAATGGGGTTCCAATTCTCATTAGATATGGCTAATTTCATGGATCAATATAATGAATGTACTGTAAACACCTATCCCTTATAACCTTATTGGTGAAAGAGATATGTTGATAGTACAAATATAAGTTGGCAACATTGTAGGTGTGAACATTTGAACAAATTTTTGTTGGTATATTTTATTAAATCATTAACATATATAACCATTTGATAGTTCTATGGATTGGTAGTTCTATCAGTTTCTTCTCTAGAACTGACTTTATCTCTGTTATATATATATTTGATCCTTCCATAATGCTAATTGATCATTGCATTTTCAGTTCCATTATGGTATCAGAGCACTAACAATCGTTGTGCCTATGTTTGGAGGAGAGCGTAAGTTGCTTTGAAGAAGAGCATAAGTAAAAGCTGTTTGAAGGTTGCATCCAATTTTCATATCTAGGCATGTAGAAGATAAAAGGAGGCATTACTTTAATGTTTGCTATGCCTGATCCTCTTAAAGTCATCACAAAGGAAGTTTGCTATGCCTAATACATTTGTACACATCTGTAGATGTGTCACAAAGGTTTGGAAAGGGAATTCATGCTGGAGCTACTCCTTTCTTGATTTCATCTCAGTGCATTGCCATCATATATTAGGCGTTTAATAATAAGAAAAGGTATAATTTGCAAATCATGATACATATATTACTGTGTGTGAGGAAGTAAAAGGAATTTGAAAATTGTAGCAGTTGTGTGTTGATTCATTGATCAACATTTCAAACTTATTGGGCATAGAGCTGTGTAAAAGGCATGATATTATATGAATGGCCCAAACAAATCTCAAATAAGATAATTCTTTATACTGCTACATGTAGGCATATCCAAAAGAGGCACTGGAATTACTGTAGAAGGAATTTATTACTTTTGAAGCCAACCTAGAATGATGATAAGAATAGTAGAAGTCAAATTTGCCTGATAAAAGAAGCATTAGAGAATCATTTGCAGAAGCAAAGGTGCAATTCTTGCTTTTTCTCCCTATTTTTTTTGGAAGCATAAAACATTAGAATAAGTAAAGAATTTAAAATAGTAATACAAAATAATAAATTCTTTTTCTTTTCTAATAGTTGAGTCTTTAAAATATCAAAAAGTGCAAAATTAATATAGTTAAATCCATTAAAAACTATATTTACACCGATAGGTGTTTCACTCACGGAGCGAGTTGAGGTCTATACAGACGTCAGAATGGGATCAACGGTTTGTATCTTCTTGTAGGTATAGGGACGACCATTCGAATGATCTCTGAAATATACACAATTCTCGCTAGCTATCCTTTCGTCTGTCCAAAGCTTAGAATATTTGCTTACATCTCTTTGCGATTACCTTGCAACATTTCTTCGTGCCAGATTAACCGCCTCAGGTAGCTTTTTTTTTCTTGCAATGTTCCATTTCTTTCTTATTGCCTTGTTGTTCGGCCCTGGTAGTGCTGCTTCAGCAACTGTTTGTTTTTTCATAAAACGATCTTTATATTTTTATTCTTCAACTTTGTATCAGAATACCATCATGCTATAGCTTTTATGATTCTCATTTGTTGATAGCATTTGAAGTTCTATGAGTAATTACCTCCTTGTTCATTGAAGTTCAAAAAAATCTTCTTTTAATGAGGCTCTGTTATGGATGGTCTGAACGGTTCCGAGGGAAGTGTTTGCAAGAGCTTGAATTGAAAATATTGTGCCATTTCTAATGTGGTTGCATTCGTTTCCTTATCCTGTGTAGTTTTTATAATGCTTTGTCATTACTTTCAATGGCTGCACATTTTTTTCGAATGTTGCACCCGGGTCTCAAAAGCTTGCACACTAGTTTGAAAGTGTTCTATAGAGTTACGCCTTAGTTTGATGCTAGCTACATGGAATTTTTTATGTCTTGCGTTGATTTTGTTATCCAAATGAAATACGCAACAAATCTCTTCCCTGAATTTCTAAGTAGGTTCATCCTACACAGTTGCATTACTCACATTGTTCTTACTCTTCTTTCCTCCTTTATATTACAGAGTTTCATGTCGCTATCTCAATCACATGAGATCTATGAATATGTTAACATATTCTTTTATTATAACATGAATATCTGTTTTAGCTATACAATCTTCAACACCTTGTTTTAACTCGAGATTTGATTTATTTCCAAATCAATTGTTGCGCAAGGTATGCTAATTGGGTGAAAAAACTTTTATATGTTGTGTTGAATTTTTTTAATGGCTTGATATTCTAGGTGGTTGTGCAGTAATATTTGGCTACATATATTCAATTCTCTATTTGTGCCATGGTCCTTCATGCCCGCGCCATATTTGATTATAGCTAAATTGAATTTATGGAGGCGTTGCATAGTTATGACCTGTTGCGCCATACCAATGGTTTTTTAGTTTGTGCAATGATCTATTATGGCCATACCACACCTTTTATATACTGCTCAATTTTTAATGCTATACTAGCATATTACTACTGCCCTGGATATTCCCTTTCATTTTTGGCACCATACTTCGTATTGCCATGTATTGGCATTTCCTTTTAGCTTGCTACCCCACACATATTATACAACACTTAGCCTTCACATTCTTGGTGCCATCTCATACTGCTTGTTCATTGAAGTTCGAAAAAATATTCTGAGTAATTAATTTTTTTGTAACTTTGTGCTTATTCACTGAAGTTCGATAAATCTTCTTTCAATGAGGCTCTGTTATGTTCTGTAAATTGTCTAATGATATATGGAACAATTTTGCATCACGTCTCTTTCATCCTTCATTTTTCCTGCATCTTCTAACTTCTCTTGTCGTTTCAGCTTTTAGATGAGCAGAGTTGAAGCTTGATAATTTCAACGTCTCTTTCATCCTTCATTTTTCCTGCATCTTCTAACTTCTCTTGTCGTTTCAGCTTTTAGATGACCAGGGTTGAAGCTTGATAATTTCATCTTTAGCTCTTGGATTTATCTAGCAATAAAACCTCGTGTATTTTTTCAGTTTTGCTTTTAAAGCTTTCTTTTGCATTTGTTATCTCTTGAAATCTTTAATTAGTGGACTGGTGTAAAACTAAAATTAGTTTCTCATTTGTGTTCTTTTTTAACCAAGGCTCCACTCCCGCTTTTACCACTACCCCAATACTCTTCTTTTTATCTTCTTATCTCCAATTGCTTCTTTACATGCCTTCATTTTCTCTCCCACCCACTTTAACGACCAACTTCCTTCCATATTTCACTAACCATCTCTTTCATGTATTCAATAACTTTCTTAAGATTCCTTTTCATTTTTTCTTTTTTAAAATTTAATTTAACTTAATAAAAACTTATCGTGCTGGGATTTGAACTTCTCAATTTCTGTGTTTCTTTGTACGTGCTCTTTCTTGAGTCATTTGGAATGGTTGTTCTTGATGCTTTCATATTAGTTTATTCTTCAAGGAAAACCAATTGTCTAGATTGGATAAAACTTGGATGGAAATTTTCTAGTAAGCTATTGGGGAAAATAGATCGCAATAACTATTGTTAATGGAAACAAAATACTAAAATGGACAAGTCAGTGCCTTAGTATTGATTTAACTTGCATTAGCATTTCACATAATTCTCTAAAACTATAATTTTACCACCATGGCATGTGCAATAAAATGAAGAGTATTTTTTTTCTTTTTTTCCCCAATGGAAAAAATTCTCTGTTTAAATTAAAAAACTTGAGTTCAAAGAAAAAAAAGCATTTGCATATGTCAAGTCTCTTCTATTCCTATTTTCTTTTGACTTGAGGAAACTAAGTTAAATGTTTCTGCCGTACGCAGATTGGAGTATTGTTTTGAACTTTTAAGGCAATTTAGATTTAATCTTTTACTTGTGATGGTTAATGTTTCTGTGTTTCCTTCATTATGTTCAAGCCATTTGGGACTCATGGGTCATTTTTATGAGTTTCAAGTGTGAGGCTAAATAAAATTAGTAACCCAACACTGCATAACTAAGACTCAAATTTTTTCACCCGCAACTATTTATCATCTTTTATAAATGCAAAGTTACCAAGAATCTCGCCTTAGTAACTTTGTCATTTCCCCATCAAATTAGGATATTTGTAGTTTCTTGATCAATGCTCTTTTCCATTTTCACATCTCCATATTTATTGTAAAAGTTTCACATGAAGATATGTTGACAAATTTATACCATGTATTTTGTATACTGAAAAATAAATATACCAGGAATTTATATTTCACCTGCACACTATTTATGCCGAAAAATAGGTCCATGTTCACCTATTGGAAGTAATAACCACAAAAATGTGTTAATGAGTCTTCTAAATTTTCTTGCTCTTTTTGAAAATTTCTGTCTAGATATAAGCTTGGGAAATCGCTACTCCTCAACATCCTTTTGAGGTTGTGGAAATCTCAAGTAGCAGTTCAAATGGGAGTGACATGGGATCAATTCATGTTGGGTCAACAATTAATGTAACATGTGTTGTGAATGTGCCTTTGGGGCTCCATGAGTTTTCTTATACATTGTACTAGTCTTGCTTTAGGATTGTTGACCGTGCTAGGAATGTGACTCTTCCTGGACATTTGTTGGAGGGTGAGATGCAAACATTCCAGGGTACTTTGGCCGACTTTAGAATTGTGTATGAAAAACTTGATCATTTGTTCTTTTGGTTTAAAGAGCTCTATTATGATCAGTTGTATGGAGGGAGTGTGTTGGCTGAGATATTGCGTGCACTTGCAGAATATATGGCTAGCATGTAGTGTTAATTACCTCATCTTACAAATGTTTTCCAACCTTTTGTTGTCTATATCTTGTTTTCCTTGTAAATGGGCCATGCATAGATGGTCTTCTACGGCTCTATTGCTTTTTGATACGTGAATCATTTGTAAGAAAAATGTTTATATGTTTTGGCTACTATGTATAAATGGTCTTGTAAATAAAACTCTCATGTGTTGTGTATGTTCCACAATGGTAATAGTAATATGTAAATCCACAACAAGGATCAAAGGATTTGGCATATTTGGGACATTACCTACGTTGACATGGATGCTCAAATATTTTTTGTTATATGTAACTCCACAACTACATTGTTGCTACATGTTCTCCCTTTAAAGTCTAGTTTCAATAACTTAAAATACATTGATAACACCAATAACTAAGTTATATTATTTTCTACATTAGATTGAGTGGTGTATGGTAGATGGGTAATATTCATTACATCACCTAAAACTTGAGAATTTTCTTGGGCTTCCCCAAGGAAGTGTCATTGACCAAAATTATGTCTTGCTTGATTGTAACATATCTAAAGCACAATCCTTTAATCTACATTCAGTTCAGGCATGTACTTTATTGTTTTTGCATCATTCATTCACATTGAATAATTACATGCTTTTCATGATTTAGACAAGCAAGATTATCTAGAGCATGTCTTATGACATTAATGGAATGAAATTGCTAGCGACTTTTAAAGATGAATTGCCTTTTTTCTTCTTAAAATTAGATTAAACCTACAATTCTAAGAACAATAGAAATGTGATGTTCAAATCCAATCAAGTCATTCCCATGGGTACTTGTAAAGAAAATAAAATGATTTAAAAAAATTTAAATCCAGTTTAATTAATTAAATAATGCATTTTATTAAGTTATAATTAATTTGAATAATAGAGTTGGGACTGATTATGAAAAATTATACAAAATTAAATGTTTAATTAATATGGAAATTAGTTAAACTACATGTATGCATACTTAGTTTTATTTTTATGCAAAAACATCTATCCCAATGTTAAGAAGCCATTCACTAAGGTTTTGAAATTTTACATCTGCCAATCACAAGAATCTAGTGTTTGTTGTCATTGTCTCAGAGAAAAAATGGAAAATTACAATGAAATTTAAACAATTTTTTTTTGTGGCAATAGAAGCCATTGAACGTAGTGTGTAGCATTAGGGGAGAAGTACATTGTTAATTAATCAATCTAATAATGTGAGATTGATATTTCATGTAGAAAATCTTCCCCCTTCCTCCTAAGAGAGAGAGATGCACTATCTTGTATTTGGGCATATCACTTGTAGTCGAAGCTCAAGGAGTTATGTAGATGTGCTTAAAGCCACACCTACAATATTGTAGTTATTGTGACACCCTAATGATCAAATATCCAAAATCAATTGATGTTCTTTCGAGTGTCAGACCTTGGGATTTATGGATTACGAAAGTCAACAACATTTTGAGCGGGAGTTGGTGTTGACTACCACGAGTAAACAAGACAACTAACAAAATTCTTGACAAACAAATGGCAACAAGGAGCAAAGGATTTGACATATTTGGCACATTACCTACGTTGACATGGATGCTCAAATATTTGTTGTAATATGTAACTCCACAACAACTACATTGTTGCTACATGTTCTTCCTTTAAAGTCTAGTTTCAATCAATTAAAATACATTGATATAAAATGTGTAAACAACAATACCTAAGTTATATTATTTTATACATTGGATTGAGTGGGGTATGGTAGATGGGTAAGATTCATTACATCACCTAAAACTTGAGAATTTTCTTGGGCTTCCCCAAGGAAGTGTCATGGACCAAAATTATGTCTTGCTTAATTGTAGCATATCTAAAGCACAATCCTTTAATCTAATCGTGTTTATTCTATTAGTTATCTCCCTTGAAAATTGCACCCTTATGTAAATTTTGTTGTACATACTTTCCCACCAATCGTTTGTTCTTCCAAATTTTTGTTGTGCATGGGAAAATTGACTTTCAATTATTATTCTTCTCCTTCTAAAATAACAACACTTCTTCAAAATATCTATCAGCGTGCCCATTGCATATTTTGTGCGATTGCTAGTATTATTCAATTGCATTTAAGAATTTTTTATTTCTTTTGGAGCAATATTGTACATTTTTTGCAATCTATTATAAGTTTTGTAAATCTAGTCAAAACCAAATATTGGGTAGATATAAGGGTTCCATATGGAGAGATTAGGATCTTCAAAACTATAAACAATGGCTTCCAATGCTCCTAAAATCATACTTCCCGAGTCTCAACTTTTGAGAGGAGACAACTATGCAGCCTAGAAAATAAAAGTCCAACTTGAGTTTGAAGACCTTTGGGATATAGTTTTTGGATGTACCACGAGACTTGCACAAGTTGGTGCTAATCATACCAGATTTGATAAGGCCAATCAAAAGGCCAAAATTATAATTTTGCTTGGAGTGTCTGATGAGGTTCAACCTCACATTCACATAACCACCAATGGCAAAGACACTTGGGATCATCTCAAAATTGTTTACGAGGCCAAAACCCATAATCAAATTCTTCATTTGCAATGTCAGTTACATTGTTTTCAAATGTAAAGTGGTGAAAAAGTAGAGACATTTTTCAAAAGAGTTGCAAAGATTAGGACATTGCTACAAGCATTAGGGGAAGAAGTGACATTGTACCTATAGTCCTGAGAGCACTACCTCCTTCATTTCACGTGTTTGTCACATGACTCAATGTGGCTAGTAGAACACCATCGTTTGGAGAGTTGGTAAATTTGCTTCAACAAGAAGCAATCAATGGTGAGACTTCTGACTCCTAAGATAATCAACTCCTCACATCAAAGAAGAAGAGAAAACAACCTAAATTTTAGAGTGGTCCATCATGTTCATCCAAACCAAACAAAGAAAACTCTTCTATAAAGAAAAAATAATTGTCTCATTTGTGGAAGAAAGGGACACAATCTCAAGGATTGTTGGTACAATTCCTATGAGATAATAGTGAATCTAGTCAATGAAAGCCACAAAAACCTTCTCAGGGGGACAAGAAGAAGAATCCCCATTGGCAGAAAAAGCCTGATAAGCAACATGGTAATGTTGCATCTACGGGAGATTTGGATGAAGAAAATTTCTTGTATGCCTTTGAAATTCAGGCCTCCACTTCAAGCAGTTCTGTCTGGTATGTTGATTCTAGTGCATCCAGACATATGACATGTGAACAAGAGTGGTTTTGATCTCACTCCATCAACTTCATATGGACAAGTTTCCCTAGGTGATGATACCTCTTATGATGTTCAAGGAATTGGAAATATTTCCTTACCACTCAAAACTCAGAAATGCAGACTTAACGAGGTTCTCTATGTTCTAGGGCTCACAAAGAACCTTCTATCAATAAGTCAATTACTAGAGCACAACTTAAAAGTTGAATTTGATCAACATAATGGTGAGAAACTTTGTCTCATCCGAGACAAAACTCACAATGGTGAAGTTGTTGTTCGTGTTTTAGGGGTCAGAAAAATGTTTCAACTTGTTGATGTCACACATGAAGACAAGGCCCTTGCAGTAAAAACTAATGCACCCACTACTCTTTGGCATCAGAGATTTGGCCATCTTAGTTTTGGCTATACCTTGAGTAAGAGAGATATGGTGTGAGGACTTCCCCCAAGTAGAAAACATAAATTCTTTGCTCCCATTGTCTTTCTAGAAAGCAACATCAGGCTCCTTTTCTTGTTGCAAAAACTAGAGCCTCTAGTGCTTAGAGCTGGTCCACACTGATCTATGTAAACCTATGCCATCAAGTCATAATAGTGCTTGGTATTTTCTATTCTTTGTGGATGACTATTCTAGAAAAATATGGGCCTGTTGTTTGTCTCACAAAGATCAAGCTTTTGAAAAATTCAAAGAATTTTGAGCCCTTGTAGAAAGGTCATTAGGTCAATCTCTCAGACACCTTCACTCAGATTGAGGGAGGGAATTCACTAGTAAGGATTTTTCACATTACCTACAAGAACATGAGATCAAAAGATAGTTGACCACTGCTCACATGCCTCAAAAAAATTTCCAAACTTCCCACCAAAAATGCCAAAGCTACAAAGTCAAGGGACAACAGAAAAATAAGTGAGAGGAGTCCTCCTCTCCACATCCACACAAAACACACATAGAAGGACCCTGAAAACCTCGCTTCCGAATATTATCCCATGTCAAGCACCTATTCCAAGCCAAAGTCCAAATAAAGCAGTTACACTTCGTCCAAGAAAGCTTATTCCACACTTTCTTCCACCAGTGAACCTCCACCCCATCCAGTTGGTGAGATAACAACACCTGATATCCAAAAGGAATAGTATGGACACCCTTAGGATTAGGAGACCAAGAAAGAACATCCCCTTCCTGGAGGGAGCTACAATGTCTACGAGAAAGGATACTATGAAGCTCAACACACTCCTCCTCCATACCAACAACATGCCACTCATCAGGATTCTTCCATCTCGCCACCACCAACTACCCATGAGAAGACAAGGACTTGAAGTCACTCACCCTTGACCAACCTGCCTCACAAAACCTCTGGTACAGAGTCACCAAATTAGGAAACTGAGAAACAATGGGAGGAAAACCATCCCAAGAATCAGACCAAAAATGAGCTTTTGTCCCTCTTTTACAAATCCAAAATAAGCCATCCTTGACCAGAACAACCCCTTTCTTGAGCGTACTCCAAATCACCAAGGCTTTCCCCACAAGGAGATAATGAGGAATATCAATTTGAGGGATCCCCAGGAAGTATTTCTGTGTTAATATCCTGGCCCAGATCCCATCCTTCTCCACACACCACTGCCAATACAATTTAGTAGCCAGTGCCATCCCTGACAACAATGACTGCCTTAACCCAAGGCCGCCAAATTGCTTCGGGCTACAAACAATGTCCCATCTAACAAGGCTCCATTTAGAGGACAATAAGCTACCGGTCCATAAAAACTATCTTGCTAAGGAATCCAATTACCTAACAAAACCCAAAGGGGCCACCTGAATCATACATCTATAAATGGGGAGGGCCTGCACCACAGACTTGAGCAACTCAACACGACCCGCAAAGGACAACCAATGATGGGTCCAATGATTAACTTTCACATGAAATTTATCTAGAATATTCTGCCAAGAATCCTTGTGTAGTCTTCCAACAGAGATGGGAATACCAAGATAGGTCAAAGGGAGAACCCCAGTCTAAAATCTCAAGATATGAGCAATTCTCCTCTGAATGGAACCCGGAGTATTGAAGAAAAAGATGGAAGACTTATCTTCATTAATCAATTGGCCTGAAGCAACAAGATAAACATCCAACGCCTTGCGCAAATTCAAAGCTTCCCTAATTGTAGCCATACCCATCAAAGCAATGTCATCAACAAACTGCAAGTGAGTCTGAGGAGGTAAACCACCTCCCCACCCCCACCCCTAAATGAAACCTAACTCCACATACCTTCTTAGCAAAAGTCCTAGACCTTCAACAAGAAGAAGAAACAAGTAAGGAGAGAGGGGGTCACCCTGCCGCAAACCCTGAGAAGCACCAAAAAGCTCAGAGTGCTCACCATTTATCAACACAAAGAAGGAGACCGAAGTAACACAACTCAACCCAATAAATCCACTCATCCCCAAAACCAAAAGCACCAAGAACCTTCCAAAGGAAGGACCATCTAATCTTGTCATAAGCCTTAGCCATATCAAGCTTGATGAACATTGCCTTATCTTTGGAACCGGCCATAGACTGAATGGTTTCAGTTGCGATAACAACCCCATCTAGAATCTGCCGTCCCGCCACAAAACCACTCTGTTCCTCATAGATCAACACTTTAAGCCACTTTTTCAACCTATCAGCAATCAATTTAGAGATAATTTTATAAATCACATTACAAAGAGGGATAGGATGAAATTGACTTAACCTATCCGCTCCATCACACTTTGGGATGAGAGCAAGGAAAGTAGAATTCAAAGCCTGTAACATCTATCTATTCTTACGAAATATCAAGTTACGAGCTATCAAGTTACGAAATATCAATCAAAATATCACTCATAAGATGCTCATTCATCTCCCTAGATACCAAAGAAGGGATACAAGAAAGGACCTGAGCTTCCTCATCAGAACCCCCCTGCGAGTCCTCCCTAAATAATGAAGCAAAATATTGTAATGCTTCATGTGTGATTTCATGAAAAGAAGAAAGAGTTTCACCCCTGTCATTCACCAGAGAAGAAATAGAATTGCCATGTCTCCTAGCTTTCACCGAGTTGAAGAAAAAAGTAGTATTTTTATCCCCTTCTTGAAGCCACTCAATCTGAGCCTTTTGTTTCAAAAAAACTTCCTCTTGTAGCTCATACTCTTCTAGTGCTTTCAAAGCCCTAGTCTCCTCCCGCAGTAGGTCCTCAGTCACTCCATCCTCCCTGATCAACCTTGTAATACCATCCAACTCAGCCTGGGCAGCAATTTTTTTTATGGAAAATGTTTCCAAAACATTGCCGATTCCAATGTTTAAGTTGATACTTGACAAATTGAAGTAACTTAGCAAAAGTATACATTGATGTACCATAAGCAGGTCTACCATACTTCCACCATTCGGAAACATAGTTATGGAGAGAGGAGTCACGCAACCACATAAGTTAGAACTTGAAAGAAGGAGACTGAGGCACACGAGCTGAATAATTAGCCAGCTTGATAGGCCAATGATCTGAGCCCCTCCAATCCAAAATTTCAGAGCTAGAAGACCAAAATCCACCAACCTAGTAGCAAGAAACCAGAAAGCGGTCAAGTCATTCCGCAATGTAGTTATTCCCAATCCTCCAATTGTTCCAAGTAAATTGGCCATTAATGGGCTTGATATCAACAAGATTTAAAGCTGAGATCTTATCCTGAAGTAGCAATGCAGAAGGCTCAAGCCTCACAATACCACCTCGCTTCTCAGCCAACTCAGAAATAGCATTGAAGTCTCCAGCCATAATCCATGGATGGAAAGGAACCATGCTTCGGACAAACCAGATATGGGACCACAAAAGTTGCTTACCCTAAAGTTTAGTAGGCACATAGATATTGGAGAAGAGAACAGACTCCCCCGTCTCAAAACAAGATGCAATCATAGAGATAGAAGACTGAAAGGATAACCACCAAAGAGGGTGGATCTTCCGAGGATTCTATAAACAAGCCACTCCCCCAACAGACCCTTGAGTACCAATACACTTGCACTCTCCACTCCCCCACAACTTGGGTACTAAACCAAACATACACTCCACTAATAACTTAGTCTCCTACAGGAAAAGAACATCAGGAGATTGACTTCTAACCAAATCACGAACAACTTTTTGTTGAGGGCCACTGTTCAAGCCCCTTACATTCCAGGATAGAACAATCATTTCAAGGGGCTCAAAAAATGAGAATCTAGAGTCTAAACAGACCCTGACTCTACCAAAGTTTCCCCTGTTAATTTAATCTTTTCCAAATCCTTTTTTCTACCAAGCTTGGAAGACTTCTCCCCAACCCCTTTTTTTGGATCCTTTTGAACTATGACAAAACTTTTACCTCTACAGCTAAGATCAAAACTATTTGTATGGTATTGGAAATGACAACATAATTTGGATAGAAAGTTCATCAAATGGATGTCAAGAGTGCCTTGCTTAATGGAGATCTCAAAGAAGTCTATATGACTCCACTTGAGGGGTACACTACACTTGGCCAGCAACAGAAAGTGTGCAAACTTATCAAATCCCTCTATAGCCTTAAGCAAGCTCCTCAAGCCTAGTATATCAAGATCGATGAGCATCTCCTTCAACATGGATTCACCAAGAATCCATATGATCCAAATCTCTAACTCAAAGAGAAAGGGGGAGATTGTTATTTTGATTGTATATATCGATGATCTGGTCATTGTAGGGAGTTCTCCATAGATGATTGATGCAACAAAGACTGATCTCAAATGATCATTTGACATGACAGATCTTTATCTCCTACATTATTGTCTTGGCCTTGAAGTGTGGCAACAAAAGAATTAGATCTATGTCTCTCAGATGAAATATTCCAAGACATTGGTTGAGAAATTTAGAATGGAATATTGCAAAGCTATGTCGACTCCCATGGAGAAAGACTTGCAACTTTCCTGCCATGATCCATCACCTCAGGTGAATGGTACTCTTTATCATCAATTGATTGGGAGTCTCATCTACTCAACTTATACCAGACCTGACATCAGCTATGATGTTAGCTATCTTTCTATGTTTATGCAAGAACCTAAGGTTGTTCATTGGAAAGGAGCAAAGCATGTTTTGAGTTACATCTATGGTACAGTGGCATATGGCCTAGAATACAAGAAAACTAAAAATTTTCTTTGTATCGATACACGGATGCAAACTATGTAGGTTTTTTGGATGATAGGAAGTCCACTTCTAGCTTCATTTTATTTTTGGGATCTGGTCTGATATCTTGGGGGAGAAAAAAGAAAACCACTATTGTTTGCTATTCCATAGAGGTAGAATATCACACCATAGCTGGAGTTGTTTGTGTAGTGATATGGTTACGTTGTATTTTGACAATGTAGTTGAGTAAAAACTGAAATTCTAATTTAATCCAACTAGAATCTAATTCAATACAATACATCTAAGACCTAACCAACTACTAGGAAGATTATGCTACTTCTGTTCAACCAGAAAGAGCAGTTTAACCTATCTAGGTTTGATTGGGTTCTTTTCCTAAAAACTTAACAATTTTAATAGGAAAGAACTATAGAAATAAATAGAAAAACAATAATACCCAGGATTCAAGAAATAATTTTAACAAGGTGATAACAAAATAGGAAATAGAGGAAAGAGGAGAACCTGGCACCAAAGAAGGGAGACCTTGGCCTCAGACCCCAACGCATGGCGAAGACGTCATCACGCGGCGCTGTTGTCCTAGTAGCAACAAAACACAATAAGACTGTATAGTACAGCTCTACAGAAACTTGTAGCATCACCCAGTGTGCATAGTGAAATGAAACAACTTTCCAGAAATGAAATTTAACTGAAATATACACAAATGAAGCATTTAATATAAATAAGAAAGTAAATGAGAAATAAGGGAATAAAGAGTGAACTCCTGTGTGTTTTATCTCTTTCCACAACCTATACAATACACAAACTAGAAAAAAATGTTGGACTGTTTTAGGGGTTTGCCTCAGTCAAACCCCCGTTTTGGTTTTCCAACCTACATGAAACAACAAATGGAATAAAAGAGAAAATCTTGCATGTGTGCTCTTATCTTAAGTACATCTAGGAGTTAAGAGCATTAGCCAGGAAACAAATCTATAAGTATTACCTTGGTCTACAAGGAAACATCATATTGTGCATAAAATCAAATAGGTGATGGTCTACACCACAAATATTTGCCAGTGACACAATATATTCATAAAACAATGCAATAAGAACTTCAAAGCAACACCATTTCTTGTTAAAAGAACAATGTTACCCGATTTGCAAGATCACACAAGAGGCTATGAAATCCTTGAAGGTTTAAGTTGCAAATGAATGGCTTCAAATCCCTTAGAAGATAGCCCCACATCCAAAAATTAAGAACTCACAATATTAATGAACAACCATAAGCACCAAGGTCTTTTCAATGATTCAAGAGAGCTATATCTCTTTGAGAATCTATCTAAATCCCTTGTAGATTTGACAGAGATAAAAAAATTTCATAAATTGAAGCCCAAAGAGAGATAGTTCCCAGAGGAAGCAAGAGAGGTCTCTCTTTTCTAATCTTCCTCTTTTGCATGCCAAAAGGGAATCTCCCAGGGTCGGGTATGCTATAGGGATCATTCTCCTGTTGTGTGAGTGTTACCTTCAATGAGAATCAAAGAATGAGTAGGAGAAGTAGCATTTGATTTTTTTGGAATATTCTGGATGCTAGCGCGACACAAAGACATCCGCACGTAGTGCTTGCATCCTAAGAATATTAGTCCAAATTCTACACGTGTTCTTAGAAAAGCATAATAAATAATTGCTTAGAATGAATTTTAGAAAATATGAGTGATAAGGGAAAAAAAATTAGGCTAGAGCTCTAGGTTAAATGACCCTAGAGACATGCTACAGGTGTGGGTGTTGAAGCGAGCAAAAACGCATCATGAAATTGTGAAAGTACATAATTTTCTACGAGACATTTTGCCCCCACTGATGACATTAAATGCTAAGCTATGCTAAAGTACATAAATGGAATGTTGAAAGCAAATAAATATGTAAAGGATATCCAAAAGGATATCGTAGAGGATGCTAAAATTCTCCAGGCAGAAGAATGATGCCCCCAGACGGAAGATCTACAACACCAAAATGTTAAGTGCCGCAATCCTGCAAAATTACCCTATTAGAAAAGAAATAATCTTGCAAGATCAAACACATGTTAATTTAAAAATACTGAGAGAATGATGATGAGAAGAAGGGTAAAGTAAAACAAAAACAAGGGTGGATAGACGTCCCCCATATTTTTGTCAGCTTACTAAAATAAAGAGGTAGAAACAAGGAGTAAAGTCCACCACCTCAAAAATTTTCATTAGTGATAAATATTCACTTCGCAAGATTATTAAATAAAATAACACTGAAGAAAAACCTATTATGGTGAGAGCGAAGGTGAAACTAAGATTCCAACGCAACCAATGGTGTGAAAATCTAAGTTCATAAGCCTAAGTTATGAAGATTTGAATGGAAAGTGCTTCAGAAAATTTGAAAATTTTCTATAAATAGTAAAAAGTTTTACTTTTTTACTATTTATTTGAATTAACCTATTATAGAATTTTCAAGCACCTGAGTGAGTCTTGAGAGCCAAAATACTATGTAGACGAGACTACTAAGCACCATGGCTGGACACATTAAGGCAGCGCATGGAGTAGGGGATCAACATGCACGAGGTAGGATAAATTTCTTTTTTTGTTAAATTTTTCTTGTTTTTCGTGCCAAGAAGGTTTTTGTGGAGTGCTAGCATCCTTTTTGGGTGCTGGCATCTGACCAGGGCGCTCACGTCCTTCTTGCATGCAGGTGTCCTTTTGGATGTACTAGTGTCCTAAAAGGGTGTTGACGTCCAGAAAGGTCACTGATGTCTAGAAAAATTAGAACAAACAATAAATTTTGAATTTGTAAAATTTGAAAGTTGATGAATTTTGATAGAGAGCTAACAAAATCATTATTTTATGATTACAGTACCCTTCGACTATGTGGGAGTGTACTAGTGGCTCTTTTTATTCATTGTTGAGGGCCTAATAGAGCGGACTATCACTGGAGGAGGAAGTGCTACTATGGGCTATTGGATTGTGGTGGGTGTACATGATGCTAGTGATGTGGTTCCATGATCACATGCTCATTGCATTGATGGAGAGGTGGGACGCAAACACCTCTATTTTCTGTCTTCTGACAGGAGAGATGACTGTCACACTAGAAGACGTGTATTGGATTCTATGACTGCCACTATGAGGGTGAGCCATATCTATAGTTGAGCAGAGATCAACGAGCTACATAGAAGAGGGATAGTTGTATGCTCCCAGGTGCACCATCTGTGGGGATCCCTTAGGGAACATACATCTGCAGTGGTTGGTACACGGAGGAGATGAGATCCCACTAGTCTGTCCCATTTTGATGGTTGTCATCGCTATTCACATCGCTCCTGATGGATGAGGTAGGTAGTTCCATAATGACCTTATGCACATGATTAGGGTGATGGAGGGATAGAGGATAATATTCACGTGGGGTCGCAACATGCTTGTGCACCTATACTACAATCTAGGATGATATGCCCATTATGAGAGTGGGAGCCTCATGACCTGCACTTTACTATAGGTGTGGGTGTTCGAGCACATCACATGTATATGACTGGTAGGTGTACCTATGATGACAACTTGGATGGAGCCTCGAGCCCACGCTTATGGTCTCAAGAGGCCATGGTAGTTTGAGAACATATTATATTGGAGACAAACATTTGATAGAGTGTAGGGCGCAGATATTGTATGACGACCCTATAGATAGATGCACAAATGGGCGGGTCAGGCAGGGTAGCTAGTGAGGATGCAAAGAGACCATTTTCTAGTTGGTCACATCGATCACATCATTATGCCCTTTTACTACGATTGAGTCACGAGGCAATTTGTCTAGGTGCTGCCCCTCTCCACTTGTAAGCCATCTCGGGTCACCTATAAGTTGTCTATCTTTGCATATAATGTGTCCCACTCTACCTACAATGTGTCTCGCTCACTTAAAGCTATGTTGAGATGTACCTTTAGGTCATTCTCTCCTTTCCTTGCCTATTCTTTCTCCCATATGATGGCTCAACCTATGGCCCTATCTCCTCCACATCTACCTCCATGGCTTCCTCACTATCCCTCCTTTCCTCCTTCCCTACTCTCCTCCCATCTCCCCATCCCTACCTCTCCCTGTCCTACTACTAGTACCTTGGGAGTATTGTGTACTCTCTCCCTCTCTACTCTCCACTTTGGTGTCTCTACCATTATAACCCACACCCTATCTCTAATCTTTGCCTAGGCTAGCATTGTCAACTACACTAGCTTGTGTTGTGCCTACCAAGCTGCATACTCTGCAGTAACCTCAACATCCACTATACCATCTTGATAGTTCCACAATACTTCTTCATCTCTGTAGTGCAACCTATGGCTCTATCTGAGACCCACACATATCAGTCTCTCACACTATACATGTGAAGATATGCGATCTTGTTGGCGCCCCTTGTTGAATGCCAAACTACCTGAGCAACTAATTTGTCCTGTAGCACTCAATGATGTAATGATGCCTCCCCATAATGTAACATGAGGTCTAGATGGACCACAACCAAATATCATCCTCAACACATCCCTCATAGCCTAGCCATGTCCTCTAGATCACATCTCCAGCTTGTAAATCATCCAACACCCTCTCATAAAATGGTGTATACACCAAATGCTGATATCTCAAAACTAGGGTAGGCCATGCAAATGCATGTGGTTACCTGATCTCCCTATCCACTCAGCCACCTATTGATGGGTGTTTTTGCACACAATGCAGGTGAAATACAGGGTATCTCACCTCTCTTGAAAGGAGTCTAATCCCAGGAAACCCATAAAAGAATACGCCTAGGTTTATACTGTCAGGTCTTGACTTGCAGGATAACTCAGTTGGATATGTTTTGTTGTTCCAGTCAAGTTACACAAGATATAGGGTTTTATAAGGAATAAAGGTAGTAAGTGTGCAAAACCCCTAAATGATTCAGACTGTGAAGTCTAAAATTTTTATCAACTATTATCAATGAAGTGTTGCTTTGACCTAAATCTACCAGCTTTTCAAAGAAAATGCGAAAAGGGATAAGGGATAGAGAAAGGAATGAAAAACCCTAAGGACAAGTCACAATGGATGAAATTTCTACAGATAGACAAATTCCCTAAGAAACCAATCTTTGTTTAATTGGGATTCACCACAATGTTGTAGAAATAGTGCAATCTTTAGAGGTGACAAGAGATTTTCATTTCACACAAATTCATTAAACACCCAATTGCTAGCACAACTCAATCAATGTCATGCAATCAAACTTAAAATTTATTTAAGCAAGTTCAGGTTAACCATGTAAAGTAACTTACAATCAGCAAGAAACAAATGGTATGTACCAGAGCATTCATCAAATATCTAAAGCATACATCCAAACTATAACCGAACTTTATTTAAATCTAGGTAGAAATGAACCATGAAGTCTAAAATTCAATAACACAATTTTTAGTAACACCTGTAAACATGCTTTGTATTGATTAAATTTTTTGGTAAAATCTCAACAATCCATTGTTTGAACCTTATAACATAGAGAAAATGATTGCTCTTATATAGAGGAGCAGACATACCAAGTTTCACAATGAATGGTGAGGATTAATCCAACACCAAGGGCTCATATTTAAATATATTTAATTTTGGCAATTGGGAAGTTACAATTCTAGAATCAATTTTTTCCTTTAGGAAAAAGAAAAAAATACAACTTTTAGACTCAATAAAATAGGACAAAATAACAACTTTTTGAGTTGTCTAACAAGACAAATCTCTTTTACAATGAGTTGACTAGTCAAAAGGAGTATGTGACATTTTTTTAGTGGTGGCAGCCTAGCTAGATTTGACATTTGACTTATGCCCCATTGACTCAACTCATTGCTGTTTACTGTCATCCACTGTCACTTTATTCTTTTCTGCTTCCTTTTTCCTGTATGCCGTCAATGCTTCCAGTGTTGGATTAATTTCTTCAGGAGAAAGATCCTTCACAAAATCTACCCTAAATTTAAGCATATCAATTCATCTAGATAAATCATGATATAACGCGAACTTAGCCCTTCTACCCTTCTTGAATTCTCTGAATTGTGCGTGTAGGCTATTGGCTTTGTTCATATCTGTAGTACTAGAGGATGAGGCATTTCCCTATAGCAGCAAACCCAACTATTTTTTACATTCCTGCGTATTAACTAGTGCAATATCATCCATACATAAACCTGTTGATGCCCTTAGTAGATCATTGAAGTTGTAAATAGCTTCCAAAAGTCGAGTCTTTGCAAACTCACCCTTAGTCTTTACTTTATCAGAAATTTCTCTTCTCAATTTCAACATTTCAAGCCAATGGAAGGGCATGTGCAACTTGTCCTTTGTCAAAATATTGTCTTGCATGAGAGTTTCCTCAGGTAACTTGTTGATTGCCAAAACTTAGGGATGAATATGTGAGTGATAGTCATCATATCCCTCACTGTCTTCAATTATTTATTCCCATTCAACCTTAAAGCATAGAAGTCCCTATACATTTCAGTGAGTTCATCAATTATCTCACAGCCTTCTGTGTATAGTTCTATTATCCACTCTCATGCCACCGAGGCAAGCTTTTTGATGTTATCAAAATCTTCTAGTTCTTCCTTTGAAGGAATAGAAGGAGCTCTAGCAATACCATCCTTAGTGTGCATTGGCTTGATCAAATATCTGATACAAGCACAAAGCTCTTCATTCTGCTGCTTGAGTTGCTTTTTGGTAAGCTCATCTTTATTCATCCTATTCATGATGTTTGAAAATGAATCTTTGAATTCTTCAATTTCTTGTACCTTGGAAGTAGGATCATGTTTTATTGTAGAAATGTTATACTCCTTTGGCCTAACTTCCTCTTTATTTGTTTGTGGTGGAGGTACTACAACCTTAGCAATCCTTGACCTTGAAGCATCTTTGTAGATTCTTGAATGAACTTTTTCCTGCTTATGCTTCTTTGGCTTCTAGAGCCGGGAAAGGAATTAATCCAAATCCAAGTCAATAAATGCAATTTGAGGCTATTCTCCTTGGAGCCTCTGCTTTGCGCCAATTAGGAGCTATCAAAGAATGAGGAGGGGACTTAACTTGGTCTCTCTCTTTATTTAAAGAATGATCATCACCTGTAATTACCCCTTTCTCTGTGCTATCTTCCCCAAGAGTGTCAGTATTAGCCCTAGAAGGTGACCCAATCTACTTTAGCTATTCTGCTGTATCTTGTTCTACTTTATCAAAGGTAGTCTTATCTGGCTCATCTTGTGGGGGCTATCATCAATGTTTACTACCTCTATGGTGCTCAAATTCATAGGAGGCATTTTGGGAGCATCTTGTATCTGCACCTCCTCTTCATTGCTTATGTTTAGTTCAATACAAAACTTTTCATTTCCCTCCAATAGGGGCATCTTAGGGGATGAAGGATTAGGGACATCCTCAACATCACTAGTAGTTCAGAATGGTTGGGATAATCTGCAATTTATTGAAATAAGTGATCCTACTATTGCTTCTGGCATTTGAACTCTAAAAAGGTTTGCAAATGTTGCAAAACCTACAGAAGGTGGAATGGAAGGATGAGGAAGAACAAAAGAGATGACAATGGGTGTGGAAAGGTTGAGAGGTGGTAAGGAGAAGGATGGAGGTGTAAGGATGGAGATGGGAGGCATGGAAGAAGCTGTGAGAGATGAGAGGGATGGAATAGAAGAAATGGAAACTGGAATAGAAATGGAGAGTGGAGGTGATGAGGAGATGAGAACTTCAATAAAAGACAACGGAGAAGATGGAGGGGAGGAATAAAGTGTAGCTGAAATGGTAGCAAGAGAGACTGGCATAGAGCAAACTAAGGGGACAACAGGAGAAGGTTGTGAACTAGAAATCAGAGGGGAAGGAGGCACAAAAGCAGTTGATATGTCAGATGTGTTGCAAATATGTGCCTAATCGGTGTTGTCATTGATGTCAACATATCCTTGTTTCCATTGGTGTCAACTGTATCCTATTTTGCTGCCTGTGTAGAAGATTGGATTATTGAGGATATTGAGAAAATTAATGAGGATCAATGTATGTAGACCATATGGCTGAGTAGAGGATTGTCTGAAGAAGCTCCAGTTAAGATTTGAAGGGTTCGCATGAAGATTTAAAGAAGCTTTGGCCATCTGAGTAGAACCAGTTTTGTAGTGTTCAGAAGAGACAGTGGCATGAAAGAGGTCCGGATTATTCTGGATATGTCAAATGATGATCTGTGGATCTAGAGTCATGTTTGGGAAGTTAGTGTGTATCATCCATTCAAGTGGTTCATAGTTTGGAGGTTTGCACGCAATCTTTCTAAAGTGACAGGCATGGCAAATAGTGTTCTTGAGGTTCCGAAGGAAGATGCAAGTGATTTTGATGATTTGGAGGAGTGCGGATGTTTTTGTTGAATTCAATGTGCTTGTGGAAGTCTCTGGATTGTGTGACTGCTATGTTGGAGGTCTGTATTGAAGTTTGAGCTTGTCAATGAAGATTTCCTTCTTGATGTTGCTATTCTTCCCAGTCTTGGCTGACCGGATGATTCAAGCATGTTGTGGATGATCTAAGAGCATTTCTATGGAGCATGGCATGTTGATTAATAGAGATTTGAGTCCCAGTTATGTTTGGTTGACAACTTAGTGATTCACATTAAGTCAGATGTTTGTAGTGCCAACCTTGATGTTCATTCCAAGGTTGATAAAGCGTATAAATACTTGTTGATGAGTTTTGGAAAATCATCCTTGTGCGAAAATAATATAATCTGAAGAAAGGATCAAAGGCAGAGCAGAGCAGAGCAGAAGCAGAAGAACAACATCTGTTTTGATGAAGAGTTAGAGAAGACATAACAAGATCTATTTTGATGAAGAGTTAGAGAAGAAATATTTGGGGTAGAGCATAAGTTTTTGTGAGCATTCAATGAAACTAAACTAGGCATGAAGGAGATGCTATTTATTAGTTAATTCTTTCTATATCAAACATAAATTATGTAGGTAGTGAGCCTCTCTTGAGCAGTGAGCCCGAAGGCATGTGCCTTCTCTTTTCTTCTAAGTACTTTTAATAGTGTATGAATCTTGTGGGTTAACCCCCGCCGTGGTTTTCCCTTAACCGGGTTTCCATGTAAAAACTCTGGTGTTATGTGTGTTCAGTTTATTTCTGCTCACGTGTTATTGATTCATGTTTTAATGTTTACATTATTAATCTGATTGTAAGTTGATAAAGAAGAATAAAAGTAGAAAAGGTTAAATTTTTGAGACAACTGATTCACCCCCCCTCTCAGTTGTTTGGACTAATTCCAACAATTGGTATTAGAGAAAGGTTCCTCTAAAAAGAGTTTAACCACTCAAGGAGATCCAGGATGTCAACCTACAAGAAGGATAGTCTGAGATTTGATGGAACAAATTACTCTATTTGGAAGAGTTGCATGGAGTACCATTTGTAATGCATGGGTGAAGCTTATTGGGTGTTAACTAAGGATGAGTATAATCCTTAGGAGAAAGGTCTGTCAAGTCCAGATGAACTCAAAGATGCTGAAAATAACCTTCAAGCTAAAGAAGCCTTGTTGAGTGCCTTGACTGATTCATAAATGACAAATGTCTTTGGACTAAAAACTGCTCATGAAATATGGAAAAAGTTGGAGAATCTGTATGAAGGCGATGACTATGTCAAATGTGCCAAGCTACAAAGTATGAGAGGAAAATTTGAAAATCTGAGGATGAATGAAGATGAAAACATCACAATCTACATGCAAAAGATAAATGAACTTGTGTGTGGTATCAGGTGTGCTGGTGGAACTTTGGAAGAATTAGAGATTGTGGCAAAAGTGCTTAGATCTTTACCTAATTCATACAAACATAAGGTTGCTGCTATAGAGGAGATCAGGACTGTCTCAGAAGTTACAAGAGATCAGCTGGTTGGTAAAATTTCAGCTTTTGAATTAAGTGAATTTGGTGATTCTCTTCCTAAGTCTGAATCTGCATTTAAGGCCAGTGTATATGGAAAATAAAGATATGATCCAGGTGAAATCTCTTCAGCAAGATCAAACAGATTTGTGAAGGCAAGGAAGGATCTTGAAGATGATGAAATTGAGACTGCAGATCTTGAAGCTCTTATTGCCAAAAGAATGCCAAGAGGATCCGGTGAGTATGAAGGAAAGTTGCCACTCAAATGTTTTGCTTGTAATAAGACTGGTCATTTTACCTCAAGATGTTCGGAGAGATTTTCAAAACTAAACCCTAACAGATATAAAGGTCAGAAGAAATGCTACTATGTCCAAGAAGCTGGAGAAGGAGTCACAGATGATGAATCTGATCATGGAGGTTCCATTAAAAATGATTGGGTGTTCATTTCTATCAAAGAAGAAGATTCGGTGTCTACTAAATTTGTTAGCTGTGAAAATGTGGAAAGTGCCTTGGCTGCTCAGGTTGTTGAAAAGGATGAATGGGTGATTGATAGTGTATGTTCTCATCATATGATTGGTGATAAAAGTAAGTTTGTAAGCTTTGAAAAATATGAAGGTGGGCTTGTTAAATTTGGAGACAATTCAACTGGTAGAATCCGTGGAAGAGGATCCATCTCTTTTGATGGTAAGAATAACACCAATGATGTTTTGTATGTGGAAGGACTAAAGCATAATCTTCTCAGTGTTGGACAGTTGGTTGATAAGGGTTATGACATCAGATTCAAGGATGGAAAATGTAGAATCTTGGAAAGCTCTAGAACTGAAATTGCATCCAGTACTCAGACTAGAGGTAACATCTTTGATTTAAGTAGTTCAGGTAAAAGTTTCTTGATTGCTCATGTGGATCAAAGTTGGCTCTGGCATAGGAGAATGTGTCATGTAAATTTTGATAACATTGTTAAGATAAGTTCCACTCAGGCTATAAGATATCTTCCAAGACTTGTGAAACCTACTGATAGCATGTGTAGAGAATATGAACAAGGTAAACAAAACAAAATTTCATTCAAGAGTAAAGAAAAGTCATTAAGTGGATTGTTGGAACTTGTGTATACTGATCTTTGTGGTCCTGCTAGAATTAGAAGTGTACAAGGAGACATATATTTCATGTTCCTAATTGATGATTACTCCTGGATGATGTGGGTAACCTTCTTGAAAGAAAAATTAGAAGCTCTTGACAAATTCAAAGTGTTCAAGGTCATGGTGGAGAATGAGATTGGTGTGAAGATAAAGTGTCCGAGATATGATAGAGGTGGAGAGTTTACCTCCAGTGAGTTTGATTCATTCTGTGAGAAGCAAGGAATAAAAAGATAGTTTTCTACTCCCAGGACTCCTTAGCAGAGTTGTGGAAAGAAAGAACTGGACCATTCAAGAAGCTGCTAGGACCATGATGATGGAAGCAAATGTTCCACAAGTCTATTGGAGAGAAGCTGTGAGTACTACTATCTACACTCTTAACCGGGTGTAGATCAAAGGCAATTTTGGTAAGACTCCTTATGAACTATAGTTTGGTCATCCTCCTACTGTGAGATATTTTAGAGTTTTTGGTAGTAAATGCTATATCAAAAGAGATGAGGATCTAGGCAAGTTTGAAGCAAGAAGTGATGAAGGATTTTTTCTAGGTTACTCTACTCAAAGAAAAGCATACCGATGCTTTAAAAAGAGGTTGAAAAATATTGTTGAAAGTGCTAATGTCAGAGTTGATGAGAGCAAGGAAGGACATTCCAGGTCTTGTAGATATGATTCAGATGATCAAGATGAAAATCCAAGTCAAGAAAGGCAAGTGCAAACTCAGATTAAGGTCCAGATTGATCCAGAAAATCTAGTAATTCAAGAGGATAGTGTAGAAGTTGAGGAACAAGGTCAAGAAATAGAAGTTCAAGAAAATTCCAAAACTCCTAGGTATGTAAGGATGAATCATCCTTAAGATCAAATCATAGGAAATAGAAATAAAGGTGTTCAAACTAGGAGAAGAATTGTTGAAGATCAAGAAGAGATTTGTCTAGTTTCAAAGATTGAACCAAAAACAGTAAGTGAAGCCTGCAAAGATGAAAATTGGGTAAAGGCAATGGAAGAAGAATTAATACAAATTGAAAAGAATCACACTTGGGATCTTGTTTCTAGACCCGAGGACAAAAATGTGATTAGAACTAAGTGGGTCTTTTGGAACAAACTAAATGAAGATGGTGAAGTTGTAAGAAACAAAGAAAGGTTGGTATGCTAAGGATATTCTCAAGTGGAAGGAATTGATTTTGAAGAAACTTTTGCTCTGGTGGCAAGAATAGAAGCAGTCAGGTTATTTCTTGCATTTGCTACTTATAAAGATTTCAAGGTCTATCAAATGGATGTCAAATCATTATTCCTAAATAGAGAGTTAGAAGAAGAAGTCTACACTAAGCAACCAAAAGGATTTCAGTTGTTTGATCAGAAAGACATGGTCTGCAGATTGAGGAAAGCATTATATGGACTCAAACAAGCCCTAAGAGTCTAGTATGCAAGATTACATAAGTATCTGCTAAAGCTAGGATATAACAAAGGCACTGCTGACAATAATCTTACTTCAAGATTGATCATTAGAATATTCTAATTGTTGAGGTATTTGTTGATGATATCATTTTTGGTGGAAATGAGAGCATGTGCAAAACATTTGCTGATCAGATGCAAAGTGAATTTGAGATGTCCATGTTTGGTGAGATGAATTTCTTCTTAGGTTTGTAAATCACTCAGTCAAATAAAAGGTATCTTTATATCTCAGTCTAAGTATGTGAAAGAATTGTTGAAGAAGTATGGAATAGAAGATTCAAAGCCAGTAGGTACGCCTATGGTAACTAGATGTAAGTTGAGTAAAGATAATGACTCCCCTAAGGCAAATTAGAAAATGTATAGATCAATGATTGGAGGACTACTTTATTTGACTCAGACTAGACCTGATATCATGAATGTAGTTAGACTTGTTGCCAAGTTCAAGCTGATCCTAGAGAATCCCATGTTGTAGCAGTCAAGAGAATTTTCAGATATCTCAAAGGAACCATTGATTATGGATTATGGTATCCACAGGATAATGACTTCACTCTTCATGCATATACAGATGTTGATTGGGCAGGAGATGTGGATGACAGAAAAAGCACTAGTGGTGGTGCATTCTTCTTGGGAAGTAGATTGGTTTCTTGGCTAAGCAAAAAGTAGGAGGCAATATCCCTATCTACAACAGAGGCAGAGTATATAGCAGTAGTAAAAAATTGTACTCAAGTTCTATGGATGAAAAAAATGTTGAAGGACATCAGAAGTGTGTTTGAGGAGCCTATCACAATCTTCTGTGATAATTCAAGTGCAATAAGCATCTCAAAGAATCTGGTGTTGCATTCAAAGACAAAACACATATCTATCAAGTTTCATTTCTTAAGAGAATGTAAATGAGAAAGAAGTCAAGTTGGAGTTCGTGTCTTCAAAGGATCAGATTACAGATATTTTCACTAAGCCTCTTCCCAAGGATACTTTTGAGTATCTTAGAGAGAAGTTAGGGGTTATTACCCCTCCTTATCAGAATTAAGATGCACTAAAGTGCATCAGTCCAGTGGAACTCACAATCATATCTTGTGATCTAGATTCATGTTAAGGAGGCACTACTTAGGGGGAGTAGTCTGCATGCAATTTTTGAGTTTGGTCTGAAACAAAAATAAGGAGAAAAGATTGCAAACATGTGCCCTTTTCCATTGATGTCAAAGGGGGAGAGAAATCATGTGAAAAACTAGTTGCTGATGAAAGGGGGAGCAATGAAGAAATTAGTTGTAGAAGTGATAAGGGGTAGAAGTTCTTGTCTTGATGGTTGAATCAATTTTTCACATCATATGTTGCCATCAATGACAAAGGGGGAGATTATTGCAAATATGTGCCTAATTAGTGTTGTCATTAATGTCAACATATCCTTGTTGCAATTGGTGTCAACTGTATCCTATTTTGTTGCCTGTGTAGAAGACTGGATTGTTGAGGATATTGAGAAAGTTAATGAGGATCAATGTATGCGGACCATATGGCTGAGTAGAGGATTGTTTGAAGAAGCTCCAGTTAATCTTTGAAGGGTTTGTATGAAGATTTGAAGAAGCTTTGGCCATCTGAGTAGAACTAGTTTTGCAGTGTTCAGAAGAGATAGAGTGACAGGAAAGAGGTCCGGATTGTTCCGGATATGTCAAATGATGATTTATGGATTTGAAGTCATGTTTGGGAAGTCAGTGTGTATCATCCATTCAAGTGGTTCATGGTTTGGAGGTCCGCAAGTAATCTTTCTAAAGTGACAATCATGGCAGATAGTGTTCTTGAGGTTCCGGAGGAAGATGCAAGTGATTCTGATGATCTGGAGGAGTGCAGATGTTTTTGTTGAATTCAATGTGCTTGTGGAAGTCTCTAGATTGTGTGACTATTATGTTGGAGGTCCACATTGAAGTTTGAGCTTATCAATGAAGATTTCCTTCTTGATGTTGCTGTTCTTCCCAGTCTTGGCCGATCGGATGATTCAAGCGTGTTGCAGATGATCTAAGAGCATTTCTATGGAGCATGGTGTGTTGATTAATAAATATTTGAGTCCCAATTATGTTTGGCCGACAATTTAGTGATTCGCATTAAGTTAGATGTTTGTAGTGCCAACCTTGATGTTCATTCCAAGGTTGATGAAGTGTATAAATACTTGTTGATGAGTTGTGGAAAATCATCCTTGTGCAAAAATAAGATAATCTGAAGAAAGGATCAAAGGTAGAGCAGAGAAGAGGAGAAGCAGAAGAACAAGAGCTATTTTGATGAAGAGTTAGAGAAGAAATATTTGGGGCAGAGCATAAGTTTTTGTGAGCATTGAATGAAACTGAACCAGGCATGAAGGAGATGCTATTTATTAGTTACTTCTTTCTGTATCAAACATAAATTCTATAGGCAGTGAACTCTAGATAGTGAGCCCAAATGCATATGCCTTCTCTTTTCTTCTAAGTACTTTTAACAGGATACGAATCTTGTGGGTTAACCCCCACCATGGTTTTCCCTTAACTGGGTTTCCACATAAAAATTTTGGTGTTATGTGTGTTCAGTTTATTTCTGCTCATGTGTTATTGATTCATGCTTTAATGTTTACATTATTAATCTAATTGTAAGTTGATAAAGAAGAATAAAAGTAGAAAAGGTTAAATTTTTGAGAGAACTAATTCACCCCCCCTCTTAGTTGTCTGAACTAATTCCAACAGGATGCAACAGGAAGAGTAGTAACAATAGGTGAAGGGATTGCAGTGGATATTGAAAGGAAGCTAGGTGTGCGGAAATCACTTCCTACACTAATCTAATGAGGGGAGGAGAGTGCAAATTCAAATTTATCCTAACTATTACAACAAAATTAAACCATTAACATGAGATATTATAGCAAACACATAAGGACGAAAGAATGACAGAAGAAGAGAGACATAAGATATACGTGGAGAAAACCCTTACGGGTGAAAAACCCCACACTCCAAAACACTACTCAACTATATTACGTAAACAAAGAGAGTACAATACCAATCAGAGCCAATGCTCTTGTAGGAGTCTTTGACACTTGTATCTAGAGATGATTTGGCAGCATAACAGTACTTGTAAAACCTGTAATACATCACCTCCTCAAAGCACCTATTTATATAGAGTTTACAAGGCAATTTTGGCTCTATCTTGAAATGGGCGTCCAACATGGCCTCATGGCCCAAAACCCACACCTATGGACACTTGTCCAACCTTCTAGAATATTCCTAACACTTGTCAGGTCACCCCATCCCAAAGAGGTCGCCTATTCCCAAAATGGGTAATGACAGATGCTTCTATGACTCTTACGACCATCATAGAATCTCTCATAGCATAATGACTTACAACTGGAAGAGAATCTATCATAAACATGCTATAAATAGCATATTCTCTTACAACATGTCATAACCCACCTTGGGGCACCCAAAGATGCCTTCCCCAAAGATGCTCTTCAACACTTGTTTGTACCTGTCATAGAATCTCCTATTTTTGACTCTTACATGTCATAAAACTGTCATAGGAATCTGCCATGACCGTTTCGGTCAATATTCCCTTACACAACATCCAAGATGCTGACACATGGAAAAACATTCCTACCACTAAGTGGAATGCCTATCTCCTCATGTGAGGGCAAAATTACAAGTTGTTATCTTCCATGTAGGATGACACATCATCGTGCCACATCCCACAAGATGATCATATGAATTTACAATTTAATTTACATCATAGGCAATGAATAAATAAATACAATGAAAATAATGCAAAGAATTGCCAAGGTTGAGACACCTTAATTCCCAACATTCTCCCACTTGTCAAACACTTTGTAAGAGCCAATAGAATTAACAGGATTTAACTGCTATAGGCTAAGAGGCCCATAGACTCCAAACACCATCTGAACTTCTCTGTGCCCACTGGCTTCGTCAATGCATTTGTAACATTCTTCAAAGTATCTACTTTCTCCAAATTTACCTTCCCATCCTCTACCATGTCTCATACAAAGTGAAACTGTACATCAATATGCTTTGTTCTGGCATGGAGGCAAATTACACTCTGAGTGTCACAACTGATCGTAATTTGATCTGTATCAACACCAATATATGAACACAATCTCTTAAGCCAAATGGCTTCCTTACAGGCATGAGTTGCATCCATATACTCAACTTCTGTAGTGGACAAAGCAACCACAGGTTGTTGCTTACTCATCCAACTAATTGCACCATCAAACATTGTGAACACATATGCACTGGTGGATCTCCTAATGTCAATGTCACCTACCCAATCAGAATCCACAAATCCACGAATACAAACTAAATGTGGAGGTCCTGTAGCATTACCATGATAGCATATGGAATACTCAGAAGTACCCCTCAAATATTTGAACACTCGCTTAACTGTATCCCAATGTACCCGTCCAGGATTAGCCATAAACTGACTAAGGACTCCTACTGCTTGGGCAATGTCTAGTCTTCTACAAACCATAGCATACATCAAACTGCCAACAACACTAGCATAAGGTACTCTGCTCATGTCCTCCACCTCACTAGGAGATTTTGGACAATCACTAACAAATAACTTTATTCCCAATGAAACAGGAACACTCACTGGTCTACAATCTGCCATGCTAAACCTGTCTAACACGATCTTCACATACTTACTCTAGCTTAACTAAAGTTTTCTATTTTCTCTATCTCTTATGATCTCCATTTCCAGAATGTACCTAGCTGCCCCGAGATTTTTCATCTCAAACTATGCTGACAATTGAGACTTTCTCTATGTAATGCTTTGGCTATGACATGTAGATTTCTTCCTCCAAATCACCATGAAGGAAATTTGTCTTCACATCCATTTGTTCTACCTCTAAATCATAAGTAGTTGCAAGAGATAACATAAATCTAATGGATGTCAGCTTTGCAATGGGACAGAAAATTTCACCATAATCAATTCCCTCCACTTGTGAGTACCCCTTCGCAACCAATCTAGCCTTGTACTTTTCTACACTGCCATCTACACCAAATTTCTTCTTGAACACCCATTTGCTACCAATGGGTTTCCATCCATCAGGCAAAGGCACCAAGTCCCATGTTTTGTTCTTTTCCAAATAAGCCATCTCATCCTCCATGGCCTCCTTCCAGGAACCTGCATCTTTCATGCCCATATCCTCTTTCATAGTTCTAGGCTCATCAGTGTTAGAAAGTAAAGCAAAAGCACAACTAAATCAAGTAATGAATAACCAAACCTATCAGGTTACTTTCTTGTTCATGTAGACCTCCTCAATGGATGAGGTTGAGGTTCTACTTCTTCTTCTTCACTTCCAGAGCAACTAGAGCTCTCCTCATCATCGGGCCTCACAGGGTCTGTCGGTTCAGTCTTCTCAGGGGTAGAAGAAAACTAAACCGCATCTTCTTTCTTTTCTAACTATTCTGATTGTAGAACAACAAAAGAAGGTGTTATCCCTCTGAAGATAACACTTCTTCTATACAACACTTTTTCAGTCACATGATCCCAAAGCTTATATCCTTTCACATCGACACCATAGCCAATGAAAATACATTTACATCCTTGTTCTTCAACTTAGATCATTTCTCCCTAGGCACATGTGCATATGCCTCACAACCAAAAGCACGAAGATGCCTTACTGAAGGCTTCTTACCAGACCACACCTCCATAGGTGTTTTTCCAACAAGAGCTGATGTAGGAGATCTATTTACAAGATAACAAGCAGTGGCAACAACTTTAGCCCAAAACTTTTGTTCGAGGCTTGCTCCACTAAGCATACTCCTAGCCTTTTCCATTAGTGTCCTGTTCATCCTCTCTGCAACTCCATTTTGCTGCGAGGTATATGGAGTTGTCTTATGCCTTTCAACCCCTTTCTCCTTGCAGAACTTATCGAACTCTACTGAACAAAACTCACCACCGTTGTTAGTTCTCAAACACTTAATCTTTTTACAAGTCTAATTTTCAGCAAAGGCTTTAAACTCCTTAAAATGAGTAAAGACTTCAGTCTTGCTTCTGATAAAATAAACCCATGTCCTTCTACTGAAATCATATATGAAAGATACAAAATATACAGATTTTGAAATTGAAGGAACATTCATAGGACCAAACACATCAGAATGAATTAGATCTAATACACCATAAGACTTGTGAGAACTAGAGTAAAACTGAACACAGTTTTCCTTTCCATAAATGCAATGTTTGCAAAAGTCAAACTTGAGATTACAATCATTTAAGCCCTCAACGAGGTTTTTATTTTTAGGGTACGTAGACCCTTCTCACCAATGTGGCCATATCTCAAATGCCATAACATAGTCTTTTCAGCAAGAAGCTTGGCTTCCATGGCATGTGCACTACCATCAGAACTGTTATAATAGATTTCTTCACTACATGTTTAGATGGTGGGGATGAAGTGACACCAACTTGTTTCCTTGAGTCAAAAGAACTATTGGACTATAAAGTGCATGCCTCCAGCTGAAACATAGTACCCCTCCAAGTACCCTTCGCAAGCACCATAGATCCTCTTGTCATCTTGCATCCATCCTTCAAAAAGATAACCTGCACACCTGCATCATTCAACATACTTACAAAAAGCAGGTTCCATGCAAGGCCTAGAATGCACATAACTCCAGTGATCCCCTTCACTCATCCATTAGGGAATCAGATTGAGACTCTTCCATGACCAACAATCTTCAGATGAGAGTCGTCACCAAGGTACACCCTTCCACCATCGAACTCTTCATACTTAGTAAACCAGTCTCGATGCGAGGTCATGTGGAATGATACACTAGAATCAATCAACCACACATCATCAGATGCATGGGTGGCCAGGGCTGCGATGAAGGCATCACCATCATCTTGTGACTTGTCAGAATCTGAATCAAGAGCTTTCTTCTTCTTTTTCTTCTCCTCTTTGCATTCCTTTTCGAAATGCCCAAACTTGCCAAAGTTCCAACAGAGAACTTTGGACTTTCCAGGAGATTTGGATCTCCCACGGGATTTGGATCTGCCCTTCTCAACTTTCTTGTCTTTCTTCTTCCCTTTCTCCTTGGGTCTTCCATGAACTGCAAGAGCCTCTTTGGTTGATTTAGATGTTTTCCTCCGCATTTCTTTAGATAACATTGAGGACACCACATCTTCCATCTTGAAGGTGGTAGTGGTGCTTCTGATAGCCATGGCAAGGTGATCCCACGAATCTGGCAAAGAACAAAGCAGGGTCATGCAACGATCCTCCTCTTCCATTTTCACACTGACAGATGTCAACTGTGCAATGATCATGTTGAAAGCATTCATGTGATCCGCAACAGATCCTCTGTCTTCCATCTTCAGAGTGAACAACTTCTTTTTCAAGAAGAGTTTGTTTACCAAGGACTTGGCCTGATAAACATCACCCAACTTCTTCTAATGATCTTTCGTGCTCTTCTCCTCATGGACATTCAATAGGACAGAGTTAGCTAAATAGAGTCTTATGAGACCCTTAGCCTTCTGATCTTTGAGGTCCCAATCAGCTTGTGACATTGCTGTAGGTTTCACACCGGATACGGTTTCCCATAGGTCATGATCAACAAGTAGGTCCTCCATCTTGAGTTTCCACAACTTGAAATTAGTGCCATTAAATTTCTCCACCTCAATCCTTCTGGATGTGGTTGCCATATCCTTGCTGCAACAAGATACAAAAGACTCTACACAAGACTCCCACTCAACCTAAGATTAGCTTAAAAAACCCCTACCCAGCAGCTAGAACCAAAAACTGGCCAGGCTCTGATACCAATTGAAAGGAAGCTAGGTGTGCAGAAATCACTTCCTACACTAATCTAATGAGGGGAGGAGAGTATAAATTCAAATTTATCCTAACTATTATAGCAACATTAAACCTTTAACATGAGATATTGCAGCAAACACATAAGGAAGAAAGAATGAAAGAAGAAGAGAGACACAAGATATACGTGGGGAAAACCCTTATGGGTGAAAAACCCCACACTCCAAAACACTGTTCAATTGTATTATATAAAAAAAGAGATTACAATACAAATCAGAGCCAATACTCTTGCAAGAGTCTTCAAAACTCATATCTGGAGATGATCCGATAGCATAACAGTACCTGTAAAACTTGTAATATAGCACCTCCTCAAAGCACCTGTTTATATAGAGTTTACAAGGCAGTTTTGACTGTATCTTGGAATGGGTGTCCAACATGGCCTGATGGCCCAAAACCCACACCTATGGACACTTGTCCAACCTTATAGAATGTTCCTGACACTTGTCAGGTCACCCCATCCTAAAGAGGCCACCTATTCTCAAAATGTGTAATGACAGATGCTTCTATGACTCTTATGACCATCATAGAATCTATCATAACATAATGACTTACAACTGTAAGAGAATTTGCCATACACATGCTATAAATAGCATATTCTTTTACAACATATCATAACCCACCTTGGGGCACCCAAAGATGCCTTCCCCAAAGATGCTCTTCGACACTTGTTTGTACCTATAATAGAATCTCCTATTTTTGACTCTTACATTTCATAAAACTATCAGAGGAATCTATCATGACTGTTTCGGTCAATATTCCCTTACACACCATCCAAGATGCTAACACATGGCAAAACTTTCCTACCACTAATTGGAACACCTATCTCTTCATGTGAGGACAAAATTACAAGTTGTTATATTCCATGTAGGATGACACATCATCGTGCCACATTCCACAAGATGACAATATGAATTTACAATTTAATTTACATCATAGGCAATAAATAAATAAATATAATGAAAATAATGCAAAGAATTACCAAGGTTGAGACACCTTAATTCCCAATAGATACACCTATAGCTGGAGGGTCTTGTGTAATCTTGAGGCTTGGTGCCTTCTTTGAAATCTTAACTTTCTTTACCTTTGACCCCTCTACCTCTCCAACGTGTGCCTTAACTGCCTTACCCTTACCTTTTCTATCTGCCAAAGTGTGTCATCTTCAGTATCTTTGTTGTCAGATTTGTCCCCTTGGGCTGCTTCTCCTAAGGCTACAGGCTTTGGCTCTTGAACCTATATAGGCTCATCCCTTTCATCATCACTGTCTCGTTCTTACTGAGGGTTTGTATATGCCAGAGCTACACCAATAGTAGTGAGTTGTGCTACCTGTGTTTGTACCCAAGCCTTGCTATACATGATTGGGTTTCTCATGAGTTCCTCATGAGTTCCTCAAGAGAACTATCTTCTACTTTGGCCCAATTTGGAGGTTGGATTGGATGATCAAAAACCCTCCTCCATTCAGCCTCCTAGATTAATACTCCATCATCTACTAATTGATCAGGTGTTGGGGTGATCTAAAATCTCCTTATGAAGTCCAAAGATAACTTTAAGTATCTCCTTCTCTTGACTTCATGCTCATTAGTGCAGTTAGCCCGAAAATCCTCTAACTACTCCAAATTGAGAAGTTTCCTACTCATGTGTTGCTCCAGAGTACCAAAAGGGTCAAAATGTTTGCTAGCTTTGTAGGAAATCAAATGTAATTATTGCACCTCTACATTTGAGTACTCTGCTACACCAATTGTAATACAAGTGAACAATCCCCTGCCTAGAACAATGGGGAATTTCATAGTGGCTCTATGTATATGCTTGAGCATATTATGGCACATACATAATTGCCTTGTCAATTCTAATAGAACTACCTTGTCAATTGGGTACTTAGGCAGTTTGTACGGTGCCCCTTTGAATCCTTGCACTCAAAGGTATGTAAACTTTGGGAACTGGATATACTAGCACCCATAATTTTGTACTGCATTTTCTACCTCCAAGGATATTCTCCTTGACATGTCACCCTGTAACATTCTGGTGATGTGCATAGTAAATGCATTATCCACCCTCTTGTAGTGCACTAAGAATTGGACAAACTGCAACTGTGGGTAGAGGTCATATACCTTCATCTCTCCATTTGCATTTCCAACTACCCCTAGTTGGGTCAGTCCAGGGTAAGAAAAGTTCCTGGCTAACATGTATACAACATAGGAACACTAGTGGAAGATTTTGGTTTCACTGAGGGCCCAGAAGCCTACATGAATGTTATCACTAGTGATTTGGGCCCAATAGATCTTCCTATCTCCCTTAACGACCTCAACATAGCCAAACATCCATGGCTCAAAACTTGAGGCAGCAACCAAACCCATAATTCTGCTCAATAATGTGACTAGGTCTCCCACATCAACCTTGAAATCACTCCTATATAGTACTTGAGGTACTTTGGACATGGCCATCCTCTTCTTCTTCATCCATGTATCGTTGATGATTTTCCTGCATGCCTCTGGGCCTTGGTCATACAACCCTTGATTTTGATCCCTAGCGACCGCAGTCATGGTAGGATATCGGGGAATGTCAAATGCCCTTGATATAGCTTCCACAGTGAAGCTTGCAATTACCCTCCCATCCTATGTTAGTACTGACCTAGTGGGAGCATGATATCTTTCTGCAAAAGCTACAATTAAGTTTGGACACTACACTACTATGGAAAATGCTGCAGCCTAGGCAATACCGTTCTCTCTGATTCTCCTTGCCCAATTAGTTGGATTGTCTCCAAAGACTCTTAGTTTGAAATCCTCTAGGTCAACATGACCTATGTTGGTGTCTTCTATATCTCTCCAACTTGAGGTGATCTTGGAAGTAGGAGGAACACCCTTGAACTTGTACTTCATCGTTGTAGCCCTTGTAGACATTTTTCCTGCATTACGTTACCTTAATGAATACCCTAGTTGAATACCATTTAATATGTCTAATTTTATCAATTTGGTTAGACATCCTACTTGAATCATTAAAAAAAGACCATTTGTAAAAATTTCTCATATAGCATCCATTGAGGTAGCAAATTTAATCAACTGTAATACAAACTAGGCACTTGCCCTTCTATTGGATGTAAGCATATAACACATAGAAATCAAACGTTACATCAATTGATAAGAGATAAGGCATTTAAAATCAACTAAATGATTTAAAGTACTTAGCATGAGGTAGGAAATTAGACTTGTTTAGGATGCATTAGCCATTTGCACTAAAAGCAGGCTCAAGGTCATGTATAGGATAAAGTGGATTTTCTAGCTTTTGCAGGATGGGCAAAGTTTTAGGCTCTTGCAGGATAAGTGGGACTTTTGGTCCCTACAAGATATGTCCTATATCTAATGATTTTAGTGTAGGAGAGCCTTCTTAGTCAAATATGGGTAATTAATGGGCCCCTAGATATGCAGAATAAATGATCCTCAATAGACAAGGTGGAAGAAACTACCTTTACTGGACATATCCGACATCTGACATAATCTCCACGAAAGGCAATTTGATAGTCTAAAGGGGGGTAAGGTGGGTCAAAAGGCGCCTACCAGATGAAACAGGGGTTAAGGCCTACCAGATGAAATGGGGGTTAAGGCCTTTACAGGATATGTCCATCACCTAAGGAACCTTCCACAAAAAGGTGCAAGAATTTAAAAGCAATAAAAGTAGGCAGAACGATGTCTACTGGACCCAGCAAGGGAAAGGCCCCTTGATGGATATATCCTATACTCATGAAAAATCCTGCAAACAACAAAAGTTATAAGTCTTAATGGCTCAGGTGAGATGAAAGGGGTCTATGGGATAAAGCGGTAAAAGCAACCCTTAGTGGATAATATCCACCAGGGTCAAAAAGTCCTGCTCACTTAGTTTTTCTACCTTAGGGCACAACTTCTATAGGGATCTTTGAAAGCTAAAATAAGGCGAGAGATTTCTACCCTAAAGGATATATCATATTCAACCCATTTCTTCCGCAATGCTAATTTCCTACTGCTCTCATTATTTGTGCTAATTAAATGATCCTGCAAAAGAGACCCTAAAACCTAGATCATTCGGCAGACACTTCAAAAGATACCATCATTTCCAAAGAAAAACCCTACTAATAATAAAACCATACACACACACACTAGGGTTTCAAAACACATACCAACCATTCCGCGAATCCAAGAAATTCTATAGTTGACTCCTCCAAAAGCACAACACATAAAATATCATTCAAATGGAAAACATAGGAAAAAAAGGCCAACCTGGTTTAAGTTCAAAAATACAAATAGAGCCTTTAGGCCAACACTAAATCCCTCAATTGATGCTGCAGAAGCTTCAAACACAAAGAGAATTATTGTGCAAGTGACCAAAATTGCCAACAACTCTTTAGGAGACGAAATTTGGAATGCAATTGACAAATAAGGGATTTATTTCAAGTTTTTTACCTCTGACAAACTTACCATAAATGCAACGGTACCCTCGACAGAGTGGCAAACACTCATGATACAGAAAGTGGGGAAAATGGATGATACATGATATGCGGGAAAAATAAGGTCTATCGGATGATGTCCATCAGCTAACGAAAGTTCTGTAATATCTTGTAAGGGTAAAAAGACCTGCTTTCTCTTTGAAGGCATTAGCTAACCTAAGAGCGAAGCTATTAGGGATCTCTAGACATATCCTACAACACCTATTTTTAGCGCAATGTCTGGTAGGCACCAAAATCAGTGCAAAGGACTAAAAAAACAAGTTTCCCTCCATACAATCATGCGCAAAGCCAAACCAAAACCTTTCAAAAATTGCCATAAAGACAAAAATGAACTCCAAGAAGATCCAAATTAATCATCACAAATGCCAACTTTAAAATAAATCCCTCACCCAAAGCATGACTTTCACCCTCTCAACATCGCAAGGAAGGAAAAATGAGATGTCAAGCCAAAGCAAAAGAGGGGGTCTACATGTTGATAAAATGGGGCATGTGTGTGCAGGGCACAACAAATGGTGACTCTATTGGGGAAGTGCTCCAACATATTCTAAGATAAACAATAGTTACAAATCCAGAAGCTTTGAGTTTCTTATTGACCTATTTTCCCCTTTCCCAGAGTAAAATAGCCCAACTTGAAAATATTGAAAATCTTGTTAAATTACTTAAGTGTGAAGTATTCTTCAGATTTCAAGGTGTTTTCCTTGTAAAAATCCCCAAAATTCCCTAAGGAGAATCCCCTAAAAAAACCAAAAATTTCTAAGTCTTTACCTTAGTTGTTCAACCTCAATCGATAAAAGTTCTGGTTCGCAAACCTGCCGGTTTCGCAAACTTGCTGGTTTCGCAAACCTGCCAGTTCGCAAACCTGCTGGTTCGCAAACTAAGGAAGGGAAGAAAGCCTAAAAAGTGACTAAGGAAGCAAAAAAAGAAACAAGTAAAGGGTTGCCTTTATCGATAATTTTCAAATTCTACGAACTTGTCAAAAGGTTCACTGATCAGGCAAATTGTCGACTAAAGGGCCAGGCAAGAAGGATTTCTTCAAAATAACTATGACTTGAAAAATGGCTAAGGCAAATGGAAGGAAAAGCTCTGCCAGTGAATCGACAAAAGTTCAAACTTGTAAAAGTTTGGAAATTCCCAAATTTGTTGATAAGGCGATTCTTCAACAAAAGTAAAGAGAGAATGAAGCCAAAGGCAAGGTTTGAAAAGGTAGAACTTTGCTGACAAAGGTAAAAGGTAGGAACAAAGCCAAGTTTGCAAAAGCTAGGAGTCACCTATAAACAAGAAGAAGCTAAGACAGAGTTAGTTCGTGAAAATAATAATTTGTCGGCTGAAGGCAAAATTCGACCAAGAAAAGAGTTTAAAAATTAAAGACATTGTTGATAAAGAGGAAAGATTCACAAAAGTAAAGATTTGCAGATAGAGGCCAAGGGAGCAAACAAGAAGCCAAGATTGAAAAAAGGAGCAATTGCCGACAAGGCAAAAAAGAGAGGAAAAGAAGAGAATGATGAAAGAAGAAGCCAAGTTTGAGAAAAGGTGAAATTGTTGATAAGGAAGGTGAAAAAGAGAAAGCAAGAGTTAGTTTAGGAAAGTGAAAATTTGCCAACTGAAGGGCAGAAAGCAAAAATGAAGAGGAAGACCAAGTAGAAATGGTTCGTAAAAGACAGATTTTGCCGATAAGGCAAGATAAAGGTCAAAAGTGGTTAAAACTGAAATAAAATGAAATAAAGCTTGTAATATAATGTAAATCTTTAAAATCTTTATATTTTAAAGTGTTGTAAAAGATTTATAAAAGGATTTTGGTGAGAATAAATGTTTGAAATATCTATCTTCTTTAGCTGCCATTACTGTAGAATCAATCAATCCAACAGAAGTAGTTGTGCAGTTAATTGTTGTAGGTAGATGAATCAACTGCTTGCATTCAAGGCAATAGATATTTCCCAGCTACTTTAGATCCAGATACTTTATTTATTAATATTTTGCAGACATAAATTCCTTTTGACATGCCCATGGGATGAATTTATTATAGTAGGTGACTTAGGTCATTGATAAAATGGTATAAATAGATGAAAAATCAATGTAATGAGGGTTGGATACAGAGACTTATTTTTTGTGTTCAAACAAAACCCTCCTCTACTATATTTGTGCCTTTTTAATCAATACAATACTATGTTTTTACCTTTTCAGGTTGTTCTTTAACTCTGTGTAGATTTAGAACTAGTTATTGTTCTGTAGATGAGAAGCCTTTTAAAGTTCCAAAAATCCCTCCACATCAGATATATAGGGATATTCCCAAGAATGTTGTGGATATGTTTAATAATAAGTCTATAGGTTTAAGAGACTGGTTTGGATATAAGTCTTCACTCAATTGTCATGTAGCAGAACTGTCTCATGTTGTTAAAGGAGGAAATGAAGGAAAATTAAATATTTTCACAGATGAATTGGTTAAGAAGTTTCGAAAGAAAGCCTTAGAAAGTAAAAAGAATCCTTAGTTCATGCATCTTTCTTATATTAGATAGGCATATGTGGACACTATAGAAAAGGATTGCCTATCATAGTTCTTATGATGTTAAAAGATGCAAGGTTCTATAAGTTATCTCATTCCCTATTAGGTGCAGGTTGTGATTCAATGGCCAAAGGTTTTATCTTTGTAGACTGTCTTTTAGACTACCCTGTAAGTCTGTTAGATGGTAATCTCAAGGATGTCCTGGAATATAAGTTTAAAACAATGAACTTATTTATGAAAAGGGACTCAGTTGATCATTCACTGGTCTTTCTAGTTCATTACAGGTTATATGATAAGGTTATACCTCTAATGATCAATCCTAGAAACCCGCACGAAAGAGGTTTAGATGGTTTGTCTACCATTTGGAGTTCCTCTAGTAATACTGCCAAATTAACAGCCCCAAAGATTGTAAAACATAAAGACATAAAAATACCAGAAGAATGGGCTATGGAATTATGGGAACAAGATAATCTCACTGAGGTAGAACGAGAAAAGAATCCCCAGTTGAAAGGAATTTCGCTAGAAGAAATAGATGATCAGGCCGTGATAAAGTTTGGAAGCACTGACTTGAGATCTAGTCGACCCATGCAGCGAGTAACATCCTCCACTTCCAAAGATTTATCTAGGGATATACCCTTTAATTATAATGAGCCTACTCCATCTATTTTGCCAAAGTCCCAAAGTGTTCATTTGCAACCCTCTCAGGGTTTTGAAAATTTGTTCCGAATACCTTCTGTATCACATCAGTCATCCTTTCAAAATAAAACTCCAAAGTCAAGTTGCAGTCATTCCAAATATTCCATATTGCAAAATGGTCTGTACCAGTGTGAAGATTGTTCTTTCGTCTTCCCACCTCAAACTGCAAAGCTTAGGATGATGAGTAGTGTCAGAATGTTTTCAGAATATTCTGTTGCTATGCCAGAAAATAATATCTCAGTAGTAGAGACTCAGGTTGTGGCAAACCCTGGTGGTCCTTGTACAATACTAGGTCGAATTCCACCATTTTATGATTTCATGTTATTAGATACCTCTGGCAAGTATAAAGCAAAATGCTGGCCTTTACATGTCACTCCTATAGGTGACAATGCCCCAAGTCAGAGTCATCTGTTAAATTAGACAAATCTTTGTCTTAGGAAATCTCTCCTTCTACAAGAGGATCGGCGAATATGGGCTGATCTTGAAGCTGTAAAATATGAGAAAAATTTCCAGAGTCTACAAGCTAATAGTCATACTCTTATTTCCACTCTTGAAACAATTGAAAAAAGATTAACCCAGGAATGGAAAGATAAAGTGGAAACAGCACTCCATGAATTGAAAGATCAATATCAGGATTTTAAGAATAAAGTGGAGATCTGGAAAATTGAACGGGAAGCAGCTATGACAAGACAAAGGGATTTGGTTCTCAAGGTCAGACAAGAAATCAAAGCAGACTGTGATGTTCTCAGTTCACAGTTAGGCACAACCAACGTCCAGATCTGACATAATGGACAAAGGTTACAAGAAATATCTGATCTTTTAACCCCGACTTCATAATTCCATGAGAAATATTATTTGCTTCAACCGAAGGTGGTCAAGCCTCCAGCAAAACCAATGCAAGAAGAATATCAATGGGAGTATTCTGATCCGTGTCCATATCAAGCAAGAGGTAGATCTCTATCTCGTGGTTCATCCCATGGATACCGTCCTTCACCATGGTATAATCAGCCGAAAGCCTCAGTAGCCTCTCTAAGAGAAGCTGCTCGTACCGTGTCAGTAGTCACAGCCACCACTCCAATAGAGCAAAAGGGAATCCTGGAAGCTCCAAGTCTAGGAAGTATGGCGAGAAGATTATGGCGCCGGCATCGACTCGAGTTTCTTGATAACGTTCTAGCTCAAGTTTCAGATGAAATAGATATCCTCACTACAGAGGAAGCAGAAGAACAAAGCGTCGAAGAATCTACAAGAGAGTTAGATTTGTATATCAACAGATTTAATGCCGTCTCTGGTGTTAAGATGCTTGAACCAGCCACAAGGATGGAACAAGTTTTGTTCTGTGAAGAGAAGCCATACAGCCCCTTTATTAGTCAAAGCATGCAATCTATTAAGATTGAACAAGCAGAAGATCCCCTGCAGTATCTTTCCACTGATGCATTTGATGGCAGCCCAGCACGAGAAGTCATCCCAGTGCGAGATGACATCCCAGAAAAGGGACAAAGCAGCAGAGGAAAAATGAGCGTCATAAAGAATACCTTCCGAGCTTCAAAGGCTACAACGCACTGCCCAGGAGCAGTTCTTCTTATAAAGTTCCCAGGTATTCAAGCATATCCTCTGGCTTTCCTTATTGATACTGGTGCTGATTTAAATATTGCAAGAAAAAATGCTTTCCCAGAAGATGCATGGAGAGATGGTAAAACTGATATTACTTTTGGTAATAATGAGAAATATTTCAGTCATCAATTCTGTATTGCTCCAGTCCAAGTTGGTTTTGAGGATAAACCAGTTAATACTATTTTTGTACACTTTGAAGTAGAAGATTATGATGGTGTAATTGGTAGTAACACTTTGAGTGACTGGGAGCCCTTTATAATAGAGCAAGATTTCATAACCTTCAAAGGTTTATATCAGTTGCCGCGTATCTACCAGCCTACATCCTTCTCAACGATTCAAAAGGATGAAAAGAAGAAAAGACCTGTTAATCAGGTTTGGCTTCATCAGCAGTTCCAGGAGAAGACTGAAGAACTCAAGCAGATAAAAGAAATATTTGCTTCTACTGTAATGACCAAGGATCTGAAGAAATTCCAGCGCTCTCTAACTTGCAGTTTGCCATTAAAAAGAGATGCTGAAGGTAAGGAACTTCTTCCAAAAGCTAAAGCTAATTATTTTTTGATGAGTTCTTCTGAAGTCCAAATTTGTGCAAAAGAAGTAGCAGAACTCGAAGCCTTAGGTCTTATACAAGTCTCAGATTCTCCCTTTTCATGCCATGCTATGTATGTACCCAAGGTAGATGAACGGGGAGTGGAGTTGCCTGAAAAACACCTTGTAGTAAACTATAAGCCCCTCAATGACTGTCTTGTAGATCATAGACATCCAATTCCCAGCAAAGACCATATCTGGCAAATTATCCAAGGAAGCCATGTTTATTCAAAATTTGATTTAACTAAAGGTTACTGGCAGATCAATCTTCGTTCTGAAGATTATTATAAAACAGCCTTCTCGGTGCCCCAAGGTCTATATGAATGGACTGTTTTACCCTTTGGTATAAAGATGGCTCCTTCCATATTTCAACAAAAAATGGATATCCTGTTTCGGCCTCATGCCAAGTTCATCCAGCCTTACATTGATGATATCCTTGTTTTCAGCCAAGATATGGCAGCTCATCTTGATCACCTCCGCATATTTCTGTTTGTATGTCAGCATAACGGCTTAGCAGTCAATCCATCAAAGTCAATTATTGCCGTTCCTGAACTTGTTTTCATCGGGATCAAGCTTCTTTCGGGGGGGAGAATGGAGGTACAAGAACATATTCTCACAAAAATCAGAAACCTACCTGTTACAAATGTCAAAGAGTTACAGCGTTTTCTGGGTTTAGTCAATTATATTTCTGGTTTTTATTACAAATTAGCCGAAGATTGTCTAGAGTTGAATAAGCTCTTAGGTAAATCCCCACCACCATGGAGTCCTCTTCATGATAGATTAATCCAGAATATTAAGGATAAGTGTGCCAAGTTACCGCCATTAAAGTTACCTGGTCCAGGATACAAAATAGTTGAAACAGATGCAAGTGAATTTGCATGGGCAGGTGTACTGAGAGAACAACAAACTCTAGAATATAATCCAAAAGATAAAGGTCAGATAGTGAGAACTGTCTCAGGGAGTTTTCATTGTTCTGAAAAGGATTACCATAGCACACACAAGGAGATTCTTGCAGTAGTCAATTCCTTTCAGGCATTTCAGATGTTCATAGCTGATAAAAGGTTTTTACTAAAAAGTGACTTGCAGAACCTTAGAGGATTCTTCAAAAAAGAATCACGCAACAAGGTAGTAAGAGGAAGATTATTAAGAGAAGGTCATGAACCAGAACCAGAAGCAACACCAGAAGGAACAAATAGACAGGTAAAAGGTAAGGTAAGAGTCATGCACATCCGAATCAGGGAACAACGATGGCATGAACTCAGTCGCAATGAATGGAGCACTAATCCATTCCCCAGAAGAGATCTTCACAACTTCCGAATGGCTAACGATTTTCTGTATGATCGTTATAAAATGTTGAAAGCCAAGATGTTGTTAACATCTCCAGGTTTGTGGACAGAAATTCCCTTCTTCCAGTTTTCTGCCGAAGCGGAACCAGTTGATCCTGATATAGGACATATTCTTAATAACTGGTGTGGTGATTTTAGTCTTCCATTACGTTTTAATAATCCAGCCATTGGTAAACCAGAGGAATGGTTAAACTTTGAAGATGGTAAAGATCTGATTAGGGATTTATTCTCTGGACCATATCCTCCTGCTGAGAATCTAAACTTCCAAAACACCACAGCCTATACTGGTTGTATCTTTAAATTAACTTTGAATTCTAGTGAAGATACAACTTTAAATAGGTATGTTGTTCAGCAATATGGACCATGCGGACCTGAGTCAGTCTTTGAACATTGGACTGTGAAAAATAGAATTAGATATCTTTATGCACATCAGGTTCCAATCTGGCTTCATGTGAAGACTTATATAATGAATGAGGCAACACCCCTGGCCATGACACGAGGAATCTATGGACCATATAAACTCAAGGTGCTGTCCATAATATGGAAAGAAGGAGAACCAGAGTTAATGACCGGCTGTCTTCCTCATGCATCCACTCAGACCTGTTACAACTGTGAAGATCACTCAGCCGACGACCCAAGGGTCCCTCCAAGCAACAGGACAGAAACATGTAACCATCCTGACAAAGCTTTTTGTGAGCTGTGTGCGTGGAATCATAATGAAGATCTATCCACTGATAGCACGGGGTCTTAGCTAATAAGTGGGCTTGTCACTTATCGAGGAATCTTATCTCCTCATGATTAAAGATAAGGCGTGGACCCTACCACGTTGTAAAGGGGTTATCTCACTACCTTATCGTGAGACCAAGTTATTCCTCTTGGGCCCAAAAGGAACGTCCTGTATAGTTGTGTCGGTCGTCTATCTTATCTTGTTCACGAGTAATTGGGTCCCACCTGAAGACTTTCTTCACATGGGATGCTCTTCGGATAAGATGCTGCTTCGTGTCCTCTTTTCATTGACGGATCTCACGGAATAATGAAGTCGGGGTTAAAAGATCTGCCCGCTCCTGCCTATAAAGCCGACCGGGCCGCCTGCATTCTTCAAGCAATTCTTGGCGAGTGAAGTGAATGCGAAGAATTCCAGTCTTGAGTAATAGTTCAGTTCAAGTTCTAAGTTTTTAGATAAGTCATTAGAAAAGTCAGTAATGTCAATAACTCCAGTAGGAGTTAAAGTGTTGTAAAAGCTTTAAGCTTAGTAGTATACATTGTCATATATTAGTCATGAAGTTCATAGCGAGCATTGTAAAAGATGAACATATCTGTAAGCTTCCTGCCTGTTATTAATGAAAATAGTTCTACTATTCATATAAGAGCGAGATATAGCATTGCGCATTGTGTTTGTCTATTGCAGCTTAAATTTGGTATCAGAGCATCTGGTGACGATATTGCTGTCTGTTGTTTACGTTGTTGTCTAACGTTAACTCCTTCCAATTTTGAATATCTGTAAAGCTCCTTTATTGTCTCCCTGTATTGACTCAGGCCGTCATAAGTGTTGTAAGTCCTGAAGAGTAAGTCCCGCTGAAGCCGTGGAAGGCATAAGGGCAAAAGGGCAGTAATCTGGTCTTTAGAGCGCAGGTTCGAGCGAAGTTCGAGCGCAGATGGATCCCTCATCTTCTTCTTCTTCCCAAGCGAAGGACAACAGCCGTTCTGACATGACTGCAGAGCGTAACTCAGAGGTTAGGTTTACCAACTTCTTTGCAAATAATGAAAGTTGTTTTAGCACTGTGTCTGAGTTAGGTAACTGTATAGATGATATAGAAAATTATGCAGTAGCACCTGTAGATGAGAAGCCTTTTAAAGTTCCAAAAATCCCTCCACATCAGATATATAGGGATATTCCCAAGAATGTTGTGGATATGTTTAATAATAAGTCTATAGGTTTAAGAGACTGGTTTGGATATAAGTCTTCACTCAATTGTCATGTAGCAGAACTGTCTCATGTTGTTAAAGGAGGAAATGAAGGAAAATTAAATATTTTCACAGATGAATTGGTTAAGAAGTTTCGAAAGAAAGCCTTAGAAAGTAAAAAGAATCCTTAGTTCATGCATCTTTCTTGTATTAGGATAGGCATATGTGGACACTATAGAAAAGGATTGCCTATCATAGTTCTTATGATGTTAAAAGATGCAAGGTTCTATAAGTTATCTCATTCCCTATTAGGTGCAGGTTGTGATTCAATGGCCAAAGGTCCTATCTTTGTAGACTATCTTTTAGACTACCCTGTAAGTCTGTTAGATGGTAATCTCAAGGATGTCCTGGAATATAAGTTTAAAACAATGAACTTATTTATGAAAAGGGACTCAGTTGATCATTCACTGGTCTTTCTAGTTCATTACAGGTTATATGATAAGGTTATACCTCTAATGATCAATCCTAGAAACCCGCACGAAAGAGGTTTAGATGGTTTGTCTACCATTTGGAGTTCCTCTAGTAATACTGCCAAATTAATAGCCCCAAAGATTGTAAAACATAAAGACATAAAAATGCCAGAAGAATGGGCTATGGAATTATGGGAACAAGATAATCTCACTGAGGTAGAACAAGAAAAGAATCCCCAGTTGAAAGGAATTTCGCTGGAAGAAATAGATGATCAGGCCGTGATAAAGTTTGGAAGCACTGACTTGAGATCTAGTCGACCCATGCAGCGAGTAACATCCTCCACTTCCAAAGATTTATCTAGGGATATACCCTTTAATTATAATGAGCCTACTCCATCTATTTTGCCAAAGTCCCAAAGTGTTCGTTTGCAACCCTCTCAAAGTTTTGAAAATTTGTTCCGAATACCTTCTGTATCACATCAGTCATCCTTTCAAAATAAAACTCCAAAGTCAAGTTACAGTCATTCCAAATATTCCATATTGCAAAATGGTCTGTACCAGTGTGAAGATTGTTCTTTCGTCTTCCCACCTCAAACTGCAAAGCTTAGGATGATGAGTAGTGTCAGAATGTTTTCAGAATATTCTGTTGCTATGCCAGAAAATAATATCTCAGTAGTAGAGACTCAGGTTGTGGCAAACCCTGGTGGTCCTTGTACAATACCAGGTCAAATTCCACCATTTTATGATTTCATGTTATTAGATACCTCTGGCAAGTATAAAGCAAAATGCTGGCCTTTACATGTCACTCCTATAGGTGACAATGCCCCAAGTCAGAGTCATCTGTTAAATTGGACAAATCTTTGTCTTAGGAAATCTCTCCTTCTACAAGAGGATCGGCGAATATGGGTTGATCTTGAAGCTGTAAAATATGAGAAAAATTTCCAGAGTCTACAAGCTAATAGTCATACTCTTATTTCCACTCTTGAAACAATTGAAAAAAGATTAACCCAGGAATGGAAAGATAAAGTGGAAACAACACTCCATGAATTGAAAGATCAATATCAGGATTTTAAGAATAAAGTGGAGATCTGGAAAATTGAACGGGAAGCAGCTATGACAAGACAAAGGGATTTGGTTCTCAAGGTCAAACAAGAAATCAAAGCAGACTGTGATGTTCTCAGTTCACAGTTAGGCACAACCAACGTCCAGATCTGACATAATGGACAAAGGTTACAAGAAATATCTGAGGAAATTCATTCTCTGACAAGTTCTCAGATAAGGATTGCAGATTCACTCCGAGTTGAATCTCAGGAAACTAGGGAAGCCATTGCGACGGAATCAAATTCCATCCAAGTGGCAATGAAGAAAGCAGCTACTGAAAGAGCTGTTAAGTTTAAAAGTTTCCCTAGTGATGCTAATAGTTATCTTCAGGCTCAGTATAAAGGTCCTAGACTCCTTACTCATGTCCCTCCTACTCCAGAGCCCTTACGATATGATCCTGTTAGTGGTCAATTGGTATCAACCCAGGCCCCTATGTCTACGGTTCCTACTTCACAGCCGGTTCCTCCTCCTCAGGGGACTGTGTTAATGGCCCGGGGGTCAGGTGCATTTCCATATCCAACTAATGATCCATTTAAAAATATTCAGTCTTATAAAGCTGATACTCCACCACTGGTAAATTTTGATAAGTTTGAAGAAGTGGAGAATGCCCGAGGCATTGATGCAATGAGGTCATGGATCACAAACTATATGTCAACTAATCCTGATGCAGATGAAAAAGAAGTCATTAAGCAAGCGCTTAATTCAATGACAGGAATGGCAAGGATAGTTTGGGATAAGTTGGATAATGAATTTAGAGAAGTATTGCTAGATAGCGGCACAGATCAGGTTTGTGCTCAACTAGCAAGAATGTTTGTAGGAAAGAGAGATGTTCTAGAGCAGCTCTCTTATCAAAAATTTGTAAAAGGGAAATGCAAAGATCTAAGAGATTTTAAGAGATACTGTAAGAAACAGTATGAACATTTCTATTTTTCAGGGCAAGAACAAAATCATGAATTCATGTATACAACTTTTCTTATTTCCTTGTAATCCTTTTCTTACCTTTACATCTATTAAGATCTATAGGATTTGTGTGAGTTTATCATCTATATTCCATTATTCTATGCATTCTAGCTTTGTGGGTGTTCTATATTTAAACCTGGTGTATCACCTTTACATTTTCAGTTTCTCCTTCTTCCCCTTTACACGACAATGATTAGATTAGGTTTAGTATTAACACACTCTGAATCTCACATTCAGAAAAAGAACTAACCTTATTTAGAGGTTTGATTTCCTTTGTAGGGTACCACACCTAGAAATCACTCCAATGTTTCACTGGATTGTTGCAGCATAGGTGCTTTAACATAGGGTGCAAATCCAAGTGACAACAATTTCTGGCACACTTGGTGGGATCATTTTTTACTCTGAATTAAGAATTAGGCTGAGAAATTGGTTGTGTTCTTAGTATTCTATAGTTTGACAGAAAAATTTCATGCACTTGGCGACTCTATAGGCTCCTAGTTTTAGATCAGTCCAACAGTAATGCCTAGAGTGTAGACACAAGCTTCTTCAAGAGGTAATAATTATTAGTTTGTTGAATTACTTGTTGCTGCTTCGAGAAGAACTAGGTTATCTAGGTTTCCTTCCAGAAGGAATAACAATATTGTTCCATCTCACCTAAGATCTCAATCTACACCTCCTCCTGTTAGGTTTCAATACTCAAGAAAGGATTTGCACATACCTAGAATAAATTTGAATACCCTAAATATGGCTCTGCTAGGAAACCCACCCTTTATGACTTCAATGGAGGCAACTCTTTAGACTTGGCTGCACATAATGATATACCTACCTCATCCCTAAAGAGTATCTCATTCTTTATGGGTGATGGTTCTACTACACTGCTGAACATATCAAATACATATCAAATGTATGTTCAATCCACCATATTCAGCATGAGGATGTGGCTGTTAGACTCATGGTTTCATCTTTAAAGGGAGATCTCTTCAATGGTTTAGGAGTTTACCCCTTGTTTCAATACATGATTGGGATGAGCTGGGAGAAGTAGTCTACAAGCAGTTTGGAGAAAGAGCAAATAATGTTTCTCTATTGGAACAATTGACAACCATAAAGAGGGCTCCCAACGAGATGATGGCTGACTTCAACTTCAGATTTCAAAGGACGTGGAAAAGGATTCCAACTCTCCTCAGGCCATCTCCACAAGGTGCCTTTTTATATTTTTTGAGAGCTTTAAATTATGATATTGCTGTTATGATGCAATCTATGGGTGTTGTTACCTTACTAGATGCATATGAAATAGCTTTGAGAGCTGAAAATTGCTTGATACAGGCTGGAAAAATTGCTCCCAGACCTCCTGTACCTATTTTCCCAAAATTGCCTTCATAGTTTCAACAACCTACTATTGCTCCCATCCCTGAGCCTAAAGCCTCTACATTTGCTCTTTCATAAGAAGAGAATGACCTTAAAACCCTAGTGACCAATATGACTAAAAAAGTCAATAGCATAGCTATTCAAACTACCCCTAAACCCCATAAAAATTATAATTAGGGGCAGTCTTCAAATCAGAATTGGAATAAGGGTTATAATACCAATAGAAATCAAAACTAGAACTAGGGTTACCAGCCAAATAGGTACCCAAATAATAATCCTACTCAACCCTTGCAAACGGTTAGACCCATCCAACAAATATAGACTGTTAATCCAGTTAGGGCCTTGGTTCCTACTCAAAACAATCTGGCCCAAGAGGCATATTAGTGTTATCCTTGTAACCAACCTCACAATGAGTCTACTTGTGCATTTGGGGCATAAGAACATGCCCTAATGGTGCAAAATTTTTACACTCAGCAAGCATCATTGGTGGAAGTAGCCAAAAACAACAACCCTGAGGTACCAAATAAGGCTACTTTTGATTCCAATTTAATGCTATGGACTCTTGACAATTTTTGTGCTGTTAACCAGCCTATGGACAGTGTGATCATGCACGTTAGCAGTATTGCAGACAACACAAGATCGAAGAAGAGGTAGTTAGAGGATAACCTGATGCCTATTGTATACACCTAAAATTGGCTCGGGTCGAATTAAGTAAATATTTTAATATTTATCTTAATTCTCATTTTCTTCTGTCAATTAAATAAATATTGTAAATTTATTTAATTGGTTCGTTGTCCCATAATTAAATAAAAGTCATTTTATTTAATTAAATTTCCTAAATTCTTCTAATGTCTAAAGTCCAAAATCCACCTCATCAATCCACCTCATCTCTTCCACCTCACCATGTTGCACATATAATTAAATATTCTTAATATTTAATTAGGTAATATCCTCCATTTTCCAAAATAAATCTTTAATTCAATTATCCTCCACCAAATTAAATATTTAATTCAATGTTCCCCACTTGCCTTCAACAATTGAATATTTAATTCAATTGTTCCTCACTAGCCTTCACCAATTGAATATTTAATTCAATTGTTCCCCACTAGCCTTCACCAATTGAATATTTAATTCAATGTTCCCCACTAGCCTTCAACAATTGAATATTTAATTCAATTGTTCCCCACTAGCCTTCACCAATGGAATATTTAATTCAATGTTCCCCACTAGCCTTCACCAATTGAATATTTAAATTCAATGTTCCCCACTAGCCTTTGCCAATTGAATATTTAATTCAATTGTCATAATCCACTATTCTCAAATAAAGAATTTTTAATTCATCCATTATGAATTAAAGATTCACAAAAATTGAGAGCCATTGATCTCATCCTTTGATCCACACCCTCCATTGCCTTTTTAGAAGATCTATAAATAGAACCCTCTTCTAAGCCATTAGGAGAGTTCATTCAGGCATCCTTATTATGCCCAATTTCGTCTAGGAGGAACTTCATCTTGCACAATTACTATACCAAAATTTCTCTCATTCTCTCTTCTCCATTCCATTTTCAAGTGTCCTCCATTATTATGTGTTGAAGCTCACATTCAACACAACACATATCAAAAGCCATTCTTCCTTTGTCATCTTCAAACAAGCAAGCAAGCAAGGAAAGCTTCTAATGGCTTCACAATCAAGATCAAAGAAAGATAGGCAAACAATGGAAAACAACAGGTAAAGAAGTTTGTAAGTATGTTCTTACTTGTTTTGGTTTTATTCTTCTTTGCTTTCAACTTCCATTGGTGTTTGGGTTTATGTTTTCATTAATTTGACTAACCTCATTCTCCCCCTCACACCTATTATATTACAAAAGGAACCTATCCCAAAGGCAAAAGGGGCTAGTGCTACAAATTCAACTCAGATCAGCATGCCTGCTACTGCAAAAGAGGCTCCATCAGGCCCAAAAATGCCTGAACAAGCTACAAAATAGTCAAAGAGGGGAACATGGATTCCTTCCATGCACAAGACAGAAACATTTCCCCTAAATATTGTGGAACAAATGAAAGAGACAAGCTTGGATGTATCCATGTGGGATGCATTATTAATTCCCTCTCAAAGGAAGTTGTAGGAGGCCTTAGAGAAATTCTGAGCAGCTGAATTAGCAGTCCAGAAAGAAAAAGGCCCAGTCAATCTTGTGCAACCAAGTGAAGATTAGGGGGGTCCAACAAAGAAGCCATCCCCATTCTACTTGTCTCTAGTCATTGGGAAATTCCTGGTACATAACTACATGATTGATTCAAGGGCTAGTATTTTAGTTATGCCAAAGAAGATAGCAGATGCATTAGGCATCAAATATACTCCTGTTTCATAAGGTGTGTTGTAGCTGGATGGTACTTTTATAAACAATGTTGGGTGATCAAAGGACTGGATTTGACCTTACATGCTTGTCCAAACTTGACAATTAGTCAAGATATTTTAGTCATTGATCTTCCTCCTTTCTTTTCTATCTGTTTGTCAAGAGACTTCATAGCTAAGGTAGGTGGCTACCTTTCTTCTGATTGGACTCACATGCTGCTGAGGACAAGATATGGCACAAGGTTCATCATTAAGGCTGAACCAATTTCAAATTATCATGCAGAGAATTATGATCATAGCCTAGTGAACCCTCTGTTACGTCAAAAAATGTCCCCTTGGGGGCTTTTCCCTCTTAAGGTTTAGCTCCTGGGTCATGTTTATGCATTTAGAGCATCTTTCATGATAATTTGACATCTCGATGAGAAAACCCTGAAGTTTCATGGCAATTTGGACTCAGGGGGTGTAATTTACATGATTCCTACCTGAAATAGAGGGGAAGACTTAGGTGCCCACGCCCTAGTCTTGCCCCATCTTAGGCCAGGACCAATTTTAAAGTGTTAGTTTATGACCGTTATTTAAGTCCTATGCCGACATGGTAAGTTTCAATTACGAAATTCTTAGCAGGAATGTTTGTATTTGCATATATAAGCATGTTTAGGCATTCATTTGTAAAGTAGATGGATATTGCAAAAATGTGGCTTATGTGAAAGTGATTCAAGGCATTCATTTGTTTTACAAAGTAGAATTTGTGTTGTTCTTGTATTTGTATTTACAGATTTGACATCCATCTCCTCATGGCATGAATAACATCTTCCTTCCATGAGATCTTCACTACAAGGTGATATCAATTGTGTTTTCAATCATTTATCATTTGGATTTTGCCTCTATCCTACAGGGATACACAATCTTTATCTAACAACAGTGTTCAGAAGACTTGAATGTCTCTTCAGGGCTTGACTGAGGTAAGCACCTAAACAACACAACCCCCAACCCACTCCTTGTGATTGCAGGTTATAGGTGTTGCATTTGGAAGAAGTAAAGTTGGAAGGAAGGTCAACAGGCATCAAGGATTCAGGATCTAGAAAGAAGCTGGACATTGGAGCTTTTCCTGGACTTAGGCACTAGTCCTAGTGTCCTCCGCAATTGAATTCTCAGAAACAGAAGATACAGTGCAAATCAGTGTTAGAAGGAGGTTAGGATTCCACAAAGAAACTATGGCACTGGACTAGGGTGCCCACTCATTAGTCCCTGATTTTTTTATTTTTTGAACTATGAAATCTGGTATGTATTTGATATCTCTGTGTGCAAGTATTTTTCATGATTTCATGTTTGCTTCCAAATTTGCATAATTGGGCTTAATTGAACAACTAAATCTCACAATTCCAATTTTCCCCTATGTTCCAAGTGACTGAAAGCCTGATAGTAGACTTCCTACTCAGCTTAAGTCCTTGAATGTTTGAGGTGAAAGGAGGATTCATACAAATTAGCAAAATCAACCCTAAACACTAACAAATCCTCTTGCATCAATTTTCACCTTAAACATTTTGGTGAACCCATGTTTTTAATGAATTTTTCCCCTTTCTGAGTGTTGTGCTTCAGATTTACATTCATTTCATTCATTCATATCATTGTTCATCTTATTGCATTTGAAAAATTACAAAAAAATGAAATATTTGAAAAATTGGCATTTTTAGCTTGCATTTTCATATAATTTAGATTAATTGGCATTTAATTTCATTAAATTTATGTCATTATCATCAGATTTGATTTAAAATACAGAATTTTTTCATTCATCATTAATTTAGATTGCATTTTCATGCTCAAATTGATAAAAAAATGCTTGAAATTGTACATTTTTTCATATAACCTAGTTTTACATTAGCTAGGGTTTGTAGTCAAAATCTTGTTTCAGATTTTTCTATCCTTTTAAAACACTCATTAGGATTGATTTATAACTATAGTGTTGCATCATAGTGGTTTGCTTGCAAAATTTCATGCCTAGGGTTTGAAAACCTTGATTTTTCACTAGATTTTGGCCTTATCATCTCTCTAGATTTGCACCATAGGCATGTTGTAAAGGATTTTTCTATACTAATTGGTTGTTATTAGGGTTATTATCTTCCAACCCTCCTAAAATTCTTTACAACACCTTTTTATTTGGCCCTTACAGTGGAAATTTGGTGAAAATTTACATATTTTGGCCATATTTTCCCTAGGGTTTGACCTTGAGTTGCACTATAAGCATGTTGTGATAGATTTTTTGGCATTAGGTGGCTGTTATTACTATTATAATTTTATATCCATCATCATTTTCCTCACAACACCCTTTGTCATACTCGTTTGCATTGAAATTTGGTGAAAAATTGCATATTTTGGCTATATTTACCTTAGGGTTTGACCTAGATTTGCACTCCAAGCATGTTGTGAAAGATTTTATGGATTTAGGTGATTGATATTACTGATATTATCTGATTCACCTTCTAAAATGCTTTACAACACCCATTTTATTGGGTCTTTGCATTGAAAAGTTGTGAAAATTGCATGTTTTAGTGTATTTTCACTAGGTTTTGGCTTGTCATCATCTTAGATTTGCATCAATGTTGTGAAGGATATTATTGCTTTATTGGACTGATATAAGATATTATTTTCTTCACCTGATCAATTTCCTTACAACACCTTTTCTTTCACTTATTTGCATTGAAAAAAGTTGAAAAACTCAAGCATTTTAGGTCATTTTCACGTATAGTTTTGAATTCATGGATTCTCCTAATCATTCATCTTTGGAAGATTTATTTGAGTACATTGTGAATTATGATAATATTTGCAAATTCACTAATAAACATCATCAAGTCTTGCATCAAATAGCCTACATCTATGGTATTGACTTGTCCGTAAGCACTACCTATGATATCCTTCGAATAATAGCTTATTTTGAAAGCTTTCTCACTATCGTGGGTGTTTTCCCTTAAATATTGGAAAATCCCACTAATTTCATTTCTGAAAATAACCATGGGGAAAGTAGTGGTGAAAATATTATTCCCTCTTTCCCTTCATTTCATTATGATATAATGGAAATTCTTTCTGAGACCTATGAGAATGATAGAGCAATGGGTGATTCATTAAACAAAGAGACTTGTCCCAACATAACCCCACTTAGTGAGGATATTTTGGCACAAGAAGAAGATATCATTGACACATTTCTTAACACCACTCTTCCATCCCTTCCCACTCTCCCTAGCCAGGTTGAAGCTTTGGATGATGCATATTCTCTTTGTGACCATTTGCTACAACCTGCTGAAACTAAAAATTTACAACCTGAATGTTTAAAAACCTTCGATGAGAAGACTAGGGTTGGCTCTAGTAATTTCAATGCTCTTCCTAGCTAGGATGAAGCATTATAAAATGATATAGTGATAACACAAAACCATTATGAATATCTTTAGCTGTTCGGTGTAATAGATGTGGATAAAGCAAACTTTCAAAATTCACCTTGTCCATGGAGAGATAGTATTTATGCCGAGGTCCCTCCTCCGTTATCCATTCAAGGATCGAGAGGTAATCAAAATATAGTAGGCAAACAAATGGAACAACCTACACCTCTTTCTAGCATTCATATTTGAGAGGATGATGACCTCCTTGATGATTGCTTCTAGCATGAGCCTCCCTACACGTAAGTATCTCTAACCATTTATCTCTCGTGTTGTGTTTCCCTCGTGATGTGTTATGTGTTGTTCAGGCCTCCTGGGATGACCCTTGATTCTCTTGTAAGGTCCAGGATACCAAGAGACCACCTCTGTTGTGACCCTTCTTCTATTTGTATCATCATTCTTCTATATTGCTTCTCCTCTATTTTTCACTATTGTGTGTTGTGTCTTACAAACATAGCATTATGGTTGGTGACTTGGGGGCACCCTCCTACATGATTGTCCCTAAGACACTTGTTTCTCCTCTCTTGATTTATTGTTTCCCTTTAGTGTTTCTATCTAGTGGGTGGATGATGAAAAACATTTTATACTGATGCGGACCTAGCATCCCTTTAGCGAGAAATCAAAAATTAGACTTAGTTCCTATATTACGATGGGGTTGATATATATTATCCGATGCTTGGCTAGTAGAATCACTCTGTGCACTTTGTTGTGTGATCTTGATGGTATCTTATCACACTTACAAAAACATAACAATACTACTGCTCCATGCACTTTGTCTATCTTGAATCTTGCATTATGCATTGTTGTTTATCATGATTATATGGACACTAACACTTTTCTTGCAGGGATGTGTTTGTGGGAACATTTGGCGATAGTTAAGTACATGTCACCTCCGGGGGGCATGGGCTTTGCGAGAGCTCGTGTTCCCTTATGTGTTTTCTTCCTACCTTAATGTGCTTGATATCGATACCTGATATCAACCACCTTAAGGTGGGGGCATATACAAGGTAAGCCATCTGTTGTAGATGTTAGCAATGTGCTTGTCCTTAGGTACAATCTTAAAGACTGGTGGCGATGAGTCCCTCCTGCACTTTGAGTTATGTTTGAAATCAATTCGCAATCATTTAAGACTTCATTGTAGGGCGGGGAAACCACATCCCTTTTCTATCTTAAGCTTTCTGCAGAGGCAGGGATGGTGTATTTCTTATGGAGAGTGCACATCCTGTCATTTTCAAAAGTCCTCATCGTGAGGCAGGGAGTGGTTTTATGACTAACTCAACCCTTAAGCATGTTTTCAGTGATTGTTTGTTGGTGTGTACCTGTAACGTGCTTGAGATGGTGTTGAACCTAGAAATAGGGACACTCCATCGCTTGTCTTTTGTGTTTTCTCCATGTCTTCTAAGTGTGTGTGTATTGCATGTTTATTCCCAAGCATAGTCTTAAAGACTGGTGGCGATGAGTCCCTCCTATGCTTTGGGATTTGTATGGCACGCTTGTTTTGTTTGGCGTGTTTGTTCTCAAATGTAGTCTTAAAGACTGGTGGCAATGAGTCCTTCCTGTACTTTGAGATTTGTTTGGCATGTTTGTTGCCCCATATGCAGTCTTAAAGACTAGTGGCAATTGGTCCCTCCGACATTATGGGTAGTGTGTTTACTTTCCTTGAACTTGCATCTACATTTCATATATATAAAAAGAAAAAGAAAAAGAAAATCATTACTGTCTTCACTGCATTCATTGTATTCACCGTGTTTTGTGTGTCTTCAATGCTGTCTTCTCTGTGTTTTGTGTCTGTTACTGTATTATCTGTGATTGGTGTGTCTTCTCCATGCTTGGCATGTTTGTTGTGTTTGTTGACCATACTTTAATGCATGTATTAGCCTTGCATTTATACATACATTAGAGTGGGGGCCTAAATGTTAAGTCAGAAAATGTCCCCTTGGGGGCTTTTCCCTCTTAAGGTTTAGCTCACGGGTCCTGTTTATGCATTTAGAGCATCTTTCATGATAATTTGACATCCCAATGAGAAAACCCTAAGTTTCATGGCAATTTGGACTTAGGGGGTACACTTTACATGATTCTTGCCTGAAATAGGGGGGAGGACTTGGGTGCCCATGCCCTAGTCCTGCCTTATCTTAGGTTAGGACTAATTTTGAAGTGTCTGTTTATGACTGTTATTTAGGTCCTATGTCGACACGGTAAGTTTCAATTATGAAATTCTTAGCGGGAATGTTTGTAGTTGCATATATAAGCATGTTTACGCATTCATTTGTAAACTAGATGGATATTGCAAACTTGTGGCTTATGTGAAAGTGATTCAAGGCATTCATTGTGTGTTGCAAAGCAAAATTTGTGTTGTTCTTGTGTTGGTATTTGCAGATTTGGCATCCATCTCCTCATGGCATGAAGAGAATCTTCCTTCCATGAGATCTTCACTACAAGGTGATATCAATTGTCTTTTCAATCATTTATCATTTGGATTTTGCCTCTATCCTATAGGGATATGCACTCTTTATCTGACAATGGTGTTTGGAAGACTTGAATGTCTCTCCGGGGCTTGAATGAGGCAAGCCTCTATACGCCACAACCCCCAACCCACTCCTTGTGATTGTAGGTTATAGGTGTCGCATTTGGAAGAAGTGGAGTTGCAAGGAAGGTCAACAGGCATCAAGGATTTAGGATCTAGATTGAAGCTAGACACTGGAGCTTTTCCTGGACTCGGGTGCTAGTTCCAGTGTCCTCTGCAGTTGAATTCCTAAAACTAGAAGATATAGTGCAGATTAGTATCAGAAGGAGATCAATATTCTGTAAAGAAACTATGGCACTAGACTAGGGCACCTGCTCATTAGTCCCTGACTTTTTTGTTTTCCAAACTCCAAAATTTGGTACACATTTTATTGTCATTTGATATCTCTGTGTGTGAGCATTTTCTGTGATTTGCTTGTTTGTTTCCAAATTTGCATAATTAGGGTTTTGATCATAATTGGGCTTAATTAAACAACTAAATCTCACAATTCCAATTTTCCCCTATGTTCCAAGTGATTGAAAGCCTGATAGTAGAATTCCTACTTAGCTGAAGTCCTTGAATGTTTGAGGTGAGAGGAGGATTCATACAAATTAGCAAAATCAACCCTAAACACTAACAAATCCTCTTGCACCGATTTTCACCTTAAACACCCTCATTGCATGATTCAGGGTGAGGAAGTGCATGATTTGGGATCTCTTGAGACAATATCTTCACCCCTTCCAACCCCAGATCTTTTCCTTGATGAATGGGGAAAGGAATACTTTGATTTTTGATCTCTATGACACCACTAAAATAACTAGACTAGGCACCTACATGATTCATGAGGGGAATTCCTCTGTCCCCTCTATATTAAAACCAGATGATGATTTTGATGGCCCGTGAAAAATGATCTTTGTGTTGATAACTGAGAGGGGGGGGGTGAATCAGTTATCCTAATTATTTCTTCTTTTGAACTTTATTAAGCAATGCAGCATTGAATCAAACAAACAAACATTACCATGAAATGAGAAACACATGACAGTATTTTTGACGTGGAAACCCTATTAAGGGAGAAAACCACAGGGTGATTAACCCAAAGATTATTCTCTGTTAGAAGAATAAGGAATTACAAAATGACACTTGCCAATTAGGGCTCACTGCCTGAGCACATTGCTCACAAAGAGGCACGCTGCCTACAAGGAGACACACTGTCTACAAAAGAATGTTTTACAATACTTGAATGGAAGCATCTATATATGCTGGAGTTCAGTTCTGGTTAGGCTCAGTACACTGATCTGCTGCACTTCATCTTTCCTCTGCTCTTTATTCTGCTTTCCTTTCACATACTGGATCTTTCTTACTACTTTTATTTTGCTCTGCACTTATTCACATCCACTATCAACCAACACATTTTCATAGCTAAATCCATCGTGCATATATATCCACACAAGTAATTTCATTACTTTTCTAGTCGGCATCCGGAACAGTCTATTTTCTCACAAAACTCTATTCTGTCGGCTGAATCCTTGTACATCAAGTAATGCGGATCAAGCATATACTTGTAGATATCATTAATCATGTCGGCCAAACATGATTCATGCTTTCACAACCTTTACCATCAACAGTAACACATCCAGAAAACAGTCTGATGTTCTGTCAGTCAGTTCTTCCTCTGTTCTCACTGTCACTCAGGAATCCGGTACTCAACTATTCATATCTTTTTCTTTGTCCATCACCGGAGGCTAAATCCTTGGAATATACCACTCAAGGTAGTCCTCTTGATTTCCCCAAATCCATATTGTACCAAGACACTTCCTCTGAGAGATCCGGACCAATCTGTTGGACCTTGCCACTTGCTCTGTTCTTGTTCACCAGACCACAACAATCTTCATTCAGACTTCCGGTAGAGACACACCATAACTTGCGGATATGTGGGATGACCTTTGTTGCCATCAATGACAACAACCATGAATCCATATAGTGTCTCTTGCCAATAATCTCCCCCTTTGGCATTGATGGCAACACTTAGTGAAAAATGACTGTGTTTACACTATGCTCCCCCTTGGCTGATGCTCTATCTTTATATACAATTTCTGGAACTCCCCCTTAGTTGGATTCCTCATTTTTCACTGCTCCTCACTCCCCCTTTGACATCAATGGCAAAGGGTAGGGTCCGCACACCAAAATTTTCAAAAATTTACTATACTTAGCCGCATATTACATACTCACATAAATTGAAGAATGTCTACAAAGGATGTCTTCAATTGGACCAGTTCTGTAGCCCAACTTTGCTTCATTCTATCCAAAATTGAAATGTGACCACTCAACAAAAATGCAAAAGCTTCTGCCCTCTTGAGATCTGTCAGATCATTGGTTTGGGTGGTAGTCTGAGCATCACTTATGGCCTCATGCATAGTTTCTAACTTAGGGATTATAATCCTTCTAAGTTCTCCCATCCGGTTAGTTATATTCCTCCTTTCCTTCTCAAAGTTCTTTATTGCATTTGTGATTGCAATAGTTTGACATTCTTGATTTACTATGGAGGAAGAGAGAGGATCAAAACTTTGAGACAAACTTTGTAGTTTGTCCTGTTCCTCTTTTATTTTCTTATCAATTTCTACTGTTGCCTTTGACCAAGAGATACAAAATTTGTAAATGTCACCACCATCCTTAAGAGCATTTTCTAAGCTCTTAATTCCAATACTCATATTTCTCCTATCATTAGAGATTAAGCCTAGTACTTCAGAAAATCTCTTATCCAAAAACTCCTTCCGGACCTTTTCTTCAGCTGTTTTTTCTAGGGATTCAAAATGTGTACTAACACTGCTAACTAAGGTTTTGAGATTACCGGAAGAGGAGGCTGTGGGATCTTTCTGGATTGATGGCATAATCTTCTCAAGCACTCCGGAAGCAGCCTCTATCAACTCACAGTCTTCCATATGAGACTTTAGAAGTTTTTCATTTGCCTTAGCATTAGCAAATGAAGCTATCTTCATTGTCTGTACCGGAGAGAGGGAATCAAAGTTGAATGGACCTTGTAGCAGCTCCGGTTCATCAATCTCTATTGCTTCTTTGCTCAAAAATCTTTGGACAGTTTGTGCAGTGTCTCTTGCCGGAGACAGATGTTTCTTCTCTTCTGCAGTCTTGGAGCTGTCCATTGGAATTTTCCCTTCCTCTACATTCCCACCACTGACAGTTGTGGTCTTCTCTAGTGAAGTCTTCTGTCCTTTTGCAATCTTTGCACTATCACCTTCTTTTTCTTTCACCGCTGCTCCTTTCTCTTGTAGTTTCTCTTCTTCTTTGGATCCGGAGACTGTAGGGGAAGCCGGAGGAGAGATGTTAGTCTATTCAAGGGCCACTTCTTCCGGAGCAGAGGATTCCAAGTCCACAGCTGTTTCTGCACCTAAGTCCTCTACAATAGGAAGATTAAACCTTTTGAAGGCCTTCCGGAGGATCTCTTCTGTATCCATGGCTACCTTGTCAGTCTCACCAAGCATGAGTTTATTCATCCTTGCTTTACTTCTGAACTCATCTTTGCAGTCTTTGAATATTATGTTCATTGTCTTGGGATCAATTTGAGGATATAGCTGAATAGCTATCTGCTCCCGGATCTCAAGATCTTTTGCCTGAGCATTATTCTTTCTTATTTCTAATTCCTTCTCTAGACTCTTAGGAATTTCAGAGATAATCTCAATAAAAGCTTTATTGTAAATGTTGAGGTACCTGATTGTAGCTTCTTGCAGGATCTTTTGGTCTACCTCATTGTAGTCATCATAAAATTTGGCCACTGGTTGAAGGTTCCCATCCACAGTGACTGATTTGATTACACTGTCTAGAGACAGGGTGGGCTTTTCAACAAATTTTTCTGCCATTTCTTCCTTGTCTTGGCCTGTGGAGGGTTTATCGGATCCCTTCTGCTTCTGCTTCTTTAATTCCTTTACTCCCTCATCTGATTCAGTTTCCTCTTCATCTCTTTGACTCTCATAAGCCCTTGTGGCTTTCGTCTTGGATCTTTTGCCGGATGCCTAGACTTCCAGTTTTGAGCTTTTGGTTGTGGGAGGTGCAGATCTTTTTGATGATCTGGTCTGGGTGGAGGTTTCAACCGAAACATTTTCTTCACTTTTCTTTTCTGCCCTCTTCTTCTCTTTCTCACCCCCTTCCTTCTTCTTCCGGTGAGCATCAAGTGCTTCCATGGAGATCCCAAGGCCTTATGCTATGTGTTCTACTTATTTTCTAACCTTCCTCTTGATTTTCGGTTCTTTGAGTTCAACATGAATTTTTATACTCAGTTCCTCAAATGTTCCGAACCTTTCTGCCTTTAGATCTTTAGGCTAACTTAGCATGTGTTGAACATGCAGCTCCACAATCTGTTCATCCACTTCATACCCCATGGGCATGATCCACACAGTTCTTGGTTCTACTGCCTCCATTAGACACTGATCTGTTTCTACCATAAAGCATACTGTGTCTTTGTGCTTTTCAACAAGAGGCTGGGGTATTCTTTCTCTTGCATGCATCATGCTCTGGAAGTTCTTGAAATATCCCCATAGAGCTATTTTTCTTGCTTTAGCATCCCCAAGTCCATGCAAATAATCTCTGATTTGGATGGCAACTGGTCTGTCATTCTGCCATATCCATCCACTAGATCCGGGAAGCTCATTCATGTAATAAAAGAAGAGACAAAGGATCAAATTGCCATACTTGAAGGAGTTTTTCTTGTCCTTCTTGATCTTCTATAGATTTTCAAAAAGTTAGTTTACAAGAAGCTCACACAAGTCATAGTCAGCATTCTCCTTTAGCATTTGATAAGCTGTGTAAATTGCAGTTCCCGGTACTGAATTTTCCCTACTGGAGTGATAGATCTTGTAACCAATTATCATAGATGCAAATTTGACATCCGGTTCAATGATGTCTTCAACTGTCATAGCTCTCTTGTCAAACTTAGATCCGGTTGCATCACTAACTGTCTGATTTTTGACAGACTTGAGAACAGGTAATCCACCGGATGAGTGCAGACCGGTTACAGCCCTAATTGCATCTTTGGTGATCTTGAAGGGCTTGTTCAACCATAGGAAGTTGTCATGCACTCTACTTAGTACATACCGGACCCATTCATCTTCTTCAAAACAGGGGAAATGGATGCACTGTGCAAAGTGCTTATCCCGGATGGCTTTGTACTAAGGTTTAATCTCAAAGGAGTCGTCTATCAACTGTTTGTGATAGATATCCATCAATTTTGAATCCCCAAAGTCTTCAAAATTCGCATGTATGTAAACCCTAATGTCCTTCGTATGCAATACACCATGCAGAACACTAGAGAAGGCTCCTAGGGGATCTACCTCCAAGGATTTGTATGGATGTTTCTTGAATGTGGGGCGAGGTCTATCAAAGATCTTAACTATATTCGGAGTGGCCATTTTTCAAAGATTTGCAGTGAGATATTGAAAATGAAAAATACCTTATGCACCTTTGGTTATACGGAGTGGTTGAATTGATTTCTGTGTGTAATAACTTCTGCAAGTGATCTTCGGTGAACTTGATGAATTTTGTTGCAGAGCTCCACTTTTCACTTCTTCTTGGGTGTGGAATGAACAAGTGATTATTGAGAAATCCCTTATATTGTTTCGCAAACCCTAATATCTGTTTGCAATAAATGCTCGACCTACATTGTTCCAGTTTGCCTTATTCGGATAACTTGGAGTACCAGATCAGTCCTGATCTATGAACATCATGCGGATCTTCCAACCATGAACAAATCAAGATGACACATCACAAGGACATCCCAAACATTCTGTCCAATCCACAAAATAAGACAATGCATTTCTGGATCTTTCCGGACCTTTTTGTAATCCTCTGTCATTCCAGAGCATCTCCCGGAACAGGTCTTACTTGATCGATCACAACTTCTTCACATCTTCATGCGGACCTATAAAATCTTATCTGGATCATCTCAAGACTTATATCTTCAAACCCTTTACTCCACATCTTGTGCCACATCCGGCACCACTTGATTGGCTGGGGGAACAGAATTTTCTTTGAGTCTCCCCTTGAGCCAGAGCTCACCTTTTAATTTCTGGAAGGAATATCAGCACCAGAGTTTGGTGCGGATCCAACCTCTACATTCTCTGAACTTTTCTTCACCCAAATCTTGTTCATTTGATTCCTAACTTCATCCGCATTCATCTTTTGTTTACCCTTGTCTTGATTCTGATTATACACCGGACCTCTTTTGTCCTGATTCTTGCTTCTGTAGACTTTTGCATTATGACCGGACCTATTACAGATTTGGCAAATAACATTTCCTTGCATATTTGACTGACAACCTCTTGATCTGCATTGATTAGCCATATGACCTACTCTAGTGCATGCAAAGCATCTACCATTGAATGATTTGCTTATTTGCATATTTCTGCATTCATGAGACTTGTGTCCATACCTTTTGCAGTTAAAGCACTGTCCGGAGAAGGATGAATTAGTCTGATTCATTCTCTTTCTGCACTGATTAGCTTTGTGACCAAAGTGATTGCAACTGTGGCAGTATCCATTGAAGGATGGATATCTTTGAGCACTGGGCTGTCTTACCAGAGGTCTTCTAGGCCTATTCCTTGGATTTTCTGATCCAAAATTCTTTTGACCGGATCCAGAGCTTTCTCCTTTCTCATATCCCAAACCATACTTGTCATCTGCCCTCTTTTGACTTCCAAGAAGAATTTCAATGAGTAGAACTTATCTTGAATTTTTCTTTATATTCATTTGTTGTTTGAAGATCTCTTTTGAGAGAGACAATTTGATCCTCAAGTTTTTCTTCATTATCTTTGGCATCTTCAAGATCAGATTCAAGATGTCTGATAATCCTGTCCATCTGGTGGCATTCTTTTGATTTCTCTTTAAGAGATTGTCTTAGATTGTCTTCAGCTTTTCTTTTCTCTTCAATCTCTTGAGTATACTTTATAACTCCTGACTCCATTTCATGTCTTACCATAATGACTTCTTTTGATAACTTTTCACATAACTTGGTTTTCTCAGTCAATTCTTCATTTGTATTACTTTCTTCACTTTGTCTTGCCAATTGTTAGAGCAACTCCTTTCTCTTTTTCATAGAGAGACTTAATTTGTCCTTTAGTTCTCTCATGAATTCATTAGCTTGTTTGAGTCTTTCCTTTAATTCATTGACTTCAGAGTTTGATTGTTCAAGATCCTCAAGGGCAGTCTTGAGTTGCTCCCTTAAACCATATGCATCCATTTGAACTCCCAGATCTTCCTCAAGCTGTTAGGCTCTATTAGGAGGAACTTAGCTCTGATACCAATTGTTGATAACTGAGAGGGGGGGGTGAATCAGTTATCCTAATTATTTCTTCTTTTGAACTTTATTAATCAATGCAGCATTGAATCAAACAAACAAACATTACCATGAAATGAGAAACACATGACATAGTATTTTTGACGTGGAAACCCTGTTAAGGGAGAAAACCACGGGGTGATTAACCCAAAGATTATTCTCTGTTAGAAGAATAAGGAATTACAAAATGGCACTTGCCAATTAGGGCTCACTGCCTGAGCACACTGCTCACAAAGAGGCACACTGCCTACAAGGAGACACACTATCTACAAAAGAATGTTTTACAATACTTGAACTGATTGGAAGCATCTATATATGCTGGAGTTCAGTTCTGGTTAGGCTCAGTACACTGATTGCTGCACTTCATCTTTCCTCTGCTCTTTATTCTACTTTTCTTTCACATACCAGATCTTTCTTACTACTTCTATTCTACTCTGCACTTATTCGCATCCACTATCAACCAACACATTTTCATATCTAAATCCATCATGCATATATATCCGCACAAGTAATTTCATTACTTTTCTAGTCGGCATCCGGAACAGTCTATTTTCTCACAAAACTCTGTTCTGTTGGCTGAATCCTTGTACATCAAGTAATGCGGATCAAGCATATACTTGTAGATATCATTAATCATGTCGGACAAACATGATTTATGCTTTGACAACCTTTACCATCAACAGTAACACATCTAGAAAACAGTCTGATGTTCTGTTAGTCAGTTCTTCCTCTGTTCTCACTGTCACTCAGGAATCCGGTACTCAACTATTCATATCTTTTTCTTTGTCCATCACTAGAGGCTAAATCCTTGGAATATACCACTCAAGGTAGTCCTCTTGACTTCCCCAAATCCGCATTGTGCCAAGACACTTCCTCTGAGAGATCCGGACCAATCTGTCGGACCTTGCCACATGCTCTATTCTTGTTCACCGGACCACAACAATCTTCATTCAGACTTCTGGTAGAGACACACCATGACTTGCGGATATGTGGGATGACCTTTGTTGCCATCAATGACAACAACCATGAATCCATATAGTGTCTCTTGCCAACACTTTGATGGTAAAAAGAGAAGAAATGGAGCTGGTGCAGGGGTATTACTTATCTCTCTGATGGGTAAGATTTTCTTGCACATATAGCGTAGTAGAGTATGAAGCATTGGTACATGGCCTGTTGATTGCCGAAAGGTAGAAAATTAGACACCTAGAGATCTTTGGAGATACTAAAATGGTGGTCAACCAGGTTAGGGAAAGATGTGTAAAATTTTTTTAGCTTCTTAGAGCATATAGACATAGAGTTTGGGGCCTGTTTGAAATTTTTGATGCTCTCAACCTATAGGTGATCCCAAGGAAATTAAATGCTAAGGCATACCAATTGGCAATAGTTGGTGCTCAGTTTTCTCCTCCTACAGACTTCTTTCAAGGCCTTGATCAACATGTTAAGATAGTGGTTAGGCCCTTAGTCCCTGATAATGATGTGAACTGGCAGATTTTTGATAGTAATGAACAAATTGTAAACTTCATCGAAAATGAAGCCAAGTTCTCATCAATGGAACAGTCTAGGATGCAAGAAGGGTATGATGATCAGATTATGCAACTAAAAACAAATAAGTTGGAAAAGGGATTAGTCACTCTTGAGGTGATTTTTAGCCATGATGATGAATTCAAAGGCAAATAGAGGAACATCATGTGCAAAAGGGAGGATTTTTAGAATGTTTCTATCACACAGGGCAAAGATTTATTGCTGGGAAAGGTATGCTGTAATGATGAACAACAAAACTTTATTTGCCTTTCCTAGAAATACAACGATATTTTTGAATGGAGTTATGAGGATCTGAAGGGCTTCGATGCTAATGTTGACTAGCATGCCATAGGTAGATCGACCTAGGCACCAAACCCGTTCGCCAAAAACAACGGCCTATAAATCCCAAAATTGAGCCTCTAATGAGGAAGGAGCTTACAAAGCTCATTTAGGCCAGAATTATTTTCCCCATCAAGTATTCCACCTTGGTAGCCAAATTAGTACTAGTGAAGAATAAAAATGGTGAGATAAGGTTGTGCATGGATTTTTGGGATTTGAATCGTGCCTCCTTGAAAGACCATTATCCTCTATTGTCCATGGACCAAAAATTGCAAAATGTTGTAGGGGCAGAAAGGTTTTCATTGCTTGATGGCTTTTCTGGTTATAACCATAATATGTGAAAGAGGAGGATAGGTTCAGACAACATTCACCACTAATTGGGGAACCATGGTGTATGTAAAAATGTCATTTGGGCTCTCCAATGCTGGTGCCACTTTTTAGAGGGTAATGAACATTGCTTTCAAGGGCTTTATTAACAAGTTCATCCTAATTTATTTGGATGACATTAAATTCTTCTCCAAGAGAGGAGAAAATCATATGTTGCATTTGGAGAAGGTTTTTGAAAGATGCAGGGAGTTTGGGTTGTCTTTGAACCTGCAAAAGTGTATCTTTGCTGTCTCTTAGGGAAAGCTTATGGGCCATTTAGTGTCCAAAGATGGGATCTCCATAGATCCAAAAAGAACTTCATATCTTCTTTCTCTTCGTTTGTCTGCTCATAAGAAGGCTTTGCAGTCATTTATGGGGCAGATTATTTTGTTAGGAAATTCATTCCTAACTGTGCTAGTTTGGTCAAACCACTGACCCTTATGCTTAAAAAGGATGTTGTCTTTAGGTGGACCAAGGAAGGAAAGGATGGATTTGAGAAGATAAAGGAATAAATTGCCCAAACTCCTACTCTCATGAATCCTAATTATGAGGACTTTGTCCTTTATGCCCATGGAGGAGAGAGCAACATTGCAACCGTCTTGATGCAGCAAAATGACCAAGGTATGGAACAACCCCTGGCCTTTTTTAGTCAAACATTGAAGGACTATGAGGTCAGGTATAGTCCCATGGACAAATAGGTTTTTTCCATTGTAAGAGCATTGACAAATTTTAGATATATGCTAGAAAATAACCATATCAAGGTATTAGTTTCTTACCCTAGTGTGAGAGACTATATAATGGGAATTGAAATTAGTGAAAAGAGAGCGAGCTGGGTCACTAAGATCCTGGAGAATGATGTTACTATCAAAGCCACTAAGATGATTAGAGGCAGAGGGTTATGTGAACAACTAGCTCAACATATAGTGGATGAGGTGAACTCATCCTATCACTTGAATGAGACATAACCTATAGCTGACCCAACAACTATGAGTTCTTGGACAACAGAAATGGTTAGGTTCCTATCTACTAGTGAGTATCCATATGGATTGGACAGAACTAAGAGAAGACATTTTAGGTTGCAGTCCATTCCTTATGATTTGGTGGATGTGGGTTTTCTTTAAAAGAAATCTGGATGGAGTCTTGATGAGATGCATTGAAGAAGATCAGATGGACAGATTGCTTAGTGAATTTCATGCTGGTACAACTGGAGGCCACTTCTCTACAAGAGCTACAACAATGAAAATAATAAGGGCAGGTTGCTTTTGGCCCACATTGTTCAATGATGCCCATGTATGGGTAAGAAAATGCAAAGAGTGTGCTCTCTTTGTTGGGAAGAAAAGATTAGTAGCCCTTCCACTTCATCCTATTCAGGCACATGAACCTTTCTCACAATGGGGTATGGAATATATTGGCATGATCAACCCTACATCTAGTGTTGGCCACAAATGGGTTTTAACTACAACAGAGTACTTCACCAGGTGGGTTGAAGTTGTCCCACTTAAAGAGGCTACAAAATCAACAATCATGGATTTATTGGAAGAAATAATGGCATGGTTTGGGGCTCCTCACACTATCATCTTTGATAATGCAAGAGATTTTACTAGTTTTAGGATAGGTGATTGGGCTTTGAAATATAATGTGTTCTTGAAGACTTCATCTAACTATTACCCCCAAGGTAATGGTTTAGCTGAATCTACCAACAAGAACCTGATTAGAATCCCAAAGAGAACTATGGAAACAAACCAGAGGTAGTGGCATAATAAAATTGGACTAGCTTTTTTGGCTGATAGGATCACCTATAAACGAGCCATTGGTAACTCCCCTTTTTTCTTGTGTATTGGAGAGAGGCTAGATTGCCCATACATTTGGAGTTTCCTTCACTAGAATTGGCTTAATAGATGGAATTAGAAGGTGAAGATGCTAGGTCTATGAGGATAGATGAATTAACTAAATTAGATGAACTGAGACAATCAATCATGGCTACCTTGGAAGAACACCAAAAACAAACCAAGAGATACTTTGACAAGAAGGCCAAAGATCATTTTTTCAAAGGAGACCTTGTTCTAAAATGGGATGCTGATAGAGCCAAGCCTGGAGGCCATACTAAATTTGATGCAATCTGGAGTGGCCCATGTATCATCACCAGCTATAAGCAAGCCAATGCTTTCAATCTTCCAAGGCTGGATGGTGAAGTTCTACCAATCTCAGTCAATGGGACCTGTCTCAAACCTTACTTCTAAGGTTGGTCTGAGATTTTGTATATATTGTTTTGTTTTATTTTTTCTTTAGTTTTCCTTTTACCTAAGTGTTGTTGCATAGGTTGCACTCTCATTAGGAGAATGCAGGCCTCATTTCCCTTTTTGGTCTTGTTTTGGAGGTAGGGTTTCAGTTGTTTTCAGCCTACTACAATCCCTTCTGACTCTATTCCCAATGGATGCTTAAGGCCACTGGTTCATTTGTTTAGCAGACAAACATCACTGAGAGGTCGCCAAAATGTTGACCTATTTTCCCTTTCTTAGAGTAAAATAGCCCAACTTGAAAATATTGAAAATCTTGTTGAATTCCTTAAGTGCCTCAAATTCTTCATATTTCAAAGTGTTTTCCTTGTAAAAATTCTAAAAAATCCCCTAAGGAGAATCCCCTGAAAAAACCCAAAGATTTCTATGTCTTTACCTTAATTTTTTGGCCTCAGTCGGTAAAAGTTTAGGTTCGCGAACCTGCCGGTTCGTCGACTGGCTGGTTTGCCAACTAAGGAAGGGAAGAAAGCCTAAAAAGTGACCAAGGAAGCAAAAAAAAGAAACAAGTAAAGGTTTGCCTTTGTCGGTAGTTTTCAAATTCTACGAATTTGTCAAAAGGTTCATGTTTTCAAAGGTTCGCCGATCAGGTGAATCGCTAAAGAAAGGGCCAAGTGAGAAGGATTTATTCAAAATAACTAAGACTTAAAAATTGACTAAGGGAAATGGAAAGAAAAGCTCTATCAGTAAATCGGTAAAAGTTTGAACTCGCAAAAGTTTGGAAATTCCTAAATTTGCCGAGAAGGCGATTCTTTAGCAAAAGTAAAGAGAGAAATAATCCAAAGGCAAGGTTCAAAAAGGTAGAACTTTACCAATAAAGATAAAAGGTAGGAACAGAGAAAAGTTCATAAAAGCTAGGAGTCACCAATAAAGAAGAAGAAGCTAAGGCAGAGTTAGTTCATGAAAATAATATTTCGCCGACTGAAGGCAAAAGTCAACCAAGAAAAGAGTTCAAAAATTGAAGACTTTGCTGATAAAGAGGAAAGGTTCGCAAAAGTAAAGATTTGTCCACAGAGGCCAAGGGAGAAAAGAAGAAGCCAAGTTCAAAAAAAGGTGCAATTGCCAACAAGGCAAAAAAGAGGAAAATAAGAGAATGATGAAAGAAGAAGCCAAGTTCAAGAAAAGGCGAAATTGTTGATAAGGAAGGTGAAAAAGACAAAGCAAGAGTTAGTTTAGGAAAGTGAAAATTTGTCGACTGAAAGGTAGAAAGCAAATATGAAGAGGAAGACCAAGCAGAAATGGTTTGTAAAAGACAAATTTTTTCGATAAAGCAAGATAAAGGTCAAAAGTGGTCAAAAGTGAAATAAATCTTGTAATATAATGTAAAGATTTATAAAAAGATTTTGGCGGCAATAAATGTTTGAAATATCTATCTTCTCCAACCACCATTACTGCAAGATCAGATCAACCCAATAGAAGTAATTGTGCATTTAATTATTGCAGGTAGATGAATCATCTACTTGCATTCAAGGCAATAGATATTCCCCAACTACTTCAAATCCAAATATTTTCTGTATTAATGTTTTCCAGACAAACATTCCTTTTGGCAGAAATGTCTTCTGATAGGCCCATGGGGTGAATTTATTATAGTAGGTGACTTAGGTTAGTGACGAAATGGTATAAATAGATGAAAAATCAATGTAACGAGGGTTGGATATAGAGACTTATTTTTTGTGTTCAAACATAACCCTCCTCTGTTGTAACCGTGTCTTTTTAATCAATACAATACTGTGTTTTTACCTTTTCATGTTGTTCTTTAACTTTGTGTAGATATAGAACTGGTTATTATTATTTCCTCACAATCCTTTTCTTACCTTTACCTCTATTAAGATTTGTAGGATTTGTGTGAGTTTATCAGTTGTATTCCATTATTCTATGCATTCTATCTTTGTGGGTGTTCAATATTCAAACATGGTGTATCACCTTTACATTTTTAGTTTCTCCTTCTTCCCATTTACACAACAATGATTAGATTAGGTTTAGTCTTAGCACACTCTAAATCTCACATTCAGAAAAGGAACCAACCTTCTTTGGAGGTTTAATTTCCTTTGCAGGGTCCCACACCTGGAAATCACTCGAATGTTTCACTAGATTGTTGTAGCATAGGCACTTCAACACAGATTGCAAATCCAAGTGACAACATTTCCCACTTATCAAACCAAATAAACATGAAGACAAACTCAAGAAATCATAAATCAAAGGCTAGTGTAATCATCTATATTCCAAAGATCCAAGTGTGTGCACATACATTCATTCCCATCCTTCAGAAACTGAGATCATCCAAGTTCTCTTGCATTAAGCTACGTGAGTGATAATCACCTCATGAAGTACCTGGACATTTCCTTGCTTCCAGTCAAGAGTCTATAGACCCAATGAGGTTGTCTCTATGATTTTGCTCAAGCATTGCTCTATTGCCAGCCAGGCATCCATAGCCCCAATAGAGATACTTGAATCCTCCAACTAGTTGAGTGACATTATGGGAGTAATAGAATGTATTTCCTTTGATATATCACTTACTTAATGATTCAATTAATTTAGCTTTTTGATAAGAGAACTAAGAAGTACCGCTTACCCTTATAACACATGATTTTTCAACATGGGCTACGTGCATTAGTTCAACTTCGCTGGGCTAGGAATCATAGTGGCGAAAAAGGTGAGACCTTAAGATTTTTCACTTAATACAGGGTCACAAGGACTCTCTTAGAAACTTTAGGATATTAAGATGTGAAGAGGTATAAGATCTCAAAACACTTTAGGTCAAACTAGATCAAAGACTCATCTTCTAGGAGCAAGTACCATGCCATCTAGTATGAACAATGGGACCCACAGTAAACTCCTAGATTCAGAACCATGGTTTCTCAAAGAAATTTTGAACTCATAGGCCCAAAGAACACCTCTTGGAATGCCTTACAATGACCACCTTATTCAAAAAGTGCAAGACCCCAAACTAAAAGAGAAAACAACAAGTAAAAGAAACAAAAGCAAGCAACAACTAACACTAACCATAGAAAAAGAACATAAAAGAAACTTATATACACAAAAAGAAGGCACAAGTGCCTCCTAATCTTGAAAATAGTGCTTTAAGAACTACCTGTTGATAGGCAACAGGAGATCTTCACCAGTAAGTGTTTTAAACTGATATGCATTATCTCCTAAAATTTCAGCAATCTGATAAGGACCTAGCCAATGTCTATCGAATTTCCCATGTTCTCCCTTCTTCTCATGAGATTTATCCTAGCATAAAACTAAGTCTGAGATATGAAAAGATTTTATTTTAGCTCTCCTATCAAACCAACATTTCACAATGCCCTGGTGTTTGGAAAATTTTCAATAGCAACATCTTGTTTTTCCTTTAAATGTAGTAACTACGTCAGGCGAGTAGAGGTTTTGTCATCGAACTCTAATTAATCATGCATGAATTGCAAGACAGGTAACCTCAAATGTATGGGAAACATAAATTCCAATCCATAAACCAAGTGATAGGGTGAAGTTCCTAAAGAAGGCTCATTTCTTATCCTATCAAACCACAAAGCAAACCTAAGTTGAGTATGCCATTCCCTGGGGTTTTTCTTAAGCAAACTTTTGAGGACATTTAATAGATTCTTGTTTGTGAACTCAGTGACACCATTACCCTAGGGGTAGTAGTTGGATGAGAATTTCAATACCATTCCATAATCAAATGCCTAGTTAGAGAAAGGTAGTGATGAAAATGCAGGACCATTATCACAAACAAGAGCGAATGGACAACCAAACCTGGTAATAATATATTCTTCAACAAATTTTATCACTACCTCTGTGGCACATTATTTACATGCCTGAGCTTCAAACCATCTAGTGCAATATTCAATAGCGGTTAGAATATACCTATGGCATGTAGTGGAATGTGGATTGATCATACCAATAAAGTTGAGCCCCATTGTGCAAAGGGGTGCACCTCCATGACCGGTTGCAAAGGTATTGTTGCATTCCTTTCCCTTGAGGCAACAGTTTGGCAAACATGATAGGTCCAGACATGTGCATGAGCATCTCAAAAAATTGTGGTCTAGTAATACCCTGCTCATAGAATTTGGTTTGTAGTGGATAGACCAGAACCATGTCCTGTGCCAAATCTTTCATGAAAACTTGCCAAAACCTGGGCAACTTCAGGTTTGTTAAGGCACCACAAATAGATCCCCTCATGATTTTTCTTATATAATACTAAACATTTGACCATGAAACTACTGCGTTTCAACCTTAGAGCTCTCCTCTGGATAGAATTCAGTTGAGGAGGACATTGCTGATGAAGCAAATAGAACAAAATGTCACTATACCAATCATCCTGAGATATGTCGTCTAACACATATTGCTGAGAAACCAAGCCTGGATCAGTCTCTGCCATTATTCTAGTGAGGGTCTATCCTCTCACCAGTTTCATTGGTTGTATCTATAGGTCAAATTCTTGTAATATTGTGACCCACTTCCCCCTTCGTTCTCCTAACTCACTTTGCATTAGCAATGTTTTAACAATGACATCGGGGACAATAGTAGTTACTTTGCTCCTTAGGATATAAAGGAGAAATGTTTTGACTACCTTTACCAATGCATAGGCCTATTGTTCTACATTGGGATAATGAAGCTCAACGTCCTTTAAAGGAGTACTTATGAATGCAGTTAAGCGTTCATTAGTGGGGCCTTTCTTCTGAGTCAACATTGTTGCACATGTGTGCTCTGAAGTAAAAGTAGATAAAGAATGATAGATTCTAATCTGGACTTATGAGCACTAGAGCATTTGCAATAGCTTGCTTGATCTCTAAGAAGGCTTTCTTTGCCTCAGATGTCCACTCAATTTTAGCGTCTTGTTTCAACATGGCATTCAATGGTCTGACAATCTCAACAAATCCTATAATGAACTTCCTTATGAAATTGATCTTCCAAAAGTATGACTTGAGTTCCTTCTTGCTAATGGGTGGTTGAATTTTGAGAATAGATTGAACTCAGTCAGGATCTATTGATATACCCTCTTTAGAAATGATATGTCCCAATAGTTTTCCCTCAGTCACCTCGAAGATACACTTCTTGGGATTAAGAGAGATATCATAGCCTTTGTAGTGATGTAAGAACTTCCTCAAATCAAAGATGTGATCCTCTCTTCTCTTAAAGAATATGGTCATGTCATCCATATAGATGATTATGTATTTACCAGCTGGACCCTTAAAAGCTATATCCATCGCTTCTTGGAAAGTTGCGCCAACATTAATCAGGCCGAATGGCATCCTGTGGTATGCATATATCCCCCATTTATAGGTGAAGGTTGTCTTCAACTGGTCATCGTACTCAACCATTACTTGATTGTATCTTGAATAACTATATATAAATGACATCATTTGGGATCCATTAACTATATGCAACACCTCATCCAGTGAGGGAAAAGGATATTTATCCTTTTTTGAAGCCCTGTTCAAATTTCTGAAGTCTACACACAATATGATTTCACCATTCTTCTTACGAACATGCACTAAATTAGCCACCCATGTTGAATGATGTATTGGAAAAATGATCCTGGCTGCTAGTAACTTCTTGACTTCTTGAAAGATGAGTGGTTCCAGCGAAGCATTGACAGGCCTCTGCCTTTGCCGAAATGGTTTGACTCTTAGTTTTAATGGTATTGTGTGAGTGATGATGGAAGTATCATCAATTTTCAAATCCTCATAACTCCAAGCAATAGTGTCATGATAATCCATCAGAGCTTGAATGATTCTTGCCCTTTCTTCAGAAGTACAGACCTTACCAATGAAAATATTTTTGATATTATCATCAATCCCTAAATTATGTGGCTTACACTTCCCCCAATGGAGTCAACTCATTTACACCGAGTTCCCAATTGGTCACGATCAAACAGTCTCTCCAATTGAACCATCCCCCAAGAAATAGTATTGGTCTTGAGGTTCAGAACACCTTCCAAATCTATCTCAGCTACTTCAGCTTCTTCTTGATCTATGACTTGAGAAACAAATACATCTGAGCATGTGAGGAAATCAAGGATATGTTTGTCATCTTCAAAGACTTGAAAATTAGTGATATTATCATGTACATATGTAGTGGAAACCAATTCTATAGTGAATTTCTTAAAATGAGAGATGGCTAATGGCTCTAGAGTACTTGCAGCTTGTGCCAGGGCATTTGCAACATGATTCTACTTTCTTGGAATTAGTTGAATATTGAAACCATCGAAACTTTCCATAAGATCCCATACTCAATTTTGGTAACACCCAAGCCTTTTGTCATGATAGGAGTATTACTTCCTTACTTGTTTGATCACCAACTGTGAATCTCTAAACACCTGAATTATTTGAGCTTTCTGTCAAATAACAGTCAACAACCCATGTACTAATGCTTCATATTCAACAATATTGTTTGTGTAGAAGAACTGCAGTCTATAGGCATTGAGATATAATTTTCCAGTAGGACTAATTAACTCAAATCCAACACCAGCCCCTTGTTTGGACTTGGATCCATCAAAATGCAATGTCCATATCTGAGTTTCTTCACATCATATATCACCAAGAACAACTAAAACCTTACTGATCTATGGTTTCCCTCCTCCATCAACATGGGGTAACAATCGAGTCTTCTTATTATCTGATGTTGAGCATAATTTCAAATGCCTTTGAACTTGTTGTATTTCTTCCTTGCATATGGAACACTTGAATTCAGAATGAGATGCATTATGGATGTGACACCAATTTGGCAACAATAATTCTTGCATCTATATATTTTTCCCCACAGCTAGTTGATCTCTCATAAACTTAGCTGCAAAGTCCTTGAATCCATCAAAGATGTCTGGTTCGTCTTCAGAAGAAGAGTCATGATCTAATTGAATATACACTTCTGTATTATCTTGCTATCTATCCAGACATGGTTTAGGGTGACTACCACTGTCAAGCATTAAGACTTCTTCTACTTTATTTATTTGAAGAAGATAGACTACCAAGTTTGCTTTAGAGTACAAAATTTTATTTGTCTGATTGTATTTAGTTATCTTGTGCTTCATCTTTGGCTCTCTCTCAATGCCAATCTGATTGGATATACTTCTCCAGGACAACCACATATGAGAGAAGTCAGTAGCCATGTAGCCATTCAAAGTCTTAGACTGCCCCCTACTAAGCAACATGCCATAAGCATCAAGAATTTCAACCACTTGTATATCAATGTATTTCTATACCCAAGGATCTGAGGCCAACTACATGTGAATTTGATTAAGTTTACCTACAACATTAACCTCTATTTTGTCTAATTGGGTAACCTTTCTAGAGCATTTAACAGGAGTGAGTCCCAAGGCTTTAAAAGTTGACAAAGGCATCACATTGGTTGAGGCCCCTAAGTCTACTAGGCAATTATGGAGATTCTTACTGAATATTCTTAAGGTCAACAGGAAGGGTGGAGACTCCTTTTCTTTGTATAATGCCATTTGCTAGTCGGTGTCTGGCACATGAACTTTATCTTTGTTTTTATTTGGCACCTCCTTCTGAAAAGTGTCTTTTGGGATAGGATCTGACCTGGTTGGTCCTCCAATGTCCTGAAGAAAAGTTGTCCTAACTTCAAGAATCTTCATCAGCTCAAACACATACAGAGTAAACTTCATCTTTCTAAGTTCATTAGTTACGTATTGAACCAACTTGACTACTTCAAACTTACTAGAACATTCTCCAACATCCTATTGTGTGATGGTCTAAGGTGTAGCCTTAGGCAGATCAGGGTTATTCGAGGCCTTTGGGCCAGGAGGAATCTGATAATTGTTTGCAAGAATGGAGGTAGAGAAAGGCCCATTCACCTTATTACTCCAAGGGTTATAAGGAGTCTTATTATATTGTTTATAAGCCTAAAATTCATCAACTTCCTCTTCTTTAGGCTGGTTGTCATCTTGAAAAGCAAAGGTGTAATTGTCTAAAACCAAAGTAGTATCATACCTCTGAGTAGGTACCAAATCATATCCAGTAGGTGGAGTGGTCTCTTGTCCATCAACATTCTGAGCCTCTTTGGAACATGTTGGATGCAATATGAAAATCATGGCAGTCTAGCTCCAAATGTGCATTGGTATTTTGAATTATGCACCATGTAGACATGGTAGCTTCTACTAGCATAACTCACCTTGGAGGACAATTTTTTGCATTCTAAGACTCCAAAGGTGATGGGACACCTCCATTGTTGGGCCTAGTGTTCCATGTCTTTTTAAGTCTTTGGTAATTCTAATTTTGATTTTGACTCCTTTGCTATAAGTATGCATTCTGATTTCTGAGATAAGTTACTTCTGTACTGAGCTTTTTTATCTGCTTAGCTGATTCTATAATGTCATCTATGTCATCCCTAGTCCTAGTAGCTGCAGCCTTGAAGGCTTGGAGGAATGGGAGTTGATCCGAAGGCACTTTTGATGTAGGAGCTCCTAGATAAACCACTAAATCCTAGGTTGTAGTTGACACTGGCACGGGTTTGATCACAGGGGTATGATTAGCCAGGGCTTGGTTGATTCGTTGAATCTGATTTGGCATACCGATAGGACCTATGTGATTAACAAGACCTTCTCCTGACTGCTCTAATTCTATGTTACTTTGACTGCTTCAGTGTAAGCCCCTACCAGGCTGGTTATCCCAGGATTCATCTTTCTTCTGGCAAACATTGGAGTTAGCCTATCTAATGCAACATAATAAATAGGCAATGCAAAATCCTCATGGATGTTGTATGGTGCTTGAAGATGATAGTAAGCCTTATGAAACATATCATTAAATGTACTTATAAGCTCATCATCCCTTCTCCAGATCTCCACAAAGGAACGATAAAGATCAATAGGGGATGTTGGCACCTTGAATCGATCCAAGAATGTGTCCTTAAGGGGCTGCTAAGAATTAATGGATCCTGCAGGTAAATTAGCAAAGCAATAGTATGATTCATAATGGAGAGAATATGGAAATAATCTACAGGATATATCCTCATGTTGGACTTGTAGCATGTACATGTTACCCCAAAAATCTTTATATGTTCATCTAAGTTAGGGCCATGAGGATGGAATTTGGAACAAAACTTATTAGGATTATTTGGCATGTCATGATAATCAGCAAAATGGATCAGAGAAGGATTTGCAACCAACCAAGCCATATTGAGAAAATTTACTTGAACTATAGCGAGGTTCCTAGGTATGGACTGTGATCTTGGAGCTTTAGGTATCCCTGGATCTCTTCTTGTTCTTTTGAACTATGTCAAGAAAAAAAGATCTTCCCCAATAGAGCTAGATCTTGTATGTCTCTATTTGGTCCCTAGCCTGATTTATCTGGAAGAGAAGGGCTGAGAAGGAATTAAGCAATGTCATTTCCCTACTTATAGTGCCAATTCTATTGATGGGTGTTTTTGCACACAACAACACATGTATCTCACATTTCTTGAAAGGAGTCTAATCCCAGGAAACCTAGAAAAAGACTACCCCACAATTTATACTGTTAGGTCTTGACTTGCAGGACAACTTAGTTAGATATGTTTTTCTATTCCAGCCAAGGGGACTTACACAAGATATAGGGTTTTATAAGGAATAAGGGAAGTAAGTATGCAAAAACCCTAAATGATTCAGACTGTGAAGTATAAAATTTTTATCAGCCATTATCAATGAAGTGCTTCTTTGACCTAATTCTACCAACTTTTCAAAGAAAATGCGAAAAGTGATAAGGGATAGAGAAAAAAATGAAAAACCCTAAGGACAAGTCATAATGGATGAAATTATTGCAGATAGACAAATTCCCTAAGAAACCAATCTCTTCTTAATCATGATTTACCACAACGCTGCAGAATAGTGCAATCTTAAGAGGTGACAGGAGATTTCCAAATCACACAAATTCATTAAACACCCAATTGCTGGTGCAACTCAATTAATGTTATGCAATCAAACTTAATTCATTTAAATAGGTTCAGGTTAACCATGCAAAGTAACTTACAATCAGAAAGAAACATTTATGGTATGAACCAAAACATTCATCAAATATCTAAAGCATACATCCAAACTGTAACTAAACTTTATTTAAATCTAGGTAGAAATGAACCATGAAGTCCCAAATTCAATAACACAACTTACAGTAACACCTATAAACATGCTTTGTATTGATTCAAAATTTTGGTAGAATCTCAACAATCCATTATTCCAACTTTACAACATAGAGAAAATGAATGCTCTTATATAGAGGAGCATGCATACTGGGTTTTACAATGAATTGTGAGGATTAATCCAACACCAAGGGCTGAGATTTAACAACATTTAATTTTAGCAATTAGGTAGTAACAATCCCATAATTGACTTTGTCCTTTAGGAAAAAGACAAAAATACAAATTTTGGACTCAATATGACAAAATAATGACTTTTTGAGTTGTCTAACAAGACAAATCTCTTTTACAATGAGTTGACTAGTAAAAAGGAGTATGTGACACATTTTTTTAGTGGTGGCGGCCTAGCTAGATTTGGCATTTGACTTATGCCCCGCTCATTCAGCTCATTGTTCTTCACTATCATCCATTGTCATTTTATTCTTTTCTGCTTCCTTTTTCTTCTATGCCATTAATGCTTCTAGTGTTGGATTGATTTCTTTGAGAGTAGGATCCTTCACAAAATCTGCCCTAAATTTAAGGGTATCAACTAATCTGGATAAATCATGATATACTACAAACTTAGCCCTTGTACCCTTCTTGAATTCTCTAAACTATGCCTGCAGGCTCCTAGCCTTGTTCATATCTACAGTACTATAGGATGAGGCACTTCCTTGCAGCAACAAACTCAACTGTTTCTTATATTCCTGTGTATCAACTGGTGCAGTATCATCTAGACATAAACTTGTTGATTCCTGAAGTAGATCATTGAAGCTGTAAATAGCTTCGAAAAGTTGAGTCTTTACACTCACCCTCAGTCTTTGCTTTATCAAAAATTTCTCTTCTTAATTTCAGCATTTCAAGCCAATGGAAGGGCATGTGCAACTTGTGCTTTGTCAAAATATTCTCTTGCACGAGAACTTCCTTACATAACTTTCTCATTGCCAAAACTCAAGGATGAATAAGTGAGTGATAGCCATCATATCCCTCACTATCTTCAATTATCTCTTCCCATTAAGCCTTTAAAGCACATAAGTCCCTAGGCATTTCAGTGAGTTCATCAATTATCTCACAACCTTTTGTGTATATTTCTATTGTCCACTCTTGTGCCACCAAGGCAATCTTTCTGATGTTATCAAAATCTTCTAATTCTTCCTTTGAAAGAATAGAAGTGTCATGCCCGTATTTCCCATGCGGTCATGACACACAACACACGTGTCATGTCCACATTTGTCATGTGGTCATGACACGAATTATGAAAAACTTTTCTACCTATCCCTAAGAACCCCCTCGCATGTGTTTGCGTGCTCGGTGGAAATACGCATAAGGCGTAAACATGTCAACATAGCCGCGATGATGATAGCTGTCTAGGGGGTATACGACATGAAGTGTGTCACTTTTAGGGTTAGACTGATTTTAAATCTGAACCCTAAGTTTCCTAGGTGAAGATGATTCCGCTAGCATCATAACCTAACTCTAATTCAGATCTAGAATGAAAATGAAATAATGATTAAGTAAATGATGGTAAGATGGTCACCTGATTGAAGTGGAAAGATCGAATAAAAGATAATAAATTAACATAGAAATTAAACCCTAGAATCTAGGAAAAATCTGACAGCATAACGCGTTTTCAATAAACATAAAATATATTTTAAAATAAAACATCAATAAGATATTAAATCAAATTTAAGAATAAATATGTCAACTTAAGAACAAATTTGAAGTAATTTAAAATAACAAATCAAATATTCCGCCAAGGTCAAATAAATCATCCTTGCATAAAAGATTAAAATTTGAAATTAAATAGGAAAATAATATGTCACCAATTAAATCCAAAGGGAAAATTGAGTCCATTATTAAATATAATTCTGACATTATATTTAATAACTAACTCAAATAATTAATAGAGAAGGGGGAAGAGTTTAAATAACTCTTCCTGTAAAATAATAGCAAAAGATAAATAATTAAAAAGGATAAATAAACACGCTAAGAAGGAATAAAATAATTTATTTGTCCCAACCAAAATGAAATTCCAAAACAAGGGAAAATATTCTTCCCAAGAAGATAAACTCAATTTCCCCAAAATAAAATTATTCATAAGGTAAATAATCAAAATGTAAAAACCCATTCAAATTTAAACAAAATTACATAAAACTCCAATGGTTGAAAGAACAAGGGCAAAAGGTAATTTAAAAAATAAAAAACCCATCTCCTCACATGCTCCTCACAATAAGATATTGTTTTCTAAAATAAGAGCCCTAATACCATTTTATTGTTTTCTATTGCCAATGTTGCCGTAATTTCATTATAGAATAGGTTATCTTTAAAAGAACCCTAATTTCTCCAACTCACTATCTCTTCTTTTTTTTGTTTTTGTTTTGTCTCAAGTTACATGTTAGGGTTTTTGGAAGATAACAATGGAGGCCATGAGAGGAGCTTGCTTCTCCATCCCACGGAGGTATTCATAGTGGGTTTTAAAAATTATAGATATATACATTGTTGATAACTGAGAGGGGGGGTGAATTAGTTATCCTAATTATTTCTTCTTTCTGAACTTTCTTATTAATCAATGCAGCATTAATTCAAACAAGCAAACATAACCATGAAATGGAGATACACATGACACAATATTTTTGATGTGGAAACCTTGTTAAGGGAGAAAACCACGGGGTGATTAACCGAAAGATTATTCTCTGTTAGAAGAATAAGGAAAAACAAAATGGCACTTGCCAATTAGGGCTCACTGCCTGAGCACACTGCTCACAAGAGGCACACTGCCTACAAGAGACTCACTGTCTACAAAAAGAGTGTTATACAATACTTGAACTGATTGGGAGCATCTACAAATGCTGGAGTTTAGTTCCGGTTAGGCTCAGTATACTGATCTGATGCACTTCATCTTTCTTCTTCTTTAATGCTACTTTCCTTTCACATACCGGACCTTCCTTACAGCTTCTGCTCTGCTCTTCTTCTTTTATTCACACATCTCTAACAACAATAACACACCTCACAACTAAATCCATCGTGTATATATATCCACAAAAGTGATTTCATCACGTTTCTAGTCAGCACCTGGAATAGTCAATCTTTTCACAAAATCTAATCTGTCGATTGAATCCTTGCACATCAAGTAATGCGGATCAAGCATATACCTATAGAAATCATTAATCATGTTGGCCAAACATAATTCATGCCTTCATAACCTTTACCACCATCAGTAACACATCCAGAAAATAGTCTGATGTTCTGTCAGTCAGTTCTTCCTCTGTTCACACTGTCACTTAGGAACCCGGTACTCAAGTATTCATATCTTTTACCTCATCTATCACCGGAGGCTAAATCCTTGGAATCTATTACTCAAGGTAGTCCTCTTGACTTCCCCAAATCTGCACTTCACCAAGATGCTTCCTCTGAGAGATCCGGACCTGTCTGTCGGACCTTGTCACATGCTCTGTTCTTGTTTACTAGACCACAACATTCTTCACTCTGACTTCTGGTAGAGACACACCATGTCTTGTAGATGTGTGGAATGAACTTTGTTGCCATCAATGACAATAATCATGAATCCATATAGTGTCTCTTGCCAACATACATTTATTTATTTATTTATTTTTACAGAGAGAGATTTGGGTGTGTGTATATATATACAAATTGTTATATATATATAATGTATATCAATGGCAAATACTGCAGAGTTGAGGAGTGGCAGAGGGAGAGGGAGCCGCCACCACTGCCACTGCTAGAGAACCACAGAATGGAGGTTCGAAGGGGAGGTGGAGTGGTGTAAGGGGGCCGCGGAGGGGTTGTTGGCGCAGAACGTAGGTTGAAGGCTGCGGGAGGTGCGGCACTAGAAATGGCGGAGGGACTGTGGAGGTTATTGGGGTTAGGGGGTGTGGGGTGGAGGCACAGCCTCCTCCCCACACCATTTTTTATGAAAGGGGTGGGGTTGTGGGAATTGCCGCCCACAGTCCCACCAATTTATTTATTTATTTATTTTTTAAAATTCAAACTTCAACTATTCTATGAACAGTCTGTTTCCCCTTTTGAAAACCTCTGTATATTCTTTGTTAGATACTAATTGTTTATTGACCACAATATATATATATATTCTGATATATATTCACTGTTATCTTTTCTTATAATATAGTTTTAAATCCTTCTTCACTTAATGTATATTTATTTATATATATGCACATATATATATATATATGTATGTGTATATATTTAAATATATATACAGAACTTATAAAGGTGTAGTCCCCCCCCCCTCTTTTTTTTAAACCAGAAAATAAACAGTAACATAAATAACAGCAAGTTGAGTAAAATAAGAAATTAAATATATATCTATATATATGTATATATACATTTAAATATATACAACCCAAAACTACTTTCCCACAATGAATTAAATGGCAAGAATATTCACTTTTAGTTTTACAGAATAAACCATAACAGTGGCTTTCTTTTTTTTTCCCCCTTTTTTTGGAAAAGAAACATAACTTTTACACAGATAGCTCTATATAATTTTTTTTTGAAAGCATTATGCAAGATAGAGAATGCATTTTTTTAAATTTTCAACATCAACAATTATTATGAACTTCTAATACAACAACAGAAAAACTAATTTAAACTTTCCTTTTCTTTTTGTATGCAATAAATTTCATTTAACGACACTCATTTATATTTTTTTTGCAAGAAATAATGACAGAAAAATATATAAAATTTCACATGCATTACACCAACTTCCCAACTCCACAATTAGGAAATAAACAACATTTTAATAGAATGAAGAGATTGTTTGCATTACAAAACTTTTGACAGCCAACTCCATGAGTATAAAACTTGGAAAAAGTTAAAATACAATAAGGCCATAATGGCCATGGCTCAAAACAGCCAATAAACTTCTAAAGCCACACAAAGTGAGCTTCACAACAACTCCATTTCTTCATAGAAAACACCTGCAATAAAACACAACAACAAGAACAACTCAGCCACTTTGAAATTCCCTCCTCCCTACCATAGACCCGCAAGTGGGTCACCCCCGAGCTAGGGAGGTAGGGATTCACACAGGTGTAAACATTCCACAACAAGAATCAACAACATCAACATAAAAATAGCCCCAAGGTTTAACACATAACTCAACTCATGAAAATGAGTTTGATGAGGGTAGGGAATGGACCCCTCTACTTCAAAGGCCACCTAAAATACTATAATATGAATCTCATGGCCTCAAGCCAAAAATCTCCAAAATCACAACTCTCCACAAATCACAAAATAAGCTCCATGGCACTCTTGCCATTCAAATAATCTCCTCAACAAGTAAAATCCCTCAAGGCATAAATAACAAAATGTGGGAGTTGTTGCAAGTATGGGTTGAACCGGTGTGGTCATTGATGTCAACATACTCATGTTGCATTAATGAGAAGGATTGGATGAGCTGTGTGTTGAGGATATTGGGAAAATTAGTCTTAATCAGGAACAGTGAAGAACAATGATGACAACAAGGTAAAAGTCCAAGATAGGTTGAGGATCAGAGGATGCGGTTTAAAGGGTTTGTAGATATAAGTCTTGAGATGTTCTAGTCGATATTTCAGAGGTCCACATGAAGATCTAGAGAAGTTATGGCTATTCAAGTAAAACCAGTTTCGACAGGTGTTCAGTGGTGACAGAGTGAGACAGATAGGTCTGGTAATTCATTATCCCATTCTACGGATTGGAGGACATGTTTAGGACGTCCTTGTGAAGTGTCAAGTAGATTGGTTTGTGGTTTAAAGGTCCAGAAGAACCTATTCCTTTGTGACAGTGATGACAGACTGTGTTCTTGAGGTTCCAGATGAAGGTAAGAAGGATTTTAGTAAGTAGAGGAAGTACGGATGTTCCTGACATTTCAGGAAAGCTTGTGGAGGTCCTTGGATTATGTTCAGTTCATGTTGATGGTCCGCATTAGAGTTGGAGCCGAGAATTGAAGAAATATTTCTGGATAAAGATGTTCTTTTTGTGACTGGCCAACTGGATGAATTATACACCTTGCGAAGGTTCTTGTGGTTGTTTGCCGACTTAGATGTTTGTTCCTAAGTTGATGTTGTGTATAAATAAAGGATTGCAAAGTCATTTCAAAAGTGGTATTCGTGTAGAGAAGAATGTGGTAGCAAGGAGAAGAGCGAAAAGCAGAGCAGAAGGTTTGGGCTAAAATGGAACTGACTCAAGCATGGTGGAGATGCTAATTACCAGTTCAAGTATGTAATACTTATTCTTTTGTAGACAGTGATTCTCTTGTAGGTAGTGAGCCTCTTGTGAGTAGTGTGCTCGGGCAGTGAGCCCTAATTGGCATGTGCCATTTGTTCTTTCTATTTTTCTAACAGAGAATATTATCTTGGGTTAATCACCCTGTGGTTTTTCCCTTAACCGGGTTTTCCACATCAAAATCTTGGTGTTTCATGTGTTGATGTGTTTCTTCTATTTATTTGTTACATTGTGCTTTCATGATTGATCTTCTATTATGCTGCTAATTAACAATGTGGAGTTAAGTACATAAAAGGGAGAAAGTTTTATATAACTGATTCACCCCCCCTCTCAGTTGTGTGCCCTAAATCTAACAATTGGTATCAAAGATAAGTTCCTCTAAAAGGAGCTTAACCACTTGAGGAGATCCAGGATGTCGTCATACAAGAAGGATAGTCCAAAATTTGATGGAACCAACTTTACTCTTTGGAAAGGTCGCATGAAATGTCACTTACAGTGTATGGGATTTGCATACTGGTCCATGGTTACAAAAGCTTATTTACCTCCACAGGGTGGTCCGACAACCCTAAATGAAATCACATATGCTGAAAATAATCTACGGACCAAAGAGGCTCTTCTAAGTGCATTATCTGACTTAGAGCTCTCAAATGTTATTGATCTACCAACTGCCTTTGAGATTTGGGGGAAACTGGAAGTTTTGCATGAAGGAGATCAGTTTGTTAAATGTGCAAGGTTACAAAGTCTAAAAGGAAAATTTGAAAAACTAAAGATGAGAGATGATGAAAATATTACCTCTTTTATGCCAAGAGTGAATGAGCTGGTTTGTGGGATTAGAAATGCAGGTGGAATCCTGAGTGAAGAAGAAATCATTGGCAAAGTTCTTAGATCCCTTCTTGCCTCATATAAAATCAAGGCTTTTGCAATCGAAGAATTCAGAGCTCACACAATAGTCACAAGAGATCAATTGGTTAGTAAGTTGGCTGCTTTTGAAATGGCCGAATTTGGAGATGATCCTCCAAAGACTAAATCTACATTCAAAGCCAGTGCCTCTGTAAAAGGGAAACAAAGGTTTGATCTAGGAGAAAACTCTTCAAGGAACCTACCATGGTATGAAACAACAAGAAAAGACTTGGAAGAAGAAGCTGAAACTGCTCATCTTGAAGCTCTTATTGCAAAAGACTACCAAGAGGATCCGGTAAGTATGAAGGGAAATTACCTTTTAAGTGTTTTAACTACAATAAAATTGGTCACTTTTCCTCAAGATGTCTGGAAAGATTTTCAAGACCAAATCCTAATAGACCAAGGTTTCAAAAGAATTGTTACTACGTTCATGAAGAAGATGATAATGAAGGAGTAACAGATGATGAATCAGAGATAGGAAACAAATCCGGTAATGAATGGGTGTTTATTACCATCAAAGAAGAGGAAAAAATATCCTCTATATCTGTCAATCATGAAGTTGAAGAAAAAGCTCTGGCTGCTCAAGTTGAAACAAAGGATGTGTTGGTTTTTCTTCTGAATCAGCATTAGGGTTTGCCACTTCTAATACACAGGTAGATTCAGCCAACTAATACAGGAGGTTGCGTGAGCTCCTCCCCTTCACTTCTGGTTCTGCCGCACCAAGGGGGGTATCCCTATAACTCAAGATGTAACCTTGACTAGCTCAAAGATAGAAAGATCTAACTTGACAACAACAGGCAGAATACTCTCATGTATGGACCAAGATCTGTATGATAGATCACAAGGTGGGCAACGTTCTTGGACATATATGTCTGGTTAGGTATGAGAGCATGCAGGGGTTCCTACTTCTAATCCTACAACTAACAGGTGGAAGGATGAGATGGTTTGAAATGGTGTTTGGATGCAAACCTGGACCTGGTGTATAACCTCAACACAGAGCTAGATTGGTGCCTATCCAGGGCTTGGAGTCGGTAGACATACACCTGTGAATGATCAGCATGAATAGCTAAAACTGGATTTCAGGGGGATATATGTGATACCTGCCTTACAGATATCTCCCAATACAGAGTGTTAAGCTGTTGATACTTATGGCATCCCTATTGCAGGAAGAAAGATACATGCAAAACTGGAGACATAATCAGCATAACACATGCAAACATAGCATTATTCATATAAGATTAACCATGAAATCAGTGGATTCATGCCAAAACGTACAACAGGAGATACATAAACTCACAAGTTTTGCTGCACAGAGCAACCAAAACTAGTTGTATCTTATTACAGAGCCAAAGTGTCCAGTTTTCAACAACCTAAACAATGGTAACACCGTCTGCCTATATTGGCTAGAAAGTGTACCTCTAGCATTAATTACATGGTTGACCAAAAATCCCGCCAGATACACAGTATCAGAAAAATGGCGCTCAACACATTACCAGATTGGCGCCCAAACATGAATGCAGTAGGTGGGGAGGAGACAGGAAGAAACCTCGAGCCCTGCGCCACTGTCTGTTGATGTACACCTTCAAATGGGTACCAGATCCGTCCATACCTCTGCAACAATCGCCATTAATGGCGCACCAACCCGCAGCCTTGGGAAAACATCAAACAATGCATCGCAACCGTTTCCTGCCAAAATACCTCATCGTGATATTTCAAAATATGCAGGATATCAATTATCCCACATGCACCCCGCGGCGACCACTTCAACACTTTATATACTAGGTCGCGAGCATATATGATGTCGGTGCTTTTGCTCCCGACGACACTAGTATAAGCCTTCATCATCATCCTCCAACAACATGATATCCTGTTGCTTGAAATATCACCCTGACGTCAGCATCATCATCGCGATATCACCTACATGATAATTGCCTTCATCGGCACAACCTGATGCATCAGAGGAAGATCCTCCTGCTTAGCCGATACCAAATGTCTGGCCGATGAACATCCTGATGACGTCATCACCATATCCTGCTGACGTCATCAGCATATCTGCCTATCGCGCACCTCCTCATATTCGGATGACGTCATCATCATGTTTGCAAATATCGGGGGATCTCCACAAGATGATTAGTGTTAGAAATATGACCCCCCCGGACCTTGATGACGTCACCATACATCAGCATCAGGATGATATTCGGAAGATAACCAGATATTTGGAAATATCATCCTGATGCACAAATATCATGTTGCACTGTAGCTCCGCTATAAGATCGGGGTGATATATGAATATGACGGATATTTGAAATGATCGCCCCCATTAGACAATGCATGAAGTCGACAGGCGGATATCTCCCTTTGGAAATATCATGATGCAGACAGGCAGAAAAGCGGATATCACCCTAACCAAAAATCCTGATGAAGTGATAAAACAACATCAGGATGATCTTGACTAAGATCACCCGATGTTCAAATATGATGACCCCAATGAATATCGGGTCACACTTAGAACTTTACAGCAACATCATCAGGATGATCTTAACCAAGATCACCCGATGTTAGAATATCACCCCAGCGAAAGATCATGCTGACAGAAAATATGATGACCCTCGTAAGCAACATTAGGGTGATGACCAGAAATATGATGATGATGATGACCTCCTCCTCGAAGAAAATATGATGCTGCAGCTGAAAAATGTTGAGGAGGTCCAACACTTGGAACATTTTTTGGATTTTTAGGGAAGGTGCCTGCATGAAAATTGCTCAGAAACTGACAGTGAAATCAGGCACCAACAGTGGCTCTGTCTGGGGACGTGCAGGTGCAAGACTGCAGTGAGAACCCCAGATCTTTGGGATGCAGACCAGTCCCTTATCCATTGGGCACAAAGTCAAATACTGCACTAACCTGCATCACCAAACACACTTGATGGCCTAAGGCCACCAAGAAAAGGAAAAACATGTATCTCCCTTTGTCAAATATCTTGTTTTCATCTGCATGCACTGGGTCAAGCTTGGAGATACTGCAAAGATCCACCCACAAACAAACCTTGTCATGTGCATATTCAACCCTCTGATTTGGCTTGTCATTGTCACCCCTACACAGATAACCTTCAGCATCCGGCAACAAGTGGATGCAGAATGTATCAAGCAATGCATACTCAAATGGTATGTAACACTTATCATCATCTGCATCAGCAGTATGCATTGTAACATGATCTCCTAGCTAGACTGAAAACTGAAAACACTCAAAGTCCACCATACAGCTAGGAAGATCAGAGCTCATTGTATCATATGCTGGCACATCAAAAGAAAATCTTTCAAAATCACAATTGTGCACATCATGTACACAACAATCAGCAGCACCAGGCTGGAAAAGATCAGGCTCTGACACCTCTTTACAATTAGGCACATTTTTACAATCACTTACCTGATGTATGTTGTTTCCTCTTTCATCAGGATGAGAAATAGAATCCAATTCAAAAACCATGTCAAGACCCTCACCATACTCAAATAGATCCTCATCACCATATGTGTCAAAAATGGGTGACCCAGGTGCATCAGTTTCATCATAGTATGCCATTTGTTCATGGGCAGCAGAGCATGCATCTTCATCACCAATGGATTCCTTTTGTGGAGGAGTATCAGCCTGTGTGTCATAAGCAAAACAACCATCAATCAAAGAACAATCATGCTCTGCACTAGCACTTATTTCAATCTCTGACTGCTCTTCATGATCCTCATGTGTTTGAAAGGAAGGCAATGGGTCACACATGGGACTGCTTCTCTGTTTGCTTATATCTTCTCTGTCTTGAGTACAATACTCACAATTGTCTCCACAGGTCCATTCCAAAAATTGCTAATTGTTGTCCACAACCTCATTGTTGTTTTCATGGTCAGATGCCTCATCATTGCAATGGGAATCCTCATTAGTCCTTTCACTAGCATCCTCAACATTCATCTTTTCATCTTCACATGATGCCTTAATTATTTGGTCATTTGCAGCTTCACAACGATTTCTCACACCAAAGCCTGTGGACAGGGGTTTCAGCAGGTGCACATTTATGATTTTTTCTATCTTTTCTATGAACTTGTATGCCATCTGCATACTTGTCACCTTGAAATCCCTCAGTATTGCACTAAAGCCCTCCTCAAAAGCTTCAAAGAATATGCCAACACAGGCTGAAATATCAGGTCTAAAACTTTTAGGGACATGTGAAAGGGCTACTGCAAACCTATGACTAAAATCAACACATGGCTCTTCATCTTGTTTTCTGATGTTCATCAATTCTGCAACAAGATCAGCAGGTTCTCTTGCGAATTCTTCCTTGAAACAGTCAGCAAGCTCATCCCAACAGGTAAAGGATCCTTTTGAAAAGCTCAAATACCAGTCTTTTGCTTTTGCATCAAAGGACCTAACAAAAAACCTCATCCACATATCCTCATCTCTAAATGAATGTTTTCCCATGAACTCATGAAAATTTTGGATATGTGCATTCCCATCACATACACTGTGACCACCAAATCTAGGCATCTGACAGTATATCCTAGCAGGCATAGTTTCTACTTTATAATCCACCCATGACAAATCCAGTTGGTCATACAAAGGATCAAAAGGGCTGAGAAGAGGTTTAGCCTTCTGACTAGCAGACATAACAGGGTTATTATTTTTTAACTGGGCCTGCTCAGCCTCTAAGAATATCAACCTATTTCTTATCTCTTCTATTCTTTTCTCCAACATTTCACCACTGAGTATGGGATAATTCATACTTGGATTCATAAAAAACTTACTCTTAGACATCCTTTGTCTGCCTAAGACCTGTAACCTCCCCTGGCATCTAACCTATGCAGCAAAATAGTAAATATATAAAGGGGAAGGAACAAGGTACCTTTTCTCATACAGATGCAGAAATATGAACAACACATTTTTGTCACGTCACATACATCCATATTTCATGTGCATTTAGATCTTTTGCAGAGTCGCCACCTCTCCAGAGAGGACAAAATTTTCAATAGCTGAAAGCTACTTTTCCAGGTTCATTCCACCAGTAGAGCAAAACTTCACCAGAGACTGCAGGATATCACTTTACATCAACATCCCCAGCGGAGTCGCCATTTTGTTGGTTTTTCTTCTGAATTAGCATTAGGGTTTGCCACTTCTAATGCACAGGCAGATTCAGCCAACTAATACAGGAGGTTGCGTGAGCTCCTCCCCTTCACTTCTGGTTCTGCCGCACCAAGGGGGTATCCCTATAACTCAAGATGTAACCTTGACTAGCTCAAAGATAAAAGATCTAACTTGACAACAACAGGTAGAATACTCTCATGTATGGACCAAGATCTGTATGATAGATCACAAGGTGGGCAACGTTCTTGGACATATATGTCTGGTTAGGTATGAGAGCATGCAGGGGTTCCTACTTCTAATCCTACAACTAACAGGTGGAAGGATGAGATGGTTTGAAATGGTGTTTGGATGCAAACCTGGACCTGGTGTATAACCTCAACATAGAGCTAGATTGGTGCCTATCCAGGGCTTGGAGTCGGTAGACATACACCTGTGAATGATCAGCATGAATAGCTAAAACTGGATTTCAGGGGGATATATGTGATACCTGCCTTACAGATATCTCCCAATACAGAGTGTTAAGCTGTCGATACTTATGGCATCCCTATTGCAGGAAGAAAGATACATGCAAAACTGGAGACAGAATCAGCATAACACATGCAAACATAGCATTATTCATATAAGATTAACCATGAAATCAATGGATTCATGCCAAAACGTACAACAGGAGATACATAAACTCACAAGTTTTGCTGCACAGAGCAACCAAAACTAGTTGTATCTTATTACAGAGCCAAAATGTCCAGTTTTCAACAACCTAAACAATGGTAACACAGTCTGCCTATATTGGCCAGAAAGTGTACCTCTAGCATTAATTACATGGTTGACCAAAAATCCCGCCAGATACACAGTATCAGAAAAATGGCGCTCAACGCATTACCAGATTAGCGCCCAAACATGAATGCAGTAGGTGGGGAGGAGACAGGAAGAAACCTCGAGCCCTGCGCCACTGTGCGTTGATGTACACCTTCAAACGGGTACCAGATCCGTCCATACCTCTGCAACAATCGCCATTAATGGCGCACCAACCCGCGGCCTTGGGAAAACATCAAACAGTGCATCGCAACCGTTTCCCGCCAAAATACCTCATCGTGATATTTCAAAATATGCAGGATATCAATTATCCCACATGCACCCCGCGGCGACCACTTCAACACTTTATATACTAGGTCACGAGCATATATGATGTCGGTGCTTTTGCTCCCGACGACACCAGTATAAGCCTTCATCATCATCCTCCAACAGCATGATATCCTGTTGCTTGAAATATCACCCTGACGTCAGTATCATCATCGCAATATCACCTACATGATAATTGCCTTCATTGGCACAACCTAATGCATCGGAGGAAGATCCTCCTGCTTAGCCGATGCCAAATGTCTGGCCGATGAACATCCTGATGACGTCACCGCCATATCCTGCTGACGTCATCAGCATATCTGCCTATCGCGCACCTTCTCATATTCGGATGACGTCATCGTCATGTTTGCAAATATCGGGGGATCTCCACAAGATGATCAGTGTTAGAAATATGACCCCCCCGGACCTTGATGACGTCACCATACATTGGCATCAGGATGATATTCGGAAGATAACCGGATATTTGGAAATATCATCCTGATGCACAAATATCATGTTGCACTGTAGCTCCGCTATAAGATCGGGGTGATATATGAATATGACGGATATTTGAAATGATCGCCCCCATTAGACAATGCATGAAGCCGACAGGCGGATATCTCCCTTTGGAAATATCATGATGCAGACAGGCAGAAAAGCGGATATCACCCTGACCAAAAATCCTGATGAAGTGATAAAACAACATCAGGATGATCTTGACTAAGATCACCCGATGTTCAAATATGATGACCCCAATGAATATCGGGTCACACTTAGAACTTTACAGCAACATCATCAGGATGATCTTAACCAAGATCACCCGATGTTAGAATATCACCCCAGTGAAAGATCATGCTGACAGAAAATATGATGACCCTCGTAAGCAACATCAGGGTGATGACCAGAAATATGATGATGATGATGACCTCCTCCTCGAAGAAAATATGATGCTGCAGCTGAAAAATGCTGAGGAGGTCCAACACTTGGAACATTTTTTGGATTTTTAGGGAAGGTGCCTGCATGAAAATTGCTCAGAAACTGACAGTGAAATCAGGCACCAACAGGATGATTGGGTCATTGATAAAGGATGCTCTCACCATATGACAGGTGACAAGAATAAGTTCTTAAATTTGGAAAAGTATGAAGGAGGAATTGTAAAGTTTGGAGATAATTCTACTGGCAGAATCAGAGGTAGAGGAACTATTTCTCTTGATGGAAAGAACAAAATCGGTAATGTACTGTATGTTGAAGGATTAAAGCACAATCTTCTTAGTGTTGGACAACTAGTGGACAAAGGCTATGATCTCAGATTTAGGAATAGAAAATGCAAGATCTTTGAAAGTTCTGGAATAGAGATTGCATCCAGTACCCAAACAAAAGGTAACATCTTTCACTTGTCTGGTACTGGTAAACGTTGTTTATTTGTTCAAGTTGAATAGAGTTGGTTATGGCATAGAAGAATGTGTCATGTGAACTTTGATAATATCATCAAGATAAGCAATACTTAGGTTGTAAGAGACCTTCCAAAATTGGTAAAACCTACAAATAGTTTGTGCAAAGAATGTTAGTTGGGAAAACAAAGCAAAATCTCATTCAAAAGCAAGGACCAATCTTCTACCAGATTATTAGACTTGGTTCATACTGACTTATGTGGTCTGACAAGAATCAGGAGTGTGCAAGGTGATAGATACTTCATGTTGCTAATTAATGACTATTCCCGGATGATGTGGGTAACCTTTCTAAAAGAGAAATTAGAAGCTCTTGAGAAATTCAAAATATTCAAGGCTATGGTGGAAAATGAGACCGGATTAAAATTGAAATGTCTAAGGTCTAATAAAGGTGGAGAATTGACATCCGGTGAGTTTATAAACTTCTGTGAGAAACATGGAATAAAGAGACAGTTGTCTGCCCCTAGGACTCCACAGCAGAATGGAGTTGTTGAGAGAAAGAACCAGACCATCTAGGAAGCATCCAGGACCATGATGATGGAAGCAAATGTTCCTCAGATCTATTGGAGAGAAGCTGTCAGCATTGCAGTCTACACTCTCAATCGAGTTCAAATTAGAAACTATACCAGTAAGACTCCTTATGAACTCTGGTTTGGCATTACTCCCACTGTGAGATACTTTAGAGTTTTTGGTAGCAGATGTTACATTAAAAGGGATGAAGATCTAGGAAAGTTTGATGCTAGAAGTGATGAAGGAATATTCTTGGGTTATTCTACTCAAAGCAAAGCATACCGGTGTTACAACAAGAGACTGAGAAAGATTGTAGAAAGTGTAAATGTGAAGGTTGATGAAGAAATTGAAAGACCCTCAAGAATTCTTGAGCATGATGAAGATGATCATAATGGTGTTCAGATTCAAGGTATCCAAGCCTCTTCTAAGATACAAAGTCAAGTTGATCTGGTAAGACAGGAAGAAGAGATAAGTCTTAATGAGACTGATCAAGAGTTAGAAGTGCAAGAAACTCCTAAAATTCTAAGGTATGTAACTCTAAACCACTTTGAAGATCAGATCATAGGTGACAAAAGCAAAGGGGTGCAAACAAAGAGGAGAATTGCTCAAAATTTAGATGAGTATTGTCTAATTTCAAAGATTGAACCTAAGATAGTAAATGAAGCCTGCAATGATGAAAACTGGACTAAGGCAATGGAGGAAGAACTGATGCAAATTGAGAAGAATCACACTTGGGATCTTGTTCCTAGACCAAGAAATAAAAATGTGATTGGAACCAAATGGGTCTTCCGGAACAAATTGAATGAAGCCGGTGAAGTAATCAGAAATAAGGCCAGATTAGTTTGCAAAGGTTACTCTCAAATAGAAGGAGTTGATTTTGAAGAAACTTTTGCTCCGGTGGCAAGAATTGAAGCAGTCAGATTATTTCTTGCATTTGCTACCTTCAAGGATTTCAAGATGTATCAGATGGATGTCAAATCTGCCTTCCTAAATGGTAATTTGGAAGAAGTGTATATTGAGCAACCGGATGGATTTTAATTGTCTGATCATAGTGACATGGTCTGTAAATTGAAAAAGGCACTGTATGGACTGAAGCAAGCCCCAAGAGCCTGATATGAAAGATTAGATAAGCATCTCTTGAAGATTGGTTTCAACAAAGGTACTGCTGACAGTAATTTGTATTTCAAAATTGATCATGAAAACATCTTAATTGTTGAAGTATTTGTTGATGATATCATTTTTGGAGGAAGAGATAGTATGTGTAAAACTTTTGCAAGTCAAATGAAAAGTGAGTTTGAGATGTCAATGCTTGGAGAAATGAATTTCTTTTTGGGTCTACAAATTACTCAAACAAAGAAAGGAATCTTCATTTCTCAGTCAAAATATGTGAAAGAATTGTTGAGGAAATTTGGGATGGAAGACTCAAAGCACATGAACACTCCAATGGCAACTAGATGCAAGTTGAGCAAAGATGATAACTCTCCCAAGGTTGATCAGACAAAATATAGGTCAATGATTGGAGGACTGTTGTATCTCACTCAAACTAGACTAGATATTATGTAGGTTGTTGGTCTTGTTGCTAGATTCCAAGCTGATCCTAGAGAATCTCATGTTATGGCAATCAAGAGGATTTTTAGATATCTAAAGGGGATAGTTGAGTATGGTCTATGGTATCCTAGAGATCATAATTTCTCTCTTCATGCATATACAGATGTAGATTGGGCAAGAGATGTGGATGACTGGAAGAGTACCAGTGGTGGAGCATTCTTTTTGGGAAAAAGATTGGTTTCTTGGCTAAGCAAGAAACAAGAGGCAATATATCTGTCTACAACTGAAGCAGAATACATTGCAGCAGTAGGTAGTTGCACTCAAATCTTATGGATGAAGTAGATGCTAAGAGACATTAAAGTAGAATATGATGAGCCTATCACAATTTTCTGTGATAATTCAAGAACAATAAATATTTCTAAGAATCTAGTGTTGCATTCTAAGACCAAGCACATATCTATCAAGTTTCACTTTTTGAGAGAGCAAGTGAACAAGGATGAAGTCAGATTGGAGTATGTGCCCTCTAAGGATCAGATTGCAGATATCTTTACTAAACCTCTTCTCAAGGACTCTTTTGAGTATCTCAGGGCAAAGTTAGGGGTTATTGCCCCTCCAGTGATGAACTAGGATGCACTGATGTGCATTAGTCTGGTGGATATCATAGTCATATCTTGTGATTTGGATTGATGATGGGGACCTGCAACTCAGGGGGAGCAGTAGGTGTAATTCTGAAGTTGTAAGTATGAGCCCTTTGCCATTGATGTCAAAGGGGGAGAGAAGACATGTGAAAAACAAGTGGTTGATGATCAAAGGGGGAGCAATACAGGAAGAGAAGACATGTGAATAGTTGTTGTTGATATGGGGAGCTATGACAGTAAGGAGAAGTTCTTGTCTTGATGGTTTTTCACATAATATGTTGCCATCAATGACAAAGGGGGAGATTGTTGCAAGTATGGGTTGAACTGGTGTTGTCATTGATGTCAACATACTCATGTTGCATTAATGAGAAGGATTGGATGAGTTGTGTGCTGAGGATATTGAGAAAATTAGTCTCAATTAGGAACAGTGAAGAACAGTGATGACAACAAGGTAAAAGTCCAAGATAGGTTGAGGATCAGAGGATGTAGTTTAAAGGGTTTGTAGATATAAGTCTTGAGATGTTTCAGTCAAGATTTCAAAGGTCTACATGAAGATCTAGAGAAGTTATGGCTGTTCAAGTAAAACTAGTTCCGACAGGTGTTCAGTGGTGACAGAGTGAGACAGATAGGTCCAGTGAGGTCCGGTAATTCATTATCCCATTATGTGGATTGGAGGACATGTTTAGGACGTCCTTGTGAAGTGTCATGAGGCTTACCTTCAAAGCCCTATAATGGAAGCACATTTGGTGATGAGCTCCAAGCTTTCCCAACCTTCCAATCTTCAAGAATTTCTCTAACTTCCCCAAAATTACACCAAAAATAGAAAGAAACTTCAAAATGCAAGAACCCCACACTCCTCAGCAAGAGGAGATAATATAGGCCATCAATTTTGGCCTTGAGGAATGAGAAGGTGACACTGGTCACCTTCTCCTTCCTCCTCCAATGCCACTTGCAAGGGAGAGGAAGTGTGAGGGTGACAAGTGTCACCCTCCAATTCCATCTCAATCCTCACCTTGTCCACTTGTGCTCTCACACATGTGTGAGAGGAGAAGTGGTGAGGTGGCATTCCAACTCAAACCTCCAAGAGGATAAGGGATGCCATATGGCATCCTCTTATTCTCTTAAAGAGCCATCTCCCTCCAAGATGCTCTCACACGTGTGTGAGAGTCTTAGAGGAAGATCCCACACACTTGGGAGTCTTGGAGACCTCCCAAGTCCTCCTTGGGAAAGGATTCCCAAACTTTGGGAAGGGAGATGAGTCTTTCCCAAAGCATGACTCATCTCCCACCTTCCCTAATTTCAAATTTCGTCACTTTGACTAAACCATAGTTTAGAGTGACCAAAAGTGAGTTAATCCAAGGGTTAGTTAGTCAAAATTAACCCTAGACCCATGGGTAACCACCTAGGGTAACTTTTCGGACACTAAGGTTCACCAAGGGGGTCATAAATCCACTTTAAATGGCCTTAAAAATAAAAATAAATAGCAAGTGGTGTAAGTCAAATAAAAATTATACAACACTTATTATTAATTAAATAAATAAAGGGGTACTAGGCCAAAATGATAAAAATTAAATCAAGCACTTAAATCAACATTCAAATTTCAAACGTGATCCTTATCCCTCTTGGGAATGGATCGGTTTCACAGGGGATAACATTGGTGTGAATTCTACCTCCAATTTCTCGTGGCTTGGGAATGTAAATCTGCACATCTCGATTAAGTGTCAGTCATATCATGATAATCATAGCCGAAGCAACTGGAATTAAATTCAGGCCATAGAATACAACAATAATCATCAATAGCATAATTCTAAATTAAACTGCATTTTCTATCACATGTCAAATAATCCTCATAACATAATTAGCTAGAAATCACATCACAAAACATCATCAATATATCTCATATGTTGAATCACAAAATAGCATCAAATATGATCAAATCAAATCACGTATGTCTAATCAAAGTCCTATCATAATTAGGAGATACAATCAAGTCTGCATAATGAAACCATAGTCTCTAAAAAGTCTGATAATGTCACCAACTGAAATGCATAACGATCAAAATAAGGAAGGAAAAATAATTGGCCTCACAAGAGATCTATAGTAATACCATCCTCAGTGTGCAATGGCTTGATCAAATATTTGATACAAGCACGGAGCTCTTCATTCTACTGCTTGAGCTCCTTTTTGGTAAGCTCATCTTTATTCATCCTGTTCATGATGTTTGAAAAAGAATCTTTAATTCTTCAATTTCTTGTACCCTAGAAGTAGGACCTAGGTTTATTGTAGAAATGTTATACTCCTCTGGCCTAACTTCCTCTTTATCTATATGTGGTGGAGTTACTACAACCTCAACAATCCTTGACCCTAAAGCATCTTTGTAGATTCTCAAATGAGCTTTTTCCTGCTTCTGCTTCTTTGGCTTCTCCAGCCGGGCAAGGAAGTTATCCAAATCTAAGTCAACAACTAAAATTTGAAGTTGTTTTCCTCGGAGCTTCTTTTGCAACCAATTAGGAGCTATCAAAGAATGAGGAGGGGACTTAACTTGGTCTACCTCTTTATTTAAAGAATAATCATCACTTGTAATTACCCCTTTCTCTCTGCTATCTTCCCCAGGAGTGCTAGTATTAGCCTTAGAAGGTGACCTAATCTACTTTATCTATCCTACTATATCTTGTTCTGCTTTTTCAAACGCAATCTTATCTGACTCATCCTGGTTGGGGACTATCATCAATGTTTACTACCTCTATGGTGCTCAAATTCATAGGAGGGATGTCGGGAGCATCTTGTATGTGCACCTCCTCTTCATTGATTATGTTTAGTTCAACACAAATCTTTTCAATTCCCTCCAATAGGGGCACCTTAGGGGATGAAGGCTTAGGAGCACCCTCAACATCACTAGCAGTTCAGAATGGTCGGATAAGCTACCATTTATTGAAATAAATAATCCTGCTATTGCTTCTATCAATTAAACTCTAGAAAGGCTTGCAAATGTTTCAAAACCTAAGGAAGGTGGAATGGAAGGACGAGGGAGAATGTAAGAGATGACAATGGGTGTGGAAAGGTTGAGAGGTGGTAAGGAGAAGGATGGAGGTGTAAGGATGATGGGGATGAGAGGCAGGGAAAAAGCTGTGAAAGATGAGAGGGATGGAATAAAAGAAATGGAAAGTGGAATGGGAAGGGAGAGTGGAGGTGATGAGGATACATGAACATCAATAGAAGACAATGAAGGAGAAGATGGAGGGGAGGAAGAAAGTGCAGCTAAGATGGTAGTAGGAGAGGTTGGCATAGAGGAAACTAAGGGGACAATAGGAGAAGGATGTGAACTATAAATAGGATGGGAAGGAGACACATAAGAAGTTGATATGTTAGATGCAACATGAGGAGTAGTAACAGAAGCTGAAGGAATTGTAGTGGATACATCTATAGATGGAGTGTCTCTTGTAATCTTGAGGCCTAGTTCCTTCTTTGAAATCTTAACTTTCTTTACCTTTGACCCCTCTACCTCTCTGACTTGTGTAAATTTCCTTTTAGATGTCCTTGTTTGAATTGGGGATACATTGCCCCTCATAACTTTATTCTTAGGCTCCTTAACTGCCTTACCCTTACCTTTTCTATCTACCAAAGGTATGTCATCTTTAGTATCTTCATTGTCAGATTTGTCCCCTTGGGCTGCTTCTCCTAGGGCTACAAGCTCTTGCTCTTGAACCTATATAGGCTCATCCCTTTCATCATCATTGTCTCATTCTTTCTGAGGGTTTGTATATGTCAAAGCTACGCCGACAATAGTGAGGTTTGCTACCTGTGTCCATACCGAAGCCCTGCTATACCTGATTGGGTTTCTCATGAGTTCCTCAAGGGAACTATCTTTTTCTTCTACCTATTTTGGAGGTTGGATTGGTTGATAAAAAACCCTCCTCCATTCAGCCTCCTGGATTACTGCTCCATCATCTACTAATTGATCAAGTACTGGGGTGATATGAAATCTCCTTATGAAGTCCAAAGATAACTTTGAGTATCTTGTTCTCTTGACTTCATGCTCATTAGTGTACTTAGCCTAGAAATCCTCTAACTACTCCAAATCAAAAAGTTTCCTACTCACATGTTGCTCTAGAGTACCAAAAAGGTCAAAATGTTTGTGAGCTTTGTAGAAAATCAAATGTAACTATTATAGCTCTACATCTGAGTACTCTGCTGCACTAATTGTAATACAAGTGAACAATCCCCTATCTAGAACAATGGGGAATTTGATAGTAGCTCTGTGTAAATGCTTGAGCATGTTATGTCACATACATAATTGCCTTGTAAGTTCTAATAAAACTACCTTGTCAGTTGGGTACTTAGGTAGTCTATACAGTGCCCCTTTGAATCCTTGCACTTGAAGGTATGTAAACTTTAGGAACTAGATATACCAGCACCCATAATTATGTACTACATTTGTTGCCTCCAAGGATATTCTCCTTGACATGTCACCCTATAACATTCTAGCGATGTACATATTGAATGCATCATTCACCCTCTTGTAGTGCACTAAGGATTGGACAAGCGGCAATAGTGGGTAGCAGTCATATACCTTCATCTCTCCATCTGCATTTCCAACTACCCCTAGTTGGATCAGCCCAGGGTAAGCAAAGTTCTTGGCTAACATGTATACAACATAGGAACACCAGTGGAAGATTTTGATTTCATTGAGGGCCAAGAAGCCTATATGAATGTTATCACTAATTATTTGGGCCCAATAGATCTTTCTATCTCCCTTCAAGATCTCCTCAACATAGCCAAACATCCATGGCTCAAAAGTTGAGGCAACAACCAAACCCATGATTCTGCTCAATAATGTGACTAGGTCTCCTACCTCGGCCTTGAAATCACTCCTATACAGTACTTGAGGTACTTTGGACATGGCTTCCCTCTTCTTCTTCATCCATGTATCATTGATGATTCTCCTACATGCCTCTGGGCATTGGTCGTACATCCCTTGATTCTGATCCCTAGTGACTATAGTCATGGTAGGATATGGGAGAATGTCAAATGCCTTTAATATAGCTTCCACAGTGAAGCTTGCAATTACCCTCCCATCCAATGTTACTACTGACCTAGTGGGAGCATGATATCTTTCGGCACAAGCTACAATTAACTCTAGATATTGGACTGCTGTGGGAAATGCTACAGCCTGGGCAATAATGTTGTCTCTAATTCTGCTTGTTGAATTAGTTAGATTATCTCCAAAGACTATTAGTTTGAAATCCTCTAGGTCAACATGACCTATGTCAGTGTCTTCTATATTGCACCAACTCAAGGTGATCTTGGAAGTACGAGAAACACCCTTGAACTTGTACTTCATTGTGGTAGCCTTTGTCGACATTTATCCTACATTACATCACCTTAATGAATACCCTAGTTGAATACCATTTAATATGTCTAATTCTATCAATTTGGCTAGAAATCCTACTTGAATCATTAAAACAAGACCATTTGCAAAAAATTCTAACATATAGAAACCATTTAGGTATCAAATTTAATCAACTACAACAAAAAGCGAGCACTTGCCCTCTTACTGGATGTAGGCATATAAGACCATGGAAATCAAACTTTACATCAAATGATAATAAATAAGGAATTTAAAATCAACTAAATGATGTAAATTACTTAGCATGAGGTAGGTAATTAGACTTGTTCAGGTTGCATTAGCCATTTGCACTAAAAGCGGGCTTAGGGTCATGTGCAAGGTAAAGTGAGGTTTCTAGCTTCTGCAGGATGGGTAGAGTTTTGGGCTCCTACAGGATAAGTGGGACTTTTGGTCCCTACAGGATATGTCTTGTATCTAATGATTTTAGAGTAGGAGAGCCTTCTTAGTCAGAAGTGAGTAATTCATTGGTCCCTGGATATGCAAAAGAAACGACCCTGAATAGATAAGGCGCAAGAAACTACCTTTACCGAACATATCCGGCATTCAACATAATCTCCACGAAAGGCATTTTGATAGTCTAAAGGGGGTAAGGCAGGTTAAAAGGTGCCTACCCAATGAAACGGGCGTTAAAGCCCTTACAGGATATGTCCATCACCCGAGGAAACTTCTACGAAAAGGTTGAAGGATTTTAAAGCAATACAGCGGATGAAATGATGTCTACTCGACCTAGTGGGGGAAAGGCCCCTTGATGGATATATCCTATACTCATGAAAAATCCCACAAACAACTAAAGTTATAAGTCTTAATGGCTCAGGCGAGCTGACATGGGTTTATGGGATAAAGCAGTAAAAGAGTCCCTTAGTGGATAATATCCACCAAGGTTGAAAAGTCCCGCTCGCTTAGTTTTTCTGCCTTAGGGAATAACTTCTACAGGTATTTGTTGGTTCTTCCAATTGATTGTCAGAGTCCTTTAAAGATCTAGCCAATTTATTATGCTTAAGGGCTCTAGTTCATTGGCCAATGAACATAATTACAACAATGAATTGAAAAATCCTCTGCACTTTTGGTTCTGCAAGACCAAGGTAGGTGTACCTATACAACATCCAAGGGGTATATCTTGACCAATACTAGATGTTGTTGTCTAAATAGAGGTTCTCAATGAAAATATACCAAGGAAATGAATGACTCCCATCAGATTTGGCTTAATCCTTTGGCAAATCAATTCAGACCAGGATTGAGAACAATAAAAACTTCAATTCTACTCTAAAATAGTACAGAAATAGAAATGATTTTGGTTATTTGGATGGTTTGAATCAACATATCAGCCCAGTAAGAGATCAGTGCCTAATCCAGGGTTACAGAGTCAAGTTGTCTAAATCAAGTGTATCTTTCAAGCAATGTTTCTTAATTACAATTAGACTTGTAGCATTAATGACTTGCATCAATACTTCCTATACTCAGAATTGTAGAACTATCCTTTAAAGCACAATGTATAATGAAATTAATAGAGTGTTGTTTAAGCAAATTATTCCTCTCCTTGAGAGAAAGCTGAAAATAATACACACATTACAACATATTGTAAAGATGAATCAAAATACCCTTGATATTCATTAGTCACATTAACTTCAATGGAATACACTTATGTAGATAATCCTACAACTAGTAATACATTTAAGTTTGAAAATGACGTATTGCTCTGCAGATTTGAACACACAATAACAAGAAACTATCTTCTATAATCTAGACTCAGACACAAATTTACTACTACCCAAAAGAAAGATTTGGAACCCAGACATAATGGCCCTTATTTCCCTCTTATAGGAACAAGGGAGTAACAAGCTCCAGGCCATCTATCCCTCTCTCAATTGATAACTACAATCATAACAAGATGCAGGTGCAACTACCCGTGGGAAGAAAATCCCCAAATAGGACAAAGGTAGTTGCACACACTAGCTCAAATCCACTAGCATCCAAAATATATGTGCAAATACTGTTGTAAATAGTTATCATTAGTTTAAAAACATTCTTGAAATCCCCAGGGGTGTGAGAAACATGCAACTATAACAGCCCCTTTCAAAAGATTTCATCATGTATGGTCAAGCATGGAAAGCCTGGAAGCTGTCGGGGTCGGGACTCGGCTAACTGCCTCTACATTTCATATTTTCATGGTCCTGCTGAAGGCCCTAAATGGCTTCCACGAGGGGAAGGATTCCCTACGAAGGCCACCATGTGGACAATGTCTGACTGGTCCATGGGAGGTCACCAATCTAGTTCATAACAAACTGGGATATGGATATTAAGAAATATCCAAATATTAGAACTCACAAAATATCCCCAATTTTGAATATCCTGATTATGTCACCCCTTTTGAAGCAATTCCTGGTTATGAGAAAAGTGACATCATCAGCATATTGTGAAGGTCTGGACATTAGGATTGAATATCCATACATCGAATGTCCTGATGATGTCATCGTCATTGAGCATTTCTCTGGAAAGGGATCTGGATGATGTCATTAGGATGTGAACACTAAAGGATCTAGACATTAGGATAATGTCTACATATTAGGAAATATCCACATTAAAAAAAGGATCCGCACATTAGGATAATGTCTAGACATTAGGACTCATGTGACATCATCAGGATGTCCATGCACATGACGGTTTTGAAGTGTCAATTGAAGTGCCTAGCTAGATTTCATTGTGCCGCTGGGACATAAAATGAGGCCTGACGAAGAATGAAGTCTCAGTGAACAATAAGAGGCTAGTGACATGGACTGCCACATTTGGTCTCGTGGGCTCACTGAAGGCATTTGGGAACTTTGGCAAAGCACTGAGCCCAACTAAATGTCCGAACATACCATGCTGGCAGCCACATTGGCTTCACCAACTCACGGAGGTTATTTAGGAGCTGTGACGAAGAGTCGGTCCTCTGTGAAATGTTGCCATATCATTTGAAAGTTTAAGTGGACTGCCACATTGGATCTCGCCACGTCAGACTACCAAGAGATCTTGCAGTCCCGTTGAACTCTTCAAACGGCTTCAACGAAGTGGGAATCTTTAGTGAAGATGACTAGCCGATGATGTGGATGCCATGTTGAACTCCGTGGAGCTATTGGGACATAAAATGAAGCCTCATGAATAAGGAAGCTCCCGCGAAGGAGGAAGCTGCTGACCTGGATGCCAAGCTAACACAACTTAATCGATTTTTTGCGCACATGCTCACAAGTTGTTTTCAAAAGGGGTCACGCTAGGTTGAACGGACAAAGGGGACTTGATTTTGATGCCCACACTTAGACTTAGGATAAATTTAATTAATTCATGGAGTTAGGCATTTGATGAAAAATTTCAAGGCACGGGCAACAAGCGGTGACACTAGGTGCGAAGGCTAGTTAGAAAACAAAGATAAATGCATAAGTTATCACTAAATTGACAAAGAAATAGGCCCATCCGGTCAACAAAGGAATATAACAAGAAGCTACAAAGGGAGATTTTGAAAGACATTAGGCTCTTAGGGTTTAAGGAGGGTTTAACAAGCCTAAAAAAATGCAACCTTGGCCATGAAATGCATGAAAAATGCAAGTCCTGATAGCAGCTTGGGGAGAAATGACAACAAGGTCATCACGAGGATCCATGAATCTTTGGTTAGGCAACAGACCACAAAAACAAAAAGTAGGGAAAAAGCACACAAGGCAACACACCTATTTACACTAAAATAACAAATATGTATGGATATGATCAAGAAAAGAATTGCTTCAAGAATTGTCCATGCACTGGCAATTCTTAGATTTCACCATTCAGGGTCTAAATGAAATATGAATCCTTTCCATGATGATCTGTTATAATGTAAGGTCCTAGACACAAGGCTTCAAATTTTGCATGTTTGCCCTTGTCTTGTGCATTAGCAATCCATACCAAAACCATGTCATTCACTTTAAATTTTCTTTCAAAAGCTTTCTTATCAAACACATATTTAGCTTTCTGTTGTATTTTGAGATTATTTCTTTATGCATCTCTTCTAACTTCATCTAGTTCAATTAACTATTCAATCCTCTCCTCCATTGGTTTAGGGATGCCCAAATCCTCTTCTTGGATGGACTTATAGATAGGTAGGAGATTATTCACTAGCAACCTGGCCTGAGTGCCATAAACTAATTCAAATGGTGATTTGCCAATGACCCTTTTGATAGTCACCCAAGCAACCCATAAAGCTAGAATTAGCTTAGAATCCCAAGTCCTTTTATTTTTATCCAACATCCTCTTGATGATTTTCATCAGGCTTTTGTTACTGGACTCAGCTTGACCATTTCCTTGGGGCTGATAAGGGTAAGAATATGATATCTCAATGCCATATGTAGTGTAGAAACCTATGAACTCATCAAATCTAAATAACATAGCATTATCCATTACTAATTTGATTGGTGCTCCAAATCTTACTATGATGTGATTCAAAATGAAATCCATCACCACCTTGCTTGTGGCTTTTTTGTAGGGATAGCTTCTATCCACTTGGTAAAGTAATCTGTAGCTACTAAGATCCATTTATGGCCTCCACTAGACTTCTCACTGATCTCACCAATAAAATCTATGCCCCATTGATGGAAAGGGGCCTCAACTTGCACAGGAGTAAGAGGTAGTGCACCTGAATATTTGAGCTTTCTAGAAAACTTTTGGCATGCCTCACATTTTCTTGTGAATGCATGGGAATCTAAAAATAAGGTAGGCCAATAATATCCCGCTCTCAGAATCTTGTGAGTTGTCATCTTAGTTGTGTGGTGACCCCCACATATGCCCACATGCATTTCTATTAGAATGTTTTCAGCTTGATTCTTATCTAAGCAAAACAGAAGGACACCATCATTGCATCTCCAATATAAATCTCCTTTCAAAAATACATACCTCATAGACTGCAATTTCAGAGTTCTCTATTGATTCATAGTCAGCCTATCTGAACACTTGAGATGTGTTAAATAATAGATGATATTAGTATACCATGATGTCATCTATAAACTACATATTACACTTGTCTCTTCCTCAGTAACATTGATCTGAGAAGCCTCCAAGTTAGCATTATCCATCAATTTGGTAAGTCCCTGTCCTCTGACTATTTTTGTGATCTGGATGTCAATATTGAACTCTTGGATCTTGTTGATCCATTTGCACCTTTGGCTAGTGACCTCCTGCTGGACTAACACATCTTTTACAACTGCATTAGGTACATACGCCTGTACCTTTGTACCCACCAAGTAAGGTCTTAAATTCTTCACATATTTAACTAGGGCATATGCATGCTTCTATGCCATGTCATATTTTAATTCTACAGCCTGAAGAGACTTGCTAAAAAATGCAATGGGCTGCTAGAAACCCTTTTCATTTGTTTGCAACATAACTACTGCAATAGTGTGGAATGAAGCAAAAGAGAATATCTAAAAAGGCTTACTGAAATCTGGGGATTCCAACACTGGTGCTTCCTTAATAGCTCTTATTATTGCTACAAAAGCATTAATAGCATCATCATCCCGTATGATCTTGGCTCCTTTCTTTAGCATCTTGGAAATAGGTTTAACAATTTCTGTAAAATTAAATAAACCTTCTTACAAAGTTAATCTGGCCAAAGAAAGCCTATATTGCTTTGACGGTCTTGGGGATTGATATCTTATCAATAGCTGCAACTCTCTCTGGATCTCTCCTTGCTTCACCTTTTGACACAATCTGTCCTGACAACTTCCCCTCTGATACTGCAAATGTGCATTTATTGGGATTGAGAGATATCCCATACTCCAGAGCCCTCCTGAAGATTTGTTCAAGATGCGTGCAATGATCTTCAACCTTTTTTGAAAAAGTAGTCAAGTCATCTTGATACACAACTATAATTACATTAATCAAGTCTAAGAAAGCAACATCCATGGCTCTTTGGAATGTCACTCCAGCATTGTTCAACCCAAATGGCATCCTAATGTAGACATACATGCCCCAAGGAGTAGTGAAAGTTGTCTTATATTGTTTTGATTCCTTAATTTTCACCTGATTATATCTTGAAAAACTATCCATCATGGACATCAACTCATTCCCTGTGACCCTTTAGAGCATTATTTCCATGTTGGGCAAAGGATAACTATCCTTTAATGAGGACATATTTAGATTTCTAAAGTCTACACAGATTCTTAGATCCCCATTATTTTTCCTTACTGACACCAAATTTGAGACCCATGTAGAATACCTGACTAGTTTGATGATTCCACCATCCTTCATCTTTGCTAGTTCCTGCTGCATTTTTGGAATCAACGTTGGATTAATGGGTCTCTACTTTTTCTTGAAAGGCTTGGCAATTGGTTTTAGAGGGATCTTATGTTGAAACAGATCCTCTCTGTAGGCATTCAGATCATCATATGACCAAGCAAAACATGCTTGCATTTCCTCAATAAAGCGATAAGCATTGTTCTTACCTTGGGACTGATCCTTTTCCCAATGTATACATTCTTAGGTGAGGTAGTATTCCCTAAATTAACCTCCTCTAAATCATCTCTATGGATTGGTACATGCTTCTACTCATTGTTATCATTGTTGTCAAATAATTTTTCCAAAGCTACCAGTCCCCTTGGGATTTTATTTGTCTTTAACTAAATTACTTTAGTCCCAAAGATAGTTTCCTTCTCATTGACAACTTCCACAGATGCATTGAAATCTATGTCTTGTGAAAGGTACTTATCTTCACATTGAATGAACTTTAACAAATTTGCATCATCATTAAAAACCTGCTAGTTACAGATATTGTTTGGTACATATGGTTTGGTTTTAACCTCAACTTTACAGATTCCAGATAAAGTAATATCATCACTCCATAGGGCTATATTGGCCAAGAAGTCAACCATTACATTTTTGTTTCTTTCTATCCAATTAATGGAGAATGCATCCAAAAGTTCTATGGTGTCCTACACATACTTGTACTGCTTAAGTCTTCTATGCTTTGTCAAATATTTATCTCTCACCTGCGAGGCAACCAACTCAGAATCTCCAAAAACTCTCAATAATTTTATACCATGCTTGACTACCATGTTCAAGCCAAGGATTAATGCCTCATATTCTATAGTGTTGTTAGTGCAAGAGAAATTTAGCATAAATGAATGTTTGAAGGTTTTTCCACTGGGTGCAATGAAAATCACACCTGCTCCTGCTCTTGCTTTAGAGCATGCACCATCAAAGTACATTTGCCATAATCCTTCTTGATTTGTCTTGGCTTCAGCCTCTAGAGGATTAGTGTAGCTTGGAGCTTCCTGATTTGGTTCTACTTTGAAGTTATCCACATCACTATTGCAAAAATTGACTTCTTGATTGAAGTGATTAGGATTGTTAATATGCTTTACTATTGTATGGGACCTAGGTTCACTATCCAATCTGACTTCCTTTCCATTCATTAGTATAGTGGCATAAGATAGGTCCAACTGTATGTTTCCCCCAACTGATGTTGTCCATTGTCTTGATAAGAGCATCCCATATTGAGGTGGGATATCCATGACAATTATGTCCATTTTGTATACTTTATTAGGAAATGTTGCAAACCTTTAGTCAACACCCCTCATTATCCCAATAACTAGAACAACTCTATTATCCATGGCATAACATTGGCCATAGCATGTATAATTCCAAAGTCCCAACTCTTTCATAATTTCTAGGGGCATAATGTTTATAGCAGCTCCTAAGTCTATCATGCAATTTCTAACCTTCTTGTTATTTATAAGAAGGCTGACATAAAAGCGATCAAACTAAGATGGGGATTTAGTTAATGCATCTCCTACATACACCTCGGGGGTTCCCATCTCTCTACTCTTGGCTTCACCAATATGCTGGTTTAAATTCTGGGAAACATGTGACTCTTTGGGAATCTTAGGTGCTACTTCAGATACACTTGCGATTAATTTCAAAGCATTGTTCCTATGTTCATCTATTTTCATCATCTCTAACAAAGGAACATAAAATTTCATCTAAGACAGAATTTGGGTAATATCAAACATGGGAATTGTATATGAATCCTAGATAATTTTACCTACCTCTATTTTCTTGACTCTCTCCTTTTCAGTAGATGCAAGAGCTTTAGGAATACTGGGCTTACTTAACTCCCTTTCTACTTTTCCTTCTTTCCTTGCATGTCTTTGGCACATTGAACTGTACCTTCTGACCTCTTGGCAACTTGCCCTTTTCATCTGGGACTTTCATATTCTTAGGATTCTTGGCTTCTGTGGATGTCTCTTTGATAAATAGACTACCGGGTTTTCCCTAGTTTGCATTAACCGTTGTATTTCTCAAATTGTAACTGCTCCTAGTCTGGGCAATGGCAGCTATAGTCAAGGATTTGATTTCCTCTTCTGAGGGTCTTTTCAAACTAATCATTCCTACTTCAGTATATGCAATATTCACCCTTGCATGTTCTATACCATTAACTTCATAATTAGAAAAGACTTGATGATAATTCTCTCCATAATACTGCTAGTTGTCAATATCAATCTCAACACATTCTTCCTCAGAAGAAGCATATCTTCTACTATCTTAAATGGTTTCGATGAGAACATATTGATTGTATGATCTTGATTATAATTATCCTCCTCATATTCATCCACAGGTATGCCAAACTCCTGCAGTGCATGGGCTACCACACCCTGAGCTGGGGAGTGAGGTGAATGACATGCTATACACCATAGATTATCCTCAACCATATTGGCAATGGATATCTTCAAAGGGTCAGGGGTATCTCTATTGGATGTATTTTTCTGATTATTGTAAACTAGCTTTCCATTCTTCCATGTGGTATTGTATGGTTGATCAGACAACTTAGGCTTTCTCTCGTGCTTCTAATACTTAGGCTTGTCATTGAATAATCCCTTCTCATTCTTAGATACTTTGTAACTCAAGTCCTTAAAGGCACTCATAACTTTATCCAATTTATCTTCTTGTACTGGCAACTTTTCCTGACCTCTAGGGTTTTTTAGCAGTTTTACATCTCTTTTTCCTACTTTTCTAGAGGCTCTTCTATTACTTTCAATATGCAAAGTAGTTTTGAAGGCCTCCCTCAAAGTCTGAGGGTCCTTATCTCTCAAAGAATAACTCAACTTTGAATCAAATGCATTACAATATAGGACAAGCTAGGCTTGTTCGCTTGGTCTCAAACCAATAGGAAGCCCGAACATTGCCTTTTGAAATCTGGCGTTGAAGTCAGAAACCATTTCATTATGCAGCTCATTGATCTCATTCATTAATTTCTCTTCATTAGGCAATGTAGTATCTAAATCAAAAGTGCCCAAGGCACTATCCAAGAGATTTGTAACATTCATATGGAAGGCAAGAGTAGGTGACCTACTAACAAGATTACCTAACAGATCATGTTTTGTGGGGTTAGAAGGGCATGATACTCTGAGAGTAAACTGCTTGTTAGCTAGGAGACTTGAATGTCCTTATTCTTCTTCAATAAAATCCTTCAAAATGAAATTAGCTTCATTTGTAGCAGGCATACCATATATATATGATTTCTACAAATTTTCACTAGTACTAATAACAAGACACCTAGATCCTAATGTAGGAGGGCAAATGTCAAACTTACTAGTATCAACCTTCTTCTTTTTCCAAGATTGACAGTTATTTTGTGGCAATTCACCTTCTAGCTTTTAGTCAGGATGATTCTTCAGTTGTCCTCTAGTTCTCATCTTTTCTATAATTTTCCTCTGTTGTTCCTTTGAAATAATCTTTACACCAGCACAGGAGACTTAGAGTCGCCACCCAAATTATGGGTATATGAAAATTGTTAATCACTCTTTTGACAAATTATAGATATGGAGAACCTCAACAAGACCTACAACAAACTGAAGGGCAAGTCATACAAATACAAACAAAAGATTTCCAAATTTTAAAGCTTAAACACCTTTTACTCTAACTACAACAAGAGTCTATGGTAATTATAAACAAGGAATTATAATGCTCAGGATAAGACATAATTTCACTCAAATAATCCCCAGTAGAGTTGCCAATCTATTGGTTCTTCCAACTGATTGTTCGAGTCCTCTAAAGATCTAGCCAATTTCTTATGCTTAAGGGCTCTGGGTTAGTGGCCAATGAACATGATTACAACAATGAGTTGAAAAATCCTCTACACTTTTGGTTCTGCAAGACCAAGGTGGGTGTACCTATACAACACCTAAGGGGTATATCTTGAACAATACTAGATGTTGTTGTCTAAACAAAGGTTCTCAATGAAAATATACCAAGGAAATGAACGAATCCTATTAGATTTGGCTTAATCCTTTGGCAAATTAGTTCAAACCAGTATTGAGAACAATAAAAAAATCAATTCTACTCTAAAACAATATAGAAATAGAAATGATTTTGGTTATTTGGATGGATTTGAATCAACATATCAACCCAGTAAGAGATCGGTGTCTAATCTAGGGTTACAGAGTCAAGTTGCCTAAATCAAGTGTATCTTTCAAGCAATGTTTCTTCATTACAATTGGACTTGTAGCATTAATGTCTTACATCAATGCTTCCTATACTCAAAATTGTAGAACTATCCTTTAAAACACAATGTATAATGAAATTAACAGAGTAGTGTTTAAGCAAATTATTCCTCTCCTTGAGAGAAAGTTGAAAACACTACACACATTACAACATACTATAAAGATGAATCAAAATACCCTTGATATTCATCAATCATATTAACTTCAATGGAATACACTTAAGTAGATAACCTACAACTAGTAATACATTCAAATTTGAAAATGGCGTATTGCTCTACAGATTTGAACACACAATAACAAGAAACTATCTTCTATAATCTAGACTCAGACACAAATTTACTACTACCCAAAAGAAAGATTCAGAACCTGGACATAATGGCCTTGATTTCCCTTTTATAGGAATGAGGGAGCAACAAGCTTTAGGCCATCTATCCCTTTCTCAATTGATAACTACAATCATAACAAGATGCAGGTGCAACTACCCGTGGGAAGAATATCCCCAAATAGGACAAAGGTAGTTGCACACACCAACTCAAATCCACTAGCATCCAAAATATATTTGCAAATGTTGTTGCAAACAATTATCATTACTTCAACAACATTCTTGAAATTCCTAAAGGCGTGAGAAACATGTAACTATAACGACCCCTTTGAGAAGATTTCATCATGTATGGTCGAGCATGGAAGGCCTGGAAGCTGTCAGGGTCAAGACTCAGCTAACAGTCTCTACATTTCATCTTTTCGTGGTCTTGTTGAAGGCCCTAAATGCCTTCCACGAAGGGAAGGAGTCCCTGTGAAGGCTGCCATGTGGACGACGTCTAACTAGTTGGTCTAGGGGCACCATAATAGTCAAGTTTGCAAGTTTTGTAAATAAGGTCTTTTTGAAAGATTGTGGTGTGTCAAGATATTTATCAAGTAAATAAGGTCATAATAGACCATAGTTGGTGTCTTAAGTCATTTAGGGGTTCATTTTTGTAAATATTGCAATATTATCAAATGATGTAAAAGGACAAAGATGCAAAAACATGGAAGTTGAACAGTCAAACCATTCAAAAGGTAGGTGTGGCCATTAGTTTCTAGGTGGTTGGGATTGTAAATGGTTAAATATGCATGGGAACTTCGAGTTCAGGCTTCTGGTGTTGATTTTGAAGATTAAATAATAAGATATCTCTGGTTTTTCTGCATTTTCCTTGTGTAATTTAGTGTTTGTTCTTGAACTCCAATCTATTGAATCTTGTGGGAAGCTGAGTTAACTCTCTTTTGGTGCTTGTTTGGTTTAAATTCATTAAGTTTAAAGTATTTTATTAAGGTTTTCTTGTGGACTGGTCTGTAACCCTATTTAAGGGTTTGAGGGTTAAAAATGAATGACTAGGCCATTCCACCCTATGAAAAGTACTATATGTTGGTGGAATGGCACATGTAGGTCTAGATTTCCCTTTGACATGGTTGGCATGAGTAGGGGAGTGCATTTGAAGCACATGTAGTGATGTCCTAGGTTGGCAGAGCCTTCAAATTTGAGCAAATTTGGTGGTTAGAAGGTAGGGTTTGACAAAATAACATTGGTGGACCATTCCAAATGAGGAATTGAGCATGTGTAGGCCCAATACAAGTTGTTTGAAGCATTGGCAAGGTGTGGCAGGGTGTGGAAGGTATATTTTCAACAAACCCTCATTGAAACTAACCTAAAACGGGCCTAGAGCAAGGGTATAGTGGTTAGGTGAAGTGGAAGGCCTATCTTTGTCCAAAAATTATTGATTTTGTCCATTGGTAACTTGAGAAGAGTGGTAGAATAGGTTTTGGCAGTTTAGGTGAAGAATTTTAGAGACTTGCTTTGGAAAAGTGGGCTAATTGGGCCTAGACAAATAGGGGCAGTCAATTTTAGGCTGAGATGTATCAAAACAATACTATCTCATTTCCTGATATGTTGAAGAATTCCATAATGGGTATCTAAAAAGTTAATCTTTTTATGGGTTGGAGGAGTATTTTGCAAGTTATGCTAAAAAAAGCCTCTAAGAAGGGCTATAAGGGATTAGGAGCAGTTGTGAAGGACAACCCATGATAAGGTGAATCAAAACTTTCTAAGTGGTTTGATTGAGTCTGTCTAGAGGTATTATCCCCTGCCACTACATCACTAGTCCATGGGAGGTCACCAATCCAGTTCATAACAAATAGGGATATAGATATCAAGAAATGTCTAGATATTAGAACTCATCCTGATGATGTCACCCCTTTTGAGGTGATTCTTGGTTTTGAGAAAAGTGATGTCATCAACATATTGGGAAGGTCTAGACATTAGGATTGAATATCCATACATCGAATGTCCTGATGATGTCATCATCATTGAGTGTTTCTCTAGAAAGGGATCTGGATGACATCATCAGGATGTGCACACTGAAGGATTCCCTGATGATGTCACCCCTTTTGAGGTGATTCTTGGTTATGAGAAAAAGTGACCTCATCAACACATTGGGAAGGTCTGGACATTAGGATTGAATATCCATACATCGAATGTCCTGATGATGTCATTGTCATTAAGCATTTCTCTGGAAAGGGATCTGGATGACATCATCAAGATGTGCACACTGAAGAATCTAGACATTAGGATAATGCCTGGATATTAGGAAATGCTTGAATTAAGAAAAGGATTCGTACATTAGGATAATATCTAGATATTAGGACTTGTATGACGTCATCAGAATGTCCATGCACATGATGGTTTTGAAGTGTCAATTGAAGTGCCTAGCTAGATTTCGTTATGCTACTGGGAAAAAAATGAGGCCTGATGAAGAATAAGTCTCAGTGAACAATAAGAGGCTAGTGATGTGGACCACCACGTTTGGTCTTGTGGGATCTCTGAAGGTACTTGGGAACTCTGGCAAAGCCCTGAGCCCTGACAAAATGTCTAAACATGCCATGCTGGCAGCCACATTGGCTTTGCCAATTCACGGAGGTCATTTAGGAGTTGCGGCAAAGAGTCGGTCCTCCATGAAATGCTGCCATATCATATGAAAGGTTAAGTGGACCACCATATTGGATCTCACCATGTTGGACCACCAAGAGATCTCGTAGTCCCGTTGAAGTCTTCAAATGGCTTTAGCGAAGTGGGAGGTTTCAACGAAGACGATTGGCCAATGATGTGGATGCCACGTCAGACTTTGCGGTGTCGTTGGGACATAAAATGAAGCCCTGCGAATAAGGAAGCTCCTGCAAAGAAGGAGGAAGCTACTGATCTATATGCCAAGATGACGCAACTTAATAATTTTTTTGCACACATGCTCACAAGTTGTTTTAAAAAGGGGGCCATGCTAGGTTGAATGAACAAAGGGGACTTGATTTTGAAACATGCCCACACTTAGACTTAGGATAAAACTAATTAATTCATGGAGTTAGGTATTTGCTAAAAAATTTGAAGGCGTGAGCAACAAGTGGTGACACTAGGTGCGAAGGCCGGTCAGAAAATGAAGATAAAGGCATAAGTTATCACTAAACTGACTGGGAAATAGGCCCATCCAGTCAACGAAGGAATACAACAAGAGGATATAAAGGCAGATTTTGAAAGACATTAGGCTCTTAGGGTTTTAACAAGGTTTAACAAACCTAAACAAATGCAACCTTGGGCAGGAAATGCATGAAAAATGCAAGTCCTAATAGTATTGTTGTGCCTTGTACACACGCCCCATTTCACTAAATGGGGACCCCCTTCTTTCAATTTTTGCTTAGAGTTTGACTTTGTTTCTGTCAGTTCCTTAGGGAAGATGTTCAACTTAAATTGTGAAAATAACCCATCTGAGAGTCAAAGCTATAATTCCACTTGATGGAGAGTGTTTGGGCTACCTAAGAATTCAAAATGCTAAGTCATGAGTCCCTTTTTCCATAAGTTTCAAGCATCAAAACCCTTTTGCATTGAAAACCTCACCTACTACCAAGAGTGCTAAAATCACATATCACTGCCTCAACGTTAAAAACCAGAGTCACTGACTTCAATATTGAATTCATGAACCACTAACTTTGCGCTAAAACCAGATGCTACTGACTTGTGCCAAAATTGTGTGGCATTGCCTTCTGTTAGTGGGTCCCAAAAATTGTGCTAGGTCAGTGAGTCCTGAAATCTGCGCTAGATTAGTTGGACTTCAAATCCCCATAGAGCTCACTATGTGCTGAGTTGTCTATCGTACACTTGCATTTATGGTGGGCAATTGAGAAATATAAAGGGTTTGTAATGAATTTTGAGCTCATTTTTACAATTAAAAGATCTCTAAAAAGAGCTTTGCAATGACTATTGAAATATTTGCAAAACAACACGAGATTCATCAAGGATGATGCACTATTCACCAGCCACCATATGTACTTTGTATCTTCTCAAATTTAGGTCAGCATCCCTAAAACTTGTGCTTACATTCAAATTCAAAGATTAGGGTTTAGGGTTTTAATTGGCGAACTGTGGTTTTAAGAATTCGAGTAGGGGATCACTATATTCCGTTGAATACAAATCTAGATTTGATTCTTACTGGGAGAATTGAGTTGTTTGAGTTCACTTGAAATCTTTCCTCAAAGCACAACCAAGAAACCCTAGGTATGTGCGTAAAATCATTCCTTCAAACTTGTTAGAAAAAATTCTTTTTACAAGGGACTTAGGTGAAATTCAAAACAAGTTAAGCATTTTCACCTTTCATGAAATTTCATCTCTGTTTCATTCATTCTACGCTAAAAAATGATATTCTATTTTGCACTAAAATGGGACTTCATCGACCTTTATCTGCTGCCCTTAGAAATTCTCTGCCAACGCTTGCCCAAAACCCTAGCGCCACAATCAACCCGTGTCGACTTGCGTTGAAATCAACTCTCATTGACTTTACACACTAACCCTCCAAATTGGTGTAGGTCAACACCATTCAAATTCCCTACTGACCCATAACTTAATCTTAGTGCTAAAATTGTGATTGGCTGACTTGCATCGAAATCGGCCTTTGTCGACTTTGTCCAATACTGCCAAAATCTGTGCTAAGTCAGTCTGGACTGAGAACCTCGCCAACACATCTTTGCACTCTTAGCACTAAATTTATTATTCCCCAACCCGTGTTGAAAATTACCCTAACCAACTTTTCTCCAACACCCACCAAATTCACGCAAGTTGGTATCAACCAAAAGCAGCGTCGAAGCTTGTTATGCACTCCATCCACTCTGTGCTAGAAATATCCCTCTCTAACCTGTGCTAAAAATCACTCACTGACTTTAGTTAGTGGACTTTAAATTAAATGCTAGGTCAGTGGGAGTTTAAATCAGTGCTTTAGTCTGTGACTTCCAGAATTAGTGCAAAATCCTCGGAGTATGATTTTTTTTGAAATTTTAAAAAAGGGAAAAGGTCTGTTTTGTCAAGTCCATCAATTCAAAGGTAAAATGAAAATGATTTGCATGTTTTGAATTGAATTTTCAAGAAATTTACATTTATTACATGAGTTAAATGGGATTTTAAAATTTTATTTTCATTTCTTCCTTTTGCATAACTTATGTGATGAATGTTATAGAGTAAGATAACATGTGAATCTCAAACTTATACATTCAGATTTTAAGAGGACTTTGTATGTATTTCATGAAGAAAACTTGACTTAGTAATAAAGGAATAGTAATCATTCACTCCAACTTAGAATCAAGAACATCTAGGACAATTATGCCACATCTCTTACTTATTAGGTCATATCATGTAGGATAGATGTCTGCTTGAGCTAACACAATGAAGGACGAGTTCAAAGGAATCCCTCCGGAGACCAAGATCACATTTGCATGGAAGAACATGTTGGTTTTTTCCCTGACTGGATACTTTCTCCCATATTTCCCTACAAGGTAGCCATCAATGATTAGCAGGATCTCTGGGCCAGGGGCCAACAGTATAGGAGATAGACTCTATTTTATCTCCTCTTCTTCTTCAGGCTCTGTAAAACCTAGGGGGGTATTCCCTACTCAACATCCATGAAATATAACTATGTAAAGACTGGGATGCTGACACAAAGTAGATAAGTCCTCCTGTAAATAGACCAAAATTGTAAGATAAGAGCAAATGGGCTAGCTTTGGGCCTATGCTCAGTTGTTGACAGAGAACTTTGGGTCCTAAAACCAATTCTACAGTCCTAATGGTTATTTTGGAAGTTTGATTTTGATTTTGTATTTGGATGCAAACCTAGACCTGGTATATAACCTCAATACAGAGCTAGATTAGTGCCTATCCATGGCTTGGAGTCAGTAGATATACACATGTAAATGTTTAGCATAAACATACCAAGATTGGGTATCAAGGGGATTTCATTATATCTGCCTTATAGATATATCCCAAAACAGAGTGTTTAGTCATTCATGCTTAAAAGAATCCTAGCTGTAACATATTTCCTTAATAATCAATCTGAAACTTTTAATTTGTCCCTTGAACAAAGGTAGGAGATTAAACATTCAATACAGAAAACCCATATTCCTAAATCATAAACAACCCTTAGTTATTTAGACTCAAAAGAAAATACAGCTACAGCTTGGAGACAAGTGATTAAACACATGCAATCAATGCATTTCTCATATAAAACAACATGAAACCAGTTAATTTATACACAAGACACAAAACATGAGACTCATAAACTCACAAGACTTCCTGCCCAGAGCAACCAAAACCAGTCGTATCTTATTATAGAGCCAGAGATTTCCAATTTTTCAAGAACCATCAAAATGAGAAACACAACCTGCTAAATACAGCAAGGAAGGTCCTCAACAATTAATTACATGGCAATTCAAAATTCGCCCAATAGAGTACACATGAGAAGAATGGCGCTCATCAAAAGTAAATGCAACAGGCAGGGGAGGCCTCGAGCCTTGCACTACCACCTGGGTATCCACAATTCAAATGGGCAATTTTACCATTCGTACCATCGCCCCTACCCCTGCAATAGTTGCCATTGATGGCTCAACCACCCGCGGCCACTGAGAAAATGCAGCGACAGTGCATAAGACACTTCCCGCCAAAATATGTTATGCTAACATTTCAAAAATGTAGGAAGCATTAGTCCCACATGCACCCTGCGGAGACCTTCCAAGCACTTTATAAGTGCGGCCATTAGCATACTAAGTGTTGAGCACTTTTGCCCCACTCGACCCACGAACCCACTGCTAGCGGTTACCATTCCATCTCCCATCTCCGTCAGTGTGACCTACACCATCAGAGCATCCGGAAATCCTCTCGTCGACAACCCAAGTCATACCGACTGCACAACCCTGAAAACTTCAAACCACAAACCGTTAGCCAGACACCAACCACCGGCGCGACCACCAAAATTCATACCGATACCTGTCATCATGCCAATGACCACCATCGGCTAGACTAGCCTCGTCGGAGGATCCTCCATCGGTTGGGCCAATACACAATGTTATGCCAATGGCATCCAAACTACCCTCGTCAGCCAGAATATCCCTGTCGGCGTGACTCTCCACAATCTACCCGATACGCCAAGTCACTCCGATGGCACAAACAAACAACACACACTATCGGTGAGACCACTTCCCATTAGCGAACCACAAAACGCCTCTGCCAATGACCAAACACACGCCGATGGACATCCATCGGCTAGACCAAATGCATCGGTGGATGCAAAGTTTCACTCGTCGATAGACCATGTCACACCGATGATAATCCAAGATAGAAAAATTCAATGACCCCCTGGGAAAGTGTTTGCATATTAGCATTTGAGACCTAATTGACTAAGCAGGCACCAACAGTGGCTTCGATTGGGGACGTGCAGGTGCAAAACTGCAGTGAGAACCTCAGATCATCTCTGGGCAGACCAGCCAAAACACAAAAAAGCACCCATTGTACAAGATATTTACAATATATACATACTTTTACAAATGTGCACAGAGATAGGTCATTTATGCAAAATAAAACTTGAGGAATTGGCCATGCACAGGCAATTCCAGCATCTCACCATCTAGGGCCTGGAGGAAATAAGAGTCTTCTCCATGAGTATTGCAAACCTGATATGGGCCCATCCACAAGGGTTCAAACTTACCATGTTTGCCCTTGTCCTGACTTCTTGCATTCCAGATGAGCACCCAGTCATTTATTTGGAACTTCCTTTCTGCAGCTTTCCTGTCAAATAGATACGTCACATTTTGTTGTCTCTTGAGATTGATCTGGTGGGCTTTCCTTCTACTTTCATCCAGTGCAACCAGCTGGTTTATTCTTCCTGTCATGGAGTCTTCAATCTCCTCATCATTCTCTTGGATGAATTTGTACACTGGCAGGAGACTGTTTATAGGTAGCCTGGCTGATGCACCATACACCAGTTCAAAAGGTGATCTTCCAATTGCTTTTTTCACTGTCACCTTGTCAGCCCATAATGCCAACTTTAACTTTGAATCCCAAGCCCTCTTGTTCTTATCCAGTATCCTCTTGATGATTTTCATGAGGCTTTTATTGCTTGATTCTGCTTGACCATTTCCTTGTGGGTGGTATGGTGATACATATGATAGATTTATCCCATACTTGTTGCAAAAATCAACAAATTCACCTGATCTAAAGCACATAGCATTATCAGTGACTATCTTGAATGGTACTCCAAACCTGATAATGATATTTTCTAGTATGAAATCCATCACCACCTTACTTGTAGCCCTCTTAGTTGGAATGGCCTCAATCCATTTAGTGAAGTAATCAGTTGCTACCAAAATCCAACTGTGCCCCCCACTTGATTTCTCTACAATTTCCCCTTTGAAGTCAATCCCCCATTACTGAAATGGAGCCTCCACAGTTACAGTTCTAAGGGGCAGTGCACCTTCATATCTTAACTTTCTTGAGAACCTTTGACAAGGGTCACATTTCCTTACTAGCCTTTGTGCGTCTGAAAAGAGAGTGGGCCACCAATATCCTGCCCTAAGGATCTGATGAGCTGTTGTTTGGGTAGTATAATGTCCACCACACAATCCTTTATGCATGTCATTCAAAATATTGTTAGCTTCTTTTTCATCCACACATCTTAGCAGCACACCATCAGGGTTCTTCCAGTATAGCTCACCTAGAACAATAACACACCTGATTGCATGTAATTTTAAGGTCCTCTTTTGACTGTCACTAAAATGGGAAGGACAATTCAGATTTTGTAAGTAATATATGATGTCCTTATACCATTCAGATTTAAATGCATTGACAATCTCATTCTGGACTGCATTGACTTGGCATGCTTCCAAGTTTGACTGTGCCATCATCTTGGCTAATCCTTGTCCTCTTACCAACTTGGTAATTTGTATTTCTATGTTGAACTCATGTAGTTTGTTTATCCATCTGCACCTCCTTCCTGTTACCTCCTGCTAAGTGAAGATGTCTTTGACTGCTGCATGAGGCACATATGCAACTATCTGGGATCCTACCAGGTATGGCCTGAAACTCTTGATTGCTCTAACTAGTGCATATGCCTGTTTCTCCATAATGTCATACTTTAACTCAGAAGTCTGCAAGGACATACTAAAGAAAGCTATGGGTTGCTCAAAACCATCCTCATTTTTTTGTAATAAACATGCAGCAACAGTATAGAAAGAAGCAAATGAAAACAATTGAAATGGCCTAGAGAAATTAGGAGATTTAAGAATAGGGGCCATCTTGATTGCTTCCTTGATGTCCTAAAAAGATCTGCTTGCTTCACCTTCCCAACTGACAATCTCACCTCTCTTTAGCATTTTAGAAATGTTCCTTGTGGTTTCTGCAAAGTTGGGAACAAATCTCCTAACAAAATTTATTTGTCCAAAGAAGGACTGAACTCCTTTTACTATTTTTGGCATCTAAATCCTATCAATTGCAGCTACTCTTTTAGGATCAATCCTAACTCCATCTTTGGAAACAATGTGCCCAAGGAGCTTTCCTTCAACTATCCCAAAAGCACACTTCTTTGGATTTAGAGAAATGCCATACTCTAGTGCTCTAACAAAAATCTGTTCTAAATGCATACAATGTTGCTCTTCCTTCTTTGAATAGGTAGTCAGATCATCCTGATATACAGCCAGGATTGAGTCAATCAACCCTGCAAAAGCAACATCCATTGCTCTTTGAAATGTAACACCTGCATTCGTTAGCCCAAATGGCATTCTAACATATACATATGTTCCCCATGGTGTGGTGAATGCAATTTTGTATTGTTCTGATTCTTTTACCTTCACCTGATTGTAACCTGAGAATCCATCCATCATGGATAGGAGTTCACAACCAGTCACTTTCTACAACATAGCTTCCATATTAGGCAATGGGTAATTATCCTTTAAGGAGGATACATTCAAATTTCTAAAGTCAACACAGCCTAATATCACCATTCTTTTTTCTAACTGGGACAAGGTTAGACACCCAAGTTGAATGTCTGATTGGCACAATTATTCCAGCCTCCCTAAGCTTTTTGAGTTCTTGCATTTTTGGAGCTAAGGTAGGATTAATAGGCCTTTGCTTCTATCTAAATGGCTTAGCTCCAGGCTTCAAAGGGATCTCATGCTGGAATAGGTCTTCTCTATAAGCTTTAAGGTCTTCATATGACCAAGCAAACACATGCTTATATCTTTTCAGAAATGCAATCAGCATGCTCCTAATGTGTGGTTTGAGCTGTTTACCAATGTACACCTTCTTGGGGGCCTGAGATGTCCCCAAATTTATCTCTTCTAAATCATCTTTGTTTGTGGGAGATATCTTTGTGACCAACTGGTCTCTACTGTCCAAAGCTCTTTCTAAAGCTACTAACCCTCTAGGGATTTTGTTAGTCTTCAACTGAATTATTTCTTTCCCCATAAGAGTTTCTTTTCCATCTACAATTTCTACAAAAGCTTGAAAATCAAGTTCTTGGTTCTCATATTCATCTATGCAGTGCAAAAATTTTAACAAATCCTTGTCATCATCAAACACTTGCCAACTGCATATGTTTTCTGGTACTGCAGGTCTGACTTTAACTTCAACATTTGTAACATCTGATAGAGTAATATCATCTGGTCTTATTGCCACATTGGCCAAGAAATCAGCCATGACATTTTTTGATCTCTCTACCCAGCCTATTGAAAATGCATCAAATAATTCAACTGTATCCCAAACAGCATGCTTGTATTGTTTTAATCTTTTGTTCTTTGAGGCATACCTATCTCTAACTTGGGATACAATTAACTCAGAATCCCCAAATACCCTTAGCATCTTGATTTCATGTTTGAGAGCTATATTTAAGCCTAAGAGTAAGGCTTCATACTCTGCAATGTTGTTTGTACAAGCAAACCTTAGCAAGAAGGAGAATTTGAGGAGCTTACCAGTTGGAGACAAGAAAACAACTCCAGCTCCAGAACCTTCCTTTGCACAAGCTGCATCAAAATACATGGTCCATAGACCATGCTGGTCAAGCTCTTCAATGCAAACATTTTTCTCTTTATCCTCTTTATCATCTGAGACAACCTTGAAGTTATCATAGTCAGTGTTTACAAAGCATATCTATTCTTTTGATTCTTGATTCTCCACTGTCTCTGATGATCTTTCTTCTTTGATCAGTTTAACATCCCTGCCATTCATTGGAATCATGGCATACGATAGGTCCAGCTGCATACTTCCACCAATCAGTGCTGCCCATCTTCTTGACAACAGCATACCATACTATGGCTTGATGTCAACCACTGTTATATTCATTTTGTAGCTCTTTTCAGGAAATGCTACCAGTCTGAAATCCACATCCTTCATGATTCCAATAATTGGTACCTCTCTGGCATCCATAGCATAACATTTTCCACATGCCTTGTCTATTTTCGATCCAGCTTGTTGCATGATGGCTAAAGGCATGATATTTGTAGATGCTCCAGAATCAAGCATACAATTTTTAATTACTTTTCCATTTATAACCAGGGATACATAAAATGGCTCCACTTGTGAAGGGCACTTTGTCATGGTCACCCCTAAATACACCTCAGGTGCTTCGTCCTCGTCATTACACAAGACATGCTTCTCACCTTAGACTTGAGCATTTTGCTTAGCTTGACAAGGTACTCCTAAAATTAGGGATACTATCCTATTCTTGATTTCTTCAACCTTCATTAGTTCCATCAATGGGACAGAAACCTTTACCTGAGAGAGGATTTGAGTGATATCAAATGGAGCAAAATTTTGTATGATAGTTGTAGCTTGCTCCACAGTCTTATTCTTATCTTGAACTGATTTAGCTTTTATCTTCATAGTCCCCTAATCATCATTCTTGTTTTGGGAACCTTTGCTTTGATCTTCAACTTGGGGGATTCTATTTTCTAGTCCTTGAGATTCATGACCTGTTCTTTGCTTAAAATTTTGCTTGTTATTACCCCACTGCCTTTTTTGTGGTTCAATCCCTTTATGAGTATGCGCTGGCTGAGTTGCAGAAATGCCTTCTGGCTGATGTGGGTTGCTTATCTAAGCTTTACCTCTGAGGTTATAATTGCTTTTGACTTGGGCCACTACTGCAGCTATGAGGGCCCTAATTTCCTCATCAGAAGGTCTCTGCAGGTTATTCAAAAAATTGTGTGAGCGCTGAGCATACACATAACTATCTTCATTATCCTCATCATAAAAAACCTGTTGACAGTCCTGAGTCCCATCATCTGCACTCTCATCAGCATCATGAGGAGGATGCTCCCTACTTATGGACAGCATATTAACATCATCATCCTGTACATAATGTGGCTCATTGCATTCATTATAGGATACAACATTATCATACAAAGACTGAGCAATCATGCATTGTGACTGTGAATGTGGCATCTGGTAGATTATGCACCATGGAGTATCATCAACAATATTTATAGCTTTCTTCAAAGGATTAGGAGTTTCCTTGGCATGTGGAGTTCTCTGATTTGTGTTGCTATATGGAAATACATGCTTACCATTGTGCCAATTGGTATTATATGGCATATCATGCAATGACGGTCTCTTTTCCTGCCTTTGGTAAACTTGCCTATCAGGACCTATCCCTTTTTCACTTCTAGCCAGTCTATGGCTTAGGCCTTTAACAACATTTGCCAATTTGTCTATTTTATCTTCAGGGGCAGATGTATTACCTTGAGTGTTTTGAGGCTTGTTTGGATTCTGCAGAATTTTCACATCATCCCTCCTGTTTGTCTTGTCTGATGCTTTCCTATTATTCTCAATATTCACTGCAATTCTGAAAGCATCCCTGAGAGTAGTAGGACCTTTATCTCTTAACCCATATGCAGTTTTGGCATCAAAAGCATTGATATACAATATTATGCACATTGGTTCATTTGGCCTCATGTGATGTGGCATTTTGTTCAACACTTTAGTAAATCTTGCATTAAAATCTACAACCTGCTCATTTGACCCTTTGGTGATACTGGTGAACTCATTTACAAAAAAGCTAGGGTCAGTTTTGTCACCATACTGCTCCTTAAACATCCTTTTGAAATCATCCCATGATGAAATGCTCTAATCAGGCATATTCTTGTACCATTCTCTAGCCTCATCTACTAAAGACTGCATGCATGACTTCATGAAAACATCCTCATGCTCAACCTCAAAGTTGTCCATGATATTTTGAAAAGCTTTCAGATGATCTTCCCCTGACATAGTGTTATTGCCTAAAAATTTTGGCACTTGCAGCCTTACATGCTTGTCAATGGGGTTTGGATACCCAGGAATACCATCAAACACCAGCTGTTTGAATCTATCCAACTGCATGGGTTGTCTATTGAACTAATTAACATTAATATTTCTGTTTGCATTCTGATTTCTTACATTGTTTAATGGTATTCTGGCATCATTTACATTCTGTCTTTGATCATTATGCTGATGTTGCACTTCATTTCTGCACTGGTTTCTTTGCACATTTGCATTTTCAAGAGTGGGAACTACATCCTGGTGAGCAGTCCTTAAAGCTTGCACTTTCTATCTCATGTCATCTCTAACTTTCATTGCTTGTAGATATTCTAATTCTGCTCTTAGGATTTTGATTTCTTCAGCTAACTGTTCTTCTTTAGGCATGGAGGTAGATGGTCTCATACCATTATGGTCATCATCTTCATCATCCCTTAGAGATTCTGCCTCTTCAAATCTTTCACCAGGGTCTAAGAAAGGGCATTCTTGGAACACCTCTGACCTCATTCTTAAACTACCACCCTGTTGCCTCTCATATGCACCCTGAATATCAACTTCTGCATTTGAAAAATAAGGCACATGCTGTCCTGATGGCCTAGGATTATCCTAAGCATCATCAGTATTCCTGGGGGAACCCTCATGACTGGCTAAGATGGTTCCCTTTCTTCTGTACATCATCCTTCTTTCTACTGGTAACTCTTCAAATAGAGGATTACGTTGGGATCTTCTCCCTTGCATATAAATTTCACTTTGACTGGTTGGGAGATTACTTCGGAGTCACCACCTATAACTAGGAACTGTTTTCTTTTAAAAATTAGGGTTCTTTCACAAAGTCCCTAGCAGAGTCACCAATTTCTGTTGGTTTTTTCCCTGACTGGATGCTTTATCCCAGATTTCCCTACAAGGTAGCCATCAATGATCAATAGGATCTCTGAGCCAGGGGCCAACAGTATAGGAGATAGACTCTATTTTATCTCCTCTTCTTCTTCAGGCTCTGTAAAACCTAGGGGGGTATTCCCTACTCAACATCCATGAAATATAACTATGCAAAGACTAGGATGCTGACACAAAGCAGATAAGTCCTCCTATAAATAGACCAAAACTGTAAGATAAGAGTAAAGGGGCTAGCTTTGGGCCTATGTTCAGTTGTTGACAGAGAACTTTGGGTCCTAAAACCAATTCTACTGTCCTAATGGTTGTTTTGGAAGTTTGATTTTGATTTTGTATTTGGATGCAAACCTGGACCTGGTATATAACCTCAATATAGAGCTAGATTGGTGTCTATCTAGGGCTTGGAGTCAGTAGACATACACATGTAAATGTTCAGCATAAACATACCAAGACTGGGTATCAAGGGGATTTCATTATATCTGCCTTATAGATATATCCCAGAACAGAGTGTTTAGTCATTCATGCTTAAAAGAATCCTAGCTGTAACATATTTCCTTAATGATCAATCTGAAACTTTTAATTTGTCCCTTGAACAAAGGTAGGAGATTAAACATTCAATACAGAAAACCCATATTCCTAAATCATAAACAACCCTTAGTTATTTAGACTCAAAAAATACAGCTACAGCTTGGAGACAAGTGATTAAACACATGCAATCAATGCATTTCTCATATAAAATAGCATGAAACTAGTTAATTTATGCACGAGACACAAAACATGAGACTCATAAACTCACAAGACTTCCTGCCTAGAGCAACCAAAACCAGTCATATCTTATTACAGAGCCAGAGATTTCTAGTTTTTCAAGAACCATCAAAATGAGAAACACAACCTGCTAAATACAGCAAGGAAGGTCCTCAGTAATTAATTACATGGCAATTCAAAATTTGCCAAATAGAGTACACATGAGAAGAATGGCGCTCATCAAAAGTAAATGTAGTAGGCAGGGGAGTAGACAGGGGAGGCCTCAAGCCTTGCACTACCACCTGGGTATCCACACTTCAAACGGGCAATTTTACCATTCGTACCATCACCCCTACCCCTGCAACAGTCACCATTGATGGCTCAACCACCCGCAGTCACCGAGAAAATGCAGCAATAGTGCATAAGACACTTCCTGCCAAAATACATTATGCTGACATTTCAAAAATGTAGGAAGCATTAGTCCCACATGCACCCCGCGGAGACCTTCCAAGCACTTTATAAGTGCGGCTGTTAGCATACTAAGTGTCAAGCACTTTTGCCCCGCTCGACCCATGAACCCACCGCTAGCAGTTACCATTCCATCTCCCATCTTCGTCGGTGTGACCTACACCATCAGAGCATCCGAAAATCCTCTCGTCGACAACCCAAGTCATACCGACTGCACAACCCTGAAAACTTCAAACCACAAACCGTCGGCCAGACACCAACCATCGACACGACCACCAAACTTCATACCAATACCTGTCATCATGCCGATGACCACCCTCAAGCCATCCACCATCGGCCAGACTAGCCTCGTCAGAGGATCCTCCATCGGCTGGGCTGATACACAATGTTATGCCGATGGCATCCAAACTGCCCTCGTCGGCTAGAATATCCCTGTCGGCGTGACTCTCCATAATCTACCTGATATGCTAAGTCACTCCGACAGCACAAACAAACAACACACACTGTTGGTGAGACCACTTCCCATCGGTAAACAACAAAATGCCTCTGTCGATGACCAAACACACGCCGATGGACATCCATCGGCCAGACCAAATGCATTGGTGGATGCAAAGTTTTCCTCGCCGATAGACCATATCACACCAATGACAATCCAAGATAGAAAAATTTGATGACCCCCTGGGAAAGTGTCTGCATATTAGCATTTGAGACCTAATTGACTAAGTAGGCACTGACAGAACATAGGGGACACAGATCTAGGACACATAGACCTAGAGGATTTCAAACTTAGAGTATTTGGGCCAAATCCCACTCCTCTAGCCAAGAAAGTCAAAGACAATGGCATTACTGAGGCTGCTGCTTTTCCCACATATGCACAATGCCTAGAACTAATTGTAGCTTGTGAGGAAAGATATGATCAATTTACTAGAACCATTCAGACCCAAGATGGGTGGGACATGGCAGATTTAAGTCCCCTGTCATTTGTAGAGATCTTTAGGATACCTGTCTTTTCTAGGTTGTCGATAATGGGTAAGGAAGAAGTAGATAAGATGTACAAAAAGGACATAGAGAAGTGCATAAAATAGATTAATAAGGATTAGATGAAGTAGAAGAGGTCTACCTTGATTAAATTAGAGACCTTGTGACACTGCTAAGTAGAATCTATGGGTTGCCCACTGCTTCTACATTTGAAGTATGGATGTTTTCTTTCATTGAAGAGATTATACACGGGGACAAGAAAATCCACTAGGCCCAGATACTTAGTAACAACATTCATGAGGCCTTTGTGAATTTCTAAAAGGCTGAAATCTTTAGATGGACTTCTTATGTTGTTTATGCATTAGCTAGATGAACAGAGTATCTTGGACTCTCCAAGATAGGAAATGTTGGTAATGCTGAAGGGTTTCTCAAAGTTTATGAGTGCTACCCATAATTGGCAATCTCCCAATCGCTAATTCATTACAAGAGGGTCAGTTCACTATGCATATAACCTGACTTCTTCAAAACTACACTGCATTAAGATTAACTCCCAAAGCCATTAATGTTGTTCAAATCTATGGGAAATGGTATATTCAGTTTCAGAAGTTCACATATCTGAGAGTCCAGGGTTTTACGGAATACCATAGAGGTTGGCCCGTTATCCGAATGACAAAGTGGTGCTCCTATAACTTACAAGGCAACTTCTCCCACGTGCAGAGAGATTGAAACATCTGCACAGAGTAAACATTAAGTTCCCAATCCTACTAGGAAAGGGCAATTATTCTTGCACAACTATGGAGCAACTGAAAACTCAGACACAGAGTTGTAGCTGTTAAATCTTCATCTCTATACAAAAAGGAAGCATTTCGATCTACATAGGGTCATGGAGAAGTATGTGAGCAAGAAATTATTCCATCAGGAACATCTTGAAGATTTTTGGGTAGACTGTGTGGATGCCTATGAAGTGATAGGAAAAAAACCACTCTAGACTGTCCCTAGATTTTATTAAAAGATTTCATATAATACAAGTTCTTGACCAGGTGGTTGTTGATGATAATGTAGTTCAAAGGGGGTCGTGGGAGGCATTACTCAATCAGCCTATTCCTCCTCGAATTTGGGCTAATACTGAATAAAGTTCATTAGATGAGACCATGAAGAACCTGATAAGACTTAGCAAAATCTAGGTTAGGGCTCAAATTGTAGTATTGGAACAAGTAGGGATTGCATTGACTTAAACAAAGGAAACCCCAAGAAAGGTTAGTGATGATAAGGAAGATCAGCCTCTGGAAGTGGGAAATGTTGAAGAACAGGCAGTGGCTGAAGATACTGATAGTGAAGAACATATTCCCCTAATAGAAAAGGGAAAAGCTAAAAAGATTGTTCCTAAAAATTAGAAGAGGGATCCTCCTCCAGCTACAAGAACCAGATTGGACAAAAGGAAAGAGATGCCAAGTGGCAAAGGAAAGACTTCAAAGGCCAAGAAGCTAAGGAATGTAGTAACCAATCCAACCACTACCTCCTCTACTGATAGCATAACTGCACCTATAATTCTTTCATCTTCATCTAGTGCAGACATTACTACCTCATTTGTTTAAAGTACTTCATCTCCTATTTCTTTAGTTGTAGTTGCTACTTCATCATCTCCACCAGCGTCAGAGTCAAGAAATCCTACTCTTCCCTACTCACCTACCATCTCCACTATCACTTCTTCCATCTCCTCATTGTCCTCCATCTCTACCATGTCCTTACCTTCCATCTCATCCACTTCTCTCTCCATACAATTCTCTCTGCTGCCTATTTCTACCATCTTAGCACCATCTTTCTTCTTCCCATCACTTAATCTTTCTTCTTCACTTGTCACTATTTATTCCATGCTTACTACTCCTTCAGTACCATCATCTCTAGGATTTGCATCATTTGCCAATTTGTCCCATGTATATTTGCCATCAATAGCTGCTCATTCTTTACCTATGATAAGTGATTCTTTGGCCCATCCCATTGTTGTTTCTCAGGAATCTGCCCCCATAGCTTTAGTCATCCCATAACTATCAGGAATAGAGAGAGTGTGTGTAGAATTGGAGTTACGGGAACATGAGGTAATTGAAGAAATAACTGAAGATCCCCTTCCTAACCTTGCAACAGTTGAGATAGTTGAAATATCAGATAGTCCAATTAATAAAGAGGCAACAAATTTAGTTTTGGAGGTGGTTCAGTAGGTAGTGTTGGAAAATTTACAAAACATTGAGCAAACTAATGACCAGGAAAAAAACACAGAAGAGTTGGCAGTAGAGGATGCTCCTCAATATTCTTTTAATAAGGGAGAAAGTCACATTGGCTCTCCTAAAGATACCTCCTCAACACCAGATTGGTTGCAACAAAGATTGGATGATAAAACCCCTGAAGCTGAAGTGATGACCCTAGATTTGGATGCCTTCTTAGCCCGAGTTGAGAGGCCAAAGAAACAAAAGAAGGCTAAAATACAATCGAGAATTTATAAGGACACAATAGGGGCAAGAATTGTAGAAGTAGTTGTCCCACTTGCAGGGGCAAATAAAGGTGACGTAAGACTAGAAGATTATACCATCACCACTATTAACCTGGGTCCGACTACAAGCAGGCAGAAAATTGATGAGTTTAAGGGGACAATGTTTACCATTTTGGACTAATTAAATAAAGACAAATTGACAAAACAACAACTGAAGCAGCAAAACAAAGAACTCCGGGCATGTTTCGAATTCCTCATGAAACCAATGAACTCAGATGGAGAACCTAAGGCAGTCCCTACTCTTCTTTCGAAGGAAGAATTATCCAATTTTGATAATATCAAAACCACTGCAATAGCAACACAAGAATGGTTCCATAAAGTATACAATGAAGGCTGCGAGGTAATTGATATTGCAGCCCTTCTACATAAGGATTTTTGTATTTTGAAAAATGAATGGGAAGAGCTTCGCGATGATTAAGAGCTATTTGAGGAATATCATTCTCATATTTATCCTAGAGTTAAGGCAATGCTGAGTCTCCCTAGTGAAGTTCTGTTGTCAGAGAATATTTTGACGAAGGAAAGACTAAATAAACTAGAATGATGGTATGAGCAAATTATAATGAGAAAAGAGATTTTTGATAGTGTAAAAGAATCTTTTGATGCAGCAAGAGCCCAGATAATAGAGGTAATCTATAAGATAAATGATACATTAAGGGATTGTTTGAATTCTAAACTCGATGATCTTGCTCCAATTGATGCACAACAATGTAAAGACATTATATCAAGTTATTCATGGGGAGTCACCGTTAAATATGATTGGAAAGCTAGAAAAATTCAGCGACCTTAGAGCAACCTTTGTGGAATTTCAGAAGGGTGGAAGGTCGAGAGATACTATATATTTCAAACTTTCAAAAGAGGTTGATCGGATGAAGTTTAGAGAAGAATATGTCGAAGACCCAGATCCAACCGATATCAACCCAGCACTGACAGCACTCATGACATACAATATCAGAAAGACACAAGAGGACAAAATCAACTTGGACGGAGATGAGCCATAGGAATATTCAAAATTACATGTAAAATCCCATCACTAGAAGTTAACTCCAGATTTTGGGGATCATGTGACCCTATTTTTCTTTATTATGTTTTGAAAATTGACTTTTCCCCATGTACAACTCAATGGGTATCTAATTTGTCCACATTTAATGTATTCAAAAGCTATTTTTTGTCTTTTTCTTACAAGACAAAGGCAAATACAAAAATGCAACTGGCTGCTATACCAAATTAAATGCTATGAAATGTGGACCATCGGTGTTGAGTTAATCTCCACCGTTCATTCAAAAAATTTAGTATGGAGCCTTCTCTATATAAAGGGCTGCCATTTCTCTCATTGTAGTAGACTTGATGTTGAATTGTTGATGCTATGCCAAATTTCTTAATGCAAAGCAAGTTATTGCAGTTTTCTGGGAATTTATTTATTGTGTTATCAATTTATTTTTTCATGGTTCACTTCTTGATTTGCAATTAGTTAATTGGGCTTTTGCAATGTTAATGGTTTGTTGAAGGTATTTGATGAATATTCTGGTCCATACTATTAGTTGCTTGTTGATTGTAAGTTGATGTGTATAGTTAGCCCGGGCCATTAAATTGAGCTTAGTTCAATTGCATTTCATAAGTTAAATCACGCCATAACTTGGGTATTTAATGAATGAATGTGATATGAAAATCTTTAGTCTCCATTGAAGATAACATCATTTTTTGCAGCACTGTAGCATTCTTGTAGCTTGGTAAAACAGAAAGTGGTTAACTTAAGATTGTTTGTCTACCATCAATAAGCTTTGCATTGTGAATGTCACTTAGGATTTCTCTCTAACCCTTTACTCTTTTGCATTTTCTTTCACAACAATTGTTAGATTAGGGTTTAGGCAGCAAAAAATTTCTAAATCAGTTGAAAATAATCAAAGGGTCCTACACACTTTGCTATAATAGTTTGATCTCACATGTAAGACCCCTTGTTGACACAACTAGAACATCCCAACTAAGTTATTCCCGTGAGCTAAGAGCTAGCTGTAGAATCCTTGGAGTAGTCTTACCTAGGGTAAGATACTTTTCAAGAGAGGTGAGATAGTCCTTATTTCACCTGCATTGTTGTGTGCTAAAAACACCATCAACAAGTGTCTTCTACCCTAAACAATATATCATATTCACCTTATTTCTTCCGCAATGCTAATTTCCTATTGTAGACACCTAAAAGTGTCCTCAGATTGCGAAACCCTAATCACTTCCATATCCTACTATTTTTCCCCAATTTTCCTCTCTAGTTAAATAATTAATTTTAATCAATTAATTATTTAATTATTCATTACCCCTTGCCCCCTTTAATTTAAATAAATAAACATTTGTTTAAATTAAATGGCCTTACCCCAATTGAATAGGTTTCACCTATATAATTTAATCATCTCACATTATTCCCCTCTTCAAATAAATTAAATAAATGAATCTAATTTATTTAATTTAAAAATCATTCTCCACCTCACAATTTCTCCCAATTTTAAGTTCAATTTTGTCTTGTAGTGATGAGAAAACCCTAACTGATCTCAACCCTCCATTTGCATCCAAAGTTAACTCTCAATCCTGGCCATCCATTCAAACAAGCTCCTCTATAAAATCACTCATTCAGCTTCATTTTCACCCCTTAATGCCTTAATCCCTTATGCTCTCATACTTTTTGGTCTCCAACATCTTGCCATTTTCATTTGATCTTCTCTAGGTCTTTACGTTAACTTGCAAATTTGAGAACAAATATGGAAGATAGAGGAGAACAATGAAGACAAGATAATACTAGCTTAGATTCGTAGTTGTTTTCATGCTTGTTTGGTTGATTTCTAAGTTAGATTACACTTCATTGCATTAGGATTTCATAGTATTTTAATTTCTGCATGTTTGAAAATCCTAAATCCTAGCAACAAATGGTGAACCCAATGTGAAACAGATCAATTTTAGTAGACTTTTGGAAAATAAATTTTGCAGGTGGCTTCCTGGTCTCAAACAACCTCATTGTTGAGTTTGGGAGGCCCTTTCGGCGAAAAATGATAGTAAATTCGTCAAATTTGGTTACAGGAAAAAAATTGATTTTTTTAAATTTTGGCCCCTCTTCAGGGCTGCACCGTATGGATCCACACGACACCTGCATAGGGCCTAGGGTCGTATTTCCTGGTTTCATTTTTCAATTTTATGGTTAAATGTAGTTTTGTTGTAGGTTTGATGTTTTCATTAGCAAATCTAATACTCTGTGTTGCAGGTTTTCTCTGTTGCTAGTTAAAATTTGTGTTTTGTAGGTGCTAGAGCATTAAAGGAACCCTAAAATCATTGTTGACTTGCGTTTTCTGCCAACCCTACAATTTCTGACCACCTTTCAATCCTATCTCAACTCTGAGAAACCCCCACCTCCCATCGAAACTACCAATCGAAGTCTTCTGTCACTGCTAACTACCACCTCCTAAACCCTAATACCCATTCGACCCTGTATCGTTGACCATCACTCATCAACAAGTATGCCTCCTTTGCCTATTTCAAAACCCTCACCACCTCTTTGTGCAATCTCCACTCGGCCCTTGAAGATTCCCCTGCTTGTGTTTGATATTTGCTCGAAGCTCTGCTCAAAATCTCCCATCACTGCTAATGATCATCTACCATCGGCTGCCTTGAGACTTCTCTGTCCCCGCCCCATTTTGTAGTCTCCACCAGTGGTTGGTATCCCATTGCCACCATTAGTGGTGACTTATCTCTTGGTCACTGTTGGAATGCGCTGGACAATTGAGAGGGGGGTGAATCAGTTGTCCCAAAAACTCAAACACTTATGCACTTAAACATTAATCACTTGACCACACTTATTATGATTAAACAATGAATGCATGAAATTAGAAACTTAAACACAGATGTAACATTAAACACAAGAGACCATATTTTTATGTGGAAAACCCCAAGGTGGGGAAAAACCACGAAGAGGTTTAGCTCTCAAAATATATTTCAATCTTTGAAAAATAATGTTTAGGCTTGGTCACTCCACAATCCTTGAACATACTGGCTCACCGCCATGAAGTACAACTAGGTTTAACAGCTTCACTGCCTCAACCCTAAACCTAGAAAGATTACAATAAGGGTTGTTAAACCCTACTGGCGGCTCACTACCAAAATCACCATCTTCTTCATGTTTGAGATTAATACATTGAAGTACAATAGTTCCTCTGCTCTGCTCTGCCTTATCTTCTCACCCTTTTCCTCATCTTCCCATTTTTGCACAAGGACATCTTTTCCACGACTCAATTACAAGTATTTATACACTTCATCAACCTTGGAATGATCATCAAGGTTGGCATTACAATCATCAACCATTGGAACAATCTCCAAGGTCGGCATTACAAATATTTTACAAAATAGGTCTTGACCTAATACAAAATTATGCTAAGGATGTATAGTATAGATGTATGTGGATCACGCCATGCCTTAGTTGGGACTCAAACATGATCTTCCACACCATAACACGCTTTCCATAATCTTTAAGGGATCTCTATAATTACTGGAATTAACCAAGTCGGCTAAGACTAGTTGCACACTACATTATCTGGGAATAATCTTCAAACACGATCTCATTTCCTTAACGCGGACCAATGTAAAGGTAGGAACATGATTAGGAGGAATCCACAAGCATGTTGAAATCATTAGGAGCAACTGTACAAACTCAAACCCCTTTATTCATGAGATTCTTCACACTTGAGCACATGAACTTAACTGTCTTCAACTGTCATAAAAGAAAGATAGCTTGCAGACCACCAAAACATGAACCATTGCAATTGTAGGCACTTATCATCATCCCAGACTTCCCTTTAGAACTGTAGAGAAAAACACTTTAATGCGGAGGAATGCAGAGCAAAATACTTTCTCCCTGTCACCAGAGAATAATCAGAGAAAACAGGTTTTACTCTGGTGAATGCAACTCTCTCAATTCTTCACATCAAAGGCTCAAACTCAATATTTAGCATCTTCATACATCCCTTTAAATAACTTCCAATTCGTAGACCAAGATCTTCAAGTAGCAAGAAATGTGGAGTAATCTACCTGACTGTTCTTCAACATACAACTCACTGTCTATACTATACTTCATTGTAACTCACTTGTTTCTTCTGGAGAGGCCAATTTTCTCAATATCCTTAACATACAAAGCTTCTAAACAAGTAATAAAATAGGACATAGTTGACACCAATGACAACAAAGATATGTTGACATCAATGATAACACCGATTAGACACATACTTGCAACAATCTCCCCCTTTGTCATTGATGGCAACATATGATGTGAAAAACTGCAACAGCCATCAAGACAAGATTCTCCCCTATCTCTTTAAACATTTGTACTCTTTCTTTCCAAGTTTTTCAAGACTTCTCTCCCCCTTTGACATCAATGGCAAAGGGCACATACTTGCACTCTTTTGCTCTGATTCAATCTTACTTCTAAACTCTCTGACTACTCCCCCTGAGAAGTAGCCCTAAAAGCATCAATCTAGATCTGAAGAAGGAACTCTAAGCACCACTGGACTGATGCACTCTTGTGCATCTTAGTTTAGAGTAGGAGGGGTAATAACCCCTAACTTTTCTCTGAGGTACTCAATGGTATCTTTAGGCAACAGTTTGGTGAAAATGTCTATAATCTGGTCTTTTGTAGATACATATTCCAACTTGACTTCATTCTCTATCACTTTTTCCCTTAGAAAGTGATACCTTATGGATATGTGCTTTGTCCTTGAATGTATTACTGGATTCTTTGATATGTTTATGGCATTTGTATTGTCACAAAGGATTGCAATTGGATCTTCATGCACAACTTTGATGTCCTTTAATGTTTGCTTCATCCACAACACTTGAGTACAACTACATGCTGCTGCAATATATTCTGATTCTATAGTGGACAGAGATATTAAGTCTTGTTTTTTGCTTATCCAAGATACTGACCTTTTTCCCAAAAAGAATGCACGTCCACTTGTACTTTTTCTGTCATCTACATCTCTGACCCAATATGCATCTGTGTATGCACTAAGAGTGAAATCATTGTCCTTCGGATAACACAAACCATAATCCATTGTGCCTTTCAAATATCTCAGAATTATCTTGACTACCATCACATGTGACAGCTTAGACTCTGCTGGAAATCTTGCCACAAGACAAACTACGTGCATTATGTCAGGTCTAGTTTGAGTCAGATAAAGTAATCCTCCAATCATAGATATGTATCTTTTCTGATCTGCCATAGGTGAATCATAATTTTTTCTCAACTTACAACCGGTTATCATGGGAGTATTTACTAGTTTAGAGTCTTCCATCCTAAACTTCTTTAACAACTCTTTCACATACTTAGACTAAGAAATGAAGATACCTTTATCTGATTGATTTATTTACAGACCTAAAAAGAAATTCATCTCACCAAACATGGACATTTCAAATTCACTTTGCATTTCTCCAAGAAAAATTGTGCATATACCTTCATTGCATCCAAAGATAATGTCATCAACAAAGACTGCAATAATTAGGATTTGTTCATTATTGATGTAGAGTAGGGGAGGTACCTCTTGAAGTCTTCAAAACTTCTTTGACTGATCATGAACATCACTGATTGTCCATCCAACATGCATAGCTTGAAAGATAGGTAAAAGTACCATTTCATGGTTTGTGTAGGTACCCCACTTGTCATACCTCATAACCACCTTAGACCACACTAATATGACTGATAGACACTCACCAAACCCACCAAACACCATAATCATTTGTCTTCTCTATGGTTCCTTCACAACTAGCCCTCTTTGCTTATAGCCCTAGGAAAGGGGTTTTTGAACCATAACTTGCAAAATTTAACCCAAACCCATGAACAATTTAGTTTTTCAGATACCCATTAGCCTCCTCTACAACATAGCCAACATGCAACATAGGTTTCTTCACAATGTATCCCTCTAAATATGACTGCACCTGCTGTATTAGTCCTAATTAGGCCTCCTCTTCATAGCTAAAATATGGAAATCTTCTCCTACACTACTAAACCCTGATTCAAGGTTCTTGAAGGGTTGAATAATGATGAATTAAGCTGGTTTAAAGGATTTTTACTCAGATTGAGTCACTTTTCCTTCATATGACAACCCTACCTACTCTTGGGTGCCTAACACATGAAGATATTAGGCATGATTAACTTGTAAACTCTACTCCAGACCTATCCCCTACTCCTCCAACATAATCCATGGTTAAATACATCCTATACTAAGCCATCCCATCTATTTTAGATCCTTGACAAGGGTGGTGATGGCCAAAATCCCATCAATTTTCTAAAACCCTCAAGAAACCCTCAAAACCCTAAGTTTAAGACCTCTACTCAGAAAAAAAACCTTCAAACTCAATGAGAAGCCCTCTTATTTGGTGTAAATTAAAATTAGTTCAAGACTTCAATCCATAATGTGCATGAGAGCTCATGACTTCATTGTACGGTACAATACTGAGTGTTGGAACAACAATGAAATTTAGAAACAACAAAACAGTTTTCAAGAAAATGTTGACCAAATGCTCCAAACTTCATCAAAAACCCTCCAAATGGATTCAAAACAAATTTAATACCATTCCCTTCAACATTTTTTTCATTTTGATCCACAACAGTACTGTATGGACTCTATGGACTGCTTGAAAATAACAAAAAAATAGTGGAAATGTAGAAAAACAAGAATTTCATATTAATCTCTTCCTCAAAAACATCAAGTCTTTCTTTTTCCTCTAGTTTCCATGCATAAATAATTTCCTTTCCCCCATTTCCATCATTCCATCCTTCTATCCTTCTTTGACATGCAAAGGAAAGGCTAAAAATAGCCCATCCCACTAACACTCTTAAACATAGAAAATCCTATTTTCAACTAGATCTTAAAATCCCCACTACAAGTGGTTTTTCAAACATAAAGAGTGGTCATAAAAGACTTTTATTACAATGGACTTGGTCTATAATGACCAAAAAGATTCAACATCCTTCAATATGATCAAATTTTTCAAAGGTGGGGTTGGTGCTCCTGCACCATACTCCTGGGGTAGAGAAGATTCATGCCCCATGAATAACCTGCTCCAATTTGTTCCTTAGCATCATCATGCTTAATACAAACTCTCTGAGTCGACTTTTCCTTCTATGGTATTGTGTACTTTGTCTTCTCTTTACTCCTTGTTCTATCCATGCCTTGCCATGGCTTGTCCTTATCAAATGGTTCTGTCACCTGCTCCATTGCTTCCTCTACACCCATCAATGGTGTCCTCCAAGCTATCTGACCTGCACACACAAGATCATTACAAAATTTTTGATTTACATTCACTAGTATGCCTACTCCATTATTGTCCATGGGGGTGTGACATGTACTCTTACTCTTATGCCTCATTATCTTCATAACAAATACCAAACCTTGTACCTCTATACCCTTCTCAACCTACAACTATGGTTGTTTCATTTTCACCCTTGGGATATACACACATTCAATAATTTGTCCATGATTTGCAACTTGATATAGCCGCCTCTATGCAGACAAACCTACTTCAAGTCCTCTAACACTATTCACATGAAAACTTGATGATACTCTTGTCCCTATACTTGCAAACAAATGTTGAGCCACTGCTCCATGAATTCTCTTTTTCATCCCAATTACTGCGTACTAAAATTTACCCCTTGACCCTTGCCAAACATCCATTCTCACCTCATTCTTTTTATTCACAACCTCCTTTAGGTTCTCCCCTCTTGTATCCATCAGACAACCAAGTTTAAAAACCCTTGTTACGGCAACATCCACTTCATTTGTAGACTCCACACTATCCTTACTTTATATCCTTGGTCATCATTGAGATCTTTTTCCAACTTATTGCCTTTACCTCTGTAACTTCCTTCTTTTTAACCTCTACCATCCTTTTCCATTTTACTCTGCCCATTGTATTGTTTAGCTTTGTGTTTGGCTTCTCACCTTGTACTTCTTTCTCTTGACTATCCACATTTTGCCTTGGAGACTCTATTCCAAGAACCTTTGTCCTATTCAATTTAGGAGGATGATTTGACTGTCCACCATCCTTTTTAGCCACCATATTCACATATTGCTGCTCTCCTACCTTAACTAACTTATGCTCTTTCACTTGCCATTTCCCTTGGCACTTTTCAACTTTTTTCCTTAGGCCTTCTACCCTTGTTGTAACTGTATTCTTAGTCCTAAGTACCACTATGTCTGCAGTCATTAGCTTCTTACTAACTCTTGTTGGATTTGAAGGACTAAATGTTGTCCTTTACATGGCATTGTCATGCCAATCCTCTGATAACTTACCTCTAACTTTTTCTGTATTAGTCACCAACTCTAAACTATCATTATCACTTCTCAAACTCTAGTTGCACTTCATCTCTGTCATGGCAGTCCTTAACTGTCCACCTTCTTTCTTTGCCTTTAAGGGACACAATATTGCCCCTATCATGATCCCTTCAAGCCTACCTTGCCTTACCTTAACCCATTTAGTCTATTCCTTTTCATCTTATACCTCTACCTTCATTCTCTCTGTCTATAAGACCTTCTTGACATTTGGTCTTCCATCCTCTTCATGATCATACCTCTGTTGTCTTCTACCTTCTTTTCCTTTCAATGGACACAATAACTTTTACATGGTGACCTTACTAGGCCAATCTTGCCCCTCCTTGGGTAACTTACTTTCACTTACCTCAACTCTTCCTTTTGTGAGGGTCCTTACCCCTTCTTCCTCTGTCCTACAATTTTTTGTGCCATACTTACATGCGCCTATTTTCATAGTGTTTGACTACCCCATAACTCTCTTTTCTTCCATTTGTCCAAATTTAGTCTCTCCTTCATACTATCCAAGCTTGCCTTGGACCTTCAAGGTCATTTCCTTCCCGACCCTCTCTACCTCAGTCTTCTTCAACAACTTATTCTTTTTTCTTCTTCCATTTTGTGTCCTCATCTATATTTGTTGTCACAACTTCTTCTTTCACTATGGTGGATGCCTCCTCATTGCTTTTGTCTTCCTCAACCTTCATGCAGTCCTTTTTTCCAAACATGATGGATGCCTCCTCATTGCTTTTGTCTTCCTCAACCTTCATGCACTCCTTTTTTCCAAACATGATCACTCTAGCTTCTTTGATTTTCTCCTCAGTACTTTCCTACAGTGGTGTTAGTTTGAAATAAATTCCATCCTTCTCTATGGTGTAGGTATTACACCTTCTATCATATATGACATGCATATCATATTGCGAAGGCCTTCCTAATAACAAATGACAACTCATAGGTGCTACTGTTGGCAAGAGACACTATATGGATTCATGATTGTTGTCATTGATGGCAACAAAGTTCATCCCACACATCCGCAGGACATGGTATGTCTCTATTGGAAGTCAGAGTGAAGAATGTTGTGGTCCGGTAAACAAGAACAGAGCATGTGGTGAGGTTCGACAAACAGGTTCAGATCTCTTAGAGGAAGTATCTTGGTGAAGTGTGGATTTGGGGAAGTCAAGAGGACTACCTTGAGTGATAGATTCCAAGGATTTAGCCTCCGGTGATAGATGAGGAAAAAGATATGAATACTTGAGTATCGGGTTCCTGAGTGACAATGTGAATAGAGGAAGAACTGACTGGCAGAACATCAGACTGTATTCCAAACGTGTTACTGATGATGGAAAAGGTTCTTAAGGCATAAGTTATGTTTGGCTGACGTGATTGATGACTTCTACAAGTATATGCTTGATCTGCATTACTTGATGTGCAAGGATTCAGCTGACAGATCAGAGTTTATGAAAAGATTGACTATTCTAGATGCCGACTTGAAAGGTGATGAAATCACTTGTGCGGATATATATATATATATATACACACACAAGATGGATTTAGTTGTGAGATGTGTCGTGGTTGTTGGTGATGTGCGAATAAAAGCAGAAGAGCAGAGGGAAAGCAGTAAGGAAGGTTCAGTATGTGAAAGGAAAGCAGCATAAAAGAAGAGGAAAGATGAAGTGCAGCAGATCAGTGTATTGAGCCTAACCAGAACTGAACTCCAGCATATGTAGATGCTCCTAATCAGTTCAAGTATTGTATAACACTCTTTTTGTAGACATTGAGTCTCTTGTAGGTAATGTGCCTCTTGTGAGCAGTGTGCTCGGGCAGTGAGCCCTAATTGGCAAGTGCCATTTTGTATTTCCATTCTTCTAATAGAGAATACAATCTTGGGTTAATCACCCCGTGGTTTTCTCCCTTAACAGGGTTTCCACGTCAAAAATATTGTGTCATGTGTATTTCTATTTCATAGTTATGTTTGCTTATTTGAATCAATGCTGCATTGATTATTAAGAAAGTTCAGAAAGCAAAAATAATTAGGATAACTGATTCACCCCTTCTCAGTTATCAATAATTGGTATCAGAGCCAAGTTCCTCCTAATAGAGTCTAACAGCTTGAGGAAGATCTAGGAATTCAAATGGATGCATATGGTTTAAGGGAGCAACTCAAGACTGCCCTTGAGGATCTTGAACATCCAAACTCTAAAGTCAATGAATTAAAGGAAAGACTCAAATAGGCTGATGATTTCATGAGAGAACTAAAAGACAAATTAAGTCTCTCTATGAAAAAGAGAAAGGAGCTACTTCAGCAATTGGCAAGCCAAGGTGAAGCAAATGATGCAAATGAAGAGCTGAAGGAGAAGACCAAGTTATGTGAAAAGTTATCAAAAGAAATCGTTATGGTAAGACATGAAATGGAATCATGAGTTATGAAGTTTACCCAAGAAGTTGAAGAGAAAAGAAAAACTGAAGATAATCTAAGACAATCTCTCAAAGAGAAATCAGAAGATTGCCACCAGATGGATAGAATTATCAGACATCTTGAATCTGATCTTGAAGATGCTAAAGAAAATGAAGAAAAACTTGAGGATCAAATTGTCTCTCTCAAAAGGGATCTTCAAACAGCAAATGAATATAAAGAGAAATTCAAGATAAGTTTTGCTCAACTTGAAGTTCTTCTTGGAAGTCAAAAGAGGGTAGATGACAAGTGTGGTTTGGGATATGAAAAAGGAGAAAGCTCTGGATCTGGTCAGAAGAATTTTGGATTAGAAAATGCAAGGAACAGGTCTAGAAGACCTCCGGTAAGATAGCCTAATGCTCAAAGATATCCATCCTTTAATGGATACTGCCACAACTGCAATAACTTTGGTCATAAAGCTAATCAATATAGAAAGAGAATGAATCAGACTAATTCATCCTTCTCCGGATAGTGTTTTAACTACAAAAGGTATGGTCACAAATCTCATGAATGCAAAAATATGCAAATGAACAAATCATTCAATGGTAGATGCTTTGCATGCAATAGAATAGGTCATATGGCTAATCAATGCATATCAAGAGGATATCAATCAAATATGCAAAGAAATGTTGTTTTCCAAATTTGCAATAGATCCGGTCATATTGCAAAATTCTGTAGAAGCAAGAATCAGGACAAAAGATGTCCAGTATATCATAATCAGAATCAAGATAAGGGAAAATAAAAAGTGAATGCGGATGAAGTTCAAAGTGAGATGAACAAGATTTGGGTGAAGAAAAGTATAGAGAATGTAGAGGATGGGTCTGCACCAGACTCTGGTGCTGATATTCCTTCTGGAAACTAAAGAGTGAGCTCTGGCTCAAGGGGAGACAAAGAAAACCTTGTTCCCCCAGCCAGTCAATTGGTGCCAGAACTGGCACATGAAGAGTTGCGGATTGAAGGGTTCATAAGGGAAACATCCAAACAAACTATGGTTAAGATTTGGAAGATCCGCATGATGTTTAAAGCTCAGGATTGATCTGATTCTTCAAGTCATCTGAATAAGGCAAACCAGAATAACTTAGGTCGAGCATTTATTGCAACCTGACATTAGGGTTTGCGGAGCAATATAAGGGTTTTCTCATTAATCACTTGTTCATTCTGCATTCAAGAAGAAATGAAAAGTGAAGCTCTGCAACAAAATTCCTCAAGTTCATTTGTAGAAGTCAATTCATCTAGAAATCAATCCGGCCAACTCTGTGAAACTGAAAGACGCAAAAGGTATTTTCTGTTCTCAATATCTCTCTGCAAATCTTTTGAAAGATGGGTACTCCAAATATTGTAATTTTTTTTGATAGACCTTGCCCCAAATTCAAGAAACATCTATATAAATCTTTGGAAGTAGATCCCCTAGGAGCATTTAGACATTTAGGTTTACATACATGCAAATAATGAAGAATTTGGGGAATCAAAGTTAGTAGATATCTATCACAAATAGTTGATAGATGATTCTTTTGAGATTAAACCTCAGTATAAAGCCATCTGGGATAAGCATTTTGCATAGTGCATTCATTTCCCCTATTTTGAAGAAGATGAATGGGTTCGGTATGTGTTGAGTAGAGTGCATGACAATTTCCTATGGTTGAATAAACCATTTAAGATCACCAAAGATGCAATTAGGGCAGTAACCGGTCTGCACTCATCTGGTGGAATACCTGTTCTCAAGTCTATCAAGAATCAGACAGTAAGTGATGCAACCGGATCAAAATTTGACAAGAGAGCTATGACAATTGAAGACATCACTGAACCGGATGTCAAATTTGCATCCATGATAATTGGTTACAAGATTTATCACTCCAGTAGGGAAAATTCTATACTGGGAACTGCAGTTTACACAGCCTATCAAATGCTAAAAGAAAATGCTGACTCTAATTTGTGTGAGCTTCTTCTAAGCCAACTTTTGGAAAATCTGCAAAAGATTAAGAAGGATAAGAAGAACTCCTTCAAGTATGGTGGCTTGATACTCTGCCTATTCTTTTATTACATGAATGAGCTTCCTGGATCCAATGGATGGGTATGGCAGAATGACAGACTGGTTGCCATCCAAATCAGAGACTATTTCAATGGGCTTGGGGATGATAAAGAAAGAAATACAGCCTTGTGGGGATATTTCAAGAATTTTTAGAACATGATGCAAGCAAGAGAGAATTCCCCAGTCTCTTGTTGAGAAATACAAAGACACAGTATGCTTTATGGTAGAGACTGATCAGTGCCTAATGGAGGTAGTAGAACCAAGAACTGTGTGGATCATGCCTATGGGGTATGAAGTTGATGAACAAATTGTGGAGCTGCATGTTCAACACATGCTAAGTCAGCCAAAGGATCCAAAGGCAGAAAGGTTTGGAACCTTTGAAGAGCTAAGTGTAAAAGTTCATGTGGAACTCAGACAACCAAAAATAAAGAGGAAAGTAAGAAAAGAAGTTGAAGAAATTGCCAAAGGCTTAGGCATCTCAAAGGAGGCTCTTGATGCCGATAGAGAAAAGGTGGAAAGGGCAGAGAAAGAGGAGAAAGAGGTAGAAAAGAAAAGTGAGGAAAGTGTTCCGGTCAAATCTTCCACCCGGACTAGATCATCAAAGAGATCAGCACCTGTCCCTGCTAAAAGCTCAAAACCGAAAGTCTAGGCATCCAGAAAAGGAGAAAAGAGAACAAATAAAAAGGCAACAAGGTCCTATGTTAGCCTAAAGGATGATGAGGAAACTGAATCAGATGAGGAGATAAAGAAATTGAAGAAGAAGAAGAAATCATCTGGTGAACACTCTACTGGTCAAGGAGAAGAAGAGAAGGAAGAGGAATTTGCTGAAAAACCCACTCTATCCTTAGATGTTGTAGTGAAAGCAGTCACTATGGATGGGAACCTGCAACCCTTAACAGAATTCTATGATGCATATAATGAAGCAGATAAAAAGATTCTGGAGGAAGCCATAGTTCAGTTTTTGAGCACTTACAACAAAGCTTTTATTGAAATTATCTCTCTAATTCCCAAAAGCTTAGAGAAAAGGCTTGAAATGAGGAAGAACAATGCTCGAGCAAAAGATCTCGAGATCCAGGAACAGGTCACCATTCAGCTCTTCCCTTCAATCACTCTGAAACAAATGAACATGATCTTTAAAGATTGCAAGGATGAGTTTTGGAGCAAAGCCAGGATGAATCAGCTAATGCTTGGTGAAATTGACAAAGTGGTAAGAGAGACCGAAGAGATCCTTCAAAATGCTTTTAAGAAATTCAACATTCCAATTACATAGGACTTGGGTACTGACCCCTCAACTACAAGTGTTGAAAAAGAATCCACTGAGCAAGTCATGGACACCGGTGCAAAAAAGGATAAGGACTTGGAATCTTCTACTTCGGAATAAGTGGCTCATGAACAAACAAATATCTCTCCTCTGGTTTCCCCTACAGTCTCTGGATCTAAAGGAGAAGAAAGAACACAAGAGAAAGAAGCAGAGGTGAAAGAAAAGAAGATGCCAGTACCAAGGTTGTAGAAGGAGAGAAGACCTCAACAGAGGAGACCACAACTGCTAGTGGTAAGAATGTAGAAGGAGAGAAAGCCCCAAGAGATAGCCCTAAGAATGCAAAAGAGAAGAAACATCTGTCTCCGGCAAGAGACACTACAAAAACTGTCCAAGAATTCTTGAACAAAGAAACAATGGAGATTGATATACGGAGCTTCTACAAGGACCATTTAATTTTGATTCTCTTTCTCCAGTATAGACAATGAAGATAGTTTCATTTGCTAATGCAAAGGCTAAAGAAAAACTCCTAAAGTCTCACATGGAAGACTGTGAGTTGATAGAAGCTGCTTCCGGAGTGCTAGAAAAGATTATGCCATCATTTCAGAAGGATCCCACAGCCTCCTCATCCGGTAATCTCAAAACTCTAGTTAATAGTGTTAGCACACATTTTGATTCCCTAGAGAAGTCAGCAAAAGATAAGGTCCGGAAGGAATTTCTTGCAAAAAGATTATCAGAGGTACAAGGGTTGATAATTAATGATAGGAGAAATATGAATATTGGGATAAAGAGCTTAGAAAATACTCTTAAAGATGGCGGAGAAGTATACAAATTTTGTATATCCTGGTCCAAAGCAACAGTGGAGATTGAGAAGAAAATGAAAGAACAGGAGGATAAACTGATAAAACTTTCTCAAAATTTGATCCACTTACTACATCAATAATAAATCAAGAATGTCAAATGGTTGCAGTTCTGAATGAAATTAAGAAGCTTGAAAAAGAGAAGAAAAATAGAATCAGTAGGTTGAGTGAGCTCAGAGGGATAATTGTCCCTAAGTTAGAGGCCATGCATGAGGCCATCAAAGAAGCTCAAATCACAGCCCAGACCAATGATCCAACAGATCTAAAAAGGATAGATGTGTTTGCATTCTTGTTAAGTGGCCATATATCAATTTTGGACAGAATGAAGCAAAGTTGGGCTACAGAATTCATTCAATTGAAAACAACTTTTGCAGATATAGTTCAGTATATGTAAGTATTCCATAAGTATATACTTGTGCGGACAAATTTTTGAAAATTTTGGTATGTGGACCCTACCCTTTGCCATTGATGTCAAAGGGGGAGTGAGGAGCAGTGAAAAATGAGGAATCCAACTAAGGGGGAGCTCTGGAAAATGTATATAAAAATAGAGCATCAGCCAAGGGGGAGCATAGTGTAAACACAGCCATTTTTCACTAAGTGTTGCCATCAATGCCAAAGGGGGAGATTGTTGGCAAGAGATACTATATGGATTCATGATTGTTGTCATTGATGGCAACAAAGTTCATCCCACACATCCGCAGGACATGGTATGTCTCTACCGGAAGTCAGAGTGAAGAATGTTGTGGTCCGGTAAACAAGAATAGAGCATGTGGCGAGGTCTGACAGACAGGTCCGGATCTCTCAGAGGAAGTATCTTGGTGAAGTGTGGATTTGGGGAAGTCAAGAGGACTACCTTGAGTGATAGATTCCAAGGATTTAGCCTCCGGTGATAGATGAGGAAAAAGATATGAATACTTGAGTATCAGGTTCCTGAGTGACAGTGTGAACAGAGGAAGAATTGACTGGCAGAACATCAGACTGTATTCCGAATGTGTTACTGATGATGGAAAAGGTTCTTAAGGCATAAGTTATGTTTGGCTGACATGATTGATGACTTCTACAAGTATATGCTTGATCTGAATTACTTGATGTGCAAGGATTCAGCCGACAGATCAGAGTTTGTGAAAAGATTGACTATTCCGGATGCCAACTTGAAAGGTGATGAAATCACTTGTGCGGATATATATATACAAGATGGATTTAGTTGTGAGATGTGTCGTGGTTGTTGGTGATGTGCGAATAAAAGCAGAAGAGCAGAGGGAAAGCAGTAAGGAAGGTCCGGTATGTGAAAGGAAAGCAACATAAAAGAAGAGGAAAGATGAAGTGCAACAGATCAGTGTACTGAGCCTAACCGGAACTGAACTCCAGCATATGTAGATGCTCCCAATCAGTTCAAGTATTGTATAACACTCTTTTTGTAGACAGTGAGTCTCTTGTAGGCAATGTGCCTCTTGTGAGCAGTGTGCTCAGGCAGTGAGCCCTAATTGGCAAGTGCCATTTTGTATTTCCATTCTTCTAACAGAGAATATAATCTTGGGTTAATCACCCCGTGGTTTTCTCCCTTAACAAGGTTTCCAAGTCAAAAATATTGTGTCATGTGTATTTCCATTTCATAGTTATGTTTGCTTATTTGAATTAATGCTGCATTGATTATTAAGAAAGTTCAGAAAGCAGAAATAATTAGGATAACTAATTCACCCCCCCTCTCAGTTATCAACAGCTACATCACATATGATTTTATCCCTATAGCCACCAATATTGAATTCAATAAAAGCTTGTTTATTTACCAAGATTGACTTATTATCATTTAACCAGGATGCTTTATATGGTGCTTCATGAGGAATCCTTACCAAACTCAGTTTATCTGTCATTTCTATTGAAACCATATTGTTAGTAGAAGCAAAATCTATCACAACTTTACATACCTTCTCCTTCCATTTGTAGGCTATCTTGAATAGTGATCTCCTTGGAGTCATCTCCTTCATCTCAGCATACCTTTCCTTCAACTCTCTGATGTCCTTTGCCATGGTGTCTTCTAGACTGTTTCTTGGAGGCATCTTGTGAACTCAACTCTTCACACTTCCACTTCCTTCTTTCTTCCCAATTATAATCCTAAAATTTGGCTCTGATACCACTTGATGCAGAGTAGGGGAGGTACCTCTTGAAGTCTTCAAAACTTCCTTGACTGATCATGACCATAGCTGACTGTCCATCCAACATGCATAGCTTGAAAGATAGGCAAAAGTGCCATTTCATGGTTTGTGTAGGTACCCCACTTATTAGACCTCCTAACCACCTTAGACCACACTAATATGATTGGTACACACTCACCAAACCCACCAAACACCCTAATCATTTGTCTTCTCTATGGTTCCTTCACAACTAGCCCTCTTTGCTTGTAGCCCTAGGAAAGGGGTTTTTGAGCCATAACTTGCAACATCTAACCCAAACCCATCAACAATTTGGTTTTTCAAATACCCATTAGCCTCCTCTACAACATATCCAACATGCAACATAGGTTTCTTCACAATGTATCCCTCTAACTATGACTGCACCTGCTGTACTAGGCCTAATTATGCCTCCTCTTCATAGCTAAAATATGGAAATCTTCTCCTACACTACTAAACCCTGATTCAAGGTGCTTGAAGGGTTGATTAATGATGAATTAATCTGGTTTAAAGGATTTTTACTCAGATTGAGTCACTTTTCCTTCATATGACAACCCTACCTACTCTTGGCTACCTAACACAGAAGATATTAGGCATGATTAACTTGCAAATTCTACTCCAGTCCTACCCCTTGCTCCTACAACATAATCCATGATTAAATACATCCTATACTAAGCCATCCCATCTATTTTAGATCCTTGACAAGGGTGGTGATGGCCAAAATCGCATTGATTTTCTAAAACCCTCGAGAAACCCTCAAAACCCTAGGTTTAAGACCTCTACTCAGAAAATCAACTATAAAAACCTTCAAACTCAATGAGAAGCCCTCTTATTTGGTGTAAATGAAAATTAGTTCAAGTCTTTAGTCCATAATGTGCATGAGAGCTCATGATTGCACTGTATAGTACAGTACTGGGCGTTGGAACAACAATGAAATTTAGAAACAACAGAATAGTTTTCAAGAAAACGTTGACCAAATGCTCCAAACTTCATCAAAAACCCTCCAAATGGATTCAAAACAAAGTTAATACCATTCCCTTCAACATTTTTTTATTTTGATCTACAACAGTACTGTACGGACTCTATGGACTGCTTGAAAATAACAAAAAAAAATGGAAATGCAGAAAAATAGGAATTTCATATTAATCTCTTCCTCAAAAACATCAAGGCTATCTTTTTCCTCTAGTTTCCATGCATAAATAATTTCCTTTCCCCCATTTCCATAGTTCCATCCTTCTATCCTTCTTTGACATGCAAAGGAAAGGCTAAAAATAGCCCATCCCACTAACACTCTTAAACATAAAAAATCCTATTTTCAACTAGATCTTAAAATCCCCACTACAAGTGATTTTTCAAACATAAAGAATGGTCATAAAAGACCTTTATTCCAATGGACTTAGTCTATAATGACCAAAAAGATTCAACATCATATACTAGAAGACTATTCCTTCAATATGATCAAATTTTTCCAAAGGTGGGGTTGGTGCTCCTGCACCAATTATTGATCTTGAAATAGAGATTGTTGTCGATGGTAACCTTGGTGAATCCTAACTGTATCAGATACTTATCCAACCTAGCATACTAGGCCCTAGGGGCTTGTTTTAACTCATAAAATGCCTTCTTCAATCTGCATACCATGTCACCTTGATGTGATGACTGGAATCCTTCCACTTGTTCAATATAGACTTCTTCTTCCAACTCTCCATTCAAGAATGTAGACTTTACATCCATTTGATATACCTTAAAATCTTTGTAGTTTGCAAATGCTAGAAACATTTTTATAGCTTCAATCCTTGCCACTGGTGCAATTGTTTCCTCAAAATCTATTCCTTTAACTTGAGAGTATCCTTTGCATACCAACCTTGCTTTGTTTCTTACTACTTCACCATTCTCATTCATCTTGTTTCTAAAAACCCACTTGGTACCAATTACATTTTTATCTGATGGTCTGGGAACAAGATCCCATGTCTGATTCTTCTCTATATACATCAATTCTTCTTTCATAGCCTTTACCCAATTCTCATCATTGCAAGCTTCATTCACAGTCTTAGGTTCAATCTTGGAAATCAGATAGAAATTTACTTGTTCTTCTGCAACTCTTCTTCTGGTCAGGATTCCTTTACTCTTATCTCCTATGATTTGATCTTTAGAATGATTAAGTTTTACATACCTTGGTGTCTTGGTAGTACTTCCGAAGCTTGATCCTCTTTATCTAATCTCTCTTCATGTTGCACCACTTCTGAAACATCTAGTTTATCTGATTCATATCCACTTGATTCTGGAGACCTTTCCTTGCTTTCATCAACTTTGACATTTGCACTCTCAATGATCTTATTCAACCTCTTATTATAACACTGAGAAGCCTTGCTCTTGGTTGAGTAACCAAGGAAGATTCCTTCATCACACCTAGCATCAAACTTGCCTAGATCTTCTTCTCTTTTGATATAACATTTGCTACCAAAAACTTTGAGATATTTCACAGTAGGAACTTTACCATACCACAATTCATAAGGAGTCTTAGAACTATTACTTTTGACTTGGACTCTGTTAGGATATATATAGTAGTGTGAATTGCCTCTCTCCAATATACTTCCGGATGATTAGCTTCCTTCATCATGGTTCTAGCAGCTTCTTGAACTGTTCTATTTTTCCTTTCAACGACTCCATTTTGTTGTGGAGTTCTAGGTATAGATAACTATCTCTTTATCCCATGTTCTTCGCAAAAGAAATTGAATTCATTTGATGTGAACTCTCATCCTCTATCAGACCTTAAACATTTGATCTTCAAATCCATCTCATTTTTAACCATTGCCTTAAATGCCTTGAACTTGTCTAGAGCTTCTGATTTTTCTTTTAAAAAGGTAACCCAAGTCATTCTAGAATAATCATCAATAAGCAACATGAAATACCTATCTCCTTGTAAACTTCTTACTTTGGTAGGTCCACACAAATTTGTATGCACTAGTTCTAGTAGTCCATCAACTGATTGGTCCTTGCTTTTGAAACTTGTTCTTGTTTGTTTCCCAAATTGACACTCCTTGCAAATAGGATTAGCAGGCTTCACAAGCTTAGGAAAATCTCTAACAGTCTATATAGTACTTATCTTCATAATGTTATCAAAATTGATGTGACACAACCTTCTATGCCATAGCCAACTTTCATCGGTCTGAGCCAACAAACAATAATTATCAGTTCCTTTCAAGTGATAGATATTACCTCTGATCTTCTTACCAGTTGCAATGACTGTTTTGGAGCTTTCCTTGATTTTGCATCCATTGTCCCTGAAGCTTAAGTCATAACCTTTGTCACACATCTAAACCACACTCAAAATATTGTGCTTTAATCCTTTCACATACAAGACATCTTCAGTATTATGCTTGCCATTAAAAGAAATAGATCATTTTCCACAAATCTTACCAGCTGTATCATCTCCAAACCTAACCAGTCCACCATCATATCTTTCCAAGCTCAAAAACTTACTTTTGTCACCAGTCATGTGGTGAGAGTAGCCACTATCAATAACCCATTCATTTTTGTCTTCAACAACCTAAGCAGCCAAAGCACTTTCCACTGGTTTTCCTTCCTTCACATAGTTAGCAGGATTAGTAGACATAGGTTCTTCTTTAATAGTAATAAATAAGCATTCATTACCAGAAGTACTAACATTATCTGGTTTACAATTATTTGATACTCCATCATCATCAAAATCTTCAACATAATAACATTTCTTTTGGATCCTAGGCCTGTTCTCATATCTTTTCATATTTCTTTCAATTCTTTCAGGACATCTGGAAGCAAAATGGCCTACTTTACCGCAGGATAAACATTTAAAAGGTAATTTACCTTTGAACTTAACGGATCCTCTTTGCAGTTTATCCACAAAGTTGGATTGAATTTCATCAAACTCATCATCAGATTCTACCTTATACTTTTCTGATCTGGAGGTTCTCCTAGAAGTACTGGCTTTAAAGGCAATCTCAACTTTTGGCAGGGCATCACCAAACTCTCTCATTTTAAAGGCAACAAGCTTGCCAAGAAACTAATCTCTGTCAATAGGATTTACTTGCATAAATTCTTCAATTGCAGCTACCTTGTGACTGTAGGACTTTGGTAGTGATCTAAGAATTTTCATCACAACTTCATTATCACAGAGAGTTCCCCCCATACCTTTTATTCCGGTGACAAGTTCATCAACTCTTTGCATAAAGGCTATTATGTTTTCATCTTCATTCATCTTCAAACTTTCATATTTCACTTTCAGGCTTTGTAGCTTGGCCTCCTTCATAGAATCATCTCCCTCATACAATTTTTTCAGCAATTCCCATACCTCATTTGTAGTTTCAAGATCCACAACTTTTGTTAGTACCAAGTCATTCAATGAACTTAATAGAGCATCTTTTGCTTTAACATCCACTTCATATTCTTTAATTTTGTCTTTAGTCATCAAACCATTTTGAGGCAAGGTGTATTTTGTTTCCCCAACTTTCCATACTTTGTAACCAACACAAAGAAGATGACTTTTCATTCGTGCCTTCCAAAGAGCATAATTTGTCCCATCAAAATGTGGCGCTTCCTTCTTTTAAGACATTTTAGATCTTCCTCAAGCTATAATACTTTCTTCAAAGGAACCTTGCTCTGATACCAATTGTTAGAATGCACCAGACAACTGAGAGGGAGGGGTGAATCAATTGTCCCAAAAACTCAAACACTTCTGCACTTAAAAATTAATCACTTGTCCGCACTTATTATGATTAAACAATGAATGCATGAAATCAGAAACTTAAACACAGATGCAACATTAAACACAAGAGCACCAGATTTTACGTGGAAAACCCCAAGGTGGGGAAAAACCATGGAGAGGATTATCTCTCAAAATATATTGCAATCTTTGAAAAATGATGTTTAGGCTTGGTCACTCCACGGGCCTAGAACATACTGGCTCATTTCCACGGAGTACAACTAGGTTTAGCAGGCTCACTGCCTCAACCCTAAACCTAGTTTCTAAAGATTACAATAAGGGTTGTTAAACCCTACTAGCAGCTCACTACCAAAATCACCATCTCCTTCATGTCTAAGATTAATACATTAAAGTACAATAGTTTCTCTACTTTGCTCTGCCTTATCTTCTTGCCCTTTTCCTTATCTTCCCATTTTCACACAAGGACATCTTTCTAGAATGATCATCAAGGTCGACATTACAATCATCAACCATTGGAACAATCTCCAAGGTCGACATTACAAACATTTTACAAAATAGGTCTTGACCTAATACAAAATTATGCTAAGGATTTGTAGTATAGATGTATGCAGATCATGCCATGCCTTAGCTGGGACTCAAACACGATCTTCCATGCCATAAAATGCTTCCGCAATCTTTAAGGGATCTTCACAATTACTGGAATTAACCAAGTTGACTAAGACTGGTTGCACGCTACATTATCTAGGAATAATCTTCAAACACGAGCTCATTTCCTTGATGCAGACCAATGTAAATGTAGGAACATGACCAGGAGGAATCCAAAAACATGTTGAAATCATCAGAAGCAACTGTATAAACTCAAACTACTTTATTTATGAGATTCTTCACACTAGAGCACATGAACTTCACTGTCTTCAACTGTCATAAAAGAGAGATAGCTTGCAGACCACCAAAACATGAACTATTGCAATTGTAGGCATTTATCATCATCCCAGATTTCCCTTTAGAACCGTAGAGCAAAACACTTTAATGCGGAGGAATGTAGAGCAAATTACTTTCTCCCTGTCACCAGAGAATAATCAGAGAAAGCAGGTTTTACTTTGGTGAATGCAACTCTCTCAATTCTTCACACTCGAGGCTCAAACTCAAGATTTAGCATCTTCAGACACCCCTTTAAATAACTTCCAATCCGCATACCAAGATCTTCAAGTAACAAGAAATGTAGAGTAATCTACCGGACTGTTCTTCAACATACAACTCACTATCTATACTGCACTTCACTATAACTCACTTGTTTCTTCCAGAGAGGCCAATTTTATCAATATCCTCAACATACAAAGCTTCTAAACAAGTAATAGGATAGGACATAGTTGACACCAATGACAATAAAGATATGTTGACATCAATGAAAACACCGATTAGGCACATACTTGCAACAGTAGCCACCTCTATGTATACCCCGCTTGTGTTCTTCACTGCCTAAACCCTAGTCGCTTGCCTTAGGGTTTTGTCACCACTTTGGGTGGCAACCAAGTCCTCTAGTCACCATTTAAGAACCTGTCACTACCGGTATTGTCATTTCACTACCGACCTGCTCCATTCTATCACCTAAAAAAAAAACCCTGATTGCATTTTAGTGGTTGCTAAACCTAAACCAAATTTGTGGTCGTAGCTCATTGAAATACACTACCGACCACCATTCCCGCTGCTCTTAAACCCTAACTATGTCTAACTATGTTTTCAATACTCATTCACCGCCTTCCACCTGCATCTAGGAATTTGGCACCTTTGAACACCCATTTCTCACCCATCCGTGGTTGCCACCAATCTCTACACTTAGATCCACAGTATTAGGTTAGGTCACAGTCTTAGGTGAGGTCATAGTCTTAGATCCGTCTGAAACATCATCGCATTCTTTAATCATCCCCTTCAAAATCTTTGGTTGCAGTCCCTTAAATTTGTGGTTGCCATTTCACAAAACCCCTGTCATCATTAAAGATTCTCTGTCGTTGTTTTGGAAAACCGTAAATCTAACCATTGACAATTTGGTGCTTCAAAACATCAAGGTTTCTTTTTTCCTATGGTCATGGCTGTGGCTGACAGCGAAAGAAAAAAAAGGGGGAAAGGGGGGCTAGTGCCTTCCCTTACCTTTCATTTATTTTTTTTCATTTTCTTAGCCCTCGGTCATATTAGAGACCGAGCGCTCTGTTGGGCTCAAGCCACAAAACTTAACACTAACCGCTAGCCTCCTAAGCTGCGTGCATGTGAGTGGTTTTTCTAAACTATTAGTGGTCAGGCACTGACCTCCGTGCAATCTGCCTTGTTCCTCCTAGAAGCCCTAATAGGGCATTTTTTTCAAACTGATACAGCTTTTGCATACGGTAACGAAATTTCACAAAATTGGTAGCATTGGAAAGCTAACTTAGCAAAATACACAATAGTCTAAGTCTTATCAAGTAAAATTTCTATTTTATTAGACTTTGTTTGGTCAAAGTAAATGCTCAGTTTGAACTTCAAAAGTTTATAAATCATGCAAAATTGACCCATTTTTTGTGCAATTTTTTAAAAAAGTGCAGAAAATTTCTTGAATAATCTGATTCTGCAATTTATTTTTTTGTGACTGATCAATTTTCTCAGATATTTTGCAAATTCCTTTTTTTACCTCTTTGACTTGGTGGCTTGCAAATCAAAGTGTTTGGTCAATGTTTCATGTTTTTTGCCTAATCATGGGGATTTTATGTAACTAATATATGATTTTCAGCTTGTGGTATTCACTGGGAGAAGAAATCAAACTGAAACCACTAATGCATTTGATATAGGGTTCCTTTTATTTTCATGTGCATGTGTTTTGATATCATAGGAATATTTGGATTTAGTGCAATAAAATGAACATCATCTTGCTATTTTTACACATGTTTAGGGCGCTTAAAATGAATCATTATATGCTTTACTTGGTGATTGTGTTTAGGTTGTGAAGTTTGTATGCTCTTCCCTCATGCTTTAAGCGATCTTGGGAATCAAAAACACTTCACAACATTTGCATAATCACACCACACATTCAAATTTCTAAGGTAAATGAACATGTGTTAGTGTGACCAAGTAAATGTGTATGCTCTCTCCTCGCGTCTTAGTACAAACTTGGAGATCAAAAAAATTTACTTGTGTTGCTTTTGTTAAACCCTTAAAGGGCTTGCCTCCTGTTTTGTGAGAGAGAATGACCCAAGCGGTAATAAGCTAAAGCCAAGCTCTTTCAAACCGCTATATAAAAAACATGTTTCTGACAAAAGTCATAAGCAATAGGCGTCGATGTGTCATACTAATGAATGTCTCCCTTAGTACCCTTGTGGTGTGTGAAAACATGTAGAGCATAACCTCTATAGCCTAGGAGGCCTCTTAAATGGAGCGAATCACCGCATGTATGGCCACCTAAATGAATACCCTTACTAAGAACCTTTGTTTAGTGGCCAAAATCCTTCTATTTGTTGGTGCAGGAGGTCAGACCTCTGAAGCCATCCCATGTTCTCAGAGTTCATAGTAGAGATAGAAAATTACTTAAGGTCTTTGGGTCTTTAGGAATTTGAAGTTTGGTGTGCCCGAGAAGTGAGTGTCATGTAAGGGGGAGCCAGTGCCACTAAACTTCTAAGCTATCCACTCTGAATAAGTGTGGTTGGAGCAATCCAAGTGGGAATCCATCAAATATTATCCTTTCTAGCCTAGGATTGTGCATGTCTTCAAAGTTCTTTTCAAAAGTCATCAAAAATGCAAAACATCAAGAGTCACCAAAAATAGCCAATCTGATTACCAAGTGTCTTCTTCAAGTGCTTGCTTAGTCATCACCCTTAGACATTCTTTCCATCCATTCATTCCAAGTCACCATATCCTAATCACTCTTTCTAATCATGTTCATCCTTGTCATCCCATTATCCTTATCACTCCCATAACTCATATCCTAATCATCCTACTTGTCATGTCCTAATCCATTTTCATACTAATCAATCCAACTCATCATAACCATATCCTATTTATCATCCTTCATCATTCCACCTCATCATAATCATATCCTATTCATCAGTCCTAGTCATTACACATCATCATCCTCATCCAATCAATATCATCCTAATCATTCTCCTAATCATATCCAACTCATCATAATTCAAACCCTGCATTCCAAATCACCTTCTTCCTAATCAAACCCTAATCATCCTAGTCATCATCCTAATCAATCCAATTATACAATCGTATCATTCCTAATCATAGCCAAGTTATCCCAATCCAATCCTAGCCATATCCTTGTCATTCTACATTATCTAATCAACATCATTCTAGTCATTACACATCATCTGATTGTATCCAAACAACATCAAAACTAATCATTCCTAATCACATTCTAATCATATCTTCATTCAACCACATCCTAATCATATCCTACTCATCATCTCTAATCATTCAACCATATCCTAATCATCGTTCCTAATCATTACACACCGTCATACTTATCCAAAGAACATCAACCCTAATCATTCCTAATCACATCCTTATCATACCCTTATCATCCAACCTTCATATCCTAATCACTCTCCTAAGGCCAATCAATTTCATCCTAAACATTCCTCAACATCCTAATCATATCCTATTCATCATTCCTCATCATTCCACTTCATCCTAATCATATCCTTGTCATTCTACATTATCTAATCAACACCATTCTAGTCATTACACATCATCCGATTGTATCCAAACAACATCAATCCTAATCATTCCTAACCACATTCTTATCATGTCTTCATCATTTAATCGCATCCTAGTCATATCCTATTCATCATTCCTAATAATTACACATAATCCTAATCCATCCAAATTGTAGAGGAAAACTAATGTGTTGTAGACTTAAATAAAATTTAGGGTTTAACCTAACTGAATAGTCCACTATCATTGCATTCCTACATTGAATTATCGACCAAGGAGTGTAAGCTTTTGATGATGCCTGCATTATCTATGCCTTCAAGACTCAGTTCTATTCTAAGTTAACCTTATACAATTCTATTTTCATTCAGTTCTACTTACCGGAATGCATAGGACTGTAAAATAGTAAACAAAAATGGAAAACAACAAAAATAGTCTAAACTTCCAGTTGCTATAGGTACCCTCAGCAGAAGCTGAGGATAACTATATTCAATAGAAAATTATAGTTTTAATCTATACAACTTGAAATGATGAAAAGGGTAACACTAACCTCTGGAGGATTAAAAACATGCACTTTGCTCATGAATCACAATTACTAGAAATATCAATCAAGATTTCTTACTTGCTTCACAATATCACACATGAGATGGAATGAAACAATTTAACTAAAAATGCATAAATAAATAAGAGAATACATAAAGTGAGAGTTAGCACCTTGAGTGGCCAGCTCAAGGAAATATCTCACTTTTCCTGGAGATTCAATCTACTTCAAATCTTCACACATCCCATAACATACAGATAAATTCAAATCATATCAAAGACAAAATCTTCTAATTTTATTCAAAATTAGAACATGTCTGGAATAACTGATAACTGTAACAAAGTAACAGCTATATGGAAAGTAAAACAGAACAACTAACTTAATCAATGAACTCATCCCCTAGCTTATATAAAGATGAGAGAGTCTTATGCAACCTTCTAACTAATTGCGATCATCAATTCATCCCTGAACATCAGGATATTGTTTTGAGATCAACTTATTAACTGGAACAAAGGAAACAAAGTCCTATCCAAATAGAAATTCTAACCATAATAGCTCATAAATAAAATTCATAAACTTTAGTGAGACTTATAGAATAGGTCTTCTTTCTCCCCTGCGTTTATTCTCCCATGATGACCACGTTTGTCTCCACCGATCGCTATTTCTAGCACTTGGACTGCATTCTCATTGATTCCTCTGTTCTACATCCTATTGTAATTACTCCTCCTTGGATTCTTTATCTGGTTGCACATGGTTAATCATTCTAGTATATATATACAAAACAACCTTTCATAATAAACTTATGAAATCCTATCTATATTACATGTATATCAACAATTTAAGCCATCCATTTGATAATATAACCACATTTCATTTATCAGCATAGGGTCAAAGTCTTTGGAAAGTATATATGAAACAATGTAAAATAGAGATAATGTTTGTGAAGTCTTTGTAGAACCATATAGAAAAGGTCTTTAAAACATATGAAAATAGTATAAAAAGAGGCCAATATCTCATCCCAACATTTCCCCCAACTTAAACTTTTGCTTGTCCCTAAGCAAAATTAAAGAACTAGATATCTATGGCAGAAGGTTATAATGCAAAGTAATTCTTCTGAGCTCTGTGTCCTCTCTAACTCCTTTTCCCTACTTGAGGTAGAACCTATTAGAGTATGCAAGTCTTTCCATCTTGACCAACTCAACACACCTACACTGCTCACTTTTCCCTCCTATCCAATGTGGCACTAGATAAAGAAAGATAGGAGGCTGATAAGTGAGAGGTAACCATGATACTCCCTTCTGCTCTGATATCTGGATATACCTGCATAATCTCTCAAGCATATTCATGAAGTTGTCGATAGAATGGAGTTCCTTTCTTTGTAACTCTGGAGTTAAACTATCCCATCTGCTCTGCACAGACCTTTGACAATTTTGGATGATAGACACTACCATCCTCTATATTCTTCTATAGTCCCTAAGTCTTAAATCTATGATCTCCTTACTTGGTCCTTTATGAGACAGTAATGTTAACCATTGGGTCAAGATGATTTTAGGCTCCAAGGCTTCCTTCCTTAGTTGCAGTGGTACTTTCTTTTCCGGCTCTTCATATTGGTCCATCAATAACCCTCTGAGTTGTTCATTTTTGAAATATGACATTAATGCCCTAACATGTAGGTCTCCAACATAAATGTAGGGATTCCATTGTGTATCTTCATCCATCATATAATTGTGTAGGTAGTACTCACACAACTGGTCTTGTTCTTCTAGGCTAACCACTTTGAAGTAATTACAAAAGATAAACCTTGAATGCAAGTCGGGTTGATCATTGATAAATCTGTTAAACTGAAAACTGAGAAATTTTTCTTTCAAAAATAGTGCATATACTCTTGATGGAGGTCTGCATCCCATAATCTGCTTGGATCTTTCAGTAACCTCTGTCAACTTTTTCTCTAACTATTTAATCTTCAAATCCTTTTCTGCAACAAATTCATTAAGGTTATTCTTCTCTTTTTTCCAGTTTTCCTTCTCTTGCCTATTTTCATTAGTTCAAAGCCCAAGGACAATGTAGTATGGTACTTTGGGGTTTTTACCATAGGAGGTTGGAAAGTAAGTATTGCTTCTTCCACAATCTCTATTTTATTTTCTACCAACTGTGCCAACAAATCTAAGTTAGAATCATGGCCATAAGTTTGGATCTTCTCCTTCAATTCCTGAATCCTCTTTTATTTTTCTCTATCTCTTTCTTCATAACCCCTTACCCATTTCTCAAGTTGCCTTATTCTGTCTAGGGCTTCCTGCAATTCCTTCCTCATATCTCTATCTTCTAACAATTCCTTTTCACCTTCAAAATTTTCATCATTCCCTTTTTCAAGGGCATCAAAAATTTCCTTAGCAAAGTCATCTAGCACAAGTTTTCCCATTTTTCTAGCAATAAACAGATCTTCTGATTCAGAATCAGAAGAAGAAATGTACCTTCATTTTCTAGCTGGCATATTATCATTTGCACAGGCATCAACAGAAGCATCCTCAAGAGGGTTTTCTCCTCTATCTGAATCCAAATTCAAAGGAGTTGGATCAGTATCCTACTGGCCTTTATTTTTGTCTTCTTCTCTTTGGTTCTCAACAACTATCTCTTTAACACCTTGCTTCCTTAACCTCCCTGATCACCTAGGAGTAACTGTCTCATGTTTTTCTACCTTTTTCCTCTTCTTTTTGTTCTCCGTCTTACTCTTTGTTTTCTTCCTAGATGTTGAGGAAGTGATTCTTTTTGTTTTAGGAGTAGAGGTTGAGGGCTCTTCAACTGATACAGGCCTAAACTCTGGGGGGTTCTTAGGTTGTGTTTCTACCTGCTTAGTCTCAACAAGGGTTCAGTTTCCTATGGAATCTTTTATTCTAGCTCTGGTTCTTCTAAGAGTGTTGAGATGCCTACACATTGTTTAAAGGCTTCCCACTCAATCTATGGGTACTAAATCCTTAAGGTCCTTTTTACTAACAAATTTATTAAACAATGGTGAGAAAGAGTTGTGTCTGCTTGTTGCCTCTGATAGTCTGAAGACATCCTTCTCAGCATACTATACAAATAATTGGGAACATTGACAAGTTTCTCATGTCTCAAATGGTTGAGCAGTTTAAGATGTGCAGTATATAATATATTATATCTACCATCACAAGTAATATATTTGATAATATAGAAAGCACATTTCCCCAAAAAATATGGAAGAGATAATCATTTGGTACCTTGTGTGGTAGAGTCTAGGTGTTCACCTCTTTGATAAAACTCCTCCCTGGCCACAACTGCATTAGCCCTGACTGGATACTCAAACCCTATTCTAGGCAACCCTAAAACTTGAGCAATTGCAAGCTCGGAAGCATCTACTGTCAACCCTCTAACCATTGATTCATTATACTACAGAGTAAGTGTAAATTCTTTTACCATATCATCGTCATATTCTATCAATTTGAGGAAGTAATCAAGCCAACCTACTCTCGTAAAGAGCGGAAGAACTAGCACATCCTCCAATATTTCCTTGTGTGCTGAGGGTTCCCTTCTGATTACATCTCCTCCCATTACTACTGTGAATTAAAACTCTGCAGTGTCAATTTTTTGCATAATGCCAACTTCTGCTGCTCAATTTCTACTGCCTTAGCTCACCACCCTGAAAAACAAGTCTTTCAATTTGCCTCTTTCCTGCTTCTCCACTATAAATCCATAACTCCTTAGGGTATTAATTCATTATTTGACAGAGGTAAGTTCATAGCGCAGAGTATTTATCTGGTTTTCTTAAAAGGCAAGGTTTAAACAAGGTTTTCAAAGGTAAAAAAAAATGTAAAGGCAACAATGATTAAATATCAATCATCGAAAAGAAACCCCTCCCCCCAACTTAATTATGAAGTGACCACACTTCATATGATAGGTATTACGGATGGAGAAGTAGTGATTAAAAGAAATGGTGGTAATATATATCTCATGCATGAAATAAACTATGAATAAACATGAATATAAAAAAGAAATCTAAGTGTATTAATGGAAAGTTGTTGAATGTATATATATATTGAAATGAAATGATTAATCATACCTTGGAAGTTGTGAACAACATTGGTGAGTTGATAGAGAATGCATGCGGCAAATGGTAAGTTGGTTGTACAGTTACTGAGTGATTAATGGAATAGAGCAAGGTGGTGGATGAAAGTACCAACTCATAAAGATGAATTGACACTTGGAATAATATGAATGGAGCAAATTGAAAGGAATACAGATATATGGAATGGGCGGGAGAATTGATGTAGTGTTCACCAAGTAATGGAATAGAGCAGTATATAGATGTTTCTACGGGCGCTTGTAGCACATGTCCCGACTGTGTAAATGGAAACATAATATAACAGGTCCCAATTGAATAAGTGAAAAATAGGTCCCAGTGGAAATAACTTGTTGTAACCATGGAAATTGTGCAGTGTGTGCATGTGAGAAAAATAAAGAAATTTAATCTTTAGCAACAGGGGTTGAGTATTGCAACTCAACCTTCACATCATTGGATAGTGTTGGTGTATCAACATCTGAATGTACATCCTCTAGCATCACATCATCTGAATCAGGATCATCAGTAGGAGTATTAGGAGGAGCATACTGAGCAGCTAGAGATACCAGAAAGTCATCTCTCTGAAGTGGCTTTTTGTATAATTTGAGCCTATGCCCATTGACCAATAGTGATAACTAAACTTCATCAATAGTTTGTAGTTGAACTGCACCATTAGGAAAAATGTGTTGGATCTCATATGGGCCTAACCAACGTGACTAAAGCTTGCCCTTGAAGTCCTTATACCTTGAATCATAAAGTAGTGCCCAGTCTCCTACAGTGAATTCCTTTGTTTTGATGTACTTATCATGTCATTTTTACCTTTGCTTCTGTATGACCTCTATATGATGAATGGCCTCCAGTCTCATTTCATCCAAGGCATTCAACTATTGTAGCCTTTCCTATTGTGCAGTGGTCAAATCCATTCCTAGGTCCATTACTGTCCTTAGGGTTTTGTGTTCAAATTCAATAGGTAGGATTGTAGTCTTGCCATAGACCAGCTCATAAGGTGTAAACTCTGTAGTTGTCTTCCAAGTTGTTCTATATGCCCAAACAGCTTCAGGGAGTCTAGAAACCCAATCTCTTCGGTGAAGTTGCACTATCTTGGCTAGGATGTTCTCAATTTCTCTATTAGTAACTTCTACCTAACCATTAGCCTGAGGATGGTATGGTGTGGATTTCTTATGCCTAATCTAGTATTTGGCAACCAATTTAGTTATTAAATCAGATGTAAACTGTGGTCCCTAGTCAGTTACTATTTCTCTTGGGACACCATACCTAGTGAAGATGTCTTCATACAAGAATTTGGCCACATTGCCATCTTTGGCAAACTGTAATACTTTCACTTCAACCCATTTAGTTAAGTAGTCTGTACATACCAGTATATATTATTTTTTGTTTGATGAAGGAGATATAGGCCCCACAAAATCCAAACCCCACTTGTCAATAGGAACAAGTGAGATTTGTGGCTGCAAAGGCATCTCATCACTTCTAGTAGGCCTTCCCATTCTCTGGCATCTATCACAACTCCTAGTGTACTTGACAACATCTTTGTGAAGTGTTGACTAGTAATAACTTGTTGTTAGGATCTTAAAGGCTATCCGTTTAGTTGCAAAATGTCCTCCACAAGGCTCATCATGACAAGCCTTCATTACATCAAATACTTCATCCTCCCTGATACATCAATGCATAATATTGTCTGGTCCAGTGTAGAAGAGAAATCCAGAAATCCAAGAGTAAGAGAAACATTTATGAACCAGCTGCCTCTTCTCCCTTGGAGAGAAATATCCCAGAATCTGCCATGTAACCAAATAATTGGCTATATCTGCATACCATGGACTGTGTATAGTGAGAGCAAATAGTTGCTCATCAGGAAAAGAATCATCAACCACACCATCTGAAGACTGTGTAGGTAGTCTGGACAGAAAATCAACAACATTGGCTTTGCCTAGTTTGTCAACAATCGTAATATCAAACTCTTGCAACAACAATAACCACCTTACAAGTTTGTCATCTAATATGGGTTTATTCATCAAGTATCTAATGGCAGCATGATCTGTATGGATGAAAACCTTGTAACCAGTTATGTAGTGCTTGAACTTATTTATGGCATAAACAACTGCTAACATCTCTTTCTCTATCACTATATAATTCAATTTGGCTCCTTGCAAATTCTTACTTACATAGTAAATAGCATATTCCTTGGTTCCTTCTTGTTGGCCTAAAACTGTACCAATGGCAAAATCTGATACATCAGTATGGATGTGAAAAGGTAAGGTCCAATTTGGTCCTCTAAGTACAGTGGCTTGTGTCAAGGAGGTTTTCAACTTTTCAAAAGAAGTCTGACAATCTGGTGTCTACTCAAATTCACTATCGTTTGTTAATAGAGTAAATAAAGGTGCAACAATTTTGCTAAAATCTTGAATGAACCTTCTGTAATAACTTGCATGTCCTAGGAAACTCCTGACATCTTTCTGCTTCTATGCAATAGGTAGGGTGGAAATAACTTCAATTTTCTTTGGATCCACTTGTATTCTAGCACTTGAGATAAAGTGCCCCAAAACTATTCCTTGTGTCATCATAAGAAAACACTTTTCATTACTCAAAGAGAGATTATGATCTGTACATCTTTTCAATACATTCTCCAAGTTGTGTAGGGCTTCATCATATGTGTCACCATATGTGGTGAAGTCATCCATATAAATCTCCATACTGTAATGGGCAAAATCAGAGAAAATGCTTAAAACTTCTCTTTGAAATGTAGCTGGAGCGTTGCACAAGCCAAAGGTAGGACAGAGTATGCATATGTCCCCTGAGGGCAGGTAAAGGTTGTCTTATCTTGATCTTCTGGAGAAATTTTAATCTAATTATAGCCACTAAAACCATCAAGGAAAGAGAAATATTTCTTGCCTGCTAGAGAGTCAACAACCTGGTCAATGAAGGGCAATGGAAAGTGATCTTTCCTGGTAACAGTGTTCAATTATCTGTAGTCAACACAAACCTTCCACTTGCCTCCTTTCTTCGGGACTATAACCAATGGTGAAACCCATTCACTATCTGAAATGGGGTATATGAAGCCTACATCCAAAAGTTTATGTAGCTCAGTTTTAACAATTCCCTCAAGGCTTGATTCATGCACCTTTGCTACTATCTGATGGGTCTATATCCATCATCTATGTATATATTATGCATGCACAAGGTAGGATCAATGCCTTTCATATCATTATAATCCCAAGCAAATGTTGTTGAGTGTGTATGTAATATTCTATACAAGGAGTGTTGTTGTTCATCAGTCAAGGCATTATTAATATTCAACATCCTCCCTGGTCTGACTTCTAGTTATTTGGACAGTTCTTTCACAGAAGACAGATCAAGGCTTGGTAACATAGGTAAGCTTTGCTAAGGTAATAAAGCATGAAATATTTGAGACAGCTCTTCTGATGAACTGCTTGGTATTATGGTTCTCAAAGGGTCTTGTAAGCAAGATAGGCAATTCTGCTGATGTGGATGCTTTCTACAATCATTGTGGAGGACATGAGCAATTAGTTCATCTTCATCTAGAATGTCTAACGAGGGGTTGTGTTCAATAGTCATTAGTGTTTGCAAGGAATAAGTGTCCTCTTCTTCTAGGAAAGGCCAAATGGTCTACTCAAATTCATGGTATGGTTGGGATGGGGGATACAACACCAATTTCTTAGTTAATGTCCCAGTAGATATTATCATGTTACTAGACCTGCAACCTATAAATGCATCAGTAGTGGCAAGCCATGGCCTACCTCATATAAGAGGATAGCCAGTAAGATTAACTTTGGGCTGTAAAACTATGAAATCAGATGGATACTCCCAAGAGTCTAATGTAATGACCAAATCTTCTATGACCCCTTCAGGTTTGACTGTAGACCTATCAGCCAATTGTAGAACTATTTGAGTAGGCCTAAGATTGTTCAATTGGAGTATATACATTGTTTCCTTGGTCATGACATTAATAGCAGCACCTAAATCTATTAGAGTTTAATCAGAGTCCCATTGATCTTGACATCCACCACTGGACTTTCTGGATCTGTATATTTTGGAACAGTTATATTTCCCAATATGATGTCTGCAAGATTACCTAACACATGCACTGTCTGGGGGTCTATTCTCTTCCTTCTTGGCTTCTTTATGCAAATATCCCTAATAGTTTTGGTATAGATGGGGATATCCTTGATGGCTTGGACTAAGGGAATCTTGATATTGATATCCTTTAGCTAGCTGAGAAGGACAATATCATCTTGGGATGGTTGCTTTTGCATGGCCACACGCTCAGGGAAAGGAGGAGACTTATGTTGCAAGGTAGGTTGGGCATCTTGGTTTGATTCAAGTTCCAAAGGTTGTTTATCTAGGGTCTCTTCAGTGGGTCTTCATCTTCAAGCTCAGTAATTTGGAGAGATGAAGGTCCTGTAAGTTGTTTCCCTGATCTTAGATGAACATTACTCACATTCACCGCATAGGTGGGATATTGCATCACCTTGTTAGTATAAGCCTACTGAACATGCTTGTTGTTAGGGTTAGGCACAGGTTGGGCAGGGATTTGGGTAGGTCAAGGAGGTGGATTTTGAGGTGGTGGCATTATGGCTGGCTATTGTGGCTAAGATGGAATCATAGGTTGTTGAAATTATGCATTTTGCTGCCATTGTTGGTCCTTGTTCTATTGAGGTTGCCATTGTTGCTGTTGAGTAGGCCACTGGGGGTTATAGTTAGGGCTTTGGAAATTTTGTTGTGGACATTGGTTAGGCTATTGTTGGTTCCAACCAGCTTGTGGAGTAGGCCATTGGGGATTTTGCCATTGTGGGTTTTGCTATAAGTTTGGATTGCCAGGCCATTGTTGAGTATTCTAAGTAGAATAATTCTGGTTTGTAGCAGGAAAAGGAGGATTAAAATTAAGTGGATTAGGAGGCATACCTTGTCTTTGTTTCCATGGCCTTCTTTGAGCAATGAAGAATAATTGCCCATCCTCTCCTTCAAATTGATGTAACTCTCGTCTCTCAATCCTTTCTTGTTGGATACTGGCCACCCTCTTGCATTTGCAATTGGCTTTCCTCTATCTACATTTGGGGCAATATTCAGTGAGCATTATATCTGCCTCTTCTTGTTTCTTCTTGATGTGAAGAGTGTCCAAATGTGTAGCCATATGGCTAATGATATCCTCCTTCATATTGGTCAGCAAATTACTAATTTCCACTCAAGAAACTTCATTAGTTGCCTTGCCTGCAATGACTACTCTTTCTACTTTGGGTTTTCTAGAAAAAGTCCTAGAGTAGTTCCTACAAGCTATACAAATATCCTCAAAGGGAAGTTGGGAGATATCCCTTATTCCTATGAGATTTAGGGCTTCCATGCTGTTGGTTTTTTCCCAGACTGGATGCTTACTCCCAGATTTCCCTACAAGGTAGCCATCAATGATCGACAGGATCTCTGGGCCAGGGGCCAACAGTGTAGGAGATAGACTCTATATTTTATCTCCTCTTCTTCTTTAGGCTCTGCAAAACCTAGGGGGGTTTTCCCTACTCAACATCCATAAGGATATGCATACTAAGGCTGGGATGCTGACAGAAAGCAGATGAGTCTTCTTGTAAGTAGACCAAAACTAAAAGATAAGAGCAAAGGGGCTAGCTTTGGGCCTATTTGCAGTTGTAGACAGAGGACTTGGATCCTAAACTAATTCTAATGTCGTAAAGGTTGTTTTAGAGTTTGATTTTGATTTTATGTTTGGATGCAAAGCTGGACATGGTATATAACACAAACACAAAGCTAGTTCGGTGCCTGTCCAGGGCCTCGAGTCAGTAGACATACACCTGTGAATGATATGCATGAACAACTAAAACTAGATTTCAGGGGGACACATATGATACCTGCCTTACAGATATCTCCCAATACAAAGTGTTAAGCTATCTATACTTATGGCATCCCTACTGCAGTATACCCTTCCCAATGTTCAATCTGAAAATAGTTTAATCTACCTTTGAGCAGAAGTTAAGAGATCAGACATTCAACACAGGAATTCTATGTTCTAGAGTTTTAAACATTCCTTAAATATTCAGACTTAGAAGAAAGATACATGCAATAATGGAGACAGAATTAACAAAACACATGCTAACATAGCATTTCTCATATAGAATTAACCATGAAATCAGTGGATTCATGCAAAGCATACAACAGGAGATACATAAACTCACAAGTTTTTATGGACAGAGCAGCCAAAACCAACTATATTGTATCACAGAGCCAAAATGTTCAACTTTCAACAACCAAAAAATGGTAACACAATTTGCTTATAACAGCCAGATAGTGTACCATAAGCAGTTAATTACATGGCAAAAATATAAAAAATCGCTAGATACAGATCCCACAAAGGAATGGCGCTCAGAAGATATTAATGTAGCAGACAAAGAGGGGCCTTGAGCCATGTGCCACTATCTGGGGTCTTCACTCAAGAATTAGGCAACCTGATCATGTGTACCAATGTCCACATCTTTGTATCGTCGCCATTAAGGGCCTCAACCACCTGCAGCCACTCGGAAACTATCGCTGCGTTTCAAACAGAAGTTCCTGCCAAAAGTGATTCGCTCAAAGTTTGAAAATACACAGTGGAATAATCCCACATGCATGGTGAGGAGATCACATCAGTAGTTCATAAACATGGTTGCACACATGATAGGTGTCGAGCGTTTTGCCACGCTCGACACACAACCCTTCGCCGAACACCCATCACTGTGACACAAACCATCGGCCTACTCCATAATTCTCCTGTCGACCTCCAAAGTCTGACTGACACAAACTACACTCCCCACCTTCGCAAGCCTCTGTCAGCCAGACCACTACCATAAGAGCATCCAGAAAACCTCTGGCCGACTAACCAAGTCTCACCGATGCCTATTTCACATTTCCATCATCGGCCAGACCAGAACTATCGGGCAAACATCTCGAACCTATGCCAACACTTGCGTTCATGCCGATGAACTATGGCCTCATCCTTCCGTTGGCCAAACACACGCCGATGATTCTTCATCGGCCAAGCACTACCCCATCGGCGGACCCTCCAACTGCTGGCCTGATCTCAATAGTCTCGTTGATTGTCAAAGTCTACTCCCCCATCGGCCAGACTGAACACAAAGTCATTCCGATGGCATTCCCCATCGGGGTGACTTCCTTCTATCGGCGGACCACAAAACACACTGGTCGATGATATAAGTCTTACCGATGGCCAAATCCTCAACCCCACCTTCTTCGGCAAGACATACGCCGATGAAGCCTCATCGGCCAAACATCACACTATCGGTCCAACGTAATTCACCCTCACCGATGGCGTAAGTCACCCCGATGGCTCATCACCACCATCAACTCAGTTGCCAAAACACTCACAAACTCATGCTGATGGAGAGGAAAGCCTAGGGTTTAAATGAAGAAACCCTCAAACATGAAAAATCAACATCCAGGCCAAATTGAGCACCAACACATGCAATCATCATTAACTCCTCTTAAAAGACCAGCTTCAATGATTCTTTAGGCAACCCATTTTCAGGATTTTTCTTCAAGGCAAATTGGAATCTCTCAACATAGTCCTCTAATGGCTCATCCTCCTTCTGTGACATCCTAAAGATGTCATCTTTCCTCCTATCATGTCCTCTGCAGTAGTCTTTGTATTTCACCAGGAATTTTGTCTTCATGGTATCCCAGTCTGGAATGGCATCTTTCCCTAGTCCCATAAACCATCTTGAAGTAGCATCTTTTAGGGTAGCAGGGAATAGCTTGAGTCTGTAAGGATCAGTGGTATAATCATAACTCCTACACAGAACATCAAACTTGAACAAGAAAGTGTCACGATCTTCACTTACCAAACCATAGAATATAGGCAACGCAGAAGGTGGTATATTTTCCAGAGTGGCTTCCTGTGCTAGGTTTGGTATAGGGAATTCAAATGTAGCTTGTCCTGGAGGATCCTCTACTGCATCTGCCATGGTTCTGAAAATTCCCTCTATGGCAGTAGAGGAAGTTGATAGAGATGTAGGGGGTATTGATGAAGATGAAAAATGAAACTCTCCTTCAGCACTTCTTATGGTGTAGTTGAAATCAGTTGTACCCTTGTTATTCTGAGAAGTTGATGGGAGGAATCTACCTTGAGTATCTCTTTGCCTCTACATATAGTAATTTGAGCTTTATGTTTCAGCGGCCCTGCACAATGTTAGTAGAATGCCTGGTGTTTCTAGAAAAATGAATTTGTTCAATTTAATGCTGAAATCAAGATTTAACTATGTGAAACTTAACTATTGGATTAGGTATGGACAACTGAGAGGGGGGGTGAATCAGTTGTCCCTCAATTTAAACTTTTCTACTTTTAATCTTCCTTTACAACTTATACTCAAATCAATGATATAGACATTTCAACATTAAACAACACATGAGTAGAAACATAAATAACACAATTGACACCAAGATTTTGACGTGGAAACCCGGTTAAGGGAAAAACCACGGTGGGGGTTAACCCACAAAGATTATCCTCTATTAAAAGTATTACAATGGGGAATGCACATGCATTCGGGCTCACTGCCCAGAGCTCACTACTCAAAGGAAGGCTCACTGCCTGTAGGAAGAGAATTACAACAAATTTAAACTGATATTTAGCATCTATCAATGTTGGAGTTCAGTTTCAGTTAAGCATAGAAAATTGACTTGACACACTTCATCCTTACTTTTCTCCTCTTACTACTCTGCTAACATCTGAACCTTTTATCTTTGCTATTGTTTGCAATTACACCATCGCCGCAACACCACACTCACAATTCATTCAAATCCATTAGGTATATATATCCGCATCCTGATCTTCAATCACTTTTCAGTCGGCTTCAAGAACACTTAGAATTTTGTTGAATACTCTACTCTGTCAGCTAGATTCGTGCATAACTTGATTCATGGACCAAAAATTGCACTTACAAATCATCAACCAGGTTGGCCACTATCACTGATCATCACTAATTGCCCAATAAACAACTTCTATACATCCGGAATTAAGATCATTCATAAAGTCAGCCTATTCTTCTTCTGACTATTCTATCAAACTAAAACTCGATACTTAGAAGCTAATATCTTTTGATTCCTTCATCACTGGAGGACAAAACTCTGGATTTAGAGTGTCCCTGACAATGCTTTCAACTACTTTAGATCCGCAGAAACCATGCCTTTCTACTGGAGAGATCTGGACCAAGATACTGGACCCTGTCACCTGCTCTATTCCTAACTGCTCAGACTTGGACAAATTCTGATTCTAACTTCTGGTGTGAACTAATTGTGTTATGCAGATGATTGGGATAATCTTAGTTGCCATCAATGACAACACCTATCAATACAAAGCAGCGTCTCTTGCCAACAATCTCCCCCTTTGGCATTGATGGCAACACTTAGTGAAAAATGACTAAGTGTTAGAATAACTCCCCATTTCCTTGTGCTCCATACTATTGTTCATACTTCTTTCCAATGCTCCCCCTTTGCTGGGTTCTTCATTTTCACTGCTCTTCACTCCCTCTTTGACATCAATGGCAAAGGGTGGGGTCCGCAAGCCAAAATTCTCCAAAAGTTTTGTATATACTGCCGCATATGTACAACTAATCATTAAGTTCTATTTACATAAATTTGAGAATGTCTGCAAAGTTGGTTTTTATTTGCACAAGTTCAGAGGCCCAAGTACTCTTCATTCCACCCAAAATTGAGATGTGCCTACTCAACAAAAGTGAATATGCTTCTGCCTTTGATAGATCTAATGGATCACTAGTCTGAATTGCAGTCTGAGCTTCAGATAGGGCATTATACATTGTCTCTAACTTAGGGGCAATCAATCCCTGGAGCTCACACATTCTCTTCATAATGTTTCCTTTCTCTTTGACAAGTTTCTTTATCTCCTCAAAAAAGCTAATTACTTGACATTCCTAACTTATGGGTGACATAATTAGAGGATCAAAATTATTAGATAGATTTGACAAGTTTCGTTCTTGTTCCTTTATCTTCTTCTCAATATCCTCACTTACTTTGGGCCAAGATAGATAAAATTTATATACATCATGTCCATCACTTAGAGAATTTTGAATACTCTTTATACTGATAGCAAGTATAGTCCTATCATACCATATCAAACTTTTAATTTCACTAAATTTCTTATCCAAAAACTCATTTCTAACTTTTGTCTCAGCAGACTTCTCAAAGGACTCAAAATGAGTATTTACATAACTTACAATATTTTTCATATGTTTGGAGGGGGAATCAGATGGACTCTTCTAGTAGGAAGGCATTAACTTTTCCAAAATCCTAGTTGCAAGCCCCAGTAGCTCATTGTCCTCCATGTGGAACTTTTAACATCTTTTCTCTAGCCTTTACTTGGGTGAATGAAGCTATTTTCATCAATTGAATTGGAGAGAGAGCATCTGGATTGGCTAAACAAGCTCATCAAGCTCAATCATCTCTTTTTCAAGAAGACTTATCACTGCATCTGTAGTGTCTCTTGCAACATTTTCTAAACCATTCTTTTGTTCATCAAATTTCTCAATATTGGCTTTAGGTGATTCAACATTTGCACCATCTTCTTCTACTTTGTCTTTCTTTCCTTTTTCTTCCTCTTTCTCTATTTTACTTTTCCTTGTGTTCTCTACAGAGGAACTATTTCTTGTTTGTTCATGACATGCTACCTGATCCAAAGGGCTTTGTGTAGTAACAATATCCTCTTCTTTTCTAGAATGATCAGGTGGAGGAGTTACTTCTGTATCAATTATTTTTTCTATCAAATCTATGTCGTCTTGATTGACATGTTCCTCTTCCTAAACTTCTCCAACATTCATATCTGAAGAATCAAATCCAACATTAGTCTCTTTATAGGTTAACTCCGGAGGATCTAAATTAACACCTTGGTCATTTATTCTCTTATCAGTTTCTTCTTCTGGAGCTTCTTGTTCCAGAACTGGAGGATTGTCTTCTTCAACTTGTTTCTCTAAAATAATATAGTATTTATCTTTGTCTAAAGCCTTTCTTAGAATTTACTCTATTTCTTTTGCAATTTCCTCTATTTCCCCAAGCATTAGCTTGTTCATCCGGACCTTGCTTCTGAATTTTTCTTTAACTTCTTTGAGAATTTTATCTGCTTCTCTTCTAGTCATTACAGGACATAACGTGGACAAGACATACTCTCTGAGTTCTAGATCTTTAGCCTTAGCTACTTCTTTCCTCATTTCCAGTACTTTCCTTAAACTTTTAGGAAGTTCTTGTAAAATTTTCAATAAGGCTCTATTGAATTTATTCAAATACATGATGGTGGCATCTTCCAAAATTTTCTTACTTGCTTGATCAAAATTCTCATAGTTTACTTTGATAGGCTTTAAATTTCCATGAACAGTGATTGTTTTTACAATTTCATCAATAGTCATAGTGACCTTACCAGTTACTTTCTTTTTACTAGCCTTATTACTTCCGAAAGGCTAGTCTTCAGAAGTCTTTGAAGTTCTGGCTTTCTTGGATCTTATTTTTTTCACTTCTTCATATGTTGGTGTCTCCTCATCATCTTTTGTGCTCTTGTGGGTTCTTGTGGCCTTGGTTTTCTTTCTTTTCCCTCCATCACCAGATGGAGTGGCTTTTAGCTTCTTAGTGGAAGTGGACTTGACTTGCTCAACAAGAGTTGCAGAACTTTTAGCTGCCATTGCACCAAAAGATTGACCTATTAATGCCCGATACAACCACTTGACTTAACAAGAATGGGAGGCGGTTAAGCCCTTGTCACAAACCATGTGTTGCATTGAACAAGGAGACCAAGGTCCACACCTTGCAACAATCCCCCCCTATGCAAGCATGGGGTTTGAACCTGTGACCTCGACTCTAATACCAAATGTTAGTTGTCGTTGCACCAAAAGATTGACATGTTAATGCCCGATACAACCACTTGACTTAACAAGCACGGGAGGTGGTTAAGCCCTTGTTGCAAACTACGCACTATGCTAAACAAGGAGACCAAGGGCCACACCTTGCAACAAGAACTCCTTGTCTTCCTTGAGGAGCTCGGTGGGACTTCCGGAGCGACTGCCGACTCACTTTCTACTTTTTCTTTTGTAGTCTGCTCAATGCTTTTCTTCATCTTTTCAATTCTTTCTCTGTTCTATTTTACTACCTCCTTTATTAGGCCAATGCTCTCAGTATACCTTTCAACTTGTCTCTGCACTTTCCTCTTGGTCTCAAGCTATTTGAGCTCCACCTACAATTTTAGCTTTAGTTCCTTGTAGGTTCCAAACCTTTCCACAGAGGTATCTTTAGGTATGCTCAGAAGATGTTGAGCATACATATCCAAAACTCTTCCATCCACCTCATAACCCATAGGCATTATCCAAACTGTCCTTGGTTCTACAACTTCCATCAAGCACTGATCTATGTCAATTTGTATTCTAGGGCTTTGTATTCCAGTTTCAATTTGTAGCTATCATCCGTTAAGTAGTTGTTGAGAAAATCCAAGAGTTTCAGGTTTCCAAATTCATCCATGTTATAGTGGATGTATGCCCTTGTTACGTCGATTAGGATTTTTGTTTGGAAATCCTTTTCTCACTTCCAAATCTTGAGAATTGTCAGCTCTAAGCTCATCCACTTCTTTCTTCTTGATTTCTTCTGATGCAAAGTGTTTCAAATGAGGAATGAATAACCTTTTTAAGCTTCGCATCACCTAATTTGTCTTTATAATAAATGCTCTGCCCTAATACATCCTGTTACTCTGTTTGTTGAATAATTTCTCATAAATAACTCTGTAATTTGCCATATCCACCTCTTTTCTTCCAGAAATCCTTCCAAATGATCTGAAACAATTCAAGATCTCTTTTATCACTATGCTAGATTTAGGCACTTACTTACTGGTTGGGGGAATTTGATTTACAATGATGCTCCCCCTAAGCCAAGGCTTCCAAATCAATTCCTAGAGGAATTTTCAGCACCGGATTCTAGTGTGGATCCATTACTATCATTCATAATTGTTTTCTTGACCCATATCTTATTTGATTCATTCTGAGTCTCATTCGCATCAATTTTTTCTTTGCCTTTGTCTTGTCTCTCTTCATCTGATTTTCTATTTACCATACCATTTCTTCCATTGTTCCTACTTTTGCAGAATCTTTCAATATGACTAGATTTATTGGAGTTAAAGCACACAACATTTATTTTCTTATAAACCTAATTTTCTCTTGATCTGCACTGATTAACCATGTGTCCAAACCCATTGCAAACAAAGCAGTAACCATTGAAAGAATTGCTAATTCTTCTATTGTTAGCACTATTCATTATCATACTTCTACATTCATTTGATCTATGACCATACCTCTTACACTTGAAGCATTGACCGGAGAAGGATGGACCATTTTGATTTACTCTACTTCTACACTGAGTAGCTCTATGACCAAATTTGTTGCAATTGAAACAATTTCTATTGAATGATGGATATCTTTGAGCATTAGGCTATCTTACCAAAGGTTTTCTAGTTCTGCTTCTCCCATTCCTAGGTTGAAAACTTCTCTATCCGGATCTGGAGCCTTCATCTTTCTCATATCCAATACCATGCTTTCATCAACTTTTTTCTGTCCTTCAAGTAGTGCTTCAAGTTTTGCTGATCTTATCTTGAACTTCTCCTTAAATTCATTTGAAACATCTAGGTCATGTCTGAGAATGGCAATTTGCCTATCAAGTTCTCTCTCATTGTCTCTTCCATCCAATTTGCAAAATTCTTCAGTTCTTTCTTTTAGTTTGTGTTTCAGATCTTCTTCAATTTTCTTCCTATCTTCACTTTCTTTGGTTTGCATTATTACCCCAGATTCCATTTCAATTTTTAGAACATCAACTTCTTTTGACAGCTTCTCACATTCCTTTTTCTTTTCTTCCAAAGCTTCATTCATGCCACTTTCTTCAGGTAAACTAGATAGCTACAGAAGTAGCTCCTTTTTCCTTTGCAGAGATTTCTTTAATTTATCTGTTAACATTTCAATGGTATCATCAGCATCTTTAAGTTCACCTCTCAAATTAGTAATTTCTACTTTAGACTGAACAAGCTCTTCCAGGGCCAGCTAAAGTTGATATTTGAGTGAACCCATTCAAAACTTCTTCCAAGATCTTTTCCTCAAGCTGTTAGGCTTCTCAAAGGAACCTCACTTTGATACCAATTGTTGGATTAGGTCCAGACAACTGAGAGGGGGGGTGAATCAATTGTCCCTCAATTTAAACTTTTCTACTTTTAATCTTCCTTTACAACTTATAATCAAATCAATGATATAGACATTTCAACATTGAACAACACATGAGAAGAAACATAAATAACATAGTTGACACCAAGATTTTTGACGTGGAAACTCGATTAAGGGAAAAACCATGGTGGGGGTTAACCCACAAAGATTATACTCTGTTAAAAGTATTACAATGGGGAATGCACATGCATTTGGGCTCACTGCCCAAAGTTCATTGCTCAAAGGAAGGTTCACTTCCTGTAGGAAGAGAATTACAACAAATTTGAACTGATATTTAGCATCTATCAATGCTAGAGTTTAGTTTCGGTTAAGCATAGAAAATTGACATGACACACTTCATCCTTACTCTGCTCCTCTAACTGCTTTGCTAACATCTGAACCTTTTATCTCTGCTATTGTTCGCAATTACACCATCACCGCAATACCACACTCACAATTCATTCAAATCCATGAGGTATATATATCCGCATCCTGATCTTCAATCACTTTTTAGTCAGCTTCAAGAACACTTAGAATTTTGTTGAATACTCTACTCTGTCAGCTAGATCCATGCATAACTTGAGTCATGGACTAAAACTTACACTTACAAATCATCAACCAGGTCAGCCACTATCACTGATCACGACTTAATTGCCCAATAAACAACTTCTATACATCCGTAATTAAGATCATTCATAAAGTTGGCCTATTCTTCTTCTGACTGTTCTATCAAATTGAAACCTGATACTCAGAAGCTAATATCTTTTGATTCCTTCATCACTGGAGGACAAAAATCTAGATTTAGAGTGTCTTGACAATGCTTTCAACTACTTTAGATTCGCAGCAAACCATGCCTTTCTACCAGAGAGATCCAAACCAAGATATCGGACCCTATCACCTACTATGTTCCTAATTGCCCAGAATTAGATAAATTCTGATTCTAACTTTTGGTGTGAACAAATTGTGTTATATGGATGATTGGGATAATCTTAGTTGCCATCAATGACAACACCTATCAATACAAAGCAATGTCTCTTTCCAACACTAACAATTGAGACTATGAAGATAGCACCATCCCCAAAAACGGTGCGTGCCAAAAATGTAGAGGAAAACTAATGTGTTGTAGACTTCAATAAAATTTAGGGTTTAACCTAACTGAACACTATCATTGCATTCCTACATTGAATTATTGACCAAGGAGCATAATCTTTTGATGATGCCTGCATTATCTATGCCTTCAAGACTCATTTCTATTCTAAGTTAACCTTATACAATTCTTATTTTGTTCAGTTCTACTTGCTAGAATGGACAGGAATGTAAAACAGTAAACAGAAATGGAAAACAACAAAAACATTCTAAACTTCTAGTTGCTATGGGTACCCTTAGCAGAAGCTGAGGATAACTGTATTCAATAGAAAATTATAGTTTTAATCTAAACAACTTGAAATGATGAAAAGGCTAACACTAACCTTCGGAGGATTAAAAACATGCACTTTGCTCATGAATCACAATTACTAGAAATATCAATCAATATTTCTTACTTGCTTCACAATATCGCACATGAGATGGAATGAAATAGTTTAACTAAAAATGCATAAAGAAATAAGAGAATACACAAAGTGAGAGTTAGTACCTTGAGTGGCCAGCTCATGGAACTATGTCACTTTTCTTGGAGATTAAATCTACTTCAAATCTTCACACATCCCATAACATACAGTTGAATTCAAATCATATCAAATACATAATCTTCTTCAGATTTTATTGAAAATAAGAACATGTATGGAATAACTGATAATTGTAACAAAGTAATAGCTATATGGAAAGTAAAATAGAACAACTAACTTAATCAACGAACTCATCCCCTAAATTATATAAAGATGGGAGAGTCTTGTGCGACCTTCTAACTAACTGCGATCATCAATTCATCCCTAAACATTAGAATATTGTTTTGAGATCAACTTATTAACTGGAACAAAGGAAATAGAGTCTTATCCAAACAAAAATTCTAACCATAACAGCTCATAAATAAAATTCATAAACTTCTGTGAGACTTCTAGAATAAGTCTTCTTTCTCCCCTGCATTTTTTCTCCCATGATGACCACGTTTGTCTCCACCAATTGCTATGTCTGGCACTTGGACTGCATTCTCATTGATTCCTCTATTCTACATCCTATTGTAATTACTCCTCAGATTATTTATCTGGTTGCACAAGGTTAATCATTCCAGCATATATATACAAAACAACCTCTCATAATAAACTTATGAAATCCTATCTATATTATCCATTTGATAATATAACCACCTTATTTCATTTATCAGCATAGGGTCAAAGTCTTTGGAAAGTATATATGAAACAACATAAAATAGAGATAATGTCTATGAAGTCTTTGTAGAACCATATAGGAAAGGTCTTTAAAACATATGAAAATAATATAAAAAGAGACCAATATCCCATCCCAACACAAATCATCATTCATAATCATTACACATAGTCCTAATCCATCCAAGACATCTAATCTAGTCACTCCACATCATCATCTTCATCCTAATCATATTGATCGCATCCTAATCATCTCCTAACCATTCATTCCAATCCAATCTATTTCATCCTAATCATTCACCACAGCCATAGGGAAAACTTTGAGCATCTACTCTCCCTATCAAATCTGATTGCAACTGTGTCAAAACCTTATAGACTACTACATATTCAATTTCATTACACTACATATTTAATTTTATTCAGCCTTTGACATCTATAGAGGACCCTAAACATTAGTCTTCCTAAGGTTGAAACATAGGGAGAAACTGTCGAAGCTTGACTATATCACAAGTACAAATCTAGACCAAGAGACCTTGACATCTTTTTTCAAATCAATCACCACTTGGGATTAATACTCCAAAGCTAGTTTAAGTCCATCCTTCCAAGTGAATTATGAAACTCATGGGTTCACTTGAATCAATCATTTCTTCCACTTGGGCTTAATACTCCAAGGCTATTTTAAGTCTATCCTTCCAAGTGAATTCTAAAACTCATGGGTTCACTTTAATCAATCATTTCTTCCATACCTCAAGGTCTTGATAAATTTAATTTATACTTTGACAAGGTCATTAGTAGACAAGAGTACTCTCTTAGAGCTAGACTTTTCAAAAACTAATATCTATTAGCCTCTATCATAGTCTGGGCCTCATCACCTTGCATCGACATCCACATAGCATCCTATAATTCGCAAGTCTCATTTGGCAAAGACATAGTTGTGAAAAGAAGAGAAAGGGAGTAGATCCTCTTAGTCATCCCTCATTCTAACCATTCTAAACTTTCACACCAACCCATTCATTCCAAGTCATCCATTCTTGTCGTTCCCCATCATCATAATCACATCTTATTCATTTATTCATCATTCAACCTTCACATCCTAATCACCCTTTCTAATCACATCGTTTAATCAAATTCATCCTAATCATCTCACCCCTAATAATACCCTAATCATTCCCAAGTCATCACAACCTTAACCATACCCTAATCATCCCTAATCACCCATCTAATCATCCAATCAATCTCATCCTATCACATTCCTAGTCTTCTACCTTATCATTATCATAATCCTAGTCAAGAACTTGTCAACATGGCCCTAATCCCACAAGATTACATACAATGATATGAAGACATGTGTCATTCCACAACAATCCTAGAAAATAAGGTTCTAGCACCCCAAGCCTATTCACAAGCCTATCCAAGTCCACCTTGGCAACACGATCAAATGCCTTTGGGTCCTAATGCCACCTTTGACAAGGGAGACACCAACCTAGTCCATATGAACCATTCACTATCTCTTCCACCATCTAATCCTCCAACTCCACGTCCTAAGTTCAAACATTACAAAAGTAAAGATGTGGAGTCATCCAAATCTACCACTTCATCCAATCAAAATCCAAACCCTAATCCAACACCTTCCATTCCTCTTACCCCTCCACCATGGGAACTTTCTGCTCCACCTAATCCTAAATATAAGTCCACATCATCTACCCTCATTGTCCATCCACTACATTGTCCTTCCACACATGCCCTTGCAAAGGATGCGATCCATTGGCTATTAGCTAGGAACAACCTATCTCCATGTCATCCAACACATATGCTTGAGCCTACCAAAAGAGTCCTCAAACACCATGCCTAGTCCTTCAAGACCATCATGCACTTCACAATCCATCAACCCTATTGAAGAGTAAACTACCATAAGTCCAAGTCAAGTTCCATCATGCCCTCATGTCATTTACCATCAAGAATATATCAAGCCTCTTCTAGAGCCTTCCACTTCCACTCAAAGTCAAGAGCACAATCCTAAGCATGAGGAAACATTACCCCCTCATTCAATTCAAGATCAAACCCCCTCCATTGATCCCATCCATAACACACCTAATCCTATTCATGATCAAGTTCCCATTTATGATCATGATCCCACTTATGATCAAGAAGACCATGATGACCCTCTTAGTTCTCTTTATACATTCCATGGTCAAGATCTTATCACTCCACCTATCCATGATCCACAAACATCCACTCCCCATGATGAGACAAGTGTCTCCTAAATACACATAGAAGATCAAACAAATAACTTGGATCTAAATGAACACAATGCTAGTCAAGATCCTAATGATCCTTCCACACCCACTACCAACCTCACTTCAAATCCATCATATCCACTTGGTCTTTCCACCTTCATCCATGAGTGTTCTTCCTTAGGAACACAACAACCTTTGTCCACCACTTCACCTTCTCCATCAAATAAAGGGTTCAAGTCTAATGTTCAAAACATGCATAGTCTTATTGTCAATCGCATCCCCTAAAAAATGAACTATCATGGTAAAGGCTTAGGCCTTCATGAACAAGGAATTTTGGAGCCTATCCATGTCAAAATCCCCCCAAGGTAAACAATCTAATGATGTTGGTACTTCCTCCATTCATCCTAAGTCTACCACTTTCCATCGCACATCCTATCATATTCCCAAAACATATGTCACCATTCCACCCCCATCATCCTACAAGTACCAAAAGCATGTGACCATACACCTTCCACCATCTACTTTACCTTTGATACTTCCAACTCCTAACACCCCTCCATCCAATTTACCACTATTTCTACCAACAACTAATAGACCCACCATTCATAAATCCCTTCACATTCCTAATCACGACTAATTAATGCATGCATCATCTAAACATGAAGCTTCCACTCATTCTGCCCACCACATGGGATTCAAAAATAAATGTTTGGATGCCTACTCTCATAAAGATAAATATCCTATGGGTCCTAATGCCTTAGGACATTAATTCAAAGGGTCGAAGAAAAATCCATCTAAAAAGCTACCGGAACCCATACCTTCAAAAGAAAATTCCAAAACCAAAATGGTATGGGTACTAAAACATAAAGCAATCAAGTCAAGTGAGGCATCCACCTCTCAAAAATCCCAACCATCCTCATCCATCCAAAAATACCATTCCATTCAAAAATCTCACATTCCTCCATCCCACAAGTCAAGCAAAAATCATAATAATATTAAGTCTATGTAGGTACCTAAAGTCCTACATCACCCATCCACTAAGCAAACCTCTCCATTGCTTCCTACACCTCCACCAAACCAAAAGCTTCAAATTTTATCATGGTGTGTGCAACTTTTGGTCATGGTCCCATTCCACTCTAAAAAACACCTTATCACCTTCCTATGGTCCATGCTTTTGCATATACCTTTCATCCATCTTCTTGCATAAACCTACATAATCCATATCATAATCCTCTATCATTCCACCTCATAATCCACTATCTACTTACTCCATCTCACTTTCGGGTAAGTGCACAAAGATGAGGGACCAAAATGGGGTCTTAAGTTGCCACTTTTTTTTTTCTGAAATCAAGAAACATTGATGTTGGATGAGAAATTGAAGATAGCTACACTCAAAATTTGAAGATGGAACGAAAACAAGAGTTGTAGTGCTCCAAATTTAGTTTCTAAACTACTATTTGTTTCAAAAAATGGTTGAGATTAAGGGATTCAAAAAGGGGGAGCACACAAATTGGTCCTATTTTTCTCAAAAAAACATAACATAGTGTCTGGTGTACTCTCCCTAAAATGTTAACTTTTTTTAGTATTTCAATAATCACTCTGGTGAGAAATTAGGTAACACCATGTAGTTTATCCCTGATTTTTCTGATAATTTTTTAATGAATAATTGATTTTTTAGTAATTTTTAAAGTGGACACATCCTTAAAAAATAGAAATTTGAGCGTGCTCCCCCCTAAAATGTTTGAAAACTAATCGAAAATTGATTTTTTTTGAACTCATGTAGAATGGAGTCTAGTTTCTAAAAATATAACTTATTTAAATTTTTTATGAACGGTTAAAAAAAAAAGTCAAAAATACTAGACACTAGTTTTTGACAAAAACTGGACAGACTTACAAAGAAATTCAAGATGAAACACTAAACACACTCAAAATGTGAAAAAAATTATATGATTAGATAGCTAACTGAGAGATTAAGATTATGGTGGTATTTTTTTTTGAGTTTTCATTGAAAAAAGTGCCATCCTGATGGGGAGTACGCTCCAGATTATCTCTAGATTTTTCTAAAACTGATAAAAACACATCAAACAAATTTGACAACAACGCGAGCGTGTTATAACACGCTCACATTATGATGAGCATAATTGGCAATACACATGCCAATTGCATTTGTTTGAAAGTTTATAAAGCCTTTTCAACAAATCCATTTTTTGCATATCTTGTAAACATTGCATTCCATTATAGAACATCTCTTTGAGGTGTTACGTCATACAATTGACATGCCTTGTCTATGCTTCCACACTTTACATACATGTCTACAAGGGCAGCTGCACTTCCTATCATCTCTCTCACTCTATTTCTCTCCCCTCTCTACGTCCTACCCTTTCTCTGAGTCTCTACTTCCCTCCCCTCTCTACCTCTCACCTTCTCTCTCACTCTCTTCTTCCCTCCCCTATCTACCTTCTACCCTCTCTCTCACTCTCTACTTCCCTCCCCTGTCTACCTCCTACCCTCTTTTTGAGTCTTTACTTCCCTCACCTGCCTACCTCCTACCTTCTCTCTCACTCTCTTCTCCCCCCTCCCTCTCTACCTCTTACCCTCTCTCTCACTTTCTACTTCCCTCCCCTGTCTACCTCCTACCCTCTCTCTCAGTCTCTGCTTCCCTCCCCTCCTATCCTCTCTCTCTTCTTCCTTCCCCTGTCTACCTCCTACGGTCCTCTCCCACTCTCTAATTCCCTCATGTCTCTATCTCCTATCCTCTCTTTCACTCTCTAATTCCCTCCCCTCTCTACCTCTCCTCATTCTTCCCATCCAATGAAATGTCATAAATTATCTTGTTTCCATTTTATCATCCCAATTTATATCCTCATCCATCTTTACATGTCCTATTTTTATTGTTTCCATGTTCTTTGTCAACAAGGGAGAGCGAGAGGGAGGAAAAGGGAGAGAGGATGGAGATGGAGGGGAGAGAAAGGGGAGAGATACCTGGTGATAGGGGGGGAGAGAGAGAGAGAGAGAGAGAGAGAGAGAGAGAGAGAGAGAGAGAGAGAGAGAGAGAGAGAGAGAGAGAGAGAGAGAGAGAGAGAGAGAGAGAGAGAGAGAGAGAGAGAGAGAGAGAGAGAGAGAGAGAGAGAGAGAGAGAGAGAGAGAGAGAGAGAGAGAGAGAGAGAGAGAGAGAGAGAGAGAGAGAGAGAGAGAGAGAGAGAGAGTCCTAGTTTTCTTGTTTTGGAGAGAGAGAGAGGGTGGGTCAGGTTTATGAGTTTAGGGTTGCTTAAATTTAGCATTTAGGGGTTTAGGGATTCTCAAGTTTATGGTTTATGGTTTAAGGGTTAGGATTTAGGGGCATTATTTAGGGTTTAGGGCTTTGGGGAGAGAGAGAGAGAGGTTTAGAGTTGCTTAGGTTTAGGGTCATTATTTAGGGTTGCTTAACCTTTAGGGGCATTATTTATGGTTTATAAGTTTAGGGTTGCTCAAGTTTAGGGTTTTGGGTTTTGGGTTAGGGTTTTGGGGAATTATTTAGGGTTTAGGGGTTTACGATTGCTCAAGTTTATGGTTTAGGGTTTAGGGGTTAGGGATTTAAGGTTGCTCAGGTTTAGTGTTTAGGGGTTAGGGTTTAGAGAGAGAGAGAGAGGAGATTGATAGATATTGGGAGAGATAGGGAGATAGAGGTTTAGAGTTGCTTCCAAGGTTTATGGTTTAGAGGTTTGGGGTTTAGGGAACTGCTCAGTTTTAGGGTTTAGGGGTTAGGGTTTAGGGGCATTATTTAGGGTAACTTAAGGTTTATGTTTTAGGGGTTAGGGGTTAAGGTTTAGATTAGGGTTTATAGAGATAGGACTGATAGGGAGATATGGAGGAGACCAAGAGGAGACATAGGGAGATAGAGGGTGAGGGACATGGCTAGAGACATAGGTAGAGAGATTGAGAGGTAGAGGGATGACAGAGACAAGGAGATAGGGTTTAGGGTTGATTGGATTTAGGGTTGATCAGGTTTAGGGTTTAGCTTGGTTAGGAGTTTAGAGAGGGAGAGATATGGGAGATAGAGGGTGAGGGACATGGACAGAGACATAGCTAGAGAGATTGAGAGGTAGAGAGATGATAGAGACAAGGAGATAGGGGTTTAGGGTTGATCAGGTTTAGAGTTTAGGGGTTAGGAGTTTAGAGAGGGAGAGATAGGGAGATAGAGGGTGATGGACATGGCCAAAGATATAGGCATAGAGATTGAGAGGTAGAGAGATGATAGAGACAAGGAGATAAGGGTTTAGGGTTGATCAGGTTTAGGGTTAATCGGATTTAACGTTTATGGTTGGTATATATGATGTATAGAATGGTTTAAATGACTAACATATTGGCACTTATGATGTTCTGATGGCTCCTGTGACTGGCAGAGGGTAAAATGACACTTGTGACTAGCTAGGTGTATAATGATGTTTGTGATTGATAGGTAGGTGCTACTAAGGAGGATATTGGCATATACAATATATAAAATGGTGCAAATGACTAACAGATTGGCACTATGATCTTCTAATGGCTCCTGGTGAGGTATTTGTTTGATTTTGTTTATTTTTGGGATCGTTTGAGATGGAGCTTAGATTGATTTGGGATGGAGTTGGGATGAAATGGATTTTTTTAGGGATGATGAGAGGTGAAAAGGACTAGATTAGGAACGATTTGGGAATGATTAGAATGGTTTTAGGGATGGTTTGAAGTGGTTTAGTGCTGATTAGGGAATGATTAGAATGATTTAGGAATAGTTTAGGGATGACCTATTTGAGATGAAATCCAGGTTGATTTGAAAATGATTAGGGATGAATTTAAATTGATTTGGATGTGATTTGGGATGGTGTGAAGTGGTTTAGGGCTGATTAGAAGTGGTTTAGGGATGATTAGAGATGAAATTGAATGGATTAGAGATGATTTGGGATTGGTTAGGGTTTAGGGGCATTATTTATGATTTAGGGTTTATGGTTTAGGGGTTAGGGGTTAAGGTTTAAAGGTTTAAGTTTATGGTTTAGGTAGAGAGGTAAATAGGGAGATATAGAGGAGATCGAGCCTGGGAGAGATATCTCTATATCCTCTATCCCACTCTCTAATTATACCTACCTCTCTATCTCTCTCTCTCTCTCCCTGTCTCTCTATCTTGCTAGATCACTTTCGATCCCCTCGCTCTAACTCTACCTTTGTATCTTTCCCTCCCTCACTATTTCAAGTTTACATTAGTTTAGGGTTTCTCAAGTAAAGAGGGTTTAGGGTTTTGGGTAAGGGTTTAGGGGAATTATTTAGGCTTTAGGGGTTTAGGGACGCTCACGTTTAGGGTTTAGGGTTTACAAGTTAGGGCTTTAGGATTGCTTGAGTTTAGGTTTTAGGGTTTAGGGTTTAGGGTTTAGGGGTTTAGGAGTTTAGGGTTGCTCAATTTTATGGTTTAGGGGTTAGGGGTTAGGGTTTAGGGGCATTAGTTAGGGTTTAGGGTTTAGAGGTTTAGGTTTATGGTTTAGGTAGAGGGGAGAATGGGGATCCCTATCTCTCTCTAGACATATGGATCCCTATCTCTTAATCTATCCCTCGCTACCTCTCTCTCCTCCTCTTTATCTCTCTCCCCATCCCTCTACCTCTTGAAATCTCTCTCCCTATGTCTCTAGACGTCTCTTGATCTCTTTCCCTATCAATCTATCTATCCTCATAACCCCATCACTTAATATACCCCTCTCTACCTCTCTCTATCTGTATTTCCCTATTTATTTCTCCCTTACTAGATCTATCTCCTTATATCTCCCCTCTCTCTATATATGTATCTCTATCTTTCTCCCTCTATAGACCCCTTTCTCTATCTCAATCCCCATTTCTCCCTCTCCCCATCTCTATCTCACCTATCCTCTCTATCTCCATGTCCCTCTATATCTCTCCATGTCTCCCGATCCCTCTCTATATATAGGATAGAGAAATGAAGAGAGAGAGAAAGAGACTCTTGCATGTAGATACAAGGCTACCTATCATGCTTCCTAGAATGAGTTCGCATTGCTCGCATTTTGGGAAGCATGGAAAACGGTAAAAAAGCATGTGGGATCCATGTTTCAGACTCCACATGACTGTTATTCCTACTTTTCATGACTATATCAAACAAAAAAATACTTTTCATGTTGTTTTACTAATTGAGAATATTTTTATATGAATCCACCACCTTTTTTTGTTTTATCAATGTAGAAGAAGTGATTTTTCATGTTTTTGGAGAAAATTTGATTATTTATTGAAAGTTTCATGTTTAATGTGTGATTTTGTTTCAAAGCTAATTACCATTGATATATAGATTGAATTTGATGATATATGTTTGTTTTTTCCATAAATTTTAGTAATCCTATTCTAGAATTATATAGAATTCATAGTCAAACTTGCGAAAAATAAGAATTTGAAGCCATCTTTTGGAGAATTGGTCAACTATAATATCAAATTCTAAGGTATGTTCAATTTAAATGTCCATTTTAATTCACATATATATGTTCTTATTTTCTTTATGTCTTTATGTTTTTTATGTTCTTTATGTTCTAAGATATATATGTGTCTAGGTATATCAGTTAGTTCAGTCAAAGAGACTCCAAATTCCTCATGTTTCCACCTTGTTTCGGCCCTTCATGCTTTCATTTCACCTATTTTCAGCTATACAAGAGAAAAACATTATAAAATACTTCATAAAATAATTTTAGTGAACAATTCTTTGGCATACTCATATTCAAGTGTATACATGTAGCCACAATTGATTTTGGAAGACTCTTAATTTTTGCCCTAGGATGATATAGAAGGATTTATTCCTTAATACATGTATAATTCAATTCATTTAATAGAACCATGCATGAAATGATAGTTTTCTTACAAAAATGGAGGAAATGAGCACCACAACCTATTTGACAAATTGTTACAACTCACTTTGATACCACTCAATCCATAAAAAATATGATGGAGATTATGTATTTACTTCATCAACATAACAAAATTTTAGAGAAGAGAGTTATATACAAATATGTACGAACATACAAGCATCATGACACAAGATGATACAAAGGGAGTTACAAGGAGATAAAACACTAAAAAGGAGGTTTTCATGACTATAGTATAGTCACAAGTCTATATAATAGTCCACTATCATAGTCATGACCATCATAAGATATACCTTTACATAGCATGATCTCTCAACACCTTATGGTCTCCACAAACTCTCGCAACAAAAAAGTTTCACAAACAACTTGATTTGTACTAAGTTTCACAAACTTGTGTTCTAGATTTGCTTCACAAACTCTCACAATGGCCCTTCAATGAATTAGGTCTCCAAGGTCTACAACTTGCACTTAAGGATTCAGACCTTCACATGGGCTTGATGAGGCATCTAACAAGATTAAGTTCACCAACCAAACACAACCAAACCTAATTTCCTTATATGGTTTCAAACCCAAAACTTAATCAATGTTTTGAACACCCATTATCAAGTTACATCACATATCTCAAACTCAATCTTGACTTCTTTGGACTGTGTGCCTCAAAAATGACCTTTCTTCATTGTCCTAAAAGGGCTAATTAGGCCTATATTACAAAGGAACTAGCCTTTAAACTTTCAACAGACCCCTAAACTTGTTGGGGAAGCATTCTTCATGTGTCCAAACCCTCAAAAACATAATTTGTTTCAGGAGAAACATTCACCTACATACCAAACTACAAAACCCTTAGTTTGGGAAAAATTGAGGAGGGTTTATTGAAAATCATGGTTCCTGACACTTTCTCCTCAGACCACTACTTCAAACACCTTAGAATACACCTACACATGCTCACAAAATAATCAGACAAACATTTTCTTTTGATATTTTGTCAAATACCCTCTTTGGTTCCTCTTTCCCACATGAAAACACTCTTTAAAACCCTAGGGCATCACACTAAAACCACACCAACTGATCTTCTCTACCTACCAAATCATGAGAACACTTAGATTACTCTTTGAAGAGTGATTCCACTGAGATACAAGTCATGACAGTAGCTGGAATGACTAAAACATTGTTTAAACCCCAACTAGAGCCCTCACTGGCCTTATACAGGTAGTTTCAGAAATTTGGTTAAATCTCCCTCTAAACCTAATGAAAACCTCTCAAACTTGATTTAAAATAAAGTTAACATATACCCAGATAACACATCAAATGAATTTTAAGTCTAGATAGTACCGTAAAGGGCCATAGTGAAAGGAAGCTAGGTATGCAGAAATCGCTTCCTACACTAATCTAATGAGGGGAGGAGAGTGCAAATTCAAATTTATCCTAACTATTACAACAACATTAAACCATTAACATGAGATATTGCAAGAAACCCATAATAGAGAAGGTGAGATAGAAGAAGAGAGACACAAGATATACATGGGGAAAACCCTTATCAGGTGAAAAACCCCACTCCAAAACTTGCACAATGTATTATCAAAACAAAGAATGTTTACAACAGACTTGCAATGAAAGCTCTTAGGAGTCTTCGACACTCATATCTGGAGACAAACTAGTAGCATAACAGTACCTATCAAACCTGTAATACATCTCCTTCTCCAAACACCTGTTTATATAGAATATACATGGCAATATTGGTCCTATCTTGGAATGGGCGTCCAACTTGGCCTCATGGCCCAAAACCCACACCTAAGGACACTTGGTCAAGATTGTAGAATGTACCTGCCACTTGTCCATAGCTCCCATCCCAAAGAGGTCACCTATTTCTAAAATGGGCTATGACAGATGCTCTTACGACACTTACGACTGTCATAGCGGTTACAACTTATAGCTATAAGAGAAACTGTCATACACATGCTATAAAATAGCATATTCTCTTACAACATGTCATAGTCCACCTTGGGGCACCCCAATATGCCTTTTCAAAGATGCTTCATGACACATGTCTTCACCTGTCTTACAAGTTCCTATTTTTGACTCTTACATGTCATAACTTTGTCATAGGAATCTGTCATAATTGGTTCGGTCAAACATTCCCTTACACAACATCCAAGATACTGACATATGGAAAAATACTTCTACCATAAAGTGGTACGCCTATCTCCTCATGTGAGGACAAAATTACAAGTTGTTATCTTCCATGTAGGATGACACATCACCCTGCCACATCCCACAAAATGACAATATGGAATTTACAATTAATTTACAACATAGGCAATGAATAAATAAATACAATCATCAATAATGCAAGGAATTACCAAGGTTGAGACACCTTAATTCCCAACACGTAGTAGGGTCTGAAATAGAGAAAATGCAGAGAAAAACGTGGTTACAGCATAAAAATAGAGTAAATGTTGTTCTTTCTTCATCAAAATTTGTGTCTTCTTCCTTATGTCTTCATTTGGAGACTTATTACATCATTTGTCAACCATTTTCTAACTGATCCAACCACATTTTTGGAGGATATGTCCATTGGATTTGTTTTAAAATGGACAAAACATGTAATTTGCATAAGCAATATTATGACACTTGACAAAAATTAACTATTTGACCCCCCTAAGGGACTCTAAGACATACAAATGGTCTTTTATAGACCTTATTACATCAAAATAGGATTCCACGCATGGAAAGAAACCTTTGAACTCATTTACATTGCATTTGCCATAATTGGCCTTAAGGGAATAGGTGCTCCTACACCATTTATGACTTTGTATGTTCAAGTGTATACTACATGACTTATATGTGTGTTCAAATGCATACTCCATGACTTATGTATGTTCAAGTTATCTTGATATGAGGTGTCTTATTCAGAAGTTTGTAAAACCTTGTTATTCATTTTGACTGTGCTATTCATTGTCATTATAAAAATTTTAAATATCATTGTCTTATTCTTCATGCTTGTAGAAATCATCATCATGCCAAGGAAATGAGAAAAAACTCTAACACCAGAAGAGTGTGAAGTTGAGAACGAGAGGAAAAGAGAAAGAATGAGGCGAATTTAGGAAAGTAGGAAATTGTCAACCAAATAAGAAGACATTCCACCATTGCCAATTGAAGAGGAACATGACAGGTCTAATGAAGCTAAGAGAGAGATGGAATTGGCGGCACAAAGGGAATGAATGCAAAACCTCCATGCAATAAGGAAAGTGAATCTCCAAGTTGGAGGCACTCCATCGTCCACATGTCAAGTTGAAGGAACACCATCATTAGCTTCTCGAATTGGAGACACTCCATCTTTCACAGGTAAAGTAGAAGGCACATCTACATTTGCTTCTCAAGTTGGTGACACACCATCATTCACACCTCAAGTTGAAGGTATGCCATTTTCAACCTTTTCACCTCCAATCGAAGGTATGTCATCTATCCCATCTCAAGTAAATATTGAAGAAATTCCTAATGTTTAGTCTACTTTACCAAATAAAATGCCAAAGATATGCAAATAAGATATTGAAATTATTCTTTGAGAATTTAAATGAAACCGGAAGATGTCAACTCTTTGTTGAACTAATGAGAAATCTGAAATTTAGGCCCACTATGAAGATTCTTGGCCTAAGAACATCGAATGTGTCAAGTGAAAAATTAATTGTGAAGAATCTAATGAGTGCGTATGAGAGTGTGGGTTCCACCTTACACACCAAGGATAGTAATGTCACACGTGTCATTACATCGACAATTGTAAGCCAACCAACAAAAGAATCTTGTCTCATTAGAAAGACAAGTCAAGCATTAAAAATAAATAGAAAAACTCTAATGAGAGCCGTTGGAAGACGTCAAAGAGTTGAGGATCCAAACACTAATGAATTGTGGCATTCTCTAGGAGACTCCCATAGAAAGACAAAGTTGTTGTCGAAGCTTTGAGATCACTAATTGAAGACTTTTGAAAGAATTACACAAGGGTATCTCCAAATCAAAGGGATGTGGTAAGAAGGAGAATCGGTAGTCGAAACTATGAGCCACATCCAAAGCATTTTTTGGATATGACTCAAACACAATTTTTTGGTAAATTTCTAGAGAAGTATCCTCAAATTAAAATTTCTCAAAGATATTTTGAAATGCTAAAACTTTTCTTTGTCAAAATAAATCACACACTCACTACTTGTAGTTGTATATTACATATTAAATTTTCTAACCATTTTGATGTTTATCAGTCTATATGTTTAGATTTGCATACTAACGATTGTTTGCAGGATTGTGGCATATGTGCCCCACCAACTACCTCAAGAGACTTCATATCAATGATTTTATGTGATAGAGAGGAAGATCAAATATTCTACAGGAAATTATGCTTGGATGGCACATGTCAGCATTGTAGTGGCTTACAACATATGCCAATATGTGAACATATGGAAAAAACATATGCGGTTGGAAATGAACTAGTAGAGTTTGGCAAGTATAAAATAGTGGCATACAATACAAGAGATGGTAAAGAAGCAAAGAGGTGTGAATTTGTTATTTAGAAAATTCCAGTGTATCAGTTTATGCATATATTTCGTGACAACATAGTGTATGAGTATGTAAGACATGCCCATAGAGCTCAATGGTTGGACTTGCAATTCAAGTTATGCAAGGACACATTTCCAGTTGGTAGCATTGTTTCAGTCATCAAATTTGTAGAGAACTATAGTCTATAGCCACAGTGTTAGGTGCAATCCCAATATTATAACTTGACACAGGTTTCTATATTTGTGCACATCGCATTCATTCATGCGAATGATAGTACAGAGGATGACAAAAAGACTTATATAAGTGATGATCGCACACATTCCATGGAGTTCATGCAAGGTTATTTTCAGGTGTTCTATAATGTTCTTGCTAGAAGGGGCATATCATTCAGTCAGCATATCATATGGTCGGATAACTATGCATCACAATTCAAGAACTCCTAGAATTTCTATTGGCTGAGCAAGAGGCATAATATTACAGGTGTTCATCATATGTGGAACTTTTGTGAGGTCGAGCATGGAAAGGGGGAGCATGATGGTGCAGGAGCGTGTATCAAAAGAGCCATAACACGAGAACAGTTAAAGTATAAAGACAATGCAAAGTTGACAGATGTAAAATCAATCATCGAGTGGTGTAATGTTTCGATGGGTCCAGGTAATGAAGGTAAGTCTTCAGTTTATAGATTTTTTTGGTTGGTAGATGATACTAACATTGCACCATATGAGGATTGTTGTACACTGACAGGATCAAGTGAGCTACACTCTATTAGAAGCTCAATTGCAGGTTCATGGAGTATACATATGCAGAAGATGGCATGCTTTTGTTCTCCATGTACAATTCAAGCCTAGAATGAGTGTGAGTCACATGAGTGGGTTGACGAATGGCAGTTCAGTTATCTTAGCCCACTTGACACATATCAACCACTGACGGCACTGGAATTGATAGAGATGGAATCATTAGTTGACTTTGACCACATATCAGATCTAGTTCAATCAGGTAATATATCTACTTGCATAGTTAAATTTGAAATTCCTAATGTTATCTTAAACTTTGTAAATTTTTGTAATGTTGACTAATTTCATCTAATTTGTTGCACATATCATTGTAGAGCATGTTTATGTAGTTATTGCAGATGAAGATAATGAAGAGGGAACATATTATTACTTGTGTCATTGTGTTGAGGCCAAAAAGAAATTGGAGGCCCCAATTATAGATGGAGAAAACATCGAATACCCTACAGGCTCAGTGGTTATTACTAGAACATGGCTTAAAAGGTACCCACATAAGCGTGTTAATGTTTGGCTGTTTGAGGACTTTGACACACATCAAAAGATTCTTCATTACTCCAACCTTGTCGCGGCAACCAATGTTCATTTGATAAAATATCGAGGTAGACCTTTGAACAAGACCTTGTGGAAGGTGCGTGAGTCTGACCATGAGGCAATACTTGACACAATAAAGAGTAGAGAAGACCCAGATGGTTCATTGGATTAATTTGTAAGTATGCATAAAACTTTCCTAGATGGTTACTTGTACTTTGTTCTATATATAAATAGTAGTATGAATTGCTTCCCTCCAGTATATTTATGTTTAGTCAATTTTGCTTTTTGATGCTTCTCATAGGAGGTCACAACTCCAATCCATCCAACTATGGACAAAGAAGCCTGAGAAAAGATGGAGAGTGATCATCAGATGGCGGTAAGTAATGGATGAAGTTGATCCTAATTGGTCTTAGTCCTGTTCACTTGTGTTTCCCTCATGTCATATCAAGATTCATGTCACAGGGTTTGGATGTTAGTTCATAACATTCATGTTTATCATGGTACAATAGTAGGACATAGTTGCTTATGTCATTGGTTCATGCCATTGGATCATTGGATTTGGTTGTGGTTCTTCATCATAACATGTCATGCTTTCAAGAGTTAGATCGGGTTGTGGTTCTTCCTCATGAAAGTAGTTTGTTCATGTCTTCATGCTTCTTTGTCCTCCATTTCTTCAGTGTTCTTAGTGTCTTCATGTGTCAAGGATCTCTTCTAATGCATTCTTGCAACATGCTTCAGTTTCATGCAGTGGAAAGGTGCTAGGAGTGACATTTTGCATTCCATATCTCATGGGGCCAAACAAACTTCGCCAATGCATCGAGGTGGGTGGGTAAATGCCAGGGTAGGTCTCATTTCGTGTACCAAGTGCCGTAGTCGTTTGGGACAGCAGGCTACCAACAAAGTCCCTTACGCTCCCTAAGACGAAAAAATTACCAAACTTTGACGGGACGGTTCTCATAATTCATGGTAGTTCAGAATATTTTGTTTGGACCTACAGGTGCATGTGGAGTCTATCTACAATAACCTCTCTTGGTTTCATTCAACTCCTGTCCATTTGACCGTGCCAAAATCAAACGCATTCTTGCAAACTGCTTCAATTTCATGCAGTGGAAAGGTGCTAGGAGTGACATTTTGCATTCCATAGCTCATGGGGCCGAACAGACTTCGTCAACATGTCAGGGTGGGTGGGTAAATGCTGGGGAGGTCTCGTTTTGTGTGCCAAGCGCTGCAGTCATTCGAGGCATCAGGCTACTAGCAAAGTCCCTTAGCTCCCTAAGATGAAAAAATTGCCAAACTTTGAAGGGACAGTTCTCAAAATTCGTCACAGCTAGGAACGTTCCATTTGGACTTATAGGTACATGTGGAGTCCATCTAAAATAACCTCTCTCAGTTTTATTTAACTCCTATTCATTTGACCATGCCAGAATCAAACGCATTCTTGCAAAATGCTTCAATTTCATGCAATGAAAAGGTTGCTAGGTGCCATATTTTTTGCTCTGCTCATCATGGGGCCAAACGGATTGTGCTTACATGTCACGGTGGGTGGGTAAATGGTAGGGAAGGTCTTGTTTCATGTGCCAAGCATCCCAGTCGTTTTGGCCTACAAGCTACCGAGACCTAGCACTTTTCGAGTTTACCGGTAGGTTACAACCCAGAATGACTGAGATACTTGGCGCATGAAACGAGACCTCCCCTAGCATTTACCCACCCACCCTGACATGTTGGCATAGTCCGTTCGGCCTCATGATGAGTAGAAAAAAAAATATGGCACCTGGCAACCTTTCCATTGCATGAAACTGAAGCATTTTGCAAGAATGTGTTTGATTCTGGCACGGTCAAATAGACAGGAGTTGAACGAAACTGAGAGAGGTTATTGTGGATGAACCCCACCTACACCTGTAAGTCCAAATGAAATGTTCCCAGCTGCCACAAATTCCAAGAACTATCTTGTCAAAGTTTGGCAGTTTTCTCATCTTAGGGATCTTAAGGGACTTTGTCGGTAGCTTGCTGCCCTAAACGACTGTGGTTCTTGGCACACGAAATGAGACCTCCCCTAGCATTTACCCTCCCACCCTAATGCATTGGCAAATTTTGTTTGGCCCCACGAGCTATGGAATGCAAAATGTCACTCCTAGCACCTTTCCATTGCATGAAACTGAAGCATTTTGCAAGAATGTGTTTGATTCTGTCACGGTCAAACGAATAGGAGTTGAATGAAACTAAGAGAGGTTATTGTAGATGGACCCCATGTGCACCTATAGGTCCAAATGGAACATTCCCATCTGCCACAAATTTTGAGAAATATCCCGTCAAAGTTTGGTAGTTTTTTCATCTTAGGGAGCTTGAGGGGTTTTGCCGGTAGCCTGCTGCCCTGAATGATTGCGACACTTGGCACATGAAATGAGACCTCCCATGGCATTTAACCACCCACCCTGACATGTTGATGAAGTCCATTCAGCCCCATGAGCTATGGAATGCAAAATGTCACTCCTAGCACCTTTCCACTGTATGAAACTGAAGCATTTTGCAAGAATGCGTTAGATTCTAGCATGGTCAAATAGATAGGAGTTGAACGAAACTGAGAGAGGTTATTGTCAATGGACCCCATGTGCACCTATAGGTCCAAATGGAACATTCCTAGCTGCCAGGAATTTTGAGAACTATCCTGTCAAAGTTTGGTAGTTTTTTCATCTTAGGGAGATTAAGGGACTTTGCCGGTAGCCTGCTGCCCTGAACGACTGCGACGCTTGGCACATGAAATGAGACCTCCCCTAGCATTTACCTACCCACCTTGACACGTTGGCAAATTCCATTCGGCCCCACGAGCTATGGAATGCAAAATGTCACTCCTAGCACCTTTCCATTGCATGAAACTGAAGTATTTTGCAAGAATGCGTTTGATTCTAGCACGATCAAACAGATCAGAGTTGAACGAAATTGAGAGAGGTTATTGTAGATGGACCCCACATGCACCTGTAGGTCTAAATAGAACATTCCCAGCTACCACAATTTCTAAGAAATGTCTTGTCAAAGTTTGGCAATTTTTTCGTCTTAGGGAGCTTAAGGGACTTTGTCGGTAGCCTGCTACCCCGAATGACTACGATGCTTGGCACATAACATGAGACCTCCCATGGCATTTACCTGCCCACCTTGATGCATTGGTAAAGTTTGTTTGGCCCCACGAGCTATGGAATGCAAAATGCCACTCCTAGCACCTTTCCACTACATGAAACTGAAGCATTTTGCAAGAATGCGTTTGATTCTGGCACGATCAAACGGATAGGAGTTAAATGAAACTAAGAGAGGTTATTGTAGATGAACCCCACATGCACCTATAAGTCCACACGAAATGTTCCCATCTACCACAAATTCTGAGAAACATACCTATAAACATCCAACAACCCCCTAGACTTGATCAGACACCATAGTTTGGTCAAACTCCATCTCTTGCTTCCCTGACTTCATGGGCATATAAAACACATCCAAACCAAACCATTCCACTGAGTTACAGGGTCATACAACAAGTGGAATGGTCTAAAACATCCCTTTACACACTCAAACCCTTGTTTTGAGTGTTACATAGGCAGTTTCAAAAAAATGAAGATATCTCACTCAAAACTCAATGGTTTCTCCTCAAACCAAGTGCATTTGAAAGTTAAGACATACCACTACCACTTACAATAGATTTTAGCACATGTCTGGGTCATACAGGGTCATGGTACAACTTGGAATAGCGTCTTTGTGGAAAAAAATTGAATTTTTATTCAAATTTTGTAATACAACTCATCTCCCTTCTCTCCTCAGGGTATGTGAGGGCTTTAATACATGTTTTAAGTAGTTTCAAATGACCTAAAACTACCACAACCAACCACATGGTCATTTTCCAACTCTCCAATACATGAATACATTGCATTTTCAAAACAACCCATCTAAACCTTTGCATTACATGAGTTTTATTTGACTAAACATGACTCAGCATGACTCCAAAACATAGAAAATTGGTCATATTGACCTTATTACATGTATCATGGTCTACAATGACCGTATTTGATGCAAAAAGACTCAAATTACTTCAAAACATCCTAGACTCAACCTATCAAGACCTTCAAATGACGAGTCCATACAATGCCTTCTTCAACTTGTAGACCATATCACCATGATTAGACAATTGAAATCCATCCGGTTGCTCTATGTACACTTCTTCTTCAAACTCACCATTCAGGAAGGCAGATTGGACATCCATCTGATATACCTTGAAATCCTTGAAGGCAGCAAAAGCAAGAAACAATCTGAGTACTTCAATTCTTGCCACCAGAGCAAAAGTTTCTTCAAAATCAACTCCTTCTATTTGAGAGTATCCCTTGCAGACCAATCTAGCTTTATTTCTAATTAATTCACCAACTTCATTCAGTTTGTTCTAGAAGACCCATTTTGTTCCAATCACATTTTTGTTTCTAGGTCTGGGAACAAGATCCCAAGTGTGGTTTTTCTCAATTTGCATCAGCTCTTCCTCCATTGCTTTAGTCCAGTTTTCATCATTGCAAGCTTCATTTACTGTCTTAGGCTCAATCTTTGAAATCAGACAATACTCTTCTGAATCTTGACCAATTCTCCTTCTTATTTGTACTTCTTTTCTTTTATCACCTACGATATGATCTTCAGAGTGGTTTAGTCTTACATACTTGGGAACTTTGGGAATTTCTTGCACTTCTGATTCTTGATCAGGCTCATTGAAACTCATCTCTTCTTCCTAGTTTACCAGATTAGTTTGAATCTAACTTACAGAGGAGGCTTGGGCTCCTTGAGTCAAAACACCATTCTGATCATCTTCATCATGTTCATAAAACCTTGAGGGTTTCTCAATTCCCTCATCAACCTTCACATTTATACTTTCTATCATCTTTCCCAGTCTCTTGTTATAACACCGGTATGCTTTGCTTTGAGTAGAGTAACCCAAGAATATTCCTTCATCACTTCTAGCATCAAACTTTCCAAGATCTTCATCTCTTTTAATGTAACATTTGCTACCAAAAATTTTGAAATACCTCACAGTAGGAGTGATGCCAAACCAAAGTTCATAAGGAGTCTTACCGGTATTGCTTCTGATTTGAACTCGATTAAGAGTATAGACTGCAGTGCTGACAGCTTCTCTCTAATAGATCTAAGGAACATTTGCTTCCATCATCATGGTCCTAGATGCTCCTTGGATGGTCTGGTTCTTTCTCTCCACTACTCCATTCTGATGTGGAGTCCTAGGAGCAAACAACTGTCTCTTTATTCCATGTTTCTCAAAGAACTCTATGAACTCACCGGATGTGAATTCTCCACCTCTATCAGACCTCAGACACTTCAATTTTAATCCAGTTTCATTCTCTACCATAGCCTTGAATATTTTGAATTTCTCAAGAGCTTATGATTTCTCTTTTAGAAAGGTTACCCACATCATCTGGGAGTAGTCATCAATTAGTAGCATGAAATATCTATCACCTTGAATACTCCTGATTCTTACCAGACCACAAAGATCAGTATGAACTAAGTTCAATAATCCGGTAGAAGACAATTCCTTACTTTTATATGTGACTCTACTTAGCTTACCCAACTGACATTCTTTGTACAAGCTATTAGTAGGTTTCACCAAATTTGGAAGATCTCTTACAGCCTAAGTATTGCTTATTTTGATGATATTATCAAAATTCACATGACACATCCCCCTATGCCACAACCAACTCTGATCAATTTGAACAAACAAGCAACTTTTACCAGTACCAACCAAGTGAAAGATATTACCTTTAGTTTGAGTACCGGATGTAATCTTTGTTCTGAAACTTTCAAAGATCTTGCATTTTCCATTCTTGAACTGGAGATCACAGCCTTTGTCCACCAACTGTCCAACACTGAGAAGATTGTGCTTCAAACCTTCAACATACAATACATTACCAATTTTGTTCCTTCCTTCAAGAGAAATAGTTCCTCTACCTCTGATTCTACTAGCAGAGTTATCACCAAACTTTACAACTCCTCCTTCATACCTTTCCAAATCTATGAACTTATTTTTGTCACCTGTCATATGGTGAGAGCAACCACTGTCAATGACCCAATCATCTTTCTCTTCAATTTGGGCAGCCAGAGCTCTTTCCATAGTCTTATGATTGACAGAAATAGAGGACATTGGATCTTCTTCCTTGATGGCAAGAACACCCATTCATTTCTGGATTTGTTTCCTATCTCTGATTCATCATCTGTTACTCCTTCATTATCATCATCTTGATGTACATAGTAACAGTTCTTTTGGAACCTTGGCTTGTTAGGATTTTGCCTTGAAAACCTTTTCAGACACCTTGAGGCAAAATGACCAATCTTATTGCAGTTAAAACACTTAAAAGGTAATTTTCCTTCATACTTATCATATCCTCTTGGTAGCCTCTTTGCAATAAGGGCTTCAAGTTGAGTAGTTTCTACATCTTCTTCTTCCAGATCTTTTCTTGCTTTTTCATACCATGACAGCTTCCTTGATGAATTCTCTCCCAGATCAAACCTTTGTTTACCTTTAATAGAGGCACTGGCTTTGAATGCAGATTCAGTCTTGGGAGGTCATCTCCAAACTCTATAATTTCAAATGCAGCCAATTTTCTAGCCAATTGATCTCTTGTGACAGTTGTATGGGCTCTGAATTCTTCAATGGCAGCAACCTTGATTTTGTAAGAAGCAGGTAGGGATCTAAGAATTTTGCCAACAATCTCATTTTCATCCGGGACTCCACTAGCATTTCTAATTCCACAAACAATCTCATTTACTCTTGGCATAAAAGTAGTAATATTTTCATCATCTCTCATCTTCAGATTTCCAAATTTCCCTTTCAGACTCTGTAACCTTGCACATTTAACATACTTGTCTCCATGCAAAAGTTCTAGTTTTTGCCAGATCTCAAAAGCAGTTGGTAGGTCAATAACATTTGAGAGCTCTGAATCAGATAATGCACTTAGAAGAGCCTCTATAGTTCACAGATTGTTTTCAGCATCTATGATTTCATTTAGGGTTTTTAGACCACCCTGTGGAGGTACATACTATGTTGTAGCCATGGTCTAGTACACCATTCCCATACATTGCAAGTGACATTTCATGCGACCTTTCTAGAGATTAAAATTGGTTCCATCAAACTTTAGACTATCCTTCTTGTAGGACGACATCCTGGATCTCCTCAAGCGGTTAAGCTCCTTTTAGAGGAACTTGGCTCTAATACCAATTGTTAGACTTAGGGCACACAACTGAGAGGGGGGTGAATCAGTTGTATAAAATTTTTCTTCCAATAACACACTTAACTCCTTTTAACAATTCAGTAGCATAATAATAAATTAACCATGGAAACACAATGCAATAAATCAAGAGCAGAAACACATCAACACATGAGACACCAAGGTTTTGACATGGAAAACCCAGTTAAGGGAAAAACCATGGGGTGATTAACCCAAGAATGTATTCTCTATTAGAAGAATAGAAAGAACAAAATGGCACATGTCAATTAGGGCTCACTACTCGAGCACACTACTCACAAGAGGCTCACTACCTACAAGAGACACACTGTCTACAAAGAAATAAGTATCACATACATGAATTGGAGAATAGCATCTTCACCATGCTTGAATCAGTTCCATTTAAGCCCAATACTTCTGCTCTGCCTTTCGCTCTCCTCCTTGCTACCACACTCTCATCTCCACAAGAACAACTTTGAAATGACTTCTCAATCCCTTCTTTATAAAAGACATCAACCTAGGAATGATCATCTAAGTCGGCAAACATCAACAAGAACATCCGTAGGATGTGTAATTCATCTGGTCGGCCAGACTCAAGAAGAACACCATCATCCGAAAGTTATTCTTCAATTGTGAGCACCAACTTCAATGCGGACCACCAACATGAACTGGACACGATCCAAAGACTTCCACAGGCTTGCCTGAATCACCAAGAACATCCAAACTTCATCTGCTTACTGAAATCCATCTCTCCTTCATTCGGAACCTCAAGAACACAAACTATCATTACTGTCACAAAGGAATAGATGCTTGTGGACCTTCAAACCATGAACCAATCGAGTTGACATACCACAAAGACTTTCTCAACACTCCCTCAAATCCACAGAATAGGACATTTCATTTCCGGATCTCACCGGACCTTTTTGTTACACTCCGTCACCTCTGAACACCTACCAGAACTGGTTTTACTTGAGCGGCCACAACTTCTTCAGATCTTCATGCAGACCTCTGAAATCTCTACTAGACCACCTTAAGACACATATCTACAAATCCTTTAATCCACATCCTCTGATCCTCTTCCTATCTTGGATTATTGCCTTATTGTCATCGTTGTTCTTCACTGTTCCTGATTGAGACTACTTTTCTCAGTATCCTTAGCACACAGCTCATCCAATTCTTATCAATAATGCAATAGGAGTATGTTGACATCAATGACAACATTAGTTAGGCCCATACTTGCAACAATTGCATCCTTATACTCTGCTATATTCTTGTTTCTTGACCTTGGTCATTTAACTAGCCAACCACAAACGACATTGGTCATTTGACCTTATTACATGCAAAATGATGACACAAGACCATCAACTTGTCCTATGATGTCCTAGGACCTTGTTATGACATTCTCCTAGCCAAGATTGGCTATGACTAAGGTGCTCCTACACCATGAAATATGTTTCCATGGTGTTGAGTCATCCTCCTTACCTACTGCATCACCCTTCTAGACATGTATGCAAAGTGTGAAAGCATAGACAAGGCACGTGAACTGTTTGGCATGATGCCCCAAAGAAATGTCTCCTCATTGAATGCAATTATTGCAAGATATGAACAAAATGGATTTTTTGATAAGGCATTAGAAACTTTCAAGCAAATGGGATTGGCAGGTGTAAAGGAAAATTTCACAACCTTAGCCAGTATCCTCCTTGGACATCCATCAAAAGGATAAAACATATGGGAATTTTGTTAGATGTTGTTGTTGCAACTGCCCTTAGAGACATGTATGCAAAGTGTGGAAGCATAGACAAGGCACGTGAACTATTTGGCATAATGCCTCAAAGAAATGTCGCCTCATGGAATACAATGATTGCAAGATATGAACAAAATGGATTTACTAATAAGCCTTTAGAAAGTTCCAAAAAAATGCAATTGACAAGTGTAAAGTCAAATTCTAAAACATTAGAAATGGTATGTTTCGAGCACGGTATAGACATCCATCAAAGCATAAAGGATATAGGAATTTTGTCAAATGTTGTAGTTGTAAGTACCCTACAAGACATGTATGCAACTTGTGTGGAAGCATATATAATGAACATGAATTGTTTGACATGATGCCTCAAAGAAATGTTGTCTCATGGAATGCAATGATTGCAAGATATGCATGAAATGAATTTTTCATAAGGCTTTAAAAACTCTCAAGTAAATGTACAAAAATAAATTTCAACCATTTATGCAAATTTTGGCACATCTAAAACTAAATTGCACAACCTTAACCAACTTCCTCCTTGCCTATGCTATAATGGGATCTAGAGAACATGGTGTGGACAACCATCAAAGCATAAATGATATAGGAATTTTGTCACATGTATTGTATTTGCAAAGTTGCCCTTGTAGACATGTATTGAAAGTATGGAATCATAGACAAGGCACATGAACTATTTGAAATGATGCCTCAAAGAAATGCATAGTCCCACATAATTCAATGATTGCAAGATATGCACAAAATGGATTATTTGAAAACAATTTATAAAATTTCAAGCAAATGCAATTGACACTTGTAAAACCAAATTCCTATAACAATAATTGATTATCATATTAACTATTTAATATAAATTGTCATATACACAATGTCATGAACATAACATTTAGTTTATACAAAAATCCATATAAGTGTGTCCAAACAAATCCATACAGGCAAATGTACAAAAATATACATTGGATTAACATACAAAAGTATATATACAAAGCCATCTAGGCCTACAAAAAAGTTCCTAAAAACTAGTTTCCTATGGACTTTTAGGAAATAATCGGCGGCCCTTCTTTGACTATGAAGATGGAGAGCTAGTCAGTGACACATCCTCTCTCTACCGTCGAGTAGACCTCTTTGAATAAAGTTCATCTAGCTGCAACTATTAATACAGACAAACAATATGTGCATTAGTATGGAAAATGTATTCAAAATATATAACATCACATATGTAATTGATCACTTACCACCAACCGATGATCACTCTCCATCATCTGCTCTCTCACTTCATCCATAGTTGGACGGACTCGAGTTGTGACCTCCTATGAGAAGCATCAAGAAACAAAATTGACTAAACATAAATATCATTTATGTACATCAAATGACATGAGATAAAAAAACAAATACAAAATTATGATATTTTCATGTTATTGGCTCATAACGCAGTCAAAGGATATGCAAACATCATGGCTGCATCAATGCCTATCTGCACTGACTCACAAGGATGAGGAGGAGTCTCCACTGTATTCAGCATCTAAAAATCAAGTTCAAGATTATTCAAACAAAATAAATACATAACATTATTTAAAAAATGCATAATGATTAGAAATGGTTAAATTTACCTCCGTAAAAGTGGTGGTTTGGCATCCAGGGGACCAAGGAAACCATGGAGATGCTGATGATTGTTGAAATCATCAAATTGTCACAAAATAATATTACCATTGACATATCTATAATAATTACAAATATGTGATAAATTACATACCTGCTGACTTCACCTCCTCTCATAACCCACCAATAGATAGCTAATGGAGGCAGGATGAAGACTTTGACCATAGAATTTCATTGCACAAACAATTACATACATTATTTTTGACTTATAATATAGATAACCATATAAAATTAATTACAAATTTCAAATAACAATATACTAAATCAAGATGAAACTTGTAACAAATTACCTGAGAGTCAATACCAAATGTATGTTGTAAGAGATCGTGACTGAGAACAAGATCATCCAATATGTCCTGCCCCTATGTCACATCATGCTACACCTGTGTCGCAGCATGCTGCCCCTATGTTGCAGAGTCCTGTCATGCCTCTGCATCCCATAATCACATAGGTTCCCACATGTACTACACAAATGTGGGGACACATAACGCCTACTACTCTTACCCTCATCACCCTGGGTAAAATCATCTGCATGCTATGATAGAGTTTGGGTGAGAGTAGTCAGTGAATGTAAAGTCTCCAGCTCAACACTCTCCTTCAAAGCCAAAGGGAGTGACCTACCTTCTGGCCTCGCTCAGGGTATAGGCACATGTTGTTCATCTTGCTGAGCCCCAGGTCTATCTTGGGCAGAGCCACCACCTCTATCCTGGAACTTGTTGGGAATTAAGGTGTCTCAACCTTGGTAATTCTCTACATTTGTAATGTTTGTATTTATTATTCAATTGCCTATGTTGTAAATAATTGAAAATTCCACTTTATCATATTGTGGGATGTGGCACGGTGATATGTCAATCCTACATGGATTATGACAACTTGTTATTTTGTCTTCACATGAGGAGATAGGCATCCCATTTAGTGGTAGGAATACTCTACCATGTGTCGACATCTTCTATGTTGTGTAAGGAATGTTTGACCGAAACGGTTATGACGGATTCCTATGACGAATCTATGACATGTAAGAGTCGAGAATAGAAGGTTGTAAGATAGGTAATGACATGTGTCATGTAGCATCTTTGAATGAGGCATATTTGGGTGCCCCAAGGTGGAATATGATGTGTTGTAAGAGAATATTCTATTTATAGCATGTGTATGATAGATTCTCTTTCAGTTGTAAGTTGTAACCACTATGACATATTCTATGATGGTCGTAAGTGTCGTAAGAGCATCTGTCATAGCCCATTTTAGAAATAGGCAACCTCCTTGGGATGGGAGCTGTGGACAAGTGTCAGACACATTCTACAATGTTGACCAAGTGTCCCTAGGCGTGGGTTTTGGTCCAAGATGCCTTATTGGACGCCCATTCTAAGAAAGGTCCAAAATTGCCTTGTATGTTTTATTTAAACAGGTGCTTGGAGATGGAGTTTGTATCACAGGTTTATAGGTACTGTTATGCTATCAGATTGACTCTAGACACAAGTGTTGAAGACCATTGAAGCTTGCATTGCAAGTGTATTGTAAGCATTCTTTCAGATTTGTTAATACATTGTGCAGGTTTCTGAGTGTGGGGTTTTTCACCCGATAAGGGTTTTCCCCACCGTAAATATTTGTCTCTCTTCTTCTGTCTACTTTCTGGTTCTTGTGTTTTGCTGCTATATCTCATGTTAATGGTTTAACATCACTGTAATAGTTAGGATAAAGTTGAATTTGCATAGCCCTCTCCTTAATAGATTAGTGTAGGAAGCGTTTCCGCACACCTAGCTTCCTTTCAGTTGGTATCAGAGCTTGATCACCTTTGGTCCTAGTTGTAGGGTAGGGGGTTTTTGAGCTAATCTTAGGTTGAGTGGGAGTGTATGTAGAGCATTCTGTATCTTATTGCAGTAAGGAGATGGCAGGCACATCAGGAAGGTTTGAAGTAGAGAAGTTTAATTGCAGTAATTTTGAGTTGTGGAAGCTCAAAATGGAAGACATGTTAGTTGATTGAGACCTTTGGGAAAGTGTGAACGGAACTAAACTAGCTACAATGACTCAAGATGAGTGGCATCTCAAGGATCGAAAGGCTAAGGGTCTCATAAGACTTAGTCTTGCCAATTCTGTGTTGTTAAATGTCCATGAGGAGACTACTGCAAAACTCCTTTGGAAGAAGTTAGGGGATGTGTATCAAGCCAAATCCCTAGTCAATAAATTTTTCCTAAGAAAGAAGTTGTATTCTCTTCGAATGGAGGATGAAGGATCTGTGGCTAAGCATATGAATGCCTTTAATATGTTGGTTGTACAATTAACATCTATTGGTGTAAAAATGGAGGATCGGTGTATGACCCTGCTTTGTTCTCTACCGGACTCATGGGATCATCTTGTCATCGCAATCGGAAGCACCACATCCACATTCAAAATGGAAGAAGTGGTTTCTTCATTGTTGTCTGAAGAGATGCGGAGAAAGTCTTCTGAGGTAGCCAAAGAAGCCCTTGCAGTTCATGGAAGACCCAAGGAGAAAGGGAAGAAGAAGGACAAGAAAGCTAAGAAGGGTAGATCCAAATCCCGTGGGAGATCCAAATCTCCTAGAAAGTCCAAGGCTCTTTGTTGGAACTATGGCAAGACTAGGGATTTCTGAAAGGAATGCAAAGAGGAGAAGAAGAAAAAGAAGAAAACACCTGATTCAGATTCTGACAAATCACAAGATGACGGTGATGCTTTCATCGTAGCCTTGGCAACCCATGCATTTGATGATGTGTGGCTAATCGACTCTGATGCATCATTCCACATGACCTCGCATCAAGACTGGTTCACTAAGTATGAGGAGTTCGATGGTGGAAAGGTGTATCTAGGTGACAACTCTCATCTGAAGATCGTTGGTCATGGAAGAGTCTCTATCTGATTCTCTGATGGTCAAGTGAAGGGGATCTCTAGGGTTATGCACATCCCAGGCTTAGCACGGAACCTACTTTCTGTAAGTAGTTTGAATGATGCAGGTGTGCAGGTTGTCTTTTCGAAAGAAGGATGCAAGATGACTAGAGGATCTATGGTGCTTGCTAAGGGTACTCGGAGAGGTACTCTGTTTCAACTGGAAGTATGCATTGCACAATGCAATATTTTTTCTGACTCAAGGAAGAGGGTAGCTGTCACTTCATCCCCACCATCTGAACGAGTAGTGAAAAAATTTGTTGTTTCTAGTCTTGATGGTTGTAATCGTGCATTGGAAGTTAAACTTCCTACAAAAAAGACAATGTTATGGCATAAAAGATTTGGCCACATTGGTGAGAATGGTCTGCGTACCCTGAAAAAAAGAACCTTGTTGAGGGGTTAGATGATTGTAATCTTGAGTTTGACTTTTGCGAACATTGCATTTATGGAAAACAAAACCATGTTCAGTTTTACTCGAGTTCTCATAAGTCTTCTGGTGTGTTGGATCTTATTCATTCTGATGTGTTTGGTCCTATTAATGTTCCTCCATTATCAAAATCTATATACTTTGTATCTTTTATAGATGATTACAGTAGAAGGACATGGATTCATTTTCTCAGAAGAAAATATGTAGTCTATAGCAAGTTTAAGGAGTTTAAAGCTTTTGCTGAAAATCAGACTGGTAAAAAGATTAAATGTTTGAGAGCTGACAACGGTGGTGAGTTCTATTCTATAAAATTTGATAAGTATTGCAAGGAACTTGGGATTGAAAGACATAAGACAACTACATACACACCATAGCAAAATGGAGTTGCAGAGAGGATGAACAGGACACTGATGGAGAAGGCCAGGAGTATGCTTAGTGGAGCTAGTCTAGAACAAAAGTTTTGGGCTGAAGCTGTTACCATTGCTTGCTATCTAGTAAACAAATCTCCTACATCAGATCTTGTTGGAAAGACACCCATGGAGATGTGGGCTGGTAGAAAGCCTTCAGTAAGGCATCTTTGTGTTTTTGGTTGTGAGGCATATGCACATGTGCCTAGGGAGAAGCGGTCAAAGTTGGAGAACAAAGTTGTTAAGTGTATCTTCATCAGCTATGGTGTTGGTGTGAAAGGATACAAGCATTGGGACCCTGTGGCTGAAAAAGTGTTGTATAGAAAAAGTGTCATCTTCAGAGAGCTTACACCTTCTTCCACTATTTTGCAGCTGGAAGAAAAAGAAAAGAAAGAGGATGTTGTTCAGTTTCCTCTCACCCCTGAGAAGACTAAACATAAAGACAATGTTGGACCTGATGATGAGGAGAGCTCTAGCAACTCTGAAAGCTCAGAGGAAGAAGCTAAACCTCAACCTCAGCTCTTGAGGAGGTCTACATGGATAAGAAAGCAACCTGAAAGGTTTAGTTTTACATTGCTTGATTCTAGTTGTGCTTATGCTTTAATCACTAACAGTGATGAACCTAGAACTATATCAGAGGCTTTGGATATGAAGGATGCAAGTTCCTAGAAGGAGGCCATGGAGGTAGAAATGGCTTATTTGGAAAAGAATCAAACTTGGGACTTGGTGCCTTTGCCTCCTGGATGGAAACCCATTGAATGCAAATGGGTGTTAAGAAGAAGATTGATGTAGATGGCAGTGTTGAGAAATATAAGGCTAGATTGGTTGCAAAGGGGTATTCACAAGTGGAGGGTATAGATTATGGTGAGATCTTCTCTACCATTGTAAAGCTGACATCCATTCGATTCCTGTTGTCACTCGTAGTAGCTTATGACTTAGAGGTAGAACAGATGGATGTGAAGACAACTTTTCTTCATGGTGACTTGGAAGAAGAGATCTACATGTCACAGCCAGAGCATTACATGGTAAAAGGTAAATAAAATTTGGTTTGCAAACTTAAGATGTCTTTGTACGGTTTGAAGCAATCCCCTAGAAGATGGTACTTGAAGTTTGATACCTTTGTGTTGCCAATTAGATTTGTGAGATCGAAATTAGATCACTGTGTGTATTATAAATTTGATGGTGATCATATTCTCATTGTTGCACTATATGTTGATGATATGTTGCTCATTGGGAAGGGTAAGAATATGATTTCTGATTTTAAATCTTAGTTGTCAGCTCAGTTTGAAATGAAAGATTTAGAGGTAGCCAGGTACATTCTAGGAATGGAAATCAGAAGAGATAGAACCAACAGAAAACTTTGGTTAAGCCAGAGTAAGTATGTGAAGTCCGTGTTGGACAGATTCAGCATGGCAGATTGTAGACCATTGTGTGTTCCCGTTTCTTTGGGGACAAAGTTGTCTGTTGAGGATTGTCCAAAATCTCCTAGTTGTTGTTATATGGAGCCTAATTAGAATCAGAGGTTATATTTACCCCTCTTTTATTGGCGCAGTTTCCCTCCCAAATCCCTACGGGGTGAAGGGGCAGCGCCCCTAGTGCATTCCCTGTCGTGATATAGGGCAGGGTCGAGGGGCAGCACCCCCGAAACCTCACACGATTTTTTATTATTTTATAAAGCACTAGGAGTTATTTTTCATTGACCGACATAAGAAAACCCTATTTTTGTAATCGACAAAAAGCTTAATAAAAGGTGGCCAAGGGTTAGGGTTTTGGGTATTGTATTGTAGCATTTTACAGCGGTATTGAGTTGCAGGGATTGTTGATTGTAATCGGCTTGATTTACTGGATAATAATATTAGACTCTCTATTTGGTGGATGTAACCTGAGTTTGGGTGAACCACGTTAAAACTTGTCTCTTGCTATTATTATTTATGTGTGTTTCCATTCCTCTATTTAATCTTTATTTACATTTAATTGATATCTTCTGCCAGCTAACCCTAACAAGTGGTATCAGAGCGAGGTTGTGTTTTGATTATCGTCTACATGAAAGTCTCACGGTTGAGTGGGAGCAATGGCAGATGAGGGTAAATTGAAGGTCGATAAATTCAATGGGCAGAACTATCAGTTATGGAAAATGCAGATGGAGGATTACCTCTATCAAAAGGATTTATGGATGCCGTTGGAAGGAGTATCAAAGAAACTGGCAACAATGTCTTATGAGGATTGGAATCTTCTTGACAGAAAGGCACTAGGAACCATTCGGTCGTGCCTGGCACCAACGGTGTAATTCAATATAATGGAAGCGAAGACAACAGACAGTCTGATGAAAGCTTTGGCTAAATTGTATGAAAAACCCTCAGTCTCAAATAAGGTTTTTCTTCTGAAGCATTTGTTTAATCTAAAAATGGTTGAAGGTGGATCTGTGACAGATCATTTAAATGAATTTAATACGATTGTCAGTCAATTAACTTCTGTAAATGTAAAATTTGATGACGAAGTTAGAGCTCTCTTGATATTATGTTCATTGCCTAAAAGCTGGGATAGTTTGGTAATGGCGGTTAGTAACTCTGTTTCTGGTTCAAATACCCTAAAATTTGATGATGTTGTTGATGTTATTCTAAGTGAGGAAATTCATAGGAAAAGCTCAGGTGGATCCAAATCAGGCAGTGTTTTGAATGCAGAAAGCAAGGGCAGATCAAAGGAGAGAGGAAAAGGTTCTAGAGGTCATGGGAAGTCACGAGGAAAATCAAAGGACAAAAGATCCCAAACTAGAGGACAGAAGGATTGCTGGTACTGTGGAAAACTAGGTCATCTGAAGAAAGATTGCTAGTCTCAGAAGAACAAAGAAGGAGACAAACAAGAAGGCAATAAGGAAGCAAATGTGGTAAGCAATAAGTCTGAAGATGATGCTTTGATTCTTTCCCTAGATAATGTTGATGATTCATGGATTTTAGATTCAGGGGCCTCATTTCACGCTACACCCCATAGAAGTTATTTCCTTGATTATGTCCAAGGGGATTTTGGGCTGGTTTATTTGAGAGATAACGAACCCTGTTAGATTGTTGGAAAGGGAAGAATCAAGATTAAGTTGCAGGATGGAAATCATTGGCTACTACAAGAGGTAAGGCATGTTCCAAGGCTTAGTAGGAATTTAATTTCAGTAGGGCAGCTAACTGAACAAGGTTCCACTGTTAGATTTACTGATAAAAATTGGAAGGTTTCAAAAGGTGCCTTAGTAGTAGCAAAAGGTGTGAAAGTAGGCACCTTATATCTTTGTACAGGTCATACTGTTCCTTCTACTTTAGCTATTACAGAGAAAAAACAAACAGGTTCAGGAACAGTTGATGCAGGTTTGCAGGAAGAGACTAAAAAAGTTGCAGGTTCTGAGACAACACTGTGGCATAACAGACTTGGGCATATGAGTGAAAAAGGTATGAAGGTACTTCATTCTAAGAAAGTTTTACCAGGTCTGAAATGTATTAATATGGATTTTTGTGAAAGTTGTGTGTATGGCAAACAAAAGAGAGTTAGTTTTCTCAAGGATGGGAAGCAAAAGAAAAATAAAAAATTAGAGCTTGTGCATATAGATGTATGGGGACCAGCTCAGGTATCTTCTCTCAGTGGCTCTCGGTATTATGTTACATTCATAGATGATGCAACTAGGAAGGTCTGGATTTATTTCCTTAGACAGAAATCTGATGTATTTGAAACATTTAAGAAATGGAGAAGCTTGGTTGAAAATGAGACAGGTAAAAGATTAAAATGTCTCAAATCTGATAATGGCGGTGAGTATTGCAGCAGAGAATTTGAAGATTATTGTTCCTTTAATGGAATTCATAGGCAGAAAACGGTTCCAGGGACTCCACACGAAAATGGAGTGGCTGAATGCATGAATAGGACAATAATGGAGCGTGCAAGGACCATGAGATTGCATGTTGGGCTTCCTTTAAACATGTGGGCAGAGGCTGTCAACACTGCTATATATTTAATTAACAGAGGTCCTTCAGTTCCTTTGGGCTGTGGTATTCTAGAGGAAGCATGGATAGGCAATAAGGTGAGTTATTCTTTTCTAAAAACCTTCGACTGTGAAGCATTTGCACATATAGATTCTGAAAATAGAACTAAGCTGGATGCAAAATTTAAAAAGTGTACCTTCATTGGATATGGCATTGATGAATTTGGTTATAGGCTTTGAGATTTTGAAAATCAAAAAATTGTGAGAAGCAGGGATGTTATATTCAATGAGAAGGTGTTGTACAAAGATCAGTTGCAGTAGCATGAGAAGAAAGAAAAGTATTATGTGGTGCTAGATGATACTTCAAATAGTGATGTTCCAGTGGCTGCTCATGCTCTGCAATAGCAACTAGAAATACCACAAACTCCAGTGAATGTTAGACGGTCAACAAGGATAAGTAGACCTCCTGAAAGGTTTTCTCCCTCTTTGTATTCTATTTTGTTAACAAATGTTGGTGAACTAGAAGGGTATGATGAAGCTATGCACGTGGATACACAAGTTCAGTGGGAGATTGCAATGAAAGAAGAAATGGATTCCTTGCTGGAAAATTAGACTTGGGAATTATGTAAGTTACCTGTAGGTAAAAAGGCTTTACCAAATAAATGGGTTTACAGGGTGAAAGAGGAAGATGGACGTTAGAAAAGATTTAAGGCTAGGTGAGTTGTAAAAAGATTTGCACAGAAAAGGGCATTGATTTTGATGACATATTTTCTTCGGTTGTCAAGATGACTTCTATTCGTACTGTTTTAAATATTATGGCTGCTGAAGATTTACATTTGGAATAGCTAGATGTTAAAATTGCCTTTCTCTATGGTGATTTGGAGGAGAAGATATATATGGAACAGCCCCAAGGATTTGAGGTCAAAGGTAAAGAGAAACAGGTGTGCAGATTGAAGAAGAGTTTGTATGGCCTGAAACAAGCACATCGGCAATGGTATTTGAAATTTGACAGTTTTATGGCTGAGCAAGGCTACAGTAGGTGTAATTCTGACCATTGTGTTTATTTTAAGAGGTTGGATAATGACAGCTACATTATTTTATGTTTATATGTTGATGACATGCTTGTAGCTGGGTCTAACATGGATCACATAAGAGAGTTAAAACAGCAGTTAGCACAGTCATTTGCTATGAAGGATTTGGGGGCAGCAAAACAAATCCTTGGTATGAAAATTTGTAGAGATAGGAAGAACAAAAAATTGACTCTATTTTCAGGCTGCTTATGTTGAAAAGGTGTTGCAAAGATTCCATATGGAGAATGCAAAAGTTGTTAGCACACCTTTGCCTAGTCATTTGAAATTGACTAAGGAGATGTGTCCTAAGACACAAGAGAAGGAAGGGAAAATGTCCAAGGTACCATATGCTTCAGCTGTAGGAAGTTTAATGTATGTCATGGTATGCACGAGACCGGATATTGCACATGCGTAGGAGTCATTAGCAGGTATATGAGTCATCTCGGATTAGAGCATTGGAATGCAGTAAAATGGATTCTCAGATATTTGAGAGGTACATCTAATAAACACTTATGTTTTGGGGGCTCTAATACTAATTTAGCAGGTTATGTAGACTCAGATTTGGTAGGGGATATTGATACCAGGCGGAGTACTATAGGTTATGTTTTTACTGTAGGTGGAATAGCAGTGAGTTGGATTTCTAGGTTACAAAAGGTGGTTGCTTTATCCACCACAGAGGTAGAATATGTAGCTGCAACAGAGGCAAGCAAGGAGATGATATGGCTGCAATCTTTCATGAATGAATTGGGCACACAACAAGTTAACAGTTATTTGTTTACGGATAGCCAGAGTGCCATACATCTTGCAAAGAATTCTGCCTTGCATTCAAAGACCAAAGACATATAGTTGAGGTATCACTTCATTCGGTTGGTGTTGGATGATTGATAGTTACAGCTGGCCAAGATACATATAGATGACAATCCAGCAGATATGTTTACAAAGGTAGTGACAAGGGAGAAGATGAGTTCTTCTTCAGCTTTGGTTGGTCTTCTAGACTGAAAACAACAAAAATAGAACAACAGAGTCCAGGGTGCTTATTTCTAGTGGGAGCTACAGGGTCAGTGGTGTTATGATCAGTCTCCAAGTGGGAGATGATATGGTGTGGAGTCTGATCAGTCTCCAAGTGGGAGATTGTTGTTATATGGAGCCTAATCAGACTCAGAGGTTATATTTACCCCTCTTTTATCGGCGCGGTTTCCCCCCCAAATCCCTACGGGGTCAAGGGGCAGCATCCCTTGCGGGGGTTTGGGGGCTCGAGGGCAATGCCCCCGAAACCTCACATGGTTTTTTATTATTTTATAAAGCATTGGGAGTTATTTTTCATTGACTGACATAAGAAAACCCTATTTTTGTAACCGACAAAAAGCTTAATAAAAGGCGGCCAAGGGTTAGGGTTTTGGGTATTGTATTGTAGCATTTTGCAGCGGTATTGAGTTGCAGGGATTGCTGATTGTAATTGGCTTGATTTATTAGATAATAATATTAGACTCTCTGTTTGGTGGATGTAGCCTGATTTTGGGTGAACCACGTTAAAACTTGTCTCTTGTTGTTATTATTTCTGTGTGTTTCCATTCCTCTATTTAATCTTTATTTACATTTAATTGATATCTTCTGCTGGCTAACCCTAACACTAGTGAGGTGGAGGACATGGGCAGAGTACCTTATGCTAGTGTTGTTGGCAGTTTGATGTATTCTATGGTCTACACAAGACTAGACATTGCCCAAGCAGTGGGAGTCCTTAGTCGATTTATGGCTAATCCTGGATGGGTTCATTGGGATGCAGTTAAGCGAGTGTTCATATATTTGAGGGGTACTTCCAAGTATTCCATTTGCTATCATGGTAATGTTTCAGGACCTCTGCATTCTGTTGATATTCATGGATTTGTGGATTCAGATTGGGTAGGTGACATTGACAGCAGGAGATCCACTAGTGCTTATGTTTTTACACTGTGTGGTGGTGCTATTAGTTGGATGAGTAAGCGACAACTTGTTGTTGCTTTGTCCACAATAGAAGCTGAGTATATGGCAGAAACTCATGCTTATAAGGAAGCCATTTGGCTTAAGAGTTTGTGTTCCGATATTGGTGTTGATGCAGGTCAGATCACGATCAGTTGTGACAGTCAGAGTGCAATTTGCCTTGCAAAGAATCCAACTTTCCATGCTAGAACCAAGCACATTGATGTTCAGTTTCACTTTGTGAGGGACATGGTTGAGGATGGAAAGGTAAATTTGGAGAAGGTAGATACTTTAAATAATAGTGCAGATGCATTGACGAAACCAGTGGGCACAAAGAAGTTCAGATGGTTTTCAGAGTCTATGGGCCTCTCGGCCTATAGCAGTTAAATCATGTTTTTCTATTGGCTCTTACAAGGTGTTCGACAAGTGGGAGAATGTTGGGAATTAAGGTGTCTCAACCTTGGTAATTCTCTACATTTGTAATGTTTGTATTTATTATTCAATTGCCTATGTTGTAAATAATTGGAAATTCCACTTTGTCATATTGTGGGATGTGGCACGGTGATGTGTCAATCCTACATGGATTATGACAACTTGTTATTTTGTCCTCACATCAGGAGATAGGTGTCCTACTTAGTGGTAGGAATATTCTATCATGTGTCAACATCTTCTATGTTGTGTAAGGAATGTTTGACCAAAACGGTTATGATGGATTCCTATGACGAATTTATGACATGTAAGAGTCGAGAATAGAAGGTTGTAAGACAGGTAATGACATGTGTCATGTAGCATCTTTGAATGAGGAATATTTGGGTGCCCCAAGGTGGAATATGATGTGTTGTAAGATAATATGCTATTTATATCATGTGTATGATAGATTCTCTTACAGCTATAAGTTATAACCGCTATGACAGATTCTATGATGGTCGTAAGTGTCGTAAGAGCATCTGTCATAGCCCATTTTGGAAATAGGTGACCTCTTTGGGATGGGAGCTGTTGACAAGTGTCAGACACATTCTACAATGTTGACCAAGTGTCCCTAGGCGTGAGTTTTTGTCCAAGATTCCATATTGGATGCCCATTCCAAGAAAGGTCCAAAATTGCCCTGTATGTTCTATTTAAACAGGTGCTTGGAGATGGAGTTTGTATCACAAGCTTATAGGTACTGTTATGCTATCAGATTGACTCCAGGAATGAGTGTCGAAGACCATTGAAGCTTGCATTGCAAGTGTATTGTAAACATTCTTTCAGATTTGTTAATACATTGTGCAGGTTTCTGAGTGTGGGGTTTTTCACCTGATAAGGGTTTTCCCCACCGTAAATATTTGTCTCTCTTCTTCTGTCTACTTTCTGGTTCTTGTGTTTTGCTTCTATATCTCATGTTAATGGTTTAACATTGCTGTAATAGTTAGGATAAGGTTGAATTTACATAGCCCTCTCCTCAATAGATTAGTGTAGGAAGTGTTTCTGCACACCTAACTTCCTTTCAAAACTCACGAATGTTAAAATAATTTAGAATCTTGTTGAGGACGAACTCGCAATAGAGTTTCCTCAAAAAATATTGTGGTACCTCATCATTGTTGCATGGCCACTCATCGAAGACCATGTACCATCTATCCCAAAAGTTTCAGGATATGTCATCATTCCTACACCAGTGTATAGGAAACCGTTTGCAACTTTCCTCTAATGTTTGGCCGGTTTTGGGATTAATAAATTGTGCACATAATTGAGATTTTATAATTTTTTCCTTCTTGACTTGTTCATATGACAACTTGTCAGCATAATATTGCCGACTCCTCTCCCTATAGTCTTGGAATTTGGTGATTTGTTTCATCGCCAAATCTGTGTGGGAAACAATCCCCTGTAGTGATTTTGCAAGTGTCCTCCTATGCTCAGTGGTTCCACTTGGATTGTTTATGGTTTGAATAATAGTTTCAAGATGTTTCTTGTTTTCTTCTATTATCCCTAGGTAATGTTATTGATCATCCCTTACATGAAAAGGAGGTGAAGGTGGGTTTTGAGGGTTTGGAGGGTTTTGGGGGTTGTTTTCACCCTCCGCAACTAGATTTAGGTTTTTTGCTTATCTAATAACTATAAATGCAATATAAAAATAAATCAAACATTGCAAAACAAAAAAATTATTCTAAAACTAACAAAATCAGACAAACCCTACCTTCTTCCTGTGTTGGAGCCTCCAAATTTACACAACGATGTCTTTGGCGGTAGGTGGCATTGTGAATTTCTTGTTTTGTCAGGTGCACTTGATACAATGTCCTATTTTCAACGTGATCATGTTTTTGCTTTATTTCTTTTCTGATGTGAGAAGAAAATCCGCACGGTGAATGAGCAGAAAGTGTTTTTTTTGCGAGCATGTTATAAAACGCTCGTGTTTTCTTTTAATTTTGGAGATGGTAGCACCTTTTTGGTCCCCCATATCCTTGCATTTACCCCATTGTTTCATGGCCGCTCATCGAAGACCATGTACCATCTATCCCAAAAGTTTCGGGATATGTCATCATTCCTACACCAATGTTTAGGAAACCATTTGCAACTTTCCTCTAATGTTTGGCCAGTTTTGGGATTAATAAATTATACACATAATTGAGATTTTGTAAGTTTTTCCTTCTTGACTTGTTCATATGACATGTCAGCATAATATTGCTGACTCCTCTCCCTATAGTCTTGGAATTCGGTGATTTAATTCGTCACCAAATCCACGTGGAAAATAATCTCCTGTAGTGATTTTGCAAGTGCCCTCCTATGTTCAGTGGTTCCACTTGGATTATTTATGGTTTGAATAATAGTTTCAAGATGTTTCTTGTTTTCTTCTATTATCCCTAGGTAATGTTCCTGATCATCCCTTACATGAAAAGGAGGTGAAGGTGGGTTTTGAGGGTTTGGAGGGTTTTGGGGGTTGTTTTCACCCTCCTCAACTAGATTTAGGTTTTCTACTTCTCCAATAACTGTTAATGCAATATAAGAATAAATCAAACATTACAAAACAAAAAACATGTTCTAAAACTAACAAAATTAGACAAACCCTACCTTCTTCCTGTGCTGGAGCCTCCAAATTTGCACGATGATGTCTTTGGTGGCGAGGTGGCATTGTGAATTTCTTGTTTTGTCAGGTGCACTTGATTCAATGTCCTATTTTCAACGTGATCGCATTTTTACTTTGTTTCTTTTTTTCTGTGAGGAGAAAACCCGCACGGTGAATGAGCAAAAAGTGTTTTCTTTTTCTTTTATTAAAAGAAAAATGTGAGCACATTATAACATGCTCAAGTTTTCTTTTAATTTTGGAGATGGTGGCGACTTTTTGGTCCCCCATATCCTTGCATTTGCCCCATTGTTTCATGGCCTCTCATCAAAGACCATGTACCATCTATGCCAAAAGTTTCGGGATATGTCATCATTCCTACACCAATGTATAGGAATCCATTTGCAACTTTCCTCTAATGTTTGGTCGGTTTTGGGATTAATAATTGTGCACATAATTAAGATTTTGTAATTTTTTCCTTCTTGACTTGTTCATATGACAACTTGTTGGCATAATATTGCTGACTCCTCTCCCTATAGTCTTGGAATTTGATGATTTGTTTCATCACCAAATCCATGTGGGAAACAATCTCCTGTAGAAATTTGCCAAGTGCCCTCCTATGCTCAGTGGTTCCACTTGGATTGTTTATGGTTTGAATAATAGTTTCAAAATATTTCTTATTTTCTTCTATTATCCCTAGGTAATGTTCTTGATCATCCCTTACATGAAAAGGAGGTGAAGGTGGGTTTTGAGGGTTTTGGGGATTGTTTTCACCCTCCTCAACTGAATTTAGGTTTTCTTCTTCTCCAATAACTGTAAATGCAATATAAAAATAAATCAAACATTGTAAAACTAAAAAATTGTTCTAAAACTAACAAAATTAGACAAACCCTACCTTCTTCCTGTGTTGGAGTCTCCAAATGTGCATGATGATGTCTTTGGTGGCGAGGTGGCATTGTGAATTTCTTGTTTTGTCAAGTGCACTTGATTCGATGTCCTATTTTCAACTTGATCACATTTTTGCTTTGTTTTTTTACTGTTGTGAGGAGAAAACATGCGCAGTGAATGAGTAGAAAGTATTTTTTTTTGCTTTTATTAAAAGAAAAATGTGAGCACGTTATAATGCGCTTGCATTTTCTTTTAATTTTGGAGATTGTGGTGACTTTTTGGTCCCCTATCTCCTTGCATTTACCCCATTGTTTCATGGCCGCTCATTGAAGACCATGTACCATCTATTCCAAAAGTTTCAGGATATGTCATCATTCCTACACCAATGTATAGGAAACTGTTTGCAACTTTCCTCTAATGTTTGGCCAGTTTTGAGATTAATAAATTATGCACATAAGTGAGATTTTGTAATTTTTTCCTTCTCGACTTGTTCATATGACAACTTGTCGGCATAATATTGTCGACTCCTCTCCCTATAGTCTTGGAATTCGGTGATTTGTTTCGTCACCAAATTCATGTGGGAAATAATCTCCTATAGTAATTTTGCAATTGTCATCCTATGCTTAGTGGTTCCACTTGGATTGTTTAGGTTTTGAATAATAGTTTCAAAATGTTTCTTGTTTTCTTCTATTATCCCTAGGTAATGTTCTTGATCGTCCCTTACATGAAAAGGAGGTGAAGGTGGGTTTTGAGCGTTTGGAGGGTTTTGGGGGTTGTTTTCACCCTCCCCAACTGGATTTAGGTTTTTTGCTTCTCCAATAACTGTAAATGCAATATAAAAATAAATCAAACATTACAAAACTAAAAAATTATTGTAAAACTAAAAAAATCAGACAAACCCTACCTTCTTCCTGTGCTAGAGCCTCCAAATTTACATGATGATGTATTTGACGGCGAGGTGACATTGTGAATTTCTTGTTTTCTTAGGTGCACTTGATTCAATGTCCTCTTTTCAACATGATTGCATTTTTGCTTGCTTTGTTTGTTGCTGTGAGGAGAAAAGTCGCGCAGTGAATGAGCAGAAAATGGTTTTTTTTTTCTTTTATTAAAAGCAAAATGCGAGCGCGTTATAACGCACACGCATTTTAAAATGCATGCATGTTATAACGTGCCCGCGTTTTGTTTTAATTTTGGAGATGGTGGCAACTTTTTGGTCCCTCATCTCCTTGCATTTACCCTTTCATGCAATCTCATACCAACATCTTGAGCATATTGATTTGACATGGTCCATGTGACGACACTATCTCTAATGGGACTATCACCTTCATGGCACTAGACACTCGAGTCCCTCTCATTCGTATCCATCCATCCCATTCAAAAAAGTTAAAAAAAAGTTTTAAAAAAAAGTAAAGAGAAATCCTTTCATCCAATCGTGAAAACCACCCTTGGTGGTGCCTTGGATAAGTACCATGATGAAAACCTAGCAAACATGTGTCATGTGTAGGTTGATCTTCTATGGCACTTACACTTGGTGGCACATTGTCTCATCCACACATATCATTTCCCACCATACCATTTCCTATCATACCTACCATCCTTATCCATTACCCACATACCTATCATATTGAATCCATTCATCCTCCTTTCTTCCTTTTGATCTTGATAAAGATTGGGAGCAAAATGTCAACGAATGCTTTGGATATCCGTTGACATATCTCATCCCTTCCAATCCATCCAATCACCCCATTGTCATAGGCTTTGTCATGTAAAATCCTAAGTATTGCACCTAGAATGGGGCAAGTTATTCCTATGCGACATAGTCTTTGGAGATCAAATCCTTGCTCTCTTACACGTCATTTCCATCCATTATCACCTATCATTTTATCTATCCTACATCTACCTAGACTTGGTTCTCCCTTGTCATTAGTATTTAGCACAAATGCTATTCAAATTGCAATCCAATGCCATCCCCAAAACATTTTCAAAAATACAAAAAAATCAAATATTCCCCAAAACCCAAAAAAATCACAACATTTCCAAAATCACAAAAAAAATCACAACATTTCTAAAAAACACAAAAAAAATCACAACATTCAAAAATAGGTCAAAGATTCAAAAATTCCCAAAGTCCAAAAAAAATCAAATATCCTACAAAAATCCAAGCAATAAAATCAATCAATCAACTCATCATATCAATCCATCAAATTCAAGTCAAATCACTTCTTCATATTAATCAAATTAATTACATCATCATATCATTCAAATCCATTCTTCAAGTCATCCCAAGTTCACATGGTCGAACTACGACGCCTCTGAGCTTTCATGTAGACAAGGCCATCTTCGATGAGCCCCTGAGGCATTAGGTCAGTCCCTTAGGGTCTGTCGAGTCAACCATCATAATAAGTCATCCTTTTGTGAAATGGACACTTTGATCAGACAGTCAAATCTTTCATAGAAATCCACACTTCAAAACAATCCCAAACATCAAACAAAGACAAGCTATTCAATCAATCAAACCAATCAATCACCTTGTGATAATCATGTCATTATCAACTATCCTTGTCAATTATCACATATCTCATACGGAATGGGGCCTCGTCAAAACCAGGACTCTGCACCTTATATGACATGCGTCATTTCTAAAATCAATCATCAATCAAACCCTGGTGTTGCCCACATAGCCAACAACACTAGTATCAATCATTCATCTTACTTTCCTTAAATAGGTAGGGGCATTGTCAACACTAGAACATGCATCTTATATGACATGCTTCTATCCTGAAACTAGGCCTCCTTCATTCAACCTATCACAATCAATCAAACACATATCACTTGGCAAAAGGTCCAAATGGATGTTGGTCTAGTCTATTTTATTTTATTGGATTGTGTTGCAATCTCATTCTTATGCTTCTCAAGGTTGTCCCTAAGTGATGAAGAGAAGCGAGGATAGAGCAAGACCTTTTTCTTTGATTGTTGTTTGTGGTTTGTCTTGGCAAAAGACTGAGGCAACTTGGTGCCTTGCATGTGATCAGGATTCCATTTAGTGTGAATCAAAGACATCCTATGCATAGGAAAGAATAATTGCTTCCTTGCATAAGGACTTGCACACCTCATAGTTATCTCATCGCATGTTCTGACAAGGTAACATAGTTACTAGTCTGATTTAGGCATTCCTTGTTTGTCATGTGCCTTTTTCGCAAGGGATCACATTTTCACAATTTGGCCCCTATCACGTCATTGTGTTTGTTGTCCCTTGACATAATAAGTTCTATGATGATAAGCAGAAAATTTGCAAGTGAGAAGCTCAAAAATCTATCAAAGCAAGATCTCATTTCCCATTCTTCTATCCAATCTTTCATTCCTCCATCTCTCTCTCGCATCTTCATTCCTCTACTTTCATTGCAGCTCAACGTATCATTCATTTCTTCTATCCATTTCCCTATCTTTCTTCCTTCACCAATCCCTTTTCATTTCGAGAGCCTACCCATGTTTGTCCAACCAGCCTATCCTCTCAAGGGGCATCATCATCCTATCTTTCCATCATCATCCTTTTCCTCTATCCATTTCCTTAGCTTCTTTGAAATGATGTTACTCTCGACATATATCTCATCATCTCAAAGAGGGGAAAAATGTAGATACCTAAAAGTGTCCTTAGATTGCGAAACCCTAATCACTTCCATATCTTACTATTTTCCCCAATTTTCCTCTATGGTTAAATAATTAATTTTAATCGATTAATTATTTAATTATTCATTACCCCTTGCCCCCTTTAATTTAAATAAATAAACATTTATTTAAATTAAAAGGCCTCATCCTAATTGAATAGGTTTAACCTATTTAATTTAACCATCTCACATTATTCCCCTCTTCAAATAAATTAAATAAATGAATCTAATTTATTTAATTTAAAAATGATTCTCCACCTCACAATTTCTCCCAATTTTAAATTCAATTTTGTCTTGTAGTGATGAGAAAACCCTAACTGATCTCAACCCTCCATTTGCATCCAAAGTCAACTCTCAATCCTAGTCATCCATTCAAACAAGCTCCTCTATAAAATCACTCATTCAACTTCATTTTCACCACTTAATGCCTTAAACTCTTATGCTCTCATGCTCTCTGGTCTCCAACATCTTGCCATTTTCATTTGAGCTTCTCTAGGTCTTTGCATAAACTTGCAAATCTAATAACAAATATGGAAGATAGAGGAGAACAATGAAGACAAGACAATACTGGCTTAGATTCATAGTTGTTTTCATGCTTGTTTGGTTGATTTCTAAGTTAGATTGCACTTCATTGCAGTTAGGATTTCATAGTATTTTCATTTCTGCATGTTTGAAAATTCTAAATCCTAGAAACACCTACTGCTCTCACTATCTGTGCTAAGTAAAATGATCCTGCGAAAGAGACCCTAAAACCTAGATCATTCATTAGACACTATTCGAAAGATACCATCATTTCCAAAGCAAAACCCTAATAATAATAAAACCATACACACACACAAGGGTTTTAAAACACATGCCAACCACTCCACAAATCTAAGAAATTCTATAGTTGATTCCTCTGAAAGCACAACATATAAATATCATTGAAATGCAAAACAAAGGAAAAAAGGGCTAACCTGGTTTAAGTTTGAAAATGCAAATAGAGCCTTTAGGCCGACACTAAATCCCTCGATCGATGCTACATAAGCTTTAAACACCAAAAGAATCGACGTGCAAGTGACCAAAATCACCAAGAGCTCTTTAGGAGAATTTCAAATGCAAATGACAATTAAGAGACAAATTTCAAGTTTTATACCTTTGACAAACTTACCATAAATGTAACAGTCCCCTTGACAGAGTGGTAAGCACTCATGATGCAGAAAGCAGGGAAAATGGACGAGACATGATTTGCGGGAAAAAGGTCTACTAGATGATGTCCATCAGCTAACGAAATTCCCTCAATATCATGTAAGGGTCAAAAGACCCTCTTTCTCTTTGAAGGCATTAGCTAAGCTAAAATCATAGTTGTTAGGGATCATTGGACATATCCTACAACACCTATTTTTAGCGCAACATTTGGTAGGCACCAAAATCAGTGCAAAGAGATGAAAAATCAAGTTTCCCTCCATACAATCATGCACAAAGGCAACCCAAAACCTTTCAAAAATATGCCATAAAGACAAAAATGAACTCCAAGAAGATCCAAATAATCACAAATGCCAACTTTAAAATAAATCCCTCACCCAAAGCATGACTTTCACCCTCTCAACATCACAAGGAAAGAAAACTGAGACCTCAAGCCAAAGTAAAAGAAGGAGTCTCTATTTTGATAAAATGGGGCATGTGTGCAAGGCATAACACCACCCACTAGCCAAAGCACTACAATGTGCTCCCAGGCCTAGATTTGAAACAATGTCACTTACGCAATGTTCTGCGCACCCCTATATGTCACCAAGTGTAGATTTTGACACAATTGCACTAGCACACAAGGCCCCCAAGCATACCTCCACTCAAGCTCAATCATATATGCAACATAATCTACCAGTCCAATTGGGAAGAACTACCTTGTCTTTTCAAGCAGTAGGACACCATTAACAAGAGCTACCATAACAAGGGGTAAATCCTCGACCATCCCCTCATAGCCATCTATATCTAGTGACAACCCTTGCCATAGAAAATCTAACTTAGCCATCAACCTCTATAGTGATGCATCTAGGTCCTTGGCCCTATAGTACACTAGCCTGAACCATGAATTAGGATCCTTAGGATCCACCACACATCCTCCAAAGTGATGGTCATCTCACTTGTCAACAAGTGAAATGTACTGGTCTCTAACCTCCATCAGTCATGTGTGGTGTGCTCAAATCACTAGCATCTATACGATGTACCAAAGTCTTGTTGTTTCAAGCACTACCCAATCATGCTCTCCAAATTCCTCCATGAGATGATTTGCTCCTAGGATATTAAGGTCATCAAGCATCCCTGCATCCAACCCACCACCATGTAAATTGTCAACAAGTGAAATGTACTGGTCTCTAACCTCCATCAGTCGCGTGTGGTGTGCTCTAATCACTAGCATCTATACGATGTACCAAAGTCTTGTTGTTTCAAGCACTACCCAATCATGCTCTCCAAATTCCTCCATGAGATGATTTGCTCCTAGGATATTAATGTCATCAAGCATGCCTGCATCCAACCCACCACCATGTAAATTTTCTAAATCCATTGTATGCCAAATGCATGCGCTTCACTATGGCACACACACACACATCAACATGATATGCATATGTTTAACCCTAGATGCATGCACTCAACATGCATACATACTAGGATGTAATGCATGTGCCTCACACTAAAATGCATGCACGCATCCCTTAGTAGATGTGTCCCTAAACCCATGCATGCTAGGATTTACGATTGTGCTTAACCCCTCATACACGTGCCATGTAATTTCATGAACATGCTTGGTGATCCACATACGTCATGACCCTTCATGCCCATGTCGCGTTATGTCACGTGTGTGTTTCAAGGTGAAATTCATGGATCGATGCACACATTTTCACATTTTCCCTACCTTAAAATGAGCAATAAATACAACCTACAACAATAATTTTTTATACATACCCTATGTTGGTTCTTGGTGGTAGCCTATAGGTCCGTACTTGCTCGTCACAATTCTCCTAGACTAGAATGTGCTCCATCTCTGCTCTCCTCGTCTCTCTACCTTTTCTCTGGTTTGCTATGGGGTAGGGTGAAACTGAATTATTTTCACCCCCTATCCCTATTTATTCACCCCCTCTTCATTTTTTAATTAATTTCCACCCAAGTATTACTTTTCTCACTACCTTTCACCTTTTTTCATCCTTTTTATCCATTTTCACGTTTTTGTTCATTATTCACTACTGCTCCTCATTTTTTGCTCTCTCCTCAACTTTTCTCCTTTCGAGAGATCATTCATAATACTTTTACCCACCTAATCTCTCAAGTTGGCATCATCCTCCCATCTATTAATTCTTTTTTTTTCCAACTAGTTGGGGCATCTCATCATTGTTTTCACTTTGAAAGCACTATATTTATTTTTTCTTTGAAATGATGTTTTAAAATGCCATCTCAAAGAGGGGCAAAATGTAGACACCTAAAAATGTCTTCCACTATTTCTATTGTCACCTATCTCATCCCATAATTATTCTTCTAAAATTAATCAAATAAATAGTATTTATTTAATCAATTTACCCAACTATTCCTCCAAAATTAATTAAATAAATTTAATTTATTTAATTAATCAATCTAATTATTCTTCCAAAATTAATTAAATAATTCCCGATTATTTAATTAATAAAGTTAACCCTTATGCCAATATCAATTAAATAAATTATGACCACTTATTTAATTAATTAATCAATTCAACCCTTCTTCTAATGTCCAACCTTAATTAAATAAACCAACATTTATTAAATAAACCAACATTTATTTAATTGAGTCAATCATTCCCACATCATTCTCCCAAAAACTAAATAAATACATGATATTTATTTAATTCATCTAAAATTCCCCTCAATTATTAGTTGATTAAATAACCCAATTTAATCAACTAATTAATCATTTGCACATTCTCAAATCTAAATCTCCAAATTCAACCTTGCACAAGGCTCCACACATGCACATGGCTCCAAAAATATCTTTTTTCAATCTCATCCCTCCATTTAATCAAGAAAATCCTCACCATCCATGGATATTCCTTGAATCATGGGCCTAACCATGTGCACCAATTACATGTTAGCCTCTCAATCATTTTTGGCTCTCAATCAACCCTAGCCCTCTATTTCCAAGATTCAATCTCATCCATCCATCATCCCTAAGCAAAATCTATAAATAGAGCATCACCCAAGCCATTTGAAAGTTTTTTAGTTTAATGAATGCAAAGTGATGTTGTCCAAGTGAGCAACTAGATCCACTCATCTTGAGAAAATCTCTTCGTTGGCAACAAGGTTGAATGGGTGAGACCTGTAAGAGTCACACAATAGACTCAAGAGATTCCCAGGATCACCTACAACCAAAAAAACTTTCCACAAGAGAGAAGTAAGACACATGCTATATTTCCAAAGAATGATAATGATGCATACAAGATACACAAGATATATAATGTATGACACACACATCATGTACAATGAGAGCCCTTCCTTATATAGAGAAGGTTGAGACCTAAGACAACATGTGATCATGACAAGTGTCTTAATCTGATGACGTGAGACAAATATTACATGCCCTAAGTAAACTTAACTAGACAAGTGTGAATAAGACCTAATGTGGAACTAGTAAGGTAATATACCCCGTTCACACCAACACCTCCCCTTAAGTGCAACTTAGGGAGAAGTAAACAAATGCAAAGATGCAAAGATGGGTCTTGGTTACAAGTCCATGTTAGGTACTCATGTAAGAAAGATCTCTCATGCAAAAGAAGTAAAGGAGAAAAACTTGTAGGAAAAAAACCCTCTTTAAAAGAGAGAAAACATGCAAACAAACATGTACAAGTGATGGAGTGATGGAAGAAGGACTCAACACCAAGACCTCCCAAGGACTACATCCATCATGAATATACAATCAATGGCCCCCATAAGAGGGAAAGGATGAGACCAGATATCCCTCCATAATGAAGTAGCTTCTGTACCAATGGTGGATGCATGAAGACAAAAAAGTATTCACTGCTTGCAAACAACATTTCTCCCCTTGGGAAGAAACAAATATATTGGTGTATGTAGAAGAAAATCCAACTTGAAAACAAGAGATGAGGCAAGAAGTCTCATGAAGGATGATGCCTCTGAAAGCTACTCAAATGTCCACATGTCACAATCAATAGATGCCACAAAATTAGGAACTCAATGCCTAATCAAAGAATGTGACAATCAAAGACAAGGTGGAAAATCATAATCAATCTCCAAAGATAAAGATGGTGTGATAATAGTTGTTCCATAATTGTCATCAAAGAGGAGGTGGATATCCTCAAATGTGTCCTACAAATCTATAAGATGGGACACAAAACAAATCTGAAATACTTGTCAAGTACTCATCCCACAAAGCTAAATATGAAAGACAAGATGGTTCCTGTTGAACTGAATAAGCAGGATCAAGGGAAGTCTCATTCAATGAATCCACCTTAGGAATCAATGAAGGTGAATTATCAACAAGTGTCTCTGTAATAGGAGAAGGAGAAGAAGCCTCATCATCCTTATCATCCAAACATACAAGGTCTTCCAAAGAAGCAAACTCCTTATTTGTATCATAGTCATATGGTATATTATCTGAATTATCAAAAGTTACTAGACAATCTGAAATACGATCATTTGGGAATGGTTGAATATTGGGATCTCCATATATCTCCCAAATGTTTTGTCCACATTACATGAAGACACTCAATGTGCAAAAGAGAACAAAAATGTCAAAATTAACATAGCAACCAGTCACTCCTAAAACATGATCATTTTTGGAATTCAAAACAAACTTCTTTCAAAATATACTTGGTTGAGGAACAAGACCATATAAATGTGGAAAAAGATGAATTCAATGCAAGTGTTTCAAAATACCATCTCTCCATTGCTTATAGTTCCCCTTTGCAAGATGATTAGAGAAGGATGAAATGAAAAACCCATAATGAACTAAGATAGATCTCCAAATTACAAACACATTAAACTCTCAACTAAAATTATGAACTCCCCAATAAATCAATACTAAAATTGAATCCCCCCAAGCAAAAACAACCACTAATTTCAACAAAATTTCCAAGCAATGAGTGAAAATACCCAAAATGGCCTCAAAATAAAAATATGATTTCTAAGGCATAATCTAGAAAAATGACATGGATGGATCTATAGTGCTCAGAAATACCTTTCCAACACCTATAAGAAGTCAAAGTTTTGATACCGTGGTGCAAGATATGGCTTGGAAAAGATCACAAGCAAATCTAGACTTCAAATAGCAAAATTAGGCACTTGCACAAAAATCAACAAAAATACTATACCACTACAAAGTTCTCGAAACTAGCTTTCCAATGCCTATTCATTTATAAAATGTTGATATCGTGGCGAAAAGTTATGGCTCTTGGAAAAGAAATGTCCTAGCAGGGCATGAAAATGGACCTAGGAGCCTTGTTAGTGGTCTACTGGCAGTCCCATGGCAACACTTGGGTGATTTAGTGGTGGTGCTACTAGAGTACATCACTGGGGGAAACGAGGTCTGACTATGGATATTTAGTGGTGTGTGGGTTGCAATTGCTAGTGGCGATGGAAAAATTTGGTGGCGTCGCCCCCAGGCATAAGCTCCTCAACACTAAAAGGAACTAGGGGCTAAGATTTTAATGGGACCATAGAGATCAACCGTGCTCCCCAAACAAAATCCTCCCATTGAAAATAATAACCAACAGTTATTAACCACCACAAAAGACTTTAGACCGTCGTGTAAAATATTAATCTGTTGAAGAAAATATAGATCCACAAAATTAATCAAAAAATGTGTTGGATAAACCACAAACCCCTGCGTAGATGACTAATGACGTAGATGATGATAGAAAATGCTAATACCTACTATCTGACTGTACGTGTTGCAAGTATGTGCTAATCGACGTTGTCATTGATGTCAACATGCTTGTGTTGTCATTGGTGTCAACTATGTCTTCTGATATTGTTGATTGTTGATTGATTGAGTGGTCATGTTAAAGTGATTTGAATGCCTTACATAAGTGCTAATGATGTTGGTATAGTGATCTTGTTGCTGAGTTTCCAAGTGCTTTTGAGAAAATTTGCTCTCTAGAGGAAACAATGTGTTGCAGAGTATTTTGGATTGCAGGATACTATCTGAGTTCTTGCTCTGCATTTCTTCTGTGTTGAAGACCAGAGTATGAGATTTGGATATGTTTTAGAGAAGTGTTTGAAGATGCTAAAACCAGAATTGGGTGGTCCAGATCACTATGCAGTAGAAGTTATGTTCACCAGTTTGAAGACTGTAATTGACAGAGTTTCTAGGTTGTGCAAAGGTGTTTGGGAGAAAGTATTTTGCTCCACATTTCTCCATAGAGTGGTTTTAGGTGATGCGGTTTTGGACATATGTTTATAAGGTCCTTAGCTATCTTCATTCCAAAGGATTTGTGATTTGATGCTTCAAAAAGCAAGTTCTTGTGTAGCAGAGTTCGATAGTGTAAATGTTGTGAGCACTATGTGGTTTTTCTTCAAGTGATATTTGTTGTCCTCAAGTGAGATTTGTTGCAACTGGATTTGTTGGCTGCCAAATGATTTTATGTTGTTCATGGATGTCTCCATAATGTGTTGAAGGCTTGTGCTTGATCCACAAGCTATGATTGAGTTCTTGGAAGTGTGTGCCTAAGTATTCTTGAAGTTTGCACAAGTTTGGCCGACTTGGGTGCTAACACTCTTTGCGGATGTGTTTTGTGGATTATAGAAGCGTGTTGAAGTGTGTGAAGATGTATTTGGGTCTGAGCTAAGTTGTGAAGTGTTCTGCCTTCATTCATTTGATTCATAAGATTGTTCAAGTCCAGACCTAATTTGAATTTGAAGGTTGTTTCAAATGTTGTAGAGTGTGTTGTCAACCTTGATGTATGTTCCAAGATTGATGATTGATATAAATAAGTGTAAATAATTCGTGTAAAATATGTGAGGATGCGAAGATGAGGATATGTGTGTCTTGTGAGGCTATGAAAGGAGATATATTGTGCTTCAATGGAACTAAACTTAGGCATGTGGTAGATACTATTATATTAGTTCATGGCAGTGAGCCATTCCAGCAGTGAGCCTTGTTGGCAGTGAACATTTCTTTGGATAGTGAGTCCTTGGGCAGTGAGCCTCTTTGTAATTCGGTATTGATATTACTATATATTGTGAGCTAATCCTCACCATGGTTTTTCCCTTTTAGGGTTTTCCACATAAAAATCTGGTGTTCTCTTGTGCATGGTGTTGATGTGATTAAGTTTTTGTTATTTGTTTTCATGTTTAATTTTCATAACAGAATTAGGGCTTAAGTGAATTGAAGTGAATGTGATTATGCTTGTGAAGGTTTAAAGTTTTTCATACAACTGATTCACCCCCCTCTTAGTTGTCTTGTGTATTCAACAAATACAACCACATAGATTTGTATGGTATGATTTTGTACCACAATAGAGATTCCATACAAATCATATGGATTTTTAGGCGATGAAAATACGTAAACCCTTGAAAAATGATGAAATTTTTATGGCTTCAAAATATAAATTATTTTATGTCAAAATTCATTTCTTAGGGCTTCCAGTCTCAATGGTGAGGTCTATTTTGTACCAGGATGCACCATATAAAAATTCTTAGCGAAAAATCTCCAAAATGAGGGAAGATTTAATTATAGATCTAGAGTTCTGATATCATGTAAGAGTCATGTTGGCACTCATTTTGACCTGGAGGTTGATTTTGCATGTTTAGAGGGTTTCTTCATTTAAACCCTATATTTTCTTTCCCATTGGCATGACCTCGCAAGTGTTTTGGCGATCAGGTTGATGGCAGGGATGGTGTCATCGTTGAGACTTTGCCTATCGGGGGGGGAGCTTATTGTTATTCCGACAGTTTTGATCTCACCGATGGGGATTGTGGTGTGTTCTTTGTATGTCACTAGGACTTTCTGCTATCGGCGGAGATAATTTTTGTCCCACTGAAGGAGATGGTCAGGCTGATGAGGGTTTTTTGGGTGTTCATCAGCAGGAGTTTGCATATCGGCCAGGCAGATAGGTGATTCACTAATGCATTGGATGTTCCCGAATGGAGTTTGGATTGATGCGCCATCGGCACGACATAGACTATCGGGTGAGCGGGCAGGTGTTGGGCCGATGGCATTTGTTTGGCCGATGGATATCTATCGGTGAAAGTATGGTCTATCAGTGAGGGATCTTTTTCTTGCTCCGATGACTTAGGTCTCGCCGAATGCAGGATGCAGGGTTATTCGAAGGCATCGGCATAACATTCTTCATCGGCTGGGAAGTTTTTGGTTTGGCTGATAGCTTTGGTCTGGCCGACGGGAGCATGGAGGGTGGCCATCGGGTGAACCGTGTGTATGGTCTCGCTGATGGTGTCATCGGCGAGGGTTTTTTAGGGGCCGCTGATATATGTAGTCTGGCCGATGAAGTTATTCATCGGCGTGATGGGGGACATCGGGTGAACTGCAGAATACCTGACCGATGGTCTTCCTCTGGCCGATGGGGATGTTGGTGACTTGCGGAGGTGTTATCGGTATGACTTGTGTTGTCCGCGAGGATGGATTACATTTAGCCGATAGCGTGGGTCTGGCCGACGAAGGGGTGGGGCCTAGCTTGTTGATGTATCGGCGTAATTGGCTGTGTCGGCCGAGGGGTTTTTTGCTGGGCCGATGGTAGTCGTCTTGCTGAAGAGGGTGTATTTTGCTTGGCCATCAGAGAGACTTGGTAGATCGGCCAAGGTCTGGAGAGCTGGCCCGATGGTTCATCTCTGACCGATGGAGGGGAATGTGGAGTAGGCGTCGGCGTGACCTTTGAGGTCGGCAAGGAAGCTTTTGGGTTGACCGATAGACTATGTCTGGCCGACAGAGGCTTACGGTGTGGTTAGTGAGACAATTGAGGTCGGCGGAGGATTTGTAGGCTTGGCCGATGGTGTTGGTCTCGGCGATGGGCTTTGGGCTGAGAGGCGTGTGTCGAGCGTGGCAAAAGCACTCGACACCTTTTGTCTTTGCGACCATGCTTATAAAGTGCTAAAGGGGTTTCCGCACTATGCATGTGGGATTATTCCCTTGTGTATTTTGAACCTGCAAAGAAGCACATTTTGGCGGGAAATTCTTTTTGAACACTGCAGTGTTTTTCCTGGTGGTTGCGGGTAGTTGAGCCATCAATGGCGACAGTGCAGGGGTATGGGCGACGGGACAAGCGATCAAGTTGCCCCATTGTGGATGAAAACTCCCGGATGGTGGCACAGGGCTCGAGGCCACCCCTGTCGACTCTCCTGCCTACTGCGTTGATGACTTATGGGGTACCATTTCTCATGGGCTGTATTTGGTAGTTTTTTGTAATAGTCATGTAATTAATTGCTGTGAGGTACACTTTCTGGCCAATATAGGCATACTGTGTTACCATTGTTTTGGTTGTTGAAAGTTGAACATTTGGCTTTGTAATACAATACAGCTGATTTGGTTGCTCTGTACAGCAAAACCTGTGAGTTTATGTATCTCTTGTTGTACGTTTTTGCATGAATCCACTGATTTCATGGTTAATTCTATATGAGAAATGCTATGTTAGCATGTGTTTTGTTAATTCTATCTCCAGTATTGCATGTATCTTTCTTCTGAGTCTGGATATTTAAGCAATGTTTGAGACTCTAGAACATAGAATTCCTGTGTTGAATGTCTGATCTCTTAACTTCTGCTCAAGGGGTAGATTAAATTGTTCTCAGATTGAACATTGGGAAGGGTATACTGTAGTAGGGATGCCATAAGTATAGATAGCTTAACACTCTGTATTAGGAGATATCTGTAAGGCAGGTATCATATGTGTCCCCCTGAAATCTAGTTTTAGTTGTTCATGCATATCATTCACAGGTGTATGTCTATTGACTCCAGGCCCTGGATAGGCACCGATCTAGCTTTGTCTTTGTGTTATATACCATGTCCAGCTTTGCATCCAAATATAAAATCAAAACCAAACTCTAAAACAACCTTTAGGACATTAGAATTAGTTTTAGGATCCTTAGTCCTCTGTCTACAACTGCAAATGGGCCCAAAGCTAGCCCCTTTGCTCTTATCTTACAGTTTTGGTCTACTTACAAGAGGACTTATCTGCTTTCTGTCAGCATCCCAGCCTTGTATGTATATCTTCATAGATGTTGAGTAGGGAATACCCCCCTAGGTTTTGCAGAGCCTGAAGAAGAAGAGGAGATAAAATATAGAGTCTATCTCCTACACTATTGGCCCCTAGCCCAGAGATCCTGTTGATCATAGATGGCTACCTTGTAGGAAAATCTAGGAATAAGCATCCAGTCTGGGAAAAAACCAACAGAAATTGGTGACTCTGCTGGGGATGGTGATTTGAAAATTGTTATTTTTGTCCTCCTTGGTGAAATATCTATGTGCCCATCCAAGTCACCAATAGAAATTGGCGACTCTGCTGGGGAGTTTGTGAAAGAACCCTGATTTTCAAAAGAAAACAGTTCCTAGTAATAGGTGGCGACTCTGAAGTAATCTCCCAACCGGTCAAAGTAAAACTTATATGCAGGGGAGAAGATCCCAACAAAATCCTTTATTTGAAGAGTTACCAGTAACAAGAAGAATGATGTACAGAAGAAAGGGAGCTATCTCAGTCAGTCATGAGGGTTCCCCCAGAAAAAATGATGATATGCAAGATAACCCTAGGCCATCAGGACAGCATGTGCCTTACTTTTCAAATGTAGACGCTGATATTCAGGGTGCATATGAGAGGCAACAGGGTGGTAGCGTGAGAATGAGGTTAGAGGTGTTCCAAGAACGCCCATTTCTAGACCCTAGTGAAAGATTTGAAGAGGCAGAGTCTCTGAGGGATGATGAAGATGAAGATCAGAATATGGTAAAACCATCCTCCTCTAGGCCTAGCTGATGAAATTAGGAGCTTAAGGGCTGAGTTCGAATATCAGCAGGCAATAACAATCAGAGATGACCTGAGGAAGAAAGTGCAAGCTTTAAGGGCTACCCAAAATAATTCAATTCCTACCCTTGAGAATGCAAATGTGCAGAGACATCAACAGAGAAATGAAGTACAACATCAGCATAATGATGAGAGACAAAATGTGAATGATGCTAGGATACCACTGAACAATGTAAGAAACCAGAATGCAAACAGAAATATTAATATTAATCAGTTTGACAGACAGCCCATGCAGTTAGATAGATTTAGACAGCTAGTATTTGATAGTATTCCTGGGTATCCTAACCCATTGACAAGCATCTGAGGCTGCAAGTGCCTAAATTTTCAGGAAACAACACAGTGTCAGGAGAAGATCATCTAAAGGCCTTTCAAAATGTCATGGATAACTTTGAGGTTGAACATGAGGATGTTTTCATGAAGTCATTCATGCAATCTTTAGTAGATGAGGCAAGGGAATGGTATAAGAATCTGCCTGACCAGAGTATTTCATCATGGGATGATTTTAAAAGGATGTTCAAGGAGCAATATGGTGACAAAACTGACCCTAGCTTTTTTGTAAATGAGTTTACCAGTATCACTAAAGGGTCAAATGAGCAGGTTGTAGATTTTAATGCAAGATTTACTAAAGTGTTAAACAAATTGCCACATCACATGAGGCCAAATAAACTTATGTGCATAATATTGTATATCAACACCTTTGATGCAAAAATTGCATATGGATTAAGAGATAAAAGTCCTGCTACTATTAGGGATGCTTTCAGAATTGCAGTAAATATTAAGAACAACAGGAAAGCATCAGGCAAGACTAACAGAAGGGATGATGTGAAAATTCTGCAGAATCCAAACAAGCCTCAGAACACTCAAGGTAATACATCTGCCCCTAAAGATAAGATAGACAAATTGGCAAATGTTGTTAAGGACCTAAGCTACAGACTAGCTAGAAGTGAAAAAGGGATAGGTCCTGATAGGCAAGTCTATCAAAGGCAGGAAAAGAGGCCATCATTGCATGATATGCCTTATAATACCAATTGGCATAATGGTAAGCCTATATTCCCACATAACAGCACAAATCAGAGAGCTCAATATGTCAAAGAAACTCCTGATCCTCTAAAGAAAGCTGTAAATATTGTTGATGATACTCCATGGTGTATAATTTGTTAGATGCCACATTCATAGTCACAGTGTATGATTGCTCAGTCCTTGTGTGATAATACTACATCTTGTAATGAATGCAATGAGCCACATTATGTGCAAGATGATGATGTCAATATGATGTCTACAAACAATGGATACCCCATTTATGATGCTGATGAGAGTACAGATGATGGAATTCGGGCTTGTCAACAGGACTTTTATGATGAAGGTAATGAAGAGAGCTATGTGTATGCTCAGAGCTCGCATAATTTTTTGAGTAACTTACAACGACCTTCTGATGAGGAAATTAGGGCCTTCACAGCTGCAGCAGTTGCTCAAGTCAAGAGCAACTACAATCTCAGAGGTAAAGCTCAGATTGGCAGCTTGCGTCAACCAGAAGATGTTTCTGCAGGTCAGCTAGTGCATGGTCATAAAGGAATTGAACCACAAAAAAGGCAGTGGGGTAATAATAAATAGAATTTTAGACATAGAACAGGTCATGAATCTCAAGGACCAGAAAATAGAATCCCTCAGGCTGAAGATCAAAGTAAAGGTTCCCAAGACAAAATGATGATCAGGGAACTATGAAAGTAAAAGCTAAATCAGTTCAGGATAAAAACAAGATTGTGGAGCAAGCTACAACTGTTATACAAAATTATGCTCCATTTGATATAGCTCAAGTCCTCTCCCAGGTAAAAGTCTTTGTTCCACTTATGGAACTGATTAAGGTTGAAGAGATCAAGAATAGGACAATATCCCTAATTTCAGGGGTGCCTTTTCAAGCTAAACAAAATGTTCAGATCCAGGGTGAGAAGCATGTCATGTGTAATGAAGAAGATGAGGCTCCTGAAGTCTATTTAGGAGTGACTATGACAAAGTGTCCTTCACAAGTGGAACCATTTTATGTATCCCTGGTTATAAATGGAAAAATAATCAGAAATTGTATGCTTGACTCTGGAGCATCTACAAATGTCATGCCTTTAGCCGTCATGCAACAAGCTGGATTGAAAATCGACAAGGCATGTGGAAAATGTTACGCTATGGATGCCAGAGAGGTACTAGTTATTGGAATCATGAAGGATGTAGATTTCAAACTAGCAGCATTTCCTGAAAAGAGATATAAAATGAATATAACAGTGGTTGACATCAAGCCACAGTATGGTATGTTGCTGTCAAGAAGATGGGCTGCACTAATTGGTGGAAGTATGCAGCTGGACCTGTCATATGCCATGATTCCAATGAATGGTAGGGATGTTAAGCTAATCAAAGAACAAAGATCATCAGAGACAGTGGAAGACCAAGAAGCAGAGGAACAAATATGCTTTGTAAACACTGACTGTGATAACTTCAAGGTTGTCTCAGATGATAGGGAAGATAAAGAGAAAAACATCTGCATTAAAGAGCTGGACCAGCAGGGTCTGTGGACCATGTATTTTGATGGAGCTTGTGCAAAAGAAGGCTCTGGAGCTGGAGTTGTTTTCCTGTCTCCAACTGGTAAGCCCCTCAAATTTTCTTTCTTGCTGAGGTTTGTTTGCACAAACAACATTGTAGAATATGAGGCATTAATTTTAGGCCTAAATATTGCTCTCAAACATGGAATCAAAATGCTAAGAGTATTTGGGGATTCTGAGCTGATTGTATCCCAAATTAGAGATAGGTATGCTTCAAAAAATAAAAGATTGAAACAATACAAGCATGCTGTTTGGGATACCATTGAACTATTTGATGCATTTTCAATAGGCTGGGTAGAGAGATCAAAGAATGTTATGGCTGATTTCTTAGCTAATGTTGCAATAAGGCCAGATGACATCACTCTGTCAGATGTTACAAATGTAGAAGGTAAAATCAGGCTTGCAGTACCAAAAAACATATGCAGTTGGCAAGTGTTTAATGATGATAGGGACTTGTTAAAATTTTTGCACTACATAGATGAATATGAGAATCAAGAAATTGATTTCCAAGCTTTTGTAGAGACTATAGATGGAAAAGAAACTCTTGTGGGAAAAGAGATAATTCAATTGAAGACTAATAAAATCCCTAGAGGGTTAGTAGCTTTGGAAAGAGCTTTTGACAGTAGAGACAAATTGGTCACAAGGACATCTCCCACAAATAAGGAAGATTTAGAAGAGATAAATTTGGGGACATCTCAGGCCCCCAAGAAGGTGTACATTGGTAAACAGCTCAAACCACACATCAGGAGTATGTTGATTGCATTACTGAAAAGGTATAAACATGTTTTTGCTTGGTCATATGAGGACCTAAAAGCCTATAGGGAAGATTTATTCCAGCATGAGATCCCATTGAAGCCTGGAGCTAAGCCATTTAGACAAAGGCAAAGACCTATTAATCCTACCTTAGCTCCAAAGATGCAAGAAGAACTCAAAAGGCTTAGGGAAGCTGGAATAATTGTGCCAATCAGACATTCAACTTGGGTGTCTAACCTTGTCCCAGTTAGAAAAAAGAACGGTGATATTAGGCTTTGTGTTGATTTCAGGAACTTGAATGTATCCTCTTTAAAGGATAACTATCCACAGCCTAATATGGAAGCTATGTTGCAAAGAGTGACTGGTTGTGAACTCTTATCCATGATGGATGGATTTTCAGGTTATAATCAGGTGAAGGTAAAGGAATCAGAACAGTATAAGACTGCCTTCACCACTCCATGGGGAACTTATGTGTATGTTAGAATGCCATTTGGACTAACAAATGCAGGTGCTACATTTCAAAGAGCAATGGATGTTGCTTTTGCAGGATTGATTGATTCAATCCTGGCTGTATATCAGGATGACTTGACTGCATATTCAAAGAAGGAAGAGCGGCATTGTTTGCATCTAGAGCAGATTTTCATAAGAGCACTAGAGTATGGTATTTCTTTAAATCCAAAGAAGTGTGCCTTTGGGGTAGTTGAAGAAAAGCTCCTGGGACACATTGTTTCCAAGGATGGAGTTAGGATAGATCCAGAGAGAGTGGCTGCTATTGACAAAATTCAAATGCCAAAAACTGTAAAAGGAGTTCAGTCCTTCTTTGGACAGATAAATTTTGTTAGGAGATTTGTTCCCAACTTTGCAGAAACCACAAGGAACATTTCCAAGATGATGAAGAAGGATGCAACTGTCAATTGGGAAAGTGAAGCAATAGAATCATTTCAGAGTATCAAAGAGGCAATCAAGATGGCCCCTGTTCTTAAATCTCCTGATTTTTCTAGGCCATTCCAAGTATTTTCATTTGCTTCCTTTCACACTGTTGCTGCATGTTTGCTATAGAAAAATGAAGATGGTTTTGAACAGCCCATAGCTTTCTTCAGTATGTCCTTGCAGGCTTCTGAGTTGAAGTATGATATTATGGAAAAATAGGCATATGCACTAGTCAGAGCCATCAAAAGTTTCAGACCATACCTGGTAGGATCACATGTAATTGCATATGTACCCCATGCAGCAGTCAAAGACATATTCACTCAACAGGAGGTGACTGGAAGAAGGTGTAGATGGATAAACAAATTGCAAGAGTTCAACATAGACATACAAGTTACCAAGTTGGTAAGAGGACAAGGATTAGCCAAGATGATGGCACAGTCAAACTTGGAAGCATGCCAAGTTAATGCAGTCCAAAATGAGAGTGTAAATGTATCAAGATCTAAATGGTACAAGGATATTATCTACTACTTGCAAAATCTGAATTGTCCTTCCCATTTCAGTGACAGTCAAAAGAGGACTTTAAAGTTACATTCAATCAGGTATGTTATTGTTCAAGGTGAGCTATACTGGAAAAACCCTGATGGTGTGCTGTTGAGATGTGTGGATGAGGATATGGCTAACAATGTTTTGATTGATATGCATAAAGGATTGTGTGGTGGACATTATACTGCCCAAACAATAGCTCATAAGACTCTCAGAGCAGGATATTGGTGGCCCACTCTCTTTTCAGATGCACAAAGGTTAGTAAGGAAGTGTGACCCTTGCCAAAGATTTTCAGGAAAGCTGAGATATGATGGTGCTTTACCCCTTAGAACTGTAACTGTGGATGCTCCATTTCAGCAATGGGGAATTGACTTCATAGGTGAAATTGTAGACAAGTCAAGTGGGGGACACAGTTGGATTTTGGTGGCAACTGATTACTTTACCAAATGGATTGAGGCCATTCCAACTAAGAGAGCTACAAGTAGGGTGGTGACAGATTTCATACTGGAAAATGTTATTATCAGGTTTGGAGTACCATTCAAGATAGTCACTGATAATGCTATGTGCTTCAGATCAGGTGAATTTGTTGATTTTTGCAACAGGTATGGGATAAATCTATCATATGCATCACCATACCACCCACAAGGAAATGGTCAAGCAGAATCAAGCAATAAGAGCATCATGAAAATTATCAAGAGGATACTGGACAAGAACAAGAGAGCTTGGGACTCAAAGTTAAAGTTAGCAATATGGGCTGACAGAGTGACAGTAAAAAAGGCTATTGGAATGTCACCCTTTGAGCTAGTATATGGTGCATCAGCCAGATTGCCCATAAACAATCTCCTACCAGTTTATAGATTCATCCAGGAAAATGATGAGGAGATTGAAGACTCCATGACAGAAAGAGTGAATCAGCTGGTTGCATTGGATGAGAATAGAAGGAAAGCACAACAGATTAACCTCAAGAGACAACAAGATATGAAATATCAGTTTGACAGGAGAGCTACAAAAAGGAAGTTTCAAGTCAATGATCTGGTGCTTATCTGGAATGCAAAAGGTCAAGAAAAGGGTAAACATGGTAAATTCGAACCCTTATGGATGGGCCCATATCAGATTTACAGCACTCATGGGGAGGACTCTTACTTCCTCCAGGCCCTAGATGGTGAAGTTCTGGAATTGCTTGTGCATGGCCAATTCCTTAAGTTCTATTTTGCATAGATCACTTGTCGCTGTGCACATTTGTAAAAATATGTATAGTGTAAATGTCTTGTACATGTTCGTGCTTTTTTGGTTTTTTTGCCTGGTCTGCCTGGAGATCTGGTTCTCGCTGCAGGTTTTTCACCTGCACGTCCCCATTCGGAGCCAGTGTTGGCACTCATTTTGACCTGGAGGTTGATTTTGCATGTTTAGAGGGTTTCTTCATTTAAACCCTATATTTTCTTGCCCATCGGCATGACCTCGCAGGTGTTTTGGCGATCAGGTTGATCGCAGGGATGGTGTCATCATTGAGACTTTGCCTATCGGGGGGAGCTTATTGTTATTCCGATAGTTTTGATCTCACCGATGGGGATTGTGGTGTGTTCTTTGTATGTCGCTGGGACTTTGTGCTATTGGCGGAGATAATTTTTGTCCCACCGAAGGAGATGGTCAGGCCGATGAGGGTTTTTTGGGTGTTCATCGGCAGGAGTTTGCATATCGGCCAGGCAGATAGGTGATTCACCGATGCATTGGATGTTCCCGAATGAAGTTTGGATTGATGTGCCATCGGCACGACATAGACTATCGGGTGAGCGGGTAGGTGTTGGGCCGATGGATATCTATCGGTGAAAGTATGGTCTATCGGCGAGGGATCTTTTTCTTGCTCCGATGACTTAGGTCTTGCCGAATGCGGGATGCAGGGTTATTCGAAGGCATCGGCGTAACATTCTTCATCGGCTGGGAAGTTTTTGGTTTGGCCGATAGCTTTGGTCTGGCCAACGGGAGCATGGAGGGTGGCCATCGGGTGAACCGTGTGTATGGTCTCGCCGATGGTGTCATCGGCGTGGTGATTGTCATCGGCGAGGGTTTTTTAGGGGCCGTCGATATATGTAGTCTGGCTGATGAAGTTGTTCATCGGCGTGATGGGGGACATCGGGTGAACTGCAGAATACCTGACCGATGGTCTTCCTCTGGCCGATGGGGATGTTGGTGACTTGCGGAGGTGTTATCGGTATGACTTGTGTTGTCGGCGAGGATGGATTGCATTTAGCCGATAGCGTGGGTCTGGCCGACGAAGGGGCGAGGCCTAGCTTGTTGATGTATCGGCGTAATTGGCTGTGTCAGCCGAGGGGTTTTTTGCTGGGCCGATGGTAGTCGTCTTGTCAAAGAGGGTGTATTTTGCTTGGCCATTAGAGAGACTTGGTAGATCGACGAAGGTCTGGAGAGCTAGCCCGATGGTTCATCTCTGACTGATGGAGGGGAATGTGGAGTAGGCGTCGGCGTGACCTTTGAGATCGGCAAGGAAGCTTTTGGGTTGGCCGATAGACTATGTCTGGCCGACAAAGGCTTGCGGTGCGGTCGGTGAGACAATTGAGGTTGGCGAAGGATTTGTGGGCTTGGCCGATGGTGTTGGTCTCAGTGATGGGCTTTGGGCTGAGAGGCATGTGTCAAGCGTGGCAAAAGTGCTCGACACCTTTTGTCTTTGCGACCATGCTTATAAAGCGCTAAAGGGGTTTCCGCACTATGCATGTGGGATTATTCCCCTGTTTTTCCTGGTGGTTGCGGGTAGTTGAGCCATCAATGGCGATAGTGCAGGGGTATGGGCGACGGGACAAGTGATCAAGTTGCCCCATTGTGGATGAAAACTCCCAGATGGTGGCATAGGGCTCGAGGCCACCCCTGTCGACTCTCCTGCCTACTGCGTTGATGACTTATGGGGCGCCATTTCTCATGGGCTGTATTTGGCAGTTTTTTGTAATAGTCATGTAATTAATTGTTGTGAGGTACACTTTCTGGCCAATATAGGCAGACTGTGTTACCATTGTTTTGGTTATTGAAAGTTGAACATTTGGCTCTGTAATACAATACAGCTGATTTGGTTGCTCTGTACAACAAAACCTGTGAGTTTATGTATCTCTTGTTGTACGTTTTTGCATGAATCCACTGATTTCATGGTTAATTCTATATGAGAAATGCTATGTTAGCATGTGTTTTGTTAATTCTATCTCCAGTATTGCATGTATCTTTCTTCTGAGTTTAGATATTTAAGCAATGTTTGAGACTCTAGAACATAGAATTCCTATGTTGAATGTCTGATCTCTTAACTTCTGCTCAAGGGGTAGATTAAATTGTTCTCAGATTGAACATTGGGAAGGGTATACTGTAGTAGGGATGCCATAAGTATAGATAGCTTAACACTCTGTATTGGGAGATATCTGTAAGGCAGGTATCATATGTGTCCCCCTAAAATCTAGTTTTAGTTGTTCATGCATATCATTCACAGGTGTATGTCTATTGACTCCAGGCCCTGGATAGGCACCGATCTAGCTTTGTCTTTGTGTTATATACCATGTCCAGCTTTGCATCCAAATATAAAATCAAAACCAAACTCTAAAACAACCTTTAAGACATTAGAATTAGTTTTAGGATCCTCAGTCCTCTGTCTACAACTGCAAATAGGCCCAAAGCTAGCCCCTTTGCTCTTATCTTACAGTTTTGGTCTACTTACAGGAGGACTTATCTGCTTTCTGTCAGCATCCCAGCCTTGTATGTATATCCTCATGGATGTTGAGTAGGGAATACCCCCCTAGGTTTTGCAGAGCCTGAAGAAGAAGAGGAGATAAAATATAGAGTCTATCTCCTACATTGTTGGCCCTTGGCCGAGAGATCCTGTTGATCATAGATGGCTACCTTGTAGGGAAATCTGGGAATAAGCATCCAGTCTGGGAAAAAACCAACAAGTCACACAATAAACTCAAAAGATGCCTAGGATCACCTGCAACCAAAACAACCTTCTATAATAAGAGAGAAGTAATACAAATGGTATATTTCCAAAGAATGATAATGATGCATACAATATACACAAGATATACAATTTATAACCCACACATCGTGTATAATGAGAGCCCTTGCTTATATAGGTAAGGTTGAGACTTAGGACAACATATGATCATGACAATTGTCTTAATCCTATGACATGAGACACAAATATTAAATTCCCTAAGTAAACTTAACTAAACAAGTGTGAATAGGACATAATGTGGAACCAATTACATAATATACCTTGTTCACACCAACAACACCTCTCCATTGGTTTCATTATTTTGCTTAAAACTTTAGCTTGATCAAAGTGTTTGACTAGTGTAAGTTAGAATAGGTTTATGTTTCATTATCTATTGTGTTTCTCTTACATTTTATCACACACAAACTCTATTCAAACCAAGAGTCAAACAAATGATTTAAGTGTTGCACATAGGGCATTGATGACAACAATTTCAAGTAAAAAATTATCACATAAGAGATAAATGAATGCAATTTCCAAATTACTATATGAATCCAGGAAAATGGTTCAAAGATATATTGTGAAGAGGAACAAACTAGATGAAAGCATACAAAATAATTGGGTACAAGTATTTGTAAGGTTCCTCAAAAAGATATATTGTGAAGAAACAAGAAATGGAATATTGGACTAGCCACTCTTGTGCTACCTATAATAGGAGGGACACTATACAAGATATGGGTGAATATGGTATAAAGTTTCCTTATTCAAAACATTTTATAGATACAACACAAAGTAATTTTTTTGAAGCATTCAAACAAGAATTTTAATAGGTGAATGTTTCTCAAAGAATGTTCGAAAAGTTATGGCCATGTTTTGTATGTATAAATAAAGTACATGAAACTTCTTGTTGTTGAAGTCATGTTGAATTTCATCTACACCTTGAGACATAAAAAAATTATGAAAAAATTTAATCCAAATATAATTATCTTTGGAAGTATAATTTAATTTTTGAAGTTCATTGTATGTGAAAAATTAGAAGGTTCAAATGAATTCAATGTGTAGTGTATCAAAAGCACATGTATAAATTGTGGAGATTTGAAGAAAATTCCACTAATTGACAATATTGATCATTCAATAAAAGTTGTTTGGAAAAGATTTGAATATGAAAAATTACACAACAAAGTTAGGTGTTGAATTAAACAAAAATATCCTCAAAGAAAGTCAATTGCCTTGCAATGAGTTTATGAGCAAATTTTGTAGTATATTATATCCATATATCCAACATTGTCATGGTGCCAGGTGGCAAGCTAACCAATTTCATGAGTTGAAGAATTACTTTCCATAGAGTTGTATTCTCGTTGTTGTGGATTTTGCTAACTATACATTTAGTCCTCAAACTAAGACTCAAAGTCAATATTATCATTCAGAGTAGGTATTAATCTTCATATAGGTCTGTTATAGACATGTTGAGTTTCATGTGGATGGTGTAGAAAGTTGTACACGTGAATGAATCATCATGGAGGTTCATTTTTATATCAGTGATGATACTAGTGATGATAGAAGCTACGGTAAAAACAAGAAGTTGGGTCCACGAAGAGGGGAAGTTTCAGTCAAAAAAAATCTCGCAAGAAATGCGTATGCATTATTGAAAAAACGCGTACGCGTTTAGCTACAAGTACCCGAGCCTAAAACGCATACACAATATAAAACATGTATGTGTTATATAACAAGAAATGCATACTTGTTATAAAACACGTACGCATTTTATAATGCATATGTGTTTCTTAAAGGTATTCAAATGGGAAAATACATAACGCATATGAGTTATATAACGCATACACATTTAGTTTTAAGAACACATATGCATTTTATAATGTGTACGCATTTTTCAAATTTTGAGGCTCGGGAAAGGCTTGGCAACCCGACCCTTAGCCTTTGACCTGCAACTTAAAAACTAAGGCAGGTTCAAGAGAAATGTCCAACTTTGGCAATATAGATGATGGACTTTTTTTTCTGAATTAATCTATAAAATTAAAACCCATTATAGAACATGATTTCTAGTTTCCAAATATATAATTTTTGTTAATATTGGATTATATTTTCTATTTTTTAATTAATTTCTAAGAAAACTGGTCCATAAACTTGAAATATCAAGTTTTTTTTTTTTTTAATAATTTTTTTGAAAAAAATTATATGACATCAATCTTTAGACAATACTCTACACAATGAAAATTTGCAAAAAATGTTTAGTTTAGGTCCAATTATGTTGTCCATACACGTTGATTTTTAAAAACAACAATTAGGGCCAATAAAAATTCAAGAAAAAAAACATTAAAAAAAAGTACAAAAAAAAATTCTCATCAATCTTCATGTTGTTAGATATCTTTTTCCAAAAGGAATTAAAAAAATACTTTTATTTAGGTCAAAAAGTGATGTCTGTACACGCGAATGGTATGGTAAAAAAAATGACTTTTAAAAAGTGGTTTTAATACGTGCCTATAAAAATTTAATTTCTGTCATCTGGGTATTTGAATAAATTACATATTTGGAAACTAGATTCAAAATACTAAATTTCATATTGCTAACGTTTTTTAAGATTCATTGTATAAGTGCTTCAAATTTTTAGTCCAAGTGTGACAAATTCTGAAAAATAGAAAAAACACTTCCACTTTTTGAGCTTTTTGTGGACCCAACTTCTTGCATTAGCCCGCTATGTAGCTCATTATTTTGGAATGTTTTTTGAGGATTTGAGACGACATGGTGTAAATTCTTTAGAACACTAGATTTGGTCCGATAAATGTGCTGGTTAGTGTTGAATTTAACTTTTGAATCTTGTATTAAATTACTTATAAAAAAAAGTCAAAATAGATGGTTTTCCTAATGGATTTGATGGTTATCTACTTTATAGGATAGTTTAAGTCTACAAAATCATTTAATTGGTTAACCCAACATGTTAGATGCAACACAAAGTTTTTGTGGATTTTTTTGAGAATGGACATGAAAAAGGAGAGCACGATGGATTGCAAGTAACACCATAGGAAATGCAAATAAAATTGTTGAGTGGTGCAAGAGTCATTTTGGTTCCCATGAAGGAAAGAGTGGCTCATAATGCATCAAACACTATTTTTGGGAAGTTAAAGGTATCAAATATATTAAGTTTTATTTCTAGAGCATGAATCTTGTAATTTGCATATATATTTATAAAATTATACATCATACATATTCAAGGATGTTTAAAATTTAACATTTTAAATTTTTATGTTTGTAGATATTGATCACTCAAATCCTTATAATTGTTAAACAATTGTTCGTATGAGAAGATTGCATCAAGTGATGACTACAAGACATAGCAAGCCACTTGCTATTCAAGTGAGAAAAAGTCATGTTTTGTGTTGATTACATTGAGAGATGCAAATGCTCTATAATGTGAGAATATTATTGATTGATATGTTTCACAATGGAAAATGAAGCAACTACTTTCAGTGCCTCCTTATGAAGATAATGACATTATAGATGTCCATGATCCTCTTTATTTAGTTGATTGTGAATGTGTATTTGATCTAGTTATTGTAGGTAAATAATGTTGATAGCAGAATACACAGAGCAAATGAAAGAAGATTAAAAGAAAACAACATAATAAATAAACCATTCACACAAAAGAGGAACTCAAAATTTTAACGTGGTTCACCATGTCTAATGGCTACATCCACAACAAACAAGGGATTCTCCACTTTATTTATCACTTCATCCATATTACAATATGAGTAGTAACAACTCTTAAAGTTGTCATCCAAAAGAGAAAAAATTTCACACTTAGTACCACTACCAACCGCCTGACCAAGAAGAAGAATGGTCGACCAGAAAAAAGAATAAATGCCAAGAAAATGGCAGTTACATAGATGACGGTTATAAACAAGAAGAGAATCTAAAATAAATAGATGAAGAAAGAATCTACAGAAAACTCCAGCTGTTACACTTGACTTGGCTTCACACGTAGCCAACAATCTCCCACTTGAAGGAAAGTCACACCCGAAAGAGAGTTGCACAGAGATATCCCCTACATTTCAACTTGTATCGTTACATTAGCCGCAACAAAGATTTTAGCTTCGACATATTCTGTTCAAGAAAGCTTTGGATGAATCTCCTCTAAAGCACATCAGTTTTAAGCTTCTCTGCTACCACTTTCTGCTGTTGTGGCTCTTCTACAGGAGGCTCCATCAACCAAAATGACGGATCAGCGTCAATGTTACTACAGTTATCATAGCTAGGATTGGCAGCATCCCACACAAAATACAAGCTCTCTGTAAAAGTGAAAGAATTCTTCGCACTCTTCCCCTCCTCTGTAGCACTCCTCTCTTGGGGGCACGTGGGTAGCATCTCGGTATTCAAACCACCCATGTCTTCGCTAAGCAAGCCCTTCTCATTCGCACAAACTACTAAGAAAATCAACAAATGCATCAAGTAACCAATATCCTTTACCTTGGTAGCGCTCATAACACTCTGCCCGTCCTCTTCAAGTAAAGGCACACCCCAGAGGTAAACCTCCTCTAGCTCAACCTGAGGGACAGATTCCTCCACTGCTGGCTTAACTTCTTCCACCGACTTTGCCGGAGCGACTTGTTCCTCGGGCACTGCCTTAACTTCTTCCACCGCCTTGGTCAGCTTTACTTCTCTAGCCTCCACATCTGGCACCATCAACGAGCAATGCTCTGCTAGCACATTGTGCATGTGATACTGCGAAATCACATTCTCATCACCTAAAGCATCTTTATTCTTAGCCTCTACCAAAACATGCAAATCCTCTATAGAAACCAAATAGACAGGAGCATCATCAAATCTAACCTTTTTCCTCACTTCAAACTGAGCCACAACACCTTTTATTTCTTGCATCTGCTCCATGTCACTCCCAGATTCCATCATGCCAAGAAACTCCTCAATAATAGAATCAACTTCATCAATTAATTCATCCAAAAACATCTGATGAATAGCTTCCACTTCATCATGACTCTCTTCATGGCCATGGCACATAGACATGAGAGCTTGAACCCAATCATCCCAGTTGGGGCTCTCTTCCATATCTGCTCAACTTTCTTCACAACTCCTTGGTTCGAACTAGGCTCTGATACCAATTGTTGATAGCATAATACAAAGAGCAAATGAAAGAAGATTAAAAGAAAACAACAGAATAAATAAACCATTCACACCAAAGAGGAACTCAGAATTTTAACGTGGTTCACCATGTCTAATGGATACATCCACAACAAACAGGGGATTCTCCACTTTATTTATCACTTCATCCATATTAGAATATGAGCAGCAATAGCTCTTAAAGCCATCATCCAAAAGAGCAAAATTCTCACACTTATTACCACTACCAACCACCTGACCAGGAAGAAGAATGGTCAACCAGAAAAAAGAATATATGCCAAGAAAATGGTAGTTACACAGATGATGGTTATAAACAAGAAGAGAATCTATAGTAAATAGATGAAGAAAGAATCTATAGAAAACTCTAGCCGTTACACTTGACTTGGCTTCACATGTAGGCAACAAATAAAACATATTGATTATATAGATTATTTTAGTGAAACATTTGTGTTAGATAACTTGAGTGCTATATATTTGAATTGACTCCAACTAGATCATTTTTTGTTGAAGGTGCTTATTATAAGCAAATCAAGATATATAAAAGTGGCATTATATTGGTTAAATATATGCCAAGACAAAAGGTTCTACACTATAGTCACTTAGTTCTAACAACATGATTAAATTTGAAAACTTTACAAAAAATTGGATGTGGCCAATGAAAATGGAGGTTGAGTATTGAAAACCATGAAAAGGTTTTAGAGATAATAAAAGATAGAGAGGACACTTATTATATGTGCCACGAGTTAAGTTAAATGTATCTATTGCACATAGTTGATATAATGTTCAAATTTGAGTATATTTTAGTAATTTATATCATGTACATGTTCATTGAGTACATATTTTACAGATATAATAAAAGATAGAGAGGACCCAAATATATGTACCATGAGCTAAGTTAAATGTATATATTGTACATAGTTGAAATATTGTTCAAATTTAAATATATTTCATTAATTTATATCAATTTCAATTTTGGTATCAAATTTGATATGATCAATTTTAATTTTGATATCAAATTTGATATCTATTTTGATTTTGATATCAATTTCAAATTTGATATCAATATCAATTTTTTAATATCAAATTATTTGTTATCAACTTTGCACAAAGGTTCTTCCTTCTTCTTTGCTTAGATAAGACTTCTTTCAAAATACAAAAGCATTCCTTTATGAAGTCCAATTCTCTTCCCTGCATGATTGGGTGCCCTAGCCATGGCTTCTTGGTGTGATTGTGATTATTGTAGAGTAGATCCTTCATATGCTTCTTCTTATGTTTCAAGCTCTAGATTTTCTAATGAAGTAGATACTTATGACTCTCGTGATGATGCTTCATCTTGTTATTCAAACAACCCTGCATCTTATGCTCTCCTATCTCAAAACATGCAAACACCCATGCATAATCTTAGTGAGCTTGTTAGGGAATGTAATGAAATTAAAAATCAAATAAAGTTTCTTGAGTCTAGTGTGTAGTCCAAATCCAAGCCCACTTCTGTGAAGAACCATGCCCCCATGTCTCAAAGAATTAGACTTCCCAATATAAAATTTCCCTTATTGATGTATATGAGAAATTGGACTTATCATGGGTAAATTATGATTTTGAATGTATGAAAAAAAAGTTTACCTATAGTTTCCTAGGTTTGATGGGCTAGACTTATCTCAAGGGAAGGCACGTATCCAAGGATTTGTTGATTTCATGAACAAGTATCATAATGAGAATGAGGATATGTGGATGAGATTTTTTTCTAAAGCTCTACATGTTTTTTTCCAAACTGCCATTTTTCTTCTTGGGATAGTTTAATTGATGCCTTTGAGGAGTGGTTTACCCTCGGTGTTGATCCTTTCTCTCTTGTCCATAAAATTGAAAGCATCAAAATCTAAGAAGGTGAGTTAATTCTAGTGTTTTGTCAAATATTTATGGTTGCTTTGTCTTGCATACCGAACTGTTACAGGCTGAGTGAACACCAATGCATTGTTTTGTTTTGTGATGCATTTCATCCTAGAGCCATCCTTTGTCCTCTTGAGCTCAAATCTAAGGTTCTCGACCATATCCTAGTGTGGGAAAACGTTGTTGAGGCTTCATATGAAATTGATGTTTCCTCCTTTAATGCTAATTTGTTGGTAATAAGCTAGTTGTTGTGAACAAAAGTGATGTGAATGCAACACATATATCAGTTTGGATTGTGATGCAAGATATGGTGAAGTGACTACAACATATGCTACACCCTTAATCCTATAGTGTGTATATGGTTATGAGTAGTCGGCTTGTGGATACCTTAACTCTTATTTAAGTTATATAATCATTAATATAATCTTATATATGTAGTTAGGTCAGCCTGGTTGGCATCCATGGCATAAGTATGGTATTTATAAGAGGTAGAGGTTAATTATTATCATCATATTGAGTATTATGTTCTTATTGAAGACTATTGGAGGTATCCCTCTCGAAGTGGATTAGGAGGTTGCCCCCTCGAAGTGACATATTATTATCAAGTATTTGCATCATATTTCCTATTATATTAAATTATATTGTGCAAGTTATTTCATTACAAGTGGTATTAGAGCATGACCTTGGCACCGTGAAGGCAAGAAATAAGGTGATTTTTAAAAATTTTGGAGGTCATTTTGTGAAGCACACATCTCTCTCATTTTGATGAATTTTTTAAATATTTTAAAAGGGTTTTTCAAGGACATATTGAATCTGCTACATTCCAGATTTTATAAAAATTGGAGTAGAATTAAGTAATTTATTGAAAAACTAGTGTTTCCACCAATTTCACCCTCAAGACTTCAAATTAACGAATTTCTTGGAGATTTTTTCTAGGAAGGGAGATCTAAGCCCTAGTAAGTTACAAATTTTTAGATTAATTGGATTTGTTTTGTGTTATTTATTGCAAAATTATTTTTTCCAATCATGGCGGGCCCTACCACAAGAGGCAAAAAGAATCCTATAAAACCCTGGTATGTTACAATTTCTTAGATTAATTAGATTTGTTTTGTGTGATTTATTGCAAAATTATTTTTTCTAATCATGGCAGGCCCTACCACAAGAGGCAGAAAGAATCCTGTCACACCTGGAAAATCTCTAGACAAGGAAGATACAGAAAGTGGGGATACTTATATTAATGATGTGCATGAGAAAATCACCAAGGTGGAGGAGGGTATTTCATTAGTGAAGATAGTGATCGGTGAAATATCAAGGAAAATGGATTCCCTGATACAAATGAGATCTTGAAACTTGTTAAAGGAGGAGGAGGAGGAGGAGAAGAAGAAATTATTATCATTAGGAAATTATGATGGTGTGTTTCTCCTTCTTACCAATGTGTATGCAATGTTAAGTGGATTCATTCATTGGAAAAAATACAGTGTAGCTGTCATCCTTTGGTGCAAGGCAAGAGTGGATTTATCATCTATTTGTTAGAAGTATTGTCTAGGTCTATATGTAGCCAATGCTGACATGAACTTAGTGACAAATTTTGGTGTTCATAGCATATTGGGTATGACTGCTTAAAGGCCTAGTGTTTAAATTGTCATTTCTCTTTAATCAAGTCCTATTGTAAAGATATCAAGGAATACCCTCTTGGCCTTGTAGAGCCTAAAACTAAATGTGAGTTTATCCACTCACAACAATTAGTCCATTCATGCCATTATTTGAGCATAAGTCCTTCCCACTACATTTGACATGTTCTTGGCCTTAGGTATTGGTGCAAGTCTTTAGGATTTGTGGAGCTTCATGTTTGAGCACCAACACACTCCATAAGTTTTTTTTTAACAATATAGATATATGTAAAACATGTGAATGAAGTTCTAAACAACCATGAATGTGGAAATAAATGTGATACACATTCAAATTTTAACCTAGAGAAAACCCACTTTCAAGTGAAGAAATCTAGCCTAGAGAGCAACAACTCTCTATTCCACTATGTAAAAGGAAAGTACAAACATGTACGAGAGTGCCTAAAGCATAAAGCCTTGTCCCACTTGTAGGCCATTTGAAAAATGTTTTGGAAAGGTGAAAAGTTAGAACACCTTTGAATGAAGATTTTTCTTTGTTAGAAGGTCCTTCATTTAAAGGTCTTGGCCATTCCACTTGTCATTGACCTTTGGTTGATGGTAGAATTTTGATTAAAGGTGAAGGACCTTCGATCGAAGGTCCCTTTTTTCTTAACATTAAAACATACTTATGGGTTATTTTCGAAGGAAACCTTCTGATTTAGGACCTTCAATTGAAGGTCGCCTTCTAATGAAGGTGGAGGTCCTTCATTAGAAGGCCCTTGAATCAAAAGTGCCTAAATGGCACCTATGTGGCATCCATTCCATATTTTCACTTTCTATTAGACAAAATTGTTGATTCAAGCCACATTTTCCACAATCAAATGAACTCATCATGACATGAGATGTTGCACGAACATAGCTCTCAAAGTAAGCTTTTTGAAAAGTATAATTTGTAATATTTTTTATTTAATTTTTAGATCTAATTTCTATTTTATAGTGAACACAGATTTTCTACCAAACATAAAGACCTATGTTCGACACACATGGGAAAATAGAAAAAAAGTGAAAAAATAAAAAATACAACCACCGTCCATAGCAATATCCTTATTTCAACAAAAGTAAAATAATAATTTGAGTAGATTTGATCATTTTACTTAGATCTACAAAAAAGTCTCTATTCAACACACATGGGAAAATAGAAAAAGTAAAAAAAAAAAATACAACCAACCCCCATATTTACGCTGAAAGCCTTCCCTATGTGAGCAGCACATGATGAGTCGTACAGATCAATGATCAAGATTAAAAAGACTACCATGAAAAGCATCTGACCATTGATTTTTTCAAAAAATACTTTTATTTTTATCTGATTTCCCATGGAAGGCAAGAGTCAGTGAGTGTGTGGATGTTGACAGTTGACGGGACATGTAAGTTTTGGGGGGCCAAAGGTTTATGTCAGAGACGCGTGTTTGGTAAGTTGGGCCGGCTGAGCTTTTCTTTCTGCCAGCCGACTTGGCAGGATTTCTGTGTAGCCGACACATCAGCTTCCTCGAATACACTGAATGGGTTTCCATGTCTTAATCCCACAGAGGTTCATGCAAAGCATTTTAAGACATCAGTTTTGGGCATGGCAGGCAATACATCAGGCACAGGACTAAGTGCGACTCTCATTACTCCACAGACCATGCCATGCCAGGGATTAACACACACGGATGGACAATGAGTCACTTTGACATAGCTCCAGGAGGGCTTATTTCTCCTCGTATGTACCCAAGAGCCTCCGAAAGTGTGAAGAGATGACGTTTACTACTTTCGTCAAATTGAAGACTGTTCTAAAGGCATTAAGAGCAAAGAGGTGAATTTTAGTGTTAAATATAGGAATATTAATAGATGGTATATTTATAATTAATAAGTGGTATATGACATAAGTTGAGATATCAAGCTATTTATAATTATTATATTTTATATTTATAATTATGATATAATCTATTATTATTATATAATTATAGATATATTCATAGGGGGTTTTATTATAATTTTTTACTAATAGATTTTTATAAAATTTTATTTTTGAGATGAGTCATAATAATAATTATTTTTTTTTTCATTTTATTTAATTATTTTATAGTTTATCTTATTTTCTACCCATCTTCTACATTATATAATTTTGCAATCGTATGAGTTTGAGTTAAAATAAATAAATCTCTTATAGCAAGCATTAATCATTAATATTTTTTATTTTATATTGTTGTACTGTTTTATATGAATGCCACATAATTGTTTTTCTTCTTCATTATTGAATTATAATGAGTTTGAGAAGAACATATTATAATATTAAAAAACTATAATATATGATATAGTTAGTTAGGGTAGTATTGTTGATTATATGTTGGAAATATTTCTATAAATTTTTTTTTATGTGATAGATATTATAAAAGTTCATATATCAAATATATACTTATAAAAATTTCAAGTAAATGTATTATGAGCCATCTTAATATGTATTTAATAGAAAAATATAATTATGCCTTATGTGCATAATTTTATATATAAGGTGATAAATCTATTGTACGCTCACATAATTATTTTCGTTTGTTTCTATTGGGGATTATTTATAGGGATAAGTGATCTCCCATAGGGAGTGAATGTAAAGTAATGATAACTTAAAAAATATAAATATTTACCTAGTAAGGAATTGACATGATAAAAATTTTACTCAACTATGTTTATTCATCGGGGCTTAAATTTGACAGTTGTATCGCTGTATGTCAAAATTTATATAAGATTGAAATTTACTAATATAAGCGAAAGAAGACAATAGTTAATGTGATGAAATTTCAAAAAGAATTGATAAAATAATTTAGTGGATTAAATAACTTATAATTAATAAATAATAAAAAATATCTAACAAATTCTATAATTTCTTAGGAAAGTTTTCACCCTGCCCATTGAACCTATGGGTCAAATTGCTAGTAATATCCTTATTTCAACAAAAGTAAAATAATAATTTGAGTAGATTTGATTTGATATTGATTAGATTTGATCATTTTACTTAGATCTACATAAAGGCCTCTCTTCAAGGGAAAATAGAAAAAAGTGGAAAAAACCACTCTACTTAAATATCATCCACTTCAATGGTCAAACAACCATTAGAAATTTTACACCCATTCACAATAAAAAGTGGTAAATATTTGTCTTGTTTTTATTGGCCAAAATTGACCTTTGACTATGAAGTGGATGATATTTAAGAATAGCCAAAAAAACAACCACCCTCCATATCAATATCTTTATTTCAACAAAAGTAAAATAATAATTTGAGTATATTTGATTCCATATTGATTAGATTTGATCATTTTACTTAGATCTACATTAGTGGAGAGTAAAGTACTATAGAAGCATTTTAAGAATAAAGTACTATGAAGTGGATGATATTTAAGAATAGCCAAAAAAACAACCACCCTCCATATCAATATCCTTATTTCAACAAAAGTAAAATAATAATTTGAGTATATTTGATTCCATATTGATTAGATTTGATCATTTGACTTAGATCTACATTAGTGGAGAGTAAAGTACAATAGAAGCATTTTATTCCTCTACAAATATATATATTTAGTTTTGTTTTCTAGTTTTAAATCTAAGTTTATAGCATTTAATTTATTTTTTTCTATTTTATTTGTATGGGTTTACTAGTCAATTTGGAATATAAATTTTGAAATAATTCTTCAAGAGATATAAAAAATAGAAAATAATACTTTTAATACATATTCCATTTTTTATTTTTCCATATTAATATTATTTATCTACTCTAATAATATAATTTAGAATATTTTCTTTTCAATATGTAAAAAGCAATAACATTCCAAACTTCTTTTTGATGAAAAGTTGTATATCAAACCCACTTTTAACTCCCTATTATGGAAACACGAGCTTTAGGATGAAACATTCTAAACTTTTCATTCAATAACAATTATAATAAAATACATTTCTATACTGAATTAATAATATTAACTCTTTCAATATTTTAAAAAAATAATAATAAAATATTTAGAAAACATACTTATAATTCAATATTTAATTTTGTTTATATATTATTTTAAATGTATATATTCCTTTTTACCAGAGGAGAAGAAAGTTAAAAAGTGGTTTACACTTTATACCTTTATTGGTCCCACAAGTAATAGTAGCATCACGAGCACGACAGAGTTACCTTGTGAGTGGTCTCTGTTTGTACCAGATCAATCGCACAAGTAGCTTTCGGCGATGGACTTATTTCTTGATATGATTTTCATTTTCATTTTCATATTGAGGTATAGGAAGGGTAGTTTGGAAGGTCGAATCCAGAAGTCAGAAGCAAGTTAGTGAATCATTTCATTCCACAGTGCTTCATGCTTTGGACAGCTGAATTTCGACTTAAAAACTGTTAGTCGACAAAATTTGGAGGAAAATTGAAAAAAAACAATCAATTTAAGTTCTTCCCATTCTGCTTCCTTGAGATCTATGGATGAAACTGGCGATTTCTTGAAAGGAATGGACAGTCGGCTTTACAGGGCTTCTGTAGTGGGGAATGTGTATACACTTAACCAGTTGCTCAAGGCTAAGCTTGATGTTCTTCATGAGGTTACCCCTCTTGGGAATTCTGCATTACATATAGCAGTTTCTCGAGGTAATCTCCGATTCATTGAAAAGTTGCTACAAGTGGTTAATCGGAATTCGGTAGCAGGGTACGAATTTCTTAGGGCGAAAAATTCAGATGGAAATACTGCAGTTCACCTTGCTGCCTTCCATGGCTATGACAAATTGGTGCAAGTGTTGCTTCAACTAATCGAACGAGATGTAGAGGCTGGTGATATTTTGAGCGCTGTAAATTGGGAAGGAAACACTGCTCTGCACGAAGCTGCAAAGGGGGGAAATGATAGGGTTGTGGAAGTATTACTGGAGCGTGATCATGATGGTTCTCTGGTTGGGGCATTAAATGATGCTGGTGAGACTGCCCTGTTTACAGCTTCTGAGGGCGGTCATTCTAACATTGTTGAGAAATTGTTACCTTTCATGACTTCTGACAAGGCTATGAAGAGATCCGACGGCCGTACACCACTTCACTCTGCAATCTTCCACCGACACACAGGTAACTCTTGCTTTCCTATTCACTCAGCTTTCTCTTAAAGTATTCATTTTTACAAGGTTTCGCAATAAGTTTTGGATAACAGAAATGGAAATGGAAATGGAAATGGATCCTTTTATAGTTTATGATGTCCGGCACCTGATTTTGGGTCTACAGGTGGCTTATAACATATAAGACTACCTCATACTCGCAGTATGCAGGAGGTACCTAATGGTACTTGCAAATTAACACATTTAGAATGAAGATAATTTTAGAAATCATGAAATACGGATGTGTATATATAGATAGCATTAGATCCACTGCAACCGGCGCCCTACTTAAATATCATCCATTTCAATGATCAAACACTCAATAACAATTTTACACTTCATTCGCACCAAAATGTGGTGAATATTTGTCCTATTTTTATTTGAGCTTTGACTGTTGAAGTGGATGATATTTAAGAATTGCTGTGGCTGTGAGAGGTAATATTTCTAGAAAAGTTAATCTTAGTGTGTGATATAAATTGTTTTGGTTTTATTTTTTATATTTTTACTATATATTTACACGGAAAATGAGTGCTCTCATCTCCACCTCGCTGTGATTGTAAAATGCATAGTGTACATATAGATAACAATAGATCCATTGTAAGCCTGAGAGGCAATATTTCTAGGAAAGTTAGTCTTACTTAGCTCACAGTGTGTGATATAAATTGTTCAGGTGTAGCTATGAAGCTTGTAGAACAGAGGCCTGAAATGGTGCAACAAGCCGATGAATTTGGAAGAACGGCCCTGCACATGGCTGCATTATCTCCACCACTTTCTACTTTCCAGGCGGGTTTGTCATCTTATCAATTTACAGTGATCATTGCGGAATTGCTTTTGGAAAAAGACAATTCATTGTGTTACAGAGAGGACAAGGAGAAACAGTCCCCACTTCACATAGCAGTAAAAGAGGGAAAGTATGATCTTGTGAGGATTATATTAAAGTACGCCAGAGACTGTAGAGAACTGGTCGACAGCAATGGCAGAAAACCTCTCCACTTAGCTGTCATCAGTGCGGTGCGCATTTCTGAGGAATCTAATTTTGCTGTATTATTCCAATATAAAAACATGTTGTTATCCTTAATGTCGAAGAGATCTCTTAATCATCGCGACAACAGTGGACACACTGCATTGCATATAGCAATGAGGAATTTTGATACAGATCCAGTACTTTTTAGCAGTGTAAGTGATTTCAATTTATATAGAAAAATCTGAACTATTTTCTCTGTTATTGTTTTAATCACTCAAAGATGACATTTTTATTGTTATAGATCAAAGAAGTGCTTCAAATAAATGGTGCTGTGGTGACTCCAGAGATGCTGGAAGATGCTAGATGGATAAGGAAAGCAACTACTAAACTAGCTTTCAAAGGCCAAGGTATATCTATAAATGCAGTGTTGATAGCTACAGTGTCCTTTGCAGCAGCCTTCACTTTACCAGGAGGACTTGACTCAAATCCAGGAGGCAAACCAACAGCTGTATTCATTGATGCAATTCTCTTCAAACTGTTTGTGATTTGTGATGTATTCTCGTTTTGTACTTCTATTGCATCAGCCATTCTTGCAGGTGTGAGTCGAAATCCAGTGGAGACATTATACTGTATTTATCTGTTATGGTCAGCACTGATTTCCCTGTTGGTAGCATTCGGCACAGCCATACATCTGGTCATTGAATCAGATAAATGGTTAACAGTGATTGTATGGGTTATGCTGTCCTTTGTTCCCATTACCATTTTTGTAATTAGTTTTCAGTCCAAACAATTCATTTTCGGGCCAGAAAGATACAAGATTTGGTTTGTATTGTTATTTCCAGCGGCCTTCGTTATGGCTGTCTGTTATTTCATATCGGAGATGTTATATGTATTCTTGCTCTCCCGACTATTTCTCAGTGTAGTCCGCTGGATAAAGAAGAAGAGACCCTCTGAATCTTCTTCCCAAAGACATAAAACTTGTAATTGATTTCCAATTATCAACAATAAAAATATTGTTTCCTTCAATGGCAGATTTCCCACAGTTTTTTTCAATTTTTGACCTCCAAAAACTGGACTGTTTCTACGGACTTGTTCAATAGACAGTCCTTCATGCTTTCGACAGCATCAGTTGCAGAATTTCGACTAAAAACAAGTTAGTTGGCAAGATTTTGACGAAATTTTGTTGCTGGTGTTTAAGGCGTTCCGCAGATTTCTCCCTGCAGATTTCAAATATCAGTATTGTTTATGTGAATATTTTTTTCATTCGATTGTTGAATTAAGGATATATACGAGATGCCAGATGGTGAGACAACATTATTTTAGCATACACCTTTCGATTAAAGTGCACAAAAAGATTCTGCGGTCTTTAACTAAAGGGATTTTGTTCTCCATCATTAGATAACAGAATCGATCCATTTTTTCCATCATTAGATAACAGAATTGATCCATGTTCTCCATAGTTAGATAACAGAATCAATCCATTTGAGTATAATTCACGGCAAAGGCATAAGAGGAATATAACAAAACCACCACAACACACTAAGAACAAGAGACAAGAAATGCAGGCTGTGCTCATTCCAGTTCTTGCCGTCACTAGTGACCTGTATTAAAGCCAGTACAATATGCTATTTTCTTGGGACGCTTCATTTTTTACTGTGCTATGTCGCTAGTGACTTGTATTAAAGCCAGTATGATTGAGTATGATTGGAAGCAGGTTACTATGCTGGGTTTCTCATTTAAAAGGTTTTCTTCAATATTACATTTGATGTGTTTTATTTTTTAATTACTTCAAATTCTATATGCATTATTTTTATTATACACATTTATTGGACTTCTTTTTTCTACATATATTTTGTCTATGTCAAATTCATGAGAAGGAACTATACTTCATAATTTCACTGTCTATGAGGTGTTATCGTGTCAATTTGAACTAGCTTTAAACTATTCTAAGTAGATAACACGTTTTAAGGATTTTATGTTAAAATTTGTAGTTGTGTGTTTGAATTGTTAGTCCTTGCCTAGACAAGGATGCTAAAGTCTTTGGTTGATTTTTTGAAAACTGTGCAAAGCAATAAAAAATTGAATCTTTTCTATAGTTTGGCTAAAGTTTTAATTTTCTTTTTTCTTCTTTAGGAAAATATTGTCATTTCATTTTTTGATTGGTCGGCAGGAATTTAGTTGGCAAGAAAAATTAAATTTAGATTACTTTAAATCAATAAAAGCAAATGTCTAATGGCAAGCAAGGGAGGTAACCATTTAATCTAATTTCTATAGTTTTTCATTCTCCTATCAATACACACAAATTCTTAGTTGCAAGTTGTGATGTCAATCACATTGTATGTTGGCATAGGCTCAGAGTATGCTAGCAAATGTGAACATATTATTATTGTGAAAAGTTGTGCATGTAGCAAATGCAAATTTCCACATGACATGATAGGACCTAACTGCATATAGTTATGACTCCCCATAGCACCTATGTCTAGATAGTGTCAAATATATTACAACCTTTGTAGAACTAGCAGTAGAATGGGTAGCTAGTAAAGAAATGAAAAAGAAAAATGGTTGTTTCATCCATACTACACAATTTCAAGTGCTTGGGCAAAGCTTGTGCAACAATAGTAATACATTTCCATTGGATACTAACCATCTAGTAAATAAAGAGCCTAGGCATATTGTCTCCATACAACTTTGGGCTTACTTGTTGATAATCAATCTTGGACTACAATGATTGCATGATATGCACAAAATGGATTTATTGAAAAATGTGAAGGAGAAAAAGAGAATCCTACTCTAATTCAATTTACACTCAAAAATTAATTATGCTTATTTATAAACTTGATTAAACTTTTCCAAAGTTTATCACAATCTATAAATCAGATTGAAAAATGAAGTGTTTTCATAAAATGATTACAATAAATAGAATGATATTAAAGATTGAACTTGCCACAAAAATATAGAGGCCTCAACCCTAGATGAAATCACGTCACATGAACGTCTACCCGAAGCGCTCTCATCTGTACAACTTTGTGTGGTACAACGGAGTTTGGCGATGTTGTCTAGGATTTTCTAGGTGCTTTTATGTTTCATTTGTATGATCTAGAAGCTAACCTGCACAACACAATGAGATAAAATACAAGCATAATATGTGGCTAAACAAGTAAACTAGTTAAAATTGGAATAGAGAAATTTGTTGGAAACAACCAGATTATCACTAGAAAACCTCCGTGAGATAAATGTCCTTTGAATACTTGTCCTTTGAATGTCCTAGGATGCAAAGCGACAAAGGATTTCAAATGGGATATGGGAAAATAAACAAGGGCTTTGCAAAGATAGTTGAAGTGAGGAATGCTCAATGAAGAGATATATTCTCCTCCCTTGGATTCACTTCTAGTGCTCTATTAAGAAAATATACTCACAAGGTATGGAGATTTTTGAGGAGTCGATACTTATACATTTAAACAAGGAATTTTAGAGAGCACAACATTGTATGCTACTTATCAAAATACACAATGAGAATGGATTTCTATGGAAATTAAGGTGAGCAACTTAATAGAATCCTAAGAGAAGCTCCAACTCTTGAAGTCTCATCCATAATCCATCCTCTAATCATATTCAAACTTTGCAAAAAGGATTTTGGAAGACAAAACCTACAATGGTGATTTGATGCCTCAAAAACCTCTTGAAGATAAACTAGTAAGAGATGCAGAACTTGAAGGTCTTGTTACATCGAAAATGTCTCCCTAGGACCTTTTCCCTCCTATGTTTAGCTCTCGAGTCCTTTAGAAAGCATTTTTTATCATCTTGCATATTCATGTTGACTCCCAATGAGAAAACCCTAAAGTTTTATGGTAAATAGGACCTAGGGGGTGCTATTGAGGCAAGTCCCGAGTAAATAGGGAGGGAGGACTTGGGCGCATGCACCCTAGTCCTGCCCTATTTTAGGCAGGACCTAAATTCAAGTGTCGGTTATTGGACCATTAATTAGGTCCTATATCGACACCTTAAGTTTGAATAACAAAATTCTTAGCAGAAATGTGTTTAGTTGCATTTACAAGCATGTTTAGGGATTCATTTGTAAACTAGAAGATGATTATGAACTTTTGGCACACTTGTGATTCTAGAACATTCAAGATATTCATTGTTGCAGAGCAAACTTGTCTTGTCATTGTGTTTATTATGCATATTTGGATTCATCTTCTCATGATGTGAAGGATTTTCATCTACATGCGAGTTACATCTCTGAGGTGACATTTATTTGTGTTTTCAATCATTTATCATTTAGATTTTGCCTCTATCCTGCATGGATATGCACTCTTTATCTGACAACGGTGTTCGGAAGACTTGAATGTCTCTCTGGGGCTTGACCAATGTCATGCCCACATTTTCCATGTGGTCACAACACACATCGCACGTGTCATAGCCACATCTGTCATGTGGTTATGACACGAGATATGAAAAACTTTTCTCACACTGTCCTAAAAACCCCTTCGCATGCGTACACATGCTCAACGGTGTTCTCTCATGGCGAAACGCTACACTCTTCGGCGGAATACAAGTACAATTGCGTGTATCCAGAAGCATATAGATCCACAAGAGGGTCTATACAACGCTGCTAACGTCATTGCAAGAGTGAGATTACCAAAGTTCTTAAATCGAACCCTCGGCAATGTTCGGTAGCATAATGCCTTACGGCGTTAGTGGGAATTACGCTGCACTCATTTACGCACGTGGTTCGTTGATAGAGGATCCACTCCCCACGACGCCTTGTTCCGACTAAACCGGCTAGTGATCTCCCTATTTAGTCATTTTTCAGCCAGGCACGGTTGTCTGTCTCCTCTCTTGTTTCCTGAAACATACTTCTCCTATGACTTAGCATTTTCAACAAGGCGGTTTGGTTGCCCTCTCTTCCCTTTTCACAAGTTCTTAATTTTGATTATATCTTTATCGCCCTTACCTTAACTATTTCTTAGTTCATTTAGTGTGTTTATATTTCGGTCTCTCTCTCTCTTTCATTTTCTATGCTTTCTTTATGTGCATCCTGACCTTTCTTCATGATTTACGTCAATCAGGGTTATTACTGCAGCTATTGTTGATATTAAACCTAATTTCAGGATGATCTAGGTCACAAAGGCTAGTTTACTATTTCGCTGGACTCGGTCTCCTAATCTTCCCCGATCTAGGTTCCTCCTCTTCGTATATACTTAGTCAACTTGTTCCTAAGCAAATTTGGCAGAAGGGTCCGTCAACTTAGTTCTCTTATCCCGTGTGAGAAATGTCGCACATTTTCTCCTCTGTGTTTTCCAATGTTAGTTTTTTTTTTCTTCTTCGGAACCTCTTACAGGTTTACATATGAGATCGTTTGCTACAGTTGAGATTAATATGGCCACATGGATTGTCAGTGGTGGCTTCTTAAGTTTATTTCCAGTGTTCTTTTGAGCAAGGAGTTGTGTAATTTTCCTCTTCATTTTCCGGGTGATTATTAGTACATTAATAGTTGAAACTTCCGAGAAACTCTTTCCAGAGTATCACTGAATATTCCTAAACTCTCTTTTACATTATAATTTTATTTTCTCTTGTTTAGAATTACTGTTGTTACTGTTACTCTTAATTACGATTCATACACTGATTGTGACTCGTATGACGTTGTCAATAGATGTAGGTGGTTCACCACTTTATAAAACTCTGTTCATGATAATATATCTTCTTTGGTTATTGTGTTCAACATTTAACATTTAATAACATCTACTGTGAGAATATAATTGTTATATATATATATATATATATATTTTTTCTCTATATCCATGAGACATAGTTTATAACGATTTTAAACGAGGGTCCAACAAAATGGTTCATAGATTTACCCCTATCGATATGATATATATATATATATATATATATATATATATATATATATATCTATATATATATACATATATATATAATATATTTATTTTAATGTCTATGCATAGGACGAAATTGGTTTACCACGATTTATATATATCGATATATATATATATATATATATATATATATATATATATATATATATATATATATATATATATATATATATATATATATATGGGTAAGTGCAAGAAGATGGGGGGCCAAAAAGGGGTCTTAAGTGGCCACTTTTTTTCTGAAATCAGGAAATACTGGCCTTGGATGAGAAATTGAGCATAGTTACACTCAAAATTTAGAGATGCAACCAAAACAATGTTCGTAGTGCTCTGAGTCTACTTTCTAAACTACTATTTTGTTTTGAAAATGGCATAGATTAAGGGGTTCAAAAGAGGGAGCCACAGAAATTGGTGTTGTTTCTGTCAAAAAAACATAACATAGCATGTTTTGTGGCTCCCTCAAAAGGTCAACTTTTTTTTGGTATTTTTAAAATCGCTTCGGTGAGAAATTAGCTAATAGCATGTAGTTTATGCCTGATTTTTCTGATAATTTTTTGATGAATATTTGATTTTTTACTAATTTTTAAAGTGGACACATCCTAAAAAACAGAATTTTGGCCGTGCTACCCCTATAAATTTTGAAAACTAATTGAAAATCATTTTTTTATTTTTTTAATATTTGTAGAATGGAGTCTAGTTTCTAAATATGTAATTTTTTTGAAATTTGAATGAATAGTTATTTTACAATGAAAAAAAGACCAAACAGTGGTTTTTGCATAAAAACGGACACACAAACAAAAGAAATTAAAGATGAAAGGCTTAACATTGTTAAAATGTGAAAAAAATCACATCGTCAAATAGCTAAGAGAAAGCCTAACATTACCCATGTGTTCGATTTGTTCAACCTTGAAACACGTGCAAATCTGAGGGTTAGCACAAACGAAATTATGTGAAATTTTGAAGAATACAGAAAAACACGTCTGTGACTGTTCATAAGGCACTCCAAGCCTTTGGGTTGGAAATCCAAAGCAAATCCCAAGCCCAAGGCTTGGGATTCCCAAAGCAAGAAATAACGCAAGCGCGTTATAACGCGCTCGCGTTATTTATTGCCTTACATTTTTCCCGCAAGCCTGTCTTTTCCCATGTTTGACATAACGCGAGCGCGTTATAACGCGCTCGCGTTATGTCCCACTCAAATTTTTTTACATTCAAGGCTATTCATCATGAGGGTTAAGGCATAAAGGATAGAGTTGAAAGGTTTACGGATAAGGGATTAGCGTTTAAGGTATAGTATCGAACCCGTTGAGGGTCTAGGAATAGGGATAGCGTTTAAGGTTTAGGGATGAGGGATGACAGATTACGGTTGAGGGTCGAGGGATCAAAGTTAAGGGTTGAGGGATTAGGGTTTGACATTAAGGGTTGAGGGTTGAGGTTCAAGGGTCAAGGGTTTAGGGATAGGGTTTAGGGTCGAGGGATTAGGGTTAAAGTAGAGTGTGGAGGGTGTAAGGATTAGGGATAGGGTTGGAGGGTTTAGGGATAAGGGATTAGGGTTTAAGGTATAGTATCAAGTCTGTTGAGAGTTTAGGAATAGGGATAGCATTTAGGGATTAGGGATGAGGGATTATAGTTGAGGGATGATGGATTAGGGTTGAGGGTTGAGGGATTAGGGTTTAGGGATAAGGTTTAGGGTTGAGGGTTTAGGATTAGGGTTTAGGGTTGACGAATTACCATTTAATGTCGAGGTTAGGGTTAGAGTGTTGAGGGTAGAGGGATTAGGGATAGGGTTTAGGGTTTAAGGTTTAAGGATTGAGGGTTGAGGCTTTAGGGATGAGGGTTTAAGGCTTAAGATATAGTGTCAAGTGTTGAGGGTGTAGGGATACGGTTTAAGTTTTAAGGGTTAAGGGTTGAGGGATATGGATTAGGGTTTAAGGTATAGTGTTGAGGGTCGAGGGATTAGAGTTAAGGGTTGAGGGATTAGGGTTTGACGTTGAGGGTTGAGGGTTGAGGTTCAAGGGTCAAGGGTTTAGGGATAGGGTTGAGGGTCGAGGAATTAGGGTTAAAGTAGAGTGTGGATGGTATAAGGATTAGGGATAGGGTTGGAGGGTTTAGGGATAAGGGATTAGGGTTTAAGGTATATTATCGATTCTGTTGAGGGTGTAGGAATAGGGATAGCATTTAGGGTTTAGGGATGAAGGATTAGAGTTGGGGGATGACAGATTAGGGTTGAGGGTTGAGGGATTAGGGTTTAGGGATAAGGTTTAGGGTTGAGGGATGAGGGATTAGGGTTTAAGGTATAGTGTTGAGGGTTTAGGGATAGGGTTTAGGGTTGAGGGATTAGGATTTGACGTTGAGGGTTGAGGGTTGAGGTTCGAGGGTCAAGGGTTTAGGGATAGGGTTGAGGGTCGAGGAATTAGGGTTAAAGTAGAGTGTGGAGGGATGACGGATGATAGATTAGGGTTGAGGGTTGAGGGATTAGGGTTTGATGTTGAGGGTTGAGGGTTTAGGGTTAGGGTTGAGAGATGAGGGATCAGAGTTAAGGGTTGAGGGATTAGGGTTTGACGTCGAGGGCTGAGGTTCGAGGGTCAAGGGTTTAGGGATAGGGTTGAGGTTGAAGGGATTAGGGTTTAGGGACAAGGTTTAGGGTTAGGGTTGAGGGATTAGGGTTTAAGGTATAGTGTTGAGGGTTTAGGGATAGGGTTTAGGGTTGAGGGATTAGAGTGAAGGGTTGAGGGATTAGAATTTGGCATTGAGGGTTTAGGGTTTAGGATCAGGGTTGAAGGTCGAGGGATTAGAGTTAAGGGTTGAGGGATTAGGGTTTGATGTTGAGGGTTGAGGGTTGAGGTTCGAGGGTCAAGGGTTTAGGGATAGGGTTGAGGGTCAAGGAATTAAGGTTAAAGTAGAGTGTGGAGGGATGACGGATGATAGATTAGGGTTGAGGGTTGAGGGATTAGGGTTTGATGTTGAGGGTTGAGGGTTTAGGGTTAGGGTTGAGAGATGAGGGATCAGAGTTAAGGGTTGAGGGATTAGGGTTTGACGTCGAGGGCTGAGGTTCGAGGGTCAAGGGTTTAGGGATAGGGTTGAGGTTGAAGGGATTAGGGTTTAGGGACAAGGTTTAGGGTTAGGGTTGAGGGATTAGGGTTTAAGGTATAGTGTTGAGGGTTTAGGGATAGGGTTTAGGGTTGAGGGATTAGAGTGAAGGGTTGAGGGATTAGAATTTGGCATTGAGGGTTTAGGGTTTAGGATCAGGGTTGAAGGTCGAGGGATTAGAGTTAAGGGTTGAGGGATTAGGGTTTGATGTTGAGGGTTGAGGGTTGAGGTTCGAGGGTCAAGGGTTTAGGGATAGGGTTGAGGGTCGAGGAATTAGGGTTAAAGTAGAGTGTGGAGGGATGACGGATGATAGATTAGGGTTGAGGGTTGAGGGATTAGGGTTTGATGTTGAGGGTTGAGGGTTTAGGGTTAGGGTTGAGAGATGAGGGATCAGAGTTAAGGGTTGAGGGATTAGGGTTTGACGTCGAGGGCTGAGGTTCGAGGGTCAAGGGTTTAGGGATAGGGTTGAGGTTGAAGGGATTAGGGTTTAGGGACAAGGTTTAGGGTTAGGGTTGAGGGATTAGGGTTTAAGGTATAGTGTTGAGGGTTTAGGGATAGGGTTTAGGGTTGAGGGATTAGAGTGAAGGGTTGAGGGATTAGAATTTGGCGTTGAGGGTTTAGGGTTTAGGATCAGGGTTAAAGGTCGAGGGATTAGAGTTAAGGGTTGAGGGATTAGGGTTTGATGTTGAGGGTTGAGGGTTGAGGTTCGAGGGTCAAGGGTTTAGGGATAGGGTTGAGGGTCGAGGAATTAGGGTTAAAGTAGAGTGTGGAGGGATGACGAATGATAGATTAGGGTTGAGGGTTGAGGGATTAGGGTTTGATGTTGAGGGTTGAGGGTTTAGGGTTAGGGTTGAGAGATGAGGGATCAGAGTTAAGGGTTGAGGGATTAGGGTTTGACGTCGAGGGCTGAGGTTCGAGGGTCAAGGGTTTAGGGATAGGGTTGAGGTTGAAGGGATTAGGGTTTAGGGACAAGGTTTAGGGTTAGGGTTGAGGGATTAGGGTTTAAGGTATAGTGTTGAGGGTTTAGGGATAGGGTTTAGGGTTGAGGGATTAGAGTGAAGGGTTGAGGGATTAGAATTTGGCGTTGAGGGTTTAGGGTTTAGGATCAGGGTTGAAGGTCGAGGGATTAGAGTTAAGGGTTGAGGGATTAGGGTTTGATGTTGAGGGTTGAGGGTTGAGGTTCAAGGGTCAAGGGTTTAGGAATAGGGTTGAGGGTCGAGGAATTAGGGTTAAAGTAGAGTGTGGAGGGATGACGGATGATAGATTAGGGTTGAGGGTTGAGGGATTAGGGTTTGATGTTGAGGGTTGAGGGTTTAGGGTTAGGGTTGAGAGATGAGGGATCAGAGTTAAGGGTTGAGGGATTAGGGTTTGACGTCGAGGGCTGAGGTTCGAGGGTCAAGGGTTTAGGGATAGGGTTGAGGTTGAAGGGATTAGGGTTTAGGGACAAGGTTTAGGGTTAGGCTTGAGGGATTAGGGTTTAAGGTATAGTGTTGAGGGTTTAGGGATAGGGTTTAGGGTTGAGGGATTAGAGTGAAGGGTTGAGGGATTAGAATTTGGCGTTGAGGGTTTAGGGTTTAGGATCAGGGTTGAAGGTCGAGGGATTAGAGTTAAGGGTTGAGGGATTAGGGTTTGATGTTGAGGGTTGAGGGTTGAGGTTCGAGGGTCAAGGGTTTAGGAATAGGGTTGAGGGTCGAGGAATTAGGGTTAAAGTAGAGTGTGGAGGGATGACGGATGATAGATTAGGGTTGAGGGTTGAGGGATTAGGGTTTGATGTTGAGGGTTGAGGGTTTAGGGTTAGGGTTGAGAGATGAGGGATCAGAGTTAAGGGTTGAGGGATTAGGGTTTGACGTCGAGGGCTGAGGTTCGCGGGTCAAGGGTTTAGGGATAGGGTTGAGGTTGAAGGGATTAGGGTTTAGGGACAAGGTTTAGGGTTAGGGTTGAGGGATTAGGGTTTAAGGTATAGTGTTGAGGGTTTAGGGATAGGGTTTAGGGTTGAGGGATTAGAGTGAAGGGTTGAGGGATTAGAATTTGGCGTTGAGGGTTTAGGGTTTAGGATCAGGGTTGAAGGTCGAGGGATTAGAGTTAAGGGTTGAGGGATTAGGGTTTGATGTTGAGGGTTGAGGGTTGAGGTTCGAGGGTCAAGGGTTTAGGGATAGGGTTGAGGGTCAAGGAATTAGGGTTAAAGTAGAGTGTGGAGGGATGACAGATGATAGATTAGGGTTGAGGGTTGAGGGATTAGGGTTTGATGTTGAGGGTTGAGGGTTTAGGGTTAGGGTTGAGAGATGAGGGATCAGAGTTAAGGGTTTCAAGGGATTAGGGTTTGACGTCGAGGGCTGAGGTTCGAGGGTCAAGGGTTTAGGGATAGGGTTGAGGTTGAAGGGATTAGGGTTTAGGGACAAGGTTTAGGGTTAGGGTTGAGGGATTAGGGTTTAAGGTATAGTGTTGAGGGTTTAGGGATAGGGTTTAGGGTTGAGGGATTAGAGTGAAGGGTTGAGGGATTAGAATTTGGCGTTGAGGGTTTAGGGTTTAGGATCAGGGTTGAAGGTCGAGGGATTAGAGTTAAGGGTTGAGGGATTAGGGTTTGATGTTGAGGGTTGAGGGTTGAGGTTCGAGGGTCAAGGGTTTAGGAATAGGGTTGAGGGTCGAGGAATTAGGGTTAAAGTAGAGTGTGGAGGGATGACGGATGATAGATTAGGGTTGAGGGTTGAGGGATTAGGGTTTGATGTTGAGGGTTGAGGGTTTAGGGTTAGGGTTGAGAGATGAGGGATCAGAGTTAAGGGTTGAGGGATTAGGGTTTAAGGTATAGTGTTGAGGGTTTAGGGATAGGGTTTAGGGTTGAGGGATTAGAGTGAAGGGTTGAGGGATTAGAATTTGGCGTTGAGGGTTTAGGGTTTAGGATCAGGGTTGAAGGTCGAGGGATTAGAGTTAAGGGTTGAGGGATTAGGGTTTGATGTTGAGGGTTAAGGTTCGAGGGTTTGATGTTGAGGGTTGAGGTACATTTCGGTGTGACATTTAAATTGTCTTGCCGATATACACTGTAAAGGTTATTTTGTGGACTTTCAAGGATTTTTTCACCTGTGTTAATGTTCAACTTGTTTCGCTCTGCATCAAGGGATTACGGTTTGACGTTGAGGGCTGAGGTTCGAGGGTCAAGGGTTTAGGGATAGGGTTGAGGTTGAAGGGATTAGGGTTTAGGGACAAGGTTGAGGTTGAGGGATTAGGATTTGACATTGAGGGTTGAGGGTCAAGGGATCAGAGTTGAGGGTTTAGGGTTAAGAGATCTATAGCAGGACAAAATGCGAGCGCGTTATAGCGCGAGCGCGTTATAACGCGAGCGCGTTATAACGCGCTCGCGTTTTGTAATTCTACTAAAACGGTAAAAAAGTGGTTACCCCCGTGATCCAGGCCCACATGCTCTGTTTTCTTACTGATTCTGCGCGTGCTCCGACAAAAAAGAAGTGCTTTCATGCTATTGGGAAGTTCACATGCACATTTGACACATTGTACCACCTTTGCATGATCTTTCCACCACCTTTTCTGCTTTGCCAACTTGAGAAGGAGGAAATAACATAGTTTTCAAACCAAATTTGATATATATCTATACAAGTTTCAATTTTTGTAGTATTGCAATGTTAATTTTGATTCAATTTTAAGAATTTAACGTTGAAAAGGAAGCAAGTGGTGAAAAACTCAAATTGTTGAGGAGTTTGATGCAAGAAGATAAAAACACTACATAATTGGGTACTCTCTCCATTCAAATCTTCGTTTTTTAGGTATGTCAATTCTTTACATGCATGTTCTTTACATTTTCCTTATTTCGGATTGAATTACTTTATCATGCATTATCATACATGTTTAAAATAGACACATTTCCAATCAAGAAAGCAACCTACAATCTCACATGATGCCATGTATATTTTCTACACTTGGGCTCTTTAATAATTATGTGTAATAAACAAACCTTAGTTCATACCATGATGTCAAACTATACAAGAATAAATCCTTACAACATAAAAAAAATACAATCCCACTATTATCATGTATTCATTTCTTAGGAACTAATATTGGTCTCTTTATCATGCTACAGACAAATTCTCCGTCATGCCGAGGAAACGATCAAGAATTAAACCAACACAGGAAGAGATAGAAGCTAAGAATGCAAAGAAAGCAATGGCTATGAGGGAACTTCGTGAGAAGAGGAAATTGGACACGATAAATGAAGACATACCAATTGAAGAGGAACCACAACCATCACAAAGAGATATGGTATTGGCGGCACAAAGAGAACGAATGCAAAAACTTCGTGGTACGAGAGATTTAAATACCATAGTTGGAGACACATCCTTTATCGCAAGACAACATGTAGGGACACCATCTACCACATCTCAAGTTGAGAGTACATCATCACTCACATGTGATGAAGGAGGTACGCCATCGTTCCCACCTCAACCTCAAGGTATGTCATCTATTCCATCTTCGATCGAAGGTATGCCATCTAACCCATCTCATTTAAATATTGATGAAATTCCTAATGTTGAGATGAATTTACCTAACTTGACACCACCTAGAATTTTGCATAGAAAGCCAAAGTATTTGATTGATATTGATGAGAATATTTTGCAGCCAATGGAAGGTAAGATTCCAAAACGCACTTGTAGAAGATATGCTAATAAGATTTGGAGATTGTTCTTTGAAAAGTTAAATGAGACTGCAAGATGTCAACTATTCGTTGAAATGATGCGAAGTATAAAGTATAGGTCTATCATGAAGATTCTTGGGTTGAGAACATCAGAGGCTTCAAGTGAAAAATCTATTGTCAAGAATCTAATGAGTGCGTATGAGAGTGTGGGTAACACCTCACGCACAAAAGATAGTAATGCAACATGGCGTGTGATTACATTGACTATAGTAAGTAGTCAAACGAGGAAAGCTCGTCTTATTAGAAAGACAAGTCAAAAATTGAGAATTAATAGGAAAACTTTATCAAGAGCCGTTGGAAGACGCCAAAGAATTGAGGACACTAATGCCAATGAATTATGGGCATTCTCGGGGAGACTACCACGAAAAGATAAACCAATTGTTGAAGCATTGAGGTCACTAATTGAAGACTTTTGGAAGAATTACACAAGGGTATCTCCGAATCAAAGGGATGTGGTAAGAAGGAGAATTGGTAGTCAGAACCGCGAGCCACATCCAAAGCATTTTTTGGATGAGACTCAAACACAGTTTTATGGTAAATTTCTAGAGAAGTATCCTCAAATTAAAATTTGTCAAAGATATTTTGAAATGCTAAAACCTTTCTATGTTAAGATAAATCACACACGCACTACTTGTTGTTGTAGATTACATATTGAATTTTCTAACCATTTTGATGCTTATAGGTCTATATGTTTAGCTATGCATACTAACAATGATTTGCAGGGTTGTGCCATATGTGCCCCACCAACATCTTCAAGAGATTTCATATCAAGAATTTTATGTGAAAGAGAGGAAGGTCAAATATTCTACAAGAAATTATGCTTGGATGGCACATGTCATCGTTGCGGTGGCTTGCAACATTTGCCAATATGTGAACATATGGAAATAACACATGCGGTTGGAAATGAACTAGTAGAATTTGGCAAGTATAAAACAGTGGCATACAATACAAAAGATGGTAAAGAAGCAAAGAGGTGTGAATTAGTTATTGAAAAGATTCCAGTGTATCAGTTTATGCCTATATTTCGTGACAGCATAGTGTATGAGTATGCAAGACATGCCCATAGAGCTCGATGGTTGGACTTGCAATTCAAGTTATGCAAGGACACATTTCCAGTTGGTAGCATTGTTTCAGTCGTCGACTTTGCAGAGAACTACAGTCTACAGCCACAGCGTGAGGTGCAATCACAATATTACAACTCCACACAGGTTTCTATATTTGTGCACATCGCATTCATTCATGCGAATGATAGTACAGAGGATGACAGAAAGATCATAAGGGAGTATCATTTCTATATTAGTGATGATCGCACGCATTCTACGGAGTTTGTGCAAGGTTGCTTTCAGGTGTTCTATAATGATTTGGCTAGAAGGGGCATATCGTTCAGTCAGCATATCATATGGTCGGATAATTGTGCATCACAATTCAAGAACTCGCGGAATTTCTATTGGCTGAGTAGGAGGCATAATTTTACAGGTATTCAACATATGTGGAACTTTTGTGAGGCCGGGCATGGAAAGGGGGAGCATGATGGTGCAGGAGCATGTATCAAAAGAGCCATAGCACGAGAAGAGTTAAAGTATAAAGACAATGCAAAGTTGACAGATGCAAAATCGATTGTCGAGTGGTGTAATGCTTCCATGGGTCTAGGTAATGAAGGTAAGTCTTTAGTTCGTAGATTTTTTTGGTTGATAGATGCTACTAACATTGCACCATATGAGGATTGTTGTACACTGACAGGATCAAATGAGATGCACTCTTTCAGAAGTTCAATTGCAGGTTCATGGAGTATCCATACACGAAAGATGTCATGCTTTTGTTCTTCCTGTACAATTCAAGTCTGGGATGAGTGCGAGTCAAAGGAGTGGGTTGACGAATGGCAGTTAAGTTATCTTAGCCCACTTGACACGTATCGACCCCCGACGGCACTGGAACTAACACAGATGGAATCGTCAGTTGACTTTGACCACATATCAGATTTAGTTCAACCAGGTAATATAGGGCACATATATGCATCTAATTTCATCTAGTTCAACCAGGTAATGTCATCTTACTTTGTAGTGTTTTTGTAATGTTGACTAATTTCATCTAATTTGCTACACATATCAATGTAGGACACGTATATGCAGTTATTGCAGATGAAGATAATGAAGAGGGAACAGATTATTACTTATGCCGTTGTGTTGAGGCCAAAAAGAAATTGGAGGCCCCTGTTACAGATGGAGAAAACATCGAATACCCTACAGGATCAGTGGTTATTACTGGAACATGGCTTAGAAGGTACCCACATAAGAGTGTTAATATTTGGCTATTTCAGGACTTTGACATGCATCGAAAGATTCTTCATTACTCGAACCTTGTCGTGGCATCCAATGTTCATTTGATAAAGTATCGGGGTAGACCTTTGAACAAAATATTGTGGAAGGTGCGTGAGTCTGACCATGAAGCAATACTTGACACAATAAAGAGTAGAGCAGATCCAGATGGTTCATTGGATTAATTTGTAAGTATTCACATTGATTTTGTAAAGTTATGTTACATTGAGTTGTAAGTATGCACATTAATTTGTAAGGTTTGTCTTTTTTTATTTCCTCCTGCATTTTTACACATATGTACACATTTTTCCATCATCATGTTATGCATTTTTGGTGTCCTGCTCCTGATGCGACCAAACTCATAACTCACCCTACTAGACACCATTTGATGATCTCTCCAACACTCTGGATCCAGGGCGCCCAATCATGATGATGACCTATATACCATTCTCCCAAGGCGCTCATAATGAATGAATGATAAGGAGCGCCTTGACCTCTATAATCAAGGTGATTTTAAGTCACTTTGAGTCATTTGGGGTCAGTTTGAGTCTTTGAGTCATGTTGCAAAAAAGTGTCAATGTTGTCAAGTTGCACAAAGCAACCTTTGCATTTTTGGTGTCTTGCTCGTGATGTGACCAAACTGACTGTTCCAACGCATTCAGATGGGTACATTTACGTTAGGCATGGTCCTATTTTTCACCCAAACATGTCGAAACAGTCTGAGCTACATTGTACCAACGATATCCCTGAAGAGTCCAAAGTGCAAAAAGGCAGCAATCTTTGACGAGATGTTACTCAAAAATCGTGTCACTTAGAAACATTTCGTCTGAGGCAACGGGATCACGTAGAGTGCCTCTACAATAACCTCTCTCAGTTTTTTATAGCTCTGAGGCATTTGCCCGTGGTGAAAGGTTTTCTGTTGCCCCAAAAATCGTCAGAAGGAGGCAGTGTAAAGTTGCAAAGGGGTGTAACTTTCGTCCTGCTCCTGATGCGACCAAACTGACTGTTCCAACGCGTCCGAATGGGTACATTTATGCTAGGCATGGTCCTATTTCTCACCCAGACATGTCGAAACAGTCGGAGCTACATTGTACCGACGATATCCCTGAAGAGTCCAAAGTGCAAAAAGGCAGCAATCTTTGACGAGATGTTACTCGAAAATCGTGTCACTTAGAAACATTCTGTCTGAGGCAACGGGATCACGTAGAGTGCCTCTACAATAACCTCTCTCGGTTTTTTATAGCTCTGAGGCATTTGCCCGTGGTGAAAGGTTTTCTGTTGCCCCAAAAATCGTCAGAAGGAGGCAGTGTAAAGTTGCAAAGGGGTGTAACTTTCGTCCTGCTCCTGATGCGACCAAACTGACTGTTCCAACGCGTCCGAATGGGTACATTTATGCTAGGCATGGTCCTATTTCTCACCCAGACATGTCGAAACAGTCGGAGCTACATTGTACCGACGATATCCCTGAAGAGTCCAAAGTGCAAAAAGGCAGCAATCTTTGACGAGATGTTACTCGAAAATCGTGTCACTTAGAAACATTCCGTCTGAGGCAACGGGATCACGTAGAGTGCCTCTACAATAACCTCTCTCGGTTTTTTATAGCTCTTAGGCATTTGCCTGTGGTGAAAGGTTTTCTGTTGCCCCAAAAATCGTCAGAAGGAGGCAGTGTAAAGTTGCAAAGGGGTGTAACTTTCGTCCTGCTCCTGATGCGACCAAACTGACTGTTCCAACGCGTCCGAATGGGTACATTTATGCTAGGCATGGTCCTATTTCTCACCCAGACATGTCGAAACAGTCGGAGCTACATTGTACCGACGATATCCCTGAAGAGTCCAAAGTGCAAAAAGGCAGCAATCTTTGACGAGATGTTACTCAAAAACCGTGTCACTTAGAAACATTCCGTCTGAGGCAACGGGATCACGTAGAGTGCCTTTACAATAACCTCTCTCAGTTTTTTATAGCTCTTAGGCATTTGCCCGTGGTGAAAGGTTTTCTGTTGCCCCAAAAATCCTCAGAAGGAGGCAGTGTAAAGTTGCAAAGGGGTGTAACTTTCGTCATGCTCCTGATGCGACCAAACTGACTGTTCCAACGCATCCGAATGGGTACATTTATGCTAGGCATGGTCCTATTTCTCACCCAGACATGTCGAAACAGTCGGAGCTACATTGTACCGACGATATCCCTGAAGAGTCCAAAGTGCAAAAAGGCAGCAATCTTTGACGAGATGTTACTCGAAAATCGTGTCACTTAGAAACATTCCGTCTGAGGCAACGGGATCACGTAGAGTGCCTCTACAATAACCTCTCTCGGTTTTTTATAGCTCTGAGGCATTTGCCCGTGGTGAAAGGTTTTCTGTTGCCCCAAAAATCGTCAGAAGGAGGCAGTGTAAAGTTGCAAAGGGGTGTAACTTTCGTCCTGCTCCTGATGCGACCAAACTGACTGTTCCAACGCGTCCGAATGGGTACATTTATGCTAGGCATGGTCCTATTTCTCACCCAGACATGTCGAAACAGTCGGAGCTACATTGTACCGACGATATCCCTGAAGAGTCCAAAGTGCAAAAAGGCAGCAATCTTTGACGAGATGTTACTCGAAAACTGTGTCACTTAGAAACATTCCGTCTGAGGCAACGGGATCACGTAGAGTGCCTCTACAATAACCTCTCTCGGTTTTTTATAGCTCTGAGGCATTTGCCCGTGGTGAAAGGTTTTCTGCTGCCCCAAAAATCGTCAGAAGGAGGCAGTGTATTAAGTCAGGATGAAAGCCTATTCACTCTAGGCGCCTGTTTTTGACCAAATCACACATGCGCCTTGAACAACTCTGTCTTCAAGGCACTTTTCTCTAATCTCTGTAACTCTCCAAATCCACTAAGGCGCAAATTTTACCTCTTGGGCTCAAGATATAGGTTCTTCATCCAAGGCGCCAGAATGGTCCAAAGGTGCATTTCACCTCTAACCTCACCTCTGACCTTACTTGGAGGTGCTAAACCTCATCTCATTGCTCTCCTCCATTACAAGCGCTCACTTACCTCAATCTTGGGCGCATACCAACATCCCAACATCCAAATCACCTAGGCGCTCAAAACCTTCAAGACTCAAGGTGCATTTTATGATCAAACAAGGTATCTCCTGAACAAGGCGCTCATAGTCTCATCAGGGTGTTAATCATCATCATGAGCACTCATATTGTTCTAGGCGCACAGTTATCTCTGGAATGCTCAAGGCGCACATACCCTTCTCTAGGCTAGTTTACACTTATTCAAGGCGCTCATTCTAAACTTACATGAACTACTCATTACAAGACGCACAAACTAGATGATCCTAGGGCATAAGGGCGCTCATAGGAGTTGTTATGTGTCATTTTGGCCAAGGTTTTCTGGAGCAGTGAAGACATTAGGAAGGGGATGATCGTTTGGATAGTTTTGAATGCTTTATTTCTCCTTGTTTAAACTAGGCGCTCACTGAGGATTGGAGTAGCCTTTGCACCCTCACATCACGTTAATCGGCGTTTCAGAGGCAATCATAGTATAGGAAGATTTGCGCCTTGAAGAAGAGAGTTATCTGGTGAGTGCTTAGGAGTTCTGGCGCCTAGGGGAAAGGTCTAGGTAGAGCGCCTTCAGACTTTGACAGTGAAGTGCCTTAAGGAGTTGGATGATGTTTTTGCCTAGAGTGGAGATGATGTTTTTAGCGCCTTAAGGATGATGATGGAGCGCTTTGGAGTCAGGTTAGTCTGGAGCACCTTAAGAAGGTAAAGCACTTCAAATGTAAACACAAGTGTTTTGAGCGCCCTAATGAGAAGTTGTCTTGGCACCATAAGTTGTTCAAACGAAGATATGCGCCTTGGATAGTTGCAAAGACCTAATTTAGCGCCCAAGGTTGGAAGACTCTTTGTGAGCGCCCAGTGTTTGAAAGCTCTTTGTGTTTGGTGCATTAAAATGAATTTGGCACCTAAATAGTATTGAAACACTCAACTGAGCGCCTAAAGCCCATGAGGGAAGTGATATGCGCCTTGATAGGAATATCATGGAAGATGAGTTTACTGAATGGCGCCTTGAATGACTTGGTTGATTAAGTGTTTTAGCACCTAGATATGGGATGAATCATTGAGCGCCTTTGGTTGAGATGATGTCAGCACCTTTGAGATTATAACACCTTGGAGTCAAGTTTGAAGGAGCACCTTGAGAAGGTAAAACACTTCAAATGTTTTCAAGGAATTGGAGAAGTCACTTAGTGCCTGGAAGGAATTCCAGAGCAAGAGGGTTGGAGCGCCTTGAGCTTCAAGTCAGATATGCGCCTAGACCTCTACCCTTTAGCAAGTTGAAGCCCTCTGAGCCTTGACAACGTGAGAATGCCTTATAGTGAATATGCGCCTTGGGCAAGGTTGAATACAAAGTTGAGGAGTATATCATAATGAGTAAGTGCACTGTAGGGTTAGATGATAAAGACTAGTGCCTTGAGTGTCTTGGTCAAAATTTTGACGTGAGAAGTCTTGCAAGATCAAACCCTGGAGTGCGCCTTAGAGAGAACTTATTGATCCTTTGCTTTGACAAGATTTGGGCGCCAGAATGATCCTTAATAAATGGAATGTATCTACACCAATTTTGCGCCTTTAGGGAAGTGATGGTGGCCAGAATGATCCTTAATCTCATGTTTGTGCGCCTAGGTCTAGAAGCAAGATTTGAGCGCCTTAGGATAGGGTTTTTTGCACCTTGTCTTGGAGAGTGAATTTGCGCCTTGGATGATGTTGAAGCGCCTTGGGATGAAATGCGCCCAAACTTATAGAGGGCCTTTAGTGAGGGAGTTGAAGAGAGTGCTTAGAGGAAGGATAGCCTTAAGATCAAACTAAGTACTTAGAAACCTAAGATTAGCGCCTTATTTGAAGTTATACACCTATTCTGGCGCCAGAGAGTGAGTTTGAGTGTGAAGAAGTGAATGTCTGCCCCTTGAAGGGGATACAAAGGGAAGATGATGCACCTTGATGGGTTGATGATGGAAATTTGCGTTTTGGAGCTAAATGTGCGCCTTGAAGGAGATAGTGCATAGAGGTACAATGAATCTTCTGGAGAACATGGATAGACAACTAAGTCTCCAACTTGAGTCTTCTAAGTGAATTGGATAATGAAGAGAGTCTAGTCATTTTGGGCGCTAGTATCAGGATGAATCATCCAAAATGGGTGCCTAGAACTAGAAGGCGCCAATGCATGAGTTCAAGGATCCTCCATTGGAGCGCCTAGCCCAGATGGCTATAGATTGAAAGTTTTAAAGCTAAGTGATGTCTCTTACGTGAATTCCTAGCCCAGGTGCATGTGTTGGGAAAAACTCTTTGGCTCTGGCGCCTAGAATTGGGAGCTTTGTAAGATGCACCAATTGATGAAACATTTCCATTTTGCGCCTAGAATAGAACTCTCTGACATAGTTGAAATTGACTTGATAGAAGGAGATAAGTCTTAAGGACTAGTTTGGCGCCTCACTTGCCTATCTCACCTTTGAAATGTGCTTTGGTTGATGATCATCATTGATGGAACCTAGTGAAATGTAAAGCTATTTGCATCTCCAGAGGATCAAAATTAGATTAGGAGATCATCCTTGCAGTTGAGATTGACAGAGAAGTGTTAAAGGAATCACTTCAAATGGGCGCCTAAGCTAGTTGAGGCGCATATCAATTCCACTATAACTCCAGACTGACGCTTAGGATCCAGTCATCTCCTAAGGCGCAGTTCCATTCACCCATGACCTCGCTTGGCGTCTAAAACTTGGAAACTCCTTTGGAAAGCTCCTGTTGCGCCTAGAAGATGAGTTTGGGATATCAACTTGCAAAAGGCTTAGAAACTCTTCAAAGATGTTAGGCACAATCCCATGGCACTGGAGCTCAGTTTTGGCGCCTTCAAAGAATAGCACATGAAGGAACTTGGGAGGTCAGGTGCTTGTAAAAGGGAACACCTTGGAACATCTTCCAGGGGTTGAAGTAGTAAGAAAACATCAAGTGAGTCTAGGCGCACTCCCTTGTGTGAACAGTTTAGCTCTGGCGCCTAGCCACAGAGTGAGCCAGAAGAAGTAGTTTGGACATTAGAAGATAGGCGCTCATTCTACAATGAAGCATTCCACCTTCCTAATCAACAAAGACTTGCAAGAATTGACAAAGGAAGCTAAGGCGCACCTTCTACTTGTTTCCACCTCCAGAATGCGCCTAACCTTGAAAGGGGGTTCAAAGATGTTTGTTAGACCTTTTCACTCAAGGCACTCACCTTAGGCGCACTTTCTAAGTCCTTGTCACCTCAAGGAAACACCTAGTTTGGAAGGCGCTTGCCCTGTTCTCCACTCCTTTCAATTGGCGCCTAGAACACAGAATGCATGAAAGGAGCGCCTAGACTCCAGAGGGCTGATTTGGGCGCCTAGCATTTAAAACACTTTCATAATGATGATGTTTTGGCACCTACTCTTGGAAACAATCCAGAGCAATCCATAAACTCTAATTGGCACCTAATGTTGACAAGGCGCAACTTCAGGAGGAGGTCACCTCAACTTGGCGCCCAAGTCAGAAAAACCTGTAAATCCTTCAAATATGCGCCTACCTTGTGAGGTGATGAGTTGAACATTCCAAATCTTCAAATGTTGCTCAAATAAGGAAGACATTGTAACATCAAGGCTTCAAGGCCTATCCTTGTATTTCCATTGAATGAGTTGTACTTCATGCTATTGAAAGCATTTTCCATGTAATAAGACATTGCAAGTTGATTGAATCAAGTAACAAGACAAGTACCCAACTCTAATGTTGTTTCATTCAAATAGTTATCTTGATGTATATCTTTATGTTATTGAAGTAGTTGATGAATTGTTAGCAAGTAAAAGTGTTTAAGTAAGGAAAATTTTTCGTAGAATTAGTTGGGTATCTTACACTTACACCATGCCTATCCATCAAACATCACAATGCAATCAAAATTCTAACAACATGCCCATGATCCAAGATCAAGTGTAATCATGCAAAGATATTATCAATCACAAGCCTATTAAGAATGAACTAGAGTCTTCTAGTACCATACTTTTCCATCAAACACCATCATGTAATCCATGGCCTATCAAGCCTATCAAAGAAAATGCAAACATCCTATGTAATACAATCAGACTTTAAATATTTGAAGTAGCCATCTACAAATATCCATTCAAAAGTGGATTTATAATGCAAGTATGGACGCCATCAATAAAAAAGATTTGTATTAACCAAATATCCATATACGCATACATCAATATCTGTCGATATAAGTATAACATATATACAAAATAGCCATATAGGCTTACAAGAATGCCATATAGGCATACAATGTCAACTATGTACAATACAAAATATATGTCCACAAATGCCATATAGGCATACAACAGAGGAACACAATAAAAAGTCATTCCCCTCTAGCTGGTGAAGAGAATAAATCACGAGCAGCCTTTGATCTTCTAGGGGATGGAGACATGCATGTGGGTGGTCTACTACGAACCCGAGGGCTACTTCTCCTATTTAGTTCTTCCTGCACCTTTACCTGTTACAAAAAAAAGTATAGATATTAATATATAGAAATTACATGTTATAAAAAAATGAAACATTTAACAAAATAATCACTTACCGCTAACATATAATCTGTCTGCTCGCTTGCCTCAGTAGCAGGAAAAGGCCCTGGTGATGTCATGTCCTATAGAAACCATCCAGATAGAAATTAAACTTCAAATCAATAATCTTTTGATTTTTCAAAAATAGACAACTATAACAATGAATGTAAATTGAAATTTACTAATCTGCCTCATACCCCTGTCAATGCCATAGAGCTATGAATCGCAGAGGCCACACCCTGCTCCATTGCCCTATGAACATGGGGAGGTGTATCCGCAGCCTGCATCATCTGGAAATAAAACAACATTATTCAATTACGAAAACTATAATAGTGATGCAAATCATGGCTCCTAACATACACACACGCTCATCTAAACATGGAAGTACACACAATAAAACACACAAATCACATACAAAAATTTAGTAAGTACAATTCATTCATTAAACTATTTATTTTATTACCTCCGTAAAGCTTTGAAGTCCACCACCGCTGGCAGGTGTTGCCATGAAATCTACAGTGTTAACCTATTCAACATCCAAAATTAGAAATTAGAATACCATTCATATAACGATGCTATTCACATGTAATATTTATAATTGTTTACTAGTTACATACCTCGACAGTAGATGATCTAGTGAAAAATGTAGGTGGAGAACCACTGAAAACTGCATCGACGCTATGACCCTGAAATTTCATTAAAATCATCAATTTAAATTAGTTAATCTTGTATTTCAAAAATAAAATTTAATAAATTAAATTCAATAAACTTGCTAATATTTACCTGAGTATCAAGGCCGAAAGTCTCACTCAGGAGGGTATCTGTCATCGCCATCTGCTCAGCTGCAGATGTAGCCTGTGCACCTGCGTCCTGACTGTCCATGGGGTCATAACCACAGGCTGACCCGCAAGCCTGGCAAGTATGCGGTGGGACCCTACTCCTCGCACTATCTCCCAACCCACTCTGTGTTGCAGGATCGGCATGCTCTATGATGCTCTGGGTCAAGGCACTAATTGACCTCAGTGTATCGACCTCAACACTCTCCTTCACAATGGAAGGAATAGAAACATGCTCGTGGGCTGGTCTGCTGATTACTCGTCTCACTACCCGCTGTGGGTCAAGACGTGCCCCTGGTCTATCCTGTGCTGAGCCCCCACCTATACCCTGGAAGTCCCGCATATCAAAATAGTTTGGCACTTTATTGAGGACAAACTCGGAGTAGAGTTTCCTCAAAAAGTATTGCGGGACCTCATTGTTATTGCATGGAGGATGGCCAAAAACCATCCACCACCTCTGCCCGAAATTGTCCCTTATCGCTTGGTTGTTGCACCAATGGATAGGGAACCTCTTGCATGTAATGGGTGGAGGTTGATTTGTTTGTGGGTTTGTGAAAATTGAACACAAGTCTACTTTTGTAATTTGTAATTTTTTGACATCTTGGTATGACAATTTATCTGCATAGTAATCTCTAAACTCTCTCTTTTTATCGGTCCAACTAGTTATTTGCTTGCTAATTGAATTTACATTTGATAACATAGACTCAAGAGATTCGGCAAGCGTGGACCTATGCAAGGTTGAAGTGGAAGGATCTTTCAACCTTGCAATTATATCTTCAATTTGTTTTTTGTTGTTTTCAATTTCCCCCATTATATTATCTTGTGTTCCAGGGGCATGTCGAGGAATGAATGGAGGAGGTTGTTGTTCTGCAGGTATTTCTTCCTCAAGATTTTGTGGATTTTGAGGAGGAGGAGGTGCATTAACATTTCCTACAATTAATAAAATATGCATCAAAAATCAACAGAAAACCTACCTATTTAGGAAGAAATTCAAACAAAAAAACAAAGATAACTCACCCCTTTGGCGTGCTCGACGTCGCGGCGGCATTTCGGCGATGAATCGACAAATCTTTTGTGTTGAACGGTGTTTTGTAGAACGCGAGCGCGTTTTTGAAGGGTTTTAAGCCGCGGGCGGAGGAAAAACTCACAATGAAATGAAATAAAATGAAATGACAGCATTTTTTTTTTATATATAAAGCACTTTATAACGCGAGCGCGTTATAACGCGCTCGCGTTATGGCTCGGCAATGACGAGCCTTAGGCTTGTCATTGCCAAGCCATAACGCGAGCGCGTTATAACGCGCTCGCGTTATGCCTAAATTTTTTTTCAAAATTTTTTGGCCACTTTTTGGCCCCCCATCTTTTTGCACTTACCCATATATATACATATATAAATATTATATTTATTTTAATGTCTATGCATAGGACGAAATTGGTTTACCACGATTTATATATCTATATCTCTATATATATATATATATATATATATATATATATATATATAGATATAGATAGATATATAATCATTATTATATTACATATATATAGCTATATACATAGACATATATAGAATATATATATGCCTATATATAGAGTTATATAAAAAAAACTGTATTTATATTTAACTAAACCAATCATACGTTAGGGCCCAAGCCCTAACATTTTATTGCATTAAATTCCACAGCCGACGGCGGCCATGGGCGGCGGTGGCCGCAGTGACAGAGCGGCGGACAGGATCAACGGTGGCCGCAGAGCGGCGGACAGGAGCAACGGTGGCCGCAGAGCGGCGGCCTGTGCAGGCCGCGGGAGGCATAAGGGATTGGGGGGGGGATGTGGAGTGGGGCGGAGCCCCACCCACATTCCCATGACGTGGGGTGTGGGTGGGGCTCCGCCCCACTCCACACCTTCATATATTTGAATGAGGGTCTGCGGTGGGGATTTCTCCCCACCGCCTATTCTAACCGCGACTGTCTTTTAATCCGCGGCTTAAACTTTGACAGTCTTTCACCAATCGTTGATTATTATCAATAATAATATATTAACAAGTATATATATATATATATATATTTATATATATTCATATATAAATATATATATATGTATATATATCAACGATAATATATTTATATATATATATATATATTTCATATATATATATATTACACACACACACACACACACACACACACATATATATATATATATATATCCCCTTTTTTTTTATAATGATATATAACAATTATAATTACTTTCAATTTCTCTATTATTTTATAAAATGATAATTACTCAAAATGAAAAATATATATATATCACTATATATATATTTATAAATTATTTTTATGTATTTGTATAATTCCAATTTCTACAATTTCTCAAATTCACTACTCTATGCATTTTCTCCAAATCACCCTGTTATAAAGAAATTGTCATAATAATTAGATATAAATATATATATATATATATATATATATATATATATATATATATATATATATATATATATATATATATATATATATATATATATATATATATCCCAATTTCACTTAATCGATAGAAATGGTAACTGACTATCCCCTTATTATAAGTATAAATTTCCATTTTCATAAACATTTAAGACTTCGTAAATTTACAAACAGATTATATATTTACATGCTAGATTTCCTCTAAATTATCAGAATCCATGAGAATAACTCCAATATTTAAAACTGTCTTTTCCATTGTAACATTGAACTATAAAGAAAATTAGCATTTCAGTGAAGCAATTCCAAACTTTCAAATGTAAACAACTCAGATTAAATTGCAAAAACGAACTTGTTCCTTTCAGTAATACTTGAAACACAAAAATTGCTATTGAACAAAGTTTGCAAACATCAACTTAAAATTTAAGCACATTCATATTACAGCTTCTCAATCATGAATACCAACTTCCCAGATATGAACTTTCTCCTCCCAAACAGTATACCACTGAAAACTTATGACAACCAATAAAAGTCCAATAATAACAAGATCAGGGAGGTGATTTTCTTCACTCCCAGAATATCATTAATTTACAACAATAACAAGAGAGGTGTTCTCTCTTCATCTCTATGAAATGAACCAGGCCTAATTCTCATGACAAGAAGATGAACTGTTTCTTCATAAATAGCCAACCAGAAGCTCCAAGAGAAAAACCTGCGTATCAAAGACAAACAAGAAGAAAAGACCACTCGTCTAGCTCTCCTCCCTACCGTAGACCCGCAAGAGGGTCACCCCCGAGCTAGGGAGACCATACTCACACCTGGGTACTCAAACACTCCACTTCACAACAGAAACAACAACAATCCCAAAGCACACATACACCCGTGGGTATTTTACACAATACGGAAACTCAACTACAGTGAGTTTCATAAGGGGCAGGAGAGTGGACACACTCGACTCCAGAGTGTCACCCTGACAGATAAATGAACTAATATAATTTTCTCTTGGTCTCAACCAAGTGTGATCACAATTTGTAAGAAATCTGTATATGACTCTCAAGTCAAACATACAGTCACAGATACATGCCCTCAAGGCTTTCAACATCCCAAAAGATGGACACAAGTATGCACCCGAGGAGGATCTCTCCTCCCCTACCCCAAACGTGATGAGCATTTCTCCCAAGTGGGAGACGCTCTGTCAAACAACCCGACAAGAACCCACAGAAAACAAATTTAAACACATATTTCACACACATTTCATGTACATTTCAGTTCTAACAAAACACAAGTAAAATTCAGACCAACCTTGCAAAGCCCTCCTGGGATGAAGTTGTTGCAGAGTCCACAGAGTTCACTTCCAACCTTAGCCACCAACTCCCTCTCCCTTCTCTATCTTCCAAACTAACTTCTCTATTTTTGGTAAGGCCAAAATGAAAGTTTTTCCCCAAAATTCAACTAACTCCCTCTCATCCCAAAATTTTAAAATAAATAACCCAAAATTCTCTTTCCTTCTAATTTTGAGAAATGGGGAAGTGACACTTGTCACCTCCTCACCCTTCCCAAAAACCACTATTCTGTCCAGGTGGCTTATGTCACTCTCCATTCCCAAGGGTACTCCTTATTCCTCTCATGTGACTCCACTTTCTCATGGGAGAAATAAAAAAAAGAGTTAAATGGGAACAAGACAGGTGACCCATGCCTCTTTCTCCTTTCTTCACATGGGTGTCCCCATAGTACATGGGGGAATCTTACTAAAGAAGAGGTGACTTTCACTAATGGATGGCATCTCTTATCTAGGGAAAAGTAGAGGGGATGGGTTGAGTGTTGGTACAACCCATCATGTCCCCTCCTACCTCCAATTTTCGCCACTTAACTTCAGGGGAAGGTTAAGTTGACTAGATGGAGGTTACTCAAGGGTTACCCATGTCAAATGGGCCCCTGGACCCATGGGGTAGAACCCAGGGTCAATTTTAACCCATACAAGACACCCCAGGTCAAGGTAAAGCACAAGAAAAAGGGCCTCATAATTTAAATATAAAAAAAATAGAAATTCAAATTCAACCTCTTTACAACACTTACTTATAAAAAAAATAATGTTACATGAGGGTAACCTAACCCACTCGACCATACGAAAGACCACATTACATCATGACATCAAACACAAAGAGATCTTGGTTCCTCATGGAACCAGATCGGCTTAACAGGGAATAACAAATAACAAGGTGTGGAATGATCTCCGAAATCTGTGGTTTGATTAGTAGTCCCTGCACACTCAATTACAAGATCAGTAACCACATAAATTCATCATAGCCGAAGCAACTTAAATAACACATGCATTCTCATGCCCTAGTACAATTTAACATAATTAAAAATCATATTACAATTTTCCATCATCACCTAATTCATTTTTTCTGAAAAGTAACTTATCCAAACATCACCCAATTAGTTTTTCCGAAAACATAATAAAGTTAAATAGTCTGACAAATTTCGGGAACTGCTATCCCACAAATATGAAAGTAACAATAACAGTACTGTAAATAGTCATAACAACAGTAGTAAAAAGGGCGGTCCTCACATCCTCTCCCCCTAAGACGGTACTTCCTCCTGGAAGTCGTCAAAAAGGTGAGGATACAGGGTCTTCAATCTCTCTGCATCTTCCCATGTTGCAGTGACTTCGTCGTATAAGTCCCATTGGACTCTAACCTGGTCCAGCTCTCGAACTCGAAGGGCCAGCGTCCGACGAGCCAATATGCGAATTGGCTCCAACGCCAGTTGTCCGTCTGCCTCTACCTGAAGAGCACTCCAATCCAACACATGAGATAAGTCAGAAATATATTGACGTAAAACTGATACATGAAATACATCGTGGATACGTGACAGGCTAGGTGGCAAGGCTAGACGATAGGCTACTGGTCCTATCCGCTCCAAGATTTCAAAAGGTCCTACAAATCGAGGTGCGAGTTTAGAGCCTTTTCCGTAACGGATTGGACTTTTGTGCGGCCGCACTCTCAAAAATACTCGTTCCCCCACAGAGAAGCTTCGGTCTGTCCTTTTAGCATCGGCATACCTTTTCTGCCTGTCCTGTGCTTCCAGAAGCCTCTGTCTTATCTGTTTAACTTGCAGTTCCATATTCTGAACTATCTCTGGTCCGATGACTGTTCTGTCCTCTATACGATCCCAACTCAAAGGTGTTCTGCATGGTCTGCCATATAATGCCTGGAAAGGAGGCATACCCAACGAGCTATGATGCCCATTATTGTAGGCGAATTCAACTAGATACAGGTACTCCTCCCATCTAGACTGGTGGTCCATCACATACATGTGAAGCATGTCTTCTAACACCTGGTTAACTCTCTCTGTTTGTTCGTCGGTTTCCGGATGATATGCGGAACTGAAGTTGAGCTGTGTGCCCAACGCCTGATGTAAGGCTTTCCAGAACGATGAAGTGAATACAGAGTCTCTGTCAGATATAATGCAGCGAGGTACCCCATGAAGTCTAACAATCTGATCAAGAAACACCTTTGCCACTGATGGTGCATTGTATGTTGTACAAATTGGTGAAAAATGCGCCACTTTGGTCAGCTTGTCAACTGTCACCATAATAGCATCATGGCGACGCGATGACATAGGTAGACCAACGATAAAATCCATAGAAATGGTATCCCATTTCCATTCAGGTATCGTGTGAGGGTACAACAGTCCTGCTGGATGCTGATGTTCGGCCTTGACCCTCTGACATTCCAGGCAACGAGCAACAAATTCGGCAATGTCACGCCTCATCCCAGCCCAATGATAAAGCTGTCGTAAATCAGCATGCATCTTCTTCACTCCTGGGTGTGCTGCGTAGGGTGCTCTATGAGCCTCTGATAGGATTACTGTACGAAGATTACCCGCATGGGGTACATAGATGCGTTGCCGATGTCGAAGCATTCCATCTGAATCAAGGGTATATCCTGTAAATTTGCCCTCAAGGGCCTTCTGATTTAGTACTACCTGCTGCACTTCAAGAAACCATTCGTCCTCCGGCAGATGCTGTAAGATGCGATCCTTCAAGTCCATCTTCAAGGTCAGGGTCTGGATCTCGTGACGTCTTCGACTCAAAGCATCAGCGACCACGTTCTCCTTCCCTTTGATATAATGGACATCGAAGTCATATTCGCATAAGAATTCCATCCAACGTCGTTGGCGGGCGTTCAAATTAGGCTGTGTAAAAATATACTGCAAACTATGATGGTCTGAATGGAGTTCAAAGCGTCGCCCTAAGAGAAAGTGTCTCCAGCGAACCAAGGCATGAACAACAGCTGCAAGCTCTAAGTCGTGCGTAGGATAGTTTAACTCATGTGTCTTTAGTTTCCGCGATTCGTATGCGATCGCTCGACCATCCTGCATAAGCACGGCTCCCAAACCTTCTAATGATGCATCCGTGCAAACTACAAACTCTTCTGAAGGATCTGGAACTGCTAAAATAGGAGCGCTCGTAAGACGCTCTTTGAGGACTCCAAAAGCCTTTTCACACTGCTCGGTCCAAGTGAAACCCTTCCCTCTTCGCTGAAGGGAAGTAATGGGATGTGCTATCCTGGAGAAACCTTCGACAAACCGACGATAATACCCGGCTAACCCCATAAAACTTCTGACCTCTGTCACGTTCGTGGGTGCCGGCCACTCCTGGATTGCTCTAATTTTAGATGGATCTACGGAGATGCCATCGCCTGATAAAATGTGTCCCAAATACTGCACCTCTGTCCTGAAGAAGGCACACTTCGCCAAGTTGCCATAAAGTTGCTGCCCTCGTAATTGCTGCAAAACTTGACGCAAGTGCTCTACATGCTCCTCCTCAGTCCGTGAATAAATCAGAATGTCATCTAGGAATATGATCACAAACCGGTCTAGGTATGTACGGAAACCCCGTTCATGAGACTCATGAATACTGCAGGAGCGTTCGTCAACCCGAAAGGTACCACTGTGAATTCATAATGGCCATATCTGGTTCGAAAAGCAGTTTTATGAATATCTGACTCCGTGATGCGCAATTGATGATACCCAGATTTTAGATCGATTTTCGAGAACACTCTGGCTCCCTGCATCTGATCAAAAAGGTCGTCAATCCTAGGTAGAGGATAACGATTCTTCACCGTCACCTTGTTCAACTGCCTGTAGTCCATGCATAGACGAAGAGACCCATCCTTCTTCTTCACGAAGATCACTGGTGCGCCCCATGGTGAAACGCTAGGTCGGATGTGTCCCTTCTCAAGTAATTCTTCCAACTGCAGCTTAAGTTATGTGAGTTCATGGGTCGTCATTCTATAGGGTGCGCGGGATATCGGCTCTGCACCTGGCACTAAGTCGATGTGGAAGTCCACTTCTCTACGTGGAGGCATACCAGGTAATTCTGGCGGGAATACATCGGCAAACTCTCTAAGGATAGGGTGATCATCTAAAGTAGCCTCAGGTTCATCCTCTACTCTATCACTGACTGTGATGGCAAACATCTGACATCCCTTCCGCATACAGCGCTTAAGTTGTTGTGCGGATATCATACGAACCGCCGTGGGCTTTTGAATGCCCACTATCTCAACCGACGAACCATGATCGTCTAAACAGCTAATCGTTCTCTGGCGACAATCAAGCTTGGCTCTATGTGCCGCAAGCCAATCCATACCCAGAACTACTCCGCAAGACCCTAATGGCATAATCCTAAGGTTGCATGTTGTGGTGAAGGGTCCCAATGTGATCTCACAGTCTTTAACCAAGGTATCTACTGACATCCTGGCCCCTGAGGCCAACTCAACTTCCCACCTAATGTCTTGCCTAGAAGCCACCAGCCTGCAACGCTCCACTAACGATGTAGACAAAAAGGAGTCAGTAGCTCCTGAGTCAAAAAGGATCGAGATGGGAAAGTCTCTAATCGTACCTGCTGCCTCGATGACAGAAGCCTGGAAATCAGCCTGGCGGTTATCAATCGCTGCAAACATGTGGTGAGATCTGCCCACGTCACCTACGGTCTGCTCAGACCCTCCTGATCGGGGCTGACCCCCTGCAGTAAATCCCTGCGGACACTCTCTAGCCAGATGTCCTGCCCCACCACATACATAACATGGTCCTCTAACCTGTAACTGCCCTGACTGTGTTCTGCCCGATTGTTGTTGCCCGGTCCGTCCGGTGGATCCCTGTGAGCCTCTGTAAGACTGCTGGGACCTTGCGGGTCCTGCCGATGAACCCTGCTGTCTCTGATCCCTGCGTGGTCCCTGCTGCTGCCATCCACGGTTCTGTCCTCCCTGTCCCCTCTGTTGAAATTTGGATTTTTGCTGATGTTGCTGTTGCTGTGGAGGCCTAGGAGGTAATGATGAAGGATTATATCCTCCTCTCTGTGTTGTGTTTTGAGGCCTTCAGAAATTTTGCTGTTGTTGGGGATTCCGTTCCTGGTACTGTGGGCGTGAATTCTGTCCTCGTCCCTGAATTTCCTCTGATATAAGGGCCTTTTCAACAGCCTCGCTCATGGTTTGGGGATTTGCCATACGAACTGGTCCTGCTATCCCGTGATTTAGCCCCCTGATGAATTTGTGTATTAAGATTTTCTCGTCATGGAGGTATTCCGCGTAACGAGAAAGCTCTATAAATCGGCTCTCATACTGAGTAACGATGAGTCCCCTCTGCTGTAGATCATGAAACTCATCGATTCTGCGCTGTCTATAATGTTCGGACAAATACCGCGCATTGAAGCGCTCAATGAAGGTGTCCCATGTGAGTGTATCCACGGAGAGTCGGCGCTTGCACTCCTCTGTGCGCCACCAGGTGGCTGCTGCATCCCTAAGAAGATGTACTGCCACTCGTGCTTTCGTGTTGCTCCCATACGGTCGCAATGCGAAACACCTGTCTAGACTAATTAGCCAAGCCTCGGCCACAGCTCCCTCTGTAGCTCCTGCGAAGGTGGGTGGGTTGAGCCTCAGTAGATCTCTGATAGGGTCCCCTCTGTCTCTAAGTCTCCCAAGTGGCTCTTCCACACCATCCTCATATACTCCCTGCTGAACCTGTTCTTGTCTCAAAAGTCTCGGAGGACTCCTGCTCCGTGCTCGGGAGGCCGACCCTACCTCCTCTACTGTTGTGTCGGGAATCTCAACAAAGGGCTCCACACGTAGCACCTCTAGTGGATCAACGCGGGGCTCCATACGTGGCTCAATACGTGACTCGGCACGTGGCTCCTCTCGCGGATCAACACGAGGCTCTATACGTGGCTCAGGAATCACTGGTGGTAACCTGTCTAGCATAGTCTGTAGTGCCTGTAAGATCTGTGGACCTATATCCGATACTGGTGTCGCCTGTGGTACTAGTGGTGCTTGTGGTACAGGTGGTGCAGGTGGTGCTGCTGAATCTGCGGGTGCCAGTCCCTCGGCTGAGGAATCGCTGTGCACCTCGACTGACGCTGTGTGGCGTGATCGCGCTCGTCGAACACGTCGGGGAGGCATCCTACAAAACAAGGTAGAAACTAATTAGCCAAAGTTGCGGAATAATAACGTGCCCAAATACGCCCAGTGTTTACAAACTGGCTCTGATACCAAATGTCATGCCCACATTTTCCATGTGGTCACAACACACATCGCACGTGTCATAGCCACATCTGTCATGTGGTTATGACACGAGATATGAAAAACTTTTCTCACACTGTCCTAAAAACCCCTTCGCATGCGTACACATGCTCAACGGTGTTCTCTCATGGCGAAAAGCTACACTCTTCGGCGGAATACAAGTACAATTGCGTGTATCCAGAAGCATATAGATCCACAAGAGGGTCTATACAACGCTGCTAACGTCATTGCAAGAGTGAGATTACCAAAGTTCTTAAATCGAACCCTCGGCAATGTTCGGTAGCATAATGCCTTACGGCGTTAGTGGGAATTACGCTGCACTCATTTACGCACGTGGTTCGCTGATAGAGGATCCACTCCCCACGACGCCTTGTTCCGACTAAACCGGCTAGTGATCTCCCTATTTAGTCATTTTTCAGCCAGGCACGGTTGTCTGTCTCCTCTCTTGTTTCCTGAAACATACTTCTCCTATGACTTAGCATTTTCAACAAGGCGGTTTGGTTGCCCTCTCTTCCCTTTTCACAAGTTCTTAATTTTGATTATATCTTTATCGCCCTTACCTTAACTATTTCTTAGTTCATTTAGTGTGTTTATATTTCGGTCTCTCTCTCTCTTTCATTTTCTATGCTTTCTTTATGTGCATCCTGACCTTTCTTCATGATTTACGTCAATCAGGGTTATTACTGCAGCTATTGTTGATATTAAACCTAATTTCAGGATGATCTAGGTCACAAAGGCCGGTTTACTATTTCGCTGGACTCGGTCTCCTAATCTTCCCCGATCTAGGTTCCTCCTCTTCGTATATACTTAGTCAACTTGTTCCTAAGCAAATTTGGCAGAAGGGTCCGTCAACTTAGTTCTCTTATCCCGTGTGAGAAATGTCGCGCATTTTCTCCTCTGTGTTTTCCAATGTTAGTTTTTTTTTTCTTCTTCGGAACTTCTTACAGGTTTACATATGAGATCGTTTGCTACAGTTGAGATTAATATGGCCACATGGATTGTCAGTGGTGGCTTCTTAAGTTTATTTCCAGTGTTCTTTTGAGCAAGGAGTTGTGTAATTTTTCTCTTCATTTTCCGGGTGATTATTAGTACATTAATAGTTGAAACTTCCGAGAAACTCTTTCCAGAGTATCACTGAATATTCCTAAACTCTCTTTTACATTATAATTTTATTTTCTCTTGTTTAGAATTACTGTTGTTACTGTTACTCTTAATTATGATTCATACACTGATTGTGACTCGTATGACGTTGTCAATAGATGTAGGTGGTTCACCACTTTATAAAACTCTGTTCATGATAATATATCTTCTTTGGTTGTTGTGTTCAACATTTAACATTTAATAACATCTACTGTGAGAATATAATTGTTATATATATATTTTTTTTTCTCTATATCCATGAGACATAGTTTATAACGATTTTAAACGAGGGTCCAACAAAATGGTTCATAGATTTACCCCTATCGATATGATATATATATATATATATATATATATATATATATATATATATATATATATATATAATATATTTATTTTAATGTCTATGCATAGGACGAAATTGGTTTACCACGATTTATATATATCGATATATATATATATATATATTATATTTATTTTAATGTCTATGCATAGGACGAAATTGGTTTACCACGATTTATATATCTATCTCTCTCTCTCTCTCTCTCTCTCTCTATATATATATATATATATAAATATATAGATATAGATAGATATATAATCATTATTATATTACATATATATAGCTATATACATAGACATATATAGAATATATATATGCCTATATATAGAGTTATATAAAAAAAACTGTATTTATATTTAACTAAACCAATCATACGTTAGGGCCCAAGCCCTAACATTTTATTGCATTAAATTCCACAGCCGACGGCGGCCATGGGCGGCGGTGGCCGCAGTGACAGAGCGGCGGACAGGATCAACGGTGGCCGTAGAGCGGCGGACAGGAGCAACGGTGGCCGCAGAGCGGCGGCTTGTGCAGGCCGCAGGAGGCATAAGGGATTGGGGGGGGGATGTGGAGTGGGGCGGAGCCCCACCCACATTCCCACGACGTGGGGTGTGGGTGGGGCTCCGCCCCACTCCACACCTTCATATATTTGAATGAGGGTCTGCGGTGGGGATTTCTCCCCACCGCCTATTCTAACCGCGACTGTCTTTTAATCCGCGGCTTAAACTTTGACAGTCTTTCACCAATCGTTGATTATTATCAATAATAATATATTAACAAGTATATATATATATATTTATATATATTCATATATAAATATATATATATATATGTATATATATCAACGATAATATATTTATATATATATATATATATTTCATATATATATATTACACACACACACATATATATATATATATATATCCCTTTTTTTTTTTATAATGATATATAACAATTATAATTACTTTCAATTTCTCTATTATTTTATAAAATGATAATTACTCAAAATGAAAAATATATATATATCACTATATATATATTTATAAATTATTTTTATGTATTTGTATAATTCCAATTTCTACAATTTCTCAAATTCACTACTCTATGCATTTTCTCCAAATCACCCTGTTATAAAGAAATTGTCATAATAATTAGATATAAATATATATATATATATATATATATATATATATATATATATATATATATATATATATATATATATCTATATATATATATATATATCTATATATATATATATATCCCAATTTCACTTAATCGATAGAAATGGTAACTGACTATCCCCTTATTATAAGTATAAATTTCCATTTTCATAAACATTTAAGACTTCGTAAATTTACAAACAGATTATATATTTACATGCTAGATTTCCTCTAAATTATCATAATCCATGAGAATAACTCCAATATTTAAAACTGTCTTTTCCATTGTAACATTGAACTATAAAGAAAATTAGCATTTCAGTGAAGCAATTCCAAACTTTCAAATGTAAACAACTCAGATTAAATTGCAAAAACGAACTTGTTCCTTTCAGTAATACTTGAAACACAAAAATTGCTATTGAACAAAGTTTGCAAACATCAACTTAAAATTTAAGCACATTCATATTACAGCTTCTCAATCATGAATACCAACTTCCCAGATATGAACTTTCTCCTCCCAAACAGTATACCACTGAAAACTTATGACAACCAATAAAAGTCCAATAATAACAAGATCAGGGAGGTGATTTTCTTCACTCCCAGAATATCATTAATTTACAACAATAACAAGAGAGGTGTTCTCTCTTCATCTCTATGAAATGAACCAGGCCTAATTCTCATGACAAGAAGATGAACTGTTTCTTCATAAATAGCCAACCAGAAGCTCCAAGAGAAAAACCTGCGTATCAAAGACAAACAAGAAGAAAAGACCACTCGTCTAGCTCTCCTCCCTACCGTAGACCCGCAAGAGGGTCACCCCTGAGCTAGGGAGACCATACTCACACCTGGGTACTCAAACACTCCACTTCACAACAGAAACAACAACAATCCCAAAGCACACATACACCCGTGGGTATTTTACACAATACGGAAACTCAACTACAGTGAGTTTCATAAGGGGCAGGAGAGTGGACACACTCGACTCCAGAGTGTCACCCTGACAGATAAATGAACTAATATAATTTTCTCTTGGTCTCAACCAAGTGTGATCACAATTTGTAAGAAATATGTATATGACTCTCAAGTCAAACATACAGTCACAGATACATGCCCTCAAGGCTTTCAACATCCCAAAAGATGGACACAAGTATGCACCCGAGGAGGATCTCTCCTCCCCTACCCCAAACGTGATGAGCATTTCTCCCAAGTGGGAGACGCTCTGTCAAACAACCCGACAAGAACCCACAGAAAACAAATTTAAACACATATTTCACACACATTTCATGCACATTTCAGTTCTAACAAAACACAGGTAAAATTCAGACCAACCTTGCAAAGCCCTCCTGGGATGAAGTTGTTGCAGAGTCCACAGAGTTCACTTCCAACCTTAGCCACCAACTCCCTCTCCCTTCTCTATCTTCCAAACTAACTTCTCTATTTTTGGTAAGGCCAAAATGAAAGTTTTTCCCCAAAATTCAACTAACTCCCTCTCATCCCAAAATTTTAAAATAAATAACCCAAAATTCTCTTTCCTTCTAATTTTGAGAAATGGGGAAGTGACACTTGTCACCTCCTCACCCTTCCCAAAAACCACTATTCTGTCCAGGTGGCTTATGTCACTCTCCATTCCCAAGGGTACTCCTTATTCCTCTCATGTGACTCCACTTTCTCATGGGAGAAATAAAAAAAAGAGTTAAATGGGAACAAGACAGGTGACCCATGCCTCTTTCTCCTTTCTTCACATGGGTGTCCCCATAGTACATGGGGGAATCTTACTAAAGAAGAGGTGACTTTCACTAATGGATGGCATCTCTTATCTAAGGAAAAGTAGAGGGGATGGGTTGAGTGTTGGTACAACCCATCATGTCCCCTCCTACCTCCAATTTTCGCCACTTAACTTCAGGGGAAGGTTAAGTTGACTAGATAGAGGTTACTCAAGGGTTACCCATGTCAAATGGGCCCCTGGACCCATGGGGTAGAACCCAGGGTCAATTTTAACCCATACAAGACACCCCAGGTCAAGGTAAAGCACAAGAAAAAGGGCCTCATAATTTAAATATAAAAAAAAATAGAAATTCAAATTCAACCTCTTTACAACACTTACTTATAAAAAAAATAATGTTACATGAGGGTAACCTAACCCACTCGACCATACGAAAGACCACATTACATCATGACATCAAACACAAAGAGATCTTGGTTCCTCGTGGAACCAGATCGGCTTAACAGGGAATAACAAATAACAAGGTGTGGAATGATCTCTGAAATCTGTGGTTTGATTAGTAGTCCCTGCACACTCAATTACAAGATCAGTAACCACATAAATTCATCATAGCCGAAGCAACTTAAATAACACATGCATTCTCATGCCCTAGTACAATTTAACATAATTAAAAATCATATTACAATTTTCCATCATCACCTAATTCATTTTTTCTGAAAAGTAACTTATCCAAACATCACCCAATTAGTTTTTCCGAAAACATAATAAAGTTAAATAGTCTGACAAATTTCGGGAACTGCTATCCCACAAATATGAAAGTAACAATAACAGTACTGTAAATAGTCATAACAACAGTAGTAAAAAGGGCGGTCCTCACAACCAAGGCAAACCTCTAAACACCACAACCCCCAACCCCCTTTCTGTGATTGCAGGTTACAGGTTGCAGAAGTGGAAGAAGCGGAGTTGCAGGGAGACATTACAAAGTGTCAGAAGTGCATAGTGTGTGAGCGGAAGTCCAAGATCAATGGATTAGAGATCAAACACAAATCCAATATATTGAAAATGAACTGAATTGCTTTACAATCGATGAGGTATAGATAGGTGAAGTTTGAGAAACAATACTCCATGAGAATAGTAGAGGTGGCGAAAATGGAGACAAGAGAATAGCTCAAGGTTCAACCACCCTCAAAACTAGCAATGATGTGTCGAATATAAGACGACACATCTACTAATGACTCAACAAGAGGACTTAGTCTTTCCACATGTGAGGAAAATCGCCTAACTATGGTTATGTTAGGAATAACGCATGTGAGTTATACACCAACACCCCCCCTTAAGCATAGCTTAGGTGGGTTTATTAGATATGAGTTCCGGTTGTGCACCATTTTAGGTACTCATTTACAAAACATCTCTCATAAAATGGAGAAAGAAAGAAAACCCTATGGGAAAAAACTTTCCTCCTAAAGAGAGAAAACAAAGAGAGGACTTTAGATGGCCCCTCCACATGATGATGATGCCGATGTAGATCCAAATGTTGTTGTTGAGAACTCTCCAAGCAAAATATGTTGTAAATTTTGAATTTTTTGAATATTCAGAAAATTAGACAAATCATCTCCAATGTGTACAGAAGTTGGTATACTGAAGACTGATAAAAGGATATGCATATGCGCACATGTGAATGAGATAAAGAATCTATGTGATTCTTTGAGAAGTGATTGTTCCCCCCATTACACTTTATAATTCAGTGTATATACAATTCCCAATTTTCATGATTGATTACACAAGTGATTTTTATTTGACACCTTTTGAAGTGTAAGTACAACAAAATAGATTTATTGGAGTCCTAATAATTATCTTAATTTGAGCAATTTGAACTGAGCCTTGAGTTGATACTAGGCTTTAAGTTAACTTCTTCATCAGCTGTAAAGTGTGAAAATATGAAGCAGGCTTCTGGATGGCAAACTTTACCAACTACAACTAGTTTTCTATCTTTGGACTCTCTGATGAGGGCAGCATCTACAGTGAATTCTACCATCTTTTCATAATCGGTAAGTGCATTTACTGAGAGATAATTTTTAAATAAACTAGGAATGTAGTATACATTATTTAGAATGCCATTCCCTAGTTCAACTATGCCTTTACCACCGACATCATAATACCTTTGGTTCATTAAAATCTTGTAGATTCTACAAGGTTCTATTTTTATGAACATTTCCAGAAATGGTGACATATGATCACCAACAACTGAACTTATGACCCATCGGTTTAAATCTATTTTAGATGGAGGCATTTTATCTCTTTTTATCCCTATTAGAAGAAGTGATTAAGGTAGTGCTTTAGTGATAGAAGAAGTGATTGTGTGCACTCTTCTTACTTATGTACAATACTTTCCCTTTTTGTTTCTCTCCTAACAAGCTTGTAATTTGAGATGAAGTAGTTTTAAGAACCCCAAACTTAGCTTAATTTGGCACTTTATAATGATAGTGCATTGATAGGCTAGAATGATAGAGGACAAAAAATAAGGCACTTTTGCCTTTTGAACGACTTGGTTATGAGATCGTATGCAAAAGTTATGGCCTTTAGAATTTTTTTGCATATGCAAAAAAAAACACCTTCAAAAAAATTTCAATGTGCTTGAAAATATTGGAGAGAGAAAAAAAACTTGATGAGGGAAAAGATAAGCCCCCTGTGGTAGAGTGTGACCAACGGCTTAAAAACCATATGACCAGGGGCTTATTTGTGAAAATTTTGTGCCCCTCCCCCCTTTTAATTACTCCTCTTTGCTGATGTCACCCCCCTGTTTTCTTATGTCACGTGAATAGTGACAACTTGTCTGTGATAAAGATTGATGCCTGTGGGATCTTGATGCTGTGCAAAATAGTGGCTCAAACACCACTTTTTTCCCACCGGATGAACAAGTCGAAGAGGTCAAATGAGCGCCAAGTTGTTGGGGGCCCGATTGAGGGCGATTTCAGGCCCAAATTGATGGCAGTGACGAAGAGATTCACGTTGTTTGCTGAGATGTGGCAAAAATGCCACAAAAATAGTGGCATTAACGTGCCTTGATTTCCACAAAAAGGGTGACGAGCTGGGTGGGTCATCCTTTGTGTGACGACTTCGTCGACAGCTGAGGGGAAGTGGTGTGATTGCCACCGAATAGGCAAAGTCATGGCGTTGCTGAGAGTGCTGAGTGGTTCCGTTGATGGGAGGTTCGATCCTCTTGGAGAGGTCATTCTATTCAGCGAGAGGGTTGACTTTGGCCTTTGAACAGGCAGTATGAAGACCACTAGATTTGGCCTCTGTGTGGCACAAAAACTAGATAAAAATGCCTCTGTGTGAGGCTTTCCCAACTATGATTCGACCTCACTATGGTGAGAGTCGATGAGCTTTGCAATGACGATTTATAACCTGTATAAAAACGTTTCAAATATGCTTTGAAAACCAATTTTTACCTCCTCAAAATGCAATGATAGAAGGTCGGATTGAGCCTAGCATGCAAGAGAGGTTGCAGAGATTTGCCAATGGAGATGTTGTCAACGAGCAACTGATTTGATGCTATTCCAATCACTCTGATACCATGTGAGCCGGATTGAGCTCTGATACCATGTGGGAGCGGAAGTCCAAGATTAATGGATTAGAGATCAAACACAAATGTAATATATTGAAAACGAACTGAATTGCTTTACAACCGATGAGGTATAAATAGGTGAAGTTTGAGAAACAATACTCCACGAGAATAGGAGAGGTGGCAAAAATCAAACCAAGAGAATAGCTCAAGGTTCAACCACCCTCAAAAGTAGCAGCAATGTGTCGAATATAAGGCGACACATCTACTAACGACTCAACAAGAGGACTTAGTCTTTCCACATGTGAGGAAAACTACCTAACTATGGTTATGTTAGGAATAACTCATGTGAGTTATACACCAACACATAGCAAAGCAGAAAAGTAAGACCTGGACTAGGGTGCTCGCTTACTAGTCCTCCAGGTTCTAAAACAGTGAAATCCATGGAATAGAAGAATTAAGTTGCAGACAATCTTTAGAGATCCTAACAGAAACTGGTACCTTGGGCTAATTCGCCTGCTCATTAGTCCCTAACTTTTCTAGATACTGAATCTCAAAATATGGTATGTATCTAATTGTCATTTGATATCTCTGTGTGTGAGAATTTGTTGTGATTCATCTGTTTGCTTGCGATTTTATGAAATTAGGGTTTTGAGCATAATTGGACTTTAATTGATAAATTAGTTAGCAAATTCCAAGTTTCCTCTTTGTTCTAAGGGACACTAAATATGTAGCAAAGCCCTCTTGCAAGAGATTGCAGCTTCACTCGATTTATCTCCTTGAATGTTTGATGTGAAAGGAGGATTTAACCTTGAAATTGAAACCCCTCTTTTCCTATAAAACAAGTCTTATCATAGCTATGTTAGACAAATGCTTAAAAATTTCTTCATGTTGCTTTGGTTTTTTCAATGATCTTATTTTCTCTCAAAAGAAGTTGTCTCCTAGTAACTGAACTTACTATGTTTTAGGATCCTTATGGATACACTTCAGAGAAACATGCCCAAAATAGCTTAGTGTGTCCACGAAAGGCGTTACAATGGCTAGTGGTAATCAAGAGATGGTGGCATGCAATTGTAATGTAAAAATTGTGGCCCTGTACAGTATGAGACACTAGCACATCATGTAGATGTCTACATGTCATGCTCCCATTTAGGGAGAATGATCCCAAATTCACCATGGAAGCTCAGAATGAGCTTGAGAACAATGCATTACTATAGATTTTTGAAATATTTTAATGTTTAAGAGATGTTCTAGGCTAGGTCTGCATGAGGGTGTCATCAGGTGGGTGCAAGACATAATGTGCAATTACAGGGTGTGCAATTTTTGACATTACAAAAAAGTTTTTCCATAACCTTTGCCAACATCCTCCCTAGCTATGCTTCAAATCGGTGCTTTGGAACATGGTATGGAAATCCATCAAAGCATAATGTAAGGGGGGATTTTTCATATATTATAGTTGGAGATGCTTTGGTAGACATGTATGCAAAATGTGGAATCATAAACAAAGCAGTGAACTATTTGACATAGAATGCCTCAAAGAAATGTGGTTTCATGGAATCCCATGTTCGTAGGATATGAACAAAATGGATTTTTTAAAAGGCTTTATGAACTTTCAAGAAAATGCAATTAGAAAGTGTAAATCTAGATTCCACAACTATTACCAACATCCTACCTACCTGTGTCAAAATGAGAGCTTTGGAATAGGGTATGGACATTTATCAAAGGATAAAGGAAAGGGATTTTTGTCATATGCCATAGTTACATGTTCCTTGGTAGACATGTATGCAAAATGTGGAAGCATATACAAGAGAAGTGAATTGTTTAACAAAATGCCTCAAACAAATGTATCCTCGTACATTGTAGTAATTGCACAATATGAACAAAACATATTTGTTGAAAAGGTTTTAGAAACTTTCAAGCAAATGCACAAAGGAGTGAGACCAGCAACTTTAAGTTGCAGGCTAATGCAAATTAGAAGATAGTGACCATGCTACTTAATTATGATTGAACATGGTAAGTGTGATAGAGGATTTAAATCCAATGGTGGGCACTAGGTAGTCAATTTGAAAATGATTAGACAAAGTTTAGCCACTAGCCCAACTTTGGTCATGTTGGCTAATAATTGCATGCCATGCATCTAGTCTCTTCTTTCCAAGACTTAAATGTGAATTTGTCAAACAATTTAAGCATTGAAAAATGTGAACTTATCATGTTAGAGACATGTTCATGCACTCCAAGCTCTCTAAAATGGATTTGCACACTTTACACATTTGGAAATTTCAACCACTTTGGTGAATGCCATAGGAAACTACAAGGAACTATTGTGATGCTCACAACACGCCCCATTTTACTCCTTAGCAAAATGAGGACCCCTATTGTGGCTTTGCTTTTGCTTTTTGTGTGTGGGTCTGTTGGGTGGTAAAAGGGAAAAGAGAGTGAAAGTTACAAACCTTGTTGAAAACAATGAAAAATTACATTAAGTACCAGAGTAGAATATGGGTGGATTCCTTGTCAAAAATGAGTGAGGGTTGCTTTTTGAACCATTTTAAAATTCCAAGTATTTTGCAAGATATGAGTGTTTTGGTAAAATGTACAATCGGGTTTGTATGTTGCATATACAAAGTCCTTTGCATATCAGGTTGCATATACAAGGTCCTTTGTACACAAAGTTGCTTGCATACAAAGTCCTTTATATATCGGGTCTCATATACAAAGTTGTTTGTATATGCAAAGTCGTTCATATACAAAGTTGTTTGTATATCGGGCCATTGTATCAGTCGCATATAGGAGTCATCAGGTATATACATTGTTGTACTTGTATACATTTGCTAACGTTTTATTTTTACATACAAGGTGGACCGGACAGAGTCAAAGTTTAGATGAATATTTCGGTGAAGTCCGTCAAATACATTTTTGGTTTGTATGTTTGAAAAGTGCGAAATATACAAAGTATACATACAACGATATATACAAAGCACGGAACCGAAATAACTATGAAATAAGGTTGTATGTATGTTTCGATACATACATTGCGGGACATACAACGCGGAATTCAAAAGGGATTAAAATCTGATATAAAAGATGCATCAGAACTTAATGTATATCAGATGATACATTCCGCTTTATACATGTCGCGGAGCCCAAAAGTGAGTAAACTATGGTTCATAAGAGTTGAAGTCTAAAATACACATACAAAGGAGTTTGTATGTATTCGTGCTTGTATGCAAGGGTTTGATGCAAGTGTTATATGCATCGCGGAGATACAAGTAAAAGGGAAGGTGGACCCCACCGTTTGCATGTCGGGTTTGTATGTATAATTACAATGTATGTTTATGATATACAAGCCGATATGCAAAGCAAAAGATGCAAGTTAAAGATACAACGTGGATGCGAAAAGAGAATTAAATACAAGAAAATATTTGTATGTATCTTGGGCTTGCATAGTTGAAATACAAGCCGATATGTAAAGCGAAGGATGCAAATAAAAGATACAAGCCGGATGTCAAAAGGGAGTTCAATTTAGAAAAGTCTTTGAATGTTTAAATGCTTGTTTATTTACGATGGACAAGGATATACAAACCAAATAGATTGTATCGGCCAGAAATTTATGATCGGCGGAAGTTCATTGGATTAAATCGACTGAAGAGAGTTACGCCGATGAGGAAGATGACCAAGCCAATAAAGAGTTGTATCGGCCAGAAGTATGCGATCGGTGTGAAATTTATTGATCGACCCAACTGCATGAGTTACACCGAATAAGGTATACACAACGAGAAGTAAAAATACATGAACACTGCAACAGACGGCCGAACTGTTGGCGCATTAATTACTGTAATTAATGCTAATCTAACTTTCTGACATGGTATAAATTGACGACAGTAGCATAAATTTTAAATCTATTTTTCTTATGTCTGTTTTGCAGGTATGCAGGTAGATATAAAGATGGAGCTTTAATGGCGATGACATCACAGGAGGCGGATCGGATTGCAAAAGATCGCAAAAGAAGCGAAAGATTTCAGTGAGAAGAGATATGCAGATGGAGAAACATTATTAAAAGAACAACATAAGATATTTTGAGGTGTTAGGGTTTCCAAAAGGGCATCCTTACGCTCAGTATGGAGTATGTTGCTTAGAGATTTTTGGCGGTATTTGTTTTCCACCGTTGCTGCTACACTTGAAGGGCGGACCGTTGATCAACTAGGGTTTTGGAACCGTATTGAGGATAATCAAATCTATATATTGAGCCCCTTTACTCTATAATAAGACACACATGGATTTTACGTAGGGATTTTTAGAAGATAGCTAGCAGTTGTAATAGAAGGAGTAGTTTAATTTAGAGGAGGTCGCCTGTGTCTGCAATAAGGAATGCGTGGAACATCTAGCTTCCTTACTGTATCTGTAAAGCGTTGTAAGTTTTCTGTAAGTTGATTAATGAAGCTAAGAGTCATTCATACATTGTAAATCATATATGACTGTGTGTTTTGAATACAAATGAATCTGGAATTCTGCGTCTATATTCAGAGTGTCTTCTAGCTCTTCTTTGTATTTGAAATAATATCTCTTAAAGCTTGCAATCTTTAATGTATGTTCGTGAAAATACTCAGGGCATTCACATTTAAAGGTTTAGTCTGTGGATTTAATCAAGTTTGTTGTACTGCTTACAACATGCATAACAGAGCATTTAGATCCTATAGTAGAATGAAGTTTAATTTAGATTTCTCTAACTTTTCCCAAACCATTTGAAATACTTAGCTTAAACGCAGAAATTTAAAGGACATTGTCTAATATTTGAAGGAAACATGAAAAACTGAGTTGATATTTGACAGTTTTCATAATATTTGAACAGAAAGCTTGTGTTAATATAAATCATATACATCTTTGTGACACAGTAACAAATTTATGCAAAGGAATGAATAAAATGTTGATATTTGTGATATTTTGCATAATTTGAGCCCAGTGAATCATAAAACACCTTAAATCAAGTAACGCCCCTTGCATATTACAGCTTCACATTTACCTACTGAATTGTCCAATAGGTCAAGACCTGACCATACAGAAACTTGGGATTAAGCAAATCTTAATTGATTTCTTCATATCTTTCAAGATAGTTAGGTTCATTTTTGTGAATTTTAACTTTTGTTATGAATGTGTAAAAACAATCATCAACAGGAACTTTAAATCTCATCTACACAACATAAGGTAGATAGAAAGTTAATCACAATTTGAAATCATTGAAGAGAGAATGTTTGCATAAATTCTTCTTTATTAAATTAAATTTTGTGCATAAGTTCATATGAACGTTATGGTGATCGGAAGTGGCACAAGTGCAATTGCATCTTACAAAAATCCAAAGCTTCCATTTTGGCATAACCAAGGAGGATGTTAGCAAAGGTTATGTAATTTGTCTTTACACCTACCACTTGCATTTGCTTGAAAGTTTCTAAAGCAAACATATCTAGGCCATCAGACAATAGTGTGGCCCACTTTTGGGATATGGATAAAAAATGAGCCCAAGTTGCCAAAAATTGTAAAACACCATCAAATGAACATATACCTTCGAATGAAGGACCTTCATTCAAAGATGATGTCATCATGACTTTCAAATGAAGGCCATTTTTTAATTGTTAAATGTTTCATGTTCAAAATGCTTTATTGAAGGAACTTTGAATGAAGGTCCTTTAAATAAAGGTACATTCAAATGAAGGTGAAATGCAAAGGTCCTTTTGATGCCATCCTCTTGCTACTCAAAGATGTTTTTAGAAGAAATTTATGTTTTGAAGCAAGATTTGAACCTTTAAACCGATTCATCATGAAAATATTTTCTAGTAAACATAGGTTTTTTACCAAACATAAAGGTCTTTGTTCGAGGCACATGGAAAAATTTTAGAAAGAAGAAAAAATTCTAAAAATTATGTGCACTCCATATTGATATCCTTGTTTCAACAAAAGAAAAAATTGCTTTAGATATATACAAAAAAATTGTGTTATGGAATAAAAATAGACTCTAAATTATAATTAATTTGAATTAAAATTTAATAAATAAAATACAATAAAAGATTAGGAAAAATGTGTATATACTAGATATCAATGTCTATAAAATTATGAATTTATCTTATTTCTAAAAAATTATGCGTTATGGAATAAATATCACTCATTAAAAATATTATAAAGTATAAAAAACAAATTAATAAGAAATGCTTAAAAATGAGGCAAAATAATTTTAATTTTTTAATATATATATTATATATATATACACATAAAATCTCAATAAATCACTAGTTCACATTATTTTCAAATTCGTAATAGTTTGCTTGCTATAAGTGACAAAAAGTAAAAGTTCGGTTAAAAATACTAATTTCAGTGTCCCACTTAGGCCAAAAAATGGGACACACTATTATGGGATCACTCATCCTACAATCATGGCATTCCATAACACCACATTCATTTGAGGTAATTTGTTGAACTATTCATGTGCCTCAGCTATGCTTCTACATTTCATGTACATGTCTACTAGGGCACTTGCAATTGCAACATCTGACAAAAATCCCCCTTCTAATATGCTTTGATGGATATTGGATAGCCTATTCAAATGCCTTGAGCCACTTGCCAACAAGAAATCCATTTTCTATTGTTGAGTCACCACATGGGCTCATGGTTTTGGTTTGACCAATAAGACATTGCCCTGTGGAGATGAGTTTGATTGTAACTCAGAGCAACTATTTAGAATATATGTGGCTTAAAAAATTTGGGCGCTAATAGAAAATCAGCTACTACAATTAGCATAGTGGTTACTCTAGCTATAGGGCATAGTGCATAAACAAACCTATGGCCTAAACAAATCAGCTGCTAAAACAATTTTGCCCATAGGTAACATTAACACCAATAGTTTTACTTTTAAATTGTTAATCAATAAATAAAGTAAAAACAAGTGAAATTTAATTTAACAATAGAAGTTTGTCAATTATAACTTTAATTATAATGTATTATAGTATATTATTATTTACATTTCTTTTAGTAATGTATTGGTCACATTTGTTCACATAAGGTTTATTTCATATACTAATATTAAGCTATTAAATAGTAACACTTTCACAATTCAAACTCTCTATTAGTCTTTTTGTGACTTTTATAACTCTAAATTTGTGAGAACATTCACATGCTACCATTGAAGACTTTAAAGCAAAACATTGCAGCAAAATTCAACAAGTGATGGGACCACCCAACCATGAATGTTATGTTTGTAACAATAAAGACAAAAAAAATTCAATTCCAATTGATGAGAAGTATTGCATCAATTTTTATCATGGTAATGTAACTAACAATTAATATTTGCTACTCTTTTAATAGATTATTATCAACTATACTTTCAAGTTTTCCACCATTCAAAAATCAACTAATCAATCTATACCAACTCTCTACTAAGAAATTACTTAATCATAATAATTAATAATCAAACTCAACTTCAACTATTGACAACCGTAAAGTGAGACTTTAAAGATATAATCATATCTTTACATATTTCAACCTAAATTTGATGTTGTTGTTTTTTCTTTTTATGCATTTGCTTTACACCAAATCCTGCAGCCCTTGACACAGACTCCCAGCTGCATCACAGCGCTTAGTGGTCAAAATCGTTGGTGAAAAGGAACGTTGTTGGTGAAAAGGAACGATGACCATACAGTATTAATTTGGAAATATAGAAAAATATCCTAATCTTATCTCCAATTTTGTATGCTTCTAGTCATGATAGACATACAGAATTCAACTAGACTGTACATTGATTCAAAAAGGAAGAAGGCATCCGTGCAGTTTGATAAATACCTTCTGTTCTTGTTTCGAATTTAACCCAAAACCTTTAGCACGACCAATAAATGGGGAAGCAGTGAATTATCTAATATGTTAGACATCACATTTCTACAGTCCATGATATTATTCTTGAATGTTTTAGGATTTAATTGTGTGAAAGTTTTTTCTTCAAGTTTCGGATCACACTCTGTAATCACTCTACTTAAATATTATCCACTTCAATGGTCAAACAATCAAGAAGGATTTTACACATCATTCACAACAAAAAGTGGTAAATATTTGTCCTATTTTTATTGGCCAAAATTAACCTTTGACTGTTGAAGTCGATGATATTTAAGAACAGCCCTCCATAATCTATCATCAAGAAGAAGAGAGCCAAAGAAAAAACTGTCACACATTTAAATCCTGAAGCATTCAAGAATAATCTAATATGTTGTTTTATGGGAAGGCAGTGAAATATTGCCCAAATTTTCGACCCTGTCCAACTGCAACTTTCAACATTGACCTGTTAAATCCACTTTGATTGACCTGTTCAATCACGTTGTAAATTCATACAGTCGACGATGAGCGACCAATGTTAAAATTTCGACCAGCCGCCGGCTGGTTAAGCAGACAAAAAGAGTGAAGGCATAAAAATCTTTTGGACAAGCAGAAGTCATGGCAACCCAAGTCCTCCATTTTGAGGTTGGGGTTTAGATCTGCCATTAAAATTCAATTGTTGGAACATCGTATCTTTGGTAAAAGAAAATATATAAGCATGGGAATCATATTGAAAAAAAGGACCTTACAGTCGATGGTAAGTTGGTAATAATGCTTTGGCCTTCACCCTTCTCTGGCATATACAGTGGGCGTTGCTTTAATCATGTCTCTGCCAGCGTTGCGTCATGAGAAAGTAACAGGCGCAGGGAAAAAGTGTTCACATTAACTGCAAACTTAGCGCTGCTCTTGTTTATCACTCTTGAAATCGACGTCTTTGGCAGATGTATAGATTGTCAAAGTGCTCACCACTTGTATCTGCTGATTTATAGATATTCATTTGTTTGGGACACGTAGCACCACTGCCACAGTCAGGATCGAATAAATTTCTAACTCCCTCACAAAGAAAGTAAACTAGCAGTTGCCAGGGGTGAACACGCAACGAATCTGCTGATAGGCTGTTTGTAGGGGAAGCATTGAATAAGTTTACTCTTGTGATTTCATTATGAATTTTCATTTAAGTACACAGAAATATAAAATTACATTGCATCATTGTTCTTACCATGCATTTTTATGTAAGAGTACAAAAACTTAACATGGTAACTAAAAGAGTCGTAGACTATGAAGTTTGCTATAGCAAACCAGAGAAAGATTTAAAGCATAACAGTTAATGTGTTTATGGCAAATGTTTAAGCAATGGATCAAGAATTTGGATCTTCATCGCTGAAGATGGTAGCAAAATTGTGACTCTTGTGTGAGTGATGTGTTTGAGACATTTGTACTTGATTGAGTGTTTTATGCATTCCTTGGATTGGTGTGAGATGACCTTGATAGCGAATTTGCCATGATCATCTTCTCCGTAGCTCGGGGGTAGCCTAGAGTGGCATATGCATCTATTGCACTCGACGATGGTAATATAGTTGGGAGGCGGATAACATTTCCCCATTGGTCCTCAAGCAGATCTTTCTAGAGTTGGATCAGTTCTATGTTCATTTCAGGACTTTTGACTATTTGTTCTATGTTCCTATTGGGGCATTTTGGTGGCTGCATATTATATGATGTATATTTATGCTCTGTATATTTTATTCCTTGGAGTGTGATCCTTCCATGTTTGGGAAGCAACCTCTGTCATGTTGTATTTTTATAATGTCATTTGGTAGAAAATGAATCATGTTTTGGATGGAATTTATCATTTTGTCACTTTTTCACATGTGTTGGAACTGACTAGTTGAGGATGTTGGAGTAGTCTGTTTTATCTGCTAGACTTATATTATACTATGTTTATGGATTGGTATGTATTTTTCCCACATTATGAGTGGCTTTTCCATGTTTGGTTTTGGCCTGATTTGACATTGGTATCAAATGAGTGTGGCATTCTGTATGGGATTTATCATATCTGGCATGTATGTTGGCATTTCAGAAAATGGCTATAATTCTATATTTGAGTTATTTCATGCTTTTGATATTGGATAGCATGTTGTTTGTTGTTGTTGAGTGGATGCCGCGTGGTTTAGATCCTTGTAGTTGTACCATTTGGTGAGGTTTCGTAGTCAAACCCTCCTTTGGCTTGTTAGTCATTTGTTGACATAGCTTGGCTTGGTGGCCATTTGTCGATGTTGTTTATTCTTGTCTTTTGGAGAAGCTTGTGTCTTATTCCACCTTCTCTCTAGTGCCTTTGTGTGGCACTTGGATGATTTTTCGTGCTTGAGTGTGCAATTGTGACATGTGGGTGTTACACTTGCATCGCAAAAAATTGGTTCATCCTGTGTTTGTATTCTAATGTTGCGGTGTAAAAGATGGGGCATTACATGCCAAGTGGGTAGTTAACATGCCATAGAAGACTATCATGTCAAAATTCCTATCATAACTATAGTCTTAATCATGCATAAACCAAGAAAACACTATCATGGAGAGAGTATTTGGATTAGGGCATGGGAATTACACCTTGATTTTCATAAATACTAAGATGCAGCGTAAGGTGAATTGCAATGAATTGTAGATGGATCATGAAGGTCATATAAGAAAACTTGCCATAAGGCTATAAGAGCTATCATGGAGACTTAAGGGTTATATCATCATCAAAAGATCAACACAAGAAGACTGTTACAAACACTAGATAGTTAGTCATGCAGAGTAAGAGGATTGTCATGTTATACCATCTTAGTCACTTATCACATGTAGGATATACCACATAAGAGAGAGAATATAATAAACTCATATTGGTTGTCAGCCCAATCATATAGGTCTTCAAAGTCTGTCATATAATCAAAAACATGTCGTAGGTATAAATCAATGGTCAATCATACATAAACAAAAAGGACTGTCTTGAACACAAAGGTTAGCCATATATCAAGAATAGGTAGTGCAATTTGAAAATGATAGTGAAAATTCCCTGAGACCACATATCAGAAAAAAATCAATATAAGAAGAGTTGTCTTACAAAAGGGGAAAAATATCATTAACATGAGGAATGTATTGATTAGGGATACTCTAATATCAATCTTAAGTTTGAAGTGAGCATAACAACCATTTAAAACAATCGTAAGTTTGAAGTGAACTTTAAAACCATTTAAAACATTTATGATCACTCTCAAGAATAAGTTTAGTCTTAAGCCTTATTATTCAAAGCACTGAAAAAAATTAAACCATTTAACTCATCAATTTACAGATAATATATGTTTATATATTGATCTCAATAAGGCCATTAAGGTATACATAATGTCATGAAAATGTCATTTAGTGTCATAAGGCCTACAATGCCATATAGGCATAAGATGAATGTATAAACAAAGCCATATAAGCATACAATGATATACATAGGTAAAACACAAATGTATGCATACAAAGCCTAATAGACATACAATGATATACATTGGCAAAATATAAATCTACACCTACATGCCATCAAGGTATACAACAATGTTCAAACATAGAAACTATGGACTACAATGGAACAATCGATGACTCAAGCTATGTCTAGAAGATGGAGAACCAATATCATAATTGATGTCTCTCCTCCACCAATTGGACCTCCTCTCATTTTTTTGTATCTCCACCTATTTATACAATTAAATAAGATACACATTAATATAGAAAATATGAAATATTCAATGGCATAAGTAAATAATCACTTACCGCAAGTTGATGATCCTCCTCAATCATCTATTACTTCTCTTCATCCACCTGAGGGGCAAGTGCATGAAGTGGAGTTGTGACCTCTTGTGGCAAGCATGAAGAAGAAAATTAGACTAAAGATAAATATCATTTATTTACACTAAATGATGTTAGATAAAACAACAAATATATAATTACATTTACATTATTGTCTTGAATACCTATGTCAAAGGCATTGAAGACAAAACTATTGCAACAATGCCCATCTCCATTGTTCCATGAATATTAGGAGTCTATATTGATGTCATCAATTGAAAATAGGAACAACATTATGTGACCAAAATCTACATAATATTATTTACATACATAATGTTTAAAAATGGTAAAACTTACCTTATTAAAAGTTGATATTTGACTACTACCACCAATGCCTCCTATTATTGGAGGTCCAACATCCATCTACTCATCATCAAATTATCATTTTAAGATTACTATTGATATGTTACAAAAAAACTCATATGTAATATATTGACTAAATTTTGTTACAAATTACATACCTGTAGACTTGACATGCCTAGATATGCATGTGATGAAGGGTTGGCAAATGCATAATGCATACTTTGACCTTAGAATTTATATACATATAATTTTTACATCAATTTCAATTCATAATGTATTAATATAGTTAATTGTAGATTTCAATAGAAAATATACTAAATTGCACAACCTTATTGAAAATCACCTATCAGTTAATGACAAGGTTCATATCCAAGAACTTGTTGGTCAGGGCCATGCTACCCAATATATATGTATCATGTGCCCCACCTTGTGTGGCACACTCCTTAAAGTGTGGAGCATCCTCTACTACATGTGTACCAACATCATGACCATGTACAACCTGTGTTTTATATCTCATCTAAAAATATTTAGACCCATAATCACATGTAGATCCACAAGCATGAAAAATGTGTGATGAGAGTTGATGCCTAGAAGGCTCGCCCTCATCACCTTGTGAAAGAGGCCTGGTATGCTTCAATAATGTCTGTGTTAGGGAATTGATGGATTGTAGGGTCTCCACCTCAACACTCTCATTTATAAAGGAAGGAACTGTGATATGTTAAATAGATGGGCGGGCAAGGGGTCTCACTAGTTAGTCCTGGGCATGATGTGACCCCTTTCTATCTTATGTAGATTCTTTATCTATGCCCTGTAAATCATGCATATCAAAATAATTTAGAATTTATTTGAGTACGAACTTCCAATAGAGTTTCCTCAAGAAATATTTCAAATCACTTCTTTGTTTTTGCATGGGGATGGTCAAAAACCATCCACCACCTATCCCAAAAATTATCCTTTATTCCTTGGTGTTGGCATCCATGAATAGAAAATCTTTTTCAACTTGTACATGCATGGGCTCATTAGTTCTAAGATAATGCACATAAATCAATTTTCATTATTTTTTGTTTTTCACTTGTTTATATGATAGTTTTGAAGAATAATATTACCAAACATTTTCTCTATGATTTGCCCATATATTTATTTGGCCACTAATTGAATCTATGTGCGATATTATAGATTTCAAGGACATTGCAAGAGCTCTTCCATGTGTGTTTGTTGCATTTGGCTTTTTTAAGGTTTCTACTAATGTTTGAAGTTTTTTTTTTCAATTTGCCCTAATATATATGCTTGGATATCACGAAGATGCCTCAGAATGGATGGAGGAGTTATTTTGTGCATGTTTTTCAATAGGAGTTTCATCACGTGTTTCATTAGGTGGATGAGGGTTTGGAGGTGTTGAGGGGTTTTGATTTGTTGAAAATTAAAAAAATGAATCAACACAACTAAAAAATAAAAAACGTTTCATTTAATTTAAATTGCTAAAAAATTGAACAAACTTACCTCTTGCACATCCATGTGACATGATTCCTTTGACCAATATTCTCCAAATAGCTCAAAATGTGCTTGCAAAAAAATATAGTTATGTTTTGGGGAAAATGAGAGAAATGGTTGCAATTGTGTGTTTTTTGTTTTAAGTAGTTTAAAACATGAGCAGGTTATAATGCGCCTAAATTATGGTTCAAGGTAGTGACTGAGCCTTTGGATTGTTACTACCAAACCATAATGTGATCACATTATAATGAGAGTGTGTTATGGTTTTTGTAATATGATCATGTTATAACTTATTTTGACTCAAAAGTGTTTTTTGGCCACTTTTTGGCCCCCCATCTTGGTGCACATACCCAAGTTGTATTTGGGTTATCTTGAACTCATAACGGCCTTGCAAAGATCTTGTTGGAGATAAATTGAGTAGAATACAACATTCTTCACACTTTCCTTATAGGTCATAGGAATGGCCATAACTTTGCACACCATGATCAATAAAGAAGTTGATGTAGTTGAGGTGGCTCTATCTCCTATCATTGATGATACTTGGGCCAACATCTAAAAGTTGTACAATTGCAACATTGCCAAGATAGTTGTGGTACAAATCATGGGTAGGGACATCTATAACTCAAAAATTAAATGGTCCCAGACAAACAACTTGAGAAAACCAAGAATACAAAGCATGGGTGGATATTATTATGTAAATAGTTCATGGTGTTTAGACCTATAGACACTTAAAATATGCTTCCACATTTTAACCTTATTTCTAACATCACCATATTAATTAAATATTTTTGACACCATCACCACATAATTAATCTCACATCGTTCCATCAACTAATTAATTAAATAAAGTTAATTAATTAGGCTAATTTCTTATTTAATAATTAATTAAATAAATTATGTAACTTGTTTAATTAATTAGGCTAATTTCCTATTCATGCCATCATACACTTTAAAAATAAAAACACATATTTACCTTCATCCCATTTAAAAAATAAAAATATCGTTCCCTTCATATTTAAATATTCATCCATCCACCTCATCGCAAAAGTTAAAATAACTTTGCATCCCATCCCTTCATTCAAATTAATAAAAGCCTAGCCATCCATGTTGCCACCAATTTGATCAATCTCATCCATCTATTTGTGATTAATCTTGACCATTCATCCTTAGCTTGCTCTAGAAGCTAATGCATTTCAACCATCCAATTTGTGACACAATCTCAACCATTTATATCCTTAGCCAAAGATATGAGAAACCCCCTCATAAGGACATCTTTCCATTTATGAAAATCCATTGATGTTTGTAGACCTACATGTTGTCTAACTTTGAAGTCTCCAAGAGCAACCACATAACAACTCTCCATCAACATCAAGAACTCATCCACTCCATCAAAGGGTTTGTATTGGGTAAGAGCTTGTTTGCATATTCATTGTTTTTGAACCCTTTCATTACTCAATTGGAGGTGTATAGCTAGTTTAGAATTGGGGCTTGTACTTGTTTACATTTTCCTTATTTTATTCTAAATTTCAGCTTGTACATGACCCATATATTAGTTGATGTGGCAGCAATTGCCCTCATTTCTTGACAAAGATCACAAGGTGCTTCCCCATGATGAGTTTGTGGAGTTGATCAGGAAGAAGGGTTAAGATGAGTTTGATTTGGACTAGTTGTCCCCAACCTCTTTCATTGAGGAGGTAATAATAGCAATCAAGCCATCAATGGAATTGGAGGCATTTGTGCAAATGATTGTGAATCAAGCATAGGGAATTTTATATGAAGGTACAGTTGAATTGGAGTGCCAATGTTCAAAATCTTGTAGGTCATTCTTGCCTGAGGACCAAGAGTGGGAGAAGATTATAGCTTCTCTAAAAAAATTATATGTGGTAGGTGTCTTCCTTTTTCTTTAAAATTTTGAAGTTTTGAACATGTGGACTTCATGCACAATGGATATACTTTTCTAGGTTCACGTTCTTTACACTTTGAATTAACCTTTGTGAATCACCAAAATTGTACAGTGAATTATTCACTATAGGTGACAAAATATTTTTTTGCCTTATTTCAATCATGTTTGTGATGGATCACAACCTTGGAAAATTATGTTCCCCCTTTGAAGATTTTGAGTTTTGAGGTGCATAAAACAAATTTGCAAGTTTTTAAAGTCATAATGAGTATGTGCTATTGGATGATGCCATAGTAGATATAATCTAATGGTGTGCAAGGTTTCCTAAAGTAGAAATAAGAGATTTTGTTGCCTAACCCTACCATTGGTCCACACTATCTGGTGGGCTTGTTCCTATCAACACTATGAGAATCATATATTAGTGGAAAAGCCCACCTAATTCCATCATTTTGTTATATTTGCTAGGCTCCTAATCAAGCAAGTTGCCAATACATTTTAGGAAATGGCATTGAAGAAGTATCTTCTTGGAATAACATGAGTCATTTGATTGCCATAATGAACTTCATCCAATGGCTCATGGGATGCGAGACCATTCTCTATCATTTCTTTGTAGCAATACTTCTCAATAATCAAATTTTGATGTTCATGGCTTCATCATGACATCATGAGGTGATTCCCAAATTAAGATCGATATGGGTGAGATTATTGCTCAAGAAATTCAAACATCTCCCTGTGGGTACCATATCACATTTATGCCAAGCTACTTTTCCTAGTGAGCTATCCAGAACTTAATAATCCACCTACCCAAGGATGGTTGATGCAGTACCAAGTGATGTAATTCATTGATCTAAGTATTGTCTACTCTTCCCAGAGTAGCCCAACCATCAACAGGGGCATTGAAGTAGCCAAATTCATAGAGTGAATGTCTTCCCTCTTGTCGATTCCAAATTTGAAATTCAAACATCTTGGGGGGAACCCTGATTATGGGTTGTGTGTTTTACTATATAAATATGAGCATGTGTGCATGAGTTGTTCCATATATGTGTTTTATTTCTAATCTTTTATGTTGACTATTATATTGTGTTGCAGAGATTTGTCAAGTGGTTACAAGAAGGAATCTATTTAGTGTGAGCCTTTCATTTGTGTCATTTACTTTTTGCATCTCTTTCTCTTTTCACTCCCCAAAAAATGAAGCTTAGGTAGAATAGATAAGGAGCTAACCTTGTAATCCTAAAGATTGACTCATAGATTTGTCCCACATTTGTGAGGCTTTCCATGTTTTGTGGTCTTGCATGACATATTTATCCTAAACCAACATTTAAACCTATCAACAACTTCTATTAATCCTTGTCATTCTAGTATTGTCTAGTGACAAGAGTTTATTGATTTTATATGGCATTTTCACCTTGTGTAGGACATGGAGGAGCACCAAAAAGTATACTCATGGGGAGGTACATGTTGGAGCATTTGTATGATGACTTACATAGGCTCATAGATGTTTACAGGTCAAGTCTTCAAGCCACAACATTGCTATAGTGTTGGGCTTACAAGCACATTAACATCCCATGACCCTAGGCCTACTAGTGGAGATAGGGGATGAAGGCCATGAGCATATTATTGGGATATAAGTAAGATGGGATAGTGGTGAGAGTGGAGGACTCTCTTATGTTGGAGGAGGACCTATAACAAATTGGTACCTGCAAACATTACATGGATACCCTATAGGGATTCAAGGGACGGACTAGATGATAAGTGGTGGTTGGGAAAGATTAGGAGATCATGGTTCTATTGTTGTAGGCAAACCATAGTAAGGGAGAGATCCTACTACAGGCAGGTTCTATGATAATTCAACCTCTACCAAGTTGTGGTCCTAGAGCCTTCCCTTTATAGGAGACATCAATAGTCATGTTTTAGACCAAGAGAAGTAGGCATTCTAACATTTTCCACAAGAACATATGCATGATGAGTAGGAGGATGAGGCCGTGGAGATGGATAATGGAGATGATGTGAAGGTATCATATGCATATAGAGACTATTGGTAAAGAGCATGCTCCACTCCACTTCATCCACAAGAGGATGGAGGAGTTTAAGAGGCAGGGGGAGCAAAAGTAGTAGGAGGAGTGAGAGAAGTAATTGAATCACCCCAAGCTATGGGAGGAAATAAGGCCATGGACATAGGAGAGAGAGGGATCCCACTAGATGTGGCCCCATTATGGCAAGTAGCATGGGAGGACAAATGTCAACTACATGACCTAGGCCTATGATATATAGTATTTAAGTTAGTTTCTTTTTGTGTATGACTAACCATGTGATGGAAAGTCTAATGTCATTTGTGATATGCAAGCAAAGTAGATGATTTGGTAGGGCTTATCTCAACGACAATGGAGCAACTAACTCGAGGCATACTTATGGTATTAGTTGAGTAGATTATGTGTGATGACAATCATGTTGGTCCCTTCACACCACTTTTTGATCCACTCAGTAAGGCACGGGCATCATACCTAAAAGTTGCAACTAAGTTGGCAACACTACAAGTAGAGGGAACTTGAAGGGACCCGCAATTTTTATCTGTATTGGCTTAACAACTATTATTTTCGATGGTTCAAAGCACACAGACAAAAAATAAGGGGGAGTTGTTGTCCATAATTTGCCCACATTCTCTTTTCCTTGTCTTGTGCACACCTCCCAGCGTTAAATTTGCCAAAACTAATGGACTTCGTATAATCAGTCTAGACCGTGAATCTTGGCCAAGATTTTAGGATCGTGTAATGAGTCTAGTGCTGGTAGTGAAGGTACATGGCATATTTTACTTAGTTTGTCAGGGAGTTAAAAATTTATTCGATCTGGTACTACCTGTCACAGAAAAATGAATATCTATAAATCGGCAGATGTAAGTGGTGAGCACTTTGACGATCTATAGATCTTCCAAAGACGTCGATTTCAAGAGTTTGCAGTTAATGGGAACAATTTTTCTCTATTACTTTGGGATGACGCGAAGGGGGGCAGAGACGTGTTTAAAGCATTATTGCCAATTCACCATCGACTGTCAGGTCCTTTTTCCCATATGATCCCCATGCTTATCTATATATTTTCTTTTACAAAAGATACCATGTTCCAACAATTGAATTTTAATGGCAGATCTAAACACTGCTTCCCCATTTAGATTCTGGGTTAAATTCGAAACAAGAACAGAAGGTACGTTTCAAACTGCACGGATGCCTTCTTGTACAGTAATTGAATTCTGTATGTCTGTCATGACTAGAAGCATACAAAATTGGAGATAAGATTAGGATACTTTTTCAGATATTTCCAAATTAATACTGTACAGTCATTGTTCCCTTTGACAATGACTTGATGTGAAGCAAATGCATAGAACAGAAAAAACAATAGCATCAAATCTAGTTTGAAATATGTGAAGTCATGATTGTATTTTTTAAGTTTCACTTTACAGCTGTGAATAGTTGAAGTTGAGTTTAATTAATAATGAATGATGATCAAATGATTTCTTAGTAGAGCATTTTTATATAGATTGGTTGATTTTTGAATCTCTGAAAGTATAGTTGATGGTAATTAGGTAAAAGACAGACAAATATTAATTGTTGTAATTACTTTATTATGATAGAGAAATTGCAACATGGTTGAAAATATAATTCATAATGATCTGTTACCTTACCATGATACACTACTTGAAAAATTGCTGCAATACTTTTCATCAATTAGAATTGAAGAAATTATGTCCTTATTAACTGATAGGCTTTTATATGTGAGCATTATAGTGCTTGGAATTGTCTCACGCTGTAAAAAAATTCACGCCCGAAAATTTTCTAAACTCGTTGGTTTTCCTATCGACATATTCCTTGATCCTCCTATGAATGCAAATGCTAGTTGTTACAAACATAAATAGTCCCGTCACTTGTTGAATTTTACTACAATGCTTTTGATTTAAAGTCTTCATTGGTAACATGCAAATGTCCTCAAAGTCCCATGTGGTAGACTCAACAATGACAAATGGATTTCTTGATGGCAAGTAGCTCAGGGCATTGGAATAGAAGGGGGATTTTTGTCAGATGTTGCAGTTGCAAGTGCCCTAGAAGACATTCGTTTCATAGATGAGGCACATAAACAGTTTTGATAAAATGCCTCAAAGGAATGTGGTGTCATGGAATGCCATCTAATTATGGAGAACAAAATCACTTTAATTAAAGACGGCAGAATCTTTTTCTGCCCTTAAATCTGGCTATATATCCTTAATTTAAGAACCGAATGAAAAAAAGTATTCACATAAACAATACTAATATTTGAAATCTGCAGGGGGAAATCTGCCTTTGAAAGAAACAATATTTCTGTCATTGATAATTGGAAATCAATGACAAGTTTAATGTCTCTGGGAAGACAATTCAGAGGGTGTCTTCTTCTTTACCCAGCGGTCTACACTGAGAAATAGACGGGAGAGCAAGAATACATATAATATCTCCGTTATGAAATAGCATACAGCCATAACTAAGGCAGCTGGAAATAACAGTACAAACCAAATCTTGTATCTTTCTGGCCCGAAAATGAATTGTTTGGAATGAAAACTGATTACGAAAATGGTAATGGGAACAAAGGACAGCATAACCCATACAATCACTGTTAACCATTCATCTGATTCAATGACCAGATGTATGGCTGTTCCGAATGCTACCAACAGGGATATGAGTGCTGACCATAACAGATAAATACAGTATAAAGTCTCCACTGGATTTCTACTCACACCTGCAAGAATGGCTGATGCAATAGAAGTACAAAATGAGAATACATCGCAAATCACAAACAGTTTGAAGAGAATAGCATCTGTGAATACAGCTGCTGGTTTGCCTTCTCGATTTGAATCAAGTCCTCCTGGTAAAGTGAAGGCTGCTGCGAAGGACACTGTAGCGATCAACACTGCATTAATAGATATACCTTGGCCTTTGAACACTAGTTTAGTAGTTGCTTTCCTTATCCATCTCGCATCTGCCAGCATCTCTGGAGTCACCACAGCACCATTTATTTGAAGAACTTCTTTGATCTACAACAATAAAAATGTTGTCTCTGAGTGATTAAAACAATAACAGAGAAACTAGTCCAGATTTTTCTATATAACTTAAAATCACTTACACTGCTAAAAAGTGCTGGATCTGTATCAAAATTCCTCATTGCTATTTGCAATGCAGTGTGTCCACTGTTGTCGCGATGATTGAGAGATCTCTTCGACATTAAGGATAACAACATGTTTTTGAATTGGAATAATACAGCAAAATCGGATTCCTCAGAAATCCGCACCGCACTGATGACAGCTATGTGGAGAGGTTTTCTGCCATTGCCGTCGACCAGTTCTCTACAATCTCTGGCGTATTTTAATATAATCTTTACAAGATCATACTTTCCCTCTTTTACTGCTATGTGAAGTGGGGACTTTTTGTCCTTGTCCTCTCTGTAACACAAGGAATTGTCTTTTTGCAAGAGCAATTCCCCAATCATCACTGTAAATCGATAAGATGACAAACTGCCCTGGAAAGTAGAAAGTGGTGGAGATAATGCAGCCATGTGCAAGGCCGTTCTTCCACATTCATCGGCTTGTTGCACCATTTCAGGCCTCTGTTCTACAAGCTTCATAGCTACACCTAAACAATTTATAATACACTGTGAGCTAAGTAAGACTAACTTAAATACTACCTCTCACGGCCACCCCATTTCAATGGATCTATTGTTATGCTAAGAGGCATTCTACAGGAGGGGTGGAGATGAGAGCACTCATTTTCTGTGTAAATATATAGTAAAAAAATAAGAAATAAAAATCAAAAGAAAACGGTTGAAGGCAAAAAAGTGGAGAAAATCACAAAAACCATGGAATCAAAAAAGAAATTGGAAAAAATAAAAAATAAAACCAAAACAGAAATTGAAAATAGTTTAAGGAAAAAAAAATTGGAAAAAATCACAAACTATGAAAACCAAAAAAGCACTGAAATAACCTTGAGGAGATCTCTGGCATACTGTAGATATATTTTTTTAAATATAAATATACTAGTTCCAAATGTAGTGTGATGGGAAACCTTCAGGCAAAAATCATCACAGTTAAATCCTGAAATACAGAATTATAATATTATGGACTGTGGAAATTTGATGTCTACTAATTCTAAATGTGTTAATCTTCGTTACCATAATCCAAAACTTCTCGGAAACTTGTAAATATGGAATCATTAGGAGAGCTCAGTGAAGAGGAAATCAAGAGTTACCTGTGTGTCGGTGGAAGACGGCAGAGTGGAGTGGTGTTCGGCCATCGGTTCTCTTCATGGCCTTGTCAGAAGTCATCAAAGGTAACAATTTCTCAACGATGTGAGAATGACCGCCCTCAGAAGCTGTAAACAGGGCAGTCTCACCGGCATCATTTAATGCCCCAACTAGAGAACCATCATGGTCATGCTCCAGTATTACTTCCAAGACTTTATCATTTCCCCCCTTTGCGGCTTCGTGCAGAGCAGTGTTTCCTTCCCAATTTACAGCGCTCAAAATATCACCAGCCTCTATATCTCGTTCGATTAGTTTAAGCAACACTCGCACCAATTTGTCATAGCCATGGAAGGCCGCAAGATGAACTGCAGTATTTCCATCTGAATTTTTCGCCCTAAGAAAATCGTACCCTGCTACCGAATTCCGATTAACCACTTGTAGCAACTTTTCAATGAATCGGAGATGACCACGAGAAACTGCTATATGTAATGCAGAATTCCCAAGAGGGGTAACCTCATGGAGAACATCAAGCTTAGCCTTGAGCAACTGGTTAAGCGTATAGACGTTGCCCACTACAGAAGCCCTGTAAAGCCTACTGTCCATTCCTTTCAAGAAATCGCCAGTTTCATCCATAGATCTCAGGGAAGCAGAGTGTAGGATATGGCTATCAGTAGTCTGCGGATTCACTTGCTTCTTACTTCTGGCTTCGACCTTCCAAACTACCCTTCCTATACCTTGATATAAATCAGAACAGGCACAGAGGGAAGTATCAGAATCGTATCAAGAAACAATTCCATCGCCAAAAGCTACTTGTGTGATTGATCTGGTATGAACAGACGACCACTCACAAGGTAACTCTATCTTGCTCGTGATGCTACTATTACTTGCGGGCCCGATAAGGTATAAAGTGTTTAACAACTATTTTTTGTACTCTTGTAAAAAGGAAAGTGCTACACAGTGGCTTAGTACATGCAGCACTGTAATAGTAGATACTACTTGTCTAGTTACAAGGTGAGTCATGACATCGGGTGTATCACATTTTATTAGATACTTCTTGTCTAGTTATTAGGTGAGTCATGACATCGGATGTATCACATTTTACTAGATCGGTGAAGCTTCTAATTGTTATCGCTGATCTTGACCCAAAGTTTTCTACTAGCATAGCTAAAGTTGGGTTTGGGTTTGTTTCTTAGAATAAATTATATTTGTTGAATATTAAGGAAGAAAAAAAATTGTGAAAATATTCGTATAAAATACCTTAATATTAGTACATAAAACAAAACTTGCAGGGGCTTGAGTACATGTATTGTAATAGTAGTACTTGTTGTCTAGTTACTAGGTGAGTCATGACATAGTGATTTAAAGTAAGATTTCAAATAATAGTTTTACGGATGTATCACACTTTACTAGATCGGTGAAGATTCTAGTTGTTATGGCTAATCTTGACCCAAAGTTATGTGACTAGCATAGCTAAAGTTGGGTTTGTTTTTTAGAATAAATTATATTTGTTAAATATTAAGGAAAAAAAAAAAATTGTGAAATTACTTGTATAAAAAGCTTAATATTAGCACATAAAACAAAACTTGCATAAATAAAAATGAACAATAAATTGTGAAATTTGTAATGACCATATTAACTATAATACATTATAATTAAAGTTGTAATTGACAAATTTCTAATGGCTATATTTAGTGATTGATAGTACAGACCATAGGGGCTTAGAGGAATATCCAAGTTGCCATATGAAGTTGCATTCACAAATGGTGGACATATTTGGAAGTTAGCACATATCAAGAAGCATTGGAAGATACCAATAAATACTATAAGTTCGACCCTTTGGAATGCCATGGATGTGAATTTAAACTTTAATAGATTTTATCTACAAGATTTGAATTGCATATGACATTGGTGAAGCTATTCTAAAACTAGATTCACATGTTAAAAATATATGGTGTTTTGTTAGGCTAATAAAAAAAAATATTTGGTACAATATTTAAAATATTATATTAAATTTTAAAAATTAAAATAATGTATAATTAAAAATTTATAAATAATTTGTTGATTTTATAAAATTAAAAAAATATAATTATTAATGCTATAAAATTTTTAAATTCTAATTAAAAAATAATATATATTATATATTTAAAACTATAAAATAATAAAATTAAAATTGAAAACAAATCCAATAAAACAACTCTTAAATAAATAAAAATAACTTTTCACAATACAAATGTAATAAAATAATTCTTAAATAATTGTAAAGTAAAATAATTTGTATTAAAATAATTCTTAAATAATTGTGAAGTAAAATAAAATAATTTCTAAGTAAATAAAATAAATTTTAATTGAATTTTTAAATGATAAATAATTTAAATAATGCTAAAAAATTATTATATATTTTTTAAAACTTACAAATATTAAAATAAAATAAAAATCTCATAATAATATTTTATTAAATATAGAATTTAATAACTATAACACTTAACTATAAACAATAAATTTAATTAAAATATAGCATTTAATTTTAAAATTAATTGAGATGAGTTTGATTAAAAATGAATTGAAGACAACTATATAACTATAAATAACCATATTTGTTATTGAATATGTAACTCTTTAAGTGTACTTAAGATATCTATACTAGCAATTGCATTTTGCCAAAGAGTTGTGGGAGTTCAATTATTGTGTCTTTAAGTGAACGATGATTACATTCCATTAGAACATGTATCTTGAAATTAATATTTTTTTATTCGTTTTATGCTTATAGTGGTCTAGAGGTCAATAAAAAAACTTTTTTTGTTTTTAAATATATTTATAAAAAAAATCTTTTAATAACTTCATAAAAAACAAAGCAATGAATATTAAGTTGTCCATAACAAGAATCTTTTTTAATCAAACTAGTGAAATAATATCTAGAATAATGAATATGAAATGGATTTTTAGGAACATTTTTGAGTTCAAAATAATGGAGGACACATCAAGGAATACAAAGATAAGGATGTTAGTTGGGGTATAAGGAAACATGTGTTTGGGATTTCTTTAGGTTTTGACTTTACGTGTTATATTATGAATGGTTTTTTGTGAGCTTGTTAGGTTTTATTTGTATCTTACTGCACTAAACTAATATATTTATGCATTTGGGTGGTGTGTTTATAATTGATTGTTCACTAGATGGTACATGCATCCATTTATGTTGTTGTGATAAGAATGATTGTTAATGATCATGGCTCCCTCAAGTGCTTGCAAATTTGCCTTGAAAATGTTCCATGAGGTAATGAACCTTTCTCTAACAATTATTTCCTGATGTATTAGAAATCCCTAAATTTGATAATATGTGTTCTTAGTTTGAATACTACACAAGCTTATTGGAAGAAAATTACATGAGTAGAAATGAATAAATCGAAACATAGTTCTCCTTTGAGGAAGACACATCATCAAACAACTATAAAAATGGCGGCTTTTATTAACATTTTTTATTTTCACTTTTGTTTTAAACATTTTTTCCTAATGAATTTTTAACTCTATCTCTCTACCTCTTTCTCACTATCTCTCTCCCTCTTTATTTCTCAATCTCTTTGTCTATCTCTCTTTGCATCTCTGTATTTTATATTTATATATCTTTTACTCTATCTCTCTTTCTTTCTTCCTCTCTTTATATCAATCCCCCTAATGCAAAGCATCTAGTCGGAAACGTCTACCAATGGTGGGATTTAATATTATCGGCAAGATAACTCAAATGTCTTACCGATATGTACACTCCCTTTGCCTATCGGCAACACTTGCACTATCGGACTAGCCACGGAAGGTCTTCCCGATGCTTCACTCACGCCGACGTCAAACACCTTGTCGCCAAGACACACATTATTGTCTCCTTGAAATATACCTTCCCTTGCGTATCAGCTTGACATAAATCATCGGCCAATTCATAACTTCCTTCGCCGATAGGTCACCTCTCCCCGATGGTTAGAACCATCGGCCAGACCGATACTGTTGGTCTAACTTTAAATGAGTCCCCCGATCCCCCATCTCTCGCCGAATGGCTTAACTTCAATTGCACCATCGGTGAGACACTTACTTTCGGTGAAACTTTTATCAGCTCTTCCGATAATGATGCTCTTGCTGATAGCTTAATACCAACTCTCGCCGTCAGCCAGACTTATACTATCGGCCACCTTCAAGTCCGTCACACCGATACTTGTGTCATCCCGATGACTCTTCGAATAGCCTTCATCTGCCAGACTATTGTCTTCGGCAGGACTTCACTTTTCTCCGCCGATGTCGATACTTACGTCGATGCCTCTACTATCGGTGAGACTTAACAATAGTCACCCCGATGGCTATGTCAATTCCTCCGTTGGCCTGACCTCTACCGTCAGCCCAATGTTTAACTCCTTCGCCGATACACCCCCTCACGCCGATGTCTTCAGCGAATGCTATCATCGGTGAGACTTCCACTGTCGGTTGAACATAACTCTGACACACCGATGCTGAATCTCTCGCCGATGCTTCCTCCGTCGGCGACACTGATGAAACTTATGCCGATGACTTCAAAACATGCATTATTGACTTGTTTTGACACCCGAACTATTCAACGATGCACATATAGACACAACTGACGGATACACACAAAATATCCACCCTGCAAATGTAGTATATACACATACTTAATGATGATTTTCTCTGGAAAGATTTCTGCAATTCCTAACCTACCATACTTAACAGACAAACAAATAAACAAAAATAGGGAATTAATTTACAAGTCCATTCCACTGATTTCACAGAAATCCACGAGTGGAATGGATTTATCTAGTCAATTCGACCATAGAGGCACTAAACTAAATTATACACAAATCCTATACAGAATGAATTTCTACATAGAGTATCTACACAGAATTTAGAATTTGGAAAGAAAAATAATTTGCAGAACTTCTATTCCTCCTTCTTAATGTTTTAGAACCCCCTGGACATTACAGAGCATTTTCCTTTATATTTTCCAAAAAGTGAGAGACCGACATTACTCTCCTCTGTTTCTATGATTTGAGTTTACTAAGATTATTGGTAGAAGCCCCTAATTAATTTACATGACATCTATTTTGTATGGGACAGCAAAATGCTTAATGTTAAGACACATTGATTAACCCTTCCCTTAATCCAACCTGTCTAAAATGTCAAGTTTGGAATTTACAAACATGAAATGCCAATATAGGATGTTACATTTTGAAGATGCTATAAGGTAACATGAAATGTCAAAACTAAATTAAAGATGCTATAAGGTAACATGAAATGTCAAAACTAAATTAGTCTTATTCTTCTCCCTCTTATGTATGTTGATCCTGTTGAAGGGGTGCTCCTGCACCATAGTCCCTAGGAGAAGAGATCTCAAGCCCCTTTGAGATCAGAGTTTGGAGGTTTGCACCATGATTTGAAATCTGATCTGCAGTCATCCAAACGGCCTCTGAATCTAGTTTCCCTTGCCAAGCTACCAAGTACTCCATGTACTCTTTGTTTCTTGTCTTCTTTATCACTCTTGAGTCTAAGATATGCTTCAACTTTGGTGGATCATGCTTAGGGATATCATCATCTGCTATATCCTGCAATGGTTCTTGTTCTACATTTGTATTTGGCTTGTATGGAGTCAAATCACATACATTGAAAATGGGTGACAATCCAAGATCAGAAGGAAGTTGGATCTCATATGCATTCTGCCCACACTTCTTTAAAATCTGACATGGTCCAATCTTCCTCTGCGTTAGCTTGGTATACTTACCTTTGGGGAGCCTCTCCTTCTTTAGATTTACCCACACCAAATCTCCAACCACAAACTGTAAATCTCTTTTCTTTTTTCAGCATATGTTTTGTACTTCATTGTAGTTTGTTGAAGTTGGTTCTTGACCTGATCATGTACCTCTTTGATGGCTGAAGCAAAAGCTTCACCATCTGCACTAATAGGATCTCCTGTAGGTAGATCTCTCAGTTCTAGAATACCTCTTGGATGAATACCATATACCACCTGAAAAGGTGATTTTCCTGTACTCCTATTGATGGTGTCATTATAGGAGAATTCTGCTTGGGGTAGGATATTATCCCATTTCTCTCCATGCTGCCTAGTTAAACACCTGAGTAGATTACCCAATGAACGGTTAACAACTTCAGTCTACCCATTTGTTTGAGGATGGTAGGCTGATGAGAAGGACAAATTGGTTCCAAGCTTTTTCCAAAGGGTTCTCCAGAAGTGACCAAGAAACTTCACATCTCTGTCTGATACTATGTTCAATGGCAAACCATGTATCCTCACTATCTCTTTGAAAAACAAATCAGCAACATATGAAGCATCGCAAGTGGTTTTACATGGCAAAAAATGTGCCATTTTACTGAATCTATCTACTACCACAAAAACACTATCATATCATTTCCTTGTCCTAGGCAAACCTAGTACAAAATCCATGCTTATGCTCTCCCATGGCTTAGAAGGAATGGGTAATGGCTGATACAAACCTGCATTTGTGGATCTTCCTTTGGCTTTCTGACATATTACACATGCTTCCACAAATTTTCTCACATCTGATTGCAACTTAGGCCAATAGTAATGCCTCTTCACAAGATCTAAAGTCTTATCAAGACCAAAATGTCCTGCCATAGCCCCACAATGTTTTTCCTGAATAATATTCAGTCTCATTGAACATCTTGGAATACATGGTTGTCCACCTTTGAAAAGTAATCCATCTTGGATCAGAAATTCAAAAAACTCAACATGATATTTGTCTCCAAAAGAAGTACATACCTTGTAGATCTTGCCAAAGTCTTCATCATCATCATACATTGTCTTCAAAGAATCAATCCCAACACTCGCCAATTGGATCTGATTGATGGTCAGAACCCTCCTGCTCAAAGCATCTGCTACTTTGTTCTTGACCCCTTTCTTATGCTTGAGTGTGAAAGTGAAAGTTTGTAGAGTTTTCACCCACTTCATGTGCCTATGGTTCAGCTTCTCTTGACTGTTTATGAAACTGAGGGCCTGGTTATCTGTAAACACTATGAATTCTTTTGGCATCAAGTAATGCCTCCATTTCTTAAGTGACTAGACTAGAGCATACATCTCCAAATCATAGGATGAGTATCTCTTCTTGGCATCATTTAATTTCTCACTGAAGAATGTAATAGGCCTACCTTCTTGGCTGAGTACTACTCCAATTGCAATATGACTTGCATCACATTCTACTTGAAAGATCTTGCTGAAGTCAGAAAATGCAAGAACTGGCTGCTCTGCCACCTTCTTCTTCAATGTTTCAAAGGAATTATCTGCCTCCTTTGTCCATGTAAACTTGCACTTATGTCCTCCCTTTATGGTGTCAAGCATGGGTGCACAAATATGATTAAATCCCTTTATAAACTTCATATAAAAGGTTGCTAATCCATGGAAACTTCTAACATCATTCAAGGTTTTGGGTGTTGGCCAAGACAATATGGCACTTACCTTCTCTTGATCCATTTTCAGTTTGTTATGTGAGATAACAAATCCCAAGTAGATGATTTCTTCATGTATAAATAGACACTTTGCTAAATTGATCATTAGCTGCTCTTCATATAACCTTTTGAGAACCAAGTCTATATGGATGAGGTGCTCTTCCCTCATATTACTAAAAATCAGGATGTCATCTAGATATACTATGACAAATTTACCTATGAATTCTCTCAAGACCTCATTCATCAATCTCATAAAGGTACTAGGGGCGTTGGACAAACCAAAAGGCATGACCTTCCACTCATATAACCCCTCATTAGTCTTAAATGCAGTTTTCCACTCATCACCAGGTCTAATCCTAATCTGATGATAGCCACTCTTTAGATCTATTTTGGTGAAGTATTTAGCACCTCCTAAACAATCAAGTAAATCTTCTATCCTAGGGATTGGAAACCTATACCTGATTGTTATCTTGTTGATAGCCCTTGAATCAGTGCAAAGTCTCCAGGTGCCTTCCTTCTTTGGTGCTAGTACAGCCGGTACTGCACATGGGCTTAAACTTTTGCCAATTAGGCCTGTCTCCAACAACTCTTCAATTTGTCTTGCTACCTCTGTATTCTGATCTGGAGTGAGCTTATGTGCTGCTTTGTTTGGAATTGTAGATCTTGGGATCAGATCTATACAATGGCTAATGTCCCTAATAGGTGGTAGGGAACTTGGCATCCCATCAGAGATAATGCCTTTATACTTGTTCAATAGCTCTTGGACAGCTGGGTCTATGAATTTTTGTCTTTTCTCTCCCATAACTTTTTGCTGTTGTTCCTTGTTCACTTTCAGGCAAGGAATTAGAGCATATGTGACTGCTCCTTCTTCTCCTATCCCTTTCATGAATTGTTTACCTTCTACCATCATCACTTTGACTTCCTTTCCTTTTGATTCCACCTCATTCTCCATTAATGGTAGCAATTCTATCACCTTACCATTCTTGGTAATTGAATAGGTGTTTCTAACTCCATCATGGTATGCTTTCAAGTCATACTGCCATGGTCTTCCAAATAGGAGATGGAAAGCATCCATCTTGGCAATGTCAAACAATAACCTATCCTTGTATGGGCCAATTTGAAATTCTACCCAAGCCTGTTTCTTCTACAACTGTTTGCTGACCTTGGGTGAGCCATGAAATTTTATATGGGCAAGGATGTGGCAGTCTCCTAAGCTTAAGTTTTTCTACCATCTCAATGGATACAAAATTCTCAGTAGATCCAGAGTCAATCAGAACTTTACATACCTTTCCTCCTGCCTTGCAAGTAGTTCTGAAGAGACTTCTTTTGTGGAGGTTCTTTTCCAGGCACCTTCATGGTGGTCATTGCTCTCCTAATCATCAAAGATTCTCCATTCTCAGGATACCCATAATTGTCAGGAGCATTCACACTTGGATTAGTGCTTGAGCTTGCTACACTTTGACAATCAGCTTCTTGGATCAGATTGATCCTCTTTTCTCCTATTGAACTTGTTGCCTTTGCTGGACATCTGTTGGCTATATGGCCTTCTTGATTGCAACTGTAACATCTGATAGGTCCTCTACCCTGAGATCTTCCTCTAAATGGTGGTCTTCTGCCCCTAAAGTTTCCCCTTTGATTGTAGCTCCCCCCTTGGTTCTAACTATTATCTCCTCTGCAGTTCTCTTGGTTGGATTCACTTTGGTATCCAAATCCTCTGCCTCTAAAAGGACTTCTTCCTCCTCTCTGCTGTCTTCCTCTACCTCTATTGTTCTGCTCATGCCTTCTCTTTAATCTTTCTTCCACTTTGAGTGCTAACTGATAGCACTTTTGAACTGTATCTGGATTATGCATATTTAGGTCTTCCTAGATGTTGAACCTCAATCCATTGAGGTATCTTGCTACCTTCTCTTCCTCATCTTCCCTTACCTTTGTTTTTACACACAGTTTCATGAATTCTTCTGTGTATGAGCTGACATCTAGCTCCTTCTACTTCAAATTTTGTTTTCTCTTATGTAATTGGATATTGTAATCCAATGGAACATAGGCTTCCTTCACTAAAGCCATCATTCTCTTCCATGTTGCAACTCTGTTCTTTCCCTCTTTCACCCTGTCATCTTGGATGAAATTCCACCAAGTCAGTGCAACTCCTTTCATTTTGGACTGAGCCATCTTCACTCTTTGGTGTTTTGGTATCTCCTCGGTCTCAAAGAAATTATTCAAGGAGTCTATCCACTCCATTACTGAATCAGGTTCCATTTTTGCTACAAACACTGGCAGGTCTATTTTCACATCCATGGTCCTTCTTTCCATGGACCTGAGGGCATTGAGTAAGGGTCTCTGGTCTGCAGGAACCACTAGCTTTTCCTACTCTGGGGTCTCCTCTTCATCCCCATCTTCTGGTTCACCAGAGTTTTCTTTCCCTTTCTCCACTCTTTCCCTCAATTTCTCTAGTTCTTCCTTCAATGTCTGATTCTGAGCTCTATCAGCTCTACTCTCTGCTATTTGCTTTCTCATCAAGGCCTTCAATTCAACATTGTTCATCTTTGTTGGAAAAGTTTCTGAAGCTTCTCCTTCTGACATTTTGCTTTCTCCTTCTACTGCTGGATGGAACAAACTCCTTCAGAAATCAAAATATACAATAGCCTTTCCCAGAGCTTTCTCTAGCTCTGATACCACTTGATGCAGAGCATCCAGTCGGAAACGTCTACCAATGGTGGGATTTAATATTATCTGCAAGATAACTCAAATGTCTTACCGATATGTACACTCCCTTTGCCTATCGGCAACACTTGCACTATCAGACTAGCCACAGAAGGTCTTCCCGACGCTTCACTCACACCGACGTCAAACACCTTGTCGCCAAGACACACATTATTGTCTCCCCAAAATATACCTTCCCTTGCATATCAGCTTGGCATAAATCATTGGCCAATTCATAACTTCCTTCGCTGATAGGTCACCTCTCCTCGATGGTTAGAACCATCGGCTAGACCGATACTGTCGGTCTAACTTTAAATGAGTCTCCTGATCCCCCATCTCTCACCGAAAGGCTTAACTCCAACTGCACCGTCGGCGAGACACTTGCTTTCAGTGAAACTTTTATCAGCTCTTCCGATAATGATGCTCTTGCCGATAGCTTAATACCAACTCTCGCCGTCGGCTAGACTTATACTATCGGCCACCTTCAAGTCCGTCACACCGATACTTGTGTCATCCCGATGACTCTTTGAACAGCCTTCATCGACCAGACTATTGTCTTCGGCAGGACTTCACTTTTCTCCGCCGATGCCCCTACTATCGGTGAGACTTAACAATAGTCACCCCGATGGCTATGTCAATTCCTCCGTCAGCCTGACCTCTACCGTCGACCCAACGTTTAACTCCTTCACCGATACACCCCCTCACGCCGATGTCTTCAGCCAATGCTATCATCGGTGAGACTTTCATCATCGGTTGAACATAACTCTGACACACCGATGCTGAATCTCTCACCGATGCTTCCTCTGTCAGCGACACTGATGAAACTTATGCCGATGACTTCAAAACATGCATTATTGACTTGTTTTGACACCTGAACTATTCAACGATGCACATACAGACACAACTGACGGATACACACAAAATATCCACCCTGCAAATGCAGTATATACACATACTTAACGATGATTTTCTCTGGAAAGATTTCTGCAATTCCTAACCTACCATACTTAACAGACAAATGAATAAACAAAAATGGGGAATTAATTTACAAGTCCATTCCACTGATTTCACAGAAATCCACTAGTGGAATAGATTTATCTAGTCAATTCGACCACAGAGGCACTAAACTAAATTATACACAAATCCTATACTGAATGAATTTCTACACAAAGTATCTACACAGAATTCAGAATTTGGAAAGAAAAACAATTTGTAGAACTTCTATTCCTCCTTAATGTTTCAGAACCCCCTGGACATTATAGAACATTTTCCTTTATATTTTCCAAAAAGTGAGAGACCGACATTACTCTCCTCTATTTCTGTGATTTGAGTTTACTAAGATTATTGGTAGAAGCCCCTAATTAATTTACATGACATCTGTTTTGTATGGGACAGCAAAACTCTTAATGTTAAAACACATTGATTAACCCTTCCCTTAATCCAACCTGTCTAAAATGTCAAGTTTGGAATTTACAAATATGAAATGCCAATATAGAATTTTACATTGTGAAGATGCTATAAGGTAATATGAAATGTCAAAACTAAATTAAAGATGCTATAAGGTAACATGAAATGTCAAAACTAAATTAGTCTTATTCTTCTCCCTCTTGTGTATGTTGATCCTGTTGAAGGGGTGCTCCTGCACCACCCCCTCTCTATTATTCTTCTCTTTGTGTGTGTACAAATCCATGTAAAATTACTCTTTCTAGGTTTTAAAGGCGAGTTATTGGGTCCTTAAGCAAATGAGGTGTTGCTCTAAGCCCCACACCCCATGGAGAAATGGCTAGTAAAAAGGCTCTCTCTCTCTCTAATAAAGTAATTTTACAAAAACATGCATAACTTGAGCATACAGTGTTAAATTTTTTAAAATAAATAGGAAATAGAAAGTTGGTTTTGAGCACAACATAGTCATCCACTTGAATTTTATAGATTTTTCCTTAGGTACCTAATATTTTAGTTTGAATTTATTTTTTCTATTTTGACTTATACTTTGGATATTTTGCAAAATATTGAGTCATTTCTTATGTTTTGAGGGTTCCCATTTCACATGTTTAGACCTCTAAATATTATATGAGGAGTGTATCATTGTAAAATCATGGGGTTTTCAACACATCTTTCCATAATCACCCTGACTAAAGGGAACTACAGGTCATGGAAAGATGACATCCTGACACATCTTAGGTGGCTTTATCTCTTGCCCCATCTTTATGGACTTGTCCCTAAACCAAGTGCACCATATCAAAAGTAAGCATGGGATATCAGAATGACATTGTCCTTGGACTGATTGATTCGACTATTAATGTTGACACTTTTTGGGAGATCTCTAATTTTATCTCCAAGATTGAGTGCCCATGTACAATTTGGACCAAAATTTGGGAGATTTATAGAGACACATCTCTCTCCATTCCCTAATGATCCTATTTTGGATAGGGTATGTACATGGAAATGGGGGAACAAAAGGGCATTAAAAGTGGCCACTTTTTTCTTGAAATCAATAGAAACTGATCTTGGATGAAAAATTCAAGATACACACTCAAAATTTCAAGATATGACAAGAACAAGATTACTAGTGGTCAGAATCTAGTTTCTAAACTACTAATTTTCAAAAAAAAATGGTGGAGCTTAAGAGGAGGGAGAACATAAAATGGTTATGTTTTTGTTAGAAAAAAGTAACATAGCATCAAGTGTGCTCCCCCTAAAATGTTGACTTCTTTTAAGTATTTTAGAAATCCCTTTAGTGGAAAGTTAGCTAACATCACATAGTTTATGTCAGATTTTTATGGTAATTTTTTAATGAATATATGAATTTTTACTAATTTTCAAAATGGACACATCTTGAAAATAAAAAAATCAAGTGTGCTCCCCCCTAAATTTTGAGAAAACTAATTGAAAATCATTTTTTTGAATTTGTATAGAATGGAGTCTAGAATGTAAAAATGTAATTTTTTGCAAATCTAGATGAGCAGATAAAAAATGACACCAAAAAAGCTATATATAGGTTTTCAAAGAAAAATGAAGATGCTAGTAAAAGAAATTGAAGAGCAAAACGTTAATGTATTCAAAATGCAGAAAAAATTACATCGTTAGAAAGGTAAGAGAGCTTGAAACTAAATTGCATTATTTTTCATAACAGTGTCTTAAAATGTGAAAACTTGGTGGAGAGCACACTCGACATTTACTTGTTTTTTCATTTTTATGCAAAACACATCTTTGAGTACCTTACATGTAGGCCCAACCCTTTGGCTTAGATATCCAAGCCAAATTCAAGCCTAAGGGTGGGCTTCCAAAGAAAGATTAAATGAAACACACACACACGTTATATAATGTGCATGCACTATAAAATTAAAAAAAAAGAGTGATTTGTGTGTTTCCAAGGAAAATAGAATGTGAGTGCATTATAATGTGCTTGCATTATGGCTTGATATTTCTGAGCCATTCTGAGCCACAACATGAGTGTGTTATAACACACGCTATATTTTGCTTCAAAATGAGTTTTGGCCACTTTTTGGTCCCCCATCTTGGTGCACATATCAGATAGTCATATACCCCTTGATGCTTGTGATATCCTACCATATGATGATGATACAAAGGAGTAGCTTGCTTATTTGGCAAGTCTTGATTGTTGCAATGACATTGAGGCTTCTTCTACATCTACTTCTCCTTCTCCTCCTATTGAGATCACATCTCCATCTCTTGTTTCTTCAAGTGATTCTTTGCAATAGGTACAAAATAGTCTTCCATATTTCATTCATTGGGATGAGTAATTGATATATATTGTAGGTTTGTTTTATAAGTCCCATCTTGCAGATTTGGTAGACACACTTGAGGAAATTCATCTCTTCTTTGATGATGGCCCCATCATAGTTGCTGTCCCACCATCATCTTTATCTTTGGATCTTGTTCTACATCAACTTGCACATGGTCCTAGTTTGTCACTTTCTTCATCGATTGGGCTTGTACCTGATTTGATTGTGGCATCATTTCATACCAACATGGTGACACTTGAGTAGAGTTCAGAGACACCATCATATATCATGATTCTTTCCTTCATATTCCTATCTAGAATGGGAAGACATCCAACATATATACTTGGTTTTGTTTCTTCCAAGGGGAGGAAACGTTTTTAGCATTATTGGTTCTTCATCACCATCCTTTGTCAAGCATCCACCATCACTGCAGGAGATTAAACATTATAAGGGAGATACATAGCCTCTCATTATCTCTCATATGGGAGGAACATTGATTGTATATTGGTGAAAGAAGTGGTCCTTGGGGAGTTGTGTTGAGTCCTCCTTTCTTCTTTCACTTATACATATTTTGTTTCATTTTTTCTCTCTTTTGGAGAGGAGTTTTTCACGTGCAGGGTTTTCTCCTTTACTCCATTTGTGAGAGATTTGTTTGTACATGGGTACTGAACATGGCTTCATAGCTAAGACCCATCAATCACATCTTTGCATATCCTCCCTAAGTTGCACTTAAGGCGAAGTGTTAGTGCGAACAAGGTATTTTACCTAACTAGTTTACCACTAGGTCCTATTCACACTTGCATACTTAATCTTACTTAGGTCACTTATATTTTTGTCTCAAGTCATAGAATTGAGACACTTGTCATGATCTTAGTATGACTTAGGGTTTCATCCTTGCCTTTATAACAAGGGTTTCATCATTACATATTATTGTGCCATTTTGTATGCACTTAATCAATTTCTTGACTTCATAGCATTTCCATTGCTTATCTCTTGTGTGGAAAGTTATTTTAGTTGTAGGCAATCATTGGCTCCTATGGGGTTACTCATCAACTCTTACAGTGTTCTTTTCCATCCTCTACTGTAACAAAATCTTCATGTGAAGAATCACACGAATTAAACAACTCCTCAATCTTCTCCATCTCCTCTTTAAGAAGGAGATTCTCTTCACCAACTTCATGATCAAACATAGGGCCTTGACACTTGTCACCATTTCAACCTCCAAACCAGCTACTACCTCCAATGGAACTTTAGCAACAACACTTCTATCTTTAGGTTCAACAACTTGTATGGTTTCTTCTTCTTCCATGCCACCTGTGCGGCATTCTTCATCATTACTGATCAGAATCTACAACAACTCTTCATCTATTTCTAATCTCAAATAGATGTCCATTATCTTCTCATGGATTTTCTCCTCTTGGTATTGCTCCATAATTTCTTGCTTAATTGGCCTATTCAAGATCATCCTCATCCTCTTTTGTGAAGACATCTTCACACACTCATACACATAATTCTCTACAGTTATAGGACTAACACTTGCAACAAACCCACTAGAGTATTCAAGTCACATTTCATAGTTCAAAACCTTTTCTTGTACACTCATGCCTCCTTCTCACTACCCTATGTATTCATATGCTTCCACATACTTACAACAAAACCCACTGGAGCCTTTTGAGACACCTATGCTTATGCCTCCTTCTCTTGACCCTCTATAATAACAGGCTTCCTCATACCTTAAAAAATACCCACTCAAGTTTTCTGAGACACCTTTTAGCCATAAAAGTCTTACACAAACCACTTCATGCAATCTCCCCAATTTACATCCCAACAAGCATACTTACTATGATACCACTTGATGTAGTCAAGGATTAGGGACCTGTAGATAGGCAACCAATCCAAGAAACTCTTCAAAAATTTATCAACTCACAAGGACAACAAGATCCAATTGACATAGGCAATAAGGAATAACAACACTCATAAAACTTTATTTAGAAATGATTTATATTTGCATTATGAATTGGAGTTCAAATTTATACTTGCTTACATGAATGTAGGCTAGCCTAGGCAACACACTTTCATTTAGAAAAGCAATGTTCAACACCTTGCCTAATTATGGAAGTCCCATATATCCAACAAGAAGATAATAATTTCTACTTTTGATGACACAACTTCTTCGATTAATACTTCATCCCTGGTAAGTATAATTTTCTATTTTGTTTATAAAGATGCCTAGCATAGGTAACCACCCAACAATTAAGGCTCCACTCTTATATGAAACCGCTTAATAAGAATCAAAATTTTTTGTAACCGTGAGTCAGAATAAATTCATGTGAAACTACCAGGAGTGGGGTTGTTAGAACTTGAAACAAACATGGGATTGTAACTTCTCCCTCTTAAATGAGACCCCCATGTTCTAGAGGATGAAGATAATTGTTGCGAGTAGGGAATTGTGTCTACCATGTAACTATCATCGATTAACATAACCAATAACTGCTTTTCTTTAATCAAAATAATCATTAAGTTGCTCCTTAAATGAGATGCTTCTAGATCTATTATACAGCTACCAGGGAAATCTAATTGTCACCAAGAATAATGATGACCACCCTTGATGACCCCATGTTGGCATTTCATATTTGCAATATTGTCCTTCAATAGGTGAGATTAAGGAAATGTCTAGGTAGAAAATTCAAATCTACAATATACAAAGTCAAAAAAAAAAAAAAATAATTATGTGGGCCTAGATACTCTTGCATCACTTGTGGGGGAGGTGCATGGTAGAACATTTGTATGATGACTCACACAAGTTCACAAATGCTGGTGTGCTAAGTCGCCAAGCTACAAAATTGTTATAGTGTTGGACTTACAAGCAAATCACATCTCACAACCTTGAGGCCTACTATTGGAGATAGGGGATGGAGGCCATGAGCACATCATTAGGATACAAGTAAGATGGCATAGTAGCAAGAGGGGAGGACTCTCCTAAGTTGGAGGACCTTTGGTAGATTGCTACCTATAGATATTACTTGGACACCCTATAGGGGTTTAAGGGACAGACTAGATGATAAGAGGTGGTTGAGGAGGATTAGGACATGGTTATGGAGAGATCCTACTATGAGCAGGTTCTACAATAGTTCAACCTGTACCAAGTTGTGACCCTAGAGCCTCCTCTCTACAGGGGACATCAACAATCACATTTTAGACCAAGAGAAGTAGGCATTCTAGCATTTTCCCCATAAGAACATATGGGTGATAATGAGAGGGTATCATATGCATATAGATATTATTGATAGAGAGCATACCCCACACCACTACATCCACTGGAGGATGGAGCAACCTAACAATTAATAGGAAGAGTGGTAAGAGGAGTAAGAGCAATAACAAGAGTAGGAGAAGTAATTGAGCCACCCTAAGCTATGTGAGGAAATGAGGCCATAAACATAGGAGAGCAAGGGATCCCACTAGATGTGGCCCTAGTGAAACACTAGATGTGTCCCTAAGGAAACCCCATTATGACAAGTAGAAGAAGATGACAAATGGTAACCCATTGACCCAAGAATATGATAGATAATATTTAAGTTAGTTTCCTTTTGAGTATGGATAACCATGTGATGAAAAGTCAAACACTCATGTCATGTCATGTGATACGCAAGCAATGTAAATGTTTTGGTAGGACTTATCTAAACAAGAGTGGAGCAGTTGAGGCATTATGGGGGTATCAACTCAGCAGATTGTGCCTGATTACGATCATGATGGTTTTTTTTCACCACTTTGTGATCTGCTTAGTTAGGCACGAGCATCATACCTAGAATTTGCAGCTGAGTTTGCAACATTGCAAGGAAAGGGTACTTGGCGGGGACCAGCGATTTTTACCTGTACTGGCTTAACAAATATTTTTTCCATGGTTCAAGCACACAAGCAGATAAGTGGGAGTTGTTGTCCACGTCCATTGCAATTGGCCCAGTTTCTCTTTCCCTTGTCCTGTGCACACTTCTCATCTTTAAATTTGCCAAAACTACCGAGATTTTGCATCTGTGTTGTTGATTAGACAAGAGCTTTATGCGGGGCGGAAATTGGAATTGATGATCCTATCCAGTCACTGGCGCCATTCTGCCCTGCATCATCCTCTGTCTTGAGCAACGCTGGTTGTGTCTGCCAAAGAAGGGCGAAGGCCAAGCCTGAGCATTATTCCCAGTTTACTACCATCGACTGTAAGGTGCGTTTTTCAATATGATATATTTTCTTTTGCTAAAACTAGGATGTTGCAATAATTGAATTTTAATGGCAGATCTGAATCCCAACGTCAAAATGGAGGACTTGGGTTGTCGTAACTTGTCTAAAAGATTTATATGCCTCCCTTCTTTTTGTCTGGCGCCTACATAAAAGCCTTAAAACATGTTATATATCTATAATAGTCTGAAGTTAGTTTAGTTATGTGATTGTACCTATAGAAGAACGAACTTCAGTCAAAGATAAATCAGATTTTGCTCCGATTGACATGATTGACGATAGGTACCTCATAGATAGGGAAACTATAAGTTACAGTACCTTCATTTGAATCTGACATGGACGGAATACGGCCTGATGGCAGCAGACGTAACTTCTTACAATTTAGCTCATATAGGTACCTAACCGGACATTATTAGGTGTAGATTCATTCTCGAGAAAGCTTGGCGTGCATGTACATCGTCCCGTTCACCAGTTATTTGAGCCTCTTTTAAGGAATTCTATTTTTTAAATATGGCATTACGTAACTTATTAGAGGATAAGAAAGGGCGTGAACTGAAGGGTTCAAATAACAGGGCAATGTCCTATACAGCAGTTATTAGACTCTTCAGGGAATTCTATAAGGAATCTATTAAAATTTTCTGCATGTAAAAATCATGGCACATTAAATGAGGATGAAGTGGGGAGGCTGTTGGAAATCAGCCACACTCGTACCAACAATGGATTAGCCACAAAGGGGTCGGTAGTTCAGTTGGTAAAGCACTCAAGCACAGAATGGAAGCTCTTAGGTTCAAGTCCTAGCTGGTCCATATGAGTTGTAGCTCAACAATTGGTATTAGAGCCATACTAGGAGCCCCAAGCACTACTCAGTATTTGTATGACCAATGAGAATTTATTATTTTCTGCCTAATTCTAAACATTGAATTTGTATGAGCAATGGGAATTTAGTTTGTCGCTGATGGCCGCATAGTGATTTTTTAGTTGTTTTTCCTATTTAGTTTTTAGTTTTTGGGTAGGAGAGTTTTATTTGGGTTTTTTGGGCTTTTGGAGTGGTCTTGCTATTTGTATTTTTTGATATTAGATAAAGGTAGGTTTTTGAAATGGCCCAAACCTTTTTACACGAGATAGAACAAAAATGACTATGATGCTCCACTAACGATAAAGAGCAACAACAAAGATTAGCAACACAAAGACATGAAAGAAATAGTAAAACAATAGTAAATTGCCTACACATGTAATTGCGAACAAAGTCAAGAATCAACAATCATGGTGGCTTAAAGCCAAAGAACTTCAAGGGGTACAAAATCCTATGTATGGATCTATTTGCCAGACTAGATTTGGTGTCTTTCCTGGCTAAATTTGCCACTAGCTTAGTTGAATCAGGAGCAACAAAAATTATAAAGTCTCTAAGAACACAAATTCTAGCCCTAGAGCAATTAATGCAAGGAGGACGGGAAGTGCCCAACTCAATTTTAGGTGGAGGGTTGCTATGGGAGGGGGGAGGGTGAGGGCATAGATCCTTAATTGTAGCTTTGCACATCACCATATCACCCATTTCACCAGCATGGTTGGTCTCAATTGACATTGATTGAACCATATAATTGATTTCCTTAAGCGGACCACAGTCCTTCTTTCTCCAAACTTTTTGCAGCCCATTTTTGGATTTGCATGCCACACATGAATGACCTACTTTATGACATGTGAGGCAAACAACAATAGAGTTTTCAATCTCTTTAAAGCTTAGTAATGAAATAATTGAAATGGATTATGTAGTCTTCCTTGTATATTGTGTTAGTTTTTATGTCATTGGAAAAAAATATATTATAGAGCGAAGCATCAATGGAGTGCTTGCATGATTCATTATGTTGTGTAGTTTTGTGGTTTTGTTTTGAATCATTATGTTGTGTTCTTTATTGTTCTATTTTGATTCATTATTAGTTGGATTAGATTATGTACTTGCAACAATAGAGGTTGTTTACATCAGTTTTGGTATCAGGTCATTCAAAGATGTTGAGAGTAAAGAGTTTGTAGGTCATTCTTAGTTTTTATTGAGGATAATACATATTATCTTAGAAGAGAGTTGTGGCAATGGATATAAATGCAGAGGTGGTGTTGTTTCATAATGTGAAAAAGAGGATAACTAAGTTGGAAGAAAACTTAAGACAAAGGAAGAGGGAAAAGTTAACAAAAGACAAGCAAAAGAAGTTACAAAAATTGGAGTTTGAGTTGGAGGAATTATTGTGGATGTTGGAACAGTAGGAATCAAGCAAAAATGGGAAAGCAAAAGAAAATAAAGTTGAAGCAAAGGTATTCAAGGGTTGTGAGAAGGTAAAAAAAGATTGGTGGGAATAAATACTCACCTTGTGAGAAAGCACTATTTTCAAAGAGAAAAGCCATAGAATCTAGATTAACTAAAGGATAAAATTGCTAGAATAGGGAAAGATTAAATACATTGAAGAGTTGGCAAAATTACTAGTGGATGGAAGGCTCTTAAATGTGCTTTGAAAAGAGTTTGAGAGAGAGGAGATAGATGAATGAGATGAAGATTTTGAGTTGTGTTACTCTAAAGAAGGGGAAAGTATTGATGATCACCCTAGAAGAGAAAAAGATTTAGAAGACTGCATTGAAAAGGAATGCAGTCTATCATTAGAATTGGCCCAAGATGTTGAAGCTATAGAAGTAGTCCATATTAGAGATGGAGATCTATGATGGTCCATATTTGATGAGGGAGAGGAAGAAGTCCTCATAAAGGATTGTGAAGAATGAATGTGAAGGGCATGGTATTGTGAGCATGCTAGAAGTTGATATAGTAAAAAAAAAAGATGAAGAGGAAAATAGACTCTTGATAGTCCATGATAGGTCAACAACCCATGAAAAATATATAAATTGGAAAGGAGATTTGGAAAGCATGCTTAAATGGCGCAATTCAAAGGAGGAGCATCTATGAGAAATTTTGATTCATTTAACTTGATTTTTGTTTTTAATCATTTATGTGTAAGCATAGCAGAAGGTTGGACAAGCGATGAGAAGAGTCATAATTACTTTCAATGGAGGACCATTAGAGGTTGGTCTAAGCCCACTAGAAGTTGGGAAAATACAAAAAGAACAAATTGGTAGGGAAAGGCGATTTATGGTTCAACAAGAGGTTGGAAGCAAAGGAAAAAATTATAGAAATATCTAACATGGTAGAAGGGTAGACCAAGGCAGTCGAGGTGTTGAGTTCTTTGACCCAAAAGGTTCAAAATTTTTAAGAATATGGGAAAGATGATGTAACCGCCCGTTAAATGTTGTGGGCCTTACTAGTTGACTATTCCGTTATAGTTTGATATTTTGAAAATATGTTTGTAACTATACTGGTGGCTCTATAGTGGTCTTTTAGTGCTTTTCTCTATTTAGTTTTTTGTTTTTGTTTTATGGAAGGAGTGTGTTGTTAGGAGAAGAGTTTTATTTGGGATTTTTGAGCTAGGTAATGTTTGGATTAGTCTTAGTGTTTGTATTAAAACTTAGTGAATAAAAGATTGAAACATGCTCTGTAATGTTTCTTGTATGCCATGTTAGTTTTTGTTTCATCGAAATGAAATAGAAAATAGAGTAGAGAATCAATAAAGTATTTACATAATTCATTATGATGTGTAGTTTTATTGTTCTATTTTGATTCATTTTATTGTATTCTTAGTTGTTCTTTTTTCATTTAATATCAACCAGATTAGAGTATGTAGTTGCAGCAACATAAATTGTCTGCATCATAATCTATTTGTGTAGACCATTCCTTGGGGAAGAGCTTAACCAGCGGGCACATTGTAAAACGACCGGTTGGTCGAAATCAATCAGCAAACCTTGCTTTCGACAAATGCAATGGTTGAGAATGTGGAGGCAGGTCGAATGAAATAGTCTGTGCAAAGAGTTGACAAATTCAGAGGTCGAAAATTTTGGTAAACAATTGGCAAACAACATGCCCGCTGTTTACGGTGGGCGATTTCTTGGTGCATTGTAAATAGAATTTAATAAGGGTAGACAATACTTTTAATTGTAGGGCAGAAAACGGTGAACAATTGAGTGACATGATTGAAACACAAATCCAGTTGAAAAAGGAGCATCCCAAGAAAATGGCATATTGTATTGGTTTTAATACAAGTCTCTAGCGACAGCATGTAATGGGCATAAGCTGAGTTTCTTGTCTATTCCTTGTTTTAAATGGCGTGTTGTGGTGGATTTGTTATATTCATCTCATGCCTTTGCCGTGAATTATACTCAAATGGATTGATTCTGTTATCTAATTATTGGAGAACGAAACCCCTTTAATTAAGGACCGCAGAATCTTCTTCTGCATTTAAATCGAAAGGTGTATGCCAAAATAATCTTGTTTCAATGTCTGGCATCTCGTATATATCCTTCACTTATGAGGACTGCTTCTTTGTAACTTTAGCTTCCTTCAATACCCAAAAAAAATTCTCGTATATATCCTTCACTTAAGAATCGAATGAAAAAAAGTATTTACATAAACAATAGTAGTATCTGAAATCTGAGGTGGGAAATCTGTTACAGGTTTAATGTCTTTGGGAAGAAGATTCAGAGGATATCGTCTTCTTTACCCAGCGGAGTACATTGCGAAATAGACGGGAGAGGAAGAATACATACAATATCTCAGCTATGAGATAACGTATACCCATAACGAAGGCCGCTGGAAATAGCAGTACAAACCAGATCTTGTATCTTTCTGGCCCGAAAATGAATTGTTTGGAATGAAAACTAATTACGAAAATGGTAATGGGAACAAAGGACAGCATAACCCATACAATCACTGTTAACCATCCAGATGATGGGATGACCAGATGTATGGCTGTTCCAAATGCTACCAACAGGGATATAAGTGCTGACCATAATAGATAAATACAGTATAAAGTCTCCACTGGATTTCTACTCACACCTGCAAGAATGGCTGATGCAATAGAAGTACAAAACGAGAAGACATCACAAATCACAAACAGTTTGAATAGAACTGCATCTATGAATACAGCCGTTGGTTTGCCTCCTGGATTTGATTGAAGTCCTCCTGGTAAAGTGAAGGCTGCTGCAAAGGACACTGTAGCTATCAACACTGCATTTATAGAAATACCTTGGCCTTTGAACACTAGTTTAGTAGTTGCTTTCCTTATCCATCTTGCATCTGCCAGCATCTCTGGAGTCACCACAGCACCATTTGTTTGAAGCACTTCTTTGATCTGCAACAATAAAAATGTTGTCTCTGAGTGATTAAAACAATAACAGAGAAAGTAGTCCAGATTTTTTTCTATATAAATTGAAATCACTTACACTGCTGAAAAGTGCTGGATCTGTATCAAAATTCCTCATTGCTATATGCAATGCAGTGTGTCCGCTGTTGTCACGATGATTGAGAGATCTCTTCGACATTAAGGATAGCAACATGTTTTTATATTGGAATAATACAGCAAAATTGGATTCCTCAGAAATGCGCACCGCACTGATGACAGCTAAGTGGAGAGGTTTCATGCCATTGCTGTCGACCAGTTCTCTACAGTCTCTGGCGTACTTTAATATAATCTTCACAAGCTCATACTTTCCCTCTTTCACTGCTATGTGAAGTGGGGACTGTTTCTCCTTGTCCTCTCTGTAACACAATGAATTGTCTTTTTGCAAAAGCAATTCTCCAATCTTCGCCATGAATTGATGAGATGTCAAAACGGCCTGAAAAGTAGAAAGTGGTGGAGATAATGCAGCCATGTGCAGGGCCGTTCTTCCAAATTCATCGGCTTGTTTCACCATTTCAGGCCTCTGTTCTACAAGCATCATAGCTACACCTAAACAATTTATATCACACACTCTGAGCTAAGTAGGCCCAACTTTCCTAGAAATATTACACCTCTCACAGCCGCGGCAATTCTTAAATATCATCCACTTCAACATTCAAAGGTCAAATAAAAATAGGATAAATATTCACCATTTTTTAGTGCGAATGAGAAGTAAATGGTGCAGCCCCTTACCTCAAAAATAGAGAGATTCAAAATTAAAAATCAAACAGAGCTAAAAGTAAACAGAACACAGGTACCTCACAGTCCAATAGTATGCATGGGAATATCTACAATAGTTTTTGTATTTTAAGGTGCTGCATCATAAAACTGCTATCCAACGGTTTGATCATTGAAATGGATGATATTTAAGTAGGGCGCAGCTTACAATAGATCTAATGTTATCTATATATACACATTCGTATATCATGATTTCTAAAATTGTTGTTAATTTACAGTAATTCAAAACTTATTGAAAAGCCTGTAAATATTTAATCATTAGGAGAGCTCAATGAATAGGAAGTTACACAAGAGTTACCTGTGTGTCGGTGGAAGACAGCAGAGTGTAGTGGTGTTCGGCCGTCGGATCTCTTTGTGGCCTTCTCAGAAGTCATGAAAGGTAACAATTTCTCAACAATGTTAGAATGACCGCCTTCTGAAGCTGTAAACAGGGCAGTCTCACCGGAATCATTTAATGCCCCAACTAGAGAACCATCATGATCATGCTTTAGTAAAACTTCCACGACCTTCTCATTTCCCCCCTTTGCGGCTTCGTGGAGAGCAGTGTTTCCTTCCCAATTCACTGCGCACAAAATATCACCAGCCTCTATATCTCGTTCTATCAGTCGAAGCAATGCTTGCACCAATTTGTCACAGCCATGGAAGGCAGCAAGGTGAACTGCAGTATTTCCATCTGAATTTTTCGCCCTAAGAAATTCGTACCCTGCTACCGAATTTCGGTTAACCACTTGTAGTAACTTTTCAACAAATCGGAGATTACCTCGAGAAACTGCTATATGTAATGCAGAATTCCCAAGAGGGGTAACCTCATGGAGAACATCAAGCTTAGCCTTGAGCAACTGGTTAAGTGTATAGACGTTCCCCACTACAGAAGCCCTGTAAAGCCGACTGTCCATTCCTTTTACGAAATCAGCAGTTTCATCCATAGATCTCAGGGATATTGCAATCAGTGGCCTACGGATTCACTACTGGCTTCCACCTTTCAGATTAGATTACCCTTCATATATTTAGTATGAATAGAAGGCCAATAAGAGAAAATGTAAAGGTTTTAGTGATGGATGTTGCCATAAAGTAAAGGATCGAAACCATATCAAGAAATAAGTGCATCGCAGAAAGGTGCTTGTGTGATTAGTCTGGTACAAGCAGACAACCACTGACTAGGTGACTCTGTCTTGCTGGAGATGCTACCATTACTTGTGGGACCGATAAGGTATGAGTGTTAAACATTATCTTCTTGTTCCTGCACTAACTTTGTTTTACCTAGGTAAAGGAATAAATATGTTTAAAAAAATGTTCCAATGTTGTATGTGGACTGTGGAATGGTATCGCATTCCAAAGTCTAGAATGTTATTGTTTTTAACTTATTGAAAAGAAAACATTTCAAATTTTAAGTTTTGGTTGTATTATTCATATAATGGTATTTAAATAAAGGTTGTTAATTGTATATACGTTTTGTTAGGGTTTTTGGTTTGGTTTGGTTTGTATGTTTTTGTTTTTGTTTTTGTCATTTCCTCATTTTTGTCATTATGTTCCATATTGCATTGAAAATGAGTCTTCATATTTATTGCAGGTTTTTTCTCACCTTCGGATGATCGGTTTTTCTATTTAAATGGTCGCCAATCTTAGCGGCCCAACAATTGTTGGGATTGTAGGATTGGACACACGAGACAATGGCTCCATCCAAGCGACTTTGAAAGTTCATTCCTAAAGTAGTTCACAAGGTAAACCCTTTGCTCTTGATGTTGTACTATTACTTCATGACTTTGATAATGCATGTAAGTGGCTTGAAAGTTTTACTTTAGTAGGATATTTTGGTAGAAGAATCCCCTTTGAAAACATGTTGAAAATCTAGGTCAATTCCAGTTGGGTCCCTCATGGGGTCTGAATGGAGACTGTTTAGAGCCTCACGAAAGGTTTTTTCCTTTTTCATTTCCTTAATGTGAAATTTGCGAAGGTTGTATTTGAGCATGGCCCTTCATATATTTGTTGCATATGTTGTCATTGATGTCAAAATAGTGGTAATCATTGATGTCAAAGGAATGCAGATCAAAGAAGCAGATCAAAGGAACAATGATGATCAGTATCATCTATACATAATTGTACCTTATCTTTTGAAGTTCATGATAAGTGTATGTTGTCAAATCTTTGATGTGTTGTATTGATAATAATTGTCATGGAGCATTGTTGGTTGCATTCATTAATATGGAGTCATGTTGAAAAAGTTGCAAAAAGTTTGAAGAAATTTGTCTAAGCAAGCCTTCAAGTTATGAAGAGTGTCACCAACTCAAGAAAGTGTATCGCATATCTCTGCAATAAGGTATGTGTGGTTCAATTTTGAGAACATAAGATCTACCACAGAATGTTTTAGAGTCAACAAAGTAAAGGTAGTGGTGATACAGTCTCAAAGGTACAGAAGATTGCTCCGCACTTCTCCGCACCTGAAGATATGATACTACGGTTTGGAGGATAGCTAGATACAAGTAAGATCCATGCATGATTCAAGTTTCAAATGATACGATGTATTGTAGTCATTTTTTCAAAGTCAGCTGAGTTAAGACAAGTCATGTTGCTGGTTAAGATTATCAAAGGGAGAAAGTAAAAGCTATTGCATTTCACCGCATCTTGATATTTGGCTTTGTTGATTGAAAGATAAGTTCAAATGGTCAGTATGTATGCTCTGTTCAAGTTTCAAGCATTTTTGTTCAGTGCAAGTATGCTTCTCAATATTCTATATCAAGATAGGGTGACCAAACTGTGTTAGGGATACCGACATCAGTGTCTGATTGTTTGCGCCAACATGAAGTAACATGGATTGGTAAAAGGAGCGTATGAGAATGTTTTGCAAGCCATAAACTGTTTGTGACATGATCCGCATGATGTTATTTTGTCTCTTTGGTACCGATTTAGGTATGGAGCTAATGCATGAAAGGATAAGTGTTTACTGAGCTGACTTGGTGTCTTTAGGTGATTGCGTCGTGTGTTTGGAAGTGTGCGCCCACATAGAGATGTACATGCTAAGGTAAAATAGGTTCTGGTGATCACTTGGTATGAACCACATAATGGGATTTATTTCCTACATTACCGCAGGTGTTTTGGATGCTGACATGTTAGGCCGGTCACACGTTTCATTAAGGCCGATAAAGGTGAAGTTTTGAAGACTTGCGGAGCATATAAATGAAAGATCAAGATTGTTGCAAATGTGTGATGCATGTGTAATGTGTGATTAGCAATGATAATGTGTGAATAAGATATAACTACAGAAGCAGTTTGATAATGTGGAAAGGATCAATTCAGGTAAGGCACTACATAAGTGATGTTGCTGTAGAGATAGTTGAGGAAGTAGTGATGACAGAGAAGAGGTATTTGAAGAAATTTTGATATTGCGAAGCTTAGTATAGTGATTGTGCAAAGGTAAATGGCAAGAAGATAGTAGTGTAGAGTTTGGAAAGGCCAGCAGAATCTTGAGGTTGAAGCAGTTTGTTTTGAGAAGAATCATCTTAATCAAACAAGTATCTTGGTAAAGAGGTTAGAGCCTCATTTTGCAAACATTGTAAGTGTTGTAGCACTTTAGGAAGTTGTAGCTTCATATGGGTTGAAGCCCATAAAACTATGTTTTAGGGAGTTGTAGCTTCCTTTGGGTGTAGCCCATAAAATTCATTATAAACCTATTTTTATTTGTCAGGTTGGATTTGGATAGTAAATCCAAGAAACTTGCTCACCATGGTTTTTCCCATCTTGGGTTTCCACGTAAATCTAGTGTTATGTGCTTGTGTGCTCTTTTGTCTCTCATGGTTTAAATGCTCACTTTTGATTGAATGCTTTTAGAATGTGTTATGGAGTAAAAAGTGTCCACATGTCTTTTTACCTCCTTGTTTAGCTCCTTGATCCCTTAATTGCATTACACATTCAAAATGTTTCTCCCTATGCAAAATTTCCTGACACCAAGATGAAATGGGAATATGGGCCCCCTGATTTAACTTATTCCAAACCTAAATGAGGCTAAAAGACCTGGGTGGTACTGCCCGTATCCCTCACTTTAGGTTGGGTCTAATTTAAGTGTGTGTCAGCTTGGTACCTTTTTAGAGGTCTCTCCTTGTCAGCTCTTTTGGTTTGAATTTACGATTATGAGCGAGAAAGCATATATAAGTGTGTTTTTGAATTCATTATCAACAAGGATGGAAATAGCTAACTTGAGATCTTGATGTGAAGCAAGCAAAAGCATTCATTGTGATTCTAGAGTAGATTTGTATATTGTTATTATGGGTTGTTGCAGATATGGAACTATCATCTATCTTTTCTTAGGAGTTGAAGGATCTTCATCATTCTAAGGATTCATCACACATGTGATATCATTGTTTGTTTATCATCATTTGAATCTGTTGGGAATTAAGGTGTCTCAACCTTGGTAATTCCTTGTATTTTTACATTGTATTTATTTATTTATTGCCTATTGTATAATTTGGATGCAAATCCTATGTTGTCATATTGTAGGAGTTGGCATGGTGATGTGTCATCCTACATGGCATATGACTACATGTAATTTTGTCCTCACATGAGGAGATAGGTGTCCCACTTAGTGGTAGGAATATTTTGCCATGTGTCAGCATCTTGGATGTTGTGTAAGGGAATATTGACTATAACAGTCATGACAGATTCCTATGACGAAGTTATGACATGTAAGAGTCAGAAATAGGAGATTCTATGACAGGTGAAGACATGTGTCGAAGAGCATCTTTGAAAAAAGAATCTTTGGGTGCCCCAAGGTGGACTATGACATGTTGTAAGAGAATATGCTATTTATAGCCTGTGTATGACAGATTCTCTTACAATTGTAAGTTATAACAGCTATGACAGATTTTATGATGGTTGTAAGAGTCGTAAGAGCATCTGTCATAGCCCATTTTGGAAATAGGCGACCTCCTTGGGATGGGGTGACTTGACAAGTGTCAGGAGCATCCTACAGAGTTGGACAAGTGTCCATAGGCGTGGGTTTTGGGCCATGAGGCCATGTTAAACGCCCATCCCTATGTGGAGTCATTTTTGCCTTGTATATTCTATATAAATAGGTTCTTTGAAGAGGAGATGTATTACAGGTTTGACAGGTACTATTATGCTGCCGGTTTGTCTCTAGATATGAATGTCCAAGACTCCTGAGATCTTGCATTGCAAGTGTATTGTAAACCATTCCAGTTTTGATAATACATTGTGCAGGTTTTGGAGTGTGGGTTTTTTCACCCGATAAGGGTTTTCCCCACGTATATCTTGTGTCTCTCTTCTTTTGTCATACTTTCTTGTTTATGTGTTTGCTACAATATCTTTGTTAGTGAGTTTAACATTGCTATAATAGTAAGGAAAAAAATAAATTTGCACTCTCCTCCCCTCATTAGATTAGTGTAGGAAGCGATTTTCGCACACCTAGCTTCTTTTCAGTTGGTATCAGAGCTTGGCTAGTTTTGGTTCTAACTGTTGGGTAGGGGTTTTTTGAGCTAATCTTAAGTTGAGTGGGAGTTTGTGTAGAGTATTTTGTATATTGTTGTAGTAAGTATATGGCAACCACATCCGGAAGATTAGAGGTGGAGAAATTTAATGGCATTAATTTTGAGTTGTGGAAACTCAAGATGGAGTACCTACTTGTTGATCGTGACCTATGGGAAACCGTATCCAGTGTGAAACTTATAGCAATGTCACAAGCTGATTGGGACCTCAAAGATCAGAAGGCTAAGGGTCTCATAAGACTCTGTTTAGCTGACTCTATCCTGTTGAATGTTCATGAGGAGAAGAGCACCAAAGATCTTTGGAAGAAGTTGGGTGATGTTTATCAGGCCAAATCCTTGGTAAACAAACTTTTCTTGAAAAGGAAGTTGTTCGCTCTGAAGATGGAAGACGAAGGATCCATTGCGGATCACATGAATGCTTTTAACATGGTTGTTGCACAATTGACATTTGTGGGTGTGAAAATGGAGGAGGATCGATGTATGACCTTGCTTTGTTCTTTGCTCATCTTGTCATGGCTATCAGAAGCACCACTACCACCTTCAAGATGGAAAATGTGGTGTCCTCGCTGTTATCTAAAGAAATAAGAAGGAAGACATCCGAGTTAGCCAAAGAAGCTCTTGCGGTTCGTGGAAGACCTAAAGAGAAAGGGAAGAAGAAGGACAAGAAAGGTGATAAGGGCAGATCCAAAGCCCATGGGAGATCCAAATCTCCTAAAAAGTCCAAGGCTCTTTGTTGGAACTGTGGTAAAACCAGGCATTTCTAAAAGGAATACAAAGAGGAGAAGAAAAAGAAGAAGAAAGCTCCTAATTCAGATTCTCACAAGTCACAAGATGATGGTGATGCCTTCATCACAACCCTGGTCACCCATGCATCTAATGATGTGTGGTTGATTGATTATGGTGCATCATTCCACATGACCTCACTTCGAGATTGTTCACGAAGTATGAAGAGTTCGATGGTGGAAGAGTGTACCTGGGTGACAACTCTCATCTGAATATTGTTGGTCATGAAAGAGTCTCAATTTGATTCCCTGATGGATGAGTGAAGGGGTTCACTAGAGTTATGCACATTCCAGGCCTTGCACAGAACCTACTTTCTGTAAGTATGTTGAATGATGTAGGTGTGCAGGTTGTCTTTTTGAAGGATGGATGCAAGATGACTAGAGGATCTATGGTGCTTGCAAAGGGTACTCGGAAAGGTATTCTATTTCAGCTGGAGGCATGCACTTCACAGTACAATAGTTCTTCTGACTCAAAGAAACAAGTTGCAGTCACTTCATCCCAACCATCTAAACGAGCAGTGAAGAAATCTATTGTAACTAGTTTTGATGGTAGTGCACATGCTATGGAAGCTAAGCTTCCTACTGAAAAGACTATGTTATGGCATTTGAGATATGGCCACATTGGTGAGAAGGGTCTGCGTACCCTGAAAAATAAAAACATCGTTGAGGGGTTAAATGATTGTAATCTCGAGTTTGACTTTTGCGGACATTGCATTTATGGAAAGCAAAACCATGTTTAGTTTTACTCTAGTTCTCACAAGTCTTATGGTGTATTGGATCTTATTCATTCTGATGTGTTTGGTCCTGTTAATGTTCCTTTAATTTTAAAATCTGTATATTTTGTATCTTTCATAGATGATTACAGTAGGACATGGGTTTATTTTATCATAAGCAAGACTGAAGTCTTTAGTCGGTTTGAGTTTAAAGCCTTTGCTAAAAATTAGGCTAGTAAAAAGATTAAGTGTTTGAGAACTGACAACTGTGGTAAATTTTGTTCGGCAAAATTTGATAAGTTCTGTAAAGAGCAAGGGATTGAAATGCATAAGACAACTCCATATACCCTGTAGCAAAATGGAGTTGTAGAGAGGATGAATAGGACACTAATGGAGAAGGCTACGAGTATGCTTAGTGGAGCAAGCCTTGAACAAAAGTTTTGGGCTGAAGCTATTGCCACTACTTGCTATCTGGTAAACAGATCTCCTACATTAGCTCTTGTTGGTAATACACCTATGGAGGTGTGGTCTGGTAAGAAGCCTTCAGTTAGACATCTTCGTGTTTTTGGTTGTGAGGCATATGCACATGTGCCTAGGGAGAAATGGTCTAAATTGGAGAATAAGGCTGTTAAATGTATTTTCATTGGCTTTGGTGTCGGTGTGAAAGGATACAAGCTTTGGGACCCCGTGGCTGAAAAAGTGTTGTATAGCAAAAGTGTTATCTTTAGAGAGAACACCTTCTTCCATTGTTCTACAACCAAAACAGACAGAAAAGAAAGAGGATGCGGTTCAGTTTCCTTCTACCCCTGAGAAGACTAAACAAACAAACCCTGTGAGACCTAATGATGAGGAGAGCTCTAGTAGCTCTGAAAGATCAGAAGAAGAAGCAGAACCTCAACCTCAGCCATTGAGAAGGTCTACATGAACAAGAAAGCAACCTGATAGGTTTGGTTATTCATTACTTGATTCTAGTTGTGCTTTTGCTTTACTTATTAACACTAATGAGCCTAGAACTGTGAAAGAGGCTATGGGCATGAAAGATGCAGGTTCCTGGAAGGAGGCCATGGAGGATGAGATGGCTTCTTTGGAGAAGAATAAAACATGGGACTTGGTGCCTTTGCCTAATGGACAGAAAACTATTCGATGCAAATGGGTGTTCAAGAAGAAATTTGGTGCAGATGGTAGTGTTGAAAAGTACAAGGCTAGATTGGTTGCGAAGGGGTACTTGCAAGTGGAGGGAATTGATTATGGTGAAATTTTCTATCCCATTGCAAAGCTGACATCCATTAGATTTTTGTTATCTCTTGTAGCTTCTTATGACTTAGAGGTAGAACAAATGGATGTGAAGACAACTTTCCTTCATGGTGATTTGGAGGAAGAGATTTACATGTCATAGCCAGAGCATTACATAGAGAAAGGCAAAGAAATTTTGGTTTGCAAGGTTAAAAAGTCTTTGTATGGTTTGAAGCAGTCTCCTAGGATGTGGTACTTGAAGTTTGATGCCTTTGTGTTGTCGATTGGATATCTGAGATCGAAATCAGATCATTGTGTGTATTACAAGTTTGACAATAATTGCATTCTCATTATTGCATTGTATGTTGATGATATGTTGTTGATTGGGAATGGTAAGAATATGATTTCTAATTTGAAGTCTTAGTTGTCAGCACAGTTTGAGATGAAAAATCTCGGGGCAGCCAGGTACATTCTGAGAATGGAAATCAGAAGAGACATAGCAAATAGAAAACTTTGGTTAAGCTAGAATAAGTATGTGAAGACCATGTTGGATAGGTTCAACATGGAAGATTGTAGACCATTGTGTGTTCTTGTTGCATTGGGGACAAAGTTATCTGTTAGTGATTGTCCAAAATCTCCTAGTGAGTTGGAGGACATGAGCAGAGTACCTTATGCTAGTGTTGTTGGCAGTTTGATGTATGCCATGGTCTGTACAAGACGAGACATTGCCCAAGCAGTAGGAGTCCTTAGTCAATTTATGGTTAATCCTAGACAGGTACATTGGGATGCAGTTAAGAGAGTGTTTTGATATTTGAGGGGTACTTTCGAGTATTCCATTTGCTATCATGGAAATGCTATAGGACCTCTGCATTCAGTTTGTATTTATGGATTTGTGGATACTGATTGGGCAGGTGACATTGACAGCAGGAGATCCACCAGTGCCTATATGTTCACTATGTTTGGTGGTGCAATTAGTTGGATGAGTAAGCAACAACCCGTGGTTGCTTTGTCCACTACAGAAGCTGAGTATAGGGCTGCAACTCATGCTTATAAGGAAGCCATTTGGCTTAAGAGATTGTGTTCAGATATTGGTGTTGATGCAGGTTAGATTACGATAAGTTGTGATAGTCAGAGTGTGATTTGCCTAGCAAAGAATCCAACTTTCCATGCCAGAACAAAGCATATTGATGTACAGTTTCACTTCATGTGAGACATGGTAGAGGATGGGAAGGTAAATTTGGAGAAGGTAGATACTTTGAAGAATGTTGCAGATGCATTGATAAAACTAGTGGGCAGAGAGAAGTTCAGATGGTGTTCGGAGTCTATGGGCCTCTCAGCCTATAGCAGTTAAATCCTATTAATTCTATTGGCTCTTACAAGGTGTTTGACAAGTGGGAGAATGTTGGGAATTAAGGTGTCTCAACCTTGGTAATTCCTTGTATTTTTACATTGTATTTATTTATTTATTGCCTATTGTATAATTTGGATGCAAATCCTATGTTGTCATATTGTGGGAGTTAGCATGGTGATGTGTCTGTTGCAAGTATGGGCCTAACCAATGTTGTCATTGATGTCAACATACTCCTGTTGCATTGATGTCAAGGATTGGATGAGTTGTATGCTGAAGATATTGAGAAAATTAGTCATATCAGAAACAAAGAAGATCAATGAAGATAGTGAAGCTCTATGAAGTGAAGATCCCAGCTAGATGAAGATCAGAGAATGTGCATCAAAGGGTTTGTAGATATGTGTCTGAAGATAATCTAGTCAAGATTTGAGAGGTCTACATAAAAATGTGGAGTTATGGCCATGAGAGTAAAACTGGTTCTAGCAACTGTTTAGAGATGACAGAGTGACAAATAGGTATAGTGAGATTTGGAAATACAATATCATGTTCTGTAGATTTGGTGGCATGTTTGGGAGGCTAATATGAATTGACAACTCAATTGGTTCGTGGTTTGGAGGTCCACAAGCAATCCTTCTAACGTGACAGTGATGGGCGACTGTGTTCTTAAGGTTCCGAATGAAGATGTGAATGATTACAATAAGCATAAATCGTGCGGATGTTCTTGGTGATTCAAGCAAGCTTGTGGGGGTCTCTAAATTGTGTCTAGTTCGTGTTGGCGATCCGCATTGAAGATTGAGCTCGTAATTGAAGACTTACCTTTGGGTGATGGTGTTCTTCCTAGTCTTGGCTGACCGGGTGATTTGTGCATGTTGCAGATGATCTTGAAGATGTTTTGCGAAGCAGGGAGTGTTCCTCAAAGAAGATTGAAGTCCTAGTTATGTGTGGCTGACAGTGGAGTAATGCGTAGGAAATAAGTCAAGTTCTATTTTTGTAATTGCTCTGTAATAAAATAAGTATATGTTGTGCTGATGTTGATGATCATTCCAAAGTCGATGTCATGTATAAATAAGAGTTGTGAAGTCATTCAAAAGCAGATTTGTGAGGATGAGAAGATAGTGAAGAGGAGCGAAAAGCAGAGTAGAGGTGTTGAGCTTAAATGGAACTGACTCAAGCATAGTGAAGATGCTAATCTTCAATTCAAGTATGTAATATTTATATTATTCTGTAGATAGTGTGTCTCCTGTAGGTAGTGGGCCTCTTGTGAGTAATGTGCTCAGGCAGTGAGCCCTAAATGGCAAGTGCCATTTTATTCATCTTTATTCTTCTAACAGAGAATACAATCTTGGGTTAGTCACCCCGTGGTTTTTACCTTAATTGGGTTTTCCACATTAAAATCTGTGTTGTATGTGTTGAATTTATTTCTGCTCTTAAATTCATGTATTGTGCTTCATGATTGAATCTCTGATATGCTATTGAAATAAAAGAAGTTTTAAAGTTTATAAAGAATAGAAGTTTGGTAACAACTAATTCACCCCCCTCTTAGTTGTTTGTCATAAATCTAACAGTGTCATCCTACATGGCATATGACTACATGTAATTTTGTCCTCACATGAGGAGATAGGCATCCCGTTTAATGGTAGGAATATTTTTCCATGTGTCAGCATCTTAGAAGTTGTGTAAGGGAATATTGACTGTAACGGTCATGACAGATTCCTATGACGAAGTTATGACATGTAAGAGTTAGAAATAGTAGATTCTATGACAGGTGAAGACATGTGTCGAAGAACATCTTTGAAAAAGGCATCTTTGGGTACCCCAAGGTGGAATATGACATGTTGTAAGAGAATATGCTATTTATAGCTTGTGTATGACAGATTCTCTTATAGTTATAAGTTATGACAGCTATGATAGATTCTATGACGGTTGTAAGAGTCGTAAGAACATCTGTCATAGCCCATTTTAGAAATAGGCGACCTCCTTGGGATGGGGTGACTTGACATGTGTCAAGAACATCCTACAGAGTTGGACAAGTGTCCATAGTTATGGGTTTTGGGCCATGAGGCCATGAGGCCATGTTGGACTTCCATCCCTATGTGGAGCCATTTATGCCTTGTATATTCTATATAAACAGGTGCTTTGAAGAGGAGATGTATTACAAGTTTGATAGGTACTATTATGCTACCGGTTTGTCTCCAAATACGAGTGTCGAAGACTCCTGAGAGCTTGCATTGCAAGTGTATTGTAAACGATTTTAGTTTTGATAATACATTGTGCAGGTTTTGGAGTGTGGGGTTTTTCACCAATAAGGGTTTTCCCCACGTATATCTTGTGTCTCTCTTCTTTTGTCATACTTTCTTGTTTATGTGTTTGCTGCAATATCTCTATTAGTGAATTTAACATTGCTATAATAGTAAAGATAAAATTGAATTTGCACTCTCCTCCCCTCATTAGATTAGTGTAAGAAGCGATTTCCACACACCTAGCTTCCTTTCAGAATCATCATATTATCATTTTTTTAGCCTCTACCCCCACGAGGGCATGCACTCTTTATCAATCAATGGTCTTGAGAAGCTTGAATGCTATCCTAAAATTTGACTAAGGCAAGTCCCTAAACACGATAACCCCCAAACCGCTTCATATCTTCTTGTGTGTAGGTTATAGGAGCGAGATCTAGAAAATACAGAGCTACAGGAAGAATGAGTACAAAATAGGGTTTCAGGATCCAAAGATAGTTTTAGAGTATTCTCTCACCAAGGATGTGGGTGGTACCGCCCATGTCCCTATGCCATTTCTGAGTCTGGATATGGCATCAAGACAACATTTGCATCAACTTTCTAATTCGCACCTTTGACTGATTCTCCCAACCAGGACCTGAGTGGTCCCACTGAGATCTTTCGACACCTCTTCTTTCTGGAGAGAGGTTCTTTCATTCCTCTGATCATCCTTGCATGCAATTAGTTTCTGGGTTTCAATTGTATTTCCTCTCTTATAAGCAGATCATTGTTGAACTAGGGTTTCATGCATTATTAACCTAGGGTTTGAGGAAAAGACTAAATTAAATATGATCCATCTATAACACACTTGAGCACAAGGTTAGTAGCTAAGTCCACCTTCATTTGGTAGTGATTTGACTCAACCTTGTCCTTGAATGTTATATGTAAAAAGGTTTGATCTAGTTTGCATTCTAGTGGTCATCGTTCTCTTTTTCATACCAAACATTTTGGTGAACCCATAGCTTCGAGCATTTGTATCTTGCTAATTGTTCAAATTAGATCTTGCATTGATTTATTGCATATTTCTCATTATTCATTTGAAAATCTTGCATAATTTTGGAAAAAGTGCATTATTTAGGCCTTCAAAAGCTTGTATTTTGGTAAAGTTTTGCATTAGGATTTTAAAAATTCTCTTGCATGATCATATTGGTGGTACTTGATAAATAAATAGATCTGATTGTACATTTTTGTTCCAAGAAATTTCATCATGGCATCTTCATGTTATTTCTCTTTCATAGCTTTGCATGCATATATATCAAAGATCTTGAACATTTTTACAAATTCATTAATATGCATCCTTATGTTCTAGATATTGATATCTTTAAAGGCTCTTTATACAAAATCCTTGGTTGCATAGCTAATTTTGATAGCTTCATAACCCTCATGGGTATGTATCCTTCAATATTAGAAGATCTAACCAAATTCATCTCCATGAATAGTCATGAGAAAGATAATCATGATGGTTTTTCTTCTACTACAAGTCAGGACAATGCCATGTTTATTCCCATGGATCTACTCTCTAAAACATGTGATGGTGACCTAGCTTTGTCTATTTCACCCTATGATTTGGATCCCTCTCCCAAAGTTGTTCCCACTTGTGAGGACATTTTGGTGCAAGAGGATGAAATCATTGATACATTCCTTAACATCACCCTACCCTCTCTTTATTCCAATAATCTCCCTTTGAAAGATGAAGCATTAGTGGATGAAGAGCCTCTTGTCAAAAAGGATCCTCCTTGTACTATAGACCATGATGCTTCTATGGCTCATCTTGTAAAAAAGAATCCTCCATGTACTATAGACTATTGATGTCAAAGGAATGCAGATCAGAGAAGCAGATCAAAGGAACAATAATGATCAGTATCATTTGTACATAGTTGTACCTTATCTTCTAAAGTTCATGATATGCATATGTTGTCAAACTTTGATGTACTGTATTGATAACAATTGTCATGGAGCATTGCTGGTTGCATTTATTGATATGGAGTCATGTTGAAAAAGTTGCAAAAAGTTTGAAGAAATTTGTCTAAGTAAACCTTCAAGTTATGAAGGGTGTCATCGGCTCAAGAAAGTGTACCACATATCTCCGCAAATGAAGATAGAAATAGCTCTAAGGTATGTGTGGTTTAGTTTTGAGAACATAAAATCTACTGATGTAGGAGCATCCCCGGTTCAAGAGAAATCTTGCATCAACCAAAAACATTTGCATTTCAGTTTGTTTACATTTCAGTTCTTTCATTTTTTAGTTCAGTCAGTAGCAGTTCTCAGCTTGTGGTTCGGTTTTGGCATTTCACACCTTGCAGATCTAGACTTAGCATCTTCATTCATTCATCTACATCATATCAAGAATTCAAAGCATTTGGATTAGTTACCAGAAAGATATCACTATCAGAAGTTGATTATTTTCTCAGAGTAGAGCATTCTAACAATTCCTGATAATCAAGTGAAGGAGAAGGCTTGCAGATCATTCCTTGAGTTGTGGATCTCATTGACACATCATTCAATGTTCTTTGGTTTGTGGCTGACCTTCCTCGAGGGTCCACATGTTGTTCCTTTCATTTGAGGAAGTGTTCTATGCATTTAGGTCTGACCTTTATGTGAACACGTTACAACTCTTCATTGGAGTTTGTGACCTTCCTTGGTTGATGCAGAGGAATCTATTGGTCTGGAAATGATATATAAAGATGTAATAGATCCTTAGGAAAGCAACAAGTTAAAAAGTTAGAAATTGATTCATATTCTATAGATTAGATTTTATGCGAAGGAGCTTCAAAACTTTATCTTGCGCATGTATGTAATCAGGCCTGTGAGCTCTAATTGTAAGCCCACATGTTGCCAGCGGATCTCTATTTTGAATTATATGATATACTGAATGAATGAATCTACATTGGTTCCATTTCTTTGAGTTGTTTCCATTGTGTTTACTCTTGTTGCACGGTCCTGATAGTTCATTCTGTGAACCCTCCTACTGTGACTACACCGAGTGGTATCAGAGTGAAAGTTCAAATCTTGGAGAGCGAAAAGTTTGATTCTTTGGAGTGAATTGGTGAAGGGGATTCCATAAGATCTTGTTGTAAGCAGATTTCCGATCCAAGGCAAGTTACTTGACCACAACTGATCGTCGATTGAGAGGCAGTTACCACTTGTAGCCTGATCGCTGAACCTGAGGTAGTCTACACTTGATCCTAGGAGGATGCTGTCGCAAAGAGTTCCTCCTGTTGGTACAATGGCTAATAAAATGGATGAGATGATGGAATTAATGAGAACAATGTGAATTCATTTGGATGCTGTTGAAGAGGATAGGCGAAGAGGATTGACACCGAGACCTAATGTTGAAAGTGATGATAAGGAAGAATTTCAATCTTTTGAACACACTAGCAAAACCCTAGGAGGTGATGAAGAAGAAGAATCAAATTAGATCAAGATGTTGCAAGCTATTTCAAAGATTGGAAAGAGACCTAGAGTTGATGTTCTGAACTATACGCGTAATTTGAATCCTGAAGAATTGATTGATTGGATAAATGACATGGAAGAATACTTTGAATATGAGGAGATTGAAGATCTGGAGAAGGTGAAATTTGTAAAGACAAAATTGAAAGGACATGTTGCTATATGGTGGAAAGAAGTTCATTTGGAAAGAAACAAAAGAGGAAAATAAAATATTACAAAGTGGGACTAGATGGTGATAAAGTTGAAGAATCAGTTCATACCTACTGACTATGAGTTAGAATTGTTGAAAAGATTGCAAAACCTAAGACAAAAGGAGAAATCTGTGAAGGAATACACTAAAGAATTTCATAAGATGATTATAAGGACAGGACATAGTGAAGCAACCAAGGAGAAAGTGGCTAGATACATCAATGGACTGAGATTAAACATTCAAGAAGAAATAAGTTTGGTAAGGGCGACATCTTTGGAAGAAGCATATCATTTTGCCTTGAAAGTGAAAGAGAAGCTGAATAAGAAACATGATCAGAGATAGAGAGGCAAAGGAGGTAATTTTTAGAAGGGAAGATCATTTTCTGGATATGATAGATCATTTGTGGAACAGAACAAGTTTGACAGTCCAGTTAGAAAGGACGACAGAGACAACAATGCTTATCGGAGAGATGACATAAATTTTTATCAGAGAGGAAACCCTAGTGCATACTAGAATGAAGGATACAGAAGAGGATGAAGAGGATTTGATAGGAAGACATTTAGAGGTACTTGTTTCAAGTGTGGAGGTAAAGGACATAGAGCATTTGAATGTAATCAAGGTAGTACAAGCAAGAAGACTGAGAACAGTGGAAGAGCAGCCTATGTTGAAGAAGAACCCGTTGGATCACCTTGTTCAGTTAGGAATCTAGAGAAAGGAGAATCATTGGTGATGAGGAGAGCACTATTTCAAGTAGAGACAAATGACGAACCGTCTTAGAGGAAAAGTCTGTTAAGAACTAAATGCAAATCATGAGGTAAGTGTTGTAAAGTTGTAATTGATAGTGGTAGTTCAGATAACCTAGTTTCAGAGGAGATGGTGACTAAGCTGAAGTTGGAAAGATTGAAACACCCTAAGCCCTATCAGATAGCATGGATTCAGGATGATCATAAGGTACTAGTGAGTGAACAATGTTTGGTGAAATTTCATATTGGATCTTATCATGATGAAGTCTTGTGTGATATTATGCCTATGGATGTTTGTCATATCTTGTTGGGTAGACCTTGGTAGTATGATTTAAAAGCTATGCATGATGGGAGAAAGAATACATATACTATAACAGAAAATGGGAAAAGAATGACTTTGATTCCTTTAGAAGATGATCCTAAAAATGTGGTATGTGGGAATGCTAGAATTTGTTTGGTATATCGAAGGAAATTTTTGGATGGTTTGAAACAGGAAAGTATGTGTTATGCCTTGATTCCTAAGAAGCCTAAAGTGGTGAAGAGAGAAATTGAATCAGATGAGATGAGAGAGTTGCTAATAGAGTATGAAGACATCATATCAGATAATGTACCTGAAGGATTACCACCTATAAGGAGTATCAGTCATCACATGGATCTTATACTGGGAGCAAGTTTGGCTAACAAAGTAGCACATAGAATGACACCGGCAGATAATGAAGAATTGAATAGATAGATACAAGAGTTGTTGAGGAAAGGTTTGATTAGAGAAAGTTTGAGCCCTTGTGCAGTACCTATAGTGCTAGCACCGAAGAAGGATGGAGAATGGAGAATGTGTACTGATTCTATAGCAATAAACAAGATCATAGTTAAGTATAGATTTCCTTTACCTAGGATGGATGATATCATGGATTGTTTGAGTGGAGCAAGATATTTCACAAAAATAGACTTGAAGAGTGGATACCATCAAATCAGAATCAGAGAAGGCGATGAATGGAAGACTACTTTTAAGACAAATGAAGGATTGTATGAGTGGTTAGTGATGCCTTTTGGATTAACAAATGCACTGAGTACTTTCATGAGGTTGATGAATGAAGTCTTGAAAAAATTCTTGGGTAAGTTTGTTATTGTATACTTGGATGATATTCCAATTTTCAGTAAGACAAAAGAAGAACATTTGTTGTATGTGAGACAAGTTTTGTAGAGGTTGAGAGAAGAGATATTGCTGATAAACATCAAGAAGTGTAGTTTCATGAAGGAAGAATTGGTATATCTGGGATTTGTGATTTCTGCAGAAGGATTGAAGATGGACCCTAAGAAAGTGAGAGCAATGATTGAATGGCCTACACTGGAGAGCATTGGAGAAGTTAGATCATTTCATGGTTTGGCTAGTTTCTACCAGAAGTTCATTAGGAATTTCAGTTCAGTTTGTAACCCTATGACAAAGATGATGAGAGCAGACAGAAAAGATTTCAAGTGTACATCAGGAGCAGATAAGAGTTTTGAGTTGTTGCAGCAGAAAGTAACAGAGCAACATGTTTTGGCATTACCGGATTTCAATAAGGTATTTCAAGTTGATTGCGATGCAAGTGGAAATGCAATTGGAGCAGTGTTAAGTCAAGAAGGTAGACTTGTAGCATATTTCAGTGAGAAGTTGAATGATGCAAGGAAAAGATATTTAGTTTATGATCAAGAGTTCTATGCCATAATTCAAGCCTTGAAGAAGTGGAGACATTACTTGTTGCCTAAGGAGTTTGTGTTGTATACAGATCATCAAGCTTTGCAGTATCTGAATAGTCAAGGAAAGTTGAATCAGAGACATATGAGATGGGTAGAGTTCATGCAGAGTTATACTTTTGTGTTGAAGCATAGGAGTGGTAAATCAAATAAAGTTGTTGATGCCTTGAGTAGAAGAAGAAACTTGTTAACAGAGATGAGAGTTGAAGTGTTGGATTTTGATGAATTGAAGAACATGTATGAGAGAGACACTAATTTTGCAGAACCTTGGAAAGCATGTAAGGAACCTATTATGGCAGATAGGAGTAAGTGGTTAGACTATTTCATTCAGGAAGATATGTTGTTCAAAGGAGGTCAGTTATGCATACCTAGAAGTTCTATGAGAGATAATTTGATCAGGAAGAAGCATAGTGGTGGATTGATAGGACATTTTGGCATTGACAAGACAATGGCTTTGGTAAGTGAAAATTACTTTTGGCCTTAGATACATAAGGATGTTCGGAGATTTGTGTAGAGTTGTAGAGTTTTTCAAGTTGCAAAAGGGAGTAGTCAAAACACTGGATTGTATAAACCTTTGACAGTACCGGAGAGACCTTGGGAAGACATAAGCATGGATTTTGTAATGGGATTACCTAAGACACAGAGAGGATATGATTCAATATTTGTAGTGGTTGAAAGATTTTCAAAGATGGCTCATTTCATACCTTGTAAGAAGATAACTGATGCAATGCATGTAGCTAACCTATTTTTCAAGGAGATTGTGCGATTACATGGAATACCTAAGAGTATAGTTTCAGACAGAGACACAAAGTTTGTTGGTTACTTTTGGAAAACACTTTGGAAGAAGATGGAGACAGATTTGAAGTTCAGTTCTACTTTTCATCCACAGACAGATGGACAGATAGAGGTAGTGAATAGGAGTTTGGGAAACTTGTTGAGATGTTTGGTTGGAAACAAAACTAGAAGTTGGGACTTGATTCTTTCACAAGAAGAGTTTTCAAACAATAATACAGTGAATAGGAGTACTGGAAGAACACCTTTTGAGATTGTTACCAGAGTAAATCCTAGAGGAGTTACAGAATTAAGAGATACTAGTACAGAAGACAAGAGGAGTGCAGAAGCAGAAGAATTTGCAGCCCATATGAAGACAATGCATAATTAGGTGAAGAAGCATTTGGAGGACATGAACAGTAAGTACAAAGAGAAAGCAGATGAGAAGAGAAGACATAAGGAATTTGAACTTGGAAATGAAGTGATGGTGTACTTGAGAAAAAAAATATTTCCAATTGGGACTTATAACAAGTTGAAGATGAAGAAGTTTGGACCTTGTAGGATACTCAGGAAATTCGATTCAGGAAATGCATATGAAGTGGAATTACTAGAAACATTGGGTATTTCACCTATTTTCAACATTGTAGATCTATATCAGTATCATGAAGCAAAGTCCAGTGACAGTGTGGAAGAAGACTTAAAGAAGCAGTTACCACAACAAGCACCAGAACAAATTGAAGACATTTTGGACAACAGAGTTGGACACAGCACTAGAGGAAGACAATACAAGGAATACCTTGTGAAGTGGAAAGGCAGACCGGAAGAAGATTCATCTTGGATTTCTTAGGCTGAGGTGGACCGTCTTGGTTCTCCCCTAGCCCCAGCAAAGTGAGGGACTCACTTTTTCAATAACCCTAGATGTCTAATGAAGGAGCATCCCTGGTTCAAGAGAAATCTTGCATCAACCAAAAACATTTGCATTTCATTTTGTTTACATTTCAATTCTTTCATTTTCCAGTTCAATTCGGGCAGTTTAGTCAATAACAGTTCTTAGCTTGTGGTCTGGTTTTGGCATTTCACACCTTGCAGATCTGGACTTAGCATCTTCATTCATTCATCTACATCATATCAAGAATTCAAAGCATTTGGATTAGTTACCGGAAAGATATCGCTATCAAAAGTTGACTATTTTCTTAGAGCAGAGCATTTTAACAGTTCCTGATAATCAGCTGAAGGAGAAGGCTTGCGGATCATTCCTTGACTTGCAGATCTCATTGACACATCATTCAATATTCTTTGGTTCATGGCGATCCTTCCCAAAGGGTCCACATGTTGCTCCTTTCATTTGAGGAAGTGTTCTATGCATTTAGGTCTAACCTATCTGTGAACACGTTACAACTCTTCATTGGAGTTTGTGACCTTCCTTGGCTGACGCAGAGGAATCTATTGGTCCGGAAATGATATATAAAGATGTAATAGATGCTTAGGAAAGTAGAAAGTTAAGAAGTTAGAAATTGATTCATATTCTATAGATTAGATTTTGTGCGAAGGAGATTCAAAGCCTTATCTTACGCATGTATGTAATCAGGCCTGTGAGCCCTAATTGTAAGCCCGCATGTTGCCGGAGGATCTCTATTTTGAATTCTATGATATATTGAATGACTGAATCTGCATTGGCTTCATTTCTTTGAGTTGTCTCCATTGTGTTTACTCTTGCTGCACGGTCTGGATAGTTCATTCTATGAACCCTCCTACCGTGACTGCACCATCTACCACATAATGTTTTAGAGTCAACAGAGTAAAGGTAGTGGTGATACAATCTCAAAGGTACAAAAGATTACTCCGCACTTCTCCACACATGAAGATATGGTACTGTGGTTTGGAGGATAGCTAGATACAAGTAAGATGCATGCATTATTCAAGTTTCAAATGATACAATATACCGTAGTGGTTTTTTTTTTTAAGTCAGTTAAGTTAAGACAAGTCATGTTGCTAGTTAAGATTATCAAAAGGAGAAAGTAAAAGCTACCACATTTCATCGCATCTTGATATTTGGCTTTGCTGATTGAAAAGATAAGCTCAAATGGTCAATATGTATGTTCTGTTCAAGTTTCAAGCATTTTTGTTCACTGCAAGTATGCTTCTCAATGTTCTATATCAAGACAGGGTGACCAGACTATGTTAGGGATACCAGCATCAGTGTCTGATAATTGTTTGCACCAAGATGAAGTAACATGGATTGGTAAAAGGAGTGTATAAGAATGTTTTGCAAGTCATATAATGTTCGTGACATGATCCACATGATGTTATTTTGTCTCTTCGATACCGCTTTAGGTCTGGAGCTAATGCATGAAAGGATAAGTGTTTGTTGATCCGACTTGGTGTGTTTAGGTGATTGCACTATGTGTTTGGAAGTGTGTGCCAACATAGAGATGTGTGCTAGAAGGTAAAATAGGTTATGGTGATCACTTGGTATGAACCGCATTATGGGATTTGTTTCCTACATTACCGCAGGTGATTTGGATGCCAACATGTTAGGTCGGTCACACGTTTCATGTTACATGTTTCATTAAGGCCAACAAAGGTGAAGTTTTAAAGACTTGTGGAGCATATATTTATGAAAGATCAAGATTGTCGCAAGTGTGTGATGTATGTGTATTGTGTGATTAGCAATGATAATGTGTGAATAAGATAACTACAGAAGTAGTTTGATAATGAAATGTGGAAAGAATCAATTCAGGTTAGCCAATACAGAAGTGATGTTGTTGTAGAGATAGTTGAGGAAGTAGTGATGACAAAGAAGAGATATTCAAAGGAATTTTGTTTGATCCTTAGAGTGGGCTTGCTCTTGAGACAGATCCACAAGGAGAACTCATTTGCAACCCCAAGCGATACTTTCATTCAGTCCGCTATATAAATTGAGGATAAGGCGAAAGCCAAGTCTAACCTGTATGAATGCTCACCATACAGTGCTATCTTGAAAGGAGGCATACGTTTGTGTTTATTAAACTCCTAGTAGGGTTAGTTAGAGCCTTAAGTGGCTTTTTGGATGCTCATGGGGTATCGATCCCCTGGATATACACTAGAACCTCTTTGTTTAGTGGCCAAAAACCCTCTACTTGCTGATACAGGAGGTTGAATGATTGAACTCTGATAGCCGTCCCACATTTTCGTGGCTTATGGCAGAGATAGCAAAGTATCTTAAGATCTGCGCGTCTTAAGGACTTGGAACTTGGTGTGCCTGAGAAGTGAGAGCACTGTAAGGGGGAGCCCATGCCCTAAGTTCCTGGAGCTATACACCATAAGTAGGTACAGTTAGGTAAAACCAAGTGGGAACTCAACAAGTATAGTCCTTGCCTAGCCTAGGATTGTGCATGTTTACAAGTGTTTGCAAAACATCACGAGCCATAAAAAATAGCTAATTGATTTCCAAGTGTCTTCTATGATTGATGTGTGTGTTTGCTTAATCATCATCCCAAACATTCTTGACCACACATTCATTCCATGTCATCATCATATCCTCATCATGCCAACTCATCCTAATCACATTCCTACTCATATCTTCCATCATTCAACCTTCACATCCTAATCACCATCCTTAGCCATGTCACATCCTAGTCACATCCAAGTCATCATAACCCTATCCTAATCGCATTCTTATCATACCCTCACCATTCAACCCTCATATTGTTATCACTCTTCCTAACCACATCCTCCTTGTCATTCCACATCATATCCTAATCACAGCCTTGTTTGATAGATGTTGTGTTAGAGGGCTAATGTTAAAAATAGTAAACTATCAATAACTACAATAGAATACAAGCAAGCTTAGAAAGCAATCAAATAAACACAAAAACCAATAAAAATCTAAGCTAACATTGACTAACTTCTATTGTCCTCCTCCATCTTTGCATTGTGTTCTCATATTTGAAAGTTCATGCAACATCATGAGAAGCTCTTGAGTATGATTAGCAAGACTTTGGAGGGTTTACAGATGAGAGAGAATTCTAAGAGCATTAGAGAGATTAAGGGGTCAAAATGAAGCTGAATGAGGTGTTTTATAGAACACCTGGTTTGAATGGAGGGCTAGGATTGAGAGTTGACTTTGAGGCCAAATGGAGGGCTAGGATGAGTTAGGGGTTCCTCACCACTAGAGGACAAAAGTGAATTTAAAATTCACAAATATGATGAGATGGAGGATGTTTAAATTAAATAAACTTGGTTAGTTTATTTAATTCATTTAAGGAAGGGGACATGTGAAAGGGGATTTTAGATAATTAGGTGATGGAATTTGATTTATTTGTTTGAATAAATCAAGTGAAGGGAACATTATGAATAATTAAATAATCAATTAGGATTAATTATTTAATTATAGAAGACACATGGATAAATGATTATAAATGATGAAATTGAATTAATTAAATAATTAAATTATTTAATTAATAGTTGAATCATGGAATTTGCAAGAGAAAATTGTCTTGTCACATTTGCAACAGGAGGACATTTTTCAATGTCTACATTTTGCCCCTCTTTAAGACGATGTTCGAGATGATGAGATATATGTTGAGTAACATCATTTCAAAGAGTCTAAGGAAATGGATAGAGGAAAAGGATGATGATGGAAAGATAGGACGATGATGCCCCCTCGAGAGGATAGGTAGGTTGGACAAACACAGGTAGGCTCTCGAAATGAAAGGGATTGGTTAAGGAAGAAAGATAGGAGAATGGATAGAAGAAATGAATGATACATTAAGCTATAATGAAGGTGGAGGAATGACGATGTGAGAGAGAGATAGTGGAGGAATGAGAGATTGGCTTGAAGAATGGAAATGAGATCTTGCTTTGATAGAATTTGAGCTTCTCACTTGCAATTTTTCTACTTATCATCATAGAACTTATTATGTCAAAGGATGAAAATCACCATGGCATGTCAAAGGCCAAGGTGGAAAGTGTAGTCCCTTGCAAAATAGGCACATGACAGACAAGGAATGCCTGACTCAGACTAGTAACTGTGGTACCTTGTCAGAACATGTGATGAGATAACTATGAGGTGTGCAAATCCTTATGCAAGGATGTCTATGATTCACACCAAATGGAATCCCGATCACATGCAAGGCACCAAATTTCCCTAGTCATTTTGCGAAGACAAACCACAAACAACAGTCAAAGAAAAATGTATCGCCCTATCCTCACTTCTCTTCATCACTTATGGACTGCCTTGAGAAGCATAAGAACGAGACTGCAAAAAATAATCTAGTAAAATAAGACAGACTAGACCAACAGCTAGTTGGACCTTTTGCCAAGTGATATGTGCTTGATTGATTGTGATAGGTTGAGTGATGGAGCCCTGGTTTCAGGATAGGAAGCATATCATATAAGATACCTGGTCTGGTTGTGACAATGCCCCTACCTGTCTAAGGCAAGTGATTGATTGGTTGATACTAGTGTTGTTGGCCATGCGAGCAACACCAGGGTTTGATTGATGATGTTTGATAAATGATGCATGTCATACAAGGAACAGAATCCTAGTTTCAACGATGCCCCATTTTGTATAGTGTATGTGATGATTGATACTGATAGTTGATAGTGACATGATTATCATGAGGCGATTGATTGGTTTGACTGATTTGAATAGCTTGTCTTTGTTGATTTTGGGATTGGTTTGAAGTGCGAAAGATTGATTGCTTTGTTAGATCAAAGTGTCCATCTCACGAAAGGATGACTTATTATGATGGTTGACAGGACAAGCCCTAAGGGACTAACCTAACTCCTTAGGAGCTCATCGAAGATGGCCTTGCCTACGTGAAAGCTTAGAGGAAATGTAGTTCGACCATGCAGACAGTGGATGATTTGAAGAATTGATTTGAATGATATGATGGTGTGATTGATTAGGATGTTTGAATGGATCAATCGAGAGATTTGATTGAGTGATGTGGAGGAGTGATTTGAAGAATTGACTTGGTTGGAATGATGTGATGAATTGAATTGGTTTGAATGAATGGATTGATATGATGAGTTGATTGATTTTATTGCTTGGATTTTTGTACAATTTTGATTTTTTTGAATTTGTGGAGATATTTGGACATTTTTGGAGTTTTGGAATATTTGATGTTTTTGGTTTTTTGAAATGTTGTGATTTTTTTGGGGGGATTTTTGAATGTTGTGATTTTTTTGGATCTTGACATATTTTGATTTTTTGTATTTTTGGATGTTTTGATTTTTTTGGATTTTTGGTAATATTTCAATTTTTTTTTGTGTTTTTCAATGTTTTGGGGATGACATTGGATGACAATTTGGATAGCCTCTATGCTAGATACCAATGACAAGGGGAAACCAAGTCTAGGTGCAAGTAATTGGATGAATGGATAAAAGTATAGGTGATAGTGGAATGGGATCACCAAGGACTATGTCGCATAGGAATAACATGCCCCATTCTAGGTGCAAGACTTAAGATTTGACACGACAAAGCTTAGGATGATGGGATGATGATAGGATTGTTTGGAAGGATGAGGTATATCAAGAGATAACCAAAGCATTTGTCAGCATTTTTGCCCCCAATCTTTATCAAGATCAAAAGAGAGGATGGATGGATTCAATAGGATAGGTTTGTGTATGATGGATAGGATGATATGGAAATGCTATGGAAATGGTATGATAGGATAGAAATGATAAGTTGGATGAGACATCATGCCCCCAAGTGTAGGTGACTTAGAGAATCAACTTATGCATGATGCCTATTTGCCAGGTTTTTATCATGGTACCTATCCAAGGCACATATTTACTAGGTTTTCACCGTTGGATGAAGGGATTTATCTTTACTTTTTTTATTTTTTTATTTTTTTGATTTTTTGATTTTTGACTTTTGGAATGTGATTGGTGGAATATGGACGAGAGGGACTCAAGTGTCTAGTGCCATGAAGGTGATAGTCCCACTAGAGATGGATGTCATCGCATGGACCATGTTAAATGTCATTATGCTCATCGATGTTGGTAAGGGATTGTATGAAAGGAAAATGGAGCAGGTAGATAGTGGATTATGTAGGAAATGAAAGTGGATTATGATGTGGATTATGTAGGATTTATGTAAGGATGGATGAATGACTTATGTCAAAGCATGCAACATAGGGAGATGAGGTGTGAAATATGTAAGAAAAGGTATGAATGATAGGGTGATGTAGCTATGTGGAAATGTTGCAGAGTGGAATGGAATCATGACCAATGGCTACACACACCGTGATAAACATTGAATCTTTTGATGTGAAGGTGGTGTGGAAAGCAATGGTGATGTTTGCTTAGGAGATGGATGATGTAAGAATTTTGGTATCCACATGGACTTTGTATTTTTATGATTTTTGTTTTTCATGTGGGATATGAGTATGGAATCGAATTTTTGAATGGAATGGATGGAAGAGGATTGTTGGGATTTTTGCAATGTGGATGTCTCATTTGATTTGTTTGCTTTTTGTTTAGGGACCCATACCATTTTAGTTTTTGACTTTTCATTTGGAGGTATGGGTTTGGATGGATTTTTGAATGTACCTTGATTTGATTCTTTGCATTTGTCTCCTAAGGCATTAGGACACTTAGGATTTTGGTTGTATATGCAAAGGCATCCAAATGTTTACTTTTGACTCCCATGTGGCAGGTGGAATGGGCGGAAGCTTTATGTTTATAGGATGTGTGCATTTGTTGGTCATGATTAGGAATGTAAGGGTATTTATGGATGATAGGAATGTTAGGTGTTGGGAGCAATGGAGGTAAAGTGGATGGTAGGATATTCGGATTTCGAAGAAGTGGAGGTAAATTGGATGGTGGAAGGTGTATGGTCACATGCTTTTGACATTTGTAGGATGGTGGAGGTGGAATGGGCACGTATGTTTTGGGTACATGATAGGATGTGTGATGGAAAGTGGTGGACTTAGAATTAATGGAGGAATTACCAACATCGTTAGATTGTTTACCTTGGGGTGTGTAGCCAAGGCCATATGAGTGTGGAGGGACATTGACAGGGATTGGCTCCAAAATACCTTGTTTGTGAAGGCCTAGGCCTTTGCCTTCGTAGTTCATGTTTTGGAGCATGCAATGGACAATAGGGGTATGTGTAGTTTGGACACTAGACAAGAGCTGATTATTCCATGAAGAAGGTGAAGTGGAGGACAAAGGGTGTTGTGTTCCTAAGGAAGAACACTCATGAATGAAGGCGGATAGGCCAAGGGAATATGATGGTGGACTTGAAATGGGATCAAAGGTGGATGTGGAAGGATCATTAGGATCTTTATTATGTTCATGTAGATCCAAGTTATTTGTGTGATCTTCTATGTGTATTTGGGAGGCACTTGTCTCATTATGGGGAGTGGAAGTGGTTGGATCATGGATGGATGGAGTGATAAGCTCTCGATCCTGGAATGTATAAAGTTGGCTAAGAGGATCATCATGGTCTTCTTGATCATAGAGGGGGTCCTGATCATAAATGGGAGCTTGATCATTGAAAAGATTAAGTGTGTTATGGATGGGTGGAATGGAAGGGGTTTGATCTTGATTTGAATTAAGGGCTAAATGTTTCTTCATACTTAGGATTATAGCCTTGACATAGCTCTTGATTTTCTTGAATGGAGGTGGAAGTACAAGTGGATGACTCATGAATGGGCTTGATATGTTGTGGACCACATGATGGGGTTGAAGGGATGGACATAGTATTTGAATGTTCTTTGATAGGCTCATGAATGGGTGTTTGACATGGGGATGGTCTATTCCGTGCTAGTAGCCAATGGATCACATCCTTTGTAAGGGCGTGTGCAGAAGAACAATAAGGTGGGTGGACAATGAGGGTAGATGATGCAGACTTGTGATTAGGATTAGGTGGAGCGGTGATAGAATGTACTTATAAGATGGATGAAGTAGACTTATGTTCCCCTTGTCAAAGGTAGAATGAGAATTTAAAGGCACTTTGTCTTGTTGCCAAGGTGGACTTGGTTAGGCTTGTGAATACGTTTGGTGTGCTACAACCTTGTTCTCTAGGATTGCCATGGAATGACAAATGTCTTCATATCGTTGTATGTTATCTTATGGGATCAAGCCCATGTTGACAGGTGCTTGATTAGAAGGAATGATGATGTGGATTGATTAAGAATGTGATAGGTGTGGGATTGATTGGATGACTAGGTTTGGTGATTAGGGATGATTAGGGTACGGTTAGGGTTGTGATTAGGATGACTTGGAAAATATTAAGATATGATTAAGGGGTGAGGTGATTAGGATGAATTTGATCGAATGATGTGATTAGAAAGGGTGATTAGGATGTGAAGGTTGAGCGATAAAGATATGAGTAGGATGTGATTATGATAAGGTGAAATGATTGGATGATGTGTTAGAAGGAATGTTTAGGATGTTTGGAATGAGGGATGACTAGGAGGATCTATTCCTTTCTCTTCGTTTTTGCAATCGTGTCTTTACCAAATGAGACTTGTGGATTACAAGATGTTATGCAGATGTCAATTGAAGGTGATGAGGCCCAGACTATGATAGAGGCTAATGATATTAGTCTTCGAAAAGTCTTCCTCCAAGAGGGTACTCTCGTCTACTAATGACCTTTCAAAGCACAAATTGGATTTATCGAGACCTTGAGGTGTGAAAGAAATGATTGATTAAAGTGAACCCATGAGTTTCAGAATTCACTTGGAAGGATGGACTTAAACTAGCCTTGGAGTATTAAGCCCAAGTTGTGATTGATGTGAAAAAAAAAGATGTCAAGGTCTCTTGGTCCAAATTTGTACTTGTGATACAGTCAAGCTTTAACAATTTCTCCCTATGTTTCAACCTTAGGAAGACTAATGTTTAGGGTCCTCTTATATATATGTCAAGGTTAAATGAAATTGAATGCGTAGTGGAATGAAATTGAATATGGTAGGTGAATAAAATGAATAGGTCTAATGTTTTGACATGATTTCAATCGAATTTGATAGGGAGAGTAGATTGTCAAAGTTTTCCCTATGGTTGCAGTGTGTTGTGATTGGGAATGAAATGGATGCGATTGATCAAATTGGAATGAATGGTTAGGATGTGATTTGGATGTGATTGGGATGGCTAGGATATGATTAGGAGAATGATGATGATGACTTGGATCTGTTTAGGATATGTGATAGTGATATGATGTGGAATGATAATATGAAATTGATTGGATTCGAATGGCGAGGATGATGAAATATAATGATTAGGATTCGATTGGAATTTGATTAGGAAGAAGATGACAAGGGATGATTAGACATGATGAAAAGGATATGATTAGGATAATGTGATAAGGATATGATTATGATGTGGTTGAATGAGAAAGACATGATTAGGCTTAGATTATGATGATGATATGATAAGGATGTGATGCAGAATGATTAGGGTTTGATTAGGAAGAAGGTGACAAGGGATGATTAAGGTTTGAATTATGATGACTTGGGTATGATTATGGTATGATATGGAAGGATTAGGGATGATAAGGATGATGTTAATTGGATGAAAGAGGTGATTAGGATTAGGTGTAATGATTAGAAATGATGATTAGGATATCGTTATGATGAGTTGGATGAATGAAGATGATAAATGGGATATGGTTGGGACGAGGTTCAATGATGAAGAATGATGAATAGGATATGACAAGGATGAAATGAGTTGGCTTAGGAGGGTGATTAGGAATGATGAATAAAACATGATTTGGATGAAGTGGAATGATAAGAAATGATGAAGTGGATATGATTAGGATGAGGTGTAATGATTAGGCATGATGAATAGGAGATGCGTAGAATGGGGTGGAATCATGGGAAGGATGAATAGAGTAAGATTGGGATGAGGTGGAATGATGTGGAATGGTAGGGTAGAATAGGATTATGATTGGGTGTAATGATGAGGCATGATAAGAATGTGATTAGGATAGGATTAGGGATGACTTGGATATAATGTGGCTAAGAAGGGAGATTAAGATATGAGGGTTGAATGATGAAGATATGAGTAGGAATGTGTTTAGGATAGGATGAGTTGGAATGATGAATATGATTTGATGTAAAATGGATGTGATGATTAGGAATGATTAGGGTATAATTATGATGAGGTGGCATGAAGAATATATAACAAGAATGTGATTAGGAATGATTAGGATCGATGTTTGGATATGATAAGATGATGTGTAAGGATAATGGGATTAGGGATGTGGTTGAATTATGAGGAGTGGGATGATTAGGATGTTTGAGGAAGGACAAGGATAATGACTAGGATGAATTAAGGTGAAATGGAAGTGACTTGGAATGAGGATGATAAAGTGTAATGATGTTATTAGGTGATTTGGATGGATTAAGATAATGATTAGGATATGCGGGGTGACAAGGATGATGATTAGGATATGGTTTGACTCGGAATGGTGTTGATTGGATTAGAAAGAGGATGACATGGAAGGATGATAATGTAGATATGATGCAATTAAGATAGGACAAGTGGGATGATTAAAATGGTTAGTTGGATGATGTGATTAGGTATGATTAGGGTATGGTAGAATGTGATTAGGATATGATGTGGAATGACAAGGATGATCTGGTTAGGAAGAGTGATAAGGATATGAGGGTTGAATGGTGAGGGTATGATAAGAATGCGATTAGGATAGGGTTATGATGAATTGGACATGACTAGGATGTGACATGGCTAAGGATGGTGATTAGGATGTGAAGGTTGAATGATGGAAGATATGAGTAGGAATGTGATTAGGATGAGTTGGCATGATGAGGATATTATGATGACATGGAATGAATGTGTGGTCAAGAATGTTTGGGATGATGATTAAGCAAACACACACATCAATCATAGAAGACACTTGGCAATCAATTAGTTGTTTTTGATGACTTGTGGTGTTTTAAAAACACTTGTAAACATGCACAATCCTAGGCTAGGCAAGGACTATACTTGCTGAGTTCCCACTTGGTTTTACTGAGCCACACCTACTTATGGTGTTAGCTCCAGGAACTTGGGGCACGGGCTCCCCCTTATAGTGCACTCACTTCTCAAGCACACCAATTTCCAAGTCCTCTACACGCGCAGATCTTAAGATACTTTTCTATCTCTACCATAAGCCACAAAAAATGTGGGATGACTATCAGAGTTTGATCATCTAACCTCCTATATCAGCAAGTAGAGGGTTTTTGGCCACTAAACAGAGAGGTTCTAGTGTATATCTGGGGGACCAGTACCCCACGAGCATCCAACAAGCCACTTAAGTCTCTAACTAACCCTACTAGGAGTTTAATATACACAAACCTATACACCTCCTTTCAAGCTAGCATTGTATGGTGAGCGCTCATACCGATTAGACTTGGCTTTCGCCTTATCCTTAATTTATATAGCAGACCAGACGAAAGTACCTCTTGGGGTTGCAAATGAGTTCTCCTTGTGGATGTGTCTCAAGAGTAGGCCCACTCTAAGGCTCAAACAAAAGTGACTTAAGCACAAAAATACTTTTGATCCCCAAGTTCATATGAAAATGCGAGGGGAGATCATACATATTTTTGGACTTATGCCACACTAGACAAAGGTTCATTCACCCTTATAAATCAAATGTGTGGTGTGATTTATGCAAACTTTGTGAAGTGTTTTTGATTCCTAAGATCGCATAAAGTGCGAGGGAAGAGCATACACACTTCACAACATAAACACAATCACCAAGCATAGCAAACAATGGTTCATTTTAAGCTCCCAAAAGATGTGTGAAAATAACAAGTTATGTTCATTTTAGTGCACCAAAACCAAATGTGCCTATGATAACCAATCACATGCATATGAAAGAAATTAAATCCCAGCATCAAAAGTGTTAGTTGTTTCAGTTTATAGTCTTTAGCCTATGAATGCCACATGCTGCAAATTAGACATTAGTAACAGCAAATCACTATGACAATGCAAAAAAAATGAAACATTGAATAGATTCCTCGTTTTGCGAACCATAATGTCAAAGAGGTCAAAAAATAGAATTTGATAAAAATTTACAAAATTTGATTAGATACAACAAAATAAATTGTAGAATCACATTGTTGACATAATTCCATGCAGTTTCAAAAAACAAATCATCAAAAACGGAGCAATTTTGCACTAGATATGAGCATTTGAAGTTTGAAACTATGTTTGAATTTGACCAAAAAAATGACTAATAAAATGATGTCATTATCTGAAATTGACCTTATCATTGTAAAATTGATTGAGTCTGCTCTGCAATGCAACTCGTTTCACGAAATTTTGATATGTTTTGCAAAATTTATGAAAATATGAAAAAAATTGCCTATTTAGGCATGTGGGGGGCAAAAAAGCTCCTGGCAGTCAATGTTAACTGTTAACAGTTTGTGAAAATAGTGGTCACATGCTAGAGATTAGCGCTTGACAGTTATGTATGGAAGTTAGTTGTTTTAAGCCCCCTGGTCACCCATGTGACCAAGGGTTAAACTGAGGCAAAAAAAAAAGAAAAAGGAGAAAGGGGGCCGATGGATATAGCCCCCCCTTCCCTCTCTCCTCTCTCCCGATTGCCCACGCGACTGTCTTGATTTGGTGCCCAAAATAATTTGAAATTTTAATGTGGTTCAAAGATTAGGATTAGCGGTTTAGGGATTTGAAGGTAGTTTGAGGGATACGAGGTGATGGTCAAGGTTTAGAAGGTGGTAGGTGATGGTTGAAGTTTAGAAGATTGGTGGCTGGGACTGGCCATACAGTACCGTGTAGTGTTCTGGGTTGCAGGGTTGAATACTTCAAGTTTGATATTCTAGTTGAAATTTGTGTGTTGTAGGTTGAAATTGTTTGCAGGGTTTCGATTTTGTTTTGAGTTTAAGGCTAATATCGTGTTGCAGGATTAACATTATTTATTTTAGGTTTTAAGGGTTTATGATTGATATTCTATTGCAGGTTATCATATGTGTTTCTATTTGTAGGTCATTTTCTCTAGGCCACCACTCTCCTAACGGTGGCATCTCCCCAAATGCCACCATTCAACCTCTGTGCCATCGGCCTAACTCCCAGTCAACACCTATTCCATTGTAGTGGCATCCCTCTAAACCCTAAGTGCCTATGTGTTAGCTTCTCCCATCATTTTGGAACTTCACTCTCCTGCGGCTCGTTGCAGTCTTAGAAACCCTAGTTATCCTACCAACTCCTCCATTTGGCTCACTGAGTTCTGGTGGACATCTCACGAGCATCTATCGACACTTTACAAAACCCCAACTTCCACCTTTGGTGGTACCTTCGGCCACTGACTACCCCGTCGCCACTTGGAGATCTCAAGCTCTGCTCACCCTCGGCTAGGTCGCCTCCACTCCCGTTCAGCGTCCTCTTTTGTGTCTGTGTCTCCTTCAACTCTACCTTTAGATTCTCAACCGCCACCCTTAATATCACTATGGCCTCCCACACTCTCTTCTTCCTTAAGACCAAGTAATTCTAAGAGTTGTTGCAATCAAGTTGTGTTTGCCTCACAACAGTCTCACCCAAGCTCAAAGAGATGTTTACACCCCTGCAACAGAGAAGGAGGAGCTCTATTGCTGCTCGCCAAAGCTCATTCAAGAGTTAACGATTCTGGTTATCACTAGTTAACCAATCATTAGCTAAGGACTCATACCATCATCAAGCCCTTCATCATTGCAACTCATAGGCAGTTGAGATAAATGCATCCCCTACACAAGCTATTACACCCTCATTATTTTAACACCATGGATATCAATTAATCTGCCCGCTCCATGCAATCTCTGCTCCACCTAAAGTGTCAACACCACAAAGAACCCCGTCGCTGCCAATATTTCTACCAGGCTCCGCTATCCTTTAAAACCCTAAGCTCCAATGCTCGGCCCCTGTGTGGATCTCCTAGCATCGTCATTGTAGTTTGGTCAAAGTATTGACCTAGGCCGTCGCCTATTTGAAACCGCTCCTCGACACCTTGGAAACCTCTACCCTCTCAACCGGCTTCCATCATCCGACACCATTCTTGACGTTCTCCACCCACTCACCGCCACTGGTCACAACCGTAGCCTCATCTGTGGCTTGGCGATGTCGACTAAACCCTAGCTGCCAAGCATTGTAGGTAGTCTCTAGCTAACAACTTTCAAACCACACAGTCACTACCGAATTCCACCCTCATGCAACCCAATCGACCACCCATGCAAATCCTTTTCAAAGTCATTAGTCTTCAAAGCTTGTAGCCGTCAACCAGTCAACACAAAGCCTAAACCACTGGCAAAACCCTAATCTTCCACTTGCAAAATAACCACTCACTTCCATTTTCCTTGACCGTCGCTTCACCTTATGGCCTTTTGCAAACATTCCCAATCCCTAACCACCAACCGTGACTTATCATGAAAATAACCAATAGAATCAAGACATAAGTTTGATTTGGATTCTTTTCATGGTTTAATTGTTTCAAATAGTTGGTGGTTTGTAGAAGTCACTCACATTGGTGACCAACAATGATATGCTCGAGTGCTACTACACTTAGGCGCCTCTTTTAGCCTATGGTACCTTTAGTGATCAGACGGGGGGAGTGGGGTCGCAGCATTGGCCCCCCCCCTTTTTTGTTCTCCTTTGGCCCTCAGTCATATGGAAGACCGAGGGCCCCGCTAGTCCTTAGCAGCCAGCCCTTAACCATAGGAGCTGACCGCCAGATGAAACCGTGGTATGTGACCACTAGTCACTAACTGCTAACAGTTAAAGTTAACAAGCAGTTTGACCTCTTGTGCCCCCACATGCCTAAACAGGCTGTTTTTTCAAATTTTCATAACTTTTGCAAAACAAGTCAGATTTTCAAGAAATAAGTTGCGTTGCGGAGCGGACTCAGCCAGTTTTGTAATGGTAAGATCAATTTCAGGTAATGACATCATTTTATCAGTTATTTTCTTGGTCAAAGTCAAACTTAGTTTTAAACTTTGAACGTCCATAACTTGTGCAGATTTGCTCCGATTTTGACGAAATGTTTTTTCAAACTGCATGGAATTTCATGAACAATCTGATGGTGCTATTTATTTTAATGTGACTGATCAATATTTTTAGATATTTTGTAGCAAAAATGAAATATTTACTTGATGCCTCTTGTTTTTTCACACATTCATGGGGATTTTTATGTTATTGATTTTTGTTTGCAGTATGTGGCATTCGTGGGTTGAAGACTTCAATCTAAAACTACTAACGCATCTTGATGTAGGGATTTAATTTCTTTCATGTGCATGTGTTTTCTTATCATAGGAACACTTCGTTTTGGTGCCCTAAATTGAACATAATTATTTTGTTTTCACACATATCTTGGGGGCTTAAAATGAATGAGTGTCTACTTTGCTTGGTGACTTTGCTTGGGTTTTTGAAGTGTGTATGCTCTTCCCTCATGCTTTATGCAATCTTGGGAATCAAAAACACTTCACAATATTTGCATAAATCACACCACACATTTGATTTCTAAGGGTGAATGAACCTTTGTCTAGTGTGGCATAAGTCCAAAAATATGTATGCTCTCCCCTGACATTTTCATATGAACTTGGGGATCAAAAGTATTTTTGTGCTTAAGTCACTTTTGTTTGAGCCTTAGCGTGGGCCTTCTCTTGAGACACATCCACAAGGAGAACTCATTTGCGACCCTAAGCGGTATTTTCGTCCTGTTTGCTATATAAATTGAGGATAAGGCGAAAGCCAAGTCTAACCTGTATGAGCACTCACCATATAGTGCTAGCTTGAAAGGAGGCATACCTTTGTGTATATTAAACTCCTAGTAGGATTAGTTAGAGCCTTAAGTGGCTTGCTAGATGCTCGTGGGGTGCCGGTCCCCTGGATATACACTAGAACCTCTTTGTTTAGTGGCTAAACACCCTCTACTTGCTGATATAGGAGGTCGAATGATCAAACTTTGATAGTTGTCCCACATTTTTTGTGACTTATGGCAGAGATAGCAAAGTATCTTAAGATCTGCGCATCTTAAGGACTTGGAACTTGGTGTGCCTGAGAAGTGAGTGCACTATAAGGGGGAGCTCGTGCCCCAAGTTCTTGGAGCTGTACACCATAAGTAGGCGCATATGGCTAGAACCAAGTGGGAACTTAGCAAGTATAGTCCTTGCCTAGCCTAGGATTGTGCATGTTTACAAGTGTTTGCAAAACATCACGAGTCATCAAAAACAACCAATTGATTGCCAAGTGTATTCTATGATTGATGTGTGTGTTTGCTTAATCATCATCCCAAACATTCTTGACCACACATTCATTCCATGTCATCATCATATCCTCATCATGCCAACTCATCCTAATCACATTCCTACTCATATCTTCCATCATTCAACCTTCACATCCTAATCACCATCCTTAGCCATGTCACATCCTAGTCACATCCAAGTCATCATAACCCTATCCTAATTGCATTCTTATCATACCCTCACCATTCAACCCTCATATCCTTATCACTCTTCCTAACCACATCCTCCTTGTCATTCCACATCATATCCTAATCACATCCTACCATAACCTAATCATACCTAATCACATCATCCAACCAACCATCTTAATCATCCCACTTGTCCTATCCTAATCGCATCATATCTACACTATCATCCTTCCATGTCATCCTCTTTCTAATCCAACCAACCTTCCCAGTCAAACCAACACCTAACCATCATCCTAATCATTCCACTTCAACATAATCATTAACCTAATCACATATCCTAATCATCATCCTTGTCACCCCGCATATTCTTATCACTATCCTAATCATTATCTTAATCCATCCAAATCACCTAACAACATCATTACACTTTATCATACTCATTCCAAGTCACTTCTATTTCACCTTAATTCATCCTAGTCATTATCCTTTTCCTTCCTCAAACATCCTAATCATCCCATTCCTCATCATTCAACCACGTCCCTAATCCCACTATCCTTACACATCATCCTCTCATATCCAAACAACATCGATCCTAATCACTCCTAATCACATTCTTGTCATATCTTCTATACCATTCCTAATCATTCCACCTCACTCCAATCATATCCTAATCACCCTTCCTAATCATCATTTCACATTTCCAAACAATAGCAACCCTGATCATTCAACCACATCCTAATCATATCCCATTCATCATCCTAATCATTCTTCTAATCAATCCAAGTCACCCTTATCAAACCTTAATCATCTCTTTTGTCCAATCACCATTATTTTAATCATCCTAATCATACCATAATCGTCTCCATTCATAATCCAATCAACGTCTTCCTAATCCACCCAAGTCCTCTAATCTTGTCACCACATATCATCATCATTCAATCACATTCTTTTTCATATCTTCAACCCTTCATTCCAATCCAATCAAATTTATCCATTTCATCCCAATCATTCACCACAACCATAGGGTAACCTTTGAGCATCTACTTTCCCTATCAAATCCGATTGCAATCATGTCAAAACATTAGACCTATTTGTTTTGTTCACCCACTACATATCCAATTTCATTCCACTATATATTCAATTCCATTCAGCCTTGGACAGCGGACCCTAAACATTAGTCTTCCTAAGGTTGAAACATAGGGAGAAATTATCAAAGCTTGATTGTATCACAAGTACAAATCTGTGGACCAAGAGACCTTGACATCTTTTTCAAATCAATCACAACTTGGGCTTAATACTCCAAGGCTAGTTTAAGTCCATCCTTATAAGTGAATTCTGAAACTCATGGGTTCACTTTAATCAATCATTTCTTACACACCTCAAGGTCTCGATAAATCCAATTTGTACTTTGACAAGGTCATTAGTAGATGAGAGTACCCTCTTGGAGCTAGACTTTTCGAATACTAATATCATTCGCCTCTATCATAGTCTAGGCCTCATCACCTCGCATTGACATCCACATACCATCCCAAAATTTACAAGTCTCCTTTGGTAGAGACACAATTGCAACAAGAAGAGAAAGGGAGTAGATCCTCCTAGTCATCCCTCATTCCAACCATTCTAAACATTCACACCAACCCATTCATTCCAAGTCACCCTCATTCGTAATCAAAACCCTAATCCATCCTTATCATATCATAATCACATCCTACTCATATCTTCCCCATTCAACCTTCACATCCTAATCACCCTTTCTAATCACATTGTCCACCATCTCACCTTCTTCATCAAATAATGAACTCGTGTCTAGTGTGCAAACTACACCTAGTCCCATAGTCAATCGCATCCTCCAAAAACATGAACTATCAAGGTAAAGGCTTAGGCCTTCATGAACAAGGTATTTTTGAGCCTATCCATGTCAAGGTCCCTCCTCACTCATATGGCCTTGGATGAATACTTCAAGGTCAACAATCTAACGATGTTGGGACTTCCTCCATACATCCTAAATCCACATATTTCCATCACAAATCCTATCATATACCTAAAACATATGTCACCATTCCACCTCCATCATCTTACAAATGCCAAAAGCATGTGACCATACACTTGCCACCATCCAATTTACCTCCACTCTTATCAACTCCTACTATCCCTCCATCCACTTTGCCACTGTTACTTCTGACGCCTAATATCCCAATCATTCATAAATACCCTAAATATCCTAGTCATGACCAACGAAAGCGCACATTATGTGAACATAAAGCTTACATTAACCCCACTTCCATTCACCCCATGGGATTCAAAAATAAACATTTGGATGCCTTCACTCATAAATCCAAAAATCCCAAGGACCCTCATGCCTTAGGACATCAATTCAAAAATTCAAAGTATGGTACATTCAAAAATCCATCCAAACCCATACATTCACAAGAAAAGTTCAAAAGAAAAATGATATGGGTACCTAAACAAAAATCAAACAAGTCAAATGAGGCATCCACTTCTAAAAAATCTGAACCACCCTCTTCTATCCACTCCATTCAAAAATCCTATTTCATATACAAAATCCCACATGAAAAGCAAAAGTCATAAAAATACTAAGTCCATGTGGAGACCTAAATGCTTACATCATCCATCTCCTAAGCAACCACTATCATTGCTTCCTACACCTCCATCCAATCACAAGCTTCCATGTTTAACATGGTGTGTGCAACTATTGGTCATGATTCCTTTCCATACCTCCATCACCCCATCATTCAACTATTATCCAACACATTTCACTTATCATATCCCTATGGTCCATGCTTTTGCATTAGCCCTACATAATCCACTTTTGTCCCCTACATAATCCACATCATAATCCACTATCGTTCCCATTATCTACCTACTCCATCTCATTCTCATGCAATCTCCCTACCAACATTGATGAGAACATTTGACATGGTCCATGCGACAACATTCCTTTCCAATGGGACACTATCACCTTCATGGAAGTAGACCCTTGAGTCCCTCTCGTCCATATTCCACCTCTTCCATTCAAAAGTCAAAACGTCAAAAAAAGTCAAAAATAAAAAAAAAGTAAAGATAAATCCCTTCGTCCAATGGTGAAAACCTGGTAAACAAGCACCTTGGATAAGTATCATGATGAAAACCTAGAAAATAGGCATCATGCATAAGTTGATCTTCTATGTCACATATCACTTTCATCCTATCATTTCTATCCTATCATGCCATTTCCCTCCATCCACATACATACACCTAGCCTATCAAGTCTATTTATTCTCCCTTCCTCTTTTGATCTTGATAAAGAAATGGGGGCAAAATGTTGAAACATGTCTTGGGTATCTCTTGGCATACCTCATCCTTTCCAAACAATCCTATCATTACCCTATGGTCATAAGCATTGTCATGAAAAATCCTAAGTATACCACCAATAATGGGGCATGTTATTCCTATGCGACATAGTCCTTGGAGATCACATCCTTGCCCTATTACGCGTGCGTTCCTTCCATCCACTATCGCCCCCCCTCTTATCCATTCATCCAATCCCATTCATTCATCCTTGCACCTAGACTTGGTTTCCTCTTGTCATTGGTATCTAGCATAAAGGCTACAAAAATTGTGATCCAATGTCATTCCCCAAAACATCCAAAAATACAAAAAAATTAAAACATGTCAAAACCCAAAAAAATTCAAAACATTCCCAAACTCCAAAAAAATAAATATTCCCAAAATCCAAAAAAAAAAAATCCAAAAAAAACCCAAAAACATCAAATATCCCAAAAATACAAAAACATCCACATATCTCCAAAAAATCCAAAAAAATTGAAACATTTTCAAAATCCCAAAAAATCAAAACATCTCAAAAACCCAAAAAAAATAATAACATATCAAAATCCAAAAATATCACAACATTTCAAAAAAACCAAAAACATCAAATATTCCAAAACTCCAAAAAAATCTAAACATCTTCAAAGTCCCAAAAATATCACATATTTCAAAAATCACAAAAAAAATCAAATATCAACCAAAAAAATCAAAGCAATAAAATCACTCGATCAACTCATCACCACTTCAATCCATCACATCATTCCAACCAAATCAATTCTTCAAATCATTCAATCATCTCCTCAAATCATCAAATCTATCTCATTCAATCAAATCAATCACATCATCATATCATTCAAATCAGTTCTTCCACTCATCCACAGTCTACATGGTCGAACTACATCGCCTCTGAGCTTTCACGTAGGCAAGGCCATCTTTGATGCACCCCCGAGGCATTAGGTTAGTCCCTTAGGGCCCGTCCTGTCAACCATCATAATAAGTCATCCTTTCATTAGATGGAGACTTTGATATGACAAAGCAATCAATCTTTCACATGAAAAACCAATCCTAAACATCAACAAAGACAAGCTATTCAAATCAGCCAAATCAATCAATTGCCATCAAACTATCCTTATCAACTATCACATATCTCATATGGAATGGGGCATTATCGAAACCAGGATTCTGTTCCTTATACAATATGCGCCATTTATTAAACATCATCAATAAAGCCTTGGTGTTGCTTGTATGACCAACAACACTAGTGTCATTCAATCAATCACTTGCCTTATATAGGATGTTGCATTGTCGAAACCAGATCAGGCATCTTATATGGCATGTTTCATTTCTTGAAACTAGGCCTCCATCATTCAACCTATCATATGCAATCAATCAAGCACATATCACTTGGAAAAAGGTCTAACTGGTTGTTGGTCTAATCTGTTTTATTTTTCATTTGGATTATTTTGTAGTCTCATTTTTATGCTTCTCAAGACAATCCCTAAGTGATGAAGAGAAGTGAGGATAGAGCGAGACCTTTTTCTTTGATTGTTGTTTGTAGTTTGTCTTGGTAAAATGACTGGGGCAACTTGGTGTCTTGTGTGTGATAGGGATTCCATTGGGTGTGAATCAAAGACATCCTATGCATTGGAAAGAATAACTACTTCCTTGCATAAGGACTTGCACACCTCACAGTTATCTCATTGCATGTTCTGACAAGGTACCACAGTTACTAGTCTGAGTCAAGCATTGTTTGTTTGTCATGTGCCTGTTTCACAAGGGACTACACTTTCCACCTTGGCCTTTGACATGCCATGGTGATTGTCGTCCTTTGACATAATAAGTTCTATGATGATAAGCAGAAAGATTGCAAGTGAGAAGCTCAAAAATCTATCAAAGCAAGATCTCATTTCCATTCTTCTAGCCAATCTTTCATTCCTCCACCATCTCTCTCTCACATCTTCATTCCTCCACTTTCATTGCAGCTTAACGTACCATTCATTTCCTCTATCCATTCTCCAATCTTTCTTCTTAGACCAATCCCTTTTCATTTCAAGAGCCTACCCATGTTTGTCCAACCTGCCTATCCTCTCAAGGAGGCATCATTGTCCTATATTTCCATCATCATCCTTTTCCTCTATCCATTTCTTTGGATTCTTTGAAATGATGTTACTTGGTCACAACATCATTTCAAAGAGGGGCAAAATGTAGACATTGAAAAATGTCCTCATGTCGCAAAGGCGATGGGACAATTCAATTTCATCCCTTTTGTCCACTTGACCATATTTCTTCTATAATTAAATAATTAATTTCAATTGATATTTATTTATTCGTTCATACCCTAATGTCCCCTTCACTTGATTTATTCAAACAAATAAATCAATCCCATCACTTAATCCCCTTTTCATATGATTAAATAAACTGGACAAATTTATTTAATTTAAAATCCATTTATCCACCTTACAATTTTCCTCAATTTAAAATTCTATTTTGTCCTCTTGTGGTGAGGAAACCCTAATCATCCTCCACCCTTGATTTGGCTCCCAAGTCAACATCAAATCCTGTCCATTCATTCAAATCAGGTGTTCTATAAAACACCTCTTTTAGCTTCATTTTCACCTCTTACACTCTCATTTTCTCTCTTAGTTCATTTTTTCTTCTCAAATCTCCTATTTCTCTCCAATATCTTGCAAATCAAATACATGAGCTTCTCAAGATGTTGCATGAACTTGCAAATATGAGAACACAATGCAAAGATGGAGGAGGACAATAGAAGTCATTTAATGGTAGCATAGATTTTTATTGGGTTTTGTGTTTATTTGACTACTTTCTAAGCTTGTTTGCATTCTATTGCAGTTAGGGTTTCATAGTTTGTTGTTTTTTACTGTAAACCTAGTTTTTCCCTAGCACATGTAGAGCTTAGTATAGTGATTGTGAAGAGGTAAATGACAAGAAGATAGTAGTGCAGAGTTTGGAAAGGCCAACAAAAGATTAAGGTTGAAGCAGTTTGTTTTTAGAAGAATCATCTGAATCAGACAAGTATCTTGGTATAGTGGTTGGAGCCTCATTTTGCAAATGTTGTAAGTGTTGTAGAACTTTAAGGAGTTGTAGCTTCCTTTGGGTTGTAGCCCATAAAATTCATTGTAAACTTGTTTTTATTTGTGAGGTTGGATTTGGACAGTAGATCTAAGCAACTTGCTCACTGTGGTCTTTCCTATCTTGGGTTTCCACATAAATCTAGTGTTATGTGCTTGTATGCTCTTTTATCTCTCATGGTTTAAATGCTCACTTTTGATTGAATGCTTTTAGAAGGAAATAATTTGATTAAGAATTGATTCACCCCTCCTCTTAGTACTTCTGTATGTTCAACAATATTCACAATTCTTTATTAGTTTTCTCCCGTAGACTTTGAGACTTTGTTGTCTCTGAGAGTGTGTCCTTTAAGTCCTAATCTATGTAGAGTTTCCTAGCTCCCCTACCTATGTGGTATTTCCTTAATAACATTGCATCCTCTATAGGTCATGTGGTTCATGTTGAGCAAGATAGTATTTTTTGTTTGGTCTCCAAAAATGTTTGCATTAAGGTTCATGGAAGTTGATAGATGCAACATCCATCATTAAATGATGCAACTATACGATGGGTCTAGGTGATGAACTTAAGCCTATAGTTCCTAGATTTTTTAGTTGATAGAATAAACTAACATTGCAAAATATGAAGATTGTTATGCAGTGATAGGATTGAGTGAGTTCCATTCTTTTAGAAGCTCAAATGTAGTTTTATGGACTATTCATATGAGGTAGATGGCATGCTTTTGTTACTCATGCACATATTTTGCTTGGAATGAGTGTGAGTCAAAAGAGTGGGTTGATGAATGATGTGCTAGAACTTTAAGCCCACTTGAGCTGTATCATCTTCCAGAAGCACTACAGCTCATGGAGATAGAATCATCGATTGAATTTGACCATATTTTAGATCTAGTTGAACCAGGTATTATAGATGCATTACTTGTTAAATATTAATATATTTTAGATTATGAAGTAGTATTTTTGTATCATTTATTGAATAAATCTTTTTTGTGCACTTTAATGTCGGGCATGTTTAACTAGTTATTGCAGACATGAAGGTAATGATGAAGGTGTTGGTGCTTAAAGTTAAGATTTCTCAAATCCCTAAAGCCAATCAATTCTTGAGTGCTAGGGGTGTCAAACTCGAGACAAGGATCACAAAATCATACTCAGGATGAGGAAACTAAGGACAACATTGATAAGTGGGTAAGACCTTCTTTTGTCTCTGCTAGACTAGGGAGGATTCCCTAAGGTGTATGAGAGCAAGGTCTGATAACAATGTGAAGATAAACCTTGAATCAAACCATACCCAATGCACAAGAAACTCTAATTTTCTGTCACTAAGTGCATATATGCTGGTTTGAGGCATTCAACTTGGGTATTACACCTTCATATAGTAGATATACAACCATGTAGAGAGTCTAAAATAATGCTTTGATATATCCTAATGTAGAAGCATACATCTAGACATAGATGTGGGTAGAACAAACATCACAAATAAGGTAAAAGATTAAGATTTTTGTTGTGTTTGAGTGTTTTGAAAGAAAAAGGAAGGTTGAGAGACAACAATTTAGTGCCTATATCTAGTTAGGGAAGCAGAGTTTGGATATTCAGTCAAAGGGGACACTATTGTAATAATATTTTGTTACCTAATCAAGGTAGCAACAAAGGCAATAACTGACAGTCTATTGCGTAAGCTAATCTCTACACATAGACAGACAATTAGAATATTACAGAACACAATTCCCAACATTCTTTAAAGATCCATAAGTAGTTAATAAATTTCACATATTATCATGAAAATATACCTTGCAAAAGTATTGCATAGGTGTTTTACAATTGACAACAATCAACTAATCATGAAGAACATTCAAATCAGCAAATGTGATTAAAGTAAGTTGTCAAAATATGAAAATTTCTTAGAATATTTATGGAGACACTTCAAATGATGTTCAATCTACACTTTGGATTCATTCTTTGAATATTATAATGTCCTCTCATAGCCCTTGAGAGAGAATCTAGAAAATATTAAAATGTAATTGCTCTAAAACAAGTAACTAGAAGAAACCCTAGTTTCATACAAGTTTTTATATATTTCTTAGCTCTGCTCTACAACTAAAATATTTTCATCTCTTTGCAAATGAATGCAAAAGCCATTAAATACCTTGTTCAGTCCATCAAGTTGCGTTGGAAGAAGGGACAAAACGTATGAAAATGAGACTGGGTGACCATTCTGCTTGCATCATAACCACAGGGTTGTACCAAAAAACTCTACATATTTGGAGTGCTTGCCCATGCTATGGTACAAAAATTTCATCATTGAAGGGTCTACAAGAGTCTTGGGGGCATATGGAGCTCACCTACCATGCTATCAACCTCAAAAAGATCATTAATCGTGGTCTTGAGAATTGTTGGTGTGTCTCATTGTGTTTTGAAAAAACACAAAAAAATAAGTATTTGGTCATAAACTAAAATCCCAAAAGAACCAAGGACATCGGGACATTTAAAAAATATTTTGTGGAAACCAAAATCCCAGAGGAATCGGGGACACAAGGATATTTCAAAATGCACTAGGGAAACTAGAAACCTAGAAGAACAAGGGACACAAGGATATTTCAAAAAACACTAGGGAAATCAGAAACCCAGAAGAACCAAGGACAAGTATATTTTGAAATACAATAGAGAAAATGAAAACCTAGAAGAACTAGGGACATAAGGATATTTTGAAATACACTAGGGAAACCAGAAACCTAAAAGAACCAGGGCCACAGGGATATTTTGAAATACACTAGAGAAACTAGAAACTCAAAAGAACTAGGGACATAGGGATATTTTGAAATATAATAGGGAAACTAAAAGCTTGAAAGAACTAGGGACACACGGATATTCTAAAATATAATAAGGAAACAAGAAACCAGGAATGTCTTGATGTCTACGAAAAACCCAAAATTTGAAAGTAGCCAGAACACCTTAATGAAAGGTCCACTTGATGTTGGGTGACACACATAGCCACCATCTCTGAGATCAGCTCAAAATTCCAAGTTTTGATCCTCTAAATTGATCATGAGGGATTGGGGGGCCGGAAGGACCATGGAAAACTCAGAAATCTCATAGTAGCCAAAACATGCAAACGAAAGGCCAAATAGATGATGGGGGATGCCAATAACCATAGTCCTTAATTTCATACTAAGATTCTAAGTTTTGACCTTCTAAATCAAACATGGGGGAATGGGGGTTCCAGAGGACATTGGAACTAGAAATGTCCTAGGTTCTTATAGGATTTGGAACTAGGAACCCTACACACAAAAGCTATGAAAAGGAAAGGAAACACCAAACTTAGAATTTTTATGGGATTTTTGGCAACAATAAGACATGACCATAGCATGGGGAAGGTAAATAGTCACCACAACACAAAATTTGACCAAGGAAAACCCATTGAAGATCTCTTGGATTGGTTATTAGTAATGGGTGGAAAACTTTCAAACAACAATGAGCCATAAAACTTGAGATTTTTTTTAAAAATTAGGCACATGCCTATTGTAAATATGTGCCTAATTAGTGTTTTCATTGATGTCAACATATCCTTGTTGTCATTAGTGTCAATTGCATCTTATTCTATCACTCATTTAGAATATTTATATGTTGACGATATTGAGAAAATTAGCCTCTCCGGAAGAAACAAGTTACATATCTCTCTATCAGAGATAGTGAAGACAATGTAGTTTAGTGAAGTAGATTGCTCCACATCGCTAGTAAGATGAAGATCAGAGTCTATGGATTAAAGGGTTTGTAGAGGATTACCTGAAGTTGCTCCAGTTAAGATTTGAGAGGTCTACATGAAGTATTTGTGAAGTTATGGCCATTTGAGTAGAACCAGGTTTTGCAGTTGTTCAGAGGTGACAGAGTGGCAAGAATTTGATCCAGATTGCTCCACATTGAAATATTAGGATCTACAGTTCTAGAGGTATGTTTGGGATGTTGGTGTGTATCCTCAACTCAAGTGGTTAGTGGTTTGGAGGTCTGCAAGGAATCTTTCTAGTGTGGTAGTCATGACAGTTAGTGTTCTTAAGTTTCTGGATGAAGATGCAAGTGTTTTTGGTGATTCGAGGTGGTGCAATTGTTCTTGTTGATTTCATTGTGCTTGTGGTCATCTTTGGATCATGTGCCTATTGTTTTGGTGGTCCGCATTGAGGATTGAGCTCGTGGTTGAAGAATTTTCCTTGAGTGTTGTTGTTCTTTCCAGTCTTGGCCAACCGGATGCTTGGTGTGTGTTGCGGATGATCTAAGAGAAGTTCTATGGAGTGTGGCGTGTTATTTGAGGAAGATTTGAGTCCCAGCTATGCTTGGCCAACAGAGGAGTGGTTCACATGTAGCATTTTGTATTAAGTCAAGTCTTGTAATTGTAATTGCTTGTAATACCTATCTTGGAGAATGTTCCAGATAGATGATTGTTTGGCTAACTTTGATGTTCATTCCAAAGTCGATGACATGTATAAATAAGCGTTGTGAAGTCATGGAAAGGGTGAGTGGTGTGCGAAGATGTGGATGTAGTGAGTAAGTGAGTGGGGGCAGAGCAGAGGTGTTGTGCACTTCAATGGAACTGAATCTTGCATGAAGAAGATGTTGTTTCTCAGTAAAACTTTTCAGTGTTAACATTGTGAATGTTCCTGTAGGCAGTGAGCCTCCTTTGAGTAGTGAGCTCTGGGCAGTGCGCCCAAAGGCAAGTGCCTTCCCATTTTTCTATTCTTTTAACAGAGAATAAATCTTGTGGGTTAACGTCCATCGTGGTTTTTCCCTTAACTAGGTTTCCACATAAAAATCATGGTGTTATGTGTGTTGATTATGTTTCTGCTCGTATGTTGTTGATTCATGCTTTCATGGTTATATCATTAATCTTTTAATAAGTGGTAAAGAAGATTAAATGCAACAAAAGATAAGAATTTTGTGACAACTGATTCACCCCCCCTGTTAGTTGTCTACCCTAATTTCAACAATTGGTATCATAGTTGGTTCCTCTAAAAGAAGCTTGACCACTTGAGGAGATCTAGGATGTCGACCTACAAGAAGGACAGTCTTAGATTTGATGGAATAAATTACTCTCTTTGGAAGAATCACATGGAATGTCATTTACAATGCATGGGTGATCTTTATTGGTTGATAACTAAGAATGAGTATAAACCATCAATAGAATGGTCGTTCAACTCTAGATGAAATCAAAGATGCTAAAAACAACATTCAGGCTAAAGAAGCATTGTTGAGTGCCCTGAATGATACATAAATGACAAATGTCTTGAAATTGAAAACTGCTTATGAAATCTGGAAGAAGTTGGAAACTCTGTATGAAGGTGATACATATGTCAAATGTGCTAAGCTACAGATCCTGAAGGGTAGATACGAATGTTTGAGGATGAGTGAAGATGAAAACATCACTTCCTATATGCAGAAGGTGAATGAACTTGGGAGTAGTATTAGGAGTACTGGTGGGATACTAGAAGAATCAGAGATTGTTGCCAAAGTACTCAGGTCCTTACCTACTTCATACAAACATAAAGTTGTTTCTATTGAGGAGATCAGGATTGTGACAACTGTTACAAGGGATCAGTTGGTTGGCAAGCTTTTAGCATTTGAAATGAGTGAGTTTGGTGATTCTCTTCCTAAGTCAAAATCTGCTTTTAAAGCCAGTGTTTCTGAGAAGCAGAGATTTGATCCAGGTGAAAGATCTTCAAGAAGACTAACTAGATATGAGAAGACAAGGAAGGAACTTGAAGAAGATGAATCAGATCTTGAAGAACTTGAAGCCCTTTTTGCCAAAAGATTACCAAGAGGATCTAGTAAGTATAAAGGAAAGTTACCTTTCAAATGTTTTGCTTGCAATAAGATTGGTCATTTTTCTTCAAGATGTCCGGAGAGGGTTTCAAAGCCAAACCCTAACAGACCTAGGTTTCAGAAGAAATGCTATTATGTCCAAGAAGCCACTGAGGAAGGAGTTATAGATGATGAATCTGATAAGGGAAGTACCTCTAGAAATGAATGGGTGTTCATTGCTATCAAAGAAGAAGATCCAGAGCCCACTATCTCTGCTAGCTGTGTGAATGTAAAAGTACCTTGGCTGCTCAGGTTGAAGAAAAGGATGAATGGGTGATTGACAATGGATGCTCTCATCATATGACAAGTGATAAGAGTAAGTTTGTAAGCATGGTAAGGTATGAAGGTGGAATTGTGAAGTTTGGAGACAATTCAGCTGGTAGAATTCATGGAAGAGGATCCATCTCTCTTGATGGTAAGAATAACACTAATGATGTTTTGTATGTGGAAGGGTTGAAGCATAATCTTCTCAGTGTTGGACAGTTGGTTGACAAAGGGTATGATCTCCGATTCAAGGATGGAAAATACAGAATCTTGGAAAGCTCCGGAACTGAGATTGCATCCGATACACAGACTAGAGGTAATATCTTTAATTTAAGTGGTACTGGTTAAAGTTGTTTGATTACTTAGATTGATTAGAGTTGGTTATGGCATAGGAGAATGTGTCATGTAAACTTTGATAATATTGTCAAGATAATTACTACTCAAGCTGTGAGAGATCTTCCAAATCTTGTGAAACCTACTAATAGCATGTGTAAGGAATGTCAATTGGGCAAACAGAGTAGAACTACATTCAAAAGTAAAGAACAATTTTCAAGTGGATTGTTGGAAATTGTGTATACTGATTTGTGTGGTCCTGCCAGAGTTAGGAGTTTGCAAGGAGACATATACTTTATGTTGCTGATTGATGATTACTCCAGGATGATGTGGGTCACTTTCTTGAGAGAGAAATCAAAGGCTCTTGATAGATTCAAGGTGTTCAAGGCTAGGGTGGAGAATGAGATTGGTGTGAAGATAAAGTGTTTGAGATCTGATAGAGGTGGAGATTTTACCTCCAGTGAGTTTAATGCATTTTGTGAAAAGCATGGAATAAGAAGATAGTTATCTGCTCCTAGGACTCCTCAGCAGAATGGAGTTATGGATGACAAGAAGAATACTAGAGGTGGTGTATTTTTCTTGGGAAAGAGGTTGGTTTCTTGGTTGAGAAAAAAGTAGGAGGTAATATCTTTGTCTCCTACAGAGGCAGAGTATATACCAGTAGTAAATAATTGTACTCAAGTTTTGTGGATGAAGCAAATGTTGAAGGATATCATAATTGTGTTTGAAGAGCCTGTTACAATCTTCTGTGATAGTTCAAGTGCAATAAACATTTCAAAGAATCTGATGTTGCATTCAAAGACAAAGCACATATCCATCAAGTTTTATTTTTTGAGAGAGAAGGTAAATGAGAACGAAGTCAGATTGGAGTTTGTTCCTTCAAAGGATCAGATTATGGATATCTTCACTAAGCCTCTACCTAAGGACACTTTTGAGTACCTTAGATAGAAGCTAGAGGTGATTACCCCTCCTGTTTAGAACTAAGGTGCACCAGTGTGCATCAGTATGGTGGAACTCACAGTCATATCTTGTGATCCAGATTGATGGTAAGGGGATGCTACTTAGGGGGAGTAGTCAGTATGTTTTGAGTTTAGTTTGGTCTTGTCTAAGAAACAAAAAGGGTGAGAGATGATTACAAATATGTGCCCTTTGCCATTGATGTCAAAGGGGGAGAGAAGTCATGTGAAAAACTTGGAAATAAGTAGTTGCTAGTAAAAGGGGGAGCAGTGAAGAGAGTGGTTGCAGTTGTGATAAGAGAAGGGGGAGAAGTTCTTGTCTTGATGGTTGAAATAGTTTTTCACATCATATGTTGCCATCAATGACAAAGGGGGAGTTGTTGCAATTATGTGCCTAATCGGTGTTGTCATTGATGTCAACTATATCTTATTCTATCACTTGTTTAGAAGATTTGTATGTTGAGGATATTGAGAAAATTAGCCTCTCCAAAAGAAACAAGTAAGTTACATATCTCTCTATCAGAGATAGCAAAGACAGTGCAGTTCAATGAAGTAGATTGCTTTGCATCCCTAGTAAGATGAAGATTAGAGTTTGTGGATTAAAGGGTTTGTAGAGGATTGCCTGAAGTTGCTCCAATTAAGATTTGAGAGGTCTGCATGAAGTATTTGTGAAGTTATGGCCATCTGAGTAGAACCGGGTTTTGTTGTTGTTCAGAGGTGATAGAGTGGCAAGAATTTGGTCTGGATTGCTCCACATTGAAATATTATGATCTGCGGTTCTAGAGGTATGTTTGGGATGTTGGTGTGTATCCTCAACTCAAGTGGTTAGTGGTTTGGAGGTCCGCAAATAATCTTTCTAGTGTGACAGTCATGACAGTCAGTGTTCTTAAGTTTCTGGATGAAGATGCAAATTTTTCTGGTAATTTAAGGTGGTGCAATTGTTCTTGTTGATTGCATTGTGCTTGTGGTGGTATCTGGATCATGTGCCTATTGTGTTGGTGGTCTGCATTGAGGATTGAGCTCATGGTTGAAGAATTTTCCTTGAGTGTTGTTGTTCTTTCCAGTCTTGGCCAACCGGATGCTTGGTGTGTTGTGCAGATGATCTAAGAGAAGTTCTATGGAATGTGACGTGTTGTTCGAGGAAGATTTGAGTCCCAGCTATGCTTGGCCAACAGAGGAGTGGTTTTCATGTAGAATTTTGTATTAAGTCAAGTCTTGTAATTGTAATTGCTTGTAATACCTATCTTGGAGAATGTTCCAGATAGATGATTGTTTGGCTGACTTTGATGTTCATTCCAAAGTTGATGACATGTATAAATAAGTGTTGTGAAGTCGTGGAAAGGGTGAGTGGTGTGCAAAGATGTGGATGTAGCGAGGAAGTGAGTGGGGGCAGATCAGAGGTGTTGTGCACTTCAATGGAATTGAATCTTGCATGAAGAAGATGTTGTTTCTTAGTTCAACTTTTTCAGTGTTAACTGTAGCCACTAAAAAAATGTCCATGTATCGACATAACACCTTGTCGACATGACCTTGTGTGTTTTTCCCTAGGTCCTAGGTCTTCCTACTCATAATTCCAACTTAATTACATTCCTATAATGACATTTGACATGGTACATGCGATGACATCTTTCTCTAAAAGGATTATCACCTTCATGGAACTAGACACTTGGGTCTCAACCATCTTCCATATCCCTCCTATCTATATCCACTTTATCCCATTGAAAAAATTAATTTTTTTTTAAAAAAAAAAGTAATGAAAAATCCCTTCCTCTAATGGTGAAAACCTAGTAAATAGGCACCTTGGATAAGTACCATGATGAAAACTTGGCAAACAGACGTCATGTGTAGGTTGATCTTCTATGTCACTTACACTTGGGGGCACCTTTTCTAATCCAAACTATCTATCCCATTATATCATTTTCCATCATATCATGTCCTACCAGCCTTATCCATTACACCCACCTACATATACCTATCACATTGCGTCCATCCATTTACCCTTCATCTTTTGATCTTGATAAAGATATGGGGCCAACAATGTTGAAACATGTTTTGGATATCCCTTGACATACCTCATCCTTTCCAAATGAACCCTATCATCCAATTCATAAGCTTTGTCATGTCAAATCCTATCATCCTATTACCTTAAGCATTGTCCTAGAAAATCCTAAGTCTACTACCTAGACTGGGGCATGTTATTCCTATGCAACATAGTCCTTAGAGATCACAACCTTGCTCTCTTACACATACATCCATTCCATTCCATAGCCTGTCCTTTTATCCTATCTGTTTATCATAATCCTTTCATCCATCCACTATGGTCTAACCTTTTGTCCAATCCCATTCATTCCCTTGCACCTAGACTTGGTTCCCCTTGTCATTGGTATCTAGCATACATGTTTGTTACATCCCTAATTTTATCCTATTATTACTTTTACTTGGACATAAGTAAATCTATTCTGATGTTAAGATTAATATCAAGGAAAGACATGGATTATATTGAATGTCATTTGTGAAATTATGGAAATGATTATGTTATTATTGATTTAATATTTGCAATATGAGATTTGATTTATTTGAATAATGATGCACTGATCATAATTTGTTTGGTTACAAGTTTGATAAAGGAATTACAGGTTTTCAGATAACTCTCAGAGAAAAGAGAGAGAGTATCTTTTGAGGAGAGAGATATAGACCTCCGGTTACGAGTGTTTTATTTGCCAAAACAAGTATAAGTGTTTAAATGAAATCGTGAACCAATGTGTGATAAGAGGTAAGCCTTGTCTTGTCAGTTCACTTTTGAACCTAATCGACAGGTAGTCGATATTTTTTTACAATCTTTCTAAGTCGTTTTAAGTCATCTTAGTCATTAATAACATTAATGACATCGTTTGAGTGTGAACTATGACCATTTATGTTTAACATAAAAGTTACGACGTCATTATCATAAAATGGTCGTCTTATTATTATTAAGTCACTTGAGGTTTTGTTGTTGATTCTTAATGTCAAGACATTTTCGTCAAGTTAAGAAGCCATGATTTTTGTTGATGGATTGTGATGGGGAGACAAGCTCAACCCATTCACATTTTTCGTAATCATTTGTTTTAATATTATCATTTTATTGATTAAATATTAAAAATCAAATAGAAATGATATGTAAATTATATTTGATATAATCAAATAAGAATATCCTTATGTGTTGAATGAGGATAATACCTCGTAATAAGTTAATATGGTTTATGCTTGAGTAGCCATAGGCATCTATTAAGGAGTACCTTCAATATTAGAGCATCATGGATCGAACTACTCTTTATGAGTAATCGATTGCTCTATTTTTGTTATTAAGTTGGCGGCCTCATTGATGAGGAGTGGCAGATAACTAGCCACATTCACTATTTCTTCTCAACCATTTTTCACATAATTGACATATGGTGTCGATTGCACCTTTGTAGTTGGTGGTTGAGTTAGAACTGGAGACCAAAAATTGTTGGTATTGAATGAGTTTTTAACTGTAATAAGTGGAGCGCTTAGTGTGACGACTTATTGATGAGTCAGTTAGAGGCTCTTAAGAAACCATGACTTAGATAGTCGACAGGTTTTCCTTATGTGAAAAAAAAAGTCTGGTAGCTGAGGATAGAGAAAAGGGATTGCACGGTGGGTAGAAGGATAAGAAGTGAGAGAAAGGAAAGAATGTAGTCTATCTTGGACAACCTCAGTAGAATTCTCCTTTGCAAATCTTCCTTAGTTTAGACCACCGCAACTAGGTATTATTCCTGCATTCTATGTAAATGCTTATGCCTATATAGATTTTTCCTTAAGTTCATTATTTTTGTTAAAACAAGGAGGGTCGACTATGGAGTCACTAAAAGGTTGTGAAGTTAACTTAGTATAAACCAAGGAGCATCGTTTTAGTCTACAAAGGCCGATGCAAGCATTAACATTGAGATCTATTTCTTTATCTCACAAGGCCGACCTTATGCATAATCTTTTAAAACTGTTAGACCAAATATTTTATCTCCATGCTCAGTTTTGTCTTAGTTTCTATAGCGAAACAGTCTATGAGTTTGCTAAGAGAGCTTTGTATCCTTATGTCTTTAAGCCACTTCCTCACCACATGATATAGTATTATACAACGCACATTAAAGGGTCGAGAACCCTAAATAATAAATGTTTCATTTATCTTTTGAAAAAGAGATTTGTTATTAGTCGATAATGGTTGACCTTAGGTAGAGAAACCTATTTGATTGGTTACAAGTGGACTTGAGATATAAGTCATAAGCCTCAGGTTTTGCAAGCATGCAAGAGGTACCATTAAATGGATAGTCAAACCTAAAGTTTATTATACCTTTTTGGTCACAACTTCTCTTAGCTATTACTTGTCAATAGGTGATGAATTTCAAATGTTTCAAAGATGCAAAGAGATACCCAAGATTGGATAGTCATTCCATAAGTTCTATGGAGCAATACAGAATCTTGTGAATCCACCTAAGTTAGAAAGACTAGGTTTGAGTTAGACAAAACTCTTTTAAACCTTAACTTGACCTAGATATGGTGATGCAGAGGTTAGAGAGGGAAACAAGACAAGTTCAAGTTGTTTGACAAAGTATTCAAAGGGAGGATGAACTCACTATTTTACCAAACAAGCTTTCATTGTTCATAAAGCCCACATCAAAGGGTCACAAGACTTATGACACAAACTATCCATCCTATGCATGGCATGCATTGAGGGGGTTCATGACACTCAACAAAACCATCTCTAACCATTGATTAAGGACTAGCATGCATGGGCTTGGTACTTCATTCATTAAGTCACTAGACTCCTTATAGCCCTCCAAATGGGAATAGTCAGCAATAACTTCTACTAGTGGCCTGCAAACTTAAATCTTAGACAATCATAAGATACCCTTTTTGGTGCCCTCTCACATATCACAAACTTGGGGTACTTTGTTTTGGACAATATACCCTAACATATAACTGTCCTCTAACATCCCTTGGTCAATTACGCCTGTTTGTAAAGCAACTACCCCTCCAAAGACTCACAGATCCCTCTGCACACCTTAGACACATTAGACAGATGCTAAAATGGGAAATTACACAAGTTTTATGACTCCATAGTCGACTGTGATGAACTTGGCCTATGTTGTTCCTCTTTACACATGCCTAGCACATGGTTTTGCTAGGTCACTTCAAGAAATCTTGACCAAGAACGGTTTCCTACCAAAAACACCTTCAAGAAACATTGAAACAAACACTAATAAATCCATTCCACTGATCAAGGGGGGTTTGATTTAGTGGAATGGTGAGAAACCCATGGTTTTCTATCAAAAACCCTAGATGAGGGTTTATCAAACCAAATTTAGAAAAATGCAGATATCTCCTCTCTACAGATATTTCAAAAGCCCAAATAAACTACAAAATGTTCCAAACTCACCCTACTTTCAAGCCACCATCATAGTCTTCTATGACTCTTCCGTACAAGGACAGAGCAAGTACAAGAACAGCGAAAAACACACAATATATGGGTAGAAAACTGTTGTTCCTTATTGATTTCTTCACCAATTTACTTCTCCCTCTACAATGGACATCTGCAAGACTTTATGAAGCCTACATTGATGGTTTCGAGTAGTTGGAGGGGTAGCTTGAATCGGTGGGAGACTAGTAAACTATCTACAACCACTGAACTGCCCCTGTTTTGTTAATTTCTATAACTAATTACAATGATTTGTCATATGCATCGTGGTCTTACATGACAAACAAGGCCCTTAAACATCCTTACAAGATGAATGAACCTTTGACAAGGCATGACACTCCTTGACACATGCTAAAAAGGCTTACAATGTATGACTGCCCCATTACAATGCATGATTCTTATGACTATTCCTTTACATCTTATGACTGCCTCTTGCAAACATGGGAAATGGTTTTTCAAAACCTTATTCATCAGAAACAAAGCATGATCAAAGCAAAAACAAGTAGAATCTCCTTGGTGCCCCTACACCATATGGTAATTATTTTTATTAAATCATTGAGATCATTATATAGATCGTGATTGAAGGGACAAGTACCCTAACTATGTATAATTAATCTTACTTGTAAGAAAGGAAAACAATTTCCTAGACTATGATTGATGCAGAGGTAGGTAGAAAGGTTGTAGTTCACTCAAGGAACTAAGCTTCCTTCTTAGAGGTTTACAAAAGTGTTTGTGACAACAAAACCTACACAAGGCTATTATTGAGATTTACCTAGCCTAGGACCACTATCTAGTGTCCTCATCACATGCTACCCACTTCTCAATTTGGAGAGTCATTGCTCCATCCAACCTACTTGCACAATACACCCTTTTAAGGACTCACAACCTATTACCACACCTCTACTAATAGTGTCCTCATATAACTATTAACAAATACTTATTAAGGAATCATAACAATCATGAGGTCTCTAACCAAAAGACTAGTTTCTACACTTTCTAAGGCAATGGACAGCAACAACAAAAGGACTGTCCTAGCACAGTGTTTGAGGAAGACTTAGAACTTGTAGAGTTGACTCACTCAACCTTTTAAGGCCTCATTAGACCCTCAACACCCAATGTATACTAAATACTCCATATAAACAACCATTTACCCTTATGCATTGACCATACTGTGTTATGCAGGGTAGGGACAGCAACTTGAGGCTTGACTGTCCTATGACAGTCTCAAAGAGACAGCTCCTTCCTTTGTGATAGCTAACCTGCATCAACTCCTCTTATACAAGGATATACACACCTCAACCACCACATGCATTCATTAAAGATAGGATCTACTGACACAGTGAGTACTACTGTTCTGACAGAGACAAGACTGATTATGACAGCATTTACAGTTAGTTGTCTTAAAAACAGTGCCAAAAATGTAAACTATTCACTTGTAGTATTAAGAATGACTACACCAAGGAGTTCCTCAGACCTTCAAAAGGCATACAACATACTTTACCCTACCCAAACTGCACCATGAACTTTCAACTGTCCTTTTTTTTCTGCAGAACCATACTGTCATGGGTTAAAGTAACAACAAAATGTTCTTTTCCATAAAGGAAAACCTATTCTAGAAGGTTGTGAGAAAGAAATGTAGCACACTTGTAAATGCCAAGCCAACCAAGCAATCACACAGTCTTGTTCTCTCCACAAGACAGCAAATTCACCATTTAATGACTGTTATTTATGGCTGTCAACAGCATTCCCAACGCTGCCATTGGTTTCTACTAACTAGTCACTAGTTTTGACTAGCTAGATACATGCCTCATACCCTACAGAGAAGGAGTTAGACTGCCAATCATAAGAAAACACTAAATCTACCTTATCTTCCTCCATCCCACCTAGAAATGGGCGTCCATCATCAAAGGGTAGAGGAAGAACTAACCATTTTATCAACAAACCCTAGCAATGGAGGGTTAGAAACCAATCTGCAGATAATGGAATCAAACAACACAATGAAAATGTTTCAAAAGCTCTAAACCAATGCAAATGAAAGGTAACTCGATCCACTCCAATGATTCTCAGACCATGATTCCTCTACAGGCCGTACCAGTCGTACAAGGTGCTGTTTTCACAAAAAACATAAAAAAATAGTTTTCTTAACAAACTCCTTCTCTTTTTATTCATCTCTAGGCATGCTAAAAATAGAACCAAGTTTATAGGAAGTTTCTAAAACTCTTGCACTTCCTATTTGTCCATACAACTGCCTAGGAAGGCAGAAAATTGAAGGAAAAAGCAGTTTTCTTGAAAAAAACAAGTTTCTAAAAAAAATAGTCCTAGAAAATAGGTCTAAGATAACTTCAAATTAGACTAGTCAAACAAATGACTAAGTCTTTTATTTCAACACAACAAAATGGCTTTCAAAGCCTTAGAGGTATGAAAATTAACTAGGAAAATCAACACAAAACTATGGAGCTCCTGCACCATACTCCCCCTGTAGGAAGAACTCAAGTTCCTTGAGTTGCTAACTGTTGAAGTGTTATGCCATGCTTCAAGATATCTGCTTCAGTCATCCAGGTGGCCTCTGAATCAGGAAGATCCTTCCATTTCACCAAGTAGTCCTTATAGACACCTCTCCGAGTCTTCTTGATAACCTTGGAATCCAGAATGCACTCCAACTGTAAAGGTTTGCTTGGAGGCAAATCCTTGATCCAATCAACATCTTCAGCCACCACATCTAATCCACTTTCATTAGGCAATGGAGGTCTGAAAGGAAAAAGATCACAAACATTGAAAATTGGAGAGATACCCAGGCCATCTGGTAGCTCAATCTCATATGCATTTGGACCGAATTTGTGCACTATCCTGCATGGTCCAATCTTCTTCATCAGGAGTTTAGTTGGCTAACCTTTTGGCAACCTCTCTTTCCTCAGATATGCCATGACTAAGTCACCAACTTTGAACTGTACTTCTCTTTTCTTCAAATCTACCTTTTCTTTGTACTTTGTGACTAATTTTTCTAGTTGCAACTTGACTTGATCATGAACTGTTTTCATGGAGGTAGCAAACTCTTCACCAAGTGCACTCCTTCTATCCCAACCTTGGAGATCCTTCAGCTCAAGTGGCCCTCTTGGATGAAAACCATAAACTATCTCAAAAGGACTTTTACCAGTGCTCCTATTCCTTGAATCATTGTAGGCATATTCAGCCTGACTGATAACCAAGTCCCATGCTAAACCATGCTGCTTTGTAAGGCACCTTAGAAGGTTTCCAAGAGACCTGTTAACCACCTCAGTCTGACCATCAGTTTGTGGATGGTAGGCTGATGAAAAGGACAACTGTGTGCCCAGCTTCTTCCACAAGGTCCTCCAGAAGTGACCTACAAACTTAGAATCTCTGTTAGTTACAATGGACAATGGTAAACCATGTATCCTTACTACCTCTCTGAAAAATAGACCTACAACATGAGATGCATCATTTGTGCATTTACATGGCACAAAATGAGCCATCTTGCTGAACCTATCAATAATGACAAACACACTATCCACCCCTCTGGTTGTCCTGGGTAACCCAAGCACAAAATCCATGTTGATACTTTCCCAAGGTCTGTTGGGAATGGGAAGGGGCTGGTATAGACCTGCATTTGAAGACACACCTTTGGCTCTTTGACAGATTGCACAGCTAGCTACATATTTTCTCACATCTGATTGCACCTTTGGTCAAAAATAGAACCTTGTGACTTGTTCTAGTGTCTTGTCCAAGCCAAAATGTCCTCCTAAAGAACCATTATGCTTCTCCTTGGTGATGTTGTCCCGCATAGAGCACTTAGGAACACACAGCAAATTGCCCTTAAACAAGAGGCCTTCCTGCAAAACAAAATCTGCATACCCTCCATGGAATGTGTTAGCCAAGTTCACACAAACATCATAAGCCTCTTTGAAATCAGAATCTTCTTTATACAGCTCTTTTAAACAGTCAATACCCATGCTTTCTAATTGAATTTCCTGAACAAGAAGCAACCTCCTACTCAATGCATCAGCCACCTTATTAGAGACACCTCTTTTGTGCTTAATTGTGAAAGTATAAACTTGTAGCTGTTCCATCCATTTAACATGTCTATGATTCAATTTTTCTTGACTGTTTAGAAAGCTTAAAGCATGATTGTCAGTAAATACAATAAATTCCTTGGGCAACAAATAATGTCTCCATTTCTTAAGAGCTTGCACCATTGCATAGAGTTCTAAGTCATAGGTAGAATACCTTTGCTTGGCTTCATTCAACTTTTCTGAAAAGAATGCCACTGGATGTCTTTCCTGGCTGAGAACAACACCAATAGCTTGCTAACTTGCATCACACTCAACAACAAATACCTTATCAAAATTAGGGAGTACTAAGGTAGGTAACTCAGCCACCTTTATTTTCAACAACTCAAAACTATCATCAGCTTCCTTTGTCCACTGGAATCTACATTTGACTCCACCCTTGATGGTGTTGAGGATGGGAGCACTAATGTGACTAAAACCTCTAATAAACTTCCTATAGAAAGTCATGAATCCATGGAAACTTCTCACATCTCCCACTATTTTTGGGGTAGGCCAACTGAGAATAGCCTCAACCTTAGAGGGATCCATCTTCAAACAGCCATTAGAAATGACAAATGCTAGATATACAAGTTCAATTTTCATGAACTCACATTTGTCTAAGTTGATCATCAACTTGTGCTCATGCAGCTTCTCCAACACCTGACCAACATGCTTCACATGGTCTTCCCTTGTCCTGCTGAAGATTAGTATGTCATCAAGATAAACAATAACAAATTTACCAATGAATTCAACTAATACCTCATTCATCAGGCTCATAAATGTACTTGGCGCATTGCTAAGACCAAATGGCATAACAAGCCATTCATAAAGACCTTCATTGGTCTTGAAAGCAGTCTTCCACTCATCTCCCTGTCTGATCTAGATTTGATGATATCCAGATTTCAAATCAATCTTTGAGTAATAACAAGATCCTCCTAGGTAATCCAATAGATCTTCAATCCTTGGCATTGGAAATCTGTATCTTATGGTGATCTTGTTTATGGCCCTGGAATTTGTGCATAGCCTCCACTTTCCATCCTTCTTAGGAGCTAGTACACTTGGAACTGCACAGGGACTTAGACTCTTCCTAATCAGCCCTTTCTCTAGGAGATCTTGGATTTGCCTTGCCACCTCTTCATTTTGCTGTGGTGTCAGTTTATATGCAGCCTTGTTAGGCAATGTAGCACCAGGTATTAAGTCAATTTGATGACTAATATCCCTCATGGGTGGTAAGGAGTTGGGAACTTCCTCTACCACAAGGTCTTGATACTTATCCAGAAGTTGCTGTACTTCCAAAGGAATCACCTTCTGTTTTTTATCTTGCTGATCTGATCCACTCTTGGGCTTCATGACCAAGGCATACCCCTGGTTGTCATTCTCCTTCAAGATATTTAGGAACTCATTTCCACTCACCAACATGACACTGCTGTTATTTTCCTTTCCCCTGGGCTGCTCCAACAAAGGATCTATTTTGAATGGTCTTCCATTCTAGGTGATGATATAAGTGTTCTTCTCACCATCATGCTGAGCTTTAACATCATACTGCCATGGACGGCCAAGAAGCAGGTGACATGCATCCATAGGGATGATTTCACATAGTACTTTGTCCTTGTAGTCACCAATTGCAAATTCAACCCAAGCTTGTTCCTCCACCATGAAACTTTGGTTCTTGTTCAACCAAGAGATCTTGTGAGGACTGATATGAGGCAGCCTCTTCAACTTGCACTTCTCAACCATCTCAGTGGATACCACATTCTCAGTAGACCCTGAATCCACTATGATTTTGTAAAGTTTCCCATAGGCTAGGTCTTGGGTTTTGAAAAGATTCTTTCTCTGAGGGCGTTCTAGCTTCAATGGCATCTTCAACATAGACCTTTTTATCATCATACTTTCTCCATCTAGAATAGGTGCAACATTTCCCATTGGTGAATTCACACTTTCACAGTCATCATCTTTCACTAACTGATTTCTCTTCCCACTGTCATGAGAGCTGCTGGCTTTCCCTAGACATTTGTTCATTGTATGGCCAACTTGGTTGCAGCCATAACATCTTCCAGTGAAGACTCCTGGTCCTCTACCACCTCCACCATTTCTGCCTCTGCCATTATGAGTTCTACCACCTCTAAAACCTCCTCTATGCTCTGTTGCTGATTGTGTTTCTTGCTGGCTATTATTTTCAGTTTTGTTGAACTGTCCACGGCCAAAATTGCCTCTACCTCTTTGATTTCTGCCACCTCTACCTCTAGCACTTTGATCACCCTTCCTTCTCAACTTTTCCTCAGCTCTGGAGGCCAACAGGAAACATTCATCCACTGTCTTTGGTAACACCAAACTTATCTCATCTTGCAGATTGTATTTCAGTCCATTCATGTACCTAGCCACCATCCCTTTTTCATCTTCATTATGATTTGCCCTCATACTGAGTCTATGAAATTCTTCTGTGTAGGCAGCCACATCCATATCTTTTTGTCTCAAATTCTGAAATCTCCTTATGATTTGAATCTCATAGTCAGGGGGCATGAACTTGCTTCTGAGCATAGCCACCATTCTGCTCCATTTAGTGATGGGACTCTTCCCAATCTTCTCCCTCTCACTTTGCATATAGTTCCACCATACCAGTGCAGAACCCCTTAGCCTTGTCTTGGCAAACTTAACCTTTTTGCTGTCATTGAACTCGTAATCAAAGAAGTTGCACATAGCTTCTATCCAGTCGGTGAGAACATCTCCATCCAACTTACCATGGAATGTAGGCACCTCCATCTTGGGATCACCATTGTCTCCATGAGCACCCTTAAGTGCATTCAAGAAGGCTTCTGATCTGCAGACATATCTTGCTCCCGAGGGTCCTCTTCTGCCTCTGTTTCTTTATTTCTGTCTGAAGAACTTCCTTCTTCTTTGGTCTTGCCCTTAGACTTCTTCTCTTCCTGCAATTTCACTTCTTGCAGTCTTGCTTCAACCATCTCTTCCACCAACTTCTTGATGGCATCTTGACTCATTGTCTTGGGAGGCATTGTACTAGCCTTTGTTTCAATTTCCTCTTCTGACATACACTTTCTTCAATCAGAATATTGGCTCTGATACCAATATGATGCAAAGGTAGGTAGAAAGGTTGTAGTTCACTCAAGGAACTAAACTTCCTTCTCAGAGGTTTACAAAAGTGTTTGTGACAACAAAACCTACACAAGGCTATTATTGAGATTTACCTAGCCTAGGACCACTATCTAGTGTCCTCATCACAGGCTACCCACTTCTTAATTTGGAGAGTCATTGCTCCATCCAACCTACTTGCACAATACACCCTTTTAAGGACTCACAACTTGTTACCACACCTCTACCAATACTGTCCTCATATAACTATTAACAAATACTTATTAAGGAATCATAACAATCATGAGGTCTCTGACCAAAAGACTAGTTTCTACACTTTCTAAGGCAATGGACAGCAACAACAAAAGGACTGTCCTAGCACAGTGTTTGAGGAAGACTTAGAACTTGTAGAGTTGACTCACTCAACCTTTTAAGGCCTCATTGGACCCTCAACACCCAATGTATACTAAATACTCCATATAAACAACCATTTACCCTTATGCACTGACCATACTATGTTATGCAGGGTAGGGACAACAACTTGAGGCTTGACTGTCCTATGACAGTCTCAAAGAGACAGCTCCTTCCTTTGTGATAGCTAACCTGCATCAACTCCTCTTATACAAGGATATACACACCTCAACCACCACATGCATTCATTAAAGACAGGATCTACTGACACAGTGAGCACTGCTGTTCTGACAGAGACAAGACTGATTATGACAGCATTTACAGTTAGTTGTCTTAAAAACAGTGCCAAAAATGTAAACTATTCACTTGTAGTATTAAGAATGACTACACCAAGGAGTTCCTCAGACCTTCAAAAGGCATACAACATACTTTACCCTGCCCAAACTGCACCATGAACTTTCAACTGTCCTTTTTTTTCTGCAAAACCGTACTGTCATGGGTTAAAGTAACAGCAAAATGTTCTTTTCCATAAAGGAAAACCTATTCTAGAAGGTTGTGAGAAAGAAATGTAGCACACTTGTAAATGCCAAGCCAACCAAGCAATCACACAGTCTTGTTCTCTCCACAAGACATCAAATTCACCATTTAATGACTGTTATTTATGGCTATCAACAGCATTCCCAACGCTGCCATTGGTTTCTACTAACTAGTCACTAGTTTTGACTAGCTAGATACATGCCTCATACCCTGCAGAGGAGTTAGACTGCCAATCATAAGAAAACACTAAATCTACCTTATCTTCCTCCATCCCACCTAGAAATGGGCGTCCATCATCAGAGGGTAGAGGAAGAACTAACCATTTTATCAACAAACCCTAGCAATGGAGGGTTAGAAACCAATCTGCAGATAATGGAATCAAACAACACAATGAAAATGTTTCAAAAGCTCTAAACCAATGCAAATGAAAGGTAACTCGATCCACTCCAATGATTCTCAGACCATGATTCCTCTACAGGCCATACCAGTCGTACAAGGTGCTATTTTCACAAAAAAAACATAAAAAAATAGTTTTCTTAACAAACTCCTCTTTTTATTCATCTCTAGGCATGCTAAAAATAGAACCAAGTTTATAGGAAGTTTCTAAAACTCTTGCACTTCCTATTTGTCCGTACAACTGCCTAGGAAGGCAGAAAATTGAAGGAAAAAGTAGTTTTCTTGAAAAAAACAAGTTTCTAAAAAAAATAGTCCTAGAAAATAGGTCTAAGATAACTTCAATATAGACTAGTCAAACAAATGACTAAGTCTTTTATTTCAACACAACAAAATAGATTTCAAATCCTTAGAGGTATGAAAATTAACTAGGAAAATCAACACAAAACTATGGAGCTCCTGCACCAATGATGCTTAACCTGGGAAAGGTAACCATCTTAGTCGTTGTAAATCGATTAAAAATCCTTATGAGTTGATAAGTCTTGGATTTCAGGTATTGCAATGATGCAATGAGAATCCTTGTAAAGAAAGGTAGTTGATTAGGTCTGTGGATTATAGACAGTGAAAAAAAACATGTATGGGTCAGGAAGACTATATTATTGAAATTGTCATGACTTCATAAGTTATATATAATTGACCAAGTTGAACTGTAGGAAAATGATAGTATCCAAGTCAAGTTGGGGTGGGTGAACATTACGACAACGTTCATTGCGAATGTCAATTTATATTGAAACTATGGCCATAGTAATGCATATGTCTCTGCATGCATTGTCAGTTCACTATATTTGGATTGCACAACCTATTGGAAATCATACTTAGCTAGAGGGTATCTAGGGTTGTATGATTGATAGAGTTGTGTAGGATACAACACTATGTACTCGGGAAGGCAAATTACCACTGGTCACCTTTGGTCTATATCCGTCGTGAAGGGTAGGGCCACTTCCTATGTGGAAGATGTGTAGGAGACCATCAGTCTGTGGATGGAGGTAAATCACTGGAAAGATACTCTCTCTCTAGCAGAAGACATGTCATGGCTTGTGATAAAGATGTCAGATTTCTGGATGCAGTATATCTCTGAAACTTGTGTTTATTGAGACTGTGCAAAACATTATCTAATGCAGATATTTGTAATTGATTTATCTTTGTAAATATTGTACTTGAGAAAGACAATATGGTTTATTGTATTTTGTAATGAGAAATCTTGTAATTGTAGTTACTTGATTATATGTTGAATAAAAAGAAAAAAATTCTTTCTAATTTTTACCTTGTTAAATTACTTTATGACAAATTTTTTGATTTTACTATGTTTTTAGAATGTGGATGTTACATATGGTATCAAAGCTACCAGGTTCGACACTAGGGCTTATGAGTCCACTATGCTAACCTGTAGTCAACATTATGCAGTTAGCTAATGTTTGATTTTTCTTGCGCCAGAATGGCGTGGAGAAGAATCAAGAAAACTGCTAGAAACTCTATTCCCAAGCATTTTCTTGAATTAGTGGTTAAGGAAAACCTATCGAGGAGGTTGAACTTAAAGAGCATATTAATTACTCTAAAGGTGTATGGCTAGAGGATTCAAAGACTTTCGCTGATGTACTTAAGTGTATTTGGCTAGAAAGAAATCAACGTTTTGAACTGGCCAAGAATCCTACTATTTCTACTTGTGTAGTAAAAACCTAGTAAACTGTAGCCAATTATGACATGTCACTTGGGGTTGATGTGATACTTCTATTTTAGGAAAAAGGTGTTGGAGGAGTACTTGTGTGTACATCCACCCTTTATGTTTGTTTAAATAGAAGATTGTTAAATCGACAGTGACATGTAGTCTTGTCATATCAACCTATATAAATAAGGATGTGGTTACTCCTAAATAAATTATAATAAAGATGAGAATGTTTTTTTATCAATCTATTGATTGTTATGAGATAAATATGTTTGATATTTTGAGTCGCTTTAGATTCAAAAAAACTATGAGATAACTTATTTAACTGGCATGAGAAAAATGACATGTTTCATACAAAAACAAACCAGGGTGAAAGTCTAGAAGAGAATAAACCACAAGATAATCTCTTGGGCAAATTGGAGCAATCCTAACCTTCTTTGTAGTAATCAAAGAGAGATCTAGTATTCTGAAAAAGAAAGTAAGAAATCAAGGAAACCTTGAAGGGGGAAAATGAGATTTCTCAGGGGATGAGAAAGGAAAATCACCAAGAATATAGAGTGAGTAATGAAAATTATGTAACTTTAGACCCTAAATGGGAGCAAAGGATAGGCATGCCTTAGGACCGTCCTAGATATAAAGAAAGTCATTCCACCAAAGTTGATGGAACAGTGATTGAATCAACTAAAAATCTTATTCCTCTTAGAATTTTGGGGATGAGTTATCTAGAAAAGTACCTTACCATATGACAACTACAAAGTTAATGGAATCAAAAGCCCTATTATAGGAATTATTGGCTAATGGTTTGATTAGATCCAGTATTTCACATGGGGTGCACTAGTTATCATTGCCAAGAAGAATGACATAACTCTACAATTGTGTATTTAGTATCGTATGCTCATTAAAGCAATGATAAAGAACAAATATCTTTCACCACGTATTGATGACCTCTTTGATTAGATGCGTAGAGCTGCAGTGTTTTCAAAGATTGATTAGTAATCAATACATCATTAGTCAAGATTGAAGGATGAGGATACACTTAAAACAACTTTTGGACAAGAAGTGGGCACTGTGAGTTTGCAGTGTTGTCTTTTGGACTTACAAATGCCTTGTCGCATTCATGAATCTCATGAACAGTGTGTTTAGAGATTGTTTAGACATGTTTGTTCTAGTCTTCTGGAAGATATAAATTATTTATTCTAAGAATGAAGGAGAACATTACCAACATGTGCAAGTGGCTCCGCAATGGTTAAGAGAAATTATTTGAGTGGAAAGATAGATGTCAAGAGGTAATTGAACTATTAAAAGAGAAATTACAACACCAATTCTGTAAATTCCTATCTCAAAGGATAGTTTGGGGGAAAAAATGATGTCTCAGGAGAAGGATTAAGGGGTGTACCTATACTTGATGAGCAAGTTAAGCAAGCTCTTATGGTAAATATTAAAGATTCAAGGTATGATAGGTTTTAATTTTGAGTCTGACGGACTATTGAGTTTTAGAGGAAGAATATATGTTTCTAATTCTTTTGAATTAAGAAAACTGGTGTGGAAAGAAGTTCATATCGCACCATACCCAGGACATCCAAGGGTAACCAACTACTAACAGATGTAAAACCTCTTTAATTCTTGAAAAAAATGAAGATTGATACTACAAAATTTGTAGCAAGTTGTCTGGAGTGCCAGAGGGTAAAGTAGAACATCAACACCTGTAGGATTGTTGTACCCACAAGATATACTAGGATGGAAGTGACAAGTCATAAGTATGGACTTCGTTCAGAATCTTCCTATGTCAAGGAATCAGCATAATGCTAGTTTAGCTGAGATTGATAAACTCACAAAGGTAGCACATTTTATACCAGAGAATTTGATTGATGGAGCACCTGTGTTAGCTCGCAATTTTGTGCAAGAGGTGTTTAGATTGCATGGTTTTCCTAATAAGGTTATCTCAGATAGAAATGTGCGTGTAATGTCAAGGTTTTGGCAAACTTGTTCTCTATGCTAAGGACTAAAATTAATAAGAGTACAATTTATCATCCTGAGAATAAATGGTTAAACTAAGAGAGTTAACCAGGTTTTGGAAGATTTGTTTCAAACATATTGCATGGATCAGCAATATAAGTGAGAAGATTACTTACCACTTGTGGAATTTTCTTTCAAATACCTAACTTTTTGCTATTAAGATGGCTTGAATTGAAACATTGGACATAAAAGATGTCAAACTCCTATAAGCTGGGTAAGCTAGAAGATATGATTAGCATTAGTCTGAAAATGTTATAAGAAATGGATGAAAAGATTTAGCTGATTAAGAAAAAGATTAGTGGAAATCGATAATAAATAAAAAGTTACGTTGATATTAAGCATACATCAAGACAATTCTCAGTTAGAGAAGGAAAATTCTTTTGAGGGTTAAACCCCTAAAAAAAAAAGTTTCATAAAGTATGGAATGTATTCCTAACAAGTTCCTAAGTATAAAGGACTTTTCTAAATTTTCAAGGTTATAAATTTGATTGATTTCAAGAATCAATCTATTACTAGTTATTGCAAGGAGGCATAATGTTTTTTATGATTCATAAATGAAAAATATATTTATGTAATATATGAATATTATATTCTATGAATGTTTTACAAGTACAGAACCTAAGAAAGGTTATGATCAAGCTTCTTAAAATGCTTGAAGTTCGCAAGCAATGCTTGTGTAACGTAGAGGTTATGTAGTGTAAGGTCCAGTGGGACCAGTATGCATAAAATAGTTTTACATGGGGGTGGAGGGGAATTACCATGAGTTCTAGCAAAAAATTCCTCATTTATTTTATGCTTATAGCAGTTAAACAATGAACTTGCTTTTTAGTTGCATTTTGATAATTTATATCATCGAGGACGATGAATCTTTAGGGGAAGAATATGTTACATCCCTAATTTTGTCCTGTTATTACTTTTTACTTTTACTTGGACATAAGTAAATCTATTCTAATGTTTAGATTAATATCAAGGAAAGACATGGATTATATTGAATGTCATTTGTGAAATTATGGAAATGATTATGTTATTATTGATTTAATATTTACAATATGAGATTTGATTTATTTGAATAATGATGCACTAATCATAATTTGTTTGGTCACAAGTTTGATACAAGAATTACAGGTTTTCAGATGACTCTCAAATAAAAGAGAGAGAGAGAGAGTATCTTTTGAGGAGAGAGATATAGACCTCCGGTTACGAGTGGTTTATTTGCCAAAACGAGTATAAGTGTTTAAACAAAATCGTGAATCAATGTGTCGTAAGAGGTAAGCCTTGTCTTGTCAGTTCACTTTTGAACCTAATTGACATGTAGTCGATATTGTTTGACAATCTTTCTAAGTTGTTTTAAGTCATGTTAGTCGTTAATAATGTTAACGACGTCATTTGAGTGTGAACTATGACCATTTACATTTAACGTAAAAGTTATGACGTTATTATCATAAAATGGTCATCTTATTATTATTAAGTCACTTGAGGTTTTGTTGTCCATTCTTAACGTCGAGATGTTTTCATCAAGTTAAGAAGCCGTGATTTTTGTCAACAGATTGTAATGGGGAGATAAGCTCAACCCAATCACATTTTCCATAATCCTTTGTTTTAATATTATCATTTTATTGATTAAATCTTAATAATCACATAGAGATGATATGTAAATTATATTTGATATAATCAAATAAGAATATGCTTATGTGTCGAATGAGGATAATACCTCGTGATAAGTTAATATGGTTTATGCTTGAGTGGCCATAGGCATCTATTAAGGAGTACCTTTAATATTAGAGCATAATGGATCAAACTACTCTTTATGAGTAATTAATTGCTCTATTTCTTTTATTAAGTTGGCGGCCTCATTGATGAGGAGTGGTGGATAACCAGCCACATTCACTATTTCTTCTCAACCATTTTCACATAATTGACATATGGTGTCGATTGCACCTTTGTAGTTGGTGGTTGAATTAGAACTGGAGGCCAAAAACTATTAGTATTGAATGAGTTTTTAACTGCAATAAGTGGAGAGCTTAGTGTGATGACTCATTGATGAGTCAGTTAGAGTCTCTTAAGAAACCATGACTTAGATAGTCGATAGGTTTTCCTTATGTGAAAAAAAAATCTAGTAGCTGAGGATAGAGAAAAGGGACTGTGCGGTGGGCAGAAGGATAAGGAGTGAAAGAAAGGAAAGAACGTAGTCTATCTTGGACGACCTCAGTAGAATTCTCCTCTGCAAATCTTCCTCAGTTTAGACTGCCACAACCAAGTATTATTCTTGCATTCTATGCATTGACAGGGAATGAATAATCACATGTTTATTACGACCATTGCATTTACTGGTTAAGGGTAAACGCTTATGCCTATATAGCCTTTTCCTTAAGTTCATTGTTTTTTTAAAACAAGGAGGGTTGGCTGTGTCAAATAGGCTATGGAGTCACTAAAAGGTTGTGAAGTTAACTTAGTATAAACCAAGGAGCATCATTTTAGTCTACAAAGGCTAATCCAAGCATTAACATTGAGATCTATTTCTTTATCTCACAAGGCCGGCCTTATGCATAATGTTTTAAAACTGTTAGACCAAATATTTTATCTCCATGCTCAGTTTTGTCTTAGTTTCTATAGAAAAATAGTCTATGAGTTTGCTAAGAGATCTTTGTATCCTTATGTCTTTAAGCCACTTCCTCACCACGTGATATAGTATTATACAATGCACATAGGTTGAGGTAAGACAGACTTAGATTGTATTGAGTAAACTAGGATAATAATATTCCTGTCATTCTGAAGAACAATTGGGTTCCTGACAGCAAGCATTGTCTTATTTAGTTTGCTATTCTTTTAAAGGCACAACGAGTGTAATGATCTCTTTGTATCTAGTTAGGCAATAAAACTGGAATGTTTAGTTTCAACTTAGCTCAAATATGTCTAAATGAGAGAAATCTAGATGAGGGATTCTAATGGATATCAGGGAAATGAGTCCACCATCTTATGGAGCTAAACTAAACTTAGAAAAGTTTATATTTACATTTGAACCTTTGACTTATCATAACAGAGATACACTTTCTTGTAGTCTTGGTCTGAGAGATTTAAACGACCACGTATTGGAAAAAAATACTCAAGGTCAATCTCTCTCTTCTAATATTATTTTATTCTATCCATATGGCCATGTTAATGTGTAATTCTACTATGGTGGAATAAGGGAAATAAATTCCTAGATTCTTGTTAAGCTTTAGAAAGCCACCTTTTATACAAATCAAGTAATAGATCATTGGGAATGTTATGATAGAGAAAACAAGGTCCATAGGACCATCCTTATAATGTATTTTGCAAATGAGAATAACATTGTAGTAAACCATTATGATGGAATAGACTAAGTCTATCTAGAGGTGACTTTGTATAGAATTATATAAGAGTATATAAGAAGTGATGGTCAATGACATCACGTGAGGGTAATTAAAAGTATTCACATTCCTTTTGTATAGGAGTTATTATCTATTATAAAAAAACATAGTATGCTTAACCTTGGTTGAGTTAAACCAAAGGTCATTTATAAACCTTAGTCTTGAAGTTATGAGATAAGAGTTATTTTCATATAATGGATTATTCAAGGGTTAAATAAAACCCTAGTTTAACCTAGAAGGGTTAAAGATTACTTGATGACACCTTTATGGTTATAACCCATTTTAGTTATTCTATGGGGGTAGACATTAAAGGGTCGAGAACCCTAAATAATAAATGTTTCATTTATCTTTTGGAAAAGAGATTTGTTATTAGTTGATAATGGTTGACCTTAGGTAGAGAAACCTATTTGATTGGTTACAAGTCGACTTGAGATATAAGTCATAAGCCTCGGGTTTTGCAAGCATGGAGGAGGTACCATTAAATGGTTAGTCAAACCTAAAGTTTATTATACCGTTTTGGTCACAACTTCTCTTAGCTATTACTTGTCCATAGGTGATGAATTTTAAATGTTGCAAAGATGCAAAGAGATACCCAAGATTGGATAGTCATTCCATAAGGTCTACGGAGTAAGACAAAATCTTGTGAATCCACCTAAGTCAGAAAGACTAGGTTTGAGTTAGACAAAACTCTTTTAAACCTTAACTTGACCTAGATATGGTAATTATTTATATTAAATCATTGAGATCATTATATAGATCGTGATTGAAGGGACAAGTACCCTAACTATGTATAATTAATCTTACTTGTAAGAAAGGAAAACAATTTCCTAGAGTATGATTCTTAACATGGGAAAGGTAACCATCTTAGTCATTGTAAATCAATTAAAAATCCTTATTATGAGTTGATAAGTCTTGGATTTTAGGTATTGCAATGATGCAATGAGAATCCTTGTAAAGAAAGGTAGTTGATTAGGTCTATGGATTATAGACAGTGAAAGAAAACATGTATAGGTTAGAAAGACTATATTATTGAAATTGTCATGACTTCATAAGTTATATATAATTGACCAAGTCGAACTGTAGGAAAATGATAGTATCCAAGTCGAGTTGGGGTGGGTGAACCTTATGAAAATGTTCACTGCGAACATCAATTTATATCGAAACTATGGCCATAGTAATGCATATGTCTCTGCATGCATTGTCGGTTCACTATATCTGGATTGCACAACCTATCAGAAATCATACTTAGCTAGAGGGTATCTAGGGTTGTATGATTGATAGATTTATGTAGGATACAACAGTATGTACTCAGGAAGACAAATTACCACTGGTCACCTTTGGTCTATATCCCTCATGAAGGGTAGGGCCACTTCCTATGTGGAAGATGTGTGGGAGACCGTCAGTCTATGGATGGAGGTAAATCATTGGAAAGATACTCTCTCTCTAGCACAAGACATGTCGTCGCTTGTGATAAAGATGTCAGATTTCTAGATGCAGTATATCTCTAAAACTTGTGTTTATTGAGACTGTGTAAAACATTATCTAATGCAGATATTTGTAATTGATTTATCTTTGTAAATATTGTACTTGAGAAAGACAATATGGTTTATTGTATTTTGTAATGAGAAATCTTGTAATTGTAGTTACTCAAGTGATTATATGTTGAATAAAAAGAAAAATTTTATCTATCTCATTTTTACCTTGTTAAATTACTTTATGATAAATTTTCTGATTTTACTATGTTTTTAGAATGTGGATGTTACAAGGATACTCAAATTGTAAATCTGTTGACGTTCAAAAATACAAAACACAAAAAACTCAAAATATGTAAAAAAAATCAAAAAAAAAAAAATATCCAACAAAATCCAAGCAATAAAACCATTCCACATCAAATCATCAAAATCAAATTCTTCCAATCAAATCAATCCCAATCATCAAATTCATCACATCATCAAAATCAAAACAAATCCAATCACATCATCAAATCAAGCCAATCTATCAATCATCCAATCTATCAAACAATCAAAAGCAAATCAAATAACATCATTCAATCAATCCCAATCAATCCATCACCTGATCAATCCATCCACCTTCATCATTACTATTAATAAAATAGAAATCAGAACTACATCTCATCTCTATCATTAAGTGCCTTGATCCCGTGGACACGGGTATGTAAGCATTCTAGAGTACGAAGGAAGTACCTAGATTCAGGCACAAACGATATTCCTCTTTCTTCTTTCATCATTCTTCTATCATCTATCATCATTATCATCAATCAATCACTTAATCATTGGTTTATAGCTTGATAGGGGCAATACCTTGTTTGTTTTTGTATCATTTGTGTATTCTTGCTTGCTTGCTTATGTGTGTTATCTTTTTCAACTTGAATTTGAATCTGAATCCAACCCAGCTAATATTCATATCTTGTATCTAGACAAGGTTGTATTATGCTGGGGCACAATACACACCATCACCTTGGTCCTTATACCCTGGTGCATAACGTTTAGTGCTATATCAAACATCATGGTTTCTCACTTTCATTGCAGTATAACTCATCCATCCCTTCTTCTATCCATTCCTTTATCTTTTGCCATTCCTTTCATTCCGAGAGCATACCCATGTTTGTCCAACCTGCCTATCCTCTCGAGGGGGCATCATCATCCTATCCTTTTCCTCTATCAATTTCCTTAACTTCTTTGAAATGATGTTACTCAACATAAATCATATCATCTTGCAACATCATCTCAAAGAGGGGCAAAATCTAGACACTAAAAAAATGTCCATGTCTGAACATAACACCTTGTCAACATGACCTTGTGTGTTTTGCCCTAGGTCCCAGGTCTTCCTACTCATACTTCCAACTTAATCACATTCCTAATTAATTAAATAAACACACTTTATTTAATTAATCCCCTAGTCACATGTCACATAATTCAAATTAAAAATTTGAATTATTCCCTCACCTCTCATCTCATTGTGACACATGTTACATGTCTCCATCATCCACTTAATCCCTTCGCATGTCAAACTAATTTAAATAATCTTTTATTTAAATTAGATTCTTTTCATTACATAACAACACTTGTCCACTTCCCTATTTGTCTCATGTGGGGTAGTACAACTTGCATTTAATACGGTTCACATGTGCAAGCTAATTCAAATAAAATATTTGAATTAGATTCCTTTCATTCTCCATCACACACTTGTCACATGACTATGCTTTCTTGATATGCAAGGAAACCTAATCAATCCTAGCCATCCATATCATCTAAACCCTAATTGATCTTGTCCATCCATTCTAACTAGGTCTTTCCTATAAACCTAGCCTCCTCTAAGCCATTTGGGAGGAGGCAATGTAATTTCATACTGTTATGCTACCAAAATCCTGAGCAACCAACATTCAACCATATCCATCAATCTCTCCCTTGCATCCATCAATCTCCATCTTGCATCTCTCTTGCATCCATCTTGCATCCATCATCTTATAGGTATCAATCAAGCCATCATCTTGCGCATATCATTCGAGGTATATTGTGGATTTAGGTTTGGTTAATGCATGTCTTTGTTTCATCATTTTAGCTAATCCAAATTTATCATATACATTAACATTGTGAATGGTCCTGTAGGCAGTGAGCCTCCTTTGAGCAGTGGGATCTAGGCAGTGCGCCCGAAGGCAAGTGCCTTCCCATTTTTGTATTCTTTTAACAGAGAATAAATCTTGTGGGTTAACCCCCACCATGGTTTTTCCCTTAACCGAGTTTCCACATAAAAATCATGGTGTTATATGTGTTGATTATGTTTCTGCTCATGTGTTGTTGATTCATGCTTTCATGGTTATATCATTAATCTGTTAATAAGTGGTAAAGAAGATTAAATGCAGCAAAAGATAAGAATTTTGTGACAACTGATTCACCCCCCCTCTCAGTTGTCTTCCTTAATTTCAATAATGCCAACATTGGCTCTAGTTGGGGATGTGTGCCTCTAGCATGTACAACAAGGATCTAGTTATCTCTAGGTTGAATGTTGAAGTTTATGATAAACCTGAAACACCATAATCTTCTACAAGCGAATATTAACCTTCTACAAAGAAGAAAAGCACAAGAGAGAAATTTGCACAATAAATGGATGCAATTAATGAAAAATAATAAGAATTACATGTGAGAACTTGCTTTTATATTTGTAAGTTAGAGAAAAACCCTAATATGAATTAAGAATAACCTAAGACTAAAATTAGCCCTAAGTAAACTTAATAAAGTGTAATTAAATATTTAATTACACCAACACCCCCCATAAGTGCAACTTAGGGAGAAATGAAAAGCATGCAACTAATGCAAGAATGAATCCCAGCTACAAGGCCATGTTAGGTACCCATGAACAACAAGAATCTCTCATAAAGTGGAGAAAAGGAGAAAACGCGGTGAGAAAAAACTCCTCTCCAAAAGCGAAAAATAAGTACATGAACATGTGATGGAAGAAGGACGAATACTAAGACCCCCCAAGAACTGAATCCATTGCAAAAGTATAATCATGAATGCCCCCCATACGAGAGAGCGTAAAGAGAATATGAATCGCCTCCAAGAAGAAGCTCCATAACCAATGAAGAGATCTTGAAGACAAAATCCAATCCACTGCCTGCAAACAACATATCTCCCTTTCAAAAGAAACATATCTACTCGTGAATGTAGAAGCCATTCCCACATCTTGGATGAATAGGAAATCCATATCGAAATGTGTGCCTCTGAATGCAACTCAAGTGACCTCATACTAGGAAAATATGTCTTCTCCAAAACAAAAACTGTCTACCCAATCAAAGAAGAAGAACTAGGAGAGGATATGATCTAAATGACATCTGGAAACATAGAAAATGAAGGTGGTGATGCAAAGCCACCTGAGATAGCATCAAACAAGAGAGATAAACCCTCAAATGTGTCCTCCAAATCAACAATGTGAGACTCCACAAACAAAGATGATATGTCTGCAAGCTAGGAATCTCAATGAGGTGGATTAGGAACACTAATATTGACCTGTTGCACAGAATCACTTGAAGCCAATGATGATGCAACACTGAACTCTGAAGTAGTGGTAGGTGATGGTGGAACAATGATCTCATTAGGAGGAGAAGTGATCGAAGCAAGCATTTCAAAAGATGATGTGAGAAATGAGGACACATCTCTTTCTCGTGTTGATTACTCCATAATATCTACAATTAGAATTATGTTGATGGTAGAATCCCATCTCCTTAGATGATTAGAGATCAAAACATGCAAATAGATTTATGCTAATAACAAAAGCCTATCAAAGCAAACAAAACCTTTCTAGGAGGTAGCATGTCTAGGATATCCAACAGAAGCCATAAAATCGACAAACTGATTAAAAGATACCTAGGACTAAATCTAAAAAAGATATATAGGTGAGTGTGTAGAGCTCACTGATACCTTTCTAAAACCTATTCATTTTTGAAAAATAGAGATTCTGGGCGCAAGAACGAAGCTTGAAAGCTAAAAAAGATGCCTTGACTACAAACAAAAAAATAGATGTGAAACATAAAAAAAAAAAAAAAAAACTAACCATACCATCAGAAAGTGTGAACCAACTTTCTGAAAATATTTTGTTTGCAAAAGAATGACTCCGTTTGCCCAAGTTATGACAGTTTTCGTGAAACTACTCCATTAGGGTTTGGAGAAGAGGGCAGGATGGAGGATTGCTGGATAAAATGATGCACATTGCGAAAGCACCCTTTGGACCACTAGATAAAATGATGCACCTTGCGGAAGCACCCTTCAAACCACTAGATAAAAGGATGTAGAAGCACCCTTTGGACTGCTAGATAAAATGAGCACCCTACAGAAGCACCCTTCGGACCACTGGATAAAAGGATGCACCCTCAAAAAATCATAGAGATTTTTTTCAGTCTCTGATTTTTGTGAATGAACAAGCAATTCTAGGGTTTTCAGCCTTTTTGAGCACGTTGGTGATGATGATTTTGGCCAAAAACACTCTGAAACTACTCTTCCCCTCCAGATCTAAAAAAAAGCACTCTTGAAACCTTCACAGATCTGGCTTCCCCAGACCAAATTCAGCCAAACAAAAGACAAATCTGCCTTTTTCACTGCTCCGAATCTAATGAGAATGATGATTTTACTCAAAAAAAAACCCAACAAAAGACTATGCAAAATTTTTTCTAGATTTGAGGAGGCTGTAAATCCACTTTGATACCATGTTGAAGTTTATGATAAACCCAAAACACCAGATTCTTCTACAAGCCAAGATTAACCTTCTACAGAGAAAAAAAACACAACAGAGCAATTTGCACAATAAATGGATGCAATTAATGAAAAAGAATAAGAATTACATGTGAGAACTTGCTTTTATATTTGCAAGTTAGAGAAAAACCCTAATATGACTTAAGAATAACCTAAGACTAAAATTAGCCCTAAGTAAACTTAATAAAGTGTAATTAAATATTTAATTACACCAACATTTAAGACCAAAAGGAAAGAGAGACGACCCAACCAAAACAAAGAGGAGGGGCAATGACAATAGAAAGCCCAAACACCAAAACAAACAAAAGGAAAATATATACATAGGCATAAAGGACCACATACCATCAAGAGAAATAGTGCTTGAATTTTTGGCCATGGATGAGTAGTTCTACAAATTCTCCATCCAAACTCTTGAGGTAAAAAGTGCCTTGACCCTTGTATGCAATTTGATAAGGTCCAACCCACAAAGCCTCAAATTTTCTATGCTTGCCTTTATCTTCAGACCTAGAATTCCACATGAGGACTAGGTCACCAACTTGGAAATGCCTTTGAACTACCCTCTTGTCAAACAAATGCTTGACCTTCTGCACTATTGTAACAAATTTCTTTCATGTGCAGTCCTCTTAACTTCATCAAGTTTTGTCATCTCATGTATTCTTAAGGAAATGGAATCATTCTCATTTCCTTCAACTTCATGTAGCAATTTGTATATAGGTAGCTCAAGACTAATTGACAACTTAAATTCTACTCCATAAACCAATTCAAAGGAGCTCCTACCAATAGCCTTTTTGAAAGTTACCAGGTATTAACCCAAATAGCAAGCTTGGGCTTATTAGCCCACCTCTTATTGTATGATTCAAGTGTCTTCTTGATGATATTCATGATGCTATTGTTACTAGATTTAGCCTGACCATTTCCCTGTTGGTGATAGGGGGAAGAATTTGTTAAAGTTATCTCATACTTAGAAAATGCGTCAAGGAGATCATGGGATCTAAAATGCATTGCATTTTTACAAATAATCCTCATAGACACACCAAACCTTGTGATGATATTATTCATTAGGAAGTCAATCACTATTTTAGATGTTGTATTTCTAGTAGGTATTGCTTCCACCCATTTGGTGAAGTATTCACTGGCTACAAGGATCCATTTGTATCCATTGCTAGATTTTTCCACAATCTCTCCAATAAAGTCAAGACCTCGCTACTGAAATGGAGCCTCGACTAATATGCTTGTGAGGGGGAGTGTACCTACAAACTTCATCTTTCTTGCAAACCTCTAGAAAGGATCACATTTTCTAGCAAATTTTTCCACATCTTTAAACATTGTAGGCCACCAATATCCTTCCCTAATTACTTTGTGGGTAGTGGCCTTTAACATGAAATGTCCTTCGTAAAGTCTTTGATGACATTCATTAATGACCTTGATGGACTACTCATGATCTAAGCATTTTAGAAGTAATCCATCAAGGTTTCTCCACATAAGCTAGCCCTGCATCAACACATACTTATGAGCTGTCAACTTCAAGATTCTCCTTTGATTATCACCAATCATGGAGAGCAACTCAAATTTTATAAATATAAAACTACATCTTTATACCAATGATCATCTTTCAAAGAGCATGGAGGAGGTACTAAATTGGAAGTTACCAAATGTCCTTCTTCTGCATCCAAGTTTGTATTTGTCATTAGCTTGGCAAGACCTTGACCTCTAACTAGCCTTGTAGTTTGTACTTCCATATCATATTCTTGGATCTTATTGATCCATTGACACCTCTTTCCAGAAGCTTCTTTCTGAGCAAAGATATCCCTCACAGCTATATGAGGCACATATGTAGTGATTTTGTCTCCTATGAGAAAGCCCTAAGGTTTTTGACAACCTTGACAAGAGCATATACATATTTTTTCACGAAGGAGTAATTTAACTCAACATTCTACAATTATTTACTAAATAATGCAATAGGTTGCTCATATCCATCAGCATTTTTCTGAAGTAGCACTACAACAATGATGTAGAAAGAAGCAAGAGAAAATAGTTGAAAAGGCTTGGAATAACTAGGACTAGCCAATACTGGTGCCTTCTTAAGTGCATCCTTAATATCCATGAAGGATTCAGTCGATTCATTATCCCAATCAATTGATTGTCCCTTCTTAAGTAGATTGGAGATAGCCTTTGTCTTCTCAGCAAAGTTAGGGACAAAACTCCTAACAAAATTAATTTGTCCAAAGAAGAAATGCATTGCTTTAACTATTTTGGGTTGAGGAATGAGGTCAATTTCTTTGACTCTTTCTAGATCAATCCTCACACCATCCTTGGACACAATATGCTCTAGAATCTTACCTTCCTCAACACCAAAGGTGCACTTCTTAGGATTTAAGAAAATCCCATACTCTAAGCATCACTGGAAAGTCAACTCCAAGTGTTTGCAATGGCCACCTCTATCCCTAGAATAAGCTATAAAATTATCTTGATCTACCACCATGATTTCATTTATCAATCTTGAAAGTGCGACATCCATTGCCCTTTGAATGGTAGCTCCTGTATTCTTGAGTTTGAAAGGCATCCTCACATACACAAATGTTCCCTAAGGGCTGGTGAAGGTTGTCTTGTGCCTCTCAAACTCTTTGACCATTACCTAATCATATCCTAAGAAGCAAGCTATCATTGACATTAATTTAGACCCTATCACATTCTGTAATAAATTGTCCATACTAGGCAATGGGTAGTTTTCGTTGAGGGACTTAAGTTTTAAATTCCTGAAGTCTACACAAAGACTTAGTCCCCATTCAGATTTGTTCTCACAAGAAATGGGTTAGACACCAATTTTGAATGCATGATTGCTTTAATTATACCACTCTCCTTCAACTTCATTAATTCATTTTCCATCCAAGGGGCCAATGTAGGATTAATTGGCCTTTGCTTTTGCCTAAATGGTTTTGCACCTGGTTCTAAAGGAATAGTATGTTGAAACAAGTCTTCCCTATAAGCTTTCAATTCATCATATGACCTTGCAAAACACTTCTTGAACTTCCTCAATAGACTAATCAACAATTATTTCTCTATTGGGTTCAACTTCTTCCCAATGTAGATCATCTTTAGAGCTAATTCTATTGCTAGATTTACTCCTTCTACATCATCTTCACTAATTGGTTTGCTCCTTGTCTTGTAGCAATTATTAATATCAAACATTCTTTCAAGAGATACAAGATCTCTCAGAATGGTATTGGTCTTGAGCTAAATGACCTCATTTCCAAATAAAGTCTCCTTTCCATCCTCTACCTCAATCATTGGTTGCCAATCAATCTGTTGGTTTTCAAATTCATTTATGTCATTCAAGAAATAATAGATATGCTTGTCATCATTGAATACTTGCTAGCTATATATATTATCAGGAATTCTAGGCTTAGTGAGGACTTCAACACTATACGTGCAATGAGGTGATAACAAAGTTGCATCAAATTTTGAGGCCATAACAACAAGTGCATCAACTATGACATTTTCATTTCTATCCAACCACTTGATACCAAAATTATCAAATAGCTTAATTGTATCCCATAAAACATTCCTAGACATTTTCAATTTTTTCTCCTTTATTGTGTATGAGCCTTTAACCTGAGATACAACTAACTCAAAATCACCAAGTACACTAAGACACTTAATTCCATACCTAGAAGCAATATTTAACCTAAGAAACAAAGCCTCATATTCCGCTACATTATTGGTGCATCCAAAATTTAACCTGAAAGTGAACCTATAAGATATGTCATTTGGAGAGGTTAAAATAATACCTGTGACATTTCCCTCTTGTGAATAGACACTATCAAAATACATTTTCCATATATCATTGCTTTCAAGGAAAGAAGGCCTTGGACATGAGGTCAGGTCAATACAGTTGTTGACATTATCATCAAAGTTCTCAATTATGTTGTCAGGGTCACTATGTTCATAGTGCACCTCATCCTTTACCTTTTTTGGGTCCTCCACAATATGTAACATTTTCTTTTCTCTATGCAACTGAACCTCTTTTTCATTGACTACCATGGTGGCATAAGATAAGTCCATTTGTATACTACTACCTATTGAAGCTGCCCATTTTCTTGACAATAGCATACCCCACTTGGATAGACAATCAACAATGATTATGTCCATCATAAAACATTTACCAGGATATGCAACAAGTTACACCTCTACATCATTGACAACTCCAATAACATTTACCTCCCTGGAATCCATTACATAACATTTGCCATAAGACCTGGAAACTTTCAAGCCTAGCAAGTTCATAATTTCTAATGGCATCACATTACTTGATGCACCCGAATCCAATATGCAATCCAACCATCGCTTTATCAACAATGAAGTATGAAAAGGATCAACCATGGTTGGATACTTACAAATATCATACCAAGGTAAACCTCAAGTTTGTCTTGACCATTTATTAATTTTTACCTTCCAAACTCTTTTTATGCCTTATCCCACAAGTGGGACACACTATTGTGAGATCATCCCCCTCTAAATAATCCCCTCATTAAAGCTAGGCTAGATTGGGTCCAATGCACTTTTAGTTATCTTGTCAATATATTTGAGGTCCTTTTCCTCAATATTCACTATCTATGCATACAATACTCCTTGTTTGTGGTCAAGTGTAATTATGATCCATTTCTCATCATTCTAAAAAATCATAATTTATCTATTGGAATCACACCTCAATCTTGGCCTAAAAATAGAAAGGCATGCCCCACAATGTAGGATTCCTTTCTCCATCTATCGTCGAGTAATAACTTTAAATTCAATAAAAAATGGAGTCCTTAAATACTAATATCTATGTTCTTGAGTAAGCCCAAAGGTCACTCCTTTGAGTTATTGAGCATGTAGAGAATATAGGGCAATGGGCATAGCTTAGGCTGACCCATGGCTTCATATGTTTCTTTGGTGAGCATATTCACTTTTGCATGAATGCCCACCCATACATCACACAAAATATATCCATTCAACTCAAGAGGGAGTAAGAGTTTAGTGTCATACCTAATTTATTTTATTCACATCACCTTACAAACCTCACCCTCTTCAGGTGCATTAGTAGGAATCTTAGACTGGTCTTGTAACACCATCTTCTCCAACATCTTCTTGAATTTGGAGAGAACTCCCCCATCATGGAGAAGTTTTAGAATTATGTATCCCACTCTAGCTTTATTTTTCTCTACAACTCATTATTCAACAACTTCATAGTGTGTTGATCAGAGCATTTGGGTAGGATCTTGGTAGAGATGACATTAATCTTATGCTCATGTGGGTTCGTGGGCATCCATGCTTGTGACCTTATCTCTTAGAGGAAATGGCTACTCAAGCTACACTATAGTGTGTACATTTGGTTATTTCTCCTAATTCTTCTCCTGTTATTGTGCATCATTGTGGATTAGAACCTACTAAATAGGATATTTAGGGGGTATAGTTGTTGATAACTGAGAGGGGGGGTGAATCAGTTATCCTACTAATTTCTTTTTTCTTGATCTTCTTAATAATCAATGCAGCATTAATTCAAATAAGCAAACATAACCATGAAATGGAAATACACATGACACAATATTTTTGACGTGGAAACCCTGTTAAGGAAAAAACCACAAGGTGATTAACCCAAGATTGTATTCTCTATTAGAAGAATGGAAATACAAAATGGCACTTACCAATTAGGGCTCACTGCCCGAGCACACTGCTCACAAAAGGCACATTGCCTATAAGAGACACACTGTCTACAATTTATATAGAGTGTAATACAGTACTTGAGCTGATAAGGAGCATCAACATATGCTGAGGTTCAGTTCTGGTTAGGCTCAGTATACTGATCTGCTGCACTTCATCTTTCCTCTTCTTTTATGCTGCTCTCCTTTCACATACCAAATCTTCCTTTCTGCGTTTACTCGAGTCTATTTCTTTTCTTCACATATTTCACACAACCACAACACCTCTCACAACTAAATCCATCTTGTATATATATCTGTACAAATGATTTCAACACCTTTCTAGTTGGCATCCAGAATAGTCAATCTTTTCACAAACTCTGATCTGTTGGCTGAATCCTTGCTTACCAAGTAATGCAAATCAAGGATATACTTGTAGAAGTCATCAATCATGTCGGCCAAACATAACTTATGCCTTAAGAACCTTTTCCATCATCAGTAACACATCCGGAATAAGGTCTGATGTTCTTCCAGTTAATTCTTCCTTTGTTCACACTGTCACTTGGGAACCCGACACTCAAGCATTCATATCTCTTTATCCTTTCCACACCGGAGGCTCAAACCCTGGAATCTATCAGTCAAGATACTTCTCTTGACTTCCCCAAATCCGCACTTCATTGAGATACTTCTACTAAGAGATCCGGACCTGTCTGTCGGACCTTACTGACTGCTCTGTTCTTGCTTACCGGACCTTAACACTTCTTCAATCTGACTTCCGGTGATGACCTATCATGTCTTGCGGATGTGTGGGATAACCTTTGTTGCCATCAATGACAACATTCATGAGTCCATATAGTGTCTCTTGCCAACAATAGTAATGTGTTCCTTCCTAATAATTTGTGTGGACTCCTTCCATGAGGTCCACCTATTATAGAAGGATTGTATAGTCTTCATTTTTGTGGTCCACATCACAATAGTCATAAAAGGGGAACTCAACACATTTTCTTGAAGTGTGACCATTCTCACCATATTGAAATAAGTGATCATGAGAAATCACCCAATGTCTCTCTTACCACCTCTTCTACCTTTGTGCCCATAATGGCTAAATCCTTGACCTTGGTAGGATTGCTTGTTTTGTTGCACAAGATATGTGAGCTTTAATAGTCATTGTTGATTTATCAATCTATTCTATTCTCGTGCATAAACCACTTTACATGCATTGGTGTCATGTGTAGTGCTCTTGCACACTTCACACCAATAATCTATTATCACCCCCAATAATTTTTTGTAATATCATGCACAAAAAGGTTTCATTTATTTCTTGGCATATTACATAGTGCAGGATGCACAAAGCTATAGATAACATAGTGCAACCAATTACCCAAGGTCTCACCACTGATTAATTAGTTGCAATATTCCCCTTACTTTAGTATCCTATGCACTAGAGTCCTCTCTTTCAATTAGGTTACATCACATCAGCTACTTTGTTTGAATTGTCATTTGCCTAATCTTCTCTTCAAAGCATGTATTGGAGCCATATAACTATTGTTAGTGTAGGTTTTTTATTTTCCTTAGGGATATTTACTTTTCCTACACATTATTAAGCTTTCTTAGGTTTATTAGATGTGGTTAATATGAGGACACATGGTGAAATACATTAGCTACATGTGTCACTCTCTCCCACACATGGGTAGTTGAGTTACACACCTTCTTTTGGCTTATTGTGCCACCTCTCATAACCACTATTATGTCTTTACCTGAGTAGGTTATGGGGTAGTTAGGTATCACACCCTCTTTTGGCTTTATGTGCCACCTCTCATAACCTATTTTCTGTCTTTACTTGAGGAGTTTATGCCACATGTTTTGGTATTTACCAAGTAGGTAAAACTCCCACCTTTCATGGGTAGTAGGAGTTAATGCACCTCTTGGATATATTTTCCCATGTTTTGCTATATATACAACACTCTCCTCTCACCTTAACTAGTTCAATAACTAGTAAGGGAGAGTAATGTGACTATTCTCAAAATTCTCTTGCAATTGTCTCTTTGATTCTCTCTTTCAGGATTCTCTCTCCATTCCTCTATTTTGATCTTCAATCATTTGTCGACTGGAGTGTATGTGATCTATGACTGACATCAGATCCTGGATCAGTTCTTGCTTCTCACAGAATCTAACATGGTATCAAAGCTTGTTTTTTTGGTTTAGTTCATTTTTGTAATCTTGATATTTGAGAGATTTGAGATTATTAGATTTCTAATATTTTCTCAAAAACCTAGTATGCTCTTCTCTTGCATCCTTGGATGATCTGGAAAATCAGAACAATTTAGAGGAAAAATAGGCATCTATATACTTTGGCATGCATATTTGTGGTCTTGTGAGATCTGGGTGATTGAAACTCTTTTGATAATCCTGGAGGAGTTTTTAGAATCTCCATAGCATCTAGAAGGCTAAGAAAAGTCAAGGTTGGCTTTTGTTTCACCGAAATTAGAGATTGGAGGACCCAGTTGCTATAGAGGTTTTCAAAGAGGTTCCTATAGGTAGCCATCAAATCAGAGCATTTTCGGCCCAAACAGACCTCACCATTGTGCTCAGAATGTCCAAAAACCTAAAGATTGACTGTCAAATTGTTGAAATCAGAGTCAAAAATTTTCTGAGCCATTTTTTTCACCCTCGGGTCATACGAACTGTCATATCGTACGAAAATTTTAATTAAAAAATAACAGTATTAATTAACCGCTAGTAGTTACATTAACTTCTAGTGGTTACTTTTAATGCTAGCAGTTACAATTAATGCTAGTCGTTAGCTAACTACCAGCTAAAACCACTTTATGCCCAAAAGTGCTTTCCCTCCAAAAACATGTGGTTTTGATTTTAAAAAGGGTGGTTTTGTGCCCAAAATGTGGTTTTGAGAAATTTCAAGGGTGCTTTTGGAATATTCTGGTTACATAGAATATTTTGGGAGAATATTAGAATATTTCTTACTAACATCATCATGACGTCATCCATCCTCACCCTCCAAGCTTGACCCCTCACCATTGCAATTTTTAAATTTGTAACCAAACTTCGGAAGACCTATTCTCAGCGATACAGAGGTTGTTTTTGGTGCATTTTTTTTATTTTGGATAGAATTTTGAGCTCTACATCGTTGAAGTTATTTTTCTGATTTGATGCTCCGGATTCTCAGAAATTGAAGATTCTTCCATTTAATTTGTTGTGCAGTTCTTGTTTTGAAACCTTTCAAGAGCCATAACTTATGCAAACGGACTCCGTTTTTTGTGTCATTTTTTCCAGGGTTCATATTTTTTGTATACTCCACATTAGTGCTCTCAATTTGATCAAATGTTGTACTTGAGCTATAGTTTCAGTGTTTTGGCCATTTTGGGCCCTATAAGAATCTAAAAATCTAAGATTTGCATTGTAAATCGTACTAATTATAAAATGCCAAAATAATATTTTCTGGGGGGTCATTTCAGAAACTAGAGAAAAGGGGGGCGTCTCGTGTGTCTCTTTTTCACACTTCTCTTCTACATTTCAAATTTACTTTTCTGCACAAATGGATGCATCCATATTTCATGTTTTAACACCATATAATTATTTTGAATGGAAATCAAATATGATAATCTATCTCAAAAGGCATGGATATCACAAGGTTACTATGGGACTTGAAATAGAACCCACATAGGATGCAAAAAAGATAAAATGGTTTAACAAATATGATGACGCATTTGGTACTCTGTGTATGTCAGTTTCTCCTAAATTACTTTCTCATATTGAATCTGCTAAAACACCCAATGATGTGTGCACCACATTGGAAAGCCTCTTTGGTAGGCAAGATGAATTAAGGGGCCATCAGTTGGAGAATGAACTAATAGGATTGAGTCCTGACAATTTTGACATCATACAAGACTTCTTCACAAAGTTGAAAGCCATCAGATTGTAGTTGAAACAGTGTGGAATAGAAAAAGAAGACAAATAATTGATCTTAAGTATTTTTTCTAAGCTTGGTCTGAACTATTATGTGTTTGTTACTACCTTTTATGCCACAAAAATGCCCTAGGTTTGAACTATAAATTTCCTTTTCTAGATGAGTTTGTTGCTGAACTCACTAAGGAGCAAGATAAACCAGTTCACATGGGTACAATTAAACCCTCTAAGTCACATGCCTTGACTGCAAATCAAGGCACAAAAGAACAAAAGGGGTCTAGCAAACAAGATAAGAAACAAAAGAACCAAGGAGAGAAGAAGAAAGATCAGAAACTTTTTGCTTCAAATGTAGCTAATCAGACCTCTTCATCAAAAGGTGAACAACCTAGAAAGCAGTAGGTCAAGTGTTCTTATTGTAAGAGGCATGGACATGATGAACACAAGTGTTTAAAGAAACAAATTGATCATCTTTCACATCTTCTTGAGAAGAACAATATCAAGGCGCCTGATTATGTCAAACAGAGTTCATCAGAAGGGTCTTCTAAGGACACAGAAAAGAGTAAGGAGGAAGGAAAGGGCAAGGCCCTAGTTGTTGCATCACAACCTGATACATGGATCATTGACTTGGGTGCTTCGCGGTGTACATGGCTTCCTCACATGATGGTTTTGCCTCCTTAGAGTCATGTACTATGTCTGCCATTCTAATGGGTGATGACACTCCTGTAGAAGTGCACGGGATGTAAAAACAGTCCCAAGATAATAAAAATAGAACAGCAATAGCAAAACAGAGAGAAAACAGGGCAAACAGAGTTGAATAAACTCAGAAATATATATTCATCTAACTTGCATTACATCCAAAATGCTTATCCGACAGCTCTCTCTAAACACATATATATATAGCTACAGAAGCTTTGAGGCCTGGAAGCTTCTGGCATTCTAGATGATTCTAAATTCCTAGAATGTTCTTTTCTAGAACAGCTGGAAGTTTCTCTTAGAAAGTTCTTTTCTAGAACAACTGGAAGCTTCTTCCTGGAATGTTCTTTGGAAGACTTCTAGAAACATTCTAGACAATCTTAATAATTCCTAACATCCCCCCTTAAGATTGGCTAGAATAATACAAACATAATACAAAAGGAGAGGGGAAATACAAAGGAGAGGGGAACATTATACTACTATCCCCCCTTAATGTTCACCTCTAACATACCAAGCATGCCTCTTAATTTTAAGAATTTGGCTTCAGTCATACTCTTAGTGAATATATCAGCTACTTGTTCTTCACTTGGACAAAACTGAAGAGTGATAATAGATGCTTGAACAAGATCCCGAAGGTAGTGAACATCTATCTCAATGTGCTTTGTTTTAGCATGAAAGACTGGATTGTTGGCAACCTGTATGGTACTTTGATTGTCACAATACAGAGTGCTGGTTGAACTTTGTAGAAAACCAATCTCAAATAGAAGATTCTGAATCCAAACTGCTTCCTTGCCTGCTTCTTTTGCTGCTCTATATTCTGCTTCACATGAAGATAATGATGTAGTTGTTTGTTTCTTGCTACTCCATGTAATAGGGCCTGATCCAAGATTGAAAACATAACCACCAGTAGATTTTCGATCATCTATATCACCACCCCAATTTGAATCAGTAAATCCAACCAAAGAAATTAAAGACTTATAGCCATAGTAGATTCCAAAGTGTATGGTTCCATGGATGTATCGTAAAATTCTCTTAGCAGCCAGCGAATGACTTTGTTTAGGTGCCTGCATAAATCTAGATACAAGATTGACTGCAAAACAAATATCTGGTCTAGTATGAGTTAGATAAACCAAACTACCAACAAGCTGTCTATATAAAGTGGCATCGACACTCTTTGAAGTACATTCTTTAGTAAGCTTGACTCCGGATTGAAACGGGGTAGATGCTGGCTTGCATTCAAGCATGTTAAACTTTTCTAAAAGGTCCAAAGCATATTTTGATTGTGAGATGAACAATCCATCATGTAATCGACAAACTTGTAAGCCAAGAAAATAGTTTAGTTCACCCAAATCAGTCATATGAAATGTCCTCTTAAGATCTGATTTTAAATCATTGATTAACCCAATATTCGGTCCAGCAATGAGTAAATCATCTACATAAAGTGCAACAAGAAGAATATCATCTTGAACTTTCTTCACATAAAGATTGGGATCTGACTTACATCTCTTAAATCCATGAAGCTGAAAATACCTGTCAATCTTCTCATTCCATGCTCGTGGCGCTTGTTTAAGACCATAAAGTGACTTCTTTAATCTGCAAACAAGATTAGGATGTTGCTGATCCACAAAACCCGGTGGTTGATCCATATATACTTCTTCATATAAATCTCCATTTAAGAATGCATTTTTGACATCCATTTGATGAATATGCCACCCAAGACTTACAGCCAAAGAAAGAATAATTCTAACTGTGGGTGAAGGAATTTTTTAGGATGTTCTCTGCATTCCATCTTTGTCAACTAATCTCCTATTTGTTTATCAGATCACTCACATAGGCTTTGACAAGCGGGTTGAGTTCACTCTAGATAATGTGGTAATTAGTGAGTTGCATGATGGGTCTATAGTTGTTGTGGGAAAAGTAGATCATCAGTCCAGATTGTATCAGTTTTCTCACTTTGTTCCTAACTCTCCTTCGACAATTATACTCACTCATTCAGATGAGGTGAATCATTTGTGGCATCAATGGTTTGGTCACTTGAATTACTGCTACTTGCAACAACTCAGTCAATAGGACATGGTTTTAGGGTTGCCTTCAATTTGATTTTCTAATGGAGTTTTCCACGGATGCATTCTCGGTAAGCATCCAGAGGATAAGTATGACAAAGGCAAAGCATGGAGGACCACACAGCTTTTGGAATTGGTACATAGTGACTTGGTAAGACTATTTCCACATCCTTCTTTCAGCAGGGCTAGATATGTTCTGACATTCATTGATGATCATTCTAGATACACATGGGCTTATTTTCTCAAACAGAAGTCTGAGGTCTTTGAGTCTTTTTAGGACTTCAAAGATTTTTCAAAGAGACAATCTGGGAAGGCCATCAAGATTCTACATACAGATAATGGGGGAAATATGTCAACTATAGGTTTGAGCAGTTTTGCGCCTCAGAGGGCATTGATCTTCAGTACATAGTTCCCTACAGTCCACAACAGAATGGCATTGCAGATTACAAGAACAGGTCCTTGAAAGAGATGGGCAATTGTATGATTCACTCTAGGTCTATGGCACCTTAGTACTGGGCAGAGGCTATCAACTGTGAGTGTTACTGGTGCAGGAGCACCTTGCTAGCTTTAAGCCTCCATGAAACAAATTTTGGTTTTAATTTAGTTTTGGTGTTTTAATTATGTAATAAGGTCATGAATTGACCATTGGCAATGTATTAGAGGCATTTGATTAGGTTCTAGTGGGATTTAGAGTTATTTTTTTAAAGGATTGCAAAAATTGCAAAATTGTCAATATTGCAAAAAATGTGAAAAATACAAACAAAAGAGGCATATGAAGGGTCATAGGGAGTTTAAAAGGTATTTTCTCACATTGGAGGAGTTTTATTTTATTATTCTTGTAATAAAGGTCTATGTAAGACCACTCTTCATGTTTTAAAGGTCACTTGTAGTGAAGTTTTAAGATTTGGTTAAGTTTAGTACTTTCTAAGTTGAGTAGTGTTAGTGGTTTGGCTATTTTTAGCCTCTTCTTTTTGCATGTAAAAGAGACTGGAGTGATGGAACAAAAAAATGGATGTAAAAATATTATTTATGCCTTGAAATTTGTGCAAGAGGTAGAGAGGAAGGAGAGATGAAGTTTAGAGAAGAGAAATGAAAATAAAGGTTTAATTTTCTGTATTTTTTGACTTTTTTTGCTATTCTTGAGGCTGGTACGGCCTTGTACGGAATATCAAATGGCATAAAATTATATTTTTTGGAAAGATCTCTGAGCCTTCTTTCTTTTGGCATTGGTTTCATCAAATTTTGTTATGTTGTGTAAAAGTTATGATGAATTTGGTGATTAACACTTCTAGTTCTGTTTACTGTAACAGTCATCTTGTTTGGAATAGTACGGATTGTATAGATCAAGTACAGGTTTGAAACTAATGGAAAAAGATGGGGATATGAGTCTAGTTTCATATTCTTTTGGTTTGAAAAATTTTTATTAAAAATTAAGTGAGTTATGCCATTTTTGGTGAGGGCAGGTCTGCAATCTACTAGGGTCTCCATCTCTATAACAGTCCATTTTTTAAGCATACTTTCAAAAACAACCTATGTTGCATGTAAGATATGTTGTGTAAGAGGATAATGGGTATCCAAATTAATTTTTATATCATGGGTTTGAGTTGTATTCTAAAAATTATGTCAAATTTACCTTGTATGGTTTTCATCAAAGCATAGTGGAAGTTTGTGAGTTTGGGTGAATCCTCCATGCCTCTGCATCAGTTACATCCAGAACCACGTTCCTCACAAATATATGAAGGGGGAAACTTCCTTCCAAGCTTGGACCAGTCGGAAACCCACAGTTAAGCACTTTTGAGTGTTTGGTTTTCTTGCATGGGCCCACATTCTAGTAGAGAAATGCAAGGCTATGGATCCGCAAAGCAAGCCTTGCATATTTGTTGGGTACCTAGATAGTGTCAAGGGATATAGTATTCTCCATCCTACTACACATGAGTTGTTCATCGAGAGGAGTGTTCATTTCAAAGAGGACTCTTCCAGTTCTTCTCCCACCACTTCTCCATCAACAATCACATTGGAGAGATTGCAACATGATGACAATTCTTCAGAAGATCTTAATTTTTCTGATCATGATAAGGATTCTTCTTCCTCCACTTCAAATGGTGATAATGATGATGAGGATCCATCCTCTCCTCCTAGTCATCATTCAAAGGTTGATGATTCTCCTCCTTGACTCTCTTGACACAGGGCCTCTTTGGGCTCGTCAGACATTGCAGTCAACAAGTGATTGGGTTGGTGATCCTTTAGATACAAGAATAACAAGGTCACAATTTCAGCATGCTCCACATCTCTTCATTGCTTCAGTTTTTTATCCACAGACTTTGTGGGAAGCTTCAGGTGTCCCCACGTGGGATGCAATAATGTAGGAAGAGTTTAGTTCCTTGGAAAAGAATCATACATGTGATTTAGTCCCTCTTCCTAAGGGAAGAAAACTTGTTCGATACAAGTGGATCTATGGAACAAAATTTGCAACAGATGGGTCAGTTGACAAGCATAAGGTTTGCTTGGTCGCCAAAGGATTCTCTTAGGTGCCTAGGATTGACTACTCTAAGACTTTTTATGCCAATAGCTAAAATGAATTCCATCTGACTTGTACTTGCCATAGCAACAACCCATCGTTGGGAGGTTCATCAGATGGACGTGAAGAGTGCTTTTCTTCATGGTGACCTTTAGGAGGAAATCTACATGGAGTAGCCATAGGGTTTCGTTCAGGATCTTTCATTGGAACTTGTCGACTTCAAAAGTCTCTCTATGGCCTCAAACAGGCTCCTCAGGCCTGGTATGCCAAGATGGACTCCTTCCTTTTATCAGTTGGGTTCACTTGATGTCATTATGATCAAAACATTTACAATCAGAAGCAAGATGATACTCTCACTTTTCTGGTTCTCTATGTCAATGACTTTTTGATCATAGGGAGTCATTCATCCACCATCAAAGCAGTGAAAACTGCTCTACATGATTGATTTCTGATGTCAGACTTGAGTCTTTTGTACTACTTCTTAGGGATTGAGATCACTCAACCATCTTTAGGTATCTTCATGGAACAACCTAAGTATATACTTGACATGCTCTCTAGATTTTGCATGGCTGACTGTAAGCCTGCACTGACTCCATTTCTGTCCGAGGTCAAACTTGAGGCTAAGTGTTCTTCACCCTTGGTTTATGGCACTTTATACTAACAGCTTGTTGGGAGTTGTTGGTCAAGATGTTAGTCACAAACAAGCATAGAATAAAAGTACACATTAACCTTTATTCATCTTGAAAGATACGATGAATTCAAAGAATTCATGATCCCAAGTCTCTGGCGATTAGGTCTTAATCGTCTGACATTACTCAGAGGTTGATGTGCGTTGTTGTTTCCATTTTGGTGTCTTACGTTGAGTTCATCATCATGACATTGTTTCTGCAAAGATTCTTCACAGAGAAGTCATTTTACGCAATTGTTTGATAAAATGATACAGAAATACTTAAATCTTTGCATGATATTTTCAATTATACATGTTTTAGCTTCAAATATGCTAAATATTTGCAATTATCTACGAGATGTCCACATATTTGTATTATTTGCTTGAGATTATCAATTATTTGCAATTATGATGGTAAAATGCTCTAAAATTTAAAGGAAATTGAAAGAAATACTTCAAATTAAAGTTGAACCTTCATCTATTGAACCACATATACATCAGATACAGTCATGAGGAGAAGAAAACCAAACCATATGTTCACCAGGATATTCCACAGCTAGATACAGTTGATGCTAACTTCAAAGGAATTGTATGAAAACAACATATGCGAGTAGATATGCACTCCAAGGGATGCAACAGATCACAACATATGTCTAGAATTCACACACTGATTACTCAATATTTACTATGAATTGTAATCAAAACAAGTCTTCTCATTCATTAAGTATGCAAGCATATAAATGTATACAAAAAGATTTGAAATGAGCCCTGAATATTTCAGCAGATGGATTTCAATTAAGTTTTGAATGTTTGAAATGAGGCATTCCTGTACCTTTTATAGAACAAGGTGAGGAATTTGTTATAAAAAGATCTACGATCTTGATTTATCTATGAATATCTACGGTGACTATTTCCTTTGACTTTGTCAACTTTATCAAATGGCACAAGTTGCCAGCTGGCAACCATTTAAACGGCTTGCTTCCTTTCGCATCTGATACATATATTCCTTTTATGATGCATCTTCATCATGTCCTTTGTCATCATCATCACTTTCGCCACTTTTGCTATCTTCATCATCATGATGATTGTCTTCTTGAATATGGACCTGCATAGCTGTCCTTATATTTTCATATAGCTGTACTATTCTCTCTATTTCCCCACCATCTTGAGTTTTTGCTTTGACGGTGGCGTGCTTATGCATTTGATATTTGCCTCGAAGATTCTCTAATTTACTTCTCCTGCTGCTGGATGTCTCATTATAATTCTCCATCTTGACCTTGATCCTCATAATTTTGTCCATGATTTCTTCTGTTAGATGGTTTAAGGGATCATTAGCTACCTGTTGGAAGTTACTATGTATAGCTTTGATTGCAAACTCCTCGTCTTGATTATCTATCTTCCCTTCCACCTTCCCTTCTAGCACTTCTAAAATTTCAGCTTCATATGACATCATATCATGTAGCTTCATGCTGATATCTCTTAATTTACCGTTGCATCTTTTAAGTACCTCACACTCAAATTTGATATCCTTATACCATATGTCCACCAACAATGCATTATTGTTATTTAGCACTTGATTTCTTACGAGAACCTGAGGGTCAATTCTCCTTATTTCCTCCAAGATGATCAAAATTTTCTCCAGCTGAAAAGACCTCTTCCCAATCTCCATCTGCAATTTGTCAACTTTTCTCCTGGAGACACTTAAAGAATTCCATCTCTTTAAAGAAGCTTTTACCACTTCCTCTGCTTCATCAAATGTGGATAACATCCACTTTCTCATTATAGATGACTCATGCTTCATGAGATCTAGTTTATTTACTTCATCCTGAGAAATAGCAGTCAATGGGACTGCATGATCAGTTGACGTATCATTAGGGTTAATTAACCCTTTTATGTATGCATGCAGCTGAGTAATGTGCTCTTTATGCTGCCTATTCTTCTTCTTCTCTCTCTTAATTCTTTGAGTTAAGGAATCAATGATATCCTTACCTTCCTGGCCTTCTTGATCCTCATTTGCAAATCCTAAGTCAACTGTATTGATCTAGAACTCTTCCAGAGTAATTTTACCCTTTTCTTTATCTACAGTAGGAATTGCTATATGTGCAGTCCTTCTGCCACTTGTAGGATCTCTTCGAATTGCAGAGGTTATTCTAGCCTTCCTTTTAGGCTTTATCAGGTTTTCTGAACACAAAATAGATACATCAAATTCTTGAATTTCAAAACCAACCTCTGTGTTGACTTCCTTTTCCAACCACTGAGGTACCTGATCATGTTCTTCATCATCATCATGATGTTCACCTTGATCTCCTATATCTGTCAGCATATGTGATGGAGAAGGTGATTTCCTTGTTTCTTCTTCATGATGCTCATACTGACGGCGATCCTGTGGTATATCCTCTTGTTGAAGAATTTCTTTTTCTGGAGGAGCATCATCCTGAGGTGGAGGATCTTGTGATGCGTTGATTTGATGATCATGATGATCATGATCTTTCTCCTTTATTACTTCATCCACTTTTGACTTTTCCTCCTGTTGAGACATATTCTTAGTAGGGGACATTGTGCAATCCTCCTTAGGTGTTGGTATTTGTTTTGAAACCACAATCTGTTCTGCACCTGCATTACTTACTTCCTAAACTTTAGAAGCATGATCTTCTAATACATCTTTCTCATTAGCTCTCTTTTCTCGAACCTCTACTATAATGGGCTTAATTGATGTATCATGTTGGTGTTGTTGGCTCATTTCTAAAGCATGCCCCACTGGTTCTGCCATCTTTACTTTTTCTATATGTTCTCCTTTATCAGGTGTACCTACTAGATGTTTAGGACTTACATCCTGTCTATATGTCAAATCCACTACTGCAGGACTTGTCACCTATTCAACTAATGTGTCTAGCCCCATTTCTTGAGCTATCTTCTCTGGACTCTTTTCCTTTTTAGATTCCGCTTGCTTCATCTCCTCCAATATTGTTTGAACTAATGGAGTCCCATGAGGAGTCATGTGAGTACCTGCAACAAGGGTTTCCATCTTCTGTGAAGCTACATCCTCCACTACCTCATCATCAAATAAATTAATTGTTTCATCTAGTGAGATATGACCTCTTTGAAACATTTGCGAGGTTTCTTTCATTTGCTCTTCCGCTTGTTCAGTTTTGAACTTCACAATGGTAGGAAGTGGAAAATTGTGTTGAAATTCCTTATGGAAAACTTCACTACTTGCCCCTTCCAACATTATAGGGGATTGCTTTATCTCACCTCTCATGGAGGTTCTTGGTTTCTTAGGTGTGGTAGCTACCATCACCTGTGGGGCTTTTCTTTTCTTGGTAAGAGGCACAACAATCTCTTCTTCCTCTTCTGATATGTCTTCATTAAGAGGAATATCCTCTTGCACCATTCTCTGTTGTGAGGTCTGACCCTCTTCACATGTCTCAGTAGTCTCTATAACCAGCTTTTGAATCTTTTTGGCCTTTTGTTTATCTGCCTGTGGTGGTGATGCTGATCCTAATGCTGATGCTGTTGCATCCTCAGCTGGAAACATTGCTCTTTCAATAATCACCTCTTTGGGTTCATTATCAATTTTCTTACCCCTAGGGGGTCTTTTGCTTTGCTGTTGTTGTGGAGGCAGCCTCTCTCCTTTAGATTTCCTTTTTTCAATTATAAAATCATCAGATTCCTCATCAGGAATATCCTGTCTCTTCTTTTTATTGTCTACAGTAATGGCAACACCTTTCTTCTTCAATACATCAATTTGTTCATCAACCCAAGCTTGGGTTAGCTGTAATGTCCTGGCAATGAAAGGATCTAAAGATATGTCTTCTTGTATGGTCAGGTCAGGTGTAGATATTATATCATTATATATTTTCTTTTCTTCATACTCATCTGCCATTATCTTGCCATCATCCTTTCTCAACTACGAAGGAATGGAGATGCAGTCAAAAGTTTTGATTTGATTCAGTGTTAACCTTTGGTATCTTCTTCTTCTGGCTTTTGCTTCATCTTCACAATTTTCCAAGAAGTCTTCTAGGTGCCTCTGATGAATAGGTTTCCCTATTATTTTCTGTATCCTCCCATAAGGATCATATGGCCTTACCATTGGGAATGACTGCAATTGCATTTTATTCAAACTAACCATGACTTTCTTGATATTTTCTGAATTTGGGCACATATACCTGCCAATGGTTACTGGAAACAAAATGGGTGGTATTTTATGAGCATCCTTGTATGCCTTCAGTATTGTGGAGCTCTGCCTTATAAGTTCCATTAGTACCACTGCATCAGGGGGGTATCTTGGCAGCATGATGGGTTGTCCTTCAAAGCCCTCAATTCTCATGTAAGAAAATGTTGCAAATTGGATCTACCAGGCTCCATGCCTGTAGATTACTTCTTGAGCTTCCATGCTCAATCTTTTTGTCCTGTCGTCCTCCATGGTTCTCACCAAATGCATGGAGAATGCATCATTTACCAATTTGTAATCCTGGAGGTAATTTACTCTCTGCAACCGGGGATGATGATCTCAAATATTAGCATCATTGGTGGTTCCACCAATCCTTCCAACCGTTGTTAATGCATCAAATGTGCCTTTGTAAGCACAGGAGTAGACAATGTATGAAGTCATGTAAAAGGAACAATTTGAACCTCCCAGGTTCAGAAGCTGCTCATGTAGAGCATCACTAATCAAATGGCCCCATAGTGACTTAGTATCTGCATATATGCACATCATGATGACACCGTACATCTAGTCTTTAAAACTACCAGCATCAGGCTGGCCCGTCACCCTGCTAAGCAATGCAATCATATATTGATACTCGTCATCAAAATCATACCTATATAAGTGCACTGGGAGCTTGGCGCTACAAGATATGTACTATTCTTAGCCCTCCACTGATACATGTTCTTTCTTGCTTTCTTCTTATTGTTTTCATATTCAACCTCAGATTTCTTCAAATCTATGTTGTTAACCTTCCTGCCCAATGGCATTCCAAATGTCTTGGAAAGACCCTTGATGAACAATTCTACATATATTCTCCCATGTTTCACTACCTGTCTCGTTTGTGGATTGTAGTTTCATGCACATTCGATTACTAGCTCTGGAGACTCCATGGAGTACGGAAAACCAGCCATATTCCACATTCCTAACATGAACACTACATCCAGCAGGGTGCTTCTATTCTTTTCATCATTCATTTTGGCGAACCATGCTTCCAAATCGATACTTCCTTGATGCGTATCCATTATGACACCATACTTGAACAGGATTCCTCTAGGATATGCGAACATGGGCCTATTGAATTCAGCCTCACACTTACCTAACCTCTTGTCAGCCATGGATATCTGCAATTAACAAGATTTGTCTTACAATGGATATTCACAAGCATGCACATAACGATTTATCTCTACTAACATCATGCATACTATACTTATTCAGCATTTACTTATCATGGGATGCATAAACTAAAACCCGCAACATCATACCTGATTATGCAGAAGCAACAGGATGAGGATTTCAATTACTTACCTGGTTATGCAGATCCCTTTGATTATACCAGTGGTTTTCTTAAAATACTTTTAATTCAGGTGACAATCTGGCGCTTCTTCCTGCGTGTAAGCTCTTCTCCTCCAAGTATCGCCCATACGAGGGTTTGAAAAGTTAGCACTCTATAAAAATGATTTTATCGCAAGGTAAGTGTAAAAATGACAATTGAATTTACTTTTTAACTTTGCAATTAGGGTGAAATTAGGGCAAACCCTGACGGATTAGATTTTAATCATTGATTTTTTTACGGGAACTTAGGATTTCGCCAGGTGTATCATCAGGTTTTGTGGTCGGCGGGAACTACCTACCACATCTGCGTGCATTAAATGTCAATGGTGGCAACAAGAGCTGGGTGATATCCACATGACAAGATAGTATTCGAATACATGATAATATTTGGATATCAGGGTGATATTCAAATATCCTCCCAAGTGCAATGTGATCATCCTCCTCGAGAGGAAAAAACTATCTTGACAAGATCGGGTGTTGAACGTACCATTAGGTCTTGCTTAATATGTTAGGAGGATATTTCAATATGTCAGGTGATGTTACAAAAATGATGATGACTAGGTAAATTATACCCTGTCTCTCTCAGAATATTGGGATGACGTCATCCAGATATTGGCTCAGTATATCGCTAGGTCATTGTGACATCATCATCATGTTATGCGAGAAGGATCATGTTTAAGAAATATGCCCCCGAGAGGTAAAAATGATGATTACGTCAATGTCATGTTCAATCAAATGCATTATATACTAAGAAGCAAAGTAATTGCAGTAGTGCCTGATTACAAGAAAGATTATCCTAGCATTTAACAGCTTCTTGACTTCCTAAAAAATTATTGGTTCAAGCAAAGCATTGACTGGCCTTTGCTTCTGTCTGAAAGATTTAGCATCTGGCTTGAGGGGAATAGTGTGAGTTATGATTGATGTGTCATATGTCTTCAATTCATCATAAGTCCATGCAATAACATGTATGTAATCTTTGAGGGCCTGAGTTATCCCTTTGAACTCTTCTGGTGTGCAAACCTTACCTATCAAGACATTTATTTTGTCTTCATGTTGTCCAATATTCACTTGTGAATACTGACCTCCATGAGCTTTGGGAAGATCCTTCTGTTTCAGCATGTTATCCAAATCAAAGGCTCTTTCTAATTCAATCATACCTTTGGGAATCCTGTTGCTAGGTAACTCTAATATTTCATCTTCTTCCCAAACGTGGTCTTCCACATTGTTCTCATCTATGATCTGCGCATCAAATATATCCCTATTAGAGATGAAATCAAGGATATGCTGATCATCATCAAAGACCTGAAGATTAGTAACATTATCAGGTACTGATGGTACCGATACCAGTTCTACTGAAAATCTCTTTAGGCCTGATATAGATAGTGGTTCCAGTGTACTGGCAGCCTGGGCAAGTGCATCTACCCTATGATTCTGTTCTCTAGGAACGTGGGTGATATTAAATGCATCAAAGTCTTCAATCAAATCCCACACTCTGTGTCTATAATTTGACAATCTCTTATAGTTGCAAGAGTAGATTCCTCTTACCTGTCTGACAACTAATTCTGAGTCTCTAAAGACATGTAGAATTTTTACCTTCTTCTTGAGAGCAAACAATATCCCATGAATCAGAGCTTCATACTCTGTCACATTATTAGTATAGGGGAACTGTAATCTGTATGCAGCTAAGTAAGATTTTCCTGATGGGTCAATGAGATCAATCCCTACTCCAGCTCCTTGTTTGGACTTAGATCCATCAAATCTTAGAGTCCAGGATTTATCTTCAGCAAAAGGCCTGGCTGAACCTTCTCTTTTCTTTGCAGCTCTAGCTGCTGCTCCACCTGATATCCACTTTAGTTTAGGAGTTTCAATGTCCTTGGACCTCACTTTTTCTTTCTTTTGTGAAGCTGACTCCTTTTTCTTTCCAACATTAGGAGGATAATCCTCTGGATCTGGTACTATATGCCTTTTTAAAATATGTAAACATAGTGAGCAAGTGGTCTTTGAATGAGGTGCCTCATGCAACCTACACCAACCTTTAATCAAGACATCCTGGGGAGATCTCTGCTATTGTGTCATCCTTTCTATCTCTTTTGCTAAAAATTCTTCAAACTTAGTCAGGTCACTACCTCTGTCTTCATCAGACAATTCATAGTCTGGCTCCATAAAACAATCACTTCCTGGAGTGATTTCTTGTCTTCCTTTGCCATTATCCTGGTTGCTCACCAATATCTCTTCTGTTATCTGAACATGACCTTTGTATTTGCATTTATCTTCTCCCATTCCTACAAGAAATAAACATAAATCAGAATCACTGTCATTATCACTATCTGATGAACCTACCTCTGATGATGATGATGCATCACTGTATGTTTGTTCTAACTCCATCATGTCCTTGCATGCTTCGCAAGTCTTTTCTGAATGTGGTTCATTATGCAACCTGCACCATCCATCAATCAAAATATTAGTAGCAGGTATATTCAATACTTTACATTGCTTTATCTGCTTGGATAAGTGCCTTTCAAAATTTCTAAAACAATCTCCTTCATTCTCACTTTCACAATTATTATAAGGCCCTACAAACGGTATGTCTTCCTGATGATCATCATGATGATGATGAAAATCCAGCATCAGGATCTCCTCTATCCTGACAGTCTGTGGCCTAACAGAATACAATCCAGGCTCCACATCTACATACATTATCTCATTCGTTTTGTTATGCTCGGTTATCATGTGCTTCATTCTAGGTTCACCATCTATCCTTATCTGGTTAGGTATACCTTTCCAAGGCAACCACATGTGACTGAAGTCAGTAGACATATATCCATTCAAAGTTATTGACCAGTCTCTGCTAAGCAACATCCCATATGTATCAGGTATGTCAACTACCTAGATATCAATGTAATATTGGATCCTGGGATCAGATGCTAGCTGCATGTGTATATGAGTCAATTCTACTATTACACTCACTTCTGTCTTATCTAGCTGTGTCACCTTCTTTAGGGATTTAGCAGGATGCAGTCCTAAAGCATTGCATATAGACAAGGGCATCACATTTGTAGATGCACCTTAATCCACTAAATAGTTGTGTAAATTCTTTCCAAACATCCTTATGGTAAGGAGGAAAGGTGGTGACTCACTCTTATCTCGATATAATGTCATATGTGAGGTTTTTGTAGCTTAGATAGTAGCTAGCACTTTAGGCTTGATATTATTATCTCTAGCAGCATGATCTTTACTACCAGATTGGCCTGGAGAATGAATATCCTCTTTAGGAGCAGGATCATCCAATGATTTCATGAATGCCATCTTAATTGCAGGGGTTTTCAATAACTCTGATAAAGACAGGCTGATCTTTATCTTTTTCATCTCATCTGCCAGATATGTGACAAGTTTATCAAACTCATGAGGTAAGCCAACAACTTTTGATGCTGTATTCTAAGGTGACAGATATTGGGCATTCACCTTGGGAAATACCAGATTATTGTTAGCTTTGGGATCAGGAGGTGTGTCGAAATTATTTGGAGGTAGAGAAGATGTCAATGGGTTGGGAGGTCTGTTGGAGTTACTTCTCAAATTATAATTATGCTTACCAGGATATTGCTGCTGGTATGCATGCACCTCCTCATGTTCAGTGGAAGGCTCATTCTCATCTTCAAAAGGGAAGACATAATTTGTTTCAAATGCTAAGGCAGATTCTTCACATGCTTGTGAACAATTCAGATGATCAGTATAACTTTCTAATACTAGGGCTGAATCATATCCATAGGGAACAATTTCATTTCCTTCCACCTGAGGTGGATTCCCTGCAGTATTAGACACTTCCATTTGGAAAATGCTGGCAGCAATTTAAAATTGTCGACAATCTAGCTCTGCATGAGCATTTGTATTGTGTATCTTACACCAATTAGTGAGGGCTGCCTCAACAAGATTGACTCTAGTAGTCTGTTTGTTCTCACTAGGTGGTTGATTGTCTAAGGGTGATGGTAATGAACCATTATTTGGCCTGAAGTTCCATACTCTAGGCTGTCTTTGAGGATTATTGTTATTTCCACCACTATTATTGAAATTACTGTTATTGTATCCTCTGTTAGGATAATTTGGTCTATCATTGGAATAACTTCTATTCTGATTTGACTGGGAATAAAAGTTCTGATTTCTCAAATGAGTCACTTCTGTAGTGAGTTTTCTTAGCTGAGCGGAGATTTCTTTGATTTCCTCCTTCTCTTCTTGGACTTTAGCTACTACATTTTCATTTTGAGGCTTGAAGAAAGAGGATCCATGATTATTGTTGGATAAGTCAGCACGTTGAGGTGTCTGAGTTTGTGTAGGGTATTGTGGCAGTTGGCCACTCCCATTAGGAGGTGGCATGATACTTAATGGAGGAACCTGCAAATGTGCAGGCATGACTGCTGGAGGTATCATAGCTCCATTAGGATACTGTGCAGGATATTGTGCAGGATATGTTGGATACATGTCAGGCAATGTGGGAAAGGCAATATTTGGAGTAGGAGCATGTATTAGCTGCTGACTGACCTTTATAGCTTCCTGAAAAGAATGTGTCAAAGTTGTAATCTGTGGATGAGCTCTTCTAATGAACATGGAGGTCAAAGGGTCCAAAGCTGAATAATAGATACTTCTGGTAGCTTCATCTACTAAAGTATAAGGAGCCACTAACTTAGACAGCATCTTTTGGAATCTGGCATTGAAGTTAGCAATAGGCTCATTCTTGAATCTTTTGATTGTAGCAAACAAGTTATAATTCATGGATGGATCAATGGGAACTTTGAACCTATCAAGAAAAGCTTTCTCTAAGATGTCCTAGGAACCTACAGAACCTTGACCAAGACTAATGTACCAATTATAAGTCTCTTCCCCTAAGGAAAAAGAAAATAACCTGCACACCACATCATGATGTTCTATTCTAGTTCTGCAACACACTTCCTTAAAAGTTCTGATATGATCTTCAGCATCTTGATAAGGATGATACTTTGGGCAAATTTTGTTCAGATTCTTTGGTAACTCATGATATATAGTGAAGGTTAAAGGTGATTCTGCCATGAAGAAAGACATTGCAACCGGAGGAGGTTGAACTTGAGCTATAACCAGTTGAGGATGAACTAAAGGTACACCCTGAGGAGATCCTATAGGTATATTGAAACCAATAGGAGTCACAGGAGGATGTTCTGGTAGTGTTCCTGATGCACTGGAACTAGGAGTGTGATGAATATCAACAGTCCTAGGTCTAAAGCCTCTAACAGGTAGTTCTTCAAAAGGTTCGGTGGATCTTGACCTGGTATTTATCCTGTGAGCCAGGATTTCTCAAATTTGGACAGAATTAGCCTGATGATCGTAAAGATCGATTGAATTTCACCAGCTGAGGTGATATTTGCGGTCAAATAGTGATACTAATTGGATATTTGTGAAATATTTGCAAAGATAGTGCAAATATGAGGTGATAAGGGGGGTATGATGACTCTTACCATGAGATATTAGGTTTCTAAGGCGAAACTCTTCAAAGTTCGAACAGATTTACATAACATTGGCTGATATTTGTGAATTCATGATAATCGACTGTAAAGCTTGCAATATTTATGTTTGATCTAGAAATCTTTACACAGAATGAGCACCTAGAAGCTTGCTACAATAAATATTTAGGCAATATTTGAAATTCACAGGTGCATTCGAGGTTACCTTACTCTCTGTATCATCAAACCTGAAAATAATGATGATGAGTGTCCTCTTTCAAATAAAGGCCCTCCTTCTAGCGCCAATTTATGTTGGTCATGATGTTAGTCACAAACAAGCATAGAATAAAAGTACACATTAACCTTTATTCATCTTGAAAGATACGATGAATTCAGAGAATTCATGATCCCAAGTCTTCGGTGATTAGGTCTTAATTGTCTAACGTTACTCAGAGGTTGATGTGCATTGCTGTTTCCATTTTGAGGCCTTACGTTGAGTTCATCATCATGACACTATTTCTACAAAGATTCTACACAAAGAGGTCATTTTATGTAGTTGTTTGATCAAATGATACAGAAATATTTAAATCTTTGCATGATATTTTCAATTATACATGTTTTAGCTTCAAATATGCTAAATATTTGTAATTATCTACGATATGTCCACATCTTTTTATTATTTGCTTGAGATTATCAATTATTTGCAATTATGATGGTAAAATGCTCTGAAATTTAAAGGAAATTGAAAGAAATACTTCAAATTAAAGTTCAACCTTCAGCTATTGAACCACATATACATCAGATACAGTCATGAGGAGAAGAAAACCAAACCATATGTTCACCAGGATATTCCACAGCTAGATACAGTTGATGCTAACTTCAAAGGAATTGTATGAAAACAACATATGCGAGCAGATATGCACTCCAAGGGACGCAACAGATCACAACATATATCCAGAAGTCACACACTAATTACTCAAGATTTACTATGAATTGTAATCAAAACAAGTCTTCTCATTCATTAAGTATGCAAGGATATAAATGTATACAAAAAGCTTTGAAATGAGCCCTAAATATTTCAGCAGACAGATTTCAATTAAGTTTTGAATGTTCAAAATGAGGCATTCCTGCACCTTTTATAGAACATGGTGAGGAATTCGTTATAAAAAGATCTACAATCTTGATTTATCTATGAATATCTATGGTGAGTATTTCCTTTAACTTTGTCAACTTTATCAAATGGCACAAGTTGCCAGCTGGCAACCATCTAAACGGCTTGCTTCCTTTTACATCTGATACATATATTCCTTTTATGATGCATCTTCATCATGTCCTTTGTCATCATCATCACTTTCGCCACTTTCGCTATCTTCATCATCATGATGATTGTCTTCTTGAATATGGACCTGCATAGCTGTCCTTATATTTTCATATAGCTGTACTATTCTCTCTATTTCCCCGCCATCTTGAGTTTTTGCTTTGACGGTGGCGTGCTTATGCATTTGATATTTGCCTCAGAGATTTTCTAAATTACTTCTCCTGCTACTGGATGTCTCATTATAATTCTCCATCTTGACCCTAATCCTCATAATTTTGTCCATGATTTCTTCTGTTAGATGGTTTAAGGGATCATCAGCTACCTGTTGGAAGTTACTATGTATAGCTTTGATTGCAAGCTCCTCGTCTTGATTATCTATCTTCCCTTCCACCTTCCCTTCTAGCACTTCTAAAATTTCAGCTTCATATGACATCATATCATGTAGCTTCATGCTAATATCTCTTAATTTACCGTTGCATCTTTTAAGTACCTCACACTCAAATTTGATATCCTTATACCATATGTCCACCAACAGTGCATTATTGTTATTTAGCACTTGATTGCTTATGAGAACCTGAGGTCAATTCTCCTTATTTCCTCCAAGATGATCAAAATTTTCTCCAGCTGAAAAGACCTCTTCCCGATCTCCATCTGCAATTTGTCAACTTTTCTCCTGGAGACACTTAAAGAATTCCATCTCTTTAAAGAAGCTTTTACCACTTCCTCTGCTTCATCAAATGTGGATAACATCCACTTTCTCATTATAGATGACTCATGCTTCATGAGATCTAGTTTATTTACTTCATCCTGAGAAATAGCAGTCAATTGGACTGCATGATCAGTTGATGTATTATCAGGGTTAATTAACCCTTTTATGTATGCATGCAGCTGAGCAATGTGCTTGTTATGCTGCTTATTCTTCTCCTTCTCTCTCTTAATTCTTTGAGTTAAGGAATCAATGATATCCTTACCTTCCTGGCCTTCTTGATCCTCATTTGCAAATCCTAAGTCAACTGTATTGATCTGGAAGTCTTCCAGAGTAATTTTAAACTTTTCTTTATCTATAGTAGGAATTGCTATCTGTGCAGTCCTTCTGCCACTTGTAGGATCTCTTCGAATTGCAGAGGTTATTCTAGCCTTCCTTTTAGGCTTTATCAGGTTTTCTGAAAACAAAGTAGATACATCAAATTCCTGAATTTCAAAACCAACCTCTGTGTTGACTTCCTTTTCCAACCACTGAGGTACCTGATCATGTTCTTCATCATCATCATGATGTTCACCTTGATCTCCTGTATCTGTCAGCATATGTGATGGAGAAGGTGATTTCCTTGTTTCTTCTTCATGATGCTCAGACTGAGGGCGATCCTGTGGTATATCCTCTTGTTGAGGAATTTCTTTTTCTGGAGGAGCATCATCCTGAGGTGGAGGATCTTGTGATGCGTTGATTTGATGATCATGATGATCATGATATTTCTCCTTTATTACTTCATCCACTTTTGACTTTTCCTCCTGTTGAGGCATATTCTTAGTAGGGGACATTGTGGAATCCTCCTTAGGTGTTGGTATTTGTTTTGAAACCACAATCTATTATGCACTTGCATTACTTACTTCCTGAACTTTAGAAGCATGATCTTCTAATACATCTTTCTCATTTGCTCTCTTTTCCGATACCTCTACTATAACGGGCTTAACTGATGTATCCTATTGGTGTTGTTGGCTCATTTCTGAAGCATGGCCCTCTGGTTCTGCCATCTTTACTTTTTCCATATGTTCTCCTTTATCAAGTGTACCTACTGGATGTTCAGGACTTACATCCTGTCTATATGTCAAATCCACTACTGCAGGACTTGTCACCTATTCAACTAATGTGTCTAGCCCCATTTCTTGAGCTATCTTCTCTGGACTCTTTTCCTTTTCAGATTCCATTTGCTTCATCTCCTCCAATATTGTTTGAGCTAATGGAGTCCCATGAGGAGTCATGTGAGTACCTGCAGCAAGGGTTTCCATCTTCTGTGAAGCTACATCCTCCACTACCTCATCATCAGATAAATTAATTGTTTACTCCAGTGAGATATGACCTCTTTGAAACATTTGCGAGGTTTCTTTCATCTGCTCTTCCACTTGTTCAGTTTTGAACTTCACAATGGTAGGAAGTGGAACATTGTGTTGAAATTCCTTATGGAAAACTTCACTACCTGCCCCTTTCAACATTATAGGGGATTGCTTTATCCCACCTCTCATGGAGGTTCTTAGTTTCTTAGGTGTGGTAGCTACCATCACCTGTGGGGCTTTTCTTTTCTTGGTAAGAGGCACAACAATCTCTTCTTCCTCTTCTGATATGTCTTCATTAAGAGGAATATCCTCTTGCACCATTCTCTGTTGTGAGGTCTGACCCTCTTCACATGTCTTGGTAGTCTCTATAACCAGCTTTTGAATCTTTTTGGCCTTTTGTTTATCTGCCTGTGGTGGTGATGCTGATCCTAATGCTGATGCTGTTGCATCCTCAGCTGGAAACACTGCTCTTTCAATAATCATCTCTTTGGGTTCATTATCAATTTTCTTACCCTAGGGGGTCATTTGCTTTGCTGTTGTTGTGGAGGCAGCCTCTCTCCTTTAGATTTCCTTTTTTCAATTATAAAATCATCATATTCTTCATTAGGAATATACTGTCTCTTCTTTTTATTGTCTACAGTAATGGCAACACCTTTCTTCTTCAATACATCAATTTGTTCATCAACCCAAGCTTGGGTTAGCTATAATGTCCTGGCAATGAAAGGATCTAAAGATATGTCTTCTTGTATGGTCAAGTCAGGTGCAGATATTGTATCATTATATATTTTCTTTTCTTCATACTCATCTGCCATTATCTTGCCATCATCCTTTTTCAACTACGAAGGAATGGAGATGCAGTCAAAAGTTTTGATTTGATTCAGTGTTAACCTTTGGTATCTTCTTCTTCTGGCTTCTGCTTCATCTTCACAATCCACCTAGAAGTCTTCTAGGTGCCTCTGACGAATAGGTTTCCCTATTATTTTCTGTATCCTCCCATAAGGATCATATGGCCTTACCATTGGGAATGGCTGCAATTGCATTTTATTCAAACTAACCATGACTTTCTTGATATTTTCTGAATCTGGGCACATATACCAGCCAATGGTTACTGGAAAGAAAATGGGTGGTATTTTATGAGCATCCTTGTATGCCTTCAGTATTGTGGAGCTCTGCCTTATAAGTTCCATTAGTACCACTGCATCAGTGGGGTATCTTGGTAGCATGAGGGGTTGTCCTTCAAAGCCCTCAATTCTCATGTAAGAAAATGTTGCAAATTGGATCTACCAGGCTCCATGCTTGTAGATTACTTCTTGAGCTTCCATGCTCAATCTTTTTGTCCTGTCGTCCTCCATGGTTCTCACCAGATGCATGGAGAATGCATCATTTACCAATTTGTAATCCTGGAGGTAATTTACTCTCTGCAACCGGGGATGATGTCCCCAAATATGAGCATCATTGGTGGTTCCACCAATCCTTCCAACCGTTGTTAATGCATCAAATGTGCCTTTGTAAGCATAGGAGTAGACAATGTATGAAGTCATGTAAAAGGAACAATTTGAACCTCTCAGGTTCAGAAGCTGCTCATGTAGAGCATCACTAATCAATTGGCCCCATAGTGACTTAGTATCTGCATATATGCACATCATGATGACACCATACATCTAGTCTTTAAAACTACCAGCATCAGGCTGGCCCATCACCCTGCTAACCAATGCAATCATATATTGATACTCTTCATCAAAATCATACTTATTTAAGTGCACTGGGAGCTTGGCCGCTGAAGGATATGTACTATTCATAGCCCTCCACTGATACATGTTCTTTCTTGCTTTCTTCTTATTGTTTTCATATTCAACCTCAGATTTCTTCAAATCTATGTTGTTAACCTTCCTGCCCAATGGCATTCCAAATGTCTTGGAAAGACCCTTGATGGACAAGTCTTCATATATTCTCCCATGTTTGACTACCTATCTTGTTTGTGGATTGTAGTTTCGTGCACATTCGATTACTAGCTCTCGAGTCTCCATGGAGTACAGAAAACAAGACGTATTCCACATTCCTGACACGAACACTGCATCCAGCAGGGTGCTTCTATTCTTTTCATCATTCATTTTGGCGGAGCATGCTTCCAAATCGGTACTTCCTTGATGCGTATCCATTATGACACCATACTTGAATAGGATTCCTCTAGGATATGCGAACATGGACCTACTAAATTTAGCCTCACACTTAGCTAACCTCTTGTCAGCCATGGATATCTGCAATTAACAAGATTTGTCTTACAATAGATATTCACAAGCATGCACATAACGATTTATCTCTACTAACATCATGCATACTATACTTATTCAGCATTTACTTATCATGGGATGCATAAACTAAAACCCGCAACATCATACCTAATTATGCAGAAGCAACAGGATGAGGATTTCAATTACTTACCTGGTTATGCAGATCCCTTTGATTATACTAGTGGTTATATAAAAATACTTTTAATTCAAGTGACAATCTGGTGCTTCTTCCTGCCTATAAGCTCTGTTCGTCCAAGTATCACCCGTACGAGGGTTTGGAAAGCTAGCACTCTGTAAAAATGATTTTATCGCAAGGTAAGTGTAAAAATGACAATTGAATTTACTTTTTAACTTTGCAATTAGGGCAAAATTAGGGCAAACCCTGATGGATTAGATTTTAATCGTTGATTTTTTTACGGGAACTCAAGATTTCGCCAGGTGTATCATTGAGTTTTGTGGTCGGCGGGAACTACCTACCACATCTACGTGCATTAAATGTCAATGGCGGCAACAAGAGCTAGGTGATATCCACATGACAAGATAGTATTCGAACACATGATAATATTTGGATATCGGGGTGATATTCAAATATCCTCCCATGTGCAATGTGATCATCCTCCTCGAGAGGAAAAAACTATCTTGACAAGATCGGGTGTTGAATGTACCATTAGGTCTTGCTTAATACGTTAGGAGGATATTTCAATATGTCGGGTGATGTTACAAAAATGATGATGACTGGGTAAATTATAACCTGTCTCTCTCAGAATATTGGGATGACGTCATCCAGATATTGGCTCAGTATATCGCTAGGTCATTGTGACATCATCATCATGTTATGCGAGAAGGATCATGTTTAAGAAATATGCCCCCGAGAGGTAAAAATGATGATTACGTCAATGTCATGTTCGTTTCTTTGTTTATCGGACTTAAATGACATCATCAGGATAATGGCTTAGGGTGATATTTCGTAGCATGATGATATTGAGAAATATCAGGTTACATTGAGGAATATGACTCTCACGAAATACATAAGGCTGTTGACGAGTAAAGTTTATTATCACCTAAAATTGGCATTCGCATGTCGCGAATCAAATGATTTATCAGGGGATAAATTAGATCGAGATGATCTTCTGAAATATGACTGATGTTGAGAAATATGATCCTCCCCTAGGAATATCAGGTTTGACTCAAACTTTGACCACTCATAACTTTCACACCCTAATGAATATCAGGGTGATATAAAAGGCAAACTTGCATGAAATTTGATGCTCTTTCTAAATATGAGGTTATTGGAATGAAATATGAATTTTGACAAACTGACCTCATGGTGATGACTTACCCAGCTTCTCCATGCATGATGATCTACATGACTTACTTTTACCAAACTGCCAGAAAGCACAAAACAAGCCAAGCCAAGCAAAAAAAATGGTGGGTCCCTATTTTGTCAAGTCAAAATAGGGCGTGTTGTGTAACCACACAACAACTTGCTACCAAAGAAAAAAAACAAATTCCAATGATTCAAGTGATGTGATCACATTCATCCATAGTATTGTAATTCTTTCTAAGCATAAGCATCATGATCTGCTGAATGATAAAAGTTCATCATGGTAACAATACTAGCAAAGGATCATGTGGGTGCAAATGATTAATTATCCTCATCTTGAAAGCAAGTTGAAAACATCAGTAGCTGGTGTTAAACTACATAGTTGGAGATCATCCCTCATAGCCGACCTGGATAGAGCCTTGCTGCCAGCAGGCGTCTATAGCCCCGACAAGGTTATCTATACAATCCCCCTAAGTAGAGCCCCACTGCCAGCAGGCATTCATAGCCCCGGTAGAGTTACTTAGATGGCCTAATTTTATTTTTTTTCTAATTTTTCTTTAAAATTTGTATCTAATATCATCATGTCAGCTCATTTGTACAAGGTATAGTCACTTGCAGCTTTAGGTTGAAGATTGTATTGGTAGCAAGGGAGTCCCTTTAGATTTTTCACTTAACACCTATACTTGTATTTTCAACAAACCCAAGGCTGTTAAGTGTTTCATTGTGATTGATTCACTTTGATCAAGAAAAGGCACCCTGATGAAAGGATATCATAGACCTGATCCTGAATACTTCTCAAAATGAATCATAACCTATATCTAAATTTGATCTCATCACTTGAATCCTAACAATTTTGTTATTTTCTGAGGTGGATAAGTTTCCTCATCTTGACTAGCCAAAAAAAAACTCAACAAACAAACAACAAAACAAACAAACAAACAAGACAACAAAACACAACTGTATAAGCAACTATACAAATGTACATTATGATACACATGACTATCATGAAGTCACTTAGGCTTGGAAATAATGTTTGAGGAATTGTCCATTGACTGGCAATGGGACATCCTCACTTGTCAGATTCTTAAGCCTATAAGTGCTATCTCCTAATATCTCAGAAATTTGAAAGGGACGTATCCATAATTTGTCAAACTTACCATGGTCTCCTTTCCTCTCATGGGCTTTATCCCACATCAGGACTAAATCAGATATCCTGAAGGCTTTGACTCTGGCTCTTTTGTCAAACTAGCGTTTGACAACAGCTTGATGTTTTGCAAATTGGTCGATTGCTTGACTTCTTTTCTCTTCCAGGTGCATCAGCTGAAGCAACCTGACTTCTTGTCTATTGTCTATGCCTAGGTACTCTTGCGCAAACTGCAGGGTAGGAATTTTCAAGTTTACAGGGAGGATAGGATCTACCCCATATACTAAGTGAAAAGGTGAATTTCCTAGTGCAGTTTTCATTCTAGTTCTGTCTACCCACAAGGCATATTTCAGAAATGAGTTCCATTCCCTAGGGTTCTTCTCTATTAATTTTCTTATGATATTCAACAAATTTTTGTTGGTGGATTCTGCTAATCCATTCCCTTGGGGATAATAGTTGGATGAGAACTTGAGTATAATCCCATGATTAAAAGCCCAACTTGACAATTTGGTTGAAGTGAAGGCAGAACCATTATCACTTACCAAAGCATAAGGAGTTCCATACCTGGTAACAATGTTGCTTTCCAGAAATTTGATAACATCATCTGCAGTACAAGTCTTGCTACTGACAACTTTAGTCCATTTGGTAAAATAATCAATAATTGTTAAGACATACCTATGGCTTGAAGATGATGGAGGATTGATTGGTCCTATGAAGTCCGTGCCCCATTATGCAAATGGGTGCTCTTCCATTACTGGCTGCAAGGGTTGGGCAGCATACCTTTCTTTGTTGGCAGCAACCTGACATACATGACAGCATTTAACATGTTCAGCTATATCTTTAAAAACTGTAGGCCAGTAATATCCTGCTCTGAGGATTGCATGTGTTGTGGCCAGGGCTGATCCATGTGCTGTTCCAAACTTCTCATGTATATTCCTTCATAATTCTTCTTGAACAGGATTCCTCCCTTCATCATATATTTTTGTGATCTTATCTTCAAGGCTCTTCTCTGTGAAGCTTGCAGTCTTGGAGGACATCTTCCAGTGATCAGGATGTGCTTGATATCTGAATACCACTCTTTATTGTCCTTAATATTGATAACATACTATTGGCTTATAATGTTTGGATCAATTTCTGATATCATTTGACTCAAAGCCTGTTCTCTTACCAATTTCATTGGTGTAATCTCCATGTCATACTCTTGTAATACAGTGATCCACTTGGCTCTTTTCTCACCAGGCTCACTCTGCATCAGCAGCATCTTCACTGCTGCATCAGGCACTACTGCAATTACTTTGCTTCTTAGTATATAATGCCTAAACTTCTTTACTGCCCTGACCAATGCAAGTTCTTGTCTTTCAACATCCACATATCTCAATTCGGCATCCTTGAAGGGACAACTCATGAAAGAAATTGGTTTTTCTTCTTTTTCTTCATTCCTTTGTGTTAACACTGCTGCAAAGGTATGTTTTGAGGCAAATGAATAAATGTAAAAATCTTTTGTGTAATCGGGACTGATGAGGAAAGGAGCATCTGATATGTCTTTCTTTATGTCCTCAAAAGCAGCTCTGGCCTCTGATGTGCACTCAATCTTTGCATCCTTCAGCATAGCATTTAATGGTTTGACTATCTCTGCAAAACCAGTGATGAATTTTCTTACAAAGTTAATCTTACCAAAGTAAGACTTAAGTTCTTTCTTACTTCCAGGGAGTTGTATTTTCATAATAGACTCCACTCTTGCAGGATCAATGATGATTCCATCTTCAGTTATCAAATGGCCTAATAATTTTCCTGTTGTCACCCCGAATATGCATTTCTTGGGGTTCAAGGATATTCCATATTCCTCACATTTCCTCAGCACATTTTTGAGATCTGCTACATGGTTCCCCCTTTCTTTGGAGAATACTGTCAAGTCATCCATGTATATGACTAAATTTTCCTATTAAGCCTCTGAAGGCTATGTCCATTGCTCGCTGGAATGTAGCTCCAGCATTTATCAGCCCAAATGGCATACCTCTATAAGCAAACATCCCCCACTTGGTGGTGAAGGTAGTTTTCAATTTGTCAATCTTGTCAACCATGACCTGATTATATCCTGAGAAACCATCCAGAAAGGACATCATTTTAGCTCCATTTACAATCTACAAAACTTCATCTAATGATGGTAAGGGATAATTATCCTTCTCTGATGCTTTGTTCAGGTTCTTGAAATCTACGCATAGCCTAATGTCTCCATTCTTTTTTCTAACTGGGACTAGATTAGCCACCCAAGTGGAGTGCCTTACAAGAAAGATTATCCTAGCATTTAATAGCTCCTTGACTTCTTAAAAAATTATTGGTTCAAGCAAAGCATTGACTGGCCTTTGCTTGTGTCTGAAAGGTTTAGCATCTGGCTTGAGGGGAATAGTGTGAGTTATGACTAATATGTCATATGTCTTCAATTCATCATAAGTCCATGCAATAACATGTATGTAATCTTTGAGGGCTTGAATTATCCCTTTTAACTCTTCTGGTGTGCAAACCTTACCTATCAAGACATTTCTTTTGTCTTCATGTTGTCCAATATTCACTTGTGAATACTGACCTCCATCAGCTTTGGGAAGATCCTTCTATTTCAGCATGTTATCCAAATCAAAGGCTCTTTCTAATTCAATCATACCTTTGGGAATCCTATTGCTAGGTAACTCTAATATTTCATCTTCTTCCCAAACATGATCTTCCACATTGTTCTCATCTATGATCTGAGCATCAAATATATCCCTATTAGAGATGAAATCAAGGATATGTTGATCATCATCAAAGACCTAAAGATTAGTAACATTATCAGGTACTGATGGTACCGATACCAGTTCTACTGAAAATCTCTTTAGGCCTGATATAGATAGTGGCTCCAGTGTACTGGCAGCCTGGGCAAGTGCATCTGCCCTATGATTCTGTTCTCTAGGAACGTGGGTGATATTAAATGCATCAAAGTCTTCAATCAAATCCCACACTTTGTGTCTATAATTTGACAATCTCTTATAGTTGCAAGAGTAGATTCCTCTTACCTGTCTGACAACTAATTCTGAGTCTCCAAAGACATGCAGAATTTTTACCTTCTTGAGAGCAAACAGTATCCCATGAATCAGAGCTTCATACTCTATCACATTGTTAGTATAGGGGAACTGTAATCTGTATGCAGCTAAGTAAGATTTTCCTGATGGGTCAATGAGATCAATCCCTACTCCAGCTCCTTGTTTGGACTTAGATCCATCAAATCTTAGAGTCCAAGATTTATCTTCAGCAAAAGGCCTGGCGGAACCTTCTCTTTTCTTTGCAACTCTAGCTGTTGCTCCACCTAATATCCACTTTAGTTTAGGAATTTCAATGTCCTTGGACCTCACTTTTTCTTTCTTTTGTGAAGCTGACTCCTTTTTCTTTCCAACATCAGGAGGATGATCCTCTGGATCTGGTACTATATGCCTTTTTAAAATATGTAAACATAGTGAGCAAGCGGTCTCTGAATGAGGTGCCTCATGCAACTTACACCAACCTTTAATCAAGACATCTTGGGGAGATCTCTGCTGCTATGTGATCCTTTCTATCTCTTTTGCTAAAAATTCTTCAAACTTAGTCAAGTCACTACCTCTATCTTCATCAGACAATTCATAGTCTGGCTCCATAAAACAATCACTTCCTGGAGTGATTTCTTGTCTTCCTTTGCCATTATCCTGGTTGCTCACCAGTATCTCTTCTGTTATCTGAACATGACCTTTGTATTTGCATTTATCTTCTCCCGTTCCTTGAAGAAACAAACATAAATCAAAATAACTATCATCATCACTATCTGATGAACCTACCTCTGATGAGGATGATGCATCACTGTATGTTCGTTCTAACTCCATCATGTTCTTGCATGCTTCGCAAGTCTTTTCTGAATGTGGTTCATTATGCAACCTGCACCATCCATCAATCAAAATATCATTAGTAGGTATATTCAGTACTTTACATCACTTTATCTGCTTGGATAAGTGCCTTTCAAAATTTCTAAAACAATCCCCTTCATTCTCACTTTCACAATTATTATAAGGCCCTACAAACGGTATGTCTTCCTGATGATCATCATGATGATGATGAAAATCCAGCATCAGGATCTCCTCTATCCTGACAGTCTGTGGCCTAACAGAATAAACTCCAGGCTCCACGTCTACATACATTATCTCATTCATTTTCTTATACTCGATTATCATGTGCTTCATTCTAGGTTCGCCATCTATCCTTATCTGGTTAGGTATACCTTTCCACGGCAACCACATGTGACTGAAGTTAGTAGACATATATCCATTCAAAGTTATTGACCAGTCTCTGCTAAGCAACATCCCATATGTATCAGGTATGTCAACTACCTAGATATCAATGTAATATTGGATCCTGGGATCAGATGCTAGCTGCATGTGTATATGAGTCAATTCTCCTATTACACTCACTTCTGTCTTATCTAGCTGTGTCACCTTCTTTAGGGATTTAGCAGGATGCAGTCCTAAAGCATTGCATATAGACAAGGGCATCACATTTGTAGATGCACCTGAATCCACTAAACAGTTGTGTAAATTCTTTCCAACATCCTTATGGTAAGGAGGAAAGGTGGTGACTCACTCTTATCTCGGTATAATGTCATATGTGAGGTTTCTGCAACTTGGATAGTAGCTGGTACTTTAGGCTTGATATTATTATCTCTAGCAGCATGATCTTTACTACCAGATTGGCCTAGAGAATGAATATCCTCTTTAGGAGCAAGATCATCCAATGATTTCATGAATGCCTTCTTAATTGCAAGGGTTTTCAATAACTCTGATAAAGACAGGCTAATCTTTATCTTTTTCATCTCATCTGCCAGATATGTGACAAGTTTATCAGACTCATGAGGTAAGCTAGCAACTTTTGATGCTATATTCTAAGGTGACAGATATTGGGCATTCACCTTGGGAAATCCTGGATTATTGTTAGCTTTGGGATTAGGAGGTGTGTCAAAATTATTTGGAGGTAGAGAAGATGTCAATGGGCCGGGAGGTCTGTTGGAGGTACTTCTCAAATTATAATTATGCTTACCAGGATATTGCTGCTGGTATGCATGCACCTCCTCATGTTCAGTGGAAGGCTCATTCTCATCTTCAAAAGGGAAGACATAATTTGTGTCAAAGGCTAAGGCAGATTCTTCACATGCTTGTGAACAATTCTGATGATCAGTATAACTTTCTAATAGTAGGGCTGAATCATATCCACAGGGAACAATTTCATTTCCTTCCACCTGAGTTGGATTCCCTGCAGTATTAGACACTTCTGTTTGGAAAATGCTGGCAGCAATTTGAAATTGTGGACAATCTAGCTCTGCATGAGCATTTGTATTGTGTATCCTACACTAGTTAGTGAGGGCTACCTCAGCAAGATTGACTCTAGTAGTTTGTTTGTAATCACTAGGTGGTTGATTGTCTAAGGGTGATGGTAATGAACCATTATTTGGTCTGGAGTTCCATACTCTAGGCTATCTTTGAGGATTATTGTTATTTCCACCACTATTATTGAAATTACTGTTATTGTATCCTCTGTTAGGATAATTTGGTTTGTCATTGGAATAACTTCTATTCTGATTTGACTGGGAATAAAAGTTCTGATTTCTCAAATGAGTCACTTCTGTAGTGAGTTTTCTTAGCTGAGCAAAGATTTCTTTGATTTCCTCCTCTTCTTGGACTTTAGCCACTACATTTTCAGTTTGAGGCTTGAAGAAAGAGGATCCATGATTATTGTTGGATAAGTTGGCACCCTGAGGTGTTTGACTTTGTACAGGGTATTGTGGCGGTTGGCCATTCCCATTAGGAGGTGGCATGATACTTAATGGAGGAACCTGCAAAGGTGCAGGCATGACTGCTGGAGGTATCACAGCTCCATTAGGATACTGTGCAGGATATTGTGTAGGATATTGTGCAGGATATGTTGGATACATGCCAGGCAGTGTGGGAAAGGCAATATTTGGAGTAGGAGTAGGTATTAGCTGTTGACTGACCTTTATAGCTTCCTGAAAAGCTTGTGTCAAAGTTGTAATCGGTGGATGAGCTCTTCTAATGAACATGGAGGTCAAAGGGTCCAAAGCTGAATAATAGATACTTCTGGCAACTTCATCTGCTACAGTATAAGGAGCCACTAACTTAGACAGCATCTTTTAGAATCTGGCATTGAAGTTAGCAATAGGCTCATTCTCGAATCATTTGATTGTAACAAACAAGTGATAATTCATGGATGGATCAATGGGAACTTTGAACCTATCAAGAAAAGCTTTCTCTAAGACGTCCCAAGAACCTACAGAACCTTGACCAAGACTAATGTACCAATTATAAGTCTCTTCCCCTAAGGAAAAAGGAAATAACCTACACACCACATCTTGATGTTCTATTCTAGCTCTACAACACGCTTCCTTAAAAGTTCTGATATGATCTTCAGCATCTTGATAAGGATGATACTTTGGGCAAATTTTGTTCAGATTCTTTGGTAACTCATGCTATGCAGTGAAGGTTAAAGGTGATTCTGCCGTGAAGAAAGACATTGCAACCGAAGGAGGTTGAACTTGAGGTATAACCGGCTGAGGATGAACTAAAGGTACACCCTGAGGAGATCCTATAGGTATATTGAAACCAATAGGAGTCACAGGAGGATGTTTTGGTAGTGTTCCTGATGCACTGGAGCCAGGAGTGTGATGAATATCAACAGTCCTAGGTCTAAAGCCTCTAACAAGTAGTTCTTCAAAAGGTCTGGTGGATCTTGACCTGGTATTTATCCTGTGAGCCAGGATTTCTCAAATTTGGACAGAATTAGCCTGATGATCGTAAAGATCGGTTGAATTTCACCAGCTGAGGTGATATTTGTGGTCAAATAGTGATACTGATTGGATATTTGTGAAATATTTGCAAAGATAGTGCAAATATGAGGTGATAAGGGGGGTATGATGACTCTTACCACGAGATATCAGGTTTCTAAGGCAAAACTCTTCAAAACTTGAACGGATTTACGTAACATTGGCTGCTATTTGTGAATTCATGATAATCTACTATAAAGCTTGTAATATTTACATTTGATCTGGAAATCTTTACATAGAATGAGCACCTACAAGCTTGCTACAATAAATATTTAGGCAATATTTGAAATTCACAGGTGCATTCGAGGTTACCTTACTCTTTGTATCATCAAACCTGAAAATAATGATGATGAGCGTCCTCTTTCAAATAAAGGCCCTCCTTCTAGCGCTAATTTATGTTGGTCATGATGTTAGTCACAAACAAGCATAGAATAAAAGTACACATTAACCTTTATTCATCTTGAAAGATACGATGAATTCAGAGAATTCATGATCCCAAGTCTCCAGTGATTAGGTCTTAATTGTCTAACGTTAGTCAGAGATTGATGTGCATTGTTGTTTCCATTTTGGGGCCTTACGTTGAGTTCATCATCATGACACTGTTTCTGCAAAGATTCTTCACAAAGAGGTCATTTTATGCAGTTGTTTGATCAAATGATACAGAAATATTTAAATCTTTGCATGATATTTTCAATTATACATGTTTTAGCTTAAAATATGCTAAATATTTGCAATTATCTACGAGATGTCCACATATTTATATTATTTGCTTGAGATTATCAATTATTTGCAATTATGATGGTAAAATGCTCTAAAATTTAAAGGAAATTGAAAGAAATACTTCAAATTAAAGTTGAACCATCAGCTATTGAACCACATATACATCAGATACAGTCATGAGGAGAAGAAAACCAAACCATATGTTCACAAGGATATTCCACAGCTAGATACAGTTGATGCTAACTTCAAAGGAATTGTATGAAAACAACATATGTGAGCAGATATGCACTCCAAGGGATGCAACAGATCACAGCATATGTCCAGAATTCACACACTGATTACTCAAGATTTACTATGAATTGTAATCAAAACAAGTCTTCTCATTCATTAAGTATGCAAGGATATAAATGTATATAAAAAGCTTTGAAATGAGCCCTGAATATTTCAGCAGACGGATTTCAATTAAGTTTCGAATGTTTGAAATGAGGCATTCCTGCACCTTTTATAGAACAAGGTGAGGAATCCATTATAAAAAGATCTACGATCTTGATTTATATATGAATATCTATGGTGAGTATTTCCTTTGACTTTGTCAACTTTATCAAATGGCACAAGTTGCCAGCTGACAACCATCTAAACGGCTTGCTTCCTTTTGCATATGATACTTATATTCCTTTTATGATGCATCTTTATCATGTCCTTTGTCATCATCATCACTTTCGCCACTTTCGCTATCTTCATCATCATGATGATTGTCTTCTTGAATATGGACTTGCATAGTTGTCCTTATATTTTCATATAGCTGTACTATTCTCTCTATTTCCCCGCCATCTTGAGTTTTTGCTTTGACGGTGGCATGCTTATTCATTTGATATTTGCCATGGAGATTTTCTAATTTACTTCTCCTGCTGCTGGATGTCTCATTATAATTCTCCATCTTGACCCTGATCCTCATAATTTTGTCCATGATTTCTTCTGTTAGATGGTTTAAGGAATCATCAGCTACCTATTGGAAGTTACCATGTATAGCTTTGATTGCAAACTCTTCATCTTGATTATCTACCTTCCCTTCCACCTTCCCTTCCAGCACTTCTAAAATTTCTGCTTCATATGACATCATATCATGTAGCCTCATGATTATATCTCTTAATTTACCATTGCATCTTTAAAGTACCTCACACTCAAATTTGATATCCTTATACCATATGTCCACCAACAGTGCATTATTGTTATTTAGCACTTGATTGCTTACAAGAACCTGAGGGTCAATTCTCCTTATTTCCTCCAAGATGATCAAAATTTTCTCTAGCTGAAAAGACCTCTTCCCGATCTCCATCTGCAATTTGTCAACTTTTCTCCTGGAGACACTTAAAGAATTCCATCTCTTTAAAGAAGCTTTTACCACTTCCTCCGCTTCATCAAATGTGGATAACATCCACTTTCTCATTATAGATGACTCATGCTTCATGAGATCTAGTTTATTTACCTCATCCTGAGAAATAGCAGTCAATTGGATTGCATGATCAGTTGATGTATCATCAGGGTTAATTAACCTTTTTATGTATGCATGCAACTGAGCAATGTGCTCTTTATGCTGCTTATTCTTCTCCTTCTCTCTCTTAATTCTTTGAGTTAAGGAATCAATGATATCCTTACCTTCCTGGCCTTCTTGATCCTCATTTGTAAATCCTAAGTCAACTATATTGATCTGGAACTCTTCCAGAGTAATTTTACCCTTTTCTTTATCTACAGTAGGAAATGCTATTTGTGCAGTCCTTCTGCCACTTGTAGGATCTCTTCGGATTGCAGAGGTTATTCTAGCCTTCCTTTTAGGCTTTATCAGGTTTTCTGAAAACAAAGTAGATACATCAAATTCCTGAATTTCAAAACCAACCTTTGTGTTGACTTCCTTTTCCAACCACTGAGTTTCCTGATCATGTTCTTCAGCATCGTCATGATGTTCACCTTGATCTCCTGTATCTATCAGCATATGTGATGGAGAAGGTGATTTCCTTGTTTCTTCTTCATGATGCTCATACTGAGGGCGATCCTGTGTTATATACTCTTGTTGAGGAATTTCTTTTTCCGGAGGAGCATCATCCTGAAGTGGAGGATTTTGTGATGCGTTGATTTGATGATCATGATGATCATGATGATCATGATCTTTCTCCTTTATTACTTCATCCACTTTTGACTTTTCCTCCTGTTGAGGCATATTCTTAGCAGGGGACATTGTGGAATCCTCCTTAGGTGCTGGTATTTGTTCTGAAACCACAATCTGTTCTACACCTGCATTACTTACTTCCTAAACTTTAGAAGCCTGATCTTCTAATACATCTTTCTCATCAGCTCTCTTTTCCTGAACCTCTACTATAACGGGCTTAACTGATGTATCCTGTTGGTGTTGTTGGCTCATTTCTGAAGCATGGCCCTCTGGTTCTGCCATCTTTACTTTTTCCATATGTTCTCCTTTATCAGGTGTACTTGCTGGATGTTCAGGTCTTACATCCTGTCTATATGTCAAATCCACTATTGCAGGACTTGTCACCTGTTCAACTTATGTGTCTAGCCCCATTTCTTGAGCTATCTTCTCTGGACTCTTTTCCTTTTCAGATTCCACTTGCTTCATCTCCTCCAATATTGTTTGAACTAATGGAGTCCCATGAGGAGTCATGTGAGTACCTACAGCAAGGGTTTCCATCTTTTGTGAAGCTACATCCTCCACTACCACATCATCAGATAAATTAATTGTTTCATCTAGTGAGATATGACCTCTTTGAAACATTTGCGAGGTTTCTTTCATCTGCTCTTCTGCTTGTTCAATTTTGAACTTCATAATGGTAGGAAGTGGAACATTGTGTTGAAATTCCTTATGGAAAACTTCACTACCTGCCCCTTTCAACATTATAGGGGATTGCTTTATCTCACCTCTCATGGAGGTTCTTGGTTTCATAGGTGTGGTAGCTACCATCACCTATGGGGCTTTTCTTTTCTTGGTAAGAGGCACAACAATCTCTTCTTCCTCTTCTGATATGTCTTCATTAAGAGGAATATCCTCTTGCACCATTCTCTATTGTGAGGTCTGACCCTCTTCACATGTCTCAGTAGTCTCTATAACCAGCTTTTGAATCTTTTTGGCCTTTTGTTTATCTGCCTATGGTGGTGATGCTGATCCTGATGCTGATGCTGTTGCATCCTCAGCTGGAAACAATGCTCTTTCAATAATCACCTCTTTGGGTTCATTATCAATTTTCTTACCCCTAGGGGGTCTTTTGCTTTGCTGTTGTTGTGGAGGCAGCCTCTCTCCTTTAGATTTCCTTTTTTCAATTATAAAATCATCATATTCCTCATCAAGAATATATTGTCTCTTCTTTTTGTTGTCTACAGTAATGACAACACCTTTCTTCTTCAATACATCAATTCGTTCATCAACCCAAGCTTGGGTTAGCTGTAATGTCCTGGCAATTAAAGGATCTAAAGATATGTCTTCTTGTATGGTCAGGTTACGTGCAGATATTGTATCATTATATATTTTCTTTTCTTCATACTCATCTACCATTATCTTGCCATCATCCTTTTTCAACTGCGAAGGAATGGAGATGCAGTCAAAAGTTTTGATTTGATTCAGTGTTAACCTTTGGTATCTTCTTCTTCTGGCTTCTGCTTCATCTTCACAATCTGCCTAGAAGTCTTCTAGGTGCCTCTGATGAATAGGTTTCCCTATTATTTTCTGTATCCTCCCATAAGGATCGTATGGCCTTACCATTGGGAATGGCTGCAATTGCATTTTATTCAAACTAACCATGACTTTGTAGATATTTTCTGAATCTGGGCACATATACCAGCCAATGGTCACTGGAAACAAAATGGGTGGTATTTTATGAGCATCCTTGTATGCCTTCAGTATTGTGGAGCTCTACCTTATAAGTTCCATTAGTACCACTGCATCAGTGGGGTATCTTGGCAGCATGAGGGGTTGTCCTTCAAAGCCCTCAATTCTCATGTAAGAAAATGTTACAAATTGGATGTACCGGGCTCCATGCCTTCTTCTTGAGCTTTCATGCTCAATCTTTTTGTCCTGTCGTCCTCCATGGTTCTTACCAGATGCATGGAGAATGCATCATTTACCAATTTGTAATCCTGGAGGTAATTTACTCTCTGCAACTAGGGATGATGATCCCAAATATGAGCATCATTGGTGGTTCCACCAATCCTTCCAACCATTGTTAATGCATCAAATGTGCCTTTGTAAGCACAGGAGTAGACAATGTATGAAGTCATGTAAAAGGAACAATTTGAACCTCCCAAGTTAAGAAGCTGCTCATGTAGAGCATCACTAATCAATTGGCCCCATAGTGGCTTAGTATCTGCATATATGCACATCATGATGACACTGTACATCTAGTCTTTAAAACTACCAGCATCAAGCTGGCCCGTCACCCTGCTAAGCAATGCAATCATATATTGATACTCGTCATCAAAATCATACTTATATAAGTGCACTGGGAGCTTGGTCGCTGCAGGATATGTATTGTTCTTAGCCCTCCACTGATACATGTTCTTTCTTGCTTTCTTCTTATTGTTTTCATATTCAACCTCAGATTTCTTCAAATCTATGCTGTTAACCTTCCTACCCAATGGCATTCCAAATGTCTTGGAAAAACCCTTGATGGACAAGTCTGCATATATTCTCCCATGTTTCACTACCTGTCTTGTTTGTGGATTGTAGTTTCGTGCACATTCGATTACTAGCTCTGGAGACTCCATGGAGTACGGAAAACTAGCCATATTCCACATTCCTAACACGAACACTACATCCAGCAAGGTGCTTCTATTCTTTTCATCATTCATTTTGGCGGACCATGCTTCCAAATCGGTACTTCCTTGATGCGTATCCATTATGACACCATACTTGAACAGGATTCCTCTAGGATATGCGAACATGGGCCTACTGAATTCAGCCTCACACTTAGCTAACCTCTTGTCAGCCATGGATATCTGCAATTAACAAGATTTGTCTTACAATGGATATTCACAAGCATGCACATAACGATTTATCTCTACTAACATCATGCATACTATACTTATTCAGCATTTACTTATCATTGGATGCATAAACTAAAACCTGCAACATCATACCTGATTATGCAGAAGTAACAGGATGAGGATTTCAATTACTTACCTAGTTATGCAGATCCCTTTGATTATACCAATGGTTTTTTGAAAATACTTTTAATTCAGGTGATAATCTCGCGCTTCTTTCTGCCTGTAAGCTCTATTCGTCCAAGTATCGCCCATATGAGGGTTTGGAAAGCTAGCACTCTGTAAAAATGATTTTATCGCAAGGTAAGTGTAAAAATGACAATTGAATTTACTTTTTAACTTTGCAATTAGGGAAAAATTAGGGCAAACCTTGACGGATTAGATTTTAATCTTTGATTTTTTTACGAGAACTCAGGATCTCGCCAGGTGTATCATCGGGTTTTGTGGTCGGCAGGAACTACCTACCACATCTGCGCGCATTAAATGTTAATGGCAGCAACAAGAGCTGGGTGATATCCACATGACATGATAATATTCGAATACATGATAATATTTGTATATCGGGGTGATATTCAAATATCATCCCAAGTGCAATGTGATCATTCTCCTCGAGAGGAAAAAACTATCTTGACAAGATCAGGTGTTGAACATACCATTAGGTCTTGCTTAATACGTTCGGAGGATATCTCAATATGTTGGGTGATGTTACAAAAATGATGATGACTGGGTAAATTATAACCTGTCTTTCTCGGAATATTGGGATGACGTCATCCAGATATTGGCTCAGTATATCGCTAGGTCATTGTGACATCATCATCATGTTATGTGAGAAGGATCATGTTTAAGAAATATGCCCCTGAGAGGTAAAATGATGATTACGTCAATGTCATGTTTGTTTCTTTGTTTATCGGACTTAAATGACATCATCAGGATAATGGCTTAGGGTGATATTTCGCGGCATGATGATATTGAGAAATATCAGGTTACATTGAGGAATATGACTCTCACGAAATACATAAGGCTGTTGACGAGTAAAGGTCATTATCACCTAAAATTGACGTCCGCATGTCACGAATCAAATGATTTATCGGGTGATAAATTAGATCGAGATGATCTTCTGAAATATGACTGATGTTGAGAAATATGATCCTCCCCTAGGAATATCAGGTTTGACTCAAACTTTGACACTCATAACTTTCACAGCCTAATGAATATGAGGGTTATATAAAAGGCAAACCTACATGAAATTTGATGCTCTTTCTAAATATGAGGTTACTGGAATGAAATATGAATTTGACAAACTGACCTCATGATGATGACTTACCTAGCTTCTCCATGCATGATGATCTACATGACTTGCTTTTACCAAACCACCAGAAAGCACAAAACAAGCCAAGCCAAGTAAAAAAAATGTTGGGTCCCTATTTTGTCAAGTCAAAATGGGGCGTGTTGTGTAACCACACAATAGGAGTCTCATCTATCTGACTCACACAAGGCCTGAAATTTCATATGCCATGGGCATGGTCTCTCAGTTTATGCAAGAGCCACATGAGTTGTATTGGAGAGCAACTAAGTGGATTCTCCACTATGTTCAGGGCACTCACAACTATGGGATTCATTATGAAGTGGGCATGGATTTTAACTTTGGGGTACACAGATTTAAATTAGGCAGGCAATTCTCAAGATCAAAAGTCTACTTCAGTGTATTGCTTCTCACTTGGTTTTGGTCTAGTTTGTTGGTCGAGCAAGAAGCAGTCTACAATTGCCCTTTCATCTACAAAGACCAAGTATCAAGGGATAGTTAATGCCACCACTGAGGCCATCTGGCTTCAGAATATTCTCACTAAGTTTGGCATTTCATTCAGAAATCCCACAATCATCTTTTGTGATAATCAAAGTGCAATACAAATCTCGAAGAATCCAATCCATCACTAGCCAACAAAACACATTGAGATACATATGCACTACATTAGGGACTTGATTCATGGAAACATCATTGATCTCAAGTACATTTAGATATCAGAGTAGATCGCAGATACAAGAGAAGATCGCAGATATATTCACCAATCCCTTCATTGAGAGCAAGTTCCTTCATCTGCGAGCTTTGCTAGGGGTGCAACCAATATCTACTTCAGGAGGGGCTTCTTAGTCCTTCGCTTTCACTCTCTCTACTCTGGGGCTGTTTTCTCTCTCTATTTAGGGGGGCTATTCCTTTGTGGGGGGGCTTCTTCTCTTTTGGGGGGAATTCTTTGTACATGGGTACCTCATTAGGATTTATTTGTCGGGACCCATATCTTTTCACCCACCTAAGCTATGCTTAAGGGATGATGTTAGTGTAGCTTTTTTATTTTCCTTAGGGATATTTATTTTTCCTACACATTATTAAGCTTGCTTAGGTTTACTAGATCTGGTTAATATGAGGACACGTGGTGAAAAACATTAGCTACATGTGTCACTCTCTCCCACACATGGGTAGTTGAGTTACACACCTTTTGTCTTATTGTGCCACCTCTCATAATCATTATTTTGTCTTTACCTGAGTAGGTTATGGGGTAGTTGGTTTTCACACCCTCTTTTGGCTTTATGTGCCACCTCTCATAACCTCTTTTATGTCTTTACTTGAGGAGGTTATGCCACATGTTTTGGCATTTACCAAATAGGTAAAACTCCCACCTTTTATGGGTACTAGGAGTTAATGCACCTCTTGGATGTATTTGCCCATATTTTGCTACATATACAACACTTTCCTCTCACCTTAACTAGTTCAGTTACTAGTAAGGGAGAGTAATGTGACTATTCTCAAAATTTTCTTGTAGCTGTCTCTTTGATTCTTTCTTTCAAGATTCTCTCTCCATTCTGCTATTTTGATCTTCGATCATTTGTCGACTGGAGTGTATGTAATCTACAACTGACATCAGATCTTGGCTCAGTTCTCGCTTCTTGTAGAATCTAACAACTATGACTCTCCTAGAACTTTCAACTAGAGTACAACCCCAAGAGCCTCTTTTTGTGTCAATATCAAGTGTTTAGCTAGTTCCCTCTAAATATGCATCATCAATATGTTAATGAACCACTCCTTTATGACATCATCTATGGCTTTTGGGATCTTTGATACCAATTCCTTAACACATTGATCATAAGTGTGTACAATCTCATCCATCTATTGCTTTATCTACTTTAGTGTAACTATGTTTTAGTATGTCATCTCTAGAGAGTCAAATTCTATAAGGAATTTGGTTTTGAGATCAACCAAGTTAGCTAAGATGCTATTCAATTCAATGTGTGCTTAGCAATAATATGCACAACCTTGCAACATAGTTGCAGACAACTTGATTTTCTATGCATAATTGGTGATACCCTTCACATGCCATGTAATCTCGCATGTGTGTCAGTGTAAGCCCACATCCTAATCTCTTGAGAATGGATTAGTGAGAATCAAATAATTTATGGTTACTTGATTCTACAACATGATGTTAGGTTTTGCAACACTAGCTACTTGTGTGACTAACCTACTTATAATATGACTTGTAGCCCTCTAAAATTGATTAAAAGTAGAAACAACTTGGTCAAACTCAAAACTACCTAGGGTTACCTCCTTCCCCTTTTGTCTTGGACCCTACCATTGCAAAGTGTGTTCTAGAAACAAATGCACTATCTTATTATCACTTAACAAGTATCTACTCGTGCTAGGGTCTACATGGGGTGCTGGCCTCAAGTTGAAATATGGTTCATCCTCAATAGAGCACTTGTACTCTATCTCTACATTATATGTTTTAGCTCCATCAACAAGTCTACCATTCTATAAGTTGTCAATCCTTGCCTGAGCACCATTGACCCGTTCCTCTATCAATATGTCTACATGATTTCCATCATCAATGCTTCTCTGGGTCCTTTAATTTTGGATAGAGCAATCACAAATTCATGTCACCTTTCATAGCTCTCCCTACACTCTTAGTGATCTCTATTGCTACTAAAGCTTTAAATCTCACTTATCTGCTTTGTACGATCCAGCTACATTCTAAACCACTCACCCATAGGCATGGTGAGACACTACTCCATTGGGAAGGTTTCTATGCACTTTTCTACCAATAGCATCTTCACCCACAATGCGATTAATTTGAAGAGATTACATCTAAGAGGCATTAGGAACTTACTAAATGCTTCCTTTATGGACATGTATGTCATGACAATGATCACGCCTTTTACAAATGCATCAATTGTACACGTCCAAGCAAGATCATCGTGCTTCAACTGTGAGATCAATTATGGCGTTGAAGTGACTTGGCACTGATACTCAAAATGTTGTTGGCTAGCCATGTTGAGAGCTAGTGAAAAATGTGCTCTAGTAGCTCGACCTAGAACTCCTCATACAAATTCGCACAAAAAATCTCTTCTTCTTTCCATTGATAGAAATTCTTGCACTAGCAATGAACTCCACTTCAATAAAGCTTCCTAACTTCCTAATCTCATCTCATGTTATTTTCCATTGGCATATCTTATCAATAGCATGCCAAACCACAAAGAACCCTAGCAATAGAACCAAAATGTTAACCATTTGGAAAACGTGCACTTGGAAGAGCTTAACCAGCCGGCACATTGTAAAATAACCGGCCTATCAAAATTCAACCGATAGAATTGTTCTCGACAAATTGATCGACAAAGAGTAATTTTGAACAGATCGAGAGAACATGGTCGGATAGGTCGATGATAACAGTCAGCACGGAAGGGGGTCAAATTTTTTGTAAACAGATGACAACGTGCCAGCTTTATGGATACTTGCATACAAGCATTCTCACTAGAAGCATGTTAGAGTTCGAATACCTTCATTAGATCATGTGTGTCGTGAGCACTATGAACACAATAAATTCACTATAACAAAATGTGTGAATTTAAATGGGATAAATAGACACAACTTCAGCAATGAAGGGTGTAAATTCCCAAAAGAGCATAGCCATAACACAAGCATTGTGCAGGCATTTAAATGCTCATATCCAACGTAGTCAAATGAAGGGCTTGCATGGCATAATTGGGCACATGCGAAGTGCAGAAATTGAAGGAATATGATGTAGCATGCTATCTTCGTATGGCAGTAAATCTATTGAAGGGATCCTGCCAGGAAAGGAGCCATCAAAATGTTATAAAAACCTGACAAAGGAAAGAGTTATGGTGCAGCCATACAAGTACTACACAGCCTTCTTAAGCATCAAAGAAGGAATAGAGCTTGCAGTGAAGAGAATGCAAAAAGCACCTTTCAGAACCATCTGATCAAGCAAACAAATCAATGAACCGTGTACTATTTAAAGGTTTTAGAACTTGTCAGGAAATGGGTGAGCGCCACTTGTGCAGATAAACAATGGATGTCAGAGGTCCTGTCAAAACCACCAGATCATCCATGTCACCCTCCAGTCCAACGACCTACAAATGTTTTTAAAAATGTCGGTCATGTTTTTTAGGAATGATGTGCCATTGTGCGAAAACAATGTGATATGGCATTAGTGGGACTAGATTAGCAATAGCAGAACTTGATGATTTTATATCAAAATCATTCAACCATAAAATCAATTATTTAAAATCATTTGATCAAAAAGATGTGGGATCCAGCAAACATTTTCAAAGGTGAAGAGAGCATGTTCATGTTTTTGTTTACTTGAAAACCATTTTTAAAAGATCAAGGTGGGCCCATGAGGTAAGGAATAGCTCATATGATTAAATCAAATGATTCCAAGAGAAAAGTGAGCTCATGATAAGACAAAGGAAAAAAAAAGATGGTGGGCCCTGGGAAATATTTTCAAAGGTGAAGAGAGCATGTTCATGTTTTTGTTTGCTTAAAAACCATTTTTAAAAGATCAAGGTGGGCCTATGAGGTAATAATAAAAAAAGGTACGAGCACATATGATTAAATCAAATGATTTTAAGAGAAGAGTGAGCTCATGATAAGACAAAGGAAAAATTAATGATTTAATTAAAATTATTAACCAAAGAGGATGGTGGGGTTTGATAGGACTTGTAAATTAAAGCAAAGGATTTAAAAGGATTTTTCCATGAGTTTGTCATTAAGACACATGAATTTATTAATATCAAATGGAGATGAAGATTTAGTCAACAATTTTGGAAAAAATTAAGTGCTCAACTAGTCACTTGTCCATTTTACCACTAAAAGCATGAAACATTTATTTTGGGATTTTACCTTTGTTTAAAAATAATGGTTTGCTGTTTTTAAAGATTTTCTAACCATTTTTTGTCACATTTTGAATTTGGAAAGAAGCTTTATTTGGAAAGGGACTGCAAAAGTATATGATCGCTGATATTGTTAGGCATGTTATCTTGTTACACTTTATGAAAAACTAGATGTGCAATAATGTTTGGTAATCCTAAATTTCACCAAGGAGTTGTAATTTCAAGGCTTTACTTTGACATCTTTTTTTGGGTTGCTTGTTTTTCTGTCTAGCTACAAGGAAGGTTAAAAAGGAACAAAGAGATTGTTTATGAATTGGATCATATCAAAAGTAAAATTACTCAGTTTCAAGACAAGGAAAAGAATGTAATGCTACCACTACAAACATGAAGAATTTTGAGCTTTATGACTTAATGGTCTTATTATGGGGATGTTGTTTGTTTACAGCTTTGTAATTTTGTCATGGCTGTATTGCTGGACACGTATAGTTTGCCCTGAATTTTGGTGCAGCACTTTATTAACTGCCTTTTTTTGTGATTTTTCATGCTTATTCAATACAAAAAAAATTTTAAAAATGAATTTATTAAATCTCATGAACTCATATTTAAAATATCAAAGGAAAGGGATCTTTTAATAAAACAAAGGCCTAAAGAAACTTAAGTGAATGAAACTTTATTAAAACTTTGCCCTAATATCGTATCACAATATAAAAGCAAGCTCACAATTTTTCCCAAAAGCACACACAGTTTTTCCCAGAAGCACATCTATCTTATCATTATGGACTGTGGAAATATCATGTCTACAAAAGCTCACAATATATAAAAGCCCCACGTAGCCTTTTCCCTAAAAATAAAATTAAAACATAAAAGCTCACAAGGACATAAGAAAATAAAAGGCAAAGAGCTTTATAATTATTTCCCTGATATCATTTTGGAGCTCATGAAAAGAGGAGTGGAAAAGCTAAAGAGTATGGTGGTTGTGAGAGTAAAATGTGGTGAGATTATTTACATGTAAATAAACTGAAAATGCAAGGAAATAAAAGGCAAAGAGCAATAGTTGATTAGAAGAGGCCATTTCAGTTTTCATCATACAACAATAATGATTAGAAGTGGATTTTGATAATGTTGGCATTATTCTAGATATGTGTCCATCATGTAGGAGTTTAAGAAGATTGTGAAGATTTAATTCTTTCATTTCCCTCCTTTCCTCCAATGCTGACTCTTCTTTTCTAGTCTTCTTTCTAGGGTTTCTATATATATGTAACTTGTTCATTCGAATTGTGCGGGGGGAGACTTGATTGGCAAAACTCTACCATTTTGTATCTAAAGTGTGCAGATTCAAACCTCTAAGCATGTAATGTATTAGATTTATAGTAGCGTATATAATTGTGTAAAAAAAATTCTACCTTTTGTATTTCCTGGCCATTATTTGTCTTTCAAGTAAAAAAATGCTATATTTATCTTGGTTTTTGCCTTTGATTTTATCCATGTATTTTCATTTGTATTTGCATCCTTGATTTACACATCTAGGGCAAGTTGATATTTCAGGTAACTTTTGACCTTCTACAAATCAATGATTGTGCATACCTCTTCCCTTCATTGCTGAAGTTGTGTCTATTATCCCATTAGATTATTAAATCATGTGCACTTAGTCTTATGCAAACAAAAGATCTTGATTGACACATTGCCTATTAAATAGGTTTTCATTTCCAAATCTAATTTCTCCCTTTTCCTTGTAAAGTGATTGAAAAGATCTCACTAAAAGTTTTGATGAAGCAATATTCTAAAATCCCAAAGGTCATCTTGCAAACTACATCCCATGTTTGCAAGCTTCCCATGTATGGCGTTCACATGAGCACAAGTTTACACAAAAGTGCATATCTAAATAACAACTATCATGGGTTAGGACTATTGATATATATTGTCATTGATGTCAAAGTTGATGTCTAAGGCATTAGTTTTGTGTCTAAGGTAGAGAAGGAGTGCATAGAAGCAAAAGCAGAAGGGAAAGAGAAAAAACTAAGGCATTAAGTTTTGCTCTTAGTTAGCAAAATGGTCAATTGGTAAACTGTTCAAAATACGAACTGTTCACCAGTTTTAGAATTCTCTGATTCACCGACAAAAGAGACAGGATAAGTGCTTTCAACGAAGATTTTGAAGAAAGAAAAAGTTTAAGTCTTGACTAAAGTTATGTTTTTTGTTGATTCGCCGATATTGCGATTCACCGACAGAAGAGGAGGAAAGTCTTTTCAATAAAGACTTAGAAGAAAGAGGAAAAAAGGTAAGTGTTTTGAAGCACAAGTTTCTTGTTGTCAATAAAGTTTTGAAATAATGAACTAGTTTTTGAGTTCGGCATTTCACCGATTCATCGACTGGGCGACACTTGGCAAAGAAAGAAAGCAGTGTGTGAAGTACAAAAAGCAAAGTTCAAAGAAATGAAACTTTGTCGATAAAGGCACATAAAGGCTAGTTTGAGATCTCAGAGAATCGCTGACAAAGGAAAATTTATAAGGTGAAGACTATGTATCGGCAACCTTCTAAATTTAGAACTAGTTCTTAGTTTTCAAGATTTTCTAACACGCTGATAGCATAGAACGGAGGGCTAAGTTTTCAAAAGTTAGACTTCACCAATAAGGAAGACATAAGCCATGGTTCATGAAAGTTGATATTTACCAACAAAGGTATCATAGGTGATAGTTTGAAAAAGAGTGATTTCACTGATAAAGGCGATAGAGGTGATGGTGTGTATAAATCTTGTTTTGCCAACAAAGAAAGATTAGTTTGAGATCTCCAGAAATCACCGATAAAGGGCTAAAAGACCAAAGTTCAGAAAAATGAGAAATCACCAATTAAGTGTTAGAAATGAAGGTGCAAACCACATAATGGAAATATGATTCAAACCTTATTTATGTCCTCTAAAAAATGTAGAATCAATGGAGATTGCAACAAAAATAAAACCCACTACACAAAAATAACAAGTATTAAGAACAGAACACATAACACAGTATGTAACATGAAGAAAACCCTTTTGGCTGAAAAACTCCACCAAGAAAAGAGGCTCCAAGTTGTATTGTCTTCAAATATGAGATTACAATACATGCACTTCCTCACCTTCTTTAGTCTTCAATCCAACACCACCTGTTACTCTCAACTCTGATAAAAATGTAGTACAAATATCCTTATAAAGGGGGTTGCCTTCTAGGGCAAGAAAACTGGCATAATATCGACTGTCAGATCTGTGACCTAATGACAAATGGTCCAAATTTACAATGATAAAATATAAATAAAATGTGGTTTCAGGAGTGTTGCCCTCAAACCCTCGCTGGGGCGCATGGCCCCCTGAACCCCCCGCCGGGGGGATGATCCCCCAGACCCTCTCATAGAGGGGAAACCCCCTGCGACCCCCCGTCACGGATGAATTAGTATTGAGGACTGGATATAAACATACAGCTAAAACAAGATCACTACTGGTGAAACCTTTCATCCCTTATGGGTGATTTACAAACAATAATAGGAATAAATTAAATAGGATTTACAAGGTTGATGGCACCTTAATCCTAACATTCTCCCACTTGACATCATACATTGTAAATACCCATAGGAAAGCAATAATTAGGTGCTAGAAATAAGGCCCATGGCCTCTCTGCACCAAACAAATTTTTCTATGCTCACAGGTTTGGTTAAAGCATCTGAAACATTCTCTTGAGTGTCTACCTTCTTCAGCTCAATCTATCCATTTGTAACCATTTCTTGAACAAAGTGATACTGTACATCAACATGCTTAGTCTGAGCATGATACATAGGATTCTTAGCCAAACAAATAGCACTCTACCTATCACAACCAATCTGAATGATCCTGCAATCAAAACCAATAATCGTACACAATCTCCTCAACCAAACTGCCTCCTTAAAGACATGGGTAGCAGCCATATACTCTGCTTTGGTAGTGGAAAAAGCAACCATGGGTTATCTTTTGCTCATCCAACTCACTACTCTGCCAAACAAAGTTTGAATTGGCCCTCACTCCAGCCCTGGCTTTCAATCCTTAGATTTATAATCCTTCTCTTGTTGAGCACCTCCCTGTCGAGTTGCATCCCACCAAGAAATCCAAGTTGTCTAAACCCTCGTCCTCACCAGACCCTAATCTTGTTGAGGATTTTGTTGAGCTTCCCACCTTGCCTTGGCTAGAAAGAAACTTCAAAAGATGACCTTTCATGATCCCCTTGAGGATTCCCCTGTTCAGGGTGACTTGTCCCCTGAAAAGCACAAAATTAAAGATAAAGGAAAGAGAAATGTTTAGGATGTTCCTAGCCAGTCTCATCTCATCTTCTAGGAGCATCCCATACCTCCTAAAAGTAACCAGACTACTCCCTCTCCCAGCAGCCCCCTATTGGTGAGAAAAGTCTCAATTGGGATAAACAAGTGTATTTCTTGCAATCAACTTGAAGAAAAGGTGGTCACCCTGTATCAAGCTATGGATTTGTAAAACTAAGTTTTAAAATGGAAGTTGGCTTAGATGCACCATACTAAAAAGAAGATTCAACACCTTGAGATTGTTACTCAATTGGAGACCTCTAAATGGCCTAACGAGAATGTTGATGAGCTATAGCATGAGGTAGAAAATTCAGCCAAAATGTTTGAAAGATGGGAAAATATGGAGATTGAAACGAATAAGATTAAGAATAACCAGGAGGTCATTAAGAAGAACATGGAGGAGATAATTGCATTTAGTAAGGAGACTTTAAAAAATTTGCAACCACTCTTTATGTTTTCCAAGCTAAGATGGAAAAGAGAAAAGTTGTCAGATGGGGTAATTTTGGTACTATCACCACTGGCAACACCATTCAGTAGCTAGGCATCATGGGGCCAGCCAATAGAACCATGGCGAAGAGTAAGAACACTAAAGGTACAGAGGTTGCCAAGGGAAATGTTGAAGGCCATGACAATAGTGTGTAGAAGACTACCTTCGAGGACAAGCTAGAGTTCCCTAATAGGAAGTGGTAATCCATCAACAGCCTAAAGAATCTTTCCAATCAATAGATTTCCTTTTGCTAGTCTGGTGTTGGTCCTTCTTTTTTGCATTGGTTCTGCGTATGTACTTGAGTGTATCTTGATCATTTGGGTATGTGCTTTATTTTACTCCTTGTTGTTAGGATTTGTAACATGCTATCTCACATTACCCAAAAATAACCATAATTAAACATAACTAATCATCTTAATTAAGAATAAGAGTATGTCATGATTATCTTAATCACAATTAAGAAAGAATCAATTAATAACATCATGAAAATTAAGAATGTTATTCTTTTCCATAATATAACAAAACTTAGATTTACAATATCCAAAGATAGTTCATTAGTGAATGGCCTTCACTATACATGTACAAAGCTATGCTCATGGCATCAAATATACAAATAAGTCAAATAAAGAGAAGCACTGTATCTAGAACTTTTGACATTTGTCTTCATAAGCATCGGCTTGTCTTCTTCTTGGAAAGGAGAGCATCATTTGAGTGCTTTTCCTCCAACCACAGGCCGACAGTCCCCCACACAACTTCCTACCTAGAAGCGGCCCTACCCTACACGGAGGCTATAGATTAAAGGAACAATTAGGTTTTCCATCTAAGTATTTGGTGTTGTGTCCTTCACAATGTCTCATGGTCATACAACTATAGATCCACTCTAACTATGTATGACACTACTGGAAACATTATGTCATCTGGAACGCTATGGACCGACTAATGCACACAAAGACAAATGCATTACTCTGGCCAAAGATTTATATACATATACATTTTGAAATGAACGTAGCGTATGTCCACCACCTCGACTCAACTTAGAAGTTGTCTCATCCTATAGTATTCATAACTTGACTCTCATTTAGGTCTAGGATTGATAAGTTTAGTTCATTCTTAATCCAAATCTTGGACAAATGACTCCTATCTTGGGAGTACATTCAATTATATTATGTTGCCTTTGTTGGATTTAGGACAGATAACTGAGAGGGTGGGTGAATCAGTTGTTACCAAAATCATATTCTTTATTTACTTTAAGCCTTCTTATATTTCAACAGTATATCAAAGAGTCAATCATAGAAGCATAATGCAATGACTCAAGAGCATAAACAAATTCAACACATATAACACCAAGATTTTGATGTGGAAAACTCAGTTAAGGGAAAAACCACGGGGTGACTAACCCAAGAATGTATTCTTTGTTAAAAGAATAAAGATGAAACCAAGCAAAATGCTCACAAGAGGCCCACTGCCTACAGGAGACACACTGTCTACAAAAGAATATAAGTATTACATACTTGAACTGGAGATAAGCATCTTGACTATGCTTGAGTCAGTTCCATTTAAGCTCAACACCTCTGCTCTGCATTTTGCTCCTCTTCACTGCTTCTTGCTCATCATTCCAAGGACACATTTGAATGACTTCGCAACTCTTATTTATATATGACATCGACTTTGGAATGATCATCAAAGTCAGCACGACATACTTATTTTATTACAGAGCAATTACAAAAATACAACTTGACTTATTATAAAAACTTTATGCGCATTACTACACTGTCGGCCACACATAGCTGGGACTCCAATATTCTTCGAGGAACATGCCATGCTTCACAAAGCATCTTCAAGATCATCCACAACATGTGTAAATCATCCGCGGCCAAAACTAAGAAGAACACCATCACCCAAAGGTAAGTCTTCAATTACAAGCTCAATATTCAATGCGGACCACCAACACGAACTGGACACAATCTAGAGACCCCCACAAGCTTGCTTGAATCACCAAGAACATCCACACCACTTATGTTTACTGTAATCATTCGCATCTTCATCTAGAACCTCAAGAACATAGTTGCCCATCACTGTCATATTAGAAGGATTGCTTGTGGACCTCCAAACCACGAACCAATTGAGTTGTCAATTCTACAACTTGACTTATTATAAAAACTTTATGTGCATTACTACACTGTCATCCACACATAGCTGGGACTCCAATATTCTTCGAAGAACATGCCATGCTTCGCAAAGCATCTTCAAGATCATCCACAACATGTGTAAATCATCCGCGGCCAAAACTTAGAAGAACACCATCACCCAAAGGTAAGTCTTCAATTACAAGCTCAATATTCAATGCGGACCACCAACACAAACTAGACACAATCTAGAGACCCCCACAAGCTTGCTTGAATCACCAAGAACATCCGCACCACTTCTGTTTACTGTAATCATTCGCATCTTCATCTGGAACCTCAAGAACATAGTCGCCCATCACTATCATATTAGAAGGATTGCTTGTGGACCTCCAAACCATGAACCAATTGAGTTGTCAATTCACAGTAGGCTCCTAAACATGCCACCAGGTCTGCAGAACATGATATTGTATTTCCAGATCTCACCGGACCTATTTGTGTCACACTATCACCTTTGAATAGTTGCTAGAACCTGTTTTACTCTCATGGCCATAACTCCTCCACATTTTTATGCAGACCTCTCAAATCTTGACTGGATCATCTTCAAACACATATCTACAAACCCTTTGATTCGCATTCTCTAATCTTCATCTAGCTGGGATCTTCACTTCATAGAGCTTCACTATCTTCACTGATCTTCTATGTTTCTGATAGGACTAATTTTCTCAATATCTTCAGCATACAACTCATCCAATCCTTGACATCAATGTAACAAGAGTATGTTGACATCAATGACAACACCAGTTAGACCCATACTTGCAATAGCCTTCTCAACAGGGAATCTGTGACTCCACGTCACTCTATTCCATCTTTTTACAACGGTAATAGCCAAACAAGTTTTCCAACACAACCTTCCTAGGTTCACAGTTTCATGTTGACCTATCCCAAGGTTTACATTCAAGTTCATATCATCAAAGACTTATATCATATTAGTCTACTAAGATGACTTAATAAAAAGATCTTACTCACATACCATATGAGTTTTGATATTTTATACTCAATTTTAGGAGTACAACATTTTGAAAAGAAATGGCTTCCATATATATATAAATACAAAAGTTTCTTGCTAACCTTAGCATTCAATCTCACAAGAAATAATTATCAAGGAGAGTAATCCCTCCAATAAACTCGACATGCATTTAGTGTTGCCTTGATAATAATACCATATATCATTTATCAACCTCTTTATTCATTAAAGAGTCGATACATATATTCTTTTAAATTCAAGAATTTGCACCATGGTTATCATAATAACCATCTATAACAGTCAAACACTATGAGTGTAGTCATCTAGAGTGGTTGCTAAGTGGCTTATGCACAATCAAGAGTTTAGATATTCAAGGTAAATATTTTCATGATTCAAAGAAAGGGTTCTTGGCCTACTCCCAACCGGCTTTTCAAACACATACTCAGTCATGATAGTTTAAAATCCTTTCATTATTGAGCACCGTTGGCTCAAGCTTAATAATGAGGACTTTAGGAATAATAATAATAAGTTAAAACCTTTTCCATATTGGCACACATGATTACTTGCAGGCTGTAGTTAATCATAAAGCTTGGCCTCGTGGCCTTGAGCAGCTGGTTATCAACAGTGGCTTATAAGCTTCACATTATAAATGCTTATGTGGCCTCGAGGGCCTTCAACAAATACACCAAAGTGTATGAGATAACACAATTTTTCAAAACAAGGCCTATGGCTTCGAGGGTCTCAAAACAAAAGTCACAGAATGCTTCGGCCTCGAAGGCCATAAAACAATTAATAACAAAGCTTTCAGCCCGAAGGCCATAAAACAATATACACAGCATAGCTTCAACACTATATGTCGACATGGTAATAATACTTATTTACATTGCCAAGCGATAAAAGTCTTTCAAAGACTGTAATTCATACCTGAAAGGTATATGTATAATGTAGTGGAGTCAGCCGTCGAAGGACACCCCCAACAACATGGTGATGATCCTATACCCAGTATTATCGCACTTCCCCATTCGCTGCTATAGTAGCAGTTTATTTTTGCACTAAGGAACCTATTTCACAAACTTCTTTCTTCTTGCTCTCCCTGAGCACAAACCAAGATACCAAAAACAAGAGGTATTTTCCTTACTTTTGCATGCCTTGCATGCATGGTGCTTCACCACCTTTTTGGGCTCCACGATAGGATAAAATCAGTTATCCACTCCGTCACCACGCAGCCTTTTGGGCTTCAACAGTTCATTAACTACCCACCTGGAGTGGTCAACGAGGGTGGGGAGACAATGATGTGTTTGAATTGGCCTCCACTCATCCCACTCACTGCAGGTGGTGGGCGGCCTGCTAACAAATGACATATATTTTATTGAGAGCAAGATGCCCGATCACAAGGCTAACATGCTTATATCACATTAAGTTTTCCCTTGCATCGCCATGATGCTTAAGGATAAGCATAATAATCCATGATGCCATCAAACGACATCATCATTATTAAGGTGGTATAACAAAATACGATTTAGGGGTTGAGTACCACTCCCCCTTCTTCACTATTAACCATACGTAATATATATAAAAGAGATAATAGACTCAAAACCCTGATATGGAAATAAATAAAGAAATAACGGAGTACTCGACTACCTGATGAGATTATCTCTCAACTTACGTTGACTTAGTCAAATTGACGTAGATGACGTCGAGATAATCCAAACTATCATGACAACACAAGAAGGCAATGACTAAAAAGGAAAAAACGTAAACTCATTCTTACCTAGCAAAGTTTTACAAGGACTTAACTTGATACTCAGTTGGCAATCTGACCCTTTCCCAATCTATCTCCCCCTCCCGAATGATACTCTCCTTCCATTCTTGGCAGAGGGTTCTTTCCTGTTTAAAACCATATAACCATGACTAGTGTATCTTCATTTGATTCGCAAATCAATATGATTAGATATTCATATCAACATGTAATCTCATGTCTAACAAACATTAATCAGTATTCATCTAATCAATGATTCTATTTGATATTCTCCATGACATTAAATCATTAAACCTTAATTAATCATCCTGATTACCACACAAAAGCAAGATTAAACTAAAACATAAATTGGGGATGTAACATATCTCCCCCCATAAGAATCATCATCCATGATGATTAAATGTTTTTAAATGTCAACCAACATAATAAGAAAAGTGTTGTGTGAGCATATTAAAAAGCTTTTCAAAAGAGATGAGGAAATCTCGCATATATATCCTCATAGTTTTCCTAGGTGGCATTTTCCTCTGCATACTGGTCCCACTAGATCGTGCATTGTGTTATTTATTTATTACGTAAGCATAGCTTATGCATTTCAAGCACCTTAATGGGCTCGATCACCACCACTCCTGGGTCCTTCACCTATATAGCATTCCAGTCAAGAATAAGAATTGGATTATCTCTAGAAACAAACTTTTTCAAATATGAAACATGAAAAACATTATGCATCATGGCAAGAGCTGGCAGTAGAGCAATTTTGTATGGAACTGGGTTGACTTCTTCGAGAACTTTGAAGGGACCCACGTATCCAGGTGCCAATTTGGGTGTCTTCCCAAATTTAATGGAGCTCTTTTGAGGTTTTACCCTTAGAAAGACTTTTTCCCACTAAGAAATGCCTTTCGATGCGTTTAGCATCCACATAACTTTCCTACCTATCATTGGCTTCTGCTAGCCTTTTCTTAATTAGATGGACTTGCTCTTCCATTTCTGACAGCATTTCTGGACCAAGGCTAACCCTGTCTTCTAGCTTGTCCCAGCTTATAGGGGTTTGACACTTTCTTCCATATAATGCTTCAAATGGAGCCATCTTAATTGCAGAATGATAGGAATTATTATGGGCAAATTCCACCAAAGGAAGATAATTTTCACATTTGTATTGTTGGTCCATGCAATACATCCACAATAAATCCTCCAACACTTTGGTTACCCTTTCAATTTGACCATTTGTCTCAGGATGATAAGTAGAGCTTATATTCAACTGGGTTCCAAGTGAAGAAAATAAGGTTTGCCAAAACCTCAATGTCATTCGAGCATCCCTATTTGAGATACTCTTCTCAGGAATTCCATGCACTCTGAAAATCTCTTAAACAAATTTGCAGGCTATGACGGGTGCCCCATCCATCAAGTTCCTAGGTATAAAATGAGCCACTTTAGTGAGTCTATCCACCACAACCAAGATAGCATTATGTCGGTTCCTTGACATAGGAAGTCCTTGCACAAAGTCCATGCTTATGATTTGCCATTTCCACTCAGGAATTTCATGAGGGTATAAAAGTCCTGTTGGGTGATGGTGTTTCACCTTCACCCTCTGGCATTCTATACATGTAGCTACAAAACTTGTAGCATCCCTCTTCATTCCTTTCCAAAAATATAAGGGTTTCACATCAGCAAGTAACTTTTTTACTCTAGGATGTCCTGAATACGGTGCAGAATGAACCTCCTTCCACACCATATCCCTTAACTCCATGGAGTTAGGTACATACATCCTTCCTTTATACCTTAATAACCCATTTGGTTCAAGGTTAAATCCATCGTATCTTAGATTCTTGAGATTCTCCAAAAGGGTTTGTTTTACTAGCTCGTAAAATTCATCTCCCTTAGACTTCTATAGCACCTGATTCTTAAAATCAGAATGTATGGATATCATTGAGGAGATATGTCTTCTCCTACTTAAGGCATCTGCCACCCAATTTTCCTTTCCTTGAATATATTTAATCTCAAAATCATAATCCGAGATGAACTCCAACCATCTTCTTTGGCAAGCATTTAGATGTGGTTGAGTAAATAGATATTTGAGCCCTTGATGGTTTGTTTTCAGCTCAAAGGGTTTCCCAAGCAAGTAATGTCTCCACATTTGCAGAGCATGAATGATTGCTGCCAGCTCCAAATCATGAGGAGCATAGTTTTGTTCATAAGTTTTCAATTTTTGGGATTCATATGCAATGACTTGTCCATCTTAGACTAGTACACCACCTAAGCCTTCCCCTAAGGCATCAGTAATGACTACAAATTGACCTTTCAGGTTAGGTACTTTCAATATTGGTGTTGAAGTCAATTTTTCCTTCAATTGGTCAAAGGTCTTCTAGGACTTGTCTGACCACTCAAATCTCTTGCCTTTTCTTTGCAAGGAAGTTATAGGGTATGCAATTTTTGAAAAGTTTTTCACAAATTTCCTATAGTAACTTGCAAGGCCCATGAAACTTCAGACCTCATGAACATTCCTTGGTACCGGCCATTCCAAGATAGCCTTAATCTTAGCTAGGTTCAAATCTATTCACTTAGCTGAAATTATGTGGCCCAATTAGTGTACTTCCGTTTGAAATAAAGTACACTTAGAGAGCTTGCCATACAATTTATGCTCTTTCAGCATCTGGAGAACAATCTTTAAATGTTTTAGGTGCTCCTCCTCATTCTTAGAGTAGATTAGAATGTTGTCAAGAAAAACTAGGACAAACTTGTCCAAACAATCCCTAAACACATTATTCATTAGGTTCATAAACATTACAGGTGCGTTTGTTAATCCAAAAGGCAAGACTATAAACTCATAGTGCACATACCTTGTTCTGAAGGTTGTTTTGTGGATTTCCTCATCTTTTATCCACAATTGATGGTATCCTGATCGAAGATGAATCTTAGAGAACACATTTGCTCCTTTCATTTGATCAAAAAGATCATCAATGTGGGCCAATGGGTATTTGTTCTTAATTGTTGCTTTATTTAACATGCGGTAGTCTATGCATACCCACAAAGTATCATCTTTCTTTTTCACAAATATTATAGGGGCTCCACAGGGTGACACGTTGGGTCTTATTAGTCCCTTATCTAATAATTCCTATAATTGAGCCTTTAGCTCCATTAATTCAAGTGTAGTCATTCTATATGGAGCCTTAGATATTGGTTTCGATCCCAAAATTATATCTATAGAGAAATCAAAGGCTCTTTTAGGAGGTAATCCTGGTAACTCAGCTAGAAATATATCCTCAAATTCTCTAAGTAAAGAGTACATGTCCATGTCTAATCTTTCCTGATCCATGGACCCCCTCTTCTCATCTCCATCAATATTTTGAGACTCATAGAATGTTGAATCATCTTGAAAATCATTTCCCTCATAACTGTTTAGTTTCTCCATTTTAACAGTGAAAAGTTGGCATCCTTTTCTTTGGGCTCTTTTCATTTGTAGAGCAGAAGTTTGTCTTAATTTGACCTCTCTAGGGTTTCCTTGTAGAAAAACCTTATTTCCTAGGTCATCTAAGCATTCTATTATTTTGGCATAATAGTCCACTTTGGCCCGATCTCTCCATAACCAATTTATCCCAAGGATAACATCATAGGATCCTAGTGGGGCTACATAGATGTTCACTTTAGTAGAGAAACTTGGAAGTTCAACCTTAGCCTCAAACAAGAATTACTCTACCTGAGCTTTCGTCTATTTTGCATATTCAACTAACCAAGTGTTTGCCATGTGTCCAGCTCTTCTAGGAATTTTGTTTAAAACTTTTGGAGAAACAAAACATTCGGTAGCACCAGTATCTATCAAAATTGAAATTGGGAAACCAGATAAGATACCTATAGTTTCAATGGGAGTAATTTGGTATTCGGCTTGCCTATTGTCCAAGGCTGCATGGATGTGTTGCTAAAATACCACCTACTGAGAGGGCAGAGGGTTTCTTTGTGGCTGTGCTCCCTGTGTCTTGTTAGGACACTAGTTGGCATAATGATCTTTGCCACATGTCCTCACCTTTATTGAGGCTTCCCAGAATTTTCTCCATTTTTCTTGGAGTGGTTATTGCTCTTCTTCTCCCCCTTGGACTCAGCTTGCTTATTCTTGGCCCCTTTATCATTTTTCTCAGTAAAATCCTACCTTTTCCCCTTTTTCTTAGAAGATTGGGAGGATTGGGACCAATTATACCTCTTTCGGTTCTTCTCCTTGTAAGCTTTGTTCTTGTTTGATGGCCTTCTCATAGACTTGGTCCATTGAAGTGGGACCATGCATGTCAACCTCACCCCCAATTTGGGTGTTCAATCCCATTATAAACTTTCAGAAGTGAAATCTCTCATCATGTTGGTATTGCGGCACATACTTAAGTAGGTGGGTGAACTTTTCCTAGTATTCGTTCATAGATAATTCACCCTATTTCAATTTCTAAAAATATATAAGCTTTTGATCATAGAACAACTGAGGCAACCATCTTTGCCTATAACGTTCCATGAACCTGTCCCAAGTTAGACTTGTAGACCTCAAGCCTAACTCCATCTTTTTGTCCATCCACCATGTGGATGCTTCACCCACCAACTGGTATGGTCCCCATACTGCTTTAGTGATCTCAATGTAATTTCTTATTTCGAAATACTTTTCCATCTCTGTAAGCCATGCCTCCGCAGCATCTCCGCTTACAGATCCATCGAGCTTGGGAGGCATAACCTTTTTCATGTCCTAAAATAATTCCAAAGCCATATGGCTTCTTCTATCCTCTTCTTGTCTGGCCTTAGAGTTATTCTCTTCGTGCTCACTTTGGGTGGTGTCATTATGATTGGCCTCATCATCACCACAATAATAGGCTTCCCGCCTGGGTCCTTTCTGATCCTTGACCTCCCGCTCGAGAGTTCCTACTCTCTCTCTCGTCTCTTGAAGCACAACAAGAATCTAGTTGAGTTTAGATTTAGAGTGCCCTGAAGGTTGCCCTTCATCCTAGCTATCTCCCATCTTGGTTCTTATATGAACCTTACTGCAATCTACTTCTCTTGAAGCTTGCAAATTAATCATGGATTAGTTTTCCATATCATTTATTCCGTTCATAATATAAATATATTCTCATTCATGTAATCTTTAACAAGAAAGGAAAGATTTGCTAGAATTTTCAAATGCATTATAGTTTTCATCAGATTACATATAATCCATCCAAAATTTAAAAAAATTGTTTACATCTTTTTATTGCAAGTCATTATCAGATTGGGATACCTTCCCATGTTTATTTCTCAATCTTGATATTTATCACATCAGTTTTAGGAGGTGGACGTACTCACAGGTACTCATCCACAACCTCCTTATTTACATCAAAATCCTTAGGATTTTTTTCCATAGCTAGTGCTTTAGGTGCAGAGGGTTCTGTTGATTCATCTTTAGAGTTAGGAGCAGAAATCCTAACTACTTTCCTCAACTCTTGCTTGATGTGTTTAACAGTATCAATGAAGCTCTCCTCATCAATCAACCATGCTCCTACTAAGCAACCAATTTGTTCAAGACATTTCATTCTTGAGGCTTGCTCTCTCAAGGCCTTAAGATAACGTAGGTAACGTCCATTTTCCATTACCTTCTTTCTGGGTGTTGTTCTAATTCTTACCATTCTGGCATAGAACATCCAAACATTAGTATCTGTTAATGTTGGATATAGATAATCATCAAGTAGTGAGCTCATAGGTCCATGTATTGAACCTGGTAGCTCTGATACCATATGTAACATGCTATCTCACATTATCCAAAAATAACCATAATTAACCATAACTAATAATCTCAATTAAAAATAAGAGTATCTCATGATTATCTTAATCACAATTAAGCAAGAATTAATTAATTACATCATGAAAATTAAGCATGTTATTCTTTTCCAGAATATAACAAAACTTAGATTTACAATATCCAAAGATAGTTTATTAGTGAATGGCCTTCACTATACATGTACAAAGCTATGCTCGTGGCATCAAATATAGAAATACACATGATAACTAACTCTCAAGTCATATAAAGAGAAGCATTGTTTCTGGAACTTTTGACACATGTTTTCATAAGCCTTGACTTGTCTTCTGCTTGGGAAGGAGAGCATCATCTGAGTGCTTTTCCTCCAACATAGATCAATGGTCCCCCACACAAATTCCTACTTGGAAGTAGCCCTACCCTTCACAAAGGGTATAGATTAAAGGAACCCTTAGGTTTGCCATCTGAGTATCTAGTGGTGTCCTTCACAATGTCTCACACTCATACAACTATAGATCCACTCTAACTATGTATGACACTACTGGAAATATTATGCTATCTGGAACACTGTGGGTCCTGACTAATGCATGCAGAGACAGATGCATTACTTTGGCCAAATATTTACATACATATACATTTTGCAATGAACGTAGTCGTATGTCCACCACCTCGACTCAACTTAGAAGTTGTCTCATCCTATACTATTCATAACTCAACCCTCATTTAGGTCTAGGATTGATAAGTTCGGTTCATTCTTAATCCAAATATTGGACAAATGACTCCTATCTTGGAAGTACATGCAATTATACTATGTTGCCTTCGCAACAGGGAATCTGTGACTCCACATCACTCCATTCCATCTTTTCACAGTGGTAATAGACAAACAAGTTTTCCAACACATAACCTTCCTAGGTTCACAATTTCATGTTGACCTATCCCAAGGTTTACATTCAAGTTCATATCATCAAAGACTTATATCATATTAGTCTACTAAGATGACTTAAAAAATTCTTACTCACATACCCATATGAGTTTTGATATTTTATACTCCATTCTAGGAGTACGACATTTCAAAAAGAAATGGCTTCCATATAGATATATAAAAATACAAAAGTTTCTTGCTAACCTTAGCATTCAATCTCACAAGAAATAATTATCAAGGAGAGTAATTCCTCCAATAAACCCGGCATGCATTTAGTGTTGCCTTGATAATAATACCATTTATCATTTATCAACCTTTTTCTTCATTAAAGAGTTGATACATATATTCTTTTAAATTTAGAAATTTGCACCATGGTTATCATAATAACCATCTATAATAGTCAAACACTATGAGTGTAGTCATCTAGAGTGGCTACTAAGTGCCTCATGCACAGTCAAGAGTTTAGAGATTCAAGGTAAATATTTTCATGATTCAAAGAAAGAGTTCTTGGCCTACTCCCAGCCGGCTTTTCAAACACATACTCAATCATGATAGTTTAAAATCCTTTCATTATTGAGCACCGTTGGATCAATATTAATAATGAGGACTTCAGGAATAATAATAAGTTAAAACCTTTGCCATATTGGCACACAAGATTACTTGGAGGTTGTAGTTAATCACAATCTCGGCCTTGTGGCCTCAAGCAGCTAGTTCTCAATAGTGGCTTATAAGCTTTGCATTAGAAATGCTTATGTGGCCTCGAGGGCCTTCAATGAATACACCAAAGTGTATGAGATAACATAGTTCTTCAAAACAAGGCTTATGGCTTCGAGGGTCTCAAAAAAAAAGTCATAGAATGTTTCATCCTCGAAGGCCATAAAACAATATACACATCATAGCTTCGACACTATACGTCGACATGGTAATAATACTTATTTGCATTTCCAAGCGATAAAAGTCTTTCAAATACTGTAATTCATACCTGAAAGGTATATGTATAATGTAGTAGAGCCATCCATCGAAGGACACTCACAACAACCTAGTGATGATCCTATACCCAGCGCTATCGTACTTCCCCGTTCACTGCTATAGTAGCAGTTTCTTTTTGCATTGAGGAACCTGTTTTGCAAACTTCTTTCTTCTTGCTCTCCTCAAGAAAACACCAAGATACCAAAAACAAGAGGTATTTTCCTTACTTTTGCATGCCTTGCATGCAAGGTGCTTCACCACCTTTTTGGGCTCCACGATAGGATAAAATTAGTTATCCACTCTTCCACCCCGTGGCCTTTTGGGCTTCAACAGTCCATTAACTGACCACTTGGAGTGGTCAGTGAGGGTGGGGAGATAATGATGTATTTGAATTGGCCTCCACTCATCCCACTCACCATGGGTGGTGGGCGGTCTGCTAACAAATGACATATATTTTATTGATAGCAAGATGCCCGACCACAAGGCTAACATGCTTATATCACATTAAGTTTTCCCTTGCATCACCATGATGCTTAAGGATAAGCATAATAATCCATGATGTCATCAAACGACATCATCATTACTAAGGTGGTATAACAAAATGCAATTTAGGGGTCGAGTACCACTCTCCCTTCTTCGATATTAACCATATGTAATATATATAAGAGATAATAGACTCAAAACCCTGATATGGAAATAAATAAAGAAATAAGGGAGTCCTTGACTACCTTACGAGATTATCTCTCGACTTACGTTGACTTATTCGACTCGACATAGATGACGTTGAGATAATCCAAACTTTCATGACAACACAAGAAGGCAATGACTAACAAGGAAAAGGCGTAAACGCATTCTTACCTAGCAAAGTTTCACAATGACTTAACTTGATACTTAGTTGGCAATCTGACCCTTTCCCAATCTATCTCCTCCTTCCGGATGATACTCTCCTTCCATTCTTGGCAGAGGGTTCTTTCCTGTTTACACTTGAAACCATATAACCATGATTAGTGTATCTTCATTTGATTCACAAATCAATATAATTAAACATTCATATCAACATGTAATCTCATGTCTAACTAACATTAATCAATATTCATCTAATCAATGGTTCTATTTGATATTCTCCATAACATCAAATCATTAAACCTTAATTAATCATCCTGATTACCGCACAAAAGCAGGATTACCATCTTTGCCTAAAAATGTCATCCATGTTTTTTAGAAATGATGTGTCATTGTGCACAAACAATGTGGTATGGCTTTACCTAGTGGGACTAGAATAGCAATAGTAGAACTTAATGATTTTTTATCAAAATTATTCAACCATAAAATCAATTATTTAAAATCATTTGATCAAAAAGAAGATGGTGGGACCTAGCAAATATTTTCAAAGGTGAAGAGAGCATGTTCATGTTTTTATTTACTTGAAAACTATTTTTAAAAGATGAAGGTGGGCCTATGAGGTAATAATAATAAAAAAGGGTATGATCTCATATGATTGAATCAAATGATTTCAAGAGAAGAGTGAGCTCATGATAAGACAAAGAAAAAATTAACGATTTAAGTAAAATTATTAACCAAAGAGGATGGTGGGGTCTGAGAGGACTTGTGAACTAAAGCAAAGGATTTAAAATGTTTTTCCCGAGTTTTTTTAGTAAGATAAATGAATTTATTAATATTAAATGGAGATGCAGATTTAGTCATAAATCTTGGAAAATTAAGTGTTGAAGTTTGGAAATCGAAAGCTAGTACTAATGCACAACTGGCTTGGAAAAGTTTACATTGCAAGCTGTCTGTTGGGGACAGATTGAAATGTATGCTGGTTCAACCAGTCACTTGTGCATTTTGTCAGAAAGCTGAAAGCATGGAACATTTATTTTGGGATTGTATCTTTGCTAAAAAAATAATGGTTTGTTATTTTTAGAGATTTTCCAACCAGTTTTTGTCATATTTTGAATTAGAAAGAAGATTTGTTTGGAAAGAGTCTGCAAAAGAATATGATTGCTAATACTCTTAGGCATGTTATCTTGTTACACTTATGGAAAACTAGATGTTCAATAGTATTTGGTAATTCTAAATTTCACCATGGAGTTGAAATTTCAAGGCTTTACTTTGACATTTTTTTTTGGGTTGCTTGTTTTTTTGCCTAGCTACAAGGAAGGTTAAATAGGAACAAAGAGATTATTTATCAATTGGATCAAATGAAAAAGTAAAATTATTCAATTTCAAGAAAAGGAAAAGAATGTAATGCTACCTCTGCAAACATGAAGAATTTTGAGCTTTATGACTTAACGGTCTTATTTTGAGGCTATTGTTTTTTTATGGCCTTGTAATTTTGCCATGGTTTTATTGTTGGACACGTATAGTTTGGCCTAAATTTTGGTGCAGCACTTTATTAATTGCCTTCTTTTTGTAATTTTTCATCTTTATTCAATAAAAAAAATGAATTTATTAAGTCTCATGAGCTCATATTTAAAATATCAAAGGAGATCTTTTAATAAAGTAAAGGCCTCGAGAAACTTAAGTGAATGAAACTTTATTAAAACTTTGCCTTAATATCATATCACAATATAAAAGCAACCTCACAAAAATATAAAAGCTTCACATAGCCTTTGCCCTAAAAATAAAATTAAAACATAAAAGCTCACAAGGACATAAGAAAATAAAAGGCAAAGAGCTTTATAATTATTTCCCTAATATCATTTTGGAGCTCATGAAAAGAGGAGCTAGAAAACTAAAGAGTATGGTGGTTGTGAGAGTAAAATGTGGTGACATTATTTGCACACAAAAAAATTGAAAATGCAAGGAAATAAAAGGAAAAGAGCAATAGTTGACTAGAAGAGGCCATTTTAGTTTTCACCTTGCAACAATAATGAGTCGAAGTGGATTTTTATAATGCTAGCATTATTCTAGATAGGTGTCCATCATGTAGGAGTTCAAGAAAATTTTAAAGATTTAATTCTTTAATCTCCCTCCTTTTCTCGGATGTTGACTCCTCTTCTTCTCTAGTCTTCTTTCTAGGGTTTCTATATATATGCAACTTGTTCATTTGAACAGTGGGGGGGCAAGACTTGTTGTGCAAAACTCTACCATTTTGTATCTAGCATGTGTAGATTCAAACCTCCATGCATGTATTAGATTTACGGTAGCATATATAATTGTGTATACATTTTTCTACCTTTTGTATTTGCTTGCCATTATTTGGCTTTTCAAGAAAAAATGCTTTGTTCACTATATTTATCTTGGTTTTTGCCTTTGAATTTATCCATGTCTTTTCATTTGTATTTGCATCCTTGATTTACGCATATAGGGCTAGTTGATATTTCAGCCAAATTTTGACCTTCTGCAAATCAATGATTGTGCATATCTCTTCCCTTCATTGTTGAAGTTGTGTCTAGTTATCCCATTAGATTATTAAATCATGTGCACTTAGTCTTATGCAAATACAAAGATCTTGATTGGCACATTGCCTATTAAATAGGTTTTCATTTTCAAATCTGATTTCTTCCTTTTCCTTGTAAAGTGATTGGAAAGATCTCATTGAAAATTTGATGAAGCAAGATTCTAAAATCCCGAAAGTCATCCTACAAACTACATCCCATGTTTGCAAGCTTCCCATGTATGGTGTTCACATGAGCACAAGTTTACACAAAAGTGCATATCTAAATAACAACAACTATCATGGGTTAGGATCACAATGATCTAGCCAAAGACTTGCAAACTAGGCTTTGCATGCTTGAGTTTACCCACTAAAGAGTCATAATCTATTTAAACTACTACTCATTAAAGTGTATGCCATAAATTGTGTTGAGGTCTCAACGATTCAAGATACTATAATCATGCACTTCATGCCTCAAATTTGAATTATATACTATGAGAAGTGTGAAAAGATCCTCCATAGGATCAACTGAGTGCCTGGTCATGTTTAAGTGCAATGATTATACATTCAAAAAGATCATATTAAACAATCACATATGTGTATTTAATTCAACAATTACAATCACGTGTCTTGTTTTATTATATGACAAAACATTGTAAGTAAACTCAATGAGGTAACTCATTATGAATAATAATTTAATAAATATAACTTAACAAGAAAATATTTAAAATCCACATGTCACTAGCAAGTAACATCTAGATTCCATCACATTTGCTTCAAACTAATAAACCATCTTCTTTCCATATCCTCTGAGTCTCAATTGTTAATTCAATATGCTCTAGTTTTATACCAATTATGCTATGTAGAATAGTTAGTGGTAAATGTTAGTTTATTTCTAAATTTGTAATTTCTTATTTAAACTATCTATTTGTTACCATTTGAACAATTCCCAAATTATCAACTTCTTGTTCCATATCCTCTGAATCTCAATTATTAATTCAATATGCTCTAGTTTTATACCAGTTATGCTATGTAGAATAGTTAGTGGTAAATGTTAGTTTATTTCTAAATTTGTAATTTCTTATTTAAACTATGTATTTTCTACCATTTAAACAGTTCCTGAATTATCATAGTTCATTATCTCAATAAGCAAGACTTGGCCTTTTTAACCTTGTTAGTCTAAATGTAGTTATCTACACATAATTATACTTCCATAAATTTAGATAATACAATTAAATATGAGAATCTAATTTAACCATAATATAAGTAGTCTTATTCCATTGTGTGATTAGGCTTGCAACATAATTCAATGAGACATATTCCTAATATCACAATTTGGGAAACATATATCCTCTAACAATATCAAATATCTTACTACTTTAGCTACTAGCTAACATTAGAGAGCATCCATTAATTATGTCTAATTTTGTTTCATTTATTAGTTATCATGGGGATGGGAACACAAATCCCTATCTCATTTGTGGGCCATTTTCAAAAAATAAATTTTGCAAGGGTGAAAAGTTGGAACACCTTTGAATGAAGGTCTTGGACATGCCATGTGTTATTGATCTTCAATTCAAGGTAAGCAGTACTTTCAATTGAAGGTCTTTCTGTTGTTTATAAACAAGGTGAAACTACTACAATAAAAACTTTCCCAAGAGTATGCAAATCTGAAATTTAATTGCTTAAGAGTGGATTATCCACTAAAGATTATAAGTGAAAGCATAAATTAGCAAAAAATGCATACCCTAGACATCAGTGGTCTTGATCTATGTTTGAGAAATTATAAAAAGATCTCATTTCTAGCTCAAGTTTTGTGTTAAATGGAGAAATATTATTCATTAAAAATACAATAAACTATAAGAAACAATTTATTAACAAATATTTTAAAATCATAAAAATATCTTTGAAATTATAAAAAGATCTCATTTCTAGCTCAAGTTATGTGTTAAATGGAGAAATATTACTCATTAAAAATACAATAAACTATAAGAAACAATTTATTAACAATTTATTAAAGATGTCACTGAGGCAGCTAGGGACTTCTTCCGGACAGGTAAGCTACTTAAGCAACTCAATCATACTTTTATTGCTCTGGTGCCAAAAAAATTGGACCCTCTGTGCATGGGGGATTTCAAGCCTATTGGTCTTTGTAACACTGTCTACAAGATATTCTCTAAGATCTTAGTTTTCAGACTACAGCCTATCCTTGACAGACTTATCAGCAACAGTCAAAAGGGGTTTGTGCCAGGTAGACAAATTCTTGATGTAGTCATTTCTACTCATGAATTCATACACTCTATGGAAAGAAACAAATTGCCTGGAATGGTTTTCAAGCTTGACATCTCAAAAGATTATGATAGAGTGGCTTGGGAGTTTCTGTTCAAAATTCTGGAGCAAATGGGTTTCTAAGGAAAAACGTTGTAACTTATAAAAATGTGTGTCACCTTTGCTAGATAGTTTTTCCTTGTTAATGGGGTCCCTAGGGGCTTCTTTAATGTTGGTAGGGGCTTAAGGCAAGGTGATCCGTTATCCCCCTACCTTTTCATCCTTATGGTTGAAGTCCTAAGTAGAAGTTTCCACAACTTACTGAACCCTAAGGTGATAAAGGGCATCAAACCCACTTCAACAGCTGACTCGACAACTAGATTCAACAGTTTGTGGGTGACACCATACTATTTGGGGCTACCTTGGTGGTTGAGGCAAGGAAATGGAAACAAGTGTTACAGGATTATGTTGTTTCAGCTGGTCAGTGTATCAACTATGACAAAAGCTAGGTGTATTTCTTCAACACACCCTTGGAGCAACAACAAAAGATTATGGGGATTCTCGGTTGCTCTAGTGGTGGGCTTCCTAGAACATACTTGGGCCTCCCCTTAACAGTTAAGGATGTTACCCCTAATTTTTGGAACTCCATCTTGGAAAGGATTCAGAAGAAACTAGTAAGGTGGAATAGAAAACTTTTAAGCCAAGCTGGAAAATATCAACTCTTAAAGGCTTCCCTTCAAGGTATTCCAGTGTACTTCTTGTCCCTCTTTAAAATTCCCAAGTACATTGCTGAGAAGTTTGAAAGAATCCAAAGGAACTTCCTATGGACAAGGTTGGAAAATAAAAAATGGATGGCTCTAGTCATCTGGGATAAAGTGTGTAGGCTAAAGCTCCAGGGGTGTCTGGGCATCAGGAAGATTAACCTAATTAATAAGGCCCTTATTGCTAAGGCTGGATGGAATCTCTTAAGTGGAGATAAGGAATGGGGCAATATCATGAGAGCCAAGTACTTGGGTAATCTGAATCCTAAGGATTTTCTGCATTCTACTAGCCTACCCAAAGGTTCCGTCGTCTGGAACAAGGTGCTAAAGAGGAGATCAGTACTGCTATAGGGAATTAAGTGGAGATTGGGAGATGGAAGAACTATAAGATTCTAGGAAGATAGCTAGCTTAAAGATGCTCTGTTAAGTAGGCTTTAGGATGTTCAAGGTATAGTCAATAAGGCCATTTCTTTCTTTGGTAGATTGGTTTGTGACTACATTCTTCCTAGCAGAAGTGGGTGGAAACAACTGTCAAACTATTGTCAGGACCAGGCTGACCTCATATAGATGGTGGATGAGGTTCAACTCTCCCTTAGAGATTGTAGAATCCCCATTTTCCCTTAGAAAGACAAAATGTTGTGGGCTAGGGATAAAACAAGGATTTTTACATTTAAATTTGCCTATAACCTTTTTATGTGTCAGAATGGGGATAACCTATGGAGCAAAGGTTGGAACCATAATCTAATCCCCAAAATCAACCATTTCTGGTGGTTGGTTGTGCAAAACAAAATTTTAACTATGAAAAACCTTTGGTTAAGAGGATTCCAAATCCCTAATAGGTGTGCTCTCTACTTGAAGGATGAAGAAATAGTCTCTCATCTCCTTCTGCACTACAAATTTTCTTGGGAAGTCTAGAGTCTAGCCATGCAAAATTTGGGAACCTCATGGAGTATGGATGGTGACCTCCCTACTTTCATAAGGTCCTGGAAATCCCCATTCATCCACCCCATTTGCAAAAAAATATGGGCCCAAGTCCCTCCCATCCTGACATGGGGCCTTTGGAAAGAAAGGAATAATAGGCTATTCAGGGAGAAATACAAAGATCCTAAGGAGGTTTTTTGTATGATTTCCAAGCTCCTACAGGAAAACCTCTCTAACAGCACTTTGAAAGCTGTTGAATGTCCTCCCACCAACCTTGAAGCTAATATTATAAATTAGTGGAGCATTTCGGCCAGTATATGTAAGGTGGATGATTCCAAGAGTAGATCTAGAGCCAACACTAAGTGGTCCCCCCCTTCTGGTTGGTCCAAGCTCAACTTTGATGGAGCTGCTAAAGGTAACCCTGGGGTGGCCAGTGGGGGAGGAGTGCTTAGATCGGACAAAGGTGTCCTCTTGGTAGCTTTTGCTGGGGGGCTTGGTGAGAACATGAATAATGTTGCTGAGGCCATGGCCCTCCTCTGGGGACTCAAGGTTTCCCTTGCCATTGGTATCAAAAATCTAGTGGTTGAAGGGGATTCCAAGTTAATTATTGATGTTGTCAAAGACAAAGCCAGTGTTGGTTGGCAAGTTGAGGACATTATCCAGGATATTAAAACTTTTCTTTTTAGCTTTCAAGGTGTTGAAGTTGTCCGTATTTATAAGGAAGGTAATCAGATTGTTGACCACATGGCTAACCTAGGGATCAATCTTTAAGATATCAGATGTTGGAGGAGTATTTCTAATCTTCCTTTGAACATTAGAAATAACATTTAGAAGGAGGCTTCTTCTTAATTCCTCATGGCCAATATCCCCAACCTCATCACTTTTGTTCATGCTTTTATGTCTTACCCTCATTTCTCAGGGTGGCATGCAGGTGATGTCACCCTGAGGACAATACATTATGCCCGATCGGGCTGGATCAAAGAGTCCCACATGGACAATTGCCAACTCGGTGTTTTCCTAAAGCCTCTGCCTAGCTCACACTCCTAGTCTTTTCATACTCTACTGGCTATTCTGGCTTTTGTGAGATCGCACAAGCCTCATTATGAAGGAAATAATGTCTCAGATGCGATTAGGGATATGAAGGACATTTTTGGGAGTTAGAGTAGCATCATTTGCAAAAACTTGTGCCAAGCCATTTCTAGATTGTTCGAAGGCATTTTGCAATTCCCTAAGTCTTGTAACTACATCTCTCATTGTTGGTTTGGTAAGTCCAGAGCTACGAGAGGCGACAAAGTTAGAATGGAGCCAACGTCATGTGGGGAGTTTAAAGTTGACTCGTAGGTTTGGAACATCTTTTATGAAGGGGGGATAACTCCTTTCCTGGAGTGTTTGAATGGATTTGATGAGAGTCTTTATGTTCAATTCTATATGTCATAGGGTGAAGACCGGAAGGTGCGTGTTGGTGGGGTGCAGTTTGAAGTCTTCGAAGAGTCCATAGCTAAATCCACGGGCCTAAATCATGAGGGAAAAATATTGAACAAGAAGACTAACGTTCAGGATCCGGAGGGTCTGAAAAAAAATCTTCCACGAAGGTGAGAAGCCGGTTAGAATGCAAGGTGGATTTAAGTGTGAGAGCCTGGTAAATCCTTAGGACCATGTTTGTTATCTTATTATGAAATTTATTACTCTTGAGGGTCACTATAGATGTTTCTACCATTACCAATTCACCCTATTGAACCACTTTAGACATAAGGTCCTGGTGAATTTTCCCTTCTATCTACTCTCTTCCCTTGAGTCCTCTATCAAGTTAACTAGGAAAACTTGTGAGGGAAACCCAGCGGTGGTGGCTATTCCCTTGCACCAAGGTTTGATTTTTTGCCTATATCATTTTCATCTGGCCCTCTACCCTGCAAAGACTCTTAAACCTAGCTTGGTTGAAGAAAATTTGGAGGATGATTCGGATGACAATATCCCGCTAAGTGTTAAATATGGCAGCCCCAACAAAATAAAGCCCCTTATCATGTTGATGTCAACCATCTAAATACTTCTAGGCCCCCCTAACCCTCATGATATCCCTGATTCCCAACCCCACAAGAAGAAGGAAACCCCTACCCCTCGGGCCCATCAACCTGGTCGGGCCCCTACTATTTCAGATTTGGGGGTGTTGATGGGTCTCAAGGCCAAGCTCGCAAAGATGTTGTTGAAGGTCTCTGTGGGCTGAAGAATTGCCCTTCACCTTCTGGAGGCAAGAAACACAAAGGTCTGCAAGTTCACCCTAGTTCTAGTAAGGGGGAGAAAGAAAATCAAAAAAGGTGATGAGGGCATGAAGAATGTGGAACCAGAGGGTGAGAAAGGACATGATAAACCCCAGGAGTAGAGAGAGGATGACATAGCTGAAGTCAAGGAGACGGTTGAGGGAAAGGAGACTACTATGTGGAGACCTAGCATTTGCAAGTCAACTCAGCTAGCTGGGGGGAAGCCCCTTGTGTTAAAAATTGTTGATTACTCCTCCACGTCTGACCTTGACAAACTACAAAATGAAATTGAGATTAAGGAAGTGAAGACAACCCCTGTGTAGGATCAAGAAGGAGTTAGCGATTTTGACTCTATAAACAATTCTTATTATGATACAGAACAGGATGATGTTGAGATTTTGGAGACCCTAAAGAAGGAGGTGGAAAGTGTTAGGGATGGTGACTATAACAAGCAGCTCATGCATGAGCTTGGGGAGGTCAAGACTCGGTTCTCAGCTATGGAAGCTAAGGTCAAGGTGTTAGCGACTGTTTGTGTGAAAGTCATACATCGGGCGGCTACTACTTTTACCACTCTGCAGGAAGAACACCATGTTGATAAGGATGCGAAGAATGAGAACAAGGAGGAGCTATTGAAGTTTCTGAATGATGATTGGAAAGATCTTCTTAATTAGTTTTTACTTTTGTTCTATTTTTTGGTCTCTGTTTTATTTTGATACTTTTATGAACTCTTGTTAATCAGCTATTTTTGTGTTGTTCATGGCCTTTGGCCTAGTTCGTTGCCCTTTAGGTTTTTGTTATCAAGATCTGCACCCGTGTTTGCAGCTTATTAATATCAAAAATAAATATTTTTAAAATGAGATAAATTATTTTTACTTTTATTTTAAATAAATTTTGGATCTACATAGGGAAATATCATAAACCATTAGTTTTCATTGTCTAAAAATTCTTAACAATTTGCTTTCTATAATTGACATAAAATGAAATTTTGGCTAAAAATGCTTATTTGGGTGACCCACTAAGGCTAAAAAGTGAGACATACCTTTATGCTTCCACCCATGTATGTATAGTTTATATGGTCTTGTAGTATATTTTTTGGGGTTTGGCAACAATTGAAGATTGTCTATATTACTTATATCTTAATGCACACACTTATAATCTAATTTCTTGTATCATCCAAGACAAGGAAAGATGGTAAAGTATAAGATTACTCTTTTATTCATCTTTGAAATTATTTCATAAAATAGGTTTATCTATTATTTTCATTTCATTCAAATTCTAGGATTAAACAAGCTCTTTTTGCTCCTAGTTTAGTATCCAATTTCATAACCCTTCTTGCTCCTAGTTCACCATGTCCTATCTTATGGCATGCAATATAATTTATTATACAAAGTTATAAATTTGGGAATAATCATTCAATCCTTTTATCTATATAAAATATTCATGTAATTAGTCTTTTATAGGTTGGTGAATTTTTTTCTTTCTTTTTATCTATTTAACATCTTTCATCAATGACCTACTTACATATCAATATTCATAATCTTGATCATATGTAATTCTTCAATTAATACATCACTATGATAATCATAAGAAGGATGATTATGTTTTCCTATTAACTAGGATCTACAGTTGTCTAGTTAATATTTTAGAAGAGGAGTTCTAATCAAATCCAACATGATATTCCCCTTATTTAAATTCCTAATATCTAGAATGATAATTCACAAATTCATTTTACTTCCAATGTAAATTAATGACTAAGAGAAAATGGTCCAACTTTGAAGTAAAGACTAACAAGTTTAGGTAAAGGAAAGTTTAAAAGTGGATATTTCCTTGCATAATATTTTTGACTCAAGAGAGATGGATTCTAGTCAATTCTAAATTTCTTAGTCTCTCACATGTTAGTATTAAGTATGGAGTACATTAGAAACATTGGTGATTTATAATAAATTTATGCGATTCTTAGGAACTCACTAGGATTACACATGATTTCTAAGGTTCTACTAGTTTTAAGTTTGAAATACAAAATATAAATATCAAGAAGATTTCTAAGGTTCTACTAGTTTTGAGTTTGAAAATTTTATTTAGAAAATATAAATATAAAGAAATTAATTCATTTCTATAACCTAATCAATAGTGAAGATTACTCTACATAAGCATCAAATTTATCCTCAAGTATTAATATCTTCCATAATTCTAACCATATATATTAGACTTATCATAGATCATTAACAAAGGAGATTAAAATAATTTCAATATGTGTGCCATGCACAAATTCCAATCACTACAAATCTCTAATTTAGATCAATAATTATTAATTTGTACAATTTCCTCCATTATTCTTCCCTTACACATTCATTTTTATTTATACTTATTTGTCATCATTAATGTTTGTTTTTCTTTCAAATTTTGATTATGGAGATAAGGTGGATTATACATGGTCTTAACACCCAATTTAGAAGGATTGTCATAATAATGGTCTATCTCTCTCTGTATGGGACACACACACACAATTTAAAGATACATTTGAAACACACACACACAATTTAAAGATGCATTTGTGTATCTATGAATTTTATACTAGCATTATTTGTTTATAGATATATGTGTGTGTGTGTACATACATACATACATACATACATATGTATATGTATATGTATATGTATATGTATGTGTATGTGTATGTGTATGTATATGTATATGTATATGTATATGTATATGTATATGTATATGTATATGTATATATATATATATATATATATATTATAGGCAAACTTGCAGACATGTATATATTATTTATTATACATATAAATTATAAATATAAAATTGTATTATATTATTTATACATATATACAAATATATTTATAATATATAAATATATAATAATGTACTAAAATTTATATCTATTATTTTACAATAACAAATATAAACAAAATCAACTTGAATGATTTAATATATTGGGGTTGCAACCCTATATACATTTCATGCCATGTAAGGTTGCTCATTATATGCAGGGGCTTGCCCTATGTGCAAGTTAGTGCCTTGTATGCAAGACTTCTTTAATCATCCCAACAATTAGGTTTTATTACATATACATACATACATACATACACAACTTAAAATATTGCATTCAATCAAGAAAAATGATAATAATGAGCTCTCATACATATGTAACTTAATATTGCATTCAATCAAGAAGATTGTCAATAATGAGCTCTCAAAGGATTAATTTTTAGCATATTACTCCCCTACTATTTTCCCTTAATCTTCATCATTCCTCCTTCTTCTTCTCTCCCTGTCTCTTTCTAGTTCCTATTGATGCCAAAGAGTGCACATATATAACACATCTTGTCCCAACCTCACCCAACAAACTCCATTATGATGCTTAAATGTGGGTATGGTAGGGATTGTACATCTTTTCAACCTTCAATAAATTTTCACCTTTTTCCATTTAATTTTTCCATGCACTAATGTTTGTATTTATAACTTTCACATTTTTCATCAAAAAAATTTACATCCCCTAAATAATCCACATTTAATGTACTAATGTTTTTAGAAGTAAATGTATACATTTATAACTTTCACCCAACTTTCCACAAGTTTTTGAGATTTTTGATAATAACAAATGTGAAAATACTTTTATGCATTAATCTACATTTAATATTCAAACTTGATTTGATAATTTCATTATCCAAATATTCTATTTTTTGAACCTAAAAGTTAATTAATGTCTAAATTTATTTATCTAACTTTGTCATCATACACATGAGAGGTACTACACAATTCTAAAACCATCACCTACCAAAAGTGATAATTTCATTTTTTTAAAAATGCGCCTGGTAAAGTTTTTAACATGACCGGCGATGCTGGTGCAACACGCCCTCTAGCTCCACGCGAATGCTTTTGCCCAAAGCAATGAACCGGTGAGGCCACAACACGGGGGACCTCATCCCCTAGCAAGAACATTTCAAACCCGTGAGCTCGTTGGCCCAACGAAGGCATAAAGCCTGTGAGTTCATTGGCCCAGTGGGGGTTTGAACTCTGGTGGCCGCCACTACAACCGAGTGACTTAACCACCGAACCACACCCTTATCGACAAAAGTGATAATTTCATTACAATGAGTTGTGCACATGAATTTTCTCAAAAGCATGAGTTTCTTTTTTGTTTCTCTCATTTTTTCTCAATTTGCATCCATTTTTTGTGGCTTCCTATCTTAGCTTCATTTCTATACAAAAGATTGAAAATAAGTCTTTTGAGAGGTGTGTAATTACTTACCAAAATCAACCCAAACTCTATCATTTTTTCTATGCAACCATAACCAGACTCAATCACCCATATCTTCCATTGTCCCAACACTCAAATCTTCCCCCCTTGTCTAGTCTTGGAAGCATACCACAATTAGTTGTGCACAAGGAATCAAAGAGGATTTGATACTAAGATATCCAACACCAATTTTGCTCTATATATGCAACGCTATTTTCTATAGGTGTGGATTTCCATTTTTTGCATTTAGTTTAGTGTCAATTATGTGTTTTATTAAAATAGGAATAGTTAGAATTAGTTTGTGGTGGATTTTGTTAGTAACTAGAGTAGATTTTTGTGTTTTGTCAGTATTTGTGTGTATTTTCCTTATTTTCCTTCTTGAATTGTTGCTAAAGTTTCATCCCTTTGCCCTATGGCTAGGGTCTATTAAATTCAAACCCATATCTACTAGTTTATGACTGTAAAAGATAAAAGATTCAATATTGTTTTGCTTATAAAATTCCTCACAATTAATACTATTGAGTTCTAAGTTGAAAACCCTATCAAAAACAATTATGTTCAATGTTTAGTGTTTGTTATAGAATCCTTAGTATTATGTGTAGAGAACCTAAATTTTGAGCTTCTTAAATCTCCTTTAAATCTACATTTTAGAAATTTCAAAAATTACCAAATTAGTGATTTCATTTTTGTACATGCTCATTATTGCATTTGGAAAAGGGGAAAAAATGGTATTACATCCTAAGAAAACTATTTGCTTACATATTCAAAAGAGTGTAGAGCAAATGCCAATTTTATTTCATCATAAAATCCATAAACTTGCGGCTTATATTTTTTATTTCAACATAAACTTATTGTTAGTCGCATTTTATTAAAAATTTGTCAAAAATTATAAAGGTTTCATCATTGTCGTAGGAGTTTGCCTTTCATTCTAAAAGTTTCATTTTCACTTTTTTGCATTGTGGTAAAGACTGTATTATATTTCTTGCACTTTCATGGAAATAGCCATTTCGGGAATAATCATCTAGGAAAGATGTGGTATTGAAAATACAAAAAGGAAACATTTAGTATTTATTTCCCTACTTTTCTCTAATAGCATAGAAATTATTTTTTACAATTTACTATTCTTAGCTTTGAATTTTACTTTTTGTCAAAGTGTTTCAAAAATGTAGAGATATTAATGTAGGTCAAGATCCAGGGGCTTTATCAACTAGCCAGATTGAACAACCAAATGATTAACACGAGACAATAAAGCCAAATGATTCTTTATTCATATGTAAGAGATGATTACAACAGGAGTATAATTTGCACTATACATGCATTGTCCTCAACCTTACAACATTTAGATGTAGACCAAACTAATTGTGCAATCTGGAGAACCTTCTGGAAGATCACAAAAATGTATCACAGTCTTTGATCAAGGAGAAGTTTAGAAAAATCTCCCATCATAGTATGTTTTTCCTCAATTTATAGACCCCTGAGGTGGCCACCGACCTCATTACCTGTATATGCCACGTGTCACATCTTGATTTTCCCTTGGAATGGTCGTATAGGCGATTAAAATTAACTTTTATCACTTTCTAGGCGGTTAGCGGGGATTTCATGTTGGCAAGAGACACTATATGGATTCATGATTGTTGTCATTGATGGCAACAAAGTTCATCCCACACATCCGCAGGACATGGTGTGTCTCTACCAGAAGTCAGAGTGAAGAATGTTGTGGTCCGGTAAACAAGAACAGAGCATATGGCGAGGTCCGACAGACAGGTCTGAATCTCTCAGAGGAAGTATCCTGGTGAAGTGCGGTTTTGGGGAAGTCAAGAGGACTACCTTAAGTGATAGATTCCAAGGATTTAGCCTCTTGTGATAGAAAAGGAAAAAGATATGAATACTTGAGTATCAGGTTCCTGAGTGACAGTATGAACAGAGGAAGAACTGACTGGCAGAACATCAGACATTAATTTGGATGAGTTACTGATGATGGAAAAGGTTCTTGAGGCATAAGTTATGTTTGGCCAACATAATTGATGACTTCTACAAGTATATGCTTGATCTGCATTACTTGATGTGCAAGGATTCAGCCGACAGATCAGAGTTTGTGAAAAGATTGACTATTCTAGGTGCCGACTAGAAAGGTGATGAAATCACTTGTGCAGATATATATACAAGATGGATTTAGTTGTGAGAAGTGTTGTGGTTGTTTGTGATGTGCAAATAAAAGCAGAAGAGCAGAGCAGAAGCAGTAAGGAAGGTCTAGTATGTGAAAGGAAAGAAGCATAAAAGAAGAGGAAAGATGAAGTGCAACTAAACAGTGTACTGAGCCTAACCGGAACTGAACTCCAGCATATGTAGATGCTCCCAATCAGTTCAAGTATTGTATACCACTCTTTTTGTAGACAGTCAGTCTCTTGTAGGCAGTGTGCCTCTTGTGAGCAGTGTGCTCAGGCAGTGAGCCCTAATTGGTAAGTGCCATTTTGTATTTCCATTCTTCTAATAGACAATACAATCTTGGGTTAATCACCCCATGGTTTTCTCCCTCAACAGGGTTTCCACGTCAAAAATATTGTGTCTTGTGTACTTCCATTTCATGGTTATGATTGCTTATTTGAATTAATGTTACATTGATTATTAATAAAGTTCAGAAAGTAGAAATAATTAGGATAACTGATTCACCCCCCCTCTTAGTTATCAACAATTGGTATCAGAGCCAAGTTCCTCCTAACAGAGTCTAATAGCTTGAGGAAGATCTAGGAATCCAAAAGGATGCTTATGGTTTAAGGCAGCAACTCAAGACTGCCCTTGAAGATCTTAAGCAGTCAAACTCTAAAGTCAATGAATTAAAGGAAAGACTCAAACAGGCTAATGATTTCATGAGAGAACTAAAAGACAAATTAAATCTCTCTATGAAAAAGAGAAAGGAGCTGCTTTAGCAATTGGCAAGTCAAGGTGAAGCAAATGATGCAAATGAAGAGCTAAAGGAGAAAACCAAGTTATGTGAAAAGTTATCAAAAGATATCATTATGGTAAGACATGAAATGGAATCAAGAGTTATGAAGTTTACCCAAGAAGTTGAAGAGAAAAGAAAAACTGAAGATAATCTAAGACAATCTCTCAAAGAGAAATCAGAAGATTGCCACGAGATGGATAGAATTATCAGACATCTTGAATCTGATCTTGAAGATGCTAAAGATAATGAAGAAAAACTTGAGGATCAAATTGTCTCTCTCAAAAGGGATCTTCAAACAGCAAATGAATATAAAGAGAAATTCAAGATAAGTTCTTCTCAACTTGAAGTTCTTCTTGGAAGTCAAAAGAGGGTAGATGACAAGTGTGGTTTGGGATATGAGAAAGGAGAAAGCTCCGGATCTGGTCAAAAGAATTTTGGATTAGAAAATCCAAGGAACAGGCCTAGAAGACCTCCAATAAGACAACCTAATGCTCAAAGATATCCATCCTTCAATGGATACTGCCACAACTACAATAACTTTGGTCATAAAGCTAATCAGTGCAGAAAGAGAATGAATCAGGCTAATTTATCCTTCTCCGGACAATGTTTTAACTGCAAAAGGTATGGTCACAAATCTCATGAATGCAGAAATATGCAAATGAGCAAATCATTCAATGGTAGATGCTTTGCATGCAATAGAATAGGTCATATGGATAATCAATGTAGATCAAGAGGATATCAATCAAATATGCAAAAGAAATGTTGTTTGCCAAATTTGCAATAGATCCGGTCATATTGCAAAATTCTGTAGAAGCAAGAATCAGGACAAAAGAGGTCCAGTATATCATAATCAGAATCAAGATAAGGGAAAACAAAAAGTGAATGCAGATGAAGTTCAAAGTGAGATGAACAAGATTTGGGTGAAGAAAAGTATAGAGAATGTAGAGGATGGATCCACACCAGACTTTGGTGCTGATATTCCTTCCAGAAATTAAAAAGTGAGCTCTGGCTCAGGGGGAGACACAAAGAAAACCTTGTTCCCCCAGCCAGTCAATTGGTGCCGGAATCGGCACAAGAAGAGTTACGGATTAAAGGGATCATAAGGGAAACATCCAAATAAACTATGGTTAAGATTTGGCAGATCCGCAAGATGTTTAAAGATCAGGATTGATCTGATTCGTCAAGTCATCCGAATGAGGCAAACCAGAATAACTTAGGTCAAGCATTTATTGCAACTTGACATTAGGGTTTGCGGAGCAATATAAGGGTTTTCTCATTAAGCATTTGTTCATCCTGCATTCAAGAAGAAACAAAAAGTGAAGCTCTACAACAAAATTTCTCAAGCTCATCAAAGATCATTTGTAGAAGTCATTTCATCCTGAAATCGATCCGGCTAACTCCGTGAAACTGAGAAGTGCAAAAGGTATTTTCCGTTCTCAATATCTCTCTGCAAATCTTTTGAAAGATGGATACTCCAAATATAGTAAAGATCTCTGATAGACCCCGCCCTGAATTTAAGAAACATCCATACAAATCATTGGAGGTAGATCCCCTAGGAGCATTCTCTAGTGTTCCGCATGGTGTTTTGCACACAAAAGATATTAGGGTTTACATACACACAAATATTGAAGAGTTTGGGGAATTCAAACTAAGAGATATCTATCACAAACAATTGATAAACGATGCTTTTGAGCTCAAACTAGAATATAAGGGCATCCAGGAGAAACATTTTGATCAGTTCATTCATTTCCCCTGCTTTGAAGAAGATGAATGGGTCCGGTATGTGTTGAGTAGGGTACATGACAACTTTCTATGGCTGAATAGACCTTGCAAAATTACCAAGGAGGCAATTAGGGCAGTAACTAGTTTACACTCCTCCAGAGGAATACCTGTCCTCAAATCTGTCAAAAACAACATTGTAACTGAGGCCACTGGATCAAAATTTGATAAGAGGGCAATAAACATTGAAGATATTACTGATCCGGATATCAAGTTTGCATCTATGATAATAGGATATAAGATATATCACTCCAGTAGGGAGAATTCAGTATCTGAAACTGCAGTATATACTGCCTATGAGATGCTGAGAAAGAATGCAAAATATGATCTCTGTGAACTTCTTTTGAGCCAATTAATGGAAAACATACAAAAGATCAAAAAGGACAAGAAGAACTCCTTCAAATATGGTGGACTAATATTATGTCTATTTTTCTACTTCATGAATGAGTTGCCCGGATCAAATGGATGGGTATGGCAAAATGAAAAACTGGTAGCAATTTAGATCAACGATTACTTGCATGGGCTTGGGGATGCTAAAGAAAGAAATATAGCCCTGTGGGGATATTTCAAGAACTTTTAGAACATGATGCAAGCAAGAGAGAGAATTCCCAGTCTCTTGTTGAGAAATACAAAGACACAGTATGCTTTATGGTAGAGACTGATTAGTGCCTAATGGAGGTAGTAGAACCAACAACTATATGGATCATGCCTATGGGGTATGAAGTTGATGAACAAATTGTAGAGTTGCATGTTCAACACATGCTCAGTCAGCCAAAGGACCCAAAAGCAGAAAGATTTGGAACCTTTGAAGAACTAAGTGTGAAAATTCACACAGAGCTAAGGTAGCCAGAGATCAAGAGGAAGGTGAGAAAAGAAGTAGAAGATGTTGCCAAAGGATTTGGCATCTCAAAAGAGGCACTTTATGCCAACAGGGAAAAGAGGCAAAGGGCTGAGGAAGAAAAGAAAGAGGCAGAAAAGGAAAGCAAGGAAAGTGCTCCAGTAGAAACCTCCACCTAGACTAGATCATTAAAGAGATCAGCACCTGTTACTGCTAAAAGCTCAAAACTGGAAGTCCAGGCATCCAGAAAAGGAGAAAAGAGAACAAAGAAAAAGGCAACAAGGTCCTATGTTAGCCTAAAGGATGATGAGGAAACCAAATCAGATGAGAAGATAAAGAAACTGAAGAGGAAGAAGAACTCATCCGGTGAACACTCTACCGGTCAAGGAGAAGAAGAGAAGGAAGAGGAATTTGCTGAAAAACCCACTCTATCCTTAGATGTTGTAGTGAAAGCAGTCACTGCGGATGGGAACCTACAACCCTTAACAGAATTCTATGATGCATATAATGAAGTAGATAAAAAGATTCTAGAGGAAGCCACAGTTCAGTTTTTGAACACTTACAACAAAGCTTTTATTGAAATTATCTCTCTAATTCCCAAAAGCTTAGAGAAAAGGCTTGAAATGAGGAAGAACAATGCTTGAGCAAAAGATCTCGAGATCTGGGAACAGGTCACCATTCAGCTCCTCCCTTCAATCACTCCACAGCAAATGAATATGATCTTCAAAGATTGCAAGGATGAGTTGTTGATAACTGAGAGGGGGGGGGGGTGAATCAGTTATCCTAATTATTTCTTCTTTTGAATCTTCTTATCAATCAAAGCAGTATTGAATCAAACAAACAAACATTATCATGAAATGAGAAACACATGACACAGTATTTTGACGTGGAAACCCGGTTAAGGGAGAAAACCACGGGGTGATTAACCCAAAGATTATTCTCTGTTAGAAGAATAAGGAATTACAAAATGGCACTTGCCAATTAGGGCTCACTGCCCGAGCACACTTCTCACAAAGAGGCCCACTGCCTACAAGGAGACACACTGTCTACAAAGTGATAAGAATCACAGTCTTGAACTGGAGAATGACATCTTTACCATGTCCGGATTAGTTCCATTTAAGCCCAGAAACATCTGCTCTGCCTTCTGCACTTCTCTTCGCTACTCCACTTTTTCCGCACTGAATCACACTTCAAAATAAACTCACAAACCTTTATTTATACAAGACATCGACTTAGGAACAATCATCTAAGTCGGCAATCAACCATAAGAATATCCACAAGATGAATAACACATCCGGTCGGCCACCATAAGAACATTCGCAGGATGAACAACTCATCCGGTCGGCTAAACAGAGTAAGAACTTCATCCGGAAGAATATCTTCAATTCCAGGCTCTACTATCAATGCGGACCAACAACACAACCTCAACATGATCCAAGAACCTTCACAAATCTGCCTGAATGACCAGGTACATCCGCATTTCCTTTACTTACTGAAATCTCTTATCCTCCTTATCCGGAACTTCAAGAACACTGTCTGTCGCCACTGTCATAATGCAAGAGGTACTTTCGGACCTCCAAATCATACACAACTCAAGATAGCACATCACAAGGACATCCCAAAGACTCCTTCCAATCCGCAGATTAGGATTATACAGTTCCGGACCTCACCGGACCTTTTTGTGATCCTCTGTCACCTCTGAATACTTGCCGGAACCGGTTCTACACCGACAGCCACAACTCCTTCAGATCTTCATGTGGACCTCTGAAATCTTAACTGAAGTATCTCAAGACCCATATCTACAAACCCTTTAATCTGCATCCTCCGGTTCACATCTTATACAGTACATTTGCCTTCTTCTCATCACTGTTCTTTACTGTTCCTGACTGAGGCTAATTTTCTCAATATCCTCAGCACACTGCTCATTGAATCCTTCTTGTCAAAGCAATATGAGTATGTTGACATCAATGACAACACTGGTTTACCTTATACTTGCAACAATCTCCCCCTTTGTCATTGATGGCAACATATGATGTGAAAAACCATCAAGACAAGAAACTTCTCCTTTTTGTCACTTCTCCCCCTATCAGCAACATGTCTTCTCCTCATTTTAAATTACTGCTCCTCTTTTGATCATCAGCTACTTGTTTTTCACATGTCTTCTCTCCCCCTTTGACATCAATGGCAAAGGGCTCATACTTGCAATTTTAACATATCAGAATCATACCAGCTGCTCCCCCTTAGTAGCAGCTCCCCATCATCAATCCAGATCACAAGATATGACTGTGATATCCACCGGACTGATGCACATCAGTGCATCCTAGTTTATCACCGGAGGGGCCATGACCCCTAACTTCTCCCGGAGATATTCAAAAGAGTCCTTGGGAAGAGGTTTAGTAAAGATATCTACAATCTGATCCTTGGAGGGAACATACTCCAACCTGACTTCTTCCTTGTTCACTTGTTCTCTCAAGAAATGAAACTTGATAGATATGTGCTTAGTCTTAGAGTGTAATATCGGATTCTTGGAAATATTAATTGCACTTGAATTATCACAGAAAATTGTGATAGGCTCCGCATATTCAATTTTAATATCTCTTAGCATCTGCTTCATCCATAGGATTTGAGTGCAACTACTTGCTGCTGCAATGTATTCTGCTTCAGTTGTAGATAGAGATATTGCATCTTGTTTCTTGCTTAGCCAAGAAACCAATCTCTTCCCCAAAAAGAATGCTCCACCACTAGTTCTCTTTCGATCATCTACATCTCCTGCCCAATCTGCATCTGTGTAAGCATGAAGAGAGAAATCTGGATCTCTAGGGTACCATAGACCATACTCAACTGTTCCTTTCAAGTACCTAAAAATTCTTTTGATTGCCATAACATGAGATTCTCTAGGATCAGCCTGGAATCTTGCCACAAGACCAACAGCCTGCATTATATCTGGTCTGGTCTGAGTGAGATACAACAATCCACCAATCATTGATCTATACATTTTCTGATCTGCCTTTGGAGAGTCATCATCTTTGCTCAACTTACATCCGGTTGCCATGGGAGTGTTCATTGGTTTTGAATCTTCCATACCAAATTTCCTTAACAATTCTTTCACATATTTGGTCTGAGAAATGAAGATTCCTTTCTTTGTTTGAGTAATTTGCAGACCCAAGAAGAAATTCATTTCACCAAGCATAGACATTTCAAACTCACATTTCATCTGATTTGCAAAAGTTTTGCACATACTATCTCTTCCTCCAAAAATGATATCATCTACAAACACTTCAACAATCAAAATGTTTTCATGATCAATTTTGAAATATAAGTTACTGTCAGTAGTACCTTTGCTGAATCCAATCTGCACAAGATGCTTATCCAACCTTTCATACCATGCTCTTGGAGCTTGTTTTAATCCATACAATGCTTTCTTTAACTTACAGACCATATCATCATTGTCAGATAATTGAAATCCATCCGGTTGTTCAATGTAAACTTCTTCTTCCAGATCACCATTTAGGAAGGCAGACTTGACATCCATCTGATATACCTTGAAGTCTTTGAAGGTAGCAAATGCAAGAAATAATCTGACTGCTTCAATTCTTGCCACGGGAGCAAAGGTCTCTTCATAATCAATTCCTTCTATTTGGGAGTAGCCTTTGCAGACCAATCTAGCTTTGTTTCTGATTACTTTACCAGCTTCATTTAATTTATTCCGGAAGACCCATTTGGTTCCAATCACATTCCTGTCTCTAGGTCTGGGAACAAGATCCCAAGTATGATTATTCTCAATTTGCATTAATTCATCTTTCATTGCTTTAGTCTAGTTTTCATCATTGCAGGCTTCATTTACTGTTTTAGGTTCAGTCTTTGAAATCAGACAACATTCATCCTAATTTTGAGCAACATTCCTTCTAGTTTGCACACCTTTGCTTCTGTCCCCTATGATCTGATCTTCAGAGTGGTTTAGTGTCACATACCTTGGAATTTTGGGAGTATCCTGCACTGCTGCTTCTTGATCAGGCTCATTCAAACCTATCTCTTCTTCCTGATTTACCGGATCAGGCTGACTCTGTCTTACCAGAGAGGATTGAGTTCCTTGAACACTGTCTTGGTCATCTTCATCAGATTCATAAAATCTTGAGGGCTTCTCAATTCCTTCATCAACTTTCACATTAGTGCTTTCTATCATCTTCCTTAGTCTCTTATTGTAACACCGGTATGCTTTGCTTTGAGTGGAGTAGCCCAAGAAAATTCCTTCATCACTTCTAGCATCAAACTTTCCTAGATCTTCATCTCTTTTGATATAACACTTGCTACCAAATACTCTGAAATATTTCACAGTGGGAGTGATGCCAAACCAGAGTTCGTAGGGGGTCTTGCCGGTATTGTTTCTGATTTGAACTCGATTTAGAGTGTAGACTGCAGTGCTGATAGCTTCTTTCCAGAACATCTGAGGAACATTTGCTTCCAACATCATTGTCCTGGCAGCTTCCTGGATGGTCCGGTTCTTTCTTTCAACTACTCCATTCTGCTGTGGAGTCCTAGGAGCAGACAATTGTCTCCTTATACCCTGCTTCTCACAATAGTCAATGAACTCTCCAAATGTAAATTCACCACCTCTATCAGACCTTAGACACTTTAGTTTTAATCCGGTTTGATTCTCTACCAAAGCTTTGAAGATTTTGAACTTCTCAAATGCTTCAGATTTTTCTTTTAGAAAGGTAACCCACATCATCCGGGAATGATCATCAATTAACAACATGAAATATCTATCACCTTGCAGACTCTTGATTCTTGTCGGACCATAGAGATCAGTATGTACTAATTCCAACAATCTGGTAGAAGACTGATCTTTGCTTTTGAAAGAGACTCTACTTTGTTTACCTAGCTGACATTCTTTGCACAAACTATTTGTAGGTTTCATCAATTTTGGAAGATCTCTTACAGCCTGAGTATTGCTTATCTTGATGATGTTATCAAAATTTACATGACACATTCTTCTATGCCATAACCAACTTTGATCAATTTGAACAAACAAACAACTTTTATTTGAACCAACCAGATGAAAGATATTACCTTTTGTCTGAGTACCGGATGCAATTTCAGTTCCGGAGCTTGTAAAGATTCTGCATTTTCCATTCTTAAACCGAAGATCATAGCCTTTGTCTACTAACTGACCAACACTGAGAAGATTATGCTTCAATCCTTCAACATATAGTACATTACCTGTTTTGCTCTTTCCATCAAAGGAAATAGTTCCCTTGCCTCTGATTCTGCCAGCAGAATTGTCACCAAACTTTACCATTCCTCCTTCATACCTTTCCAAATTCAAGAACTTATTCTTGTCACCAGTCATATGGTGAGAACATCCACTGTCAATAACCCAATCATCCTTTTCTTCCACTTGAGCAGCCAAAGCTTTTTCAACAACTTTGTGATTGACAGATTCAGAGAGTATTGAATCTTCTTCCTTGATGGCAATAAACACCCACTCATTTCCGGATTTGTTTCCTAGTTCTGATTCATCATCTGTTACTCCTTCATTGTCATCTTCTTCATGAACATAATAGCAATTCTTTTGAAACCTTTGTCTGTTAGTATTAGACCTTGCAGATCTTTCCGGACATCTTGAAGTAAAATGACCAATCTTATTGCAGTTGAAGCACTTAAAGGGTAGTTTTCCTTCATACTTACCGGATCCTCTTGGTAGTCTTTTTGCAATGAGGGCTTCAAATTGAGCTGTTTCTGCTTCTTCTTCTTCCATATCTCTTCTTGCTTGATCATACCATGTCATCTTCCTTGAAGAGTTTTCTCCCGGATCAATTCTCTGTTTGCCTTTCACATAGGCACTGGCTTTGAAAGCAGATTCAGTCTTGGGAAGATCATCTCCAAACTCGGTCATTTCAAATGCAGCTAGCTTGCCAGCCAATTGTTCTCTTGTGACAGTTGTGTGGGTTCTGAATTCATCAATTGCAGCAACCTTGATTTTGTAGGCATCAGGAAGGGATCTAAGGATTTTGCAAATGATCTCATTTTCATCCAGAGTTCCACCAGCATTTCTAATTCCACACACTAGTTCATTCACTCTTGGCATAAAAGTAGTGATGTTTTCATCATCTCTCATCTTCAATCTTTCAAATTTCCCTTTCAGACTTTGCAACCTTGCACTTTTGACAAACTCATCTCCTTCATACAGAAGTTCCAGTTTAGTCAAGATCTCATATGCAGTTGGTAGGTCAATAACATTTGAGAGATCTGAGTCATTTAATGCGCTTAGAAGAGCTTCCTTGGTCTGCAGATTGTTTTCAGCTTCTGTGATTTCATTCAGAGTTGTCGGATCACCTTGTGGAGGTACATATGGTTTTGAAACCATGGCCAAGTATGCTTTTCCCATACATTCCAGGTGACATTTCATGCGACCCTTCCAGAGAGTAAAATTGGTTCCATCGAACTTCGGACTATCCTTTTTGTATGACAACATCTTAGATCTCCTCAAGCGGTTAAGCTTCTTTCAGAGGAACCTCGCTCTGATACCAATTGTTGATAACTGAGAGGGGGGGGTGAATCAGTTATCCTAATTATTTCTTCTTTTGAATCTTCTTATCAATCAAAGCAGTATTGAATCAAACAAACAAACATTATCATGAAATGAGAAACACATGACACAGTATTTTGACGTGAAAACCCGGTTAAGGGAGAAAACCACGGGGTGATTAACCCAAAGATTATTCTCTGTTAGAACAATAAGGAATTACAAAATGGCACTTGCCAATTAGGGCTCACTGCCCGAGCACACTTCTCACAAAGAGGCCCACTGCCTACAAGGAGACACACTGTCTACAAAGTGATAAGAATCACAGTCTTGAACTGGAGAATGACATCTTTACCATGTCCGGATCAGTTCCATTTAAGCCCAGAAACATCTGCTCTGCCTTCTGCACTTCTCTTCGCTACTCCACTTTTTCTGCACTGAATCACACTTCAAAATAAACTCACAAACCTTTATTTATACAAGACATCAACTTAGGAACAATCATCTAAGTCGGCAATCAACCATAAGAATATCCGCAAGATGAATAACACATCCGGTCGGCCACCATAAGAACATTCGCAGGATGAACAACTCATCCGGTCGGCTAAACAGAGTAAGAACTTCATCCGGAAGAATATCTTCAATTCTGGGCTCTACTATCAATGCGGACCAACAACACAACCTCAACATGATCCAAGAACCTTCACAAGTCTGCCTGAATGACCAGGTACGTCCGCATTTCCTTTACTTACTGAAATCTCTTATCCTCCTTATCCGGAACTTCAAGAACACTGTCTGTCGCCACTGTCATAATGCAAGAGGTACTTCCGGACCTCCAAATCATACACAACTCGAGATAGCACATCACAAGGACATCCCAAAGACTCCTTCCAATCTGCAGATTAGGATTATACAGTTCCAGACCTCACCGGACCTTTTTGTGATCCTCTGTCACCTCTGACTACTTGCCGGAACCGGTTCTACACCGACAGCCACAACTCCTTCAGATCTTCATGCGGACCTCTGAAATCTTAACTGAAGCATCTCAAGACCCATATCTACAAACCCTTTAATCCGCATCCTCCGGTTTGCATCCTATACAGTACATTTGCGTTCTTCTCATCACTATTCTTTACTGTTCCTGACTGAGGCTAATTTTCTCAATATCCTCAGCACACTGCTCATTGCATCCTTCTTGTCAAAGCAATATGAGTATGTTGACATCAATGACAACACTGGTTTACCTTATACTTGCAACATGAGTTCCAAAGCAAAGCCAGGATGAATCAGCTCATGCTTGGTGAAACTGACAAAGTGGCAAGAGAGACTAAAGAGATCCTTCGAAATACTCTTAAAAAGTTCAACATTCCCATCATAGAGGACTCTGGTAAAGACAAGGGCTCAAAATCCTCTACTTTGGAAGAGGTGGCTCATAAACAAACAAATATCTCTCCTCCGATTTCCCCTACAGTCTCCGGATCTAAAGGAGAAGAAAGAATATAGGAGAAAGAAGCAGAGGTGAAGGAAAAAGAAGATGATAGCTCCAAGGTTGCAGAAGAAGAGAAGACTTCAACAGAGAAGACCACAACTGCTAGTGGTAAGAATGTAGAAGGAAAGAAAGCTCCAAGAGACAGCTCTAAGAATGCAGAAGAGAAGAAAAATCTGTCTCCGACAAGAGACATTGCAAAAATTGTCCAAGAATTCTTGAACAAAGAAACAATGGAGATTGATGAACCGGAGCTTCTACAAGGACCATTTAATTTTGATTCTCTTTCTCCAGTACAGACAATGAAGATAGCTTCATTTGCTAATGCAAAGGCTAAAGAAAAACTCCTGAAGTCTCACATGGAAGACTGTGAGTTGATAGAAGCTGCTTCCAGAGTGCTAGAAAAGATTATGCCATCGTTTCAAAAGGATCCCACAGCCTCTTCTTCTGGTAATCTCAAAACTCTAGTCAATAGTGTTAGCACACATTTTGATTCACTAGAGAAGTCAGCAGAAGATAAGGTCTGGAAGGAATTTCTTGCAAAAAGATTATCAGAGGTACAAGGGTTGATTAGTAATGATAGGAGAAATATGAATATTGGGATAAAGAGCTTAGAAAATGCTCTTAAAGATGGCAGAGAAATGTACAAATTTTGTTTATCATGGTCCAAAACAACAGTGGAGATTGAGAAGAAAATGAAAGAACAAGAGGATAAACTAACAAATCTTTCTCAAAATTTTGATCCACTTACTGCATCCATAATAAATCAAGAATGTCAAACGGTTGTAGTTTTGAATGAGATTAAGAAGCTTGAAAAAGAGAAGAAAAATAGAATCAGTAGATTGAGTGAGCTCAGAGGGATAATTGTCCCTAAATTAGAGGCCATGCATGAGGCCATAAAAGAAGCTAAAATCATAGCTCAGACAAATGATCCAGCAGATCTAAAAAGGGCAGATGCGTTTGCATTTCTATTGAGTGGTCATAAATCAATTTTAGATAGAATGAAGCAAAGCTAGGCTACAGAATTCATTCAACTGAAAACAACTTTTGCAGACATACTGTAGTATATGTAAGTATTCCATATGTATATACTTATGTGGCTAAGTATAGTTAAATTTTTGAAAATTTTGGCATGCGGACCCTACCCTTTGCCATTGATGTCAAAGGGGGAGTGAGGAGCAGTGAAAAATGAGGAATCCAACTAAGGGGGGGCTCCGGAATATGTATATAAAAATAGAGCATCAGCCTAGGGGGAGCATAGTGTAAACACTTAGTCATTTTTCACTAAGTGTTGCCATCAATGCCAAAGGGGGAGATTGTTGGCAAGAGACACTATATGGATTCATGATTGTTGTCATTGATGGCAACAAAGTTCATCTCACACATCTGCAAGACATGGTGTGTCTCTACCGGAAGTCAAAGTGAAGAATGTTGTGGTCCGGTAAACAAGAACAGAGCATATGGCAAGGTCTGACAGATAGGTCCCGATCTCTCAGAGGAAGTATCCTGGTGAAGTGCGGTTTTGGGGAAGTCAAGAGGACTACCTTAAGTGATAGATTCCAAGGATTTATTCTCCGGTGATAGATAAGGAAAAAGATATGAATACTTGAGTATCAGGTTCCTGAGTGACAGTATGAACAGAGGAAGAACTGACTGGCAGAACATCAGACATTAATCCGGATGAGTTACTAATGATGGAAAAGATTCTTAAGGCATGAGTTATGTTTGGCCGACATGATTGATGACTTCTACAAGTATATGCTTGATCCATATTACTTGATGTGCAAGGATTCAACTGACAAATCAGATTTTGTGAAAAGATTGACTATTCCGAGTGCCGACTAGAAAGGTGATGAAATCACTTGTGCAGATATATATACAAGATGGATTTAGTTGTGAGAAGTGTTGTGGTTGTTTGTGATGTGCGAATAAAAGCAGAAGAGCAGAGCAGAAGCAGTAAGGAAGGTCCGGTATGTGAAAGGAAAGCAGCATAAAAGAAGAGGAAAGATTGAGTGCAGCAGATCAGTGTACTGAGCCTAACCGGAACTGAACTCCAGCATATGTAGATGCTCCCAATCAGTTCAAGTATTGTATAACACTCTTTTTGTAGATAGCGAGTCTCTTGTAGGCAGTGTGCCTCTTGTGAGCAGTATGCTTAGGTAGTGAGCCCTAATTGGCAAGTGCCATTTTGTATTTCCATTCTTCTAAAAGAGAATACAATCTTGGGTTAATCACCCCATGGTTTTCTCCCTTAACAGGGTTTCCACATCAAAAATATTGTGTCTTGTGTACTTCCATTTCATGGTTATGATTGCTTATTTGAATTAATGTTACATTGATTATTAATAAAGTTCAGAAAGTAGAAATAATTAGGATAACTGATTCCCCCCCTCTCAGTTATCAACATTTCATGCCTCACCAGATGCAGGCTTTCAGGCCATGACCGGACCAGCGGGAAATTCAGTCCCTACCGGACAAAGTGGGAGACTTGGCCATCACCAGACATGCAATGAGGCTTCATTTTAGTGTTGGGCCACTAAACACCTCCGGAGGGGTTTTCTAACGTCACAGGATTGGCAAGGATTTAGGTTTCTACCAGACATATCCTATGCAGTCGCTTTTCAGTGAAAACCTTCGAATGCTCTTAGCATCAATTTCAATGATGACCGAATGGTAGAGGATTCTTAGGTCACCAAACATGTTCGGTGTGCAAGAATTTTAGCGCAAGATCACCAAGCAACGCAATGGGGAAAAGTGACATCACCAAATTAGAGAGGATTTTGAAGGTAACCAGACATGTCTAGTGAAAGGTGTTTTTAGTACAAGTCTGATGCCTTAGGTTTTCATCGTAGACTTCCTTTTTGAACGCCAATGCTGATATCCGGTGTCACCAGATTTTAGCGCAAAGTGCAGTGATAACATGAAACTCTGTTGAAGCATAACTTTGCCATTTTTTATTAGATCTTCACCAAATTTGAGATGCAAATACCCACTTGAGCCTTGTTCAAGATCAATCCATCACTTGGCCAACTTTCTTAGGAAAATTCTCCAAAATTGATCAATCAACTCATGCAGCAAAACAAACAACAAGAAAGTAAAAACAAATCTTTTTGGTTGATGAGGATTGCATGTGAACCTGAATGCTCCTGCATCAGATATTCAAAACATAAAAAATAAAAAATTGAGGCTAGTCTAAAACATGCTTCCCACACACATCATACATCCATGTTAAACCACACAACTTTCTCACTTGAGAACAACCAAGAGCTATGTGATTGTAGCTTAACATTAATAGTGGGTTTGTTGAATGCACAAGACAACTGAGAGGGGGGTGAATCAGTTGTAACTTATATTTCTAAAACCTTCATACACATTTAGATCCACATAAATTCAATTAACCCTTAAACTGTTAAGATGATTAAGCAAATAACAGAAACTAAACTAAATTAACAACATACACAAGAGAACACCCAATTTAAGTGGAAAATCCAAGAAGGGAAAAACCACAGTAAGGATTAGCTCACAATATAAAGTAATATCAACATCGAATACAATAGGGCTCACTACCCAAAAGAAAGGCTCACTGCCAGAGGGCTCACTGCCCAAAAGAAAGGCTCACTGCCAGAACATAAAAGAAGACAGAGAAGAATGTAACAATGAGAAAACAATCTCAATGCAACAAAGAAGTCAACCACAACATCACCAACACCTTCACAGTTATACTGAAGAATTGTAGACACCTTCTGCTTACTAATCTAGTAATCTAACACATGAAAGCTTGCACTGCACTTCGCACTTTACCACACTATTATTCGCATCTCATATGCATACACACACTTCTACCTCAACAACTCAACACTTATTTATACCATCTTCAACCTTGAAAACATTCTCCAAGGTCAGTAATACACCTTCACCATGTAAATTGAAATTAGGTCAGAACCAAAACATTCCCGCGGTGGAAAGGAATGAAGGCAGACCACAACACACCTTACCTTGGACCTAAATCCATTCATGCACACCACGCCACGCTTCCACAAACACTGAAGCACATCTAAAATTAGTGTAAATAGCCAAGGTCAACTGAACCTATGTTAACACCATAAACGTTTAAGTACAAGCTTCCTCAAAACCAAAGATGACTTGTAGACCACACACCATCCTTGAACACAATCTAGAACATCCCACAAACATCCTGAAATCCAACAAATTCCTCTGCAACAACTTTCACCTGAAGAGAGTACACACCTAGTTTATTCAAACATTTCTATCATACACTACAACTCAAGAAATTGACTTGTGGAGCACCAAACTAGGAACAACTTCAATTAAAGGTAGATATGAACCTTATAAAAACACTTCCAGAATTGCAAGACTTGGAACCACTCTGCGGAGAAATGCGGAGCAAAAACCTTTCTCCCAGACACCTCTGCAATACACAATTCACACACTGGTGAACACACATTCCTCTACACAATGATCAAACATGCTAAATTCTAAATGTAGCACCTCTAAACACCTTTAAACAACATATCCATACTGTACGAGTAGATCCTCAACATAGAAGAAATGTGGAAGAAAACCAAAACACCACTCTGTATGCCAAAACACATTTACAACACATTGTTTCCTCTATTATTCAAATTTTCTCAAAAGCACTTGGAAACCAAGCACCACAAATATATCAACAACATCTTTAGCACTTTCTCATCATCAACTCATTACCAACTACTCACACTCTTCCAATATTCTCTTGCTCATACAGTTGACACCAATAATAACACAAGCTTGTTGAGATCAATGACAACACTAACTGCACATACTTGCAACAATCTCCCCCTTTGTCATTTATGTCAACACATGATGTGAAAAACCATCAACACAATAGCATCCTCAATACTATGCTTCATACTAACTCTTTTCCTTTCTCTTTCTCTCCCCCTCAACTTACTATTCTCCTTTTGTCAACTGACTCTTTCCTTTTTCACATTAATCTCTCTCCCCCTTTGACATCAATGGAAAAGGGTGACACAACTCTCTCTCTCACTCTCCTCTTTAGACATAACTCATACTTGTACCTACTCCCTACTACTTTGCAACATCTTTTCTTTTACTGCTCTGCATACTCCCCCTGACTGCAACAATCAACAAAGCCACTACCTACTCCCCCTAAGAGGTAGCCTCCAATATCAGTCTAGAACAAAGAATGAATCTTGAAATCCACTAGACTGATGCATCTCCTTATGCATCTAGTTCAAAGAGGGAGGGGCAATAACCCCTAACTTCTCCTAGAGATATTCAAAAGTATCCTTAGGAAGAGCCTTGGTGAATATATTATCAACCTAATCCTTTGTAGGCACATACTCAAGCTTCACTTCATTCTTTGTAACCTTCTCTCTCAAAAAGCAATACCAGATTGAGATATGTTTAGTCCTTGAGTGCATCACCAGATTCTTTGAAATGTTAATGTTGTCACATGAAATTACACCCTGCTTGGAAGGGTTCCAAGCATTCCAATGACACAATGGGAATGATCTTGAAGTGTGGGACCTTGCTTAAAGAGATCAGGCCTCTAGAGAAGGCCGGCTTCCTTGCCTGATTTATCACCTAAAACTACTAAACTTTCTTGGGGGGGAAAGGGAGAAGGAATGCTTTAAAGTAAAGATGAAACAACAAAACTTGAAACATAAAAGGGTGATGCACCAAACATATTTAAAGAGACTTTCATAGAACTGAAAAATGCACAGCACAACCTAATAGAGCAAGAATGAATACACAGATTAGATGATTCTAGCAGAGGCAAGAAGCAATATGATTGAGAGGAACAAAGACATTCACAAGCAACCATATCCAGATTCACACAGAACTAGATAATCAGTCAAAGAGGTATGATAACTTGCATATATTCACTATGAAGGCAAGGTTACAGTATATGAAAACTCTGTTTGGAAAACAGAAAGACCAGAATGCCAAAAAATTCCCAACCCTATTTACATCATAAGCCTCAGCTTATATAGCATTTCAATCTAACCTAAGTCAGTTACAAAAATCGCTCCAAGAGTTGCCACCAAAAATATCTCTGAAAGGACATCCCAACTGCCGAGTGTAATGGCGCAAAAGATTTGGAACAGGGGTAGGTGGGGAGATATTTAGAGTCTTTAATACAAGCAGCTTACTCATCGATCCTCAGCAACGCATATATGAAAATATCTAAAACAGGTGGTGGAAAGATATTTCTGACCATCAATGCGAACTGCTTCCTCTCTGTGCAGCAATAAATGCAAGAAATATCTGCAACTGCCCCAAAATGGTCGCTGAAACATCCACTCGACCGACATGCAGATCCAAGTTTGAAATTGAAAACTAAGAATACCCTCTGAAAAGCCTACCATATGAAAGAGGAGGCAAAAACATGCATTTTTCCTCTTACATCATGTCGAAATTCACCAGGACAGAGGAGAGACAGGTGGTCAAAGCTTCGGTCAACTGTCTGAATATATCGCCCTGCATCTAGCCTTTCAAGACTGCTTTTGGCGCTTAAACTCCTTATGAGGGATATGATGGTGATGTCATCATCATGGATGGGCCTTATTGAAATGTGACAGGATGGTGTCATCATCATATTGGGGGGGATATTGGAAGGAGGGGTGTTATTACAAATATTGGGGTGATATTCAAAAGGTAGGGTGATATTCCAAATATCGGGGTGATATTCAGATATCAGAGTGATATTCAGAAGGTAGGGTGATATTACAAATATCGGGGTGATCGTTGGACGGTAGGGTGATATTACGAATATTGGGGTGATATTCAGAAGGTAGGGTGATATTCTGGAGATCGAGGTGATATTCAGAAGGTAGGGTGATATTCCAGAGATCGGGTGATATTACAAATGTCACTCGATGTTCAGAATATCACCTGACATTTTAGAAGATGACCCCCCTTGGAAAAATGCCCCGATATTTGGAAGATGACCCCCATGTTTGGAAAATCACCTGATACTCGAAATATCATGATGACGCCATCCTGTAAGATCAGGTTTGAACAAATCATGACCATACATAACTTCCTTATTTTAGCAAATTTCAGGGTGATGTAAAAAGCAAACCTGCCTATTTTTTCAAGCTCTTTTACATGGTAAGCTTTAGACCCCAAGATTTGGGTTCATACTTCAAGATCACAAACATAGCTTACATTGGGGGTATGCACACTGACTGATGCTACTTGAATTATTTGACTCCTGCTAGAGAAAAAATAGGTCAATAATTTGGCAACTTCTATGGGATGTTTGCCTGCTAAACAATTAGATCAATGGCCTTGAGCATCCATTAGGCATGGAGTCATACATAGACTTAAAAATATACAAACATTTTCTAACCTTAGCAACTCAGCACAGCAGTGAAGAACATTGGAAGACCAACCCAAGACAAAAATTTTCAAAGCAACCCCCCTTAACTGTGCTAGACAGCATTTAGGGAAAGCAAAAGGGATTTAAACTAATGTGCAACAGTACTTATTGAAAAGATAGAGACCTGATCTACTAATTTACAAAGCATTCATACCTCAAAACACCTCTTCAAGTGTATCCCATTGATTGGGATAGGCAAATTTAGTCCATCCATACTTGATAACCGAAATGCATTGTGCTCCTTACATTCAGTAATGAGAAATGGGCCACTCCACATGCTGTCAAACTTGGAATGCTTTCCTGGTCTACTTTTCAATTCATCCCATTTGATCACCATATCACCATTCTAAAGTTTCTGGGGGTGGCCCTCTTATCAAAATTTCTTTTTGTTTGAAGCTAATGATACTCCATAGCTTTCATAGCTTTATCTCTGCTCTCTTCAAGCTCCATAAGCTGAGCATATCTAACAGCCATGGGGCCCTCTACTTCAAATATTTCCAGCTAATTCATGATGTCTAGTGCTGGCAGTTCCATAGATATAGGCAACCTTGCCTCTCTTCCATACACCAGTAGATATGGGGAGTTCTCAATAGACCTTTTAGGAGTTATTCTATCTACCTATAGAGCAAATTTCAGATTGGTGTGCCAGGTCTTGTGGTTATCCTCCATTGATCTTTTAATAATCCTTATGAGATTTTTATTTGTAGATTTAGCCAAACCATTACCCTGTGGATAATAATTTGACGAAGTATTCAAATAAATCCCATTCCTCACAACCCAGTCAGTTATCCTCAATCTAACAAAGGCTAAAGCATTGTTAGAGATGATAGACTCAGGCACCCCAAATCTAGAAATCAAATCTTGATAAAAATTTAAAATAGCATTCTCATTTGATTCCTTCAGAGCCACTGCTTCAATCCACCTTGTGAAATAGTCTATAGCTGTGAGTATCCACTTGTGGCCTAAACTTGATGGTGGGTTAATGGGACCTATAAAATCAATGCCCCATCTCATAAATGGCTTATCTACCTAAATTGGCTGCAGAGGTAAAGCTGGTAGCCTTTCTTTGCCTGCAAAAATGGCACACTTAACACATTTTCTAGCCCATGCATGGGCATCCTTAAATAAGTTGGGCCAGTAATAGCTAGTTCTCATTATTTTCCAAGCAGTAGTCCTTGGGGCAAAATGACCCCCTGCTATTCCATCATGAAATTCATGTAGCACCTTGTCAGTCTGACCTTTATCAATGCACCTTAACAATACACCATTAAAGTCCTTTCTGAAAAGGATGTCAGTTATTAAAGTATATGGAATAGATTGCAGTCTAAAATATCTTCTTTTAGTTCTATCTAAACCTGCTGGGCATTCGCCAATTTGCAAAAATTGAGTCATGTCATTAACCCAACTAGTGCCTACTGTTGTTGTATCACTCTGATGCTCCTCCTCAATGATCAGAAGCACCTCCTGTTCCTTTTCTACCTCATTCTTTGAACTGGTAGCAAGTTCCTCACTGAGTACTTTGCCTATGACAAGCTTGGTTATCTTAATCTCCACATCATATTCCATGACTTTAGTGATCCAACTAGCTCTTTTCTCATTAAGATCTTTACTCAACAAGAACTCCTTCATGCTAGGATGAGCGACCATCAAATGTATCTTGTTATTAGAAGCGAGATGCCAAAATTTCTTGAGGCTTCTTACCATTGCAAGGACATTTCTTTCAACAAAACTATACCTCTACTCATAATCCTCTAGCCCTTGACTGAAGAAAGCAATTGGCTGTTCAAAACCCTCACTCTGTTACTATACCAGAATCACAGAGATTGTATCCAGACTGCCATAAGTATACAGAATAAAATCTTTGGAAAAGTTAGGATTCACCAGAGTTGGCGCAGCTGACAATGCTTCCTTTATAGACTCAAAGCTGAGTTTGGCCTCTTTCGTCCAACTAAAAATTATATTCTTCTTTAACATGGATGTCAAAGGCTTCAAAAGATTTGCAATATTAGGGATGAATCTTCACAGAAAATTAATTATGCCAATAAAGCTTTGAAGTCCCTTCTTATGACTTGGTAAGGGTAGCTCCAAAATGGCCCTTACTCTTTCAGCATCAATGGTAATGCCCTCCTTTAACATGACATGCCCTAGCAGCTTGCCCTCATGCACGGCGAATATGCACTTCCTGGGATTGAGAGATATCCCAAACTCTTTACATCTCTCAAAAACTTGCCTCAGATGGGATAAATGCTCAAATGCATTCTTGGAAAAGACCGTTATGTCATCCAGGTATACCAGCACCAATTTATACAGTAGACCCTTAAAAGCCATGTCCATGGCTCTCTGAAAAGTAGAGCCAGCGTTGGACAGACCAAAGGGCATCCTTTTGTAGGCCATAGTACCCCATTTGGTGGTAAAATCTATCTTGAATTGGTCCTCCTCCTTGACTAGCACTTGATTGTATCCAGAATATCCATCCAACAAGGAAAATCTTTCTGAGCCAGCCACTACTTGTAGAATTTGCTCCATTGAGGGCAATGGGTAGTGGTCTTTTAGGGAGGCTCTGTTGAGGTCTCTGAAGTCAACACACAACCTAATCTCTCCATTCTTTTTCCTCACAGGAACAAGGTTGGAGACCCAAGAAGTATGTTTGATTGGAAAAATGATCTTCCCCTCAATCAGTTTGGTCAACTCTTTAATCATTAGAGGCTCAAGCTTTAAATTTAAAGGTCTTTGCTTCTGCCTCACAGGTTTAGTATCTGGTTCTAATTCTATGGTATGCTGGGCAATATGAGGGTCAAAACCTTTTAGGTCTAAGTAATCCCAGGCAAACACATCTTCAAATTCTTGACAGAGAGCAATAAAAGCTCTCCTGTCCTCAACTGAGCAGATTTTACCGATTTTAAGAAGTTACCTTTAAAAATATCTAATTCTTCATAATGCTCCTCTTTTACCTGCATGCTAGTCTTGCTTTTCTTAAGCTGATCATCTATGCTAAAAATAGACACCAAGGTTACCAATCCCTTGGGCAACTTGTTTGTTCTCAACTGAACAATTTGATCATTTTCATATTGTTGTTTGAGCTTATCCTGATTTATCACAGAAAATTCATCTTCTTCTAACAAGAAACATAGGATCTGCTCATCACTTTCAAAAACCTACCAATGAACATTATTATTAGGGATAGAGGGCCTATCAACTATTTTTACATGAGGTTGTACCTTCTCCCTTTGAATATCACTAGGGATGTCAAACTAAGCCCCAATTGCAACTAACCTATCAGCATGAGAGTTCTGATTCCTTGGAATGGAGATCGAATTGAAAGTGTCAAACTCTTCAATCATGTTCCAGACCCTATGCTTGTAGCATTTCAGAACATCACTTTTTGTAATATGCATCCCTCTTACCTAATTCACAATGAGTCCACTATCACCATAGACCTGCAAATAGCCTATTTTCCTCTTTCTTGCCCACTGCAAACCTTGGATTAATCCTTCATATTCAACAGTGTTATTTGTACATGCAAAGGCAAAACAGAAAGAAGAATAGTATTTTTCACCTTGTGGTGACACCAGCATTGCACCACCTCCAGATCCATTCCTGCTCCTTGAGCCATCAAAGTACATTTTCCATACTTCATTATGCTGCTCTATCTGTTGTTCTATATCCTTTACAAGCCCTGGCATTGTTGTCTCAGGTTCATGCAGTATGTAAACCCCCATACCAATTTCTTGGATGTGTCCCTTAGGATCATCCGCATTATTTTCTAAGGCCCACTCCCTTAAGAGTACCTTTGGTATGCTTTCAGCTTGTAGTTCTTGAGCAGCAACAAGTTCAAGATCATTAGAAATAATGCAATTTGCATTAACAATGCTTGGTGTGTAAGGCTCTATGTGATGATTTAAAAGCAACTCAGATTTTAAAGTTACTTTGGTGCCATATCTGGTCCTGAAAAACATGTGGGACTAGTCTGAGGATACATATCCTCCTATCTTGGTGGTAAACTCTCTTGATAAGCACATGGCAAAATAAGGAGGCAAATCTATGATGAAGACCTCTTGTGAAATGGAAACATTAGGACAATTATGTAGAGTGAGACCTAAGTCTTTTATTACACCCACAGTATTAATAGTTGTGCCATCTAATTGGAGTACACCCTTCTCAAGGTCCTGGTACTTGAGTCCTAATTGGTCTACAATCTGCTTTGGCATCACATAACTGCTTGCTCCACTATCTACCATGCAATTATGAACTAATTTGTCTCTAATTATCATTGATACATAAAATGGGAGTGGTTTGGCACTTTTGTTGGGTTGTTTTCTGTTATCCTGGGATGAATTGGTAAGGACAGCCCTAATTGGGTCTATAGTTGCATCATTGGATACTTTCAAATCAGATAAGGCAGACTGCAACATCTTCTTTTGGTCAGGGATAGCTAGGGAATCCCACATGGACATTGTCACATTCATCTTCTTCATTGTTTCAATAATATTGAAGGGTGGAATGGCACTTACCTTCTGATTTGATTTTGTAGCAACAGTATCAGCCTGCAAATGAGGCATTTCCCTTGTTGTTGCTAAAGTGTTTCTTTGTAAAATGTGGGGAACATGGGAAGTAGTGGCATCAGCAAGTCCTTTCCCTTTATTTGCTACTTGGTCTATCTCATAACTCCTCTTCTTGGCCCTTGTGTTTGCTGCAACTGAGGTGTTATTATTGTTTATGCCACAAAATTTGCCTTCCTGCCAGTTCATGAAAGCATAATCACTTTGAGGTTGCTCCTGTTGTTGCACAGCCCCATCATGAGGTCTATTTGGTTATGTGGTTACAACATTCTGCACCATCAGAGCTAGATTTATCACCCTATTCGAGCAGCCTGCCTGATTGTGTGGCAGATTGCATGGAAAACACCACTCATAATCAGCTGCAAGATTGTTCTAAGTAGGGACAAGGTCCCTTACTGCATTAATAGGTGCCAGATTATAAGGCTGAAAAGGCCTTTGATTCACATTTTGCCTAGCACCTTGGTAGTTGCTTTGATAAGGTGGCCTATTAGCTTGGTAAGGCTGACTTTGCCCTTGATATGTTTGATTCTGCCCTTGACTAGATTGCTGATAAGGTTGCCTATTCTGGGACTACTACTTTTTGATGTTTACCAGCTCATTCCCAAAAGTTTTCAGGATATTCTCCATTTTTTGTTGACTTGTTTTGATCTCTTTTAGCTCTTGAGATGAACTAGAGGTAGCTGGTTCAGAATTGGCAGTGCTTGTTAATGCTGCTACTGTAGGTACAGGGGCAAAATATGAGGTTGGCAATAGCATTGAAGCCTGAATCTCAGGAAAGATAGGCACTGGTGGTCTAGGTGTTATTTTTCCAGCCTGAATCAAAAGCTATTCTCTGCCCTAATAGCTATCTCATAAGCATCAAGTAAACTAGTACCTCCTAATGATTGTATCATCACTGAAATATCACTATTTAGGGCTTTCAAAAAATATAGAAAAGCATATTTAGCTGGAGGTCTTACCATGGCAGGGATTCTGTTGCATGTCTTCTGGAATCTGAAGTTAAAATCCATCATTTTCTCCTAAGGAGCTCTCTTCATAGTGGTCATCTGTTCAACCAATGATAGATTATCTAATTTATCTTGGAACTGTTTGTTCAATTTCTCTCCTAGATCATCCCAAGTTCCTATAGTCTGCACTGGTAGGCTCCTGAACCATTGCAAGGCTTTCCCTTTGAATGAGGCAGCCAACAGCTTGATGGCAACATTCTCTTGAGTGACATGATGTACACCACACAGAGATGCTATGTCTCTAATGTGCTCAATAGGGGTAGTTTGATTTTCCCCTAAAAAATAGGGTAGACTCTTCAAATCTGCCATGGGTATAACATCATGTACTGTTAGGTTTAAAGGGCTGCCCTCATCAAAAGTCATGAATGGCTGATTTCTTGCCATCTGAACAGCTAGGGGTAGATTTTCTTGAGTTGTTGTAGGGACTATAGAGGCAACTGGTTTGAAATTTGGATCCTTTTGGCAACTGGGGTCCTTACTACAACTCTCCCCTGTCTTCTAGGTGGTGACAACTGCAAGTAGTCAAATGAGATTGAACTCCTAGTTTGAATCTTTCTCATAAAATGTAACAGCAGAACTGATCTACTTGTTCTTCCTCAGTGTGAGTCACCAGATATGCAGGTTTAACCTCTTATAGGTCTAAAAATCATTGGCTGCACATCAAAACCAGTAATAGAAGTTGTATTGTCCCACCGGGCGTACCAGAAATTGTTGTCACATGAAATTACACCCTGCTTGGAAGGGTTCCAAGCATTCCAATGACACAATGGGAATGATCTCGAAGTGTGGGACCTTGCTTAAAGAGATCAGACCTCCAGAGAAGGCCAGCTTCCTTGCCTGATTTATCACCTAAAACTACTGAACTTTCTTGGGAGGAAAATGGAGAAGGAATGCTTTAAAGTAAAGATGAAACAACAAAACTTGAAACATAAAAGGGTGATGCACCAGACAGATTTCAAGAGACTTTCACAAAACTAAAAAATGCACAACACAACCTGATAGAGCAAGTATGAATACACAGATTAGATGATTCTAGCAAAGGCAAGAAACAATATGATTGAGAGGAACAAAGACATTCACAAGCAACCATATCCAAACACAGAACTAGATAATCAGTCAAAGAGGTATGATAACTTGCATATATTCAGTATGAAGGCAAGGTTACAGTATATGAAAACTCTGTTTGGAAAATAGAAAGACCAGAATGCCAAAAAATTCCAACCCTATTTATATCATAAGCCTCAGCTTATATAGCATTTCGATCTAACCTAAGTCAGTTACAAAAATCACTCCAAGAGCTGCCACCAAAAATATCTCTGAAAGGACGTCCCATCTGCCGGGAGTAATGGCACAAAAGATCTACAACAGGGGTAGGTGGGGAGATATTTAGAGTCTTTAATGCAAGCAGCTTACTCATTGATCCTCAGCAACACATATATGAAAATATCTAAAATAGGTGGTGGAAAGATATTTCTGACCATCAATGCAAGCTGCTTCCTCTATGTGCAACAATAAATACAAGAAATATCTGCAACTACCCCAAAATGGTCGCTGAAACGTCCACTTGACTGACATGCAAATCCAAGTCCGAAATCAAAAACTGAGAATACCCTCTGAAAATCCTACCATATGAAAGAGGAGGCAAAAACATGCATTTTTGCCTCTTACATCATATCAAAATTTGTCAGGACGGAGGAGATACAGGTGGTCAAAGCTTCGGTCAACTGTCTAAATATATCGCCCTGCATCTGGCCTTTCGAGACTACTTTTGGTGCTTAAACTCCTTATGAGGGATATGATGGTGACATCATCATCATGGACAAGCCTTATTGAAACGTGACAGGATGGCCTCATCATCATATCGGGGGGGATATTAGAAGGAGGGGTGATATTACGAATATCGGGGTGATATTCTGAAGGTAGGCTGATATTCCAGATATCGGGGTGATATTCAGATATCAGGGTGATATTTGGAAGGTAGGGTGATATTACGAATATCGGGGTGATATTTGGAAGGTAGGGTGATATTCCAGAGATCGGGGTGATATTCAAAAAGCAGGGTGATATTCCAAAGATTGGGTGATATTACAAATATCACCTGATGTTCGGAATATCACCTGATGTTCAGAATATCACCCGACATTTGAGAAGATGACCCCCCTTGGAAAAATGCCCCAATATTTGGAAGATGACCCCCATGTTCGAAAAATCACCTGATACTCAGAATATCATGATGATGCCATCTTGTAAGATCAGGTTTGAACAGATCTGACCATACATAACTTCCTTATTTTAGCAAATTTCAGGATGATGTAAAAAGCAAACTTGCCTATTTTTCAAGCTCTTTCACATGGTATGCTTTAGACCCTGAGATTTGGGTTCAAACTTCAAGATCACAAACATAGCTTACATTGGGGGTATGCACATTGACTGATGCTGCTTGAATTATTTGACTCCTACTAGAGGAAAAATAGGTCAACAATTAATAGCACAGAAGATAGGAATTGTTCATCATATACAACTCTAATATCTTTCAAGGTTTGCCTCATCTACAACACCTGTGTGTAGCAAGATGTTGTTGCAATGTATTATGCCTCTGCAGTAGATAAAGACATTGAATCTTGTTTCTTTCTGAGCCATTACACCAATCTACATCCAAGAAAGAATGCACCACCACTTTTACTTTTCCTGTCATCTACACAACCAACCTAATTTGCATCTGTGTAAGCACTTAGAGTAAAGTTAGTATCCTTTGGATACCAAAAGCCATGACTTGGAGTGCCCTTTAAATATCTAAATATCCTCTTTACTACTACAACTTGTGACTCTCTAGCATCTTCTTGAAATCTAGCCACAAGACAAAATGCATGCATAATATCCAGTCTAGTAGAAATTAGATATAACAATCCTCCAATCATTGATCTATATCTACTCTAATTAGACTTAGGAGTTTCATCATTCTTGCTCATATTGCAACCAGTAACCATAGGGGTACATACTGGTTTGGAATCTTCCATTCTAAACTTTTTCAACATTTCCTTGACATACTTTGATTGTGAAATGAGAATACCTTTATTTGTCTAATTGATTTGAAGCCCAAGGAAGAAGTTCATCTCACCAAAAATTGACATTTCAAATTCTTTCTGCGTCTCCTCTGCAAATTTCTTACACATAGCTTCATATCCTCCAAAAATAATGTCATCAACAAACACAACTACAATCAAGATTTGATCATTTTCAACTTTGAAGTAAAGATTAATGTTTGCGGTACCTTTATTGAATCCTTGTTGTAACAGATACCTATCTAACCTTGCATACCAAGCTCTGGGAGCTTGCTTCAATCCATATAGTGCTTTCTTTAGTCTGAAAACCATATCCTGTTTATCTGATAACTGAGATCCTTCTAGTTGTTCTATGTATACTTCTTCCAACTCGCCATTCAAGAAAGCATACTTCGCATCCATTTGATATACTTTGAAATCCTTATGTGTTGCGAAAGCCAAAAACATCTTGATGAATTTCATTCTTACCACTGCAACATATGTTTCCCCATAGCCTATTCCTTCTATTTGTGAATATCCTTTACACACAAGCCTTGCCTTGTTTCTTACCACTTCTCCACTCTCATTCAGTTTGTTCCAGAATACCCACTTAGTTCCAATCACATTTTTGTTTGTTGATCTTGGGACAAGTTCCCAAGTCTAATTCTTTTCAATTTGCATTAGTTCTTCTTCCATAGCCTTGATCCAATACTCATCCTTTCATGCTTCAATCATTGTTTTAGGTTCAACTTCAAAAAGTAAACATAAATTTACCTATCCTTCAGCAACTTTCCTTCTTGTTAGTATACCTTTGTTCTTGTCACCAATGATCTGCTCTTTAGAATGATGCTTCTGCACATGATACTTGGGCATTTTAGGAATCTTTTCTAGAGCTTCTTCCTCTTTAATCTGCACTTCCTTTTCTTTAGCTTTTCCTTCTTCACTGCAAGAAGGCTCATCTGACTCATGATATCCATTCACTTCTGAGTTCATCTATAGGTCTTCATCAACCTTGACATTTGCACTCTCAACTATCTTTCTTAGCCTCTTGTTGTAGCACCGGTAAGCTTTGCTTTTATTAGAATATCAATGAAAGATACCTTCATCAGATCTTGCATCAAACTTTCCCAAGTTTTCTTCATCTCTTCTGATGTAGCATTTGCTTCCAAACACTCTAAAGTATTTGACAGAAGGAAACCTTCCATACCATAGCTCATAAGGAGTCTTTGTGTTGTTTTCTCTTGCTTGCACTTTGTTCAATATATAGACAGCAATATGAATTGCTTCTCTCCAATAGACTTCTAGTAGATTTGCAGCTTCTTGAACAGTCTTATTCTTTCTTTCAACCACTCCAATATGATGAGGGGTCATAGGGGTAGATAAATGCCTCTTTATTCGATGATTCTCACAAAATATGTTAAACTCATTGAAGGTGAATTCTTCACCTTTGTCAGACCTCAAACATTTTATTTTCATATCCATTTCATTCTCAACCATTGCTTTGAATGCTTTAAACTTATCTAGGGCCTCTATTTTTTCTTTAAGAAAAGTAACCCATGGCATTCTAGAACAATCATCAATTAATAGCATGAAATACCTATCACCTTGAAAACTCCTTACTCTTGTAGGGCCACAAAGATCTATATGCACTAATTCCCATTGTATGGTAGAAGATTGATCTTTGACTTTGAAACTTCTTCTTGCTTGCTTTCCAACTTGACACTCCTTCCAGATAGCATTGATAGGCTTTGTAATCTTTGGCAGATCTCTCACAGCTTGAACTAAACTTATTCTCACTAGGCTATCAAAATTGATGTGACATAGTCTTCTATGCCATAGACAACTCTCACTGATCTGAGTCATGAAACAATAACCATCAGTACCTTTGAGCTAATAGACATTTCCATCAGTCCTCCTTCCAGCAGCTATCATAGTTCCAAAATCTTTTCTTATCTCACAGCCACCATCCTGAGACATAAGATTGTATCCTTTGCTACACATTTGTCCAACACTCAAGAGGTTATGTCTTAAACCCTTAGCATAAAGAACATCATCTATGTTATGCTTTCCATCAAAATTGATTGAACCTTTTCCACAAATCTTGGTAGATGTATCATCACCAAATCTAACTAGTCCTCCATCATATTTTTTAAGTTTAACAAACTTACTCTTATCACCGGTCATATGATTTGAGCATCCACTATCAATGATCCAATAGTTCTTTTCCTATCTAGCATAAAAAATAGATATCAAGGTGTCTTTAGCATTAATACTTACTTCTGGAGCCCTTTCCTTCACATATCCCTCAGAGTTACCAGAAATAGTATCATATTTAAGGTTGTGAAGAAGAATTCGCTATCCTCATCATCTTCATAATCAGATTCATCATCATATATACTTGCATCTTCTCTAACATAATAACTTTTCTTAATCACCTTACCTTTGTTCTCCCTATTTTTGCTTTTCAAAATTCTATCTTGACATCTTGAAGCATAATGACCTATCTTACCACAACTGAAACACTTAAAAGGAAACTTACCACTGTACTTACCAATACCCTTTTTCATTCTTCTCACAAAGTTGGCTTCCATATCATTAGAATCCTCTTGATCTGATTCCACAGTCTTCTCTGATTTACCATCCTTAAAAGCACTTTCAACTTTTGCACTACTTGTACCAAAATCTCTCATTTCAAAAGCAGTTAAAGTACCATACAACTAATCTCTAGTAAATTGATCCAGATTTTGTAATTCTTTGAAATCACAGAAACTTTATGACTATAAGGTTTGGGAAGAGTTCTGAGTACCTTCATTACCACTTCTTTTTCTTCTAGTTCACCACCAAGACCTCTGATGCTATTGACAACTTCATCCACCTTCTGCAAGTATCTTGTGATGTTTCATCTTCAGACATTCGCATGGTCTCAAACATGATCTTCATATTCTATATCTTAGCTTTCTTGACCTTGTCATCTCCTTCATAAATGCTTTTTAACTTTTCCCAAATTTTATTAGTAGTTTTCAGATTCATAACTTCCACTAATTCAGAATTAGTAAGACCACTTAAAAGAGCATACCTTGCTTTACCATTGTTTTCATAATCCTTGATCTCATTAGTAGTACTCAAACCATTCTCAGTTATATTGTATGCATACTCAACAGACTTCTAGATTTCATATCCAAGAGAAATCAGATAACCTTCCATCCTTATTTTCCAGAATGCATAGTCTAATCCATCAAATAGGGGAACATCTTTCTTGTGTGCCATCCCAAATCTACCTCAAGTGGTTAATCTTTCTTCCAATGAACCTTGATCTTATACCAATTGTTGAATGCACAAGACAACTAAGAAGGGGAGTTGAATTAGTTGTAACTTATAATTCCAAAACCCTCATACACGTTTAGATCCACATAAATTCAATTAACCCTTAAACTGTTAAGATGATTAAGAAAATAACAGAAACTGAACCAAATCAACAACATACACAAGAGAACACCAGATTTACGTGGAAAACTCAAGAATGGAAAAACCACGGTGAAGATTAGCTCACAATATAAGGTAATATCAAGACCGAATACAATAGGGATCACTGCAAGAGGGCTCACTACCCAAAAGAAAGGATCACTGGTAGAACAGAAAAGAAGATAGAGAAGAATGTTACAATGAGATTTAACAATCTCAATGCAATAGAGAAGTCCACCACAACATCACCAACACTTCGCAGTCATACTGAAGAATTGTAGACACCTTCTTCTCACTGCATCCAATAATCTAACACATGAAAGCTTGCACTGGACTTCACACTTTACCACATTGTTATTCGCATCCCATATGCATACACACACTTCTACCTCAACAACTCAACACTTATTTATACCATCTTCAACCTTGAAAACATTCTCCAAGGTCAGAAATGCACCTTCACCATGTAAATTCAAATTAGGTCAAAACCAAAACATTCCCACAGTAGTAAAATGTAGACACCCAAAATTGACCCTTCACATCATTTGTTCATTTGTCGCATCATTCACCATCTCATATGTCAATTTTGCCTAGCACACTTGGGTTAATCATCTATTTTCTTCTAAACCACCCTCTTTCTATCATTAATTAAATAAATTATATTTATTTAATTAATTCCATCTAATTTCATCTATAATTAAATAATCTTTAATTATTTAATTATCTCATCATTCTTCTATAAATAAATAAAATCAATGTTTTATTTTTTTATCTTTTCATCATCCATATAAATTAAATAAATTAATTTATGTTCATTCTCCAATCTTCTAAATTTAGCTTTTTCCTCTATCATTTAAAAATAAATTAAATGAATTTATTTGTTTAATTTATTTTTATCTTATCATTTATTCTCTTATCACATTCTTATATGTGTGCAAGATAGGTCTTCTCCAAAATCAAAATACAAAAATGATTTAATTGGTTCTAAAATCAATCCTCCACATCATCCAATCCTTAAAAAAGAAAAGCATCCTATTTTAAGAAAAGCAATCTTAGTACTACCAACAAACCAACTACAATCATTTAATAAAAGTTTTTCCTATGGACACATGTCTTGTACACATTCATCTATAATTCTTGTTCAATATCAACCGTTCTCATAGCCACCTAATCTCCACTGTTAATCAATCTTAGTAGGGAGCTATATAAACACCCTCTCATTTCATTCCAAACCCCCCGAATCCCACATAATCATAAAAGTGTCCAGATTATCATCTCAATGCATATTCAGTACATTGAGCATCCATTGAGCACTTTGAGCATATCATCCATTATCATTGTAGCTATGGCAACTATGGTTGTTCACTATTGAGAAGAAATCCACAATTGAACCAATGAATCAATACAATCTAGGTGACATTGTTCTTTGATTTGCTTTCATTTGTGTCATTTAGATGGATTCTTTGAAGGTGGTAGGATTAGGTTTGATTTGCAATGCTTGATCTTGTTAACCTGATTTTTCCTGCTAACACATTCTGGCACGCCTGGTGGGACCCAAGTCCTTGATTAACATTTTTATTTGAAATTTGTTTTAAAGTCTAGATATGCAGAGCACATTTGATCTGTAGAGCATCACACTTGAATGATAGATTGTCACCTTTGCACAAGTCTTAAATCGCAGTTGGTATGTAGAAAATTGCTTTTGCATAGTTTTTGATCACCTTTGGTTTACAGAAAATTGTATATGATCAGTAGAGGATCGCCTTTGGTTATCTAGGGTTTTGTTGATGTCTTTCTATCTTTATAGGATCCTCTAGGGTTTTTAGTCCATTTTCTATGTCTGATTTAGGTTGCAAGCTGGTTTATTTGCTAACCCTAAGCATTTTGTATCATCCTCAAGCTAGTTTATTTGGGGTTTGATTTGTCTTTGACCTAATCATATCAATCAGCTGGATCTTTTGTGTTATTTTGCAAAATATAGGATTCAACTCAAGCAATTCATCTTCAGGGGTTATCAGATCTATCATATTTGTCTTTTGATCATTTATCTTAACTTGAGTTTTGAGCTTTTGCAAATCCGAGCACCTTTGGTAAACAGTCAGTCGCATTTGCACGATCCCCAGTTGCCTTTGTATGATACAAACTTGCATTTGAATTGTAGGCAGTCACATCTGGTAACATTTGAGTCACATTTGATTTGTAGACGATCCTCTTTGATTCCTGTTCATTCACATCTAGTTTATACATCTGCAACTTGATTTTTCTTTGGCATCTAACATCTATTTGTGCATCTTCTTATCATCTATCAAAGAAAGGAGGATTTAAACTACTGACAAATCTGTTGCAGGATCGATCGGTCAAAGACTCATCATATTTTTCACTAATCTAGGAACATTTGGTTTTGGTGCTTAAAAGGAACATTGTTTGCTCTGTGTTTGCTTTATCTTTTTTGGTCGCTTGTTGTGCATGTTTTTAACCCTAAGCTAATAAAAAAAGTATCCTCTCCCCTTGCCTATCAAATGGATCTTGGGTGCAAGAGAACTTGTTATTATCTTTAGAGTGGGTCTGCTCTTGAGACACATCTGCAAGGAAAACTCATTTGCGACCCCAAGCAGTATTTTCATTCAGTCTGTTGGTGCCTGAATTGACTGTCAGCTAATTCAACAATTTTTCATGCAGGTACCTTCCCAAAAAAATCAAAAAAGTTTTAAGTATTGGGGCCCCTCAGTGTTTTTCAAACATCTGCATCATAGTTCTTGAGGAGGTGGTCTTCATGTTTTCTCCATCAGCATGAGTTTGTTTTTGTCTTAGCGATCATGATGGTAGCAGTCATATCTTCTTCCATCGCCAAGACTTTGTGCTATCAGTAGGGGAGATTGTGGTTCCACCGATGGTGTTGGTCATGCCGATGGGGATGTCTCAAGTGTTCATCGGCTAGACTTGTATTATCAACCAGTGTGTTTTGTGGTTCGCCGATAGAAGGAAGCCACCCCGATGGGGAATGCCATCGGGATGACTTTGTGTTCAGTATGGCCGACGGTGGAATTGACGTTTGGCGATCGGCGAGACTATTGAGATCGGGCTAGTAGTTGGAGGGTCCGCAATGGGGTAATGTTTGGCCGATGAGGTTTCATCGGCATGTGTTTGGCCGATTGAAGGATGAGGCCATAGTTCATCGGCATGAACGCAGGTGTCGGCATAGGTTCGAGATGTTTGCCTGATAGTTCTGGTCTGGCCGATGATGGAGTTGTGATGTAGGCATCGGTGAGACTTGGTGGGTCGGCCAGAGGTTTTCTGGATGCTCCAATGGTAGTGGTCTGGCCGACGGAGGCTTGCGGAGGTGGAGTATGTAGTTTTGCATCGGTGAGACTAGTAAGGTCAGCAAGAGAATTATGGAGTAGGCCGATGGTTTGTGTCATGGCGATGGGCTCTCGGGCGAAGGCTTGTGTGTCGAACGCAGCAAAAGTGCTCGACACTTGGTATGTATGTGGCCGTGTTTATGAACTACTGATGTGATCTCCTCACCATGCATGTGGGATTATTCCCCTGTGTATTTTCAAACTTTGAGCAAATCACTTTTGGCGAGAACTTCTGTTTGAAACACAGCGATAGTTTTCGAGTGGCTGCGGGTGGTTAAGGCCCTTAATGGCGATGATACAGAGATGTGGACATTGGTACACATGATCAGGTTGCCCGATTTTTGAGTGAAGACCCCAGATAATGGCGCATGGCTCGAGGCCCCTCTTTGTTTGCTGCATTAATATCTTCTGAGCGCCATTCCTTTGTGGGATCTGTATCTGGCGAATTTTGATATTTTTGCCACGTAATTAATTGCTTATGGTACACTATCTGGCTGTTATATGCAGATTGTGTTACCATTTTTTGGTTGTTGAAAGTTGAACATTTTGGCTCTGTGATACAATACAGTTAGTTTTGGCTACTCTGTCCATAAAAACTTGTGAGTCTATGTATCTCTTGTTGTATGTTTTTGCATGAATCCACTGATTTCATGGTTAATTTTATATGAGAAATGCTATGTTGGCATGTGTTTTGTTAATTCTGTCTCCAGTATTGCATGTATCTTTCTTCTGAGTCTGGATATTTAAGGAATGTTTGAGACTCTAGAACATAGAATTCCTGTGTTGAGTGTCTGATCTTTTAACTTCTGCTCAAGTGGTAGATTAAACTGTTTTCAGATTGAACATTGGGATGGGTATACTGCAGTAGGGATGCCATAAGTATAGATAGCTTAACACTTTGTATTGGAAGATATCTGTAAGGTAGGTATCATATGTGTCCCCCTGAAATCTAGTTTTAGTTGTTCATGCATATCATTCACAGGTGTATGTCTACTGACTCCAGGCCCTGGACAGGCACCGATCTAGCTTTGTGTTTGTGTTATATACCATGTCCAGCTTTGCATCCAAACATAAAATCAAAATCAAATTCTAAAACAACCATTAGGACAGTAGAATTAGTTTAGTATCCAAGTCCTCTGTCTACAACTGCAAATAGGCCCAAAGTTAGCCCCTTTGCTCTTATCTTTCAGTTTTGGTCTACTTATAGGAGGACTTATCTACTTTCTGTCAGCATCCCAGCCTTAGTATGCATATCCTTATGGATGTTGAGTAGGGAAAACCCCCTAGGTTTTGCAGAGCCTAAAGAAGAAGAGGAGATAAAATATAGAGTCTATCTCCTACACTGTTGGCCCCTGGCCCAGAGATCCTGTTGATCATTGATGGCTACCTTGTAGGGAAATCTGGGAGTAAGCATCTAGTCTAGGAAAAACCAATAGAAATTGGCGACTCTGCTGGGGAGTGATTTAAAAGGAATAATATTTGTGGCCCATCTGAGTCGCAACAAAAATGGCGACTCTACTGGGGAGAAAATTGATGAAAAAGTGTTATATCTTGTGGCACATCTGAGTCACTAACAAAATGATGCTCTGCTGGTGGAATGAACCTGGAAAAGTAGCTTTCAAGTATTAAAAATTTTGTCCTCTCTGGAGAGGTGGCGACTCTGCAAAAGATTCAAGCGCACATGAAAAGTTGATGTGTGTTGTGACAAAAATGTGCTTTTCAAACTTCAGCATCTGTATGAGAAAAGGTACCTTGTTCCTTCCCCTTTATATTTGTTGTTTTACTGCATAAGTTAGATGCAGGGGGAAGCCTTAGGTCTTAGGCAAACAAAGGATGTCTAAGAGTAAGATTTTTATGAATCCAAATATGTTTTATCCCATACACAGTCAGGAAGGGAATGATGAAAGAATAGAAGAGTTAAAAAATAGGTTGATATTCTTAGAGGCTAGGCAAGCCCAGTTAAATAGCAGTAACCTTGTTGTGTCTGCCAGTCAGAAAGCTAAACCTCCTGTCAGCCCTTTTGATCCTTTGTATGACCAACTGGATTTGTCATGGGTTGATTATAAAGTAGAAAGTATGCCTGCTAGGATATACTGTCAGATGCCTAGATTTAGTGGTCACAGTGTATGTGATGGGAATGCACATATCCAAAATTTTCATGAGTTCATGGGAAAATATTCATTCAGAGATGAGGATATGTGGATGAGGTTTTTTGCTAGGTCCTTTGATGCAAAAGCAAAAGACTAGTATTTGAGCTTTCCAAAGAGATTCTTTTCCTGTTGGGATGAGCTTGCTGACTGTTTCAAAAAAGAATTTGCAAAAGAACCTGCTGATCTTGTTGCAGAATTGATGAAAATCAGTAAACAAGATAAAGAGCTATGTATTGATTTCAGTCATAGGTTTGCAGTAGCCCTTTCACAGATCCCAAAAGTCTTCAGACCTGACACTTCAGCCTGTGTTGGCATATTCTTTGAGACTTTTGAGGAGGGTTCTAGTGCAGTACTGAGGGATTTCAAGGTGACAAGTATGCAGATGGCATACAATTTCGTAGAAAATATAGAAAAAATCATAAATGAGCACCTGCTGAAATCCCTATCCCCAGGCTTTGGTGTGAATAATGGTTGTGAAGATGCAAATGACCAATTGATTAAGGCATCATGTGAAGATGAACAGATAAATACTAAGGATGCCAAGGAAAGGACTAGTGAGGACTCCCATTGCAATGATGAGGCAGCTGGCCATGAAAACAATAATAAGGTTGTGGACAGCAATGAGCAACTTTTGGAATGGACCTGTGGAGATAATTGTGAGTATTGTACTTAAGACAGAGAAGATATAAGCAATCAAAAAAATAGTCCCATGTGTGACCCATTGCCTTCTTTTCAAACACATGGGGATCATGAAGAGCAGTCAGAGATTGAAACAAGTGCTAGTGCAGAGCATGATTGTTCTTTGTTTGATGGCTGTTTTGCTTATGACACACAGGCTGATACTTCTCCACAAAGGGAATCCATTGGTGATGAAGGTGCATGCTCTGCTGCCCATGAACAAATGGCATATTATGATCAAGCTGATGTACCTGTGTCACCTATCTTTGACACATATGGTGATGAGGATCTATTTGAGTATGGTGAAGGTTTGAGCACTATTTTTGACTTGGATTCTCTTTCTCATCCTGATGAAAGAGGAAACAACATACATCAAGTAAGTGACTGTGAAAATGTGTCTGATTTGAAAGAGATGCCAGAGCCTGATCTTTTCTAGTTTGATGCTACTATTGGTTGTGTGCATGATGTGCACAATTGTGAATTTGAAAGCTTTTCTTTTGAGAGGCCAGCATATGAAATGAGCTCTGATTTTCCTAGTTGTGTGGTGGACTCTGAGTGTTTCCTATTTTTAGTCCAGCTAGGAGATCATTTTGTAATGCATACTACTGATGCAGATGATGACAAGTGTTACATACCATTTGAGTATGCATTGCATGATACATTCTACACCCACATGTCACATGATGCTCAGGGTTGTCTACATAGGGGCGACAATGACAAGCCAAATCAGAGGGTTGAATACGCAGATGACAAGGTTTGTCTGTGGGTGGATCCTTGCAGTATCTCCAAGCTTGACCCAGTGCATGCAGATGAAAACAAGATATTTGACAAAGGGAGATACATGTTTTTCTTTTCTTGGTGGCCTTAGGCCATCAAGAGTGTTTGGTGATGCAGATCACTGTAACTTCATGACTCTGTGCCCAATGGATAGGGGACTGGTCTGCATCCCAGAGATCTAGGGTTCTCGATGCAGTCTTGCACCTGCATGTCCCCAATCAGAGCCACTATTGGTGCCTGAATTGACTGTCAGCTAATTCAGCAATTTTTCATGTAGGTACCTTCACAAAAAATCCAAAAAAGTTTTAAGTATTGGGGCCCCTTAGTGTTTTTCAAACATCTGCATCATAGTTCTTGAGGAGGTGGTCTTCATGTTTTCTCCATCGGCATGAGTTTGTTTTTGTCTTAGCGATCATGATGGTAGCAATCATATCTTCTTCCATCGCCAAGACTTTGTGTTATCGGCAGGGGAGATTGTGGTTCCACCGATGGTGTTGGTCATGCCGATGGGGATGTCTCAAGTGTTCATCGGCTAGACTTGTATTATCAGCCAGTGTGTTTTGTGGTTCGCCAATAGAAGGAAGCCACCCCGATGGGGAATGCCATCGGGATGACTTTGTGTTCAGTCTGGCCGACGGTGGAATTGACGTTTGGCGATCGGCGAGACTATTGAGATCGGGCTAGCAGTTGGAGGGTCCACCAATGGGGTAATGTTTGGCCGATGAGGTTTCATCGGCGTGTGTTTGGCCGATGAAAGGATGAGGTCATAGTTCATCGGCATGAACGCAGGTGTCGGCATAGGTTCGAGATGTTTGCCTGATAGTTCTGGTCTGGCTGATGATGGAGTTGCGATGTAGGCATCGGTGAGACTTGGTGGGTTGGCCAGAGGTTTTCTGGATGCTCCGATGGTAGTGGTCTGGCCGACGGAGGCTTGCGAAGGTGGAGTATGTAGTTTTGCATCAGTGAGACTAGTAAGGTTGGCAGGAGAATTATGGAATAGGTCGATGGTTTGTGTCACGGCGATGGGCTATCGGGCGAAGGCTTGTGTGTCAAGTGCGGCAAAAGTGCTCGACACTTGGTATGTATGTGGCCGTGTTTATGAACTACTGATGTGATCTCCTCACCATGCATGTGGGATTATTCCCCTGTGTATTTTCAAACTTTGAGTGAATCACTTTTGGCAGGAACTTCTGTTTGAAACACAGCGACAGTTTTCGAGTGGCTACGGGTGGTTGAGGCCCTTAATGGTGATGATACAGAGATGTAGACATTGGTACACATGATCAGGTTGCCTGATTTTTGAGTGAAGACCCCAGATAATGGCTCATGGCTCGAGGCCCCTCTCTGTCTGCTGCATTAATATCTTCTGAGCGCCATTCCTTTGTGGGATCTGTATCTGGCAAATTTTGATATTTTTGCCATGTAATTAATTGCTTATGGTACACTATCTAGCTATTATATGCAGATTGTGTTACCATTTTTTGGTTGTTGAAAGTTGAACATTTTGGCTCTGTGATACAATATGGTTGGTTTTGGCTGCTCTATCCATAAAAACTTGTGAGTCTATGTATCTCTTGTATGTTTTTGCATGAATCCACTGATTTCATGGTTAATTTTATATGAGAAATGCTATGTTGGCATGTGTTTTGTTAATTCTGTCTCCAGTATTGCATGTATCTTTCTTCTGAGTTTGGATATTTAAGGAATGTTTGAGACTCTAGAACATAGAATTCCTGTGTTGAGTGTCTGATCTTTTAACTTCTGCTCAAGTGGTAGATTAAATTGTTTTCAGATTGAACATTAGGAAGGGTATACTGCAGTAGGGATGCCATAAGTATAGATAGCTTAACACTTTGTATTGGGAGATATCTGTAAGGCAGGTATCATATGTGTCCCCCTAAAATCTAGTTTTAGTTGTTCATGCATATCATTCACAGGTGTATGTCTACTGACTCCAGGCCCTGGACAGGCACCGATCTAGCTTTGTGTTTGTGTTATATACCATGTCCAGCTTTGCATCCAAACATAAAATCAAAATCAAATTCTAAAACAACCATTAGGACATTAGAATTAGTTTAGGATCCAAGTCCTCTGTCTACAACTGCAAATAGGCCCAAAGTTAGCCCCTTTGCTCTTATCTTTCAGTTTTGGTCTACTTACAGGAGGACTTATCTGCTTTCTGTCAGCATCCCAGCCTTAGTATGCATATCCTTATGGATGTTGAGTAGGGAAAACCCCCCTAGGTTTTGCAGAGCCTAAAGAAGAAGAGGAGATAAAATATAGAGTCTATCTCCTACACTGTTGGCCCCTGGCCCAGAGATCCTGTTGATCATTGATGGCTACCTTGTAGGGAAATCTGGGAGTAAGCATCCAGTCTGGGAAAAACCAACACAGTCCACTATACAAAATAGGATAAGGCAAAATCCAAGTCCAAATTGGTATAAGCCGTTATCATATAGTGCTAGTTCGAAAGGAGGTGTACCTATCGTATATTAAAACTCCTAGTAGAGCTATTTAAATCTTTAAGTGGCTTGTTGGATGCTCGTAAGGTGCTGGTCCCCTGAATATTCACTAGAAACCATTTGTTTAGTGACCAAAATCAATCTCTTTGTTGGCACAAGAGGTCAAACCTCTGAAGTCATCCCATATTCTCGTAGTTCAAAGTAGAGATAGCAAATTCCTTGATATCTTTAGGTCTTTGGGAATTTGAAGTTTGGTGTGCCCAAGAAGTGTGTGCCATGTAAGGAGGAGCCAGTGCCACCAAACTTCTAAGCTGTCCACTCTAAATAAGTGTGGCTTAGATTTATCCACAGTGGGAATCCAGTAAATATTGTCCTTTGCAGCCTAGGTTGTACATGTTTTTGAGTGTCTTGTATGCCTATGTGTTTTCAGTCATCTATTTTCTTGTCAAAAAAACAAACAAAAACTTGCCCAAAAATAATGCACTATCCTAGAAACTTGCATTTGATCAATAGTCGCTCACATTTAAACAGTAGTCACTCACCTTTGAACCGTGGAGGCTCCCCTCTAACTTGCTTTGAATTACTAGTGACTGTGCACACAGTCACCTTTGCATTATCATGCATCACCTTTGAGCCTTAGCAGTCACTTTTGAGTAGTAGACAATCGTAGTTGATCCTCAAACAGTCACCTTTGCATTATCCTTAATCCCATTTGAGCTATCGTCAGTTGCCTTTGGTCTGAACAACATTGACTTTGGTAAACTATAACATGTCATCAATTATCTAGTCTAACAATCACATTACCAGTCAATCTTGACTCTGTTAATAGCTTCTAGGCAAATCCACTGATCACTTACAATAAATATTCATCATATCCAGCCTGATCTTATCACGCTTTGGACTTGTTGAGCCCTCCATCCTCTTGAGACTCAAAATCAGCCAACAACATCAATCAACTAAGCAAACTAGCATTATCCCTTGGCTTTGATCATTAACTTATCCTTTTGATCATTTCAGCATCAACAACCAATCTTGTCTACCCTTGAGTTCATGAGTCTATCTCTTAGGGGATAATCAATCCGTTAAACCTATCCAAACAAACCAATCCAAAGCAAACTATCAAACCAAGCCAAGCAAACAACAATCTAAATCAATCCAAACATTTGGTCAAGCCAATCCTATCAAATAATCAAACCAAGAAAACCATCGAAGAGTCTCAACTTTGTCAAACTAGTCCAAATTATCACATCAAAAACATCACCAAAACAATGCCTCACACAAGGAGCCAATACAGAGCAGCCATGGAAGCCAATTTACAGCAATTTCAAGCTACCCCTCTTAAGGATGCTTCACAATTCACAACTGGAATGCCTAAAGACATGTTTGTACTTGAGAGTTATACTACAGGATCTTCATCAACCACTCAAATGCCACAACATCATTTTGGATCTTCATCAACCACTCAAATGCCACAACATCATTTTAGACCTTCCTCATCCACTCATGTGCCACATTATCAACCTACCGATGAGGACTATTTGGATGATCTAGAGCTCCAAGATGATAAAGCTATGTGACTTGCCAATAGGATCATAAGGTCAAATCGTGAACAAATTTTTGCCCAATTAGCTCAAGAAGGGTCAAATTGCTAGGTAACTTTGATATATCCACAATCCAAAAACATGAACCAACCAACAATGTTGTTGTTGTTGCAAAGGATACCCATAAGGCCATTACTACCATGTCTACCATATCTATGCCATCTCTACACAATATTCCAACATCACTTTACACCACTCCATCTATTCCTCCATTCCATGCACCTACATCCGTCGAACCTTTGTTGACACCAACCGATGTTATTAATTCATATGTGTCGCAAGCCCCTCAAGTGCCTAACCAAAGTGTCTCGCATGTCACCCCATCTCATGTATCTCCATCCACTCCACTTTCCTCCACAAACATAGCTTCTTCACATGTGCCTCAAACACCTCAAGCCTCTAATCCAAGTGTGTCTCATGTTGCTACATCTTATGTATCCCATCCTATTGTATCTTCATCCATGAACACAATCCCTTCACACGTCACACAGGCACCTCATACTGATCTAATTGTGTCACATGTTGAACCATCCCAACCATCTGCATCCATGAATCTAGTCCAAACATCGCAAGTGTCATCCAATACTAATGTGTCGATTATCGACCAAACTTTTGGATCATAGCCATACATTGATCAACTTCATTCACTTGGACCACAACCATCCAACCAACAAATGTCCTATGTTAATCCGCCTATTGTATCCCAAGCTCCATCCAATTCTAATCCTCATATATCCTATATCAATTCATCCAATGTATCTCAAACTCTGCCAACATCTAATCCACAAATGTCATGCATTAATCCATCCTATGGTTCACATGCAATACAAACTCATGGTTTCAATCCATCTCTAAACACTCATACCTCTCCATCATTTGATAATCAAGTCCAAAACACCTACACCCCACCGTATAATAGCTCACAACAATACCCTCCAAACAATACCTCGGTAAACCAAAGACCACATCCAAGTCACCAAAATCCTTTGCAACAACAACAACTATTTGATATGAAGTAGCACGTTAAGGAAATATACCAGCGACTTGATGACATGAGTATGGGACAAACAAAGAAAACATTTTCTTTTGAGGATGTGTGCCCTTATCCTTTTGATAAGTCATTACAAATGATACATTTCCCTCCACATTTTGAGATCCCACAATTTGACAAATACAATGGAAAAGGAGATCCAACTGACCATCTTCAAACATTCTATGTCGCTTGTCTTGATGTTGCCTACAATGACACATATCTTTTGTGATTATTCCCTTGAAGTCTTGGGGGACAAGCCTTGGAATGGTTTTCTCATCTCCCACCTGGTATCAAATCTTTCAAAGAACTTTCAAGAAAATTTGTCTCACACTTTGCCTTCAATGTTGAACATGAGGTTACCATGAACAATCTTGTCAACAATAAACAACGCAATGGGGAAACTTTTTCATCATTCATCCAATGATGGTGAAACATGGATAACAAACTTTCATGGCAAATCCCTGAGAAGCAACAAGTGGATATCTTTGTTCAAAACCTTCATTCTGAGCTAGCCTTTCAAATATAACTACAAAGAGCCACTACCTTTGATGAGCTCATATCTAAAGGAACCAACATTGAAAAGGCTTTAATTGCTAAAGGTGTCATCAAATTTTTTAAGGAAACCAAAGACAATGCACAATCCTCAAATGATAAATCTCGCTTTTGGAACAAAAACAAAAATGTTGTAAATGATGGCATTGTTGATGCAAAGAATATTCAAACTATGAAACCTCCTATCCATATCCAAGAAGCAAATAAAAGCACACTTTTTCTTTCATGAGACCAAGTTAAAACGAATCCATTCCCTAAGTATCAATTCACTCCTTTGGGGGAATCTATTGAATCGTTCTTAAAGAAATGTTTACAAGCGGGCATGATAACACTACCTAAGACTCAACCATATGAAGAACCACAATATAAGCCCAATTGGTACAAAGACAATGAATATTGTGAATTTCATAGAGTGAAAGGACATAGCACATCTGGTTGCATGAAATTGAAACATGTGATTCAAAATCTCATCGATCAAGGAGCCATTAGCGTTGATCCACCTAAACAAACCTCAAACTATGACCTTGATGCTTTCAAGAATCCACTCCCATCACATGACAAGGCAAGTACCTCTAATAAAGGGAAGAATATCCAATATACCTATGAATCATCCATCATTGGTCGCATTGAACAAGCTCGCATATCTACCATTACCATAAAAGGAAAAGAACCTAGTTGTCCTGATACCACCTATCGAGCCTCGGTCATAATCCAAGCAGCCCCTGATTGTGTTGTTACCACTTGTCGAGGTCGTGTTACTATCCAAGGAGAACCATCTACTGTACGGCCAACCTCTAGCTATAATATCCTTGACCATCTTGGTAACACCCCCGCTCATATTTCCATTTTGGAGTTATTGCGTATATCACTTGCTCACAAAGCCATCCTTGATAAAGCCCTACAAGAGTCATCAATCCCTAATGACATTGACACTATGCAATTTCAAACCATGATAGCTAGCATTGCGTCACCCTACCATTTGACCTTCTCTGACAAAGATCTCTCATCGCCTGATCCATCCCATAATGATGCCCTCCATATCAAAGTTTACATAAACTGCCATGTCAAACAAATATTAGTAGATGGTGGAGCTGAGTTGAACATATTTTCTTTAAAGCTTGTCAAATTATTGGGATATTATGAGGATTGTAATGATACTACTAAGAGCATAATCATCAAGGCATATGATGATGCTGAGAGAGAATCTGAAGGGATTATTTATTTACCCATCAAGGTTGGTCCTATTATCACCGATATTAAGTGCCAAGTCCTAGACATTGAATTGCCATACAATCTTATCCTTGGTCATCCTTGGATACATGCTGTCAAAGATGTTCCATCTACATACTATCAATGTCTCAAATTTCCTTACAATGGAGTTGAAGTCACAATCCCCGCTGATCCAAATCTATTTGAGTTTTGTCAAACTTTTTGAGCTAAATATCAAGATCCCAATCATGTCCTCATCAATGCTGAAGCCCATCCATCCACATCCTATGTAAATCCATCCGACTTAAATAAGCCTTCATCTAGTAAATCCATCCCCACCATTGATGCTAAATATCAAGTGAAAGGACTCAGTGAGTACACTTTACAAGAATCTTGCTATGTAGGAACCTTGCCCTTATCTCCAAAATCTTATGGCCAACCATCCATATCCAAAGCTACTTCATCTGCAACCATTATCAAGGCACCTCCTACCATGTTCATAAAAGCAGGCATGCTCGAAGATGAAGAGATTGATGATATCAACTCTTAGCTCTTCTTTGATGGAAATGATCAGCTTACTCCAGAAGTGGAGCGCTATAACAATGGCTTTCGCATTATCAAGAATATGGGCTATAAAGGATAAGGAGGTATAGGACCACATGGACAAGGACCTGTTGAACCTATTATTGTTACCAAGAAGTTTAATAAGCAAGGTCTAAGGTATGGAAAGGAGGTTCCACCTTCCAAGGACATTAAGTGTATTCTCGAGGAAGTAGCTAAAGCTTTTCCCACAGAAGGGACTTCTAATACAGATGCCTTTGATGACTCTTCCTTCCACATAAACAAATTATTCCAAGACACATCCATCTTTACCTTTTCATCGGCCTTATCCATTTTGTATTCCTCATCATCTGACCTTAAATTCGTATATCCTCACCTTGTCGATTGGGACCAACAGGGAGCACCTATATTCTAGATGCACTTCAAAATGATGAAGCTATAGTAGAATTCATGGGTTTGAGACAAAGCATACCATTGGGGGATCACAAAGCAGGCTTTATAGTGGATCTACCCCAGTTAGCATATTTGGGTGGAAGCATCAAATCCTTCAATCGCAAAAGTGAAATAAATAAAATCAAAAAAGATAGGTCACTAGGTGAAAACTGCAAGGCATCCCTTGACCGCAAAAAAATAAAAATAAAGGACGTATCCAAGGGTGAAAACCTCTCTGAGGCACCTAAGGATGGAGGATTTGACCTTCCTTTGACCACCAAATATCAAGAACAGACACCATTGCTAATAGAGAAATCTCAAGAGATGAATCTAGGCACAACATAGAATCCCAAGATCACATTCTTAGCAACATCATTATCAGAACATGAATGGAAAGATTTCACTGCATTCTTCATGAAAAGAGCAATCAACTTTGCATGGACCTATGCAGATATGTTGAGGTTAGATCCTTCACTTGTTGTACATCATCTTGCAGTATCTCCAAATGCAAAACTAGTCAGGCAAAAGCTTCAAAAAATGCATCCTCAAGTAGCACTTTTGGTCAAAGCAGAAATTCAGAAATTATTGGATGCCAAGTTTATAAGGCCTATTGATTATGCAGAATGGGTTTCAAATCTAGTACCAATCTCAAAACCTGATGGCCGCATCCATTGTTGTACTGACTTCAGAGACCTTAACAAAGCTTGTCACAAGGATAATTTTCCATTACCAAGCATAGATACCATCGTGGATCTCACATCAAGACATCAAATGCTATCATTAATGGATGGATTTTCCAGCTATAATCAGATTAGAATTGCAGAAGAAGATCAACACAAGACTTCTTTCATATGTCCATGGGGTACCTATTGTTGGGTCGTTATGCCTTTTGGTCTTAAGAATGCAAGAGCCACATATCAACAAGCCATGACAGTTATCTTACACAATCTTTTCCACACCATAATGGAAGACTATGTTGATGACATCTTGGGAAAATCAAAAACTAGAGAAGGCCACTTACAAGTACTAGAACAGATCTTTGATAGACTGGAGAAGTATCAAGTGAGACTAAATCCAAAGAAATGTGTATTTAGGGTAACATCTAGAAAGCTGTTAGGTTATATTGTATCCCGACGAGGCATAAAAGTGGATCCCAACAAGGTAAAAGATATAATGGAAATGCCTCCACCATCTAATTTGAAACATCTTCACAGCTTACAAGGGAGATTATAGTCTATCCATAGATTTACTACACAGCTAGCAGATAAATGTCATCCTTTTCAACACCTTCTTCAGAAGGGATCACCTTTCAAATGGGATGATAAGTGCAAACAAGCTTTTTATAAAATAAAAGAATATCTAACTACACCTCTTGTGTTAGTACCTCTTGTACTCAATCGACTATTGTTATTATACATCTCCTCAACAACAACAGCTCTAGGTGCTCTCTTAGCTCAACATGCTGAAGTAGGGAAGGAACAAGCCATCTACTACATCAGCAGAACTCTTGTGGGCTATGAGCTTAACTACACAACCATGGAAAAAGCATGTTTAGTGGTAGTGTTTACTTCCCAAAAGTTGTGACACTATATGTTGAACCAAACGACAAAGCTCATATCTAAGTTTGATCCTCTCAAGTACCTTCTTTCTAAAGCAGTGCTCATAGGTAGACTAGAAAAATGGGTATTGATCCTAAGTGAGTTCAATATAGAGTATGTGGATCACAAAGCTATAAAAGGATAAGTATTCACAGATCAGCTAGTAGAAGTACCAATAACAGATGTTCATCCTATCCGTCCTGAATTTCCTAATGAAGAACTATTCAACTTATATCCTTCAGTAGTTTGGCAGTTATACTTTGACGGATCATATACACAACATGGATCTGGAGCTAGAATTTGTTTGATGACACCTCAAGGAGATTGTCTACTGAAGTCATACAGGATTTCTTTCCATTGCACAAACCATATTGTTGAATATGAAGCTTTGATCATAAAACTACGCATGGTTGTAAAATGGGCTATCACAAAATTACAAGTCTTTGGAGATTCTCAGTTGGTTATCAGACAAGTCTTGGATGAATATCAAACCAAAGATGAAAAGCTTCTCCCATACAAGTTGATGGTAGATGATTTCAAGAAATACTTTTCCAAGATCACATTTGAACAAATTCCTAGGATCAACAACAAAGTAGCAGACGCTATGGCTACAATTGGTTCTCTTCTAGACATGCCTTCCAATGCACACAAATGTGAATTCTTGGTTGAACAACTTTTGATACCAACTTTTGAAGTTCTGCAATCTGAGATTATATGTGAACTTGTTGGTCCCAATTCTCCTTGGTATGAGGATATCTATGAGTATCTCCACCATAGTATCTTTCCATTCCAACTATCCAAAACCCAACAGAAAACTTTCATCTGCCAAGCCTCTCGTTACACTATCCTTGGAGAAACCTTATACCACAAGAGTATCAATGGTATCCTTCTTAAATGTCTTGACTCAGAGGAAGCTAGCGTTGCTTTACGCAAGGTACACGAAGGTGTCTATGGTTTTCATTCCGTCGGCCCTAGTCTTGTTAAGAAACTCTTGAGAGCTGGATATTATTGGCCAACAATTGAACAAGATGCACAGAAATTTGCTAAGGGCTGTCTACAATGTCAAAAACATGGGGATTTGATACATGCTCCAGCACATGAGTTACAGCCTGTTACTACACCATGGCCTTTTTCACAGTGGGAACTCAACCTCATAGGCAAGATCCATCCAACCTCATCCAATGGTCATAAGTTTATCATTACTGCCACAGAGTATTTTACAAAGTGGGTAGAATCCATACCAATGATTGATATAACTGGCAAGCAAATATCCAAGTTCATCCTTCATCATATCATTCGCCGCTATGGAGTTCCACAAGCCATTGTTACTGGCAATGGGCATCCCTTCAAGAACCAAGACGTCTATGAGCTATGCAGCAAATTTCATAGCCAACATAGGTTCTCAAAACCTTACTATCCCCAGAGTAATGGCCAAGCCAAGGCTTCTAATAAAACCATTATCAAAATCCTTAAGAAGACAGTCAATGAAGCTAGTCGTGATTGGCATCTACAACTTAATCCAACCCTGTGGGCTTATCGCACAAGTGTTAGAACTCCCAATGGTGCTACACCTTATGCTCTTGTATATGGCACTGAAGCTATCTTACCTATAGAGGTTGAGATCCCCTCACTGATAGTATCATTGCAGCATCTCATTTCTGATGAGGAATACAGGATATCCAAGCTAAATGATCTAGAGCTATTGGACGAATGGCATCTCACGGCACTCAATCAACTTCAATTCTATCAAAATCATCTTCATCATAGCTACAACAAAAAGATCAAAGAAAGAAGGTTCCAGGTAGGTGACCTTGTCCTTAAAGAGAATCAGAAGAATCAACAGGATCGTGAGAAGAAAGGCAAGTTTGAACCAAATTGGTTAGGACCATATGTGATCACATCAATCTATGGATCATGAGCTTACACTCTCTCAACACCTGAAGGCATTCCTTTGGATGAACCCATCAACAGTGTTCATCTGAAGGAATTTTATGCATGATCCTTGGACTATCCCAAAAATAAAAAATAAAACATAAAAAATAAAAAATAAAAAAATCAATCAAAATAGTAAAGATAAATAATCCGTCCTCTGGTGAAAACCTGGTAAACAGGCACCTTGGATAAGTACCATAGTGAAAACCTAGTAAACAGGTGCTATGTGTAAAATTGTCTCTTATCATCTACTTAGTCTTCATTTGTCACCTATCCATCCATAATAAGCTTTGTCCACCTCCTAGCAACCATCCATCCATTTTCATAATAAACTTATCCATCCCCAATAACATCATTCCCTTTTCAATCCCTAGGCTTACTGCTATCAATGGGTTTGGAAATTGTTGGAGTTGACATTTCATTTTGTCTATCATCCTTCTAGTCTTAGGTTATCACATCATGCCTCATTGTCCATAATAAATTTAACCCAAACTGGGGGCACTTGCTTGCACTTACTTTTTGGAGTGGATATTTTAAGCATCATCGTCCAACACTACGCCAACAACATTTTACATCACCAAGCACCCAACCAACTATCATCAAGCATCCAATCAATCCCAATCAATCCATAACCTAATCAATCCATCCACCTTCTGTTGCAAGTATGAGGTCACTCAGTGTTGTCATTGATGTCAACATACTCATATTGCATTGATAAGAAGGATTGGATGAGCTGTGTGCTGAGGATATTGAGAAAATTAGTCTCAATCAAGAACAGTGAAGAACAGTGATGAGAAGAAGGCAAAAGTACTCAATAGGTTGAGGATCAGAGGATGCAGATTAAAGGGTTTGTAGATATGAGTCTTGAGATGTTTCAGTTAAGATTTTAGAGGTCCGCATGAAGATGTGAAAAAGTTATGGTCGATCAAGTAGAACTGGTTTCGGGAGATGTTCCGGAGTGACAGAGTGCTACAAAAAGGTCCGGTGAGATCCGGAAGTGCATTGTCCTATTCTGTGGATTGGACAGAGTGTTTGGGATGTCCTTGTGATGTGTCATATCAATGTGTTCATGGTCTGGAGGTCCGGAAGCACCTCTTGCAGTATGACAGTGTCAATAGACTGTGTTCTTGAAGTTCCAGATGAGGAAGAGAAGAGATTCCAGTGAGTAGAGGAAGTGTGGATGTACCTGGTCACTCAGGCAAGCCTGTGAAGGTTCTTGGATCATGTTGAGGTTGTGTTGTTGGTCCGTATTGATGGTAGAGCCTGGAATTGAAGATATTCGTCCGGATAAAGTTCTTGTTCAGACTAGCCGACCGGATGAGTTGTTCATCTTGCGAATGTTCCTATGGTGGCCAACCGGATGTGTTATTCATCTTGCGAATATCCTTATGGTTGATTACCGACTTAGATGATTGTTCCTAAGTCAATGTCTTGTGTAAATAAAGGTTTGTGAATTCATTTCAAAGTGAGTTGTGGAGCGGATGAGTGTGGTCTAGCGAAAGAGCGAAAGGCAGAGCAGGTGTGTCTCGAGCTTAAATGGAACTGATCCAGACATGGTGAAGATGTCATTCTCCAGTTCAAGGTTGTGATACTTATGATTTTGTAGATAGTGTGTCTCTTATAGGCAGTGTGCCTCTTTGTGAGCAGTGTGCTCGGGCAGTGAGCCCTAATTGGCATGTGCCATTCATTTTTCTTATTCTTCTAACAGAGAATAATCCTTGGGTTAATCACCCCATGGTTTTTCCCTTAACCAGGTTTTCCACGTCAAAAATCTTGGTGTCAAATGTGTTGATGATTATCTGCTCCAGTGTTTATGCTTGTGCTTTCATGAATGATTAATGAATATGCTGTTAACTAACAAAGAAGAATCAAGTGTTTGAAGTAGAGCAAGTTTTGTACAACTGATTCACCCCCCCTCTCAGTTGTGTGCCCAAGATCTAACAATTGGTATCAGAGCTAAGTTCCTCTGAAAGGAGCTTAACCGCTTGAGGAGATCCAGAATGTCATCATACAAGAAGGATAGTCTGAAGTTTGATGGAACCAACTTCTCACTCTGGAAAGGTCGCATGAGATGTCACTTGGAGTGCATGGGAAAAGCTTACTTGTCCATGGTCACAAAAGCATATGTACCTCCACAGGGTGGTCCGACAACTCTGAATGAAATCACAGATGCTGAAAATAATCTGCGGACCAAAGAAGCTCTTCTAAGCGCATTGAATGACTGAGAACTCTCGAATGTTATTGACCTACCAACTGCATATGAGATCTGGACTAAACTGGAACTTCTGCATGAAGGAGATGAGTTTGTTAAGAGTGCAAGGTTGCAAAGTCTCAAAGGAAAATTTGAAAGATTGAAAATGAGAGATGATGAGAATATCACTACCTTTATGCCAAGAGTAAATGAGCTAGTGTGTAGAATCAGGAATGCTGGTGGAGTTCTAGATGAAAATGAGATTGTTTACAAAATTCTTAGATCCCTTCCTGCTACCTACAAAATCAAGGTTGCTGCCATTGATGAATTCATAGTGCATACAACTATCACAAGAGAGCAATTGGCTGGCAAACTGGATGCATTTGAAATGACTGAGTTTGGAGATGATCACCCTAAGATTGAATCTACATTCAAAGCCAGTGCCTATGTGAAAGGCAAACAAAGATTTGATCTAGGAGAGAACTCTTCAAGGAAGCTGTCATGGTATGATCAAGCAAGGAAAGACATGGAAGAGGAAGAGCAGAAACAGCTCAACTTGAAGCCCTCATTGCAAAGAGGCTGCCAAGAGGATTCGGTAAGTATGAAGGAAAATTACCCTTTAAGTGCTTCAACTGCAATAAAATTGGTCATTTTGCTTCAAGATGTCTGGAAAGATCTGCAAGGTCAAATGCTAACAGACAAAGGTTCCAAAAGAACTGTTATTATGTTCATGAAGAAGATGATAATGAAGGAGTAACAGATGATGAATCAGAAATAGGAAGCAAATCTAGAAATGAATGGGTGTTTGTTGCCATCAAGGAAGAGGATTCAATATCCTCTGAATCTGTCAATCATAAGGTTGTAGAAAGAGCTTTGGCTACCCAAGTTCAAGAAAATGATGATTGGGTTATTAACAGTGGATGCTCTCACCATATGACAGGTGACAAGAATAAGTTCTTAGATTTGGAAAGGTATGAAGGAGGAATGGTAAAGTTTGGTGATAATTCTGCTGGTAGAATCAGAGGTAGGGGAACTATTTCTTTTGATGGAAAGAGCAAAAATAGTAATGTACTATATGTTGAAGGGTTGAAGCACAATCTTCTCAGTGTTGGTCAGTTGGTGCATAGAGGTTATGATCTCTGGTTTAAGAATGGAAGATGCAGGATCTTTGAAAGCTCCGGAACTGAGATTGCATCAGGTACTCAAACAAAAGGTAATATCTTCCATCTAGTTGGTTCCAATAAAAGTTGTCTGTTTGTTCAAGTTGATCAGAGTTGGTTATGGCATAGAAGGATGTGTCATGTGAATTTTGATAACATCAAGATAAGCAATACTCAGGTTATAAGAGATCTTCCAAAATTGGTGAAACCTACAAATAGTTTGTGCAAAGAATGTCAGCTAGGTAAACAGAACAGAGTCTCTTTCAAAAGAAAGGATCAATCCTCTACCGGATTATTGGAATTAGTCCATACTGATCTCTGTGGTCTGACAAGAATCAAGAGTATGCAAGGTGATAGATATTTCATGTTACTGATTGATGATCATTCCTAGATGATGTGGGTTACCTTCCTAAAAGAGAAATCAGAAGCCCTTGAGAAGTTCAAAATCTTCAAATCTATGGTAGAGAATCAAACCGGATTGAAACTAAAATGTCTGAGGTCTGATAGAGGTGTTGAATTCACATCCGGTGAGTTCGTAGACTTTTGTGAGAAGCATGGTATAAAGAGATAGTTGTCTGCCCCTAGGACTCCACAGCAGAATGGAGTAGTCGAGAGAAAGAACCGGACCATCCAGGAAGCATCCAGGACAATGATGATGGAAGCAAATGTTCCCCAGATGTTCTGGAGAGAAGCTGTCAGCACTGCAATCTATACTCTCAATCGAGTTCAAATCAGAAGCAATACCGATAAGACTCCTTATGAACTTTGGTTTGGTGTAACTCCTACTGTGAGATATTTCAGAGTATTTGGTAGCAAGTGTTACATCAAAAGAGATGAAGATCTAGGAAAGTTTGATGCTAGAAGTGATGAAGGAATTTTCTTGGGTTACTCCACTCAAAGCAAAGCATACCGATGTTACAATAAGAGATTGAGAAAGATGATAGAAAGTACAAATGTGAAGGTTGATGAAGGAATTGAGAAGCCCTCAAGGTTCTATGAATATGATGAAGATTATCAGAATGATTCTCTGGTGCAAGAAGCTCAATCCTCCTCTGAAATTCAGATTCAGACTGATCCAGTAAATCAGGGAGAAGAGGTGTGTCTAAATGAGCCTGATCAAGAAACAGTAGTGCAAGAAACTCCCAATGTTCCAAGGTATGTAACTCTAAATCATTCTGAAGATCAGATCATAGGTGACAAAAGCAAAGGGGTACAAACAAGAAGGAGAATTGCTCAAGATCCAAATGAATACTGTCTGATTTCAAAGATTGAACCTAAGACAATTAATGAAGCTTGCAATGATGAAAACTGGACCAAAGCAATGGAGGAAGAGTTGATGCAAATTGAGAAAAATCATACTTAGGATCTTGTTCCTAGACCTAGAAAGAAGAATATGATTTGAACCAAATGGGTCTTCCAGAACAAACTAAATGAAGTTGGTGAAGTAATCAGAAATAAGGCCAGATTAGTCTGTAAAGGCTACTCTCAAATAGAAGGGATTGACTTTGAGGAAACCTTTGCTCCAGTGGTAAGAATTGAAGTAGTCAAACTATTTCTTGCATTTGTTGCCTTCAAAGATTTTAAAGTATATCAGATGGATGTCAAATCTGCCTTCTTGAATGGTGACTTAGAAGAAGAGGTGTACATTGAACAACCGGATGGATTTCAGTTATCTGAGAATGGTGATATGGTCTGCAAATTAAAGAAGGCACTATATGGTCTAAAGCAAACACCAAGAGCATGGTATGAAAGGTTGGATAAGCATCTTGTGCAGATTGGATTCAACAAAGGTACTACTGACAGTAACTTATATTTCAAAATTGATCATGAAAAAATTTTGATTATTGAAGTGTTTGTGGATGATATCATTTTTGGAGGAAGAGATAGTATGTGTAAAACTTTTGCAAATCAGATGAAAAGTGAGTTTGAGATGTCTGTGCTTGGTGAAATGAATTTCTTCTTGGGTCTGCAAATTACTCAAACAAAGAAAGGGATCTTCATTTCTCAGACCAAATATGTGAAAGAATTGTTGAGGAAATTTGGGATGGAAGATTCAAAGCCAATGAATACTCCCATGGCAACCGGATGCAAGTTGAGCAAAGATGATGACTCTCCTAAAGCAGACCAGACAAAGTATAGATCAATGATTGGTGGATTGTTGTATCTCACTCAAACTAGACTGGATATTATGCAAGCTGTTGGTCTTGTTGCTAGATTCCAGGTTGATCCCAGAGAATCTCATGTCATGGCAATCAAGAGAATTTGTAGATATCTAAAAGGGACAGTGGAGTATGGTTTGTGGTATCCTAGAGATCATGATTTCTCTCTTCATGTATATACAGATGCAGATTGGGCAGGAGATGTGGATGACCGAAAGAGCACCAGTGGTGGAGCATTCTTTTTGGGGAAGAGATTAGTTTCTTGGCTAAGCAAGAAATAAGATGCAATATCTCTGTCTACAACTGAAGTAGAATACATTGCTGCAGCAGGTAGTTGCACTCAAATCTTATGGATGAAGCAGATGCTAAAAGACATTAAAGTAGAATATGAGGAGCCTATCACAATTTTCTATGATAATTCAAGTGCAATAAATATTTCTAAGAATCCGGTGTTGCATTCTAAGACCAAGCACATATCTATCAAGTTTCACTTTCTGAGAGAGTAAGTGAATAAGGATGAAGTCAGATTGGAGTCTGTACCCTCAAAGGATCAGATTGCAGATATCTTTACTAAACCTCTTCCCAAGGACTCCTTTGAGTATCTCAGGGAGAAGTTAGGGGTCATGGCCCCTCCGGTGATGAACTAGGATGCACTAATGTGCATCAGTCCGGTGGATATCACAGTCTTATCTTGTGATCCAGATTGATGATGGGGAGCTGCTACTAAGGGGGAGCAGCTGGTATAATTCTGATGTGTTATAATTGCAAGTATGAGCCCTTTGCCATTGATGTCAAAGGGGGAGAGAAGACATGTGAAAAACAAGTGGTTGATGATCAAAGGGGGAGCAGTAAAGGAAGAGAAGACATGTGAAGAGTTGTTGCTGATAGGGGGAGCTGTGATAGAAAGGAGAAGTTCTTGTCTTGATGGTTTTTCACATCATATGTTGCAATCAATGACAAAGGGGGAGATTGTTGCAAGTATGAGGTCACTCAGTATTGTCATTGATGTCAACATACTCATATTGCATTGATAAGAAGGATTGGATGAGCTGTGTGCTGAGGATATTGAGAAAATTAGTCTCAATCAGGAATAGTGAAGAACAGTGATGAGAAGAAGGCAAAAGTACTCAATAGGTTGAGGATCAAAGGATGCGGATTAAAGGGTTTGTAGATATGAGTCTTGAGATGTTCTAGTTAAGATTTCAGAGGTTCGCATGAAGATGTGAAAAATTTGTGATCGATCAAGTAGAACCGGTTCCAAGAGATGTTTCGGAGTGACAGAGTGCTACAAAAAGGTCCAGTGAGATCCAGAAGTGCATTGTCTTATTCTGCGGATTGGATAGAGTGTTTGGGATGTCCTTGTGATGTGTCATATCGATGTGTTCATGGTCTAGAAGTCCGGAAGCACCTCTTGTAGTATGACAGTGGTGATAGACTGTGTTCTTGAAGTTCCAGATGAGGAAGAGAAGAGATTCCAGTGAGTAGAGGAAGTGCGGATGTACCTGGTCACTCAGGCAAGCCTGTGAAGATTCTTGGATCATGTTGAGGTTGTGTTGTTGGTCCACATTGATGGTAGAGCCCAGAATTGAAGATATTCTTCCGGATAAAGTTCTTGTTCAGACTAGCCAACCGAATGAGTTGTTCATCTTGCGAATGTTCTTATGGTGGCCGACCAGATGTGTTATTCATCTTGCGAATGTCCTTATGGTTGATTACCGACTCATATGATTGTTCCTATGTTGATGTCTTATATAAATAAAGGTTTGTGAATTCATTTCAAAGCGAGTTGTGGAGCGGATGAGTGTGGTATAGCAAAAGAGCGAAAGACAGAGCAGGTGTGTCTCAAGCTTAAATGGAACTGATCCAGACATGGTGAAGATGTCATTCTCCATATCAAGGTTGTGATACTTATGATTTTGTAGACAGTGTGTCTCTTGTAGGCAGTGTGCCTCCTTGTGAGCAGTGTGCTCAGGCAGTGAGCCCTAATTGGCATGTGCCATTCATTTTTCTTATTATTCTAACAGAGAATAATCCTTGGGTTAATCACCCTATGATTTTTCCCTTAACCGGGTTTTCCATGTCAAAAATCTTGGTGTCAAATGTGTTGATGATTATCTGCTCCAGTATTTGTGCTTGTGCTTTCATGAATGATTAATGAATATGTTGTTAACTAACAAAGAAGAATCAAGTGTTTGAAGTAGAGCAAGTTTTGTACAACTGATTCACCCCCCCTCTCAGTTGTATGCCCTGGATCTAACACCTTCATCACCACCATCAATAAAATAAATCATAACTACACCTCATCTTTATCATTAAGTGCCTTGATCCCATGGATACAGGGTATGCAGGAAATATGGGATATGAAGGAAGTACCCTGATTCAGGAATAGGCGATAGACCTCTTCCATCTTTCATCCTTCTAACTTCACCAATCATCACCATCATCCATCTCACTTTCTTCTATCATATATCTCCCACATCATCAATAAGCACCTAAAACTACATATCATCATGTCTCATCATCATCATACTGTACTTTGATCTCGTGGATATAGGGTATGTAAGCAGTCTAGAATATGAAGGAAGTATCCAATATGCAAGCACAAATGATTCATTCTTCCATCCCCATTTCATCCCTTCTATTCTTCCATCTTCTTTTCTTTGACTAACTCAAGTAGAAAGCAAACCATGCAAGTTGTGATAGCTCAAGCACTTATCATATCAAGGGTAAAATAAAGACATTTGTCTACATGCCTTTAGCCAACATTTGCTATATCAAATCAACATCTCAACCTTCAACAGGATATATCTTTCCTCACAACAAGGCACTATCCAATCCATCCAAGGGCATCCTAAATTTGGAAAGAGAACATGATGGTTGTGTCTTTTGTTGTTCTTTTGATTTATCTTTTGTCCCTTTCTAATACCTAATCGAGGCTGCCTTGATTCATCACATCTTGGTATGTTGCAATGACGTATGGATTGGGGCATGGTCATTTGCTTTTGTATGTTGTGTTTGTGGGATGATCTTATTCTCATACTATGCCTAATTGTATCTTGTACGTGTTGGTAGTAGCATCTTGCATATCAATATCTTTTGCATCTGAGAAGCTAAACAGTCTCTTATGCATTAAGACTATTCTATGCTAAGACTATTTTCCATACATATAACCAATAAGGTTTCATTATGTTTAGTGGAAATAATTTCAAACTGTTGCTTGCAGAGTTAATGTCCATCTCAGAACAACTAATATTCATATCTTGAGTATGTTGGATCTGTTGGAAACAAGGCAGATAACTGAGAGGGGGGTGAATAAGTTATCTCAAATATATTAGCTTTCTTTTCTCCTTTAACAATTAGTGCAGCATCAAAACATATAAGCATACATAACCATGAGAGCAGAAATAAAATTAACACACATAACACAAGGATTTTTACGTGGGAAACCCTATTAAGGGAAAAACCATGGGGTGACTAACCCAAGATTGTATTCTCTGTTAAAAGAATAAGAAGTACAAAATGGCACTTGCCAATTAGGGTTCACTGCCTAAGCACACTGCTCACAAGAGGCACACTGCCTATAAGAGACTCACTGTCTACAAAGTTTATAGAAGGTAACCAAGTGTTTGAACTAATGAGAGGCATCCACAAATACTGAAGTTCAGTTCTGATTAGGCTCAATATACTGATCTGATGCACTTCATTCTTCCTCTGCTCTATTACTGCTGCTCTATTACATACCAGACTTGGATTGCTTCTTCCACACTTATCTCAGCCTTTCTTCGCACTTTATTTCATCACATTTATATTCACAAACACCTTCATACTAGAATCCATTGGATATATAAATCAGCACAAAAGATTTCATCAACCTTCTAGTCGGCAACTGAAATACTAAAGATATCTACAACTTACTAATCTATCAGCTGAATCCATGCTTGATATGTGATGCATATCAAAATCATAGACATTGAAGTCATCAATCATGTTAGCCAATATTGTATGATCCCTCACCAGAGGCTCATATCTTTTCCATGTTTTCTCACCAGAGGCTCAATCTCTGGAATATAGTAGTCATGATACTCTTCTTGACTTGTCCAAGTCCGCAACTTGCTGAGTTACACCATTTGAGAGATTCAGACCTGATTGTCAGACCTTGTTGCATGCTCTGTTCTTGCTCACTGGACCAAAACAATCTTCAATCTATCTTCCAGTATATACATACTATGTGCTACGGATGTGGGATAGAATTTGTTGCCATCAATGACAACAATTACGTATGCACACAGTGTCTCTTTCCAACAATCTCCCCCTTTGGCATTGATGGAAACACTTAGTGAAAAATGACTAAGTGTTGTAGCAAACTCCCCCTTCACTGATGCTTTGTCTTATGTACTATTTTACCAAAGCCCCCCCTTAGCTAGATTCCACATTTTTCACTACTCCTCACTCCCTCTTTGACATCAATGGAAAAGGGTGGAATCCATACACCAAAATTTGCAAAAATCAACCTATACATAGCCGTATAAGTATATATACATGTTATACTTACATATACTTAAGTATATCTGCAAAAGTGATCTTCAACTGTACAAATTATGTTGCCCAACTCTGATTCATCCTATCCAAAATTGAGATCTGATCACTCAACAAAAATGCATAAGCTTCTTCCCTTCTTAAGTCTGCTGGATCACTAGTCTGGGCTATGGTCTGAGCATCTGATAAGGCCTCATGCATTGCCTCTAACTTAGGGGTGATTATCCTTTTGAGTTCACTCATCCTTCTTATTATATTCTTCTTCTCCTTGTCCAGCCTCCTTATTTCATTTATTATGGCAATAGCCTGGCATTCTTGATTCATTATGGATGTAGAGAGGGGATCAAAATTCTGAGATAAACTTGACAGATTACCTTCTTGTTCTTTCACCTTCTTTTCAATATCCTCTATCACTTTAGACCAGGACAGACAAAATTTGTACATGTCCCCACCATCTTTAAGAACATTTTCTAGGCTCTTTATCCCAATATCTAGGGTCCTCCTATCATTAGCTATGAGTCCCTATACTTCAGTGAATCTCTTTCCCAAAAACTCTTTCTAGACTTTCTCTTTTTTTGATTTCTCTAAAGAATCAAAATGGGTTCTAATAGAGTTAACCAAAGATTTCAAATTACCGGATGGAGAGGCTGAAGGATCCTTTTGGAAGGATGGCATGATCTTCTCCAGCATTCCATATGTAATCTCTATCAACTCACAGTCTTCCATGTGAGATTTTAGAAGCTTTTCTTTTGCTTTATCTTGGGCACAAGATGTTATTTTCATTGTCTGGACCAGAGAGAGGGAATCAAAATTTAGTGGTCCTTGGAATAGTTCTGGTTCATCTATCTCCATCATCTCTTTGGTCAAAAAAAATTTCACTGCCTCTGCAATGTCTCTTGCCGGAGACTGAGTCTAATTTTCCTTTGGAATCTCAGAGTTGTCATTAGAGATTTTCTCTGTTTGTTCTTCTTCTCTTCCCTTTACCTCCTCTTCTTGACTCACTTTTTCTTCTTTTCTTCCTTCTCCTTCAGTTCCTGAGTCTGGAATGTCTGTAGTGGGATCCAAAGGAGAGATGTTAACTTCATGAACTTCCTCTTCCGGAACAGAGGAATCCAAGTCTTTAGACTTCTCCTCATCTATCTCTTTTGACCCTTCTACATTTTTCTCAGTAGATTCTTCTTTTGATGTATTTAATTCTTTGACATCCATGGTAGAAGAGTCTTCATCTATTTCCTCTATGATAGGAAGATTGAATCTTTTGAAGGCATTCTAGAGGATGTCTTCTGTTTCTCTTGCTACTTGATCAGTCTCTCCAAGCATTAGTTTGTTCATTCTTGCTTTGCTCTGAAATTCATCCTTGCAGTCCTTAAAGATCATGTTCATTTGCTTTGGAGTAATGGAAGGATAGAGCTAAATAGCAATCTGTTGTCAGATCTCTAAGTCCTTTTTCTTGGCATTCTCTTTTCTGAGTTCAAGTACCTTCTCTAGACTTTTGGGAATTAGAGAAATGATTTCAATGAATGCTTTATTATAAATATTCAGGTACCTGACTGTAGCTTCTTCCAAGATCCTTTTGTCAGTATCACTATAATCATCATAAAATTCTATTATTGGTTGTCGATTTCCATCCATAGTGACTGCCTTGATGATATCATCAATAGAAAGAGTGGGCTTTTCAATGAATTCTTCTGCCTCTTCTTCTTTGTTTTTACCAGTAGAGGATTCCCTGGATGTTTTCTTCTTCTTCTTCATTTTCTTAACTTCCTCATCAGACTTTTTTTCTTCATCATCCTTTTGGCTTATGTAAGACCTTGTGGCTTTTGTTTTCATTCTCTTTTCACCCTTTTCGGATGTCTTGGCTTCCGGTTTTGAGACTCTTGAGCTCTTAGGGGTGGCAGGTGCAAAGCTCTTGGAGGATCTAGTCTGGGAGGAGGCTTGCACCAGAACACTTTATGTTTCTGCTTATTGTTTCTCTTTCTTAGCTCTTTATATTTTCTCTCTGTTTGCATCAACTGCCTCTTTTGATATGCCATATCTTTTGGCAATTTCCTCTACTTCCCTTCTAACTTTCCTTTTTATATCTAGTTGTCTCAGCTCAACATGTATCTTTACACTTAATTCTTGAAAGGTTCCAAACCTTTCTGCCTCAAGATTCTTTGGCTGGCTCAATAGGTGTTGAACATGTAGCTCTAAGATTTTCTCATCTACTTCGTAACCCATTGGCATTATCCATACTATTCTGGGCTCAACTGCCTCCATTAGGCATTAATCAGTGTCAACCATGAAGCATACTGTATCCTTATATTTTTCAACTATGGTTTAAGGAATTCTTTCTCTACCCTACATCATACTTTGGAAGTTCTTAAAGTATCCCCAAAGTGTTGTGCTTTGAGCCTTAGCATCACCAAGTCCATACATATAGTCTCTGATTTGTATGATAACCAGTCTATCATTTTGCCATACCCAACCACTTGATCTGGGTAGCTCATTCATATAGTAAAAGAATAGACATAGTATTAAACAACCATACTTGACTGAGTTCTTCTTATCCTTCTTGATCTTCTACAAGTTTTCTAACAGTTGGTTTAGAAGAAGATCACATAGATCGTAATCAAAATTTTCCCTTAACATCTGATATGTTATATATATTGCAGTCCCAGACACAGAATTCTCCCTGCTGGAATGATAGATTTTATAACCAATTATCATAGAGGCAAATTTGATATCCAGATTTATGATGTCTTCTATGGTCATAGCTCTCTTGTCAAACTTAGGTCTGGTAGCTTCACTTACTGTTTGGTTCTTGACAGATTTGAGTGCAGGCCACCCACCAGATGAGTGCAGTCCAGTTACTGCCCTAATGGCATCTTTTGTTATCTTGAAGGGCTTCATTAACCACATGAAATTGTCATGTATTCTGCTAAGAACATACCGAACCCATTCATCTTTTGCAAAATAGGGAAAGTGGATGTAATGTCCAAAGTGCTTATCCCGGAGGGCCTTGTATTGAGGTTTGAGTTTAAAAATTTCATCTATTAACTATTTATGATAGATGTCCATCAACTTGGATTCTCTAAATTCCTCAATATTGGCATGGATGTAAACCCTAACATCTTCTACGTGCAGTACCCCATGTGGAATGCTAGAAAAAGTGCCTAAGGGATCAACTTCTAGGGATTTGTAAGGATGTTTCTTGAATTTTAGGCGTGGCCTATCAGTGATCTTAACAACCATTGGAGTAGCCATTTTTGCAAAAGATTCAGAGAGAGATATTCAAAATGGAAGTACCTTTTTATGCTTCAGGGTTCAGGAAAAAGCGTCAAAACAAATCGCTGGTTGAATCAGATTCTATAGTTGAACTTTGAGAAAGTTGTAAAGACTTGATGTAAAGCTCTTCTTTTCTTCTTCTCGAATGTAAATGTGCAAATGATGAGTAAAAGAACCCTTTTATTGATGTGCAAACCCTAATTTCTTTTTGCAATAAATGCACAACTTAAGTCATCTAATTGCCTTGTTTTGAGAGAGATCTTTCTAAATCACTAAGATGCCCTTAGAATCATTTTTAGTGAAAATTGACAATGTATCTTCTTTCCTCCAATCATGCCATGAATCCGCAGATCAAGATATCTCAACTTTGAATCACACCGGATCTGTTTATGAAAATCCTACTTTTACCAGATGGTTGTCAGACTGGATCAATCTTGGATGATTAAACTCTTGCAAAACTTCATGCGGATCATTCATATTTTCATCGAGGGTTATTTAGATAATTTTCTAAGAACCCTTTAATCCGCAACATTGCATGTGCCAAATTTAGGCACCAATTGACTGGCTGGGGGAATTTATTTTTCTTTGTGACTCCCCCTGAGCCAAAGCTCATCTGTTCAGTTTTTAGAAGGAATATCAACACCAGATTTTGGTGCGGATCCATCCCCAACATTTTATATACTCTTCTTCACTCAAATCTTCCTCATCTCCCTTTGAACTTCATTCACATTTACTTTTCCTTTTCCCTTGTCTTGATTTTGATTATGATGCACCGGACCCTTTTTATCCTGATTTTTACTTCTGCAGAATTTGGCAAAATGACTAGATCTATTGCAATTATAACAAACAACATTCTTTACATATTTGACTAATATCCTCTTGATCTGCATTGATTAGCCATATGTCCCATTCTATTGCAAGCAAAGCATCTACCATTGAATGAATTGTTCATTTGCATATTTCTGCATTCATGAGATTTGTGACCATACCTTTTACAGTTGAAACATTGTCCGGAGAAGGATGGATTGGTCTGATTCATTCTCCTTCTGCACTAAGTTGCTTTATGACCGAAGTTGTTGCAATTGAAGTAGTATCCATTTAAGGATGGATATCTTTGAGCATTTGGTTGCCTTACCGGAGGTCTTCTAGGCCTGTCTCTTTGATTTCTTGATCCAAAATTCTTCAGACCAGATCTAGAGCTTTCACGTTTCTCATATCCCAAGCCACGCTTGTCATCTACCCTCTTTTAGCTTTCAAGAAGAACTTCAAGTTGAGTTGAGCTTATCATGAATTTTTCTTTGTATTCATTTGTTGTTTGAAGATCTTGTTTAAGAGTGTCTATCTGATTCTCAAGTTGTTCTTCATTATCTCTAGCTTCTTCAAGATTAGATTCAAGATGCCTGATTATTCTATCCATTTTGTGGCAGTCTTTTGTTTTCTCCTTGAGGGATTGTTTTAGATTATCTTCAGTTTTCCTTTTCTCTTCAATTTCTTGGGTGAATCTCATAACCTCTGATTCCATCTCATGCCTTACCATAATGACCTCTTTTGTTAACTTCTCACATAGCTTGTTTTTCTCATTTAGATCTTCATTAGAGTCATTGGCTTCACTTTGATTTGGTAATTTTTGAAGTAGTTCCTTTCTCTTTTTCACAGAGATACTCAGTTTTTCTTTTAGCTCATTTATGAAATCATCAGCTTGTTTAAGTCTTTCTCTCAAGATATTGACTTCAGAGTGAGATTGCTCAAGATCATCTAGGGTAGACTGAAGTTGTTCCTTCATACCATACATATCCATTGAGATTCCTAGATCTTCCTCAAGCTGTTAGGCTCTGATACCAATTGTTGGAAACAAGGTAGATAACTGAGAGGGGGGTGAATCAGTTATCTCAAATATATTAACTTTCTTTTCTCCTTTAACAATTAGTGCAGCATCAAAACATATAAGCATACATAACCATGAGAGCAGAAATAAAATTAACACACATAACACAAGGATTTTTACGTGGAAAACCTTGTTAAGGGAAAAACCATGGGGTGACTAACCCAAGATTGTATTCTCTATTAAAAGAATAAGAAGTACAAAATGGCACTTGCCGATTAGGGCTCACTGCCTGAGCACACAGCTCACAAGAGGCACACTGCCTACAAGAGACTCACTGTCTACAAAGTTTATAGAAGGTAACCAAGTATTTGAACTAATGAGAGGCATCCACAAATGCTAAAGTTTAGTTCTGGTTAGGCTCAATATACTGATCTAATGCACTTCATTCTTCCTCTACTCTAGTGTTGCTGCTCTGTTACATACCGGACTTGGATTGCTACTTCCACACTTATCTCAGACTTTCTTTGCACCTTATTTCATCACATCTATATTCACACACACCTTCATACTAGAATCCATCAGATATATATATCCGCACCAAAGATTTCAACAACCTTCTAGTCGGCAACTGGAATACTAAAGATATCTACAACTTACTAATCTATCAGCTAAATCCATGCTTGATATGTGATGCATATCAAAATCATAGACATTGAATTCATCAATCATGTCGGCCAATATTGTATGATCCCTCAAATAGCTTGATCAACATCAATTACTCATCTGGATTGAAGTTTGATACTTTGCTGGTTAGTTCTTCCTTAGTCTGCTCTGCCTATCTAGAACCCAACACTCAGATGCTCATATCTTTTCCATGTTTTCTCACCGGAGGCTCAATCTCTAGAATATAGTAGTCATGATACTCCTCTTGACTTGTCCAAGCCCACAAATTGCTGAGTTACACCATCTGAGAGATCCATACCTAATTGTCAGACCTTGTTGCATGCTCTGTTCTTGCTCACCAGACCAAAACAATCTTCAATCTGTCTTCTAGCATAGACATGCTATGTGCTGCAGATGTGTGGGATAGACTTTGTTTCCATCATTGACAACAATCATGAAGCCGCACAATGTCTCTTTCCAACAGGATCAACATCTTGACCTCATACGATAGAAAAGATTGTATTATGTTGCATGCATTGGATACATCATCACCCTAGTCTTTATACCTTGGTGCATAATATCCATATGCTATATCAAACATAAGGATTGTAAATCTCTAAATTTGTGTGCAACTGTTATCAAAAAGTTGCATCCATCGTTCAACATTCATTTATTTACCGCAATAAAAACCTATAGCTCTCACAAGGATTGATCAACTCATCCTTCTTTTGTTCTTCATCATCTTCGTCTTTATCTTCATCCTGTTAAACAAGTGTGTTAGAAAATATTATATACATATCATCATATTCATAATATAGATCATTATCCATTTCATTAACATAGGCATATATATCCTAGCCATTACCATCTAATCATATGCATATCATAATCATAAAAACATATAAGCATAAAACTAAACATCATACATATGATGCATCCATAATCATAACACCATATATCGCTATCAAAATCCATCATATATATATATATATATATACATCTAGGTCAATATACAAGTGTCTCATCATGTACAAAAAGAATCGATATACAATCTGGCTATCAAGAGCCCTCAACAGTACATATATCTGCTCATAGGCCTCAAAATGGTACAACATGATACAAAACTGATACAATATGTACAAAAGTAGGCTATCCTTGATGTCTTAGGTGGGTGGCACTCGCTAAGGAAGCCTCACCCTGAGCTCCCCCAACTCCCTGAGATCCTCATGTACCTGTCTATAGGGGTGGGCCCGCAACCGATGGCCTGGATCTCCCTGTCCTCCGTGAACCTGATGCTCTGGACCTAGTCCTAAAGCTAGGTTGTCTCTGGTCCACTAGCACTGTTCTGAAGTATAAGCCTCTATAGTACTCTGTCTCTGCCTAAGTTGTACCCAACTCACCCTGTACCCAAGTGAGCTCTCTAGCCAAAAATGGTGTAGCTTGATCAGTACCCAAGGCAGTTGCAACAGCATCTCGCTCCCCTGTCAATCTCTGTGCCCTCTACACTACTACATCTCTCTATGCAGTAAGCCTCACCACAACCCCATCATCTAGTGTTGGTCATGCCTATGCCTAAGCCTGATAAGCCTGTACCTGAGCCTGAGCCTATCACATAGCTACTAAGGCTCTATCCTTGTCTATCCCAAGCTGTCTGTATCATGCCTCTAATCTCATCCTTCAGCCTATCTCCCTCTATAGCTATCTCCACAGTTGAGCCTCTCTCTCCCTTCCATCTCCACCACCTCCCGCTACCGCAACCCGCTGTTGTGATGGCTGAACCTGAACCTAAACTTGTACATGCCTAGGAACCTGTCTTGGTCCCTGTTGCTGCCCCTAAGCCTGAGGAACCTATCACTATGGCACTATCTGTACCCTCGGAGGTCACCTGTATCCCCTCACTCTCCTCCTCACTGGCCTGTGAACTGCCACCTCTGTTGCCTCTCCTAGAGCACTCAGCTGAGTAGGCCTATGTATCAACCAATATGAATCATACTTTAGAGTAGTGCCAGGATCAGCTGGCCCCATAATCCAATCCCATACCACTGGCCGCAAGCTCTCAAAATCTGCTAATATTGTCTCCACAACAACCTCAAGACTCCACTCTAGGATCTCTCGTCGCGTCCATCCATAAATAGCATCTCCAACTGGATCACCCTGGGGAAAAGCAAACTGTCTAAGCACTCTCTCTAGGATATATCGCTCGATAACATAAATACTCCGCCCAAAGAGATATCTAGGCTATCGTGCATATAACAGCTGCTCTGCATTGTCATCCCAACTCTCACAGTCTCTCCATGGCCTCCATGTGAACTGATCAAGCTCATCTAATGTCCACCGCCAGTATACAGGGGCATTAATCTACCTATATGTCATGACTCCTCCATATATGTGTACATAAGTTTATCCTGGTGCCCTCTGTCTCAATCCAACTGGCCTCGTCACAATGATATGCTCATATGCCCAAACATGCAACAATGTGACCCAGGCTGACATACTCAATCCAAACAAATAAGCACAATCATGTAGATAATGATACAACTGCCCTAATACACATGCACCCCATGCATATCTGACGCCATACTCAAATAATCTCTCCATCACAGTCCCCCATCCTATACAGAAGCCTTGAGCTTGTCTATCTGGTACCAGAAATTGAATGATCACCACCACTAATCTCTGCAACCTGTCACAGTGTCCCCTCATCTTCCCTATCAATATCTCATGATCCTCAACCCCTATGTCAGGAGTCCCAAACAATCATTGGAGTGCATCAAGACCTCGATCCGGATCATAGTCTACCAGATCACCATGAATAGGAATCCGTAATATACGCCACACATCCTCCATGGTGATGGTAGCCTCGCCACTCGAAAATAGTAAAGAACTATGCTCACTATACCACCGCTCTACTAAAGTTGTCATCAATGTAAGATGAACCCGTACATGAGTGATCCACACTGCATGCTCTGTTGATAACTGAGAGGGGGGGTGAATCAGTTATGCTAATTATTTCTTCTTTTGAACTTTCTTATTAATCAAAGCATCATTGAATCAAACAAACAAACATTACCATGAAATGAGAAACACATGACACAGTATTTTTGACATGGAAACCCGGTTAAGGGAGAAAACCACAAGGTGATTAACCCAAAGATTATTCTCTGTTAAAAGAATAAGGAATTACAAAATGGCACTTGCCAATTAGGTCTCACTGCCCGAGCACACTGCTCACAAGAGGCACACTACCTACAAAGAGACACACTGTCTACAAAAGAATGTTATATAGTACTTGAACTGATTGAAAGCATCTACATATGCTGGAGTTTAGTTCCGGTTAGGCTCAGTACACTGATCTGCTGCACTTCATCTTTCCTCTGTTCTTTAATCTGCTTTCCTTTCACATACCGGATCTTTCTTACTGCTTCTGCTCTACACTTTTCCTTGTTCGCTTATCCACTGCTTTAGCCACACCTCTCACAGCAAAATCCAGCCTCTATATATATCCGCACTAATGATTTTATTATCTTTCTAATCGGCACCCGGAATAGTTTATCTTCACACAAACTTTGATCTGTCGACTGAATCCTTACATATCAAGTAATGCGGATCAAGCATATACTTGTAGATATCATTAATCATGTCAGCCAAACATGATTCATGCCTTCACAATCTTTACCATCAACAGTAACACATCCAGAAAATAGTCTGATGCTCTGTCAGTCAGTTCTTCCTCTGTTCTCTCTGTCTCTCAGGAATCCGGTACTCAACTATTCATATCTTTTTCTTTGTCCATCACCGGAGGCTAAATCCTTGGAATATACTACTCAAGGTAGTCCTCTTGACTTCCCCAAATCCGCACTGCACCAAGACACTCCTTCTGAGAGCTCCAGATCAATCTGTCGGACCTTGCCACATGCTCTGTTCTTGTTCACCGGACCACAACAGTCTTCATTCTGACTTCCGGTAGAGGCACACCATGACTTGCGGATATGTGGGATGACCTTTGTTGCCATCAATGACAACAACCATGAATCCATATAGTGTCTCTTGCCAACATGCTCTAAGCTGACAATCTCTAAGAACACGTGCTCCTCTGCGTCTAGCTGCCTCACTAATGCCAAGTCTGCAGGATGAACCTCCCTCGACATCAACGTCGGTAATACACTCTGCGTACAATAATCGATTAAGTATCATTCATGAATGTGAGCCTATTTTGCATGAAACCCTAAGTTTGCCTATATTTTAACCACAAGCAACATATTTTATCATAGGTGACTTTCTGTCTACCATAAGTGACCTAATTCACCATAGGCGACCCTCTGTCACTCAAATGCAACCTAACCCACCAAAGGCGAGCCTCTGTCGACCAAAGGTGATCTTTTTTTCCAAAGGCGTAAGACACTATCCTAAAACCTAATTTTAGCCATATGCGACCTATCCTACCAAACACAATGAACCCATATTCATATGCGATGCAAAACACCAAAAGTGTCTTTCTGTCATTCAAATGTGTGTCATATCCTTAGATGCCTTTGGTCAATCACATGAATTAAATATGCCTATGCACCTATTAATGATGCATTTAGCACAAGTTTTTGATACATACTGGTGTGGGAGCTCCTACTGGTCGTCCATATGTCCTCACCCTCTCTGCTCGATGATCCTCGCATGGAATAACCATCCTGCCACTCCTGGAAGTCCTGATGCACTCTAAACACTCAGAGCTCTAAAATTCTCAAGGCAAATAGCACAAATGAGTTGAACTAAGTCCTTCAAGCCTATTTATAAAGCCAAAACCCTAATTTTTTTTCTTCTAAGCCAAACCCTAATTCTTTTTTTCCATCCCAGATCTTCCACCTGAGCCCTAATTCTTTGTGTCAACCTATCCTCATCTATCCTTGCATCATCATCTAATCGCGAGTCAACCCATTCTTTTCTTGGTAGCCTGGTTTACCTCTCAAGGGGGCATCACCTGCCAATTTCACTAGGGCATAGCTTGTTTATCTTCACGTATCAGTTTCATCTTCTTTGAAACAACGTCCTAACGGACCTTGTCTCAAAGAGGGGCAAAACGTAGACACCCAAAATTGACCCTTCACATCATTTGTCACATCATTCACCATCTCATATGTCAATTTTGTCTAGCACACTTGGGTTAATCATTTATTTTCTTCTAAACCACCCTCTTTCTATCATTAATTAAATAAATTTTATTTATTTAATTAATTTCATCTACTTTCATCTATAATTAAATAATCTTTAATTATTTAATTATCTCATCATTCTTCTATAAAGAAATAAAATCAATATTTTATTTATTTATCTTTTCATCATCCATATAAATTAAATAAATTTATTTAATTAATTTATGTTCATTCTCCAATCTTCTAAATTTATCTTTTTCCTCTATCATTTAAAAATAAATTAAATGAATTTATTTGTATCTTATCATTTCCTCTCTTATCACATTCTTCTATGTGTACAAGATAGGTCTTATCCTAAATCAAAATATAAAAATTGATTTAATTGGTTCTAAAATCAATCATCCACATCATCCAATCCTTAAAATAGAAAAGCATCCTATTTTAAGAAAAGCAATCTTACTACTACCAACAAACCAACTACAATCATTTAATAAAAACTTTTCCTATGGACACATGTCTTGTACACATTCATCTATTCTTCTTGTTCAATCTCAACCGTTCTCATAGCCACGTAATCTCCACCATTGATCAATCTTAGTAAGGAGCTATATAAACACCCTCTCATTTCATTCCAAACCCCTTGAATCCCACACAATCATAAAGCGTCTAGATTATCATCTCATGCATATTGAGTCTGTAGATACCTAAAAATGTCTCTTACCATCAAATCAACTCCCGACATCCCTGAACACATCAATTTCCCTTCTATTCAATTAATTAAATTTTTATTTAATTAATTATCCCTTCATCGTCTAATTTTCCATCATTTTATCCCCAACAATTGAATTATTTTTTATTAATTCAATAGTTCAAGCCTTAGCTAAATTGATTTAATAAATATGCAATATTTATTCAATCGATTCCCCTCTCCTCACTAAATCCAATTAATTAGCTACATCATGTTTAACTAATTAATTCAGCTTATTAATTGACCTATCCCTACCCTAGACAATTAAATAGCTATTATTTAATTGCCTATCCTAGCCTACCTCATCCTAGCCCTAGGATTAATTAAATAAAACCTATGTTTAATTAATCATAACCTCTCATTTGGGTGGTCAAACCTAGTTTAATACCCTTCCCCACATCCTCCAAATAAAAAATTGAAATATATCCACATAAGTCAATTTTTTATTTTAAATACATCCCACATCACAATTAATTCCTCTTACACCCCCATACCTCATTTATCTCCACTTATCCCCAAATAAATTTTTAATTCATTTTACATTCCCCATATGAATCTTTAATTCAAAAATAATCCTTCACCCCCATACTCATTTAATTACCCCTTTTCCCAAAATGAATAAAAGATTTACTTTTATTCCTAGCCCTCCATTCCTCCAAGATCTGATGTAGGCCCTCCACATCACTTTTATCCTCCACCATTGATCTTCCAAAGCAATCTCCACCCTTGGATCAAAATCCCTCCAAAATCTCTATAAATACTTCATCCTCCAACCTATTTTGGGATCCAATCTTTATGCAATGTTACCATGCCCAAATATCCATTGAGCTAATTAGTGAGTTGTAATTGAGAATTTCACATTTGAATCATTTATCTAGGTTTTATCATGTCTTAGGAGCTCTTGGGTGCAAAGTTTCCTCTCCCCTTGATGAGATTGGGTTTTCAAGTTTGAGGTATAACTATTTGTTTTCTTATGCATTTGGTTTGTGTTTTTACCTTGATTTGATCTCCTAGTCTACATTGGCATGCCTGGTGGGACCCACAAGGTCCAATTCTAACCTCTTTTTTGTGAGTTTTGTATTTGAGATGTGATTTTGTAGGTGCGACGCTATATACCCTGCGCAGTGGTGCTATCTTTGGAGTATTTTAGCGCTATATATTATTTTAGCACCATCTTCTGAAGCGCATTTGCTCTTAAATCTTGCTCACTTATACCTCTGACTCCCATTTCTTTCTGTTGTTTTTCCTGTCGAGATTGCTCTTTGTTTCTGCAGAAAACTTGAAAAAGGAGGGAGAAGTTATGCCGAATTTTTCATAAAATCTAAACATGCATTTTGACTTCTATTTTGTCATGTTTTTCGTTTGTCAAGACTAACAATGCTAACAGGGCCTCTTCTATGTGTAGCCTAACCTCCTCTTTCAGTTGGAAGACCTCTATTTTGCAGGATGGACACTTTCAAGCCTGTATTGGCGCTATCAGAGCCTAGATTGGTGCTATATGTGAACCGTGACCAGACCAATTGACAACTTGCGCAGTGGCACTTTCTTAGACCCATTTTAGTGCTATTACCTTTTTTAGCACTTTCTTTATATTATATTAGCACTATTTATTATTGTGGCGCCTTCTGTATAATTCTGTAGTGCAAACTTGTATTTTGGCACATTTTGTATCTAGTATTAGCGCATAGTTTTGAATCAGCGCTATCTGTCCTAGGGTCAGATTTTCTTCATAGGTTTCTGTTAGTAGCGCCATTTTCTGCCTATAGTGGCGCTATTAGGACTCTATTTTAGCGCTATTTGTACAAACTAACTTTGTGTCCTGTGTAGGTACTGACAAGTGTTTTGTAGGTCATCCACATCATCTTGCGGACACTAACAAGTTTTTGCAGGGTTTTGTTAGATTAGCAAACATTTCATTTGGAAACTAAAAAGAACCCTTGCATGTTGGCTTAATCAAAAACATTTTGATTTGGTGCAATAAAATTAATCAACAAACAACCAACAAATCTTTGTGTGTGTGCCTTAGTTAGAACAAACATTTGAATTTGGTGTTCTAAAATTGACAAGTGTGTGCCAACAACAATTATCAAAACATTTCGACTTTGGGCTCTAAGAAGAACCACAAATTGCATCAATCAAAACATTGGATTAAAAAGAACAACAATCTACATTCTTCACTCATATAATCAAGAAAATCAATCTAATTTGTGTGAAGTGCTTTCCTGGTTTGTGTTTGTAGTGTGCAAAATGTATGCTCTTCCCTTGCACCATTTGGTGACCTTGGGAATCAAAAGCTTCTCACAACACTTGCATTAATCACCCCCAACATAATCCAAAGAACTAAAATGAACCATGTTTAGTGTGATGCAAACACAAGGAATATGTATGCTCTCCCCTCGCATCTTTGTATGAACTTGGGGATCAAAAGTATTTCTATGGTTGTATTGATTTTGTTAATCCTTAGAGGGCCTGTCACCCCGCTTCGAAAGGTGGGAACGACCCAAGAGGCAACAAGATAAAGCCAAGCTCTTTCAAGCCGCTATATAAAATCAGGTGTTTGGGACGAAAGTCACAAGCAATAGGTGTTGTTGTGTTATACTGACAACCAACCTTCTTCAAAACCCTCCAAGGCATAACCCTTGGAGGCTAGGAGACTCCATAACAGAGAGTAGCACTGCCGCATGTATAACCACCTGAATGAAAGCACTTACTAAGAACCTTTGTTTAGCAAGCCAAAATCCTTCTATTTGTTGAGACAGAAGGGAAACCTTTGAAGCGACCCCAATTCATGCGGTTCTTAGCCGAGGTAGAAAGGATAATCCAAAGGTTTGGTGAGGGACAGGCCTTATAGGAAACCCAGATCTTGGTATGCATGAGAAGTGTGTGCAATTGTAAGGAGGATTCGGTGCTACCAAGATCCTAGAGCTACCCGCTTTGAATAGGCATAGCTAGGGGATTTAACAAATACTGTCATATCTTTGCCTTAGGTTGTGCAAAGTGCTTGTTGAATAAAATCACACGTCTTTTTCACAAAACAAAACAAAATCTTGATTATTGTGTGATTATTGTGCTTGAATTGTTTGCAACAAACTTGCCAAGAGACAAACCAAATCATTTGCTCAAACATCAAACCAAAACAAAATCAAATTTGTCACCAAAATCTATCTTTTTCAGAGCCTCGACCAACACTACCCTGTTTCAACGCGATATCTATCTAATTTTGGCACCATTTCACCTGTGGATTGGTGCTATTTTCAGATTGACTTGCCTAAGACTAAGACCCAATTAGTTGTGATCTTCACCATCTGCTCTTCCATAATTTGTATTTACATTCCAAAAAACTGTCCATACCCCATCCCTTTTCTCCTCAAAAAGTTTCCAAAACATACCATCATTTTGACCTTAGTGAATCCACCGTCATCATTATTGGACCCTTTGCTATATCATAATCCGCTCAAGTCCATATCTATTCACCCCCATTTGATATACCTTTTTTGGACCCAAACAAATATTCAAAATCTCCCAAGAACATTCCAAAATCCAAATCCAAAATCTTCCAAATCAAAACACCCATCAACAAATCGTCAACTAAAACTTGTCATCCTTTTGAGCTAAAAGATAGATCTAGATCTCATCATCCACATCATATTTTTCTTGAAAAGTCATTAGTCTACCTTTCAAGTAAAACAATCATCCCTCTTTGTGTAAGGTCATTAGTCTACCCTAAACAAAGAGAAACATCCATTGGTGCCAACACAAAATCTAGATCTTACCTAAAGCTCAAATTGTTGACCATCAAATCCTTCCCAAGAACATCATCCTAATCATCCTTATCAATCAAAATCAACATCAAAATCAAAACCCCTTCCATCAAAATCATCCTCAAAACAAACATCATCCATCATCTACCTTTTTGGTCCAAATTTGTGCAAAAGTTAAATACCGTTCATTCTTATCACCTATAGGTTCGCACCTTTGTTTTCATCGATCCTTCATCTTCATATACTCACCCTCTCCATCTTACTACCACATCCACCTTTGGGTCCAACATAATCAATCCGATTCTCTAAGGTCTCCATCCCCATCTCACTCTACTTCTAGAAATCAAATACATACACATGCATGCCCATAATGAGATCACAACACAAAAAGAATCTAGAAATGGCAGAATCTGGACAATATGGCGGCATAGGAATGCCTAACACCAACAACAACAACATACCCATCAATCAAGCATACAACCCACCTACGTTCTTTCACATCCCCACATATAATCCCAACGAAAATCCATTCCATTTCTTGCAACAACCACAACCACTACCACCTTTGCCACAAGAAAACATCCCCACCATGTCCCAAGATGATCAAGATATCTTGAACTTTACACAAGACGCCGATAACATGGACATGCTTGACAAAGTCCTAAGGTCAGACCCAAATAGATATCTTGATTATCTCCTCAAAATTGGTGCACAACCACCCCATAACATGAGATCATCCCAACCATCCACCTCTGCCATCAACCTTACCACATCCTCCCAACCATCTACATTGAACACCCAACCCATCATCTCTCAAATGTCAACACCCACTATATCTACCCCCTCCACAGGCTCTACCGCTACCACATCTACGATTCCCACAAGTACCTCCAATCTTACCACATCCCAACCTGTCACCACATCCACTACCACAACTAATGTAACGTTTTCCATCCCACAAATCACCTTAGGCATACAAGGGAACACCACACATGCAAGTACCTCCACGAGTGTGCCTCCACCCAATCCTCAAACCATCGCCTACCTAAGAAAGTTATTCTCACAACCACCTTACAATACGACCAACCCCTCCAATGTCAATCCATCCAACGCCACATATCTACAAAACCATATCACATCATCAAATCAACATAATCCCCACCCCCAAATACCACCACATATTCTCCAAAAACTCTATGTATATCAACAATATCAGGCACAAATCAACCAAAACACCAACCTACAGTACCAAAACCTCAACCAAACAAATCTCCAACATCAAATCCCACCCCATCTCCAACATCTTACCAATCAACAAACCTACACACCACAACCACCACCACCATAGGATCTCACAACCGTTGTACAGTCCTTGATCCAAAAGGTAGACGACATGCAAATTGGGGGCAAGCGCAAACACTATTCCTTTGAGGATATCTGTCTTTATCCATTTGATCACACATTGTACATGCCCCCTTTCCCCAAAAACTTTGAAACACCTAAATTTGACAAATACAAGGGAAAGGGAGACCCTAGGGATCATCTTAGGGAGTTCTACATCACTTGCTTAGAAGTCTCAAATAACGATACCTATCTAATGAGACTATTTCCAAGAAGCCTTGGCGGTCAAGCTGCTAAATGGTTCGCACATCTTCCCCCAGGCATTAGGACTTTCCCTGAGCTTGCGAAAAAATTTGTAAACCATTTCTCCTACAACTTTGAGCACAAAATGTCTATGACAGACCTTTGCAACACCAAAAAAAAGAATGGAGAAGCCTTTGCTTCTTTCTTGCAAATGTGGAGAAGCTTAGCAAGCAAACTCCCGTGGCCAATTCCTAAAAAACAACTCACCACCATGTTTGTGACCAACCTCAATGAGGGATTAGGGTTTCATTTACAAATCCTTTGTGCATCTACCTTTGAAGAGGTCATCGACAAAGGTACCACCTGCTGGGTCTCAAAAATGCAGGTTGTGGATTCTGAGGGGATGCCAAGCCCTATGGTCAAATCTACAACGTTTTTGAGCCAATGACTGGAGTTTGACCTTAACGATCAACTTCTCCCTACACTTCAGGTCCTGCTACAACCTAGGCAGGTGAACCTTTGATTTTCAAAGCAGGTTGTATGATTAAATCAATGTTGGTTTGCTGCTAGTTTATCTGATTACACTGGCATACTTGTAAATCAGATGAAATACTATAAACTATTTCTAAAGAAAGCAAATGATTTAATCTAAATTCTAACAGAAATAAATAACAGATAACATGAAATGAATCTAAACTATAACAATAAAACAATGTAAAGATTTTAATTATAAGATGAATCAATAGTTAGACTGGTGCTTTGTCTGTTTGGGCAACGGAGTCAGGATATCAAAAACAAATAACTTGTATCAGGCAATAACTCGATCTGATCGGCACATACAATAGTTTGCAACTTGTACAAACGTGCAAGGAAGAAATTATTAACTCATTCTTAATAATCCAAAGGACATAATTGAATTAAATGCAAAATATTAAAAAGGATTTTAATCTTTCCGGAAAGAACCAATTCAAATTTGCAAACTAACTAATTAGATCAACTCTGGAGACAAATTAATAACCCTAATCAATTAATCGTACTTAATAATCCATTCAACATTCTAAGATTACTATAATTGATGAGAAAGGATTTAATTCTACTTGAGAAACCAAGCAAATCAACTATACTGAATTAGCAAATGTAATCAGACAATTTGAACACATCCTTAACATATTCAAATTGAATAATCAGAAAATGAATGAAATGGAGATAATTAAATTGATTGAATTAAAAACAACAAACAGATGATACCGTCATAGTGTATTTCGAATTTGAATCCTCAACAACGCTGCCTCAAAACATATCACGCACCATAATCTTTCTCAGAACGACATTGCACAGAAGGATGAAATTTGCATCAGATTGAATAAAATCTAACCTAATTTAATCCTAAAATATTTCAAATGTGTTTTTGTAAAAATCTAATCCTAACCTAATTTCTAACTCTTCATTCCGGGTCCTGGGATCTCTATTTAAAGAGATGCAACAAGCCTCAGACCCGTTACAATAACTGACATAACAGGTAGATGTTTTAAGTAATAAGAAAATAAATCGACCATCTATTTAATCTTCATAATTGCATTCTTTCATCTCCGGCTTGAAACGCTTGATTATATTAGTCATAATCCTGCAAAAACAAATCAAATCATTTATTAGATAAGCAATATATAACATATAACTTACTTTGATATAAGCCTTAGGATCTCTGTCGTGAGGTATGGTTTCCTTATTTCCGTTGCACATTTGTTTACGCCATGTATTTAGGGTTTTCTCCTGTCCATAGAAATCCCGTATGTCTTTTATTTATGTTGAATGCCTTTGGCAGAAAATAAAATATTCGTTATAGTATCACAATAAGATAATTATTTTATTTTGGCCATCAATTATTATTTTATCATTTGTTTGTATACATTTTTCATATTTGTAGTGAAAATAATTATCCTTGGCTAGGGTTTGCCGTTAACCTTCACATTGTGAAAATAATAATTATTATTTCACCTTTGCTTTTTCTTAAAATGAGATCTGTATTTTGTTTTTTATTCATATTAACACCCATATTTTTTTACTTTTGGTTTGGGCATTATTTCACTCTAGTAAAAACAACTACAGTTCCTCGGCAAAAATATTTACCAATTCTTATATATTCTTCCAAAAATATTTTCTAGGTAAAAATTATTACCTTTTGAATTAATCCCTTATAAAAAATCTTTCGTTGGATCAGGTTAAATCTTCAGAAAATTAATTTCTCTCCGAGTGAAAATAATTCTCTACTTTGATATTTAAAACCTGTAAGATTTTACGCATACTAGAGTTTCTAGTAAGATTTTTAGATTTGTCGTGTTGCTCCCATTTTAAACTCCTTCAATTTTGCCAACATGCTCCGTTTGTTACTATCATTTGCACTTTTATCAAACAACAATCTACGACCAAGTTTTTGCCTATAGAACTCTTCAAATAAATCTTTTTCTTCAACGTAACGAAGAATTTTCACCACATTTTCAAGTTTAAGCTCCATCTCATCATCACTTATATTCCCACTACTGCCCTGCCTTAGTACGTTATCACAAAATACAGAGAGCAAGTCTGCAGTCTTGCTTCCTGCAATTCCTTTGTTGCAGGTGGTCTCAAATGCCTTTTCTAGAGCCTTTTGAAAAAGATTATGTTTCTGAAAGTAATCCAAAACATAATGCTCGTACTTCTAATGCATTTCAATAACCTTCCGTATGAATTCCTGTTCTGGAGTTCCACTGGTACCCCTTCTCTGTTCATTATTAGACACTGCATCTTCTGCCTATTTAATAAGTTCTGTTCCTTCAGCAGTTACAAACTCTTGAAAAATATTTGCGATTGGATGCATGTGGAGTTTCATTCCCAGTCACATCCACTGAACTTCGGACATAGGTATTACGGTCATGATATATTCCCATTCCCTGCAACCGTGCCAACACATGTTTGGCAGCTTTAGTTTTTGCAGACCTCTTATTCGTGTCTGATCCTTCTCCATGTATAACGGATTCCTTAAGCTATATTTGTACAGTGGCCACATTAACATTCCCTTCTTTAGTGATGTGCTTCCAATTGTATTTATAACGTTGCTGAAAGCAAAGCTCATACAACTCTCGGAGGGGATGCAATTCCATGTTTTCAGGTGTAACAATGGGAGACAAAATAGGTTTCATTTTATTCGAGACAACATTTAGTTCAAGTTGGGTATCCACTAATATTGCACCTTGGGAGCATGCATTCCTCCTCCAAATGATATAAATTGGCAATCACCACATTTATGCTGTTCAAAAGCCTCTACAAACTTTGTTGTTTGATCTTTTAATTCATCTGAATTATGACGAAGATAGTTCTGAATATAAAGTTTCACTGTTACTTGAGCAAAGTTCTCATTGTTAACAGCTACCTGCCGAAATTTAATCTTTTAAATGATACTTAATGTCTTATCTCCCTATTAATTTGTGGAAGACTGAATTGTTGTCAAGTGTATGTTTATGAGATGAATTCAAGTGTGGTTAATTTAAGAATGTGTTGTGGCTGTACATACACAACACAAAAGTCAAAACAGTATATATAACAATGATCATTTTGTTGCTCCATTTGATTGCAAGCAGCTTTTGAGTTGCAAGCTAGAACAGCTGATATTATATTATAGGTGCTTATTGTTCATTCACTCTGCCACCTATATGTGTGTAGTTAGAGACTAGAATTGTTGGGAATTTTCTTTTGACCAGACTGCCATGCTGAAGGTTTTTTTTTTAATATTCTTAAGTAAATTAGCATTAGTAAAATGTACATATGTAGCTTTTTGAGGTGATAGCTGTGGAATGCCATTGTTCAAATCAATGTTGCTATATTGTCGAAGATTAAATGGACAACGTCAGATTTTGAAAACTGAATTGGTTGCAATGGTGTTCTTTGTGTGGGTCATTTTTTTTGACAGTTCTGTAGTGCTTGTGTGCTAAGAGCTTGATTAGTTTTAATTATCTGGGCACATGAAAAATAAAACATCAAATATTGCCAATGTGAAACTGTGCATCTTTTTATTATATCTCGTATTATTAGTAGCAGAATAGTTGGAGGGGAAATACCAAAAAAGTAGGAATTTGGTAGTATAATTGAAATGTATTTTGAGAATTCATGTTTGGTAAGTGGACAAGTTTGTAACTTATTGCCTAAAGGAACATTTGCAGTTGTGTAACTTTGGCATTCAACTCTTATTACGAGTAACACGATAGTTGGGGAAAAATGATCAGTAAAAGCAGGCTTTGGTATTGTTATTGTTTTTGTGTATTGTGAGACTTAATGTTTAGTAAGTTGAGAGGTTTATTCGTATTTTCAATGTGGAATACCTTGTATATCTCCTCTTATTTATTTGTTAGTCACTTTAGTGGCAGAGTATCTGGAGCAATGGGGACATAATTGTATTTGTTTATTACAATTTACAGCAGTACAAGTTTAATAAGTGGATAAAATTGGGCATGTTGTCTAGGGATTATAAGGTAATCATGAGTAAGGCAAGTGAAAGAGTTCATTACATGTTCTATGAGGTGAACTTCTGAACAGTCGGGATTTAGGGCTAGATCTTTAACACGATGGGGAGTAGAAGCAAGCCAGTAAGGTATGAGCCATGGCTTCATGGAATCGGATCAATTCTTTAGATATGCTTAGGCATTTGGGGTGCATATCCCCGGCATTTGGCACTCGCCTAATTATTATTAATAAGCTAAGGGTTAATTACATTAAAAAGACATCCAAAAACAACATAAAGGTGAACAAAGATTAATCGTGACCATTGAAATGAAAATCAGACCTAATGTAATGAATTGAGATACTAAGAGTTGGGCCCATTGGTAGGCACTCTTTTTTTTTAGAAATCTGGATGGTAGTTTTAAACATACAAAAATTGAATAAAGCAGATTTGAGATGCAAGTGTTCTAGAAGGAAGCTTTTGGGAGCAGGGCTGTCAAGCATAGCACTCATTTTGAGTTGCCAGAAATATGCAGTTTTGTTTGTGAATGTTCTCCAAGAGTTTTTGGTCTCTTCTGTGTGGATTTCAAAGACAAAAATTTACTGGAGATATCTAGTTCCAACACCACCATCGAACGAGCCCTCATTGCCAAGGGCTCCATCAAATTGTATGACTACAAATTCAACAACAACAAACCCCATAACAACACCCCCAATACAAAAAACAACACCAACATGCAATCAAATGACAAGCCACGCTATTGGGGGAAGAACAAGAACACTTTGAACGATGGCGTCACAGATGTGAAAGCCATCCAACATGTACAAAATCAAACACCTGCACATACATATGCAACCAATGTAAATAACCAAAGGGGACAAACTAAACCACGCAAACCTCGAAGGCAATTTACACCCTTAGGGGAACCCATAAAGGACATCCTCGACAGATGTCTCAAGAAAGGTTTGATCACAGTCCCACCTGTTAGAGCCCATCAAGAAAATGAGCTCAAAGTAGCATGGTACAATGAAAATGATTATTGCGAATACCACCGCATTGTGGGTCATAAAACTGCAAACTACATGCAACTAAAGCATTGCATCCAGGATCTCATAGATCAAAATCAAGTCAGCCTTGATCAAACCACCCAACCATCACCAAATGCTAATCTCAGAGCTTACAAGGATCCCCTACCTAACCATAATAAAGCCTCCTCATCTAATCAAGCATACAACATCACCCCACCACCCCATCCTACAACTCTATTGTAGGGCAGATCGAGCCATCATCTCACCATGTTAACACAATCATTATTCAGACACAAACACCTGATTGCACTGTCGCAACCCACCGTGGCCGTGTATCCATCCGCACAGCCCCTACCACCGACCAAACACCCGCATCCACATCAGATCCCCTCCCCCCTCATCCAAACACATGCCCAACACCTACCAATTAGTACAACCTCCTAGAGCATCTAGGAAAGACCCTCACACAAATATCTATACTTGAGCTGCTCCGCACATCCCCCCTTCACAAAGAAGTCCTCGATAAAGCCCTCTTGGAAACTCAAGTTCTCACCAACTTGAATGTGACCCAATTCCAAGCCATGGTAGGACATATCGCCACACCTCACCATCTCACATTTTTAGAAAAGGACCTTCCCGCCTCTGAACACTTACATAACGATGCCCTACACATCGAAGTCTGTATCCACAAACACATCATTAAAACAGTCTTAATAGATGGTGGCTCCTGTCTAAACATATGTACTCTTAAACTATTAATACACTTGGGATACTCCGATGTGGTTGTAGACACCCGTAAGTGCATCACAATCAAAGGGTATGATGATACCGAACAGCTCTCTGAAGGCACCATCAAGCTCCCTATTCAAGTGGGACAAAAAATACTGGAAACTAAATGTCAGGTCCTTGATCTTGACCTCCCCTACAACATTCTTCTTAGCTGACCATGGATCCATGCCATGCAAGCCATCCCATCCACATTCCATCAATGCCTCAAGTTCCCTCACAACGGCACGGAGGTAACCATCTACGCTAACCCCTACCCCTTCCAATATTGCAGTTTCTTGGAAGGACATGACCACACCTTCTGCCCATACAACAAAGCCACCACCAAAGCCAATCCAACAGCTTTCACCTCATACATCGATCCCACCAACATCCCCACCACTTCGTCCCAAACATCACCACTGCCCGAGGTCAAGATCAAGCTCAGCGACATGGGATGTAAGGAATATGACCTACACGGTACCTTTTGTGTGGGCACATTACCCAATCCTAAAACCTTTGGCATCCCAAAGACAGAAGTAGCCAACACAGTCGTCATCAAGTGTAAACCATCACCCATCTTTGAAAAAAAAATATCTTCTCGATCAGGACGTGCTCGAAGATGTATCATCCTAGCTATATAAGGACAAAGAACCTGAGCAAGAAGCCATCGCCATCCCAATAGAAATCTATGGTGAATGGTCTAAAATTGTCAAAAGCATGGGTTATAAAGGACAAGGTGGTATTGGCCTTCATGAATAGGGGATTGTGAAACCACTGCAAGCGATAAGAAACCCCTACACTCAAGGGTTAGGATACGGTCAACAGCAATGTATCCTCACTACCGACAAATGTATCTTTGCTGAGGTCGCTATGGTCTCCCTGGAAGTCAACAATGTCAACGAAACGGGCCTTCAAGACTCTTTTAGTGACTTTGCTGATTTCTTTGACTCATCTATTTGCACCATCTACACAGTCACCACCCTAGCCTCATCGTCCAATGACCTACCACTAGTATACCTAGACCTCATAGACTGGGACCAATGGGGACCTCCTATCTTCGACATAGCACCTAACGATGAGGCCATCACTGAAATGATGGGGATTAGAGATCACTTCCCCCTGGGAGATCACAGAGCAGGATACATCATGGAACTTGATACGCATGCCTATTTCAAGGAGACGACCCCTACTTCCAGTCATAAAAATACAAACATCAAACAAGGGTCTGATGGTGAAAACCATTCTACAGTAGTGTCAGATCCCAAAAAAGTAAAAACAAAAAATGTATCTCCTGCTGAAAACCTCAACGAGATGCTAAGAGATAGAAGCAAGGGCCTTCTTGAGATAGACAAGGTGTATCCGAACAGGTCACCTTTCCTAGTAGAGCCAGCCCAAGAGATGAATCTTGGAAAGGAAGAAGAGCTGAAAATTACTTTCAGGGTAGAATCTCTTAGCACAGTCGAGCAAGAAAACTTCCTAGCATTCTTCAAACGCAAGAATCACAATTTTGTGTCGACCTATGCAGACATGCCAGGGCTTGATCCCGCTTTGGTCATTCATCAACTTGCAGTGTGCCCTGACGCAAAACCATTAAAGCAGAAGCTCTAAAAAATGAACCCTCAGGTGGCTCTCCTAGTCAAGGTAGAGCTAAAGAAACTATTGGATGTTGGGTTCATTCACCCAATTGATTATCCTGAATGGGTTTCCAACCTAGTACAAGTAGCCAAACCCGATGGTCAAATCTGCTGTTGTACTGACTTCAGAGATCTCAACAAGGCCTGCCCAAAGGAAGACTTCTCGTTGCCTAACATTGACATGATAGTTGATCTCACGGCAGGACATGAAATATTATCCCTCATGGATGGCTTTTCAGGATACAACCAAATCCAGATTGCAAAAGAGGACCAGAATAAGACATCCTTTATATGTCCATGGGGGACATACTGCTGGGTGGTAATGCCATTCAATCTAAAGAATGCTGGAGCCACATATCAAAGAGCCATGACTGTCATCTTCCATGAACTTTTTCACCACATCATGGAAGACTATGTGAACAACTTATTGGGAAAATCAAAGACGAGAGAGGAACACCTAAAGGTATTAGCAACGATCTTCGACCATTTGGAGCAATACAATGTCTGCCTAAATCCAAATAAATGTGTCTTCGGGGTCACCTCCGAAAATTTTTTGGGATGCATAGTCTCCAAAAGAGGAATTGAGGTAGATCCCACAAAAGTTAAGGCCATTATTGAAATGCCTCCTCCAACAACACTAAAACAGCTAAGAAGTCTGCAAGGAAAACTCCAGTCCATTCGTCGGTTCATTGCTCAACTTGCCGATAAATGCTAACCATTCCAACATCTCCTCAGAAAGAATATAGCTTTCGTCTGGAACAATCACTGTCAAGCGGCCTTTGACCAATTGAAAGAATACCTAGCTAATCCCCCTATTCTAACTCCACCAAGGCAAGGCAAACCTCTCCTATTGTACATCTCAGCAACAGAGATAGCTATCAGAGCCTTGTTAGCACAACACGATGAGCATGGGAAAGAAAGAGCCATCTATTACATCAGCCGCACTCTCATATCCTATGAGCTCAACTACATGCCAATTGAATGAGCATGTCTAGCCCTGGTCTTCACTTCACAAAAATTAAGACACTACATGCTCAATCATAAAACCAAGCTCATAGCCAAGATTGATCCACTGAAATATCTACTAAACAGGGCTGCTCTTACTAGGAGAATGGAAAAATGGGTCATGATTCTCACTGAATTTGACATTGAATACACTGAGAGAAAGGCCATCAAAGGATAGGTTATAGCTGATCAACTGGCTGAAGCACCAATTCCTACAGAACATCCTACACTGGCAGAGTTTCCTGATGAAACTATCTTGACCATCACACCAGCCACAGAAACATGGAAGATGTACTTCGATGGATCATACACACACAGAGGCTCAAGGGTAGGCGTCCTATTTGTTACCCCTCAAGGTGACACAATCCCCAAGTCATTCAAAATCACATTCCCATGTACCAACAACGTGGCAGAATATGAGGCCCTTATCACAGGTCTCCGAATGGCAATCAAATGGAAAATTGAGAAGCTGACAGTGTATGGAGACTCTCAATTGGTCATTCGGTAGGTAAACAACGAGTACAAGACCAAGGATGATAAGCTACTGCCGTATAAAAATATGGTCAATGACTTCAAAGACTACTTTGACGACATCCACTTTGAGCAGATACCAAGGTTAAATAACAAAGCTGTAGACGCCATGGCTACCATCAGATCTCTGGTCGACATGAAGAAAGATAGCATGAAGTGTGAGTTCCTGATAGAAGAACTCCCCATCCCAGCATATGATGTTCCTCAATCCAAGCTCGTGTGCGAAGTCATTAGTCCCCTATCCTCGTGGTAGCAAGAAACCTACCTATATCTCCATGACAACATCATCCCTCCCAACCTCTCCACTTCACAACATAAATCTTTCATCCACCGAGCCTCTCGCTTCATCCTTGTAGGAGACACCCTATACAAAAGGAGTCTTGAGGGCACGCTTTTACAATGTTTAGAGTCTAGGAAAGCTAAAGTGGCCTTACAAGAGGTACACGCAGGTATCTGTGGGGCACATTCAAGTGAACCCGCTCTTGCTAAAAAGATCCTAAGGACCGGTTACTATTGGCCAACAATGGAATGAGACTCCTACCAGTTTATCAAGAAATGCCTACCATGTCAACAGCATGGTAATCGCATCCACGCACCAGCACAAGAACTGCAACCAATCACGATGCCATGGCCTTTCTCACAGTGGGGACTCGACCTCGTAGGGAAAATCCATCTGCCATCATCCGATGGCCATAAATTCATAATCACCACTACAGAATACTTCACCAAGTGGGTGGAAGAAATACCACTCACCTTCACCACTGGAACCCAAATCTCCAATTTTATCCTCCATTACATCATCTGTCGCTATGGTATCCCTCATTCCGTCGTCACCGACAATGGAAAGCCATTTAAGAACCAAGAAGTTCGCACCTTGTGCAAAAAATTTGAAATTAAACACCACTTCTCCACCCCATATTACCCACAAGGAAACGGTCAAGTAGAGGCTTCAAATAAAACCATCCTCCGCATTCTAAAGAAAACAGTCAATGAAGCTGGCCATGACTAGCACCTCCAACTCAACCCTGCCCTATGGGCCTATCGCACAAGCATCCGCACCCCCATAGGAGCCACTCCATTTTCCCTAGTCTTTGGATCTGAAGCCATTTTACCTATTGAGGTTGAGCTCCCATCCTTAAGGGTATCCCTGCAAAACATAATCACTGATGAGGAATACCGGGTCACAAGGTTGCATCAGCTAGAATTACTAGATGAGAAATGTCTGAATGCATTGAACCATCTGCAGGCCTATCAAAATCACCTTAGGAGAAGTTATAACAAGGGAATCATAACCCAAAAATTTGAAGTAGGTGACCTGGTCCTTATGGAGAATCAGAAAAACTTACAAGAGCACACTAAGAAAGGTAAGTTCAAACCTAATTGGCTAGGACCCTATGTCATCATAGCCAGCTATGGATCAGGAGCGTATCAGCTTGCAACCCATGAGGGGCAGCCTCTGGATGAGCCAATGAACATTCTACATCTAAATAAGTTCTATGCATAACCCATCGAGTATCCCAATCAAAAAATCAAAAAATCAAAAAAATAATAATAATAATAATAGAAAAAATAAAAAAACCAAAAAAAAATCAAGAAAAAACTCGAGTGCAATAAAAAACTTCCAATGGTGAAAATCACTTCGGTAACACCTTGGATAACTACCATGGTGAAAACCTGTTTCAGGCGCCATGTCTAGTGGCTGATTCTACCATCTAATAAGTCCTCTTTCCACCGCAACACTCCATATCACACACATCCCATGGCTTGGAATTATGAAAACATCAAGTCCTATCGCCCATTTCACACTATCCCACCCAAGCCCAATCTATGGAATGAGGATCCTTGTAAGCTCCCTTTTGTATAGCTAAAAATCAAAAAATCCAAAAATAATACAAAATCATCAAAATCCAAAGAAAAATCATACAATATCACCATCACACATCGATCTCTCATATCCATTAATCATCACCATCAAATCCAGCCTGAACCATTCCCACATCATCAAGTCATACCAGAACTACATATTCATTTCGCCCGCATCTTGAAAGTACCTTGATCCCTTGGATACAAAGTATGTGGGCAGTCTGGAATATGAAGGACATTTCTAGTACTCAGGTACATAAGATGCACCCATCCAAACCCAATTAGATGGTCCCCATTCACTGAGCTTGCTAGACCCATCATATGATACACACGCTAAGTATACAACTGAAGCATGGTCCCTAACGCAAAAATCATCAATCAACATACCAACTATAATCCTACACCTGGCCAAACTATTCTTTTGCCCACCTTTAGAAAATTCTCCAATCAAATCCAACTGATCTGCGTCCTAGGATATATCTTTCCCACAATGGACAAAAATCTGTCATCCTATCAACACGTCTCTCAGCAAGAGCACACAAAGGCTAGTTGTATCTTTTTGTTGGTCTTTTTGATTATTGATTTTTATCTTTTTGTCTCACTCTAGGTCATCTCCAAAGCTACCTTGATCTCATTATATCATGGTAAGTGGCGGATAACACCTAGAGTGGACAAGGTCATTATTTCTGTATGCAGTGCCCGTGGGTTGGTTTCATTACTCCAAGAGTAGTATTCATATCTTGAAGCCTGGGTTGGTTCTAGTACGACGTGCCTCATTTGCATATACAGGCATCAAATACCTTATATGCACTATGGACACTCGTCACTATGAGTCCCCTTCCGAGGGCAGGCAAGGTTATACTTCCTTAGGCACGCATGAAAGCAACCTATTGTTTGTGGGTCTAGTCCATGCAATCGGGGGATATATATCATCACCTAGGTCATTTCATACCTTTGTGAATTGTATCCTATATTGCTATAGTAAACTAAGAAATGCTCTCAATTAATGTTATGCAACTACTGTTACTAACTCAAATCATCATCCTAATCAACTACATTATCTGGGCCTAGACTTCATAATCACCTAAACCCCCCCTCACACCTAACCTGACCAAATCCCCTCACTAATCCCACTCCCAACTTATTCACACACAACACATCCCAAACCAAATCATATCCCCCACCCCTCAATGATGTGGTGTCCTATGACCTATCAATTCCCTCATCTCCATCTCCCCCGCAACCTAACCACTCCCAATCCTATCCATTACCCATTCATCCACCCCTAACCACTCCCAATCCTATATGTACCCCATTCATCCACCCTTGCCCACTACCCACCTAATCCCCTGACATACAGCCCCATCACCCCGGGTCCAACAAGGAACATCATTCGTATCAGGACTTAACCATCTCACATATCACCTAGTCTGCATCTCACCTATCACTTAGTCTTGCATCTCATATCATTTAGGTTCATTTTAAATCTGTTAAGTTGCATCTCATATCATTTAGGTTCATTTTAAATCTGTTAAGTTGCATCTCATATCATTTAGGTTCATTTTAAATCTATTAAGTTGCATCTCATATCATTGAGGTTCATTTTAAATCTATTAAGTTGCATCTCATATCATTTAGGTTCATTTTAAATCTGTTAAGTTGCATCTCATATCATTTAGGTTCATTTTAGAATATGTTAAGTTGCATCTCATATCATTTAGGTTCATTTTAAATCTGTTAAGTTGCATCTCATATCATTTAGGTTCATTTTAGAATCTTTTAGGTTATCATTTAGATTCATTTTTCTTTTAGTTGCATTGCATCTCATTAGGTTCATTTTAGAATCATTTGGTTGCATCATTGCAAATCATATTATACTCATTTAAGTTTGTCATCACATATATGCATTTTAAAAAATTAGTATCATCACATTGCATTTCATATATCATCTCATAAATATTTAGTTACATTACATCATTACAATCATAATCATTCAACTACATTTTATAAACATCTAGATGCATTTCCATATTCCCATACATAAACATGTGTTTATTAAGATAAACATACATTTCCATTACATTGTGCATCCATAATAAATGTTTATTACTCTGAACATTTATTTTTATACATCATATAGTCCATAGATCACAAACCATGCATATATAAAAATAAGTAAACCATCATTGCATCCATCATCTTACATAAATAGGATCACATCAAAAACATAATTGCATAAACACAACACATCCATAGCATATAAATCCACAAAGCATACTGCATCCATCAACATAGGCATCATCACAATCATAATAGAGCATCATAAACAAACACAATAGACCATCAAAAAGCATCATGTCATATATCATCATCACAAAAAAATGTACACCGCTCATATATACACATCAAAAAATATCATGTCCTGATATAATGCCTCTAAGGGCTACAATGATACAATGTCACATAGAGGAACCTCTCTTTGATATAGTCGGGGATCCTAACCCTAGTGGTGCCTGTGGTCCTGTTAATGGTTGTAGCAGTGGCTATGGCTGTAACTGTACTTGTACATGTGGACCCTATTGGGGCACATGCAAGGGAGGAGGCATCATCTACTACACAGACTAAACTGATCTAGATCTATGTGATCTAGCTGCCCATGATCCACTGACCTGACTATAACTCAGCGCACGCTGCTCTGCAGGCACTGCCGCATGATATAAGGATTGATAATAATTTGTCCATCCTCTGGCCTCCAACAGCTATGTCTGTGCCTGGGACAGCTGTGTCTGCATCAATGTCAAAATAGGGGCCATACCAGCACTTGAAGCCTGCAAGCTGCCCACCGTAGCCTCTGCCTATTGTGCCTTGGCAAGTGCCATATCTCACTCTCTGGTCAAAACTATTGTATCACCCTGGGACTCTACCTGTTGTGCTCTCACAAGCGCTGCATCCTGCTCCCCTGTCAAAGTGACTATCTCACCCTGAGCCTGGGCTAGCTGTGCCCACAATAAAGACACCTGTCCATCTAACCCATCCAGTAAGGCCACTGTACCTCACAACTAAACCTACTCTACCTCCCGGCTCTCCAATGCCTCCTACAGGCTGGCCACCTGTGCTCGTAAGGTCTCCATCTCCTCCTCACCCCGAGGCCGTTGGCAAGGTGTGAGCCCTCGAACCTCGGAGGGAGCTGCCTCTGCCTGTTGTCTGCTTGCTGCCCTACTACCTACTACCCTACAACATGTTACCCTTCTACCTGCTGCCCAACAACCTGCTACTGCGCTACCTGTGGTGGGGCTAGACCACCCCTGCCCACTCACGGTTGTCCCCCAAGTTGTCAAGGCCCTCTCTACCATTGCCCAACCCCAATCTGCACCTGCTCAACAGGCACCTGTTATATAGGTACCCGCTGCCCAACCTGCCCCTGTCCAGCTGCTGCCACCGCTAGAACATCTATCAGTTGACCATCCCTCCTAGCCTCCTCCTCCTCTCCATCCCCTCTGACCTCCACGAGGTAATCAGCAATGATCTCCTCCCCCTCCTCCAGAAAATTGTCCCCATCAAAGTCATCATCCCCATCATCATCTGGATCATCATCATCTGACCCCATTGCCTCCTCTGCCGGAACTGCCTCTACTGAGTCTGTAAACCAAGTCGGCTGCCACATCTACCACCATATATCATATGTAGAAGTAGTGCCTGCATCAATGACCGTGCTTCCCCAATCCCACTGCACTGGCCGTAAAGCTACAAAATCATCCAGAGCAACCTATGGCTGTATGGCTGCAAGCCAAAAGTGCGCATCACGGCGGGTCCATGCAAAGATGGCCATCTGCTGTGGTGTATCCTACTGCAACCCAAACTGCTACATGACCTGTGATGGTAGATACATGTCTATAGTGTGGTCTCCTCGACCCATCAAATATCGCTACTGAAAAGTAGAAGGCAGGTGAATATCATCGTCAGGCCACAGCTCCACCCCGATGTACAGTCGCCAGGTCACCTGAATAACATCATCAAGCATCTGCCTCCAATACCGAACCTATCTAGTATAGGAGTACTCAGTATCTTGATATAAAAACACAAAGGCCTCAGACGGACGTCGATAGTAATCCACACATGTAACAGAGTAACCCTAGCTGATAACACAGAATCATGAAGATAGACCACTGTATGCATCTCATGATACAGCTGCCCTAACATCACTGGTCCCCAGGAATAGATGGTCTCATGCCTGACCATCCCCTCGATCACCTCTCCCCATCCAACTGGGAATTCCCTGCCTCTCCTATCAGGCATCACCACACCACCAATCAAAGCACACAGGTATAAGGCAAAGGGATCTGCACCCATCACTAGTGTCCCCTCATAGCTCATCTCCCAACCATCAGCTGATAACACAATGTGAGCCTCACCAAATACTCTGATCGCCCTCTATCCCCTCCTTGTGTCATATCTGACCCGCTGGCCGTGAATAGGTATCTTGAGGATGCGATAAACATCCTCAAGCGTGATGGTGATCACACCAATCGGCAATAAAAAGGTGCATGTCTCTGAACGATACTGCTCCATGATCGCTGCCATCAAAGCTCTATGGGCTTGTAGCACTAGCATCGATGCCACTGTCAAAAGCCCCAACCTAGCCAGTTGGGCCCATGTGGCATCATCAAACTGGTTGAACAGTGCCATCACAGATGGCATGCGTCGCTCCCGTGAATACACTATAAATGACTGCATATCCTACACCACAACTTTCTGGTCAGAAATCTACCTATCTTTTCTTCAAATCCCCCTTTTCTAATGTTGAAAACCTAAATCATTTGGCACCAAAACAAACCGTACTTAGCGCCATTAAAAAAAATAGCGCTACTACTTCCAATAGCACTATTACAAATAATAGTGCCACTGCGCAAGGTATTTTGCACCACTTCATAACATAGCGCTACTGTGTAATGCACTTAGTGCCATTTTAAAATATGGCGCCAAACTGTCACTTGGCGCTAATCGAACGAATAGCGCCAATTTCTCCTATTACACATATTCTAAATATTGCGCTAATCTTATTCTTGGTGCTAAAACTAAACATAGCACCACTAATCAAAATAGCGCTACCCTGACACTTATTTGGCGCTAAAACGCCAAATCCCTATTCTTCTCAAACATTGCGCTATTTTAGAATATAGCGCTAAAAGACTAGACACATGGCGACAAACCACCCTAATGCTACCCTGGCAGATAGTGCCAATTCAGATGATTGCGCTAATCTGCCCTGTTCTTCGCACTACGCGATTTAACCCCAATTCCTGAACCCTAAAAAGAGACAAAAAACAAAAAATTGAAAAGTCAGGGTTAGACCCTACCTGGGGTCCAGCCTTCAATGCCCAACCAAATGATTAGAACCACTCAGAAATGTGTCGAAGTCAAGGGAACTGGGGGTTGTGCTATGCCATCTCTCTTCTACTTCTTCTCACCAAGTCAATGTGTGCAAATGTGGCACTCTCAGGGCCCACTTCTCCTAATATAGTGGGCCATGTCATCCTTCCACCCCCTCTTTTTCCCTCCAGGGTGCAGATCACAGCCTTTCTCCTCCATTTTTCTTCATGTCATCATCTTTTTCCATTCCCTATCCAACTTTCACTCCCTGCGTCTTTTCGAGAGGTCACCATAAAAAATTTATTTTTTCTACCAACCTCTCGAGGAGGCATCCCTCACCCAACTTATTCCTTCCCAGCAGCTGGGGCATATTTTTCTTTGACCTAACGCCACTTCCCTCCTAGGTCCTGATGCCACGTCAAAGAGGGGCAAATGTAGACACCTAAAAATGTCTCTTACCATCAAATCGACTCCCGACATCCCTGAACACATCAATTTCCCTTCTATTCAATTAATTAAATTTTTATTTAATTAATTATCCCTTCATCGTCTAATTTTCCATCATTTTATCCCCAATAATTGAACTAATTTTTATTAATTCAATAGTTCAAACCTTAGCTAAATTGATTTAATAAATATGCAATATTTATTCAATCGATTCCCCTCTCCTCACTAAATCTAATTAATTAGCTAAATCATGTTTAACTAATTAATCTAGCCTATTAATTGACCTATCCCTACCCTAGATAATTAAATAGCTATTATTTAATTGTCTATCCTAGCCTACCTCATCCTAGCCCTAGGATTAATTAAATAAAACCTATGTTTAATTAATCCTAACCTCTCATTTGGGTGGTCAAACCTAGTTTAATACCCTTCCCCGCATCCTCCAAATAAAAAATTGAAATATATCCACATAAGTCAATTTTTTATTTTAAATACATCCCACATCACAATTAATTCCTCTTACACCCCCATACCTCATTTATCTCCACTTATCCCCAAATGAATTTTTAATTCATTTTACATTCCCCATATGAATCTTTAATTCCAAAATAATCCTTCACACCCATACTCATTTAATTACCCCTTTTTCCAAAATGAATAAAAAATTTACTTTTATTCCTAGCCCTCCATTCCTCCAAGATCTGATGTAGGCCCTCCACATCACTTTTATCCTCCACATTGATCTTCCAAAGCAATCTCCACCCTTGGATCAAAATCCCTCCAAAATCTCTATAAATACTTCATCCTCCAACTCATTTTGGGATCCAATCTTTATGCAATGTTACCATGCCCAAATATCCATTGAGCTAATTAGTGAGTTGTAATTGAGCATTTCACATTTGAATCATTTATCTAAGGATTATCATGTCTTAGGAGCTCTTGGGTGCAAAGTTTCCTCTCCCCTTGATGAGATTGGATTTTCATGTTTGAGGTATAACTATTTGTTTTATTATGCATTTGGTTTGTGTTTTTACCTTGATTTGATCTCCTAGTCTACAGAGCCCATTGAGCATCCATTGAGCACTTTGAGGATATCATCCGTTATCATTGCAGCTATGGCAACTATGGTTGTTCACTATTGAGAAACAATCCACAATTCAACCAAGGAGTCAATACAATCTAGGTGACATTGTTCTTTGATTTGCTTTCATTTGTGTCATTTAGATGGATTCTTTGAAGGTGGTAGGATTAGGTTTGATTTGCAATGCTTGATCTTGTTAACCTAATTTTTTCTACTAACACAAAAGGAATGAAGGCAAAGCACAACACACCTTAGCTTGGACCTAAATCTAAATTCATGCATGTCATGCCACACTTCCACAAACACCAAAGCACATCCAAAATTAGTGTAAACACCCAAGGTTGGTCGAAGTTGTGTTAACACCATAAACATTTAAGCACACGCTTCCTCAAAACCAAAGATGACTTGTGGACCACACACCATGCTTGAACACAATCTAGAACATCCCACTAACATCCTAAAATCCAACAAATTACTCCACAACAACTTTCACCTGAAGAGAGTACACACCCAATTTTTTCAAACATTTCTGCCATACACTACAACTCAATAAATCAACTTGCAGAGCACCAAACCAGGAACAAGTTCAACTAAAGGTAGATATGAACCTTATAAACACACTTCCATAACCGCAAGACTTAAAACCACTCTATGGAGAAATGTGGATCAAAAATTTCTCCCAGACACCTCTGCAGTACACTGTTCACACACTAGTGATCACGCCTTCCTCTACATAACAATCCAACACGCCAAAGTCTAAATGGAGCACCTCTAAACACCTCTAAACAACATATCCAAACCACATGAGCAGATCTTCAACATAGAAGAAATGCAGAGCAAAACTAGAACACCACTCTGTATGTCAGAACACCTTTACAACACATTGTTTCCTTTATTATTCAAATTTTCTCAAAAGAACTTGGAAACTAAGCACCAGAAATATATCAATAACATCTTCATCACTTTCTCATCATCAACTCATTACCAACTGCTCACACTCTTGCAATATTCTCTTTCTCATACAATTGACACTAATGACAACACAAGCTTGTTGACATCAATGACAACACTAACTACACATACTTGCAACAGGGTTGTGGTAGCACATGTTCCCTTCAACCCTTATCCCACAATTCATAGTGGATCAATTGAACACTCTTGAAGAGAAAGCTTAGATTGCATGAGGAATATAGGTTCATAGAGAGCCTACTGAGCCAAGGTGAATGTGACCTCTACCCACTCTTTATTTTAATCCTCAACCACTCAACCTTAGCAACAAAACCCACCAAACCATCCACATTGGTCGTAGAGTTAAATTTATTGACCACCTAGTGGCTTTCCTTTGCCTAACCTCAAAAAGTTGCATATCAATTTTCTATGAATACACAATTACTGAAGCTAATGTGAAAATTTTTCATCTTTATGTTTATCTTCATCTTTCTCCTAATTTATTTTCTCTACCTTCTCCTCTCCTTCCATTTTGTTTTATGGTGTTTAGCACCTCACAATCATGTTTACATTCAAGAGAAATGATATGGGTGTGAGTCCCAAAACTAAATATCTTGATCCTCCCATCATAGAGGATTCTGATGAAACATTTGATAGGACTTTCCAAACATTTGGGGGCATTAACCACACTTATCTAATTGTTAATATTATAAATTAAAGGGTTAATTGGGAGGTCAATGCCTTCAAAGAAGCATAAAACCCTTCTGAAGGCATTGACCTCCCAATTAACCCCTTTAATTTTCCTACAAGTTTTCAACATGAGAGAGGAACAAGTTTAGCTACATATAGTGAGAGGGTTAGGTAAATATATTAAGAAGCTCAAAAATGAATTATCCCGTGTGACAATCAATGAGATTACCACCAACATGATGTTAGTGTAGGTTTTTATTTTCCTAGTGGGTTAGTTATTTTCTCTATTTCCTAGGTTTATCCTACACTTTTATTAAGCTTGTTTAAGTTAAATAAAGTGAGTTTAATTAGTGAGTGGGTAATTTGAGGTGTCAGCATCCTACAAGGGAGGTGGCATTTTCTATCTTGGGAATATGCTCTTGCTATCTTTAGTCCGTATGGTAGCCTCTCCCTATTGGTTAGTTTTGCCACCTCTCCCCTCTCTCTGTTCTATATAAACTCACTACCTAGCTTGTATTTTGTATCTTGAATGAATTGTCTAGTTACTTTGTCATTCTTTTCTTTGAGCTCTTACTTCAATTCTATCACATCGACATTCACATCTCTCGAAATCATTGGTTTTCTTTCATTTTGCATTTCAATTTATGTAACTTCTAATCTCTCTCATAAAGTTCTTGGGTTTTACATCTTGTTCAAGATTTCTAACATGGTATCAAAGATTTAGTTTTGAGATTTTTGAGTTCATTTGATTCCTAATTGAGAGATTGAGTACTACTTTAGATCTTGGCAATCCTGCATGCTCCTCTTGCATGTTTTAACAATCTAGAGAATTAGAAAGGATTTAACAAGACCCATTAACCTCTTTATTTTGCATGCGGTTTTTTTGTGAGATTTGATTGGTTGCATCATTTTGGTTATTTTGGAAGCATTTTCATCTATTTCATAGCATCCAGAAGGTTTGAGAAAGTCAGATTTGGCTTTCGTTTTCCAAAATCTAAAATCAGGAATTACAGTTGCAAATGGGGTTTGGAGACTGGTTCTAAAATACTACTCAAATTTGGGGCATTTTGAGGCCAAACAGAACTTTCCATTGTGTCTAGAAGGCCCAAAACCACCCATTTCCATATAAAATTTGTCCATATTGGGACACCAGAGCCTCTGACAATTTTTTTTTCCGGAGAGGCGTTCAACTTTTCAGCACTCAGGCCCAAATTTAAAAAATTCATAACATTTGTTCCTAGAGTCAAAATTTTGAGAAAAAATTATGTATTGGAAAGATGGAGATGAGCTCTAGCTAGCCAAGGTGTTTTTATCAGTTTTTTGTCCATTTTTTAACCCAAAATTGCAAGTTGAAGTTGGTAGTTATTTTTTCTTCCAAAGGCCATAACATGCACCCAATAGCTTTGTTTTTTGAGATCAAATAGGCATTCGAAAGGTATTGAAGAGCACTTCATGGCCATATAGTTTTTTTCTTAGATTTTTTAATAGGTCTATTTTGGATCAAAAGTCATTTTTTGGCCATTTGAGGGCCTAGTACTAGCTACCACAATAATGGGTTACACTTTCTGGGACATCTTGATTTTTGTTGAAATCACATATTTTTAGAAAATATAATGATTTAAGCCTTGAAAGGTTCCATTTAAAGGATTTTAATTGAAAAGGGTTTGATCAAACCCCCTTAGATTCAAACCCCCTTGGATAGAACCCCGCTAGTTTTAAACTATACCTATAATGGAGTCTCCTCTACACCTATCAAAATATTGATAAAAAAACACTTTTGATTACCTTTTGGGGGATCAAATAAATTCATTTAAAATTTATGTTTTGTAAATATGTAGTCCTTGTTATAAGCTTCCCAAAAAGTATAATTTTAAATATATTTAATTTGATTATTATATTTATTTTTTATTGCTTGTGAATGTAGGTTTTTCACTGAACATCAAATTCTCTGTTCTACACACATGGAAAATTAGTAAATTAGTGAAATTTTTTTTGAAAAATATTAATGCTCTAGGTATTGATGTCTTTGATTCAACAAAAAAGAAAAAATGAATTTCGATACATACAGAAAAAGTTATGTTTTACGAAATACGCCTATGTCTAAATTATAATTAGTTTGACTTCAAAACTTAATTAAAAAATATATATTCAACAAAACATTATGAAACCAAATTCATGCCCTATATATTGGTGTTACCAATCTAAATTCAAAAGAATCAGAATTTTATCCTTTGTAAAAAAAAGTTATGTGCTATAGAATACACATCACTTTAAAAAATATTGTTTACTATTAAAACTAGTTATCAAAGGAGACACAAAACATTTTACAATTTAACTCCAATTTTTTTAAAATATATATATTTAGAATCTACAAACAAAATCTCACAAATCACTAGTTCTCATCATCTTCAAATTCCTAATAGTTTAGTGGCTATAGGTGTCAGAAAGTGAAGATTTGGTTCAAAATATTGATTTAAATATCAAGTTTGGCCAAAAAGTGTAACCCATTATTGTGGGATGATAGCCTAGTGACTGTTGTAATCTGGTAAAAGCATTGTAAACATAGTGAACTATAAAGTGCCATACTTGTAATCTCTAGGGGGTGATTTCTTATCTAGTAAAAAAAAGAGGGGGTGTCTTGTGTGTTCTTTCTTGAATATTTATTTTTTGCACAACAAACAACAACTCAATCTTTTTTTTTGCATTAAAATGGATCGTTAACAATACCTATACTCACACCCTACAACTACTATGAGTGGAAGTCAAAAATAACAATCTATCTTAAGAAACTAGGGTTGTTTAGAGTAACTATGGGTCTTGAAACTAAACCTATTGTAGATGCAGATAAGACTAAATGGTTTAACAAATTGGATGAAGCTTTTGGAACACTGTGTATGTTTGTATCTCCGGATTTGCTTTTTCATATTGAGTCTGCAACAACACCAAATGATGTATGGTCCACCTTGGCAAATCTATTTGGTACTCAAGATGAAATAAGAGGACATCTACTAGAGAATGAACTAATAGGGTTAAATCCATGTAATTTTGATACAATTTGAGATTTCTTCACAAAATTAAAGGCCTTAAGATTGTAGTTGAAGTAGTGTGGGATAGAGAAGAAAGGCAACTAATTGATTCTTAGCATTCTTTCCAAACTTGGTCCTAACTACTCAGTGTTTGTTTCTACATTATATGCCACTAAAAGTGCCTTAGGAACCACATATAATATGCCTTCTTTAGATGACTTTTCTAATGAACTCACTAAAGAGAAAGATAAATTGGTTCAAATGGGCACAATTAAGCCCTCTAAATCTCATGCCTTGGTTGCAACTTGGGGCACTAAAGATCAAAAAGGGTTTGGTAAGAAAGATAAAAACAAAAGAACCAAGGAGAAAACAAGAAAGAACAGAAACAAGATGTTCCAAAAATAGCTTATAGTGCCTCTTCTTCAAAAGGAGACAAACCTAAAAAGGAGAAAAATCAGTGCACCTATTGTAAGAAACTTCGTCATGATGAGCATAAGTGTCTAAAAAAGCAAATTAATTGCCTAACTCATCTTCTAGAAAAGAACAACATCAAGGTGCCTAATTCTGTCAAATAATGTTCATCTCAAGAATTTCAAATGACAGAGACAAAAGTAAGGGGAAAGGGAAGGGCAAGGCCCTAGTTTCTATTGCTTCACAACCACAATCCTGGATTATTGACACAGGTGCTTCGCACCACATGGCTTCATCTTAAGGGAGTTTTACCTCCTTGGAATCATGTTCTTTTCCATCTATTTTATTGGGTGATGATACTCCTGCAAAGGTACTTGGGAGAGGGTTTGTTGATGTGGGGGATGGCATATTCCATGATGTTCTTTGTGTGCCCTCATTATCAACTAATCTCCTATATATTTATCAGATCACTCACATTGGATCTGGCAAGTGAGTTAAGTTCACTCCAGACAGTGGTCGTCAGTGAGATGCACAATGGGTCTACTATTGTTGTGGGGAAGGTTGATCATCAGTCCAAACTGTATCACTTTTCTCACTTTATTCCTGATTCTCCTTCACTTTATTTGCTCACTCACTCAAATGAGGTGAGATATTTGTGGCATCAGTGATTTGGCCACTTGAACTACCATTACTTGCAACAGATTAGTCAATAAGACATGGTTATAGGGTTGCCTTATATTTAGTTTTCTAATGGAGTTTGCCAAGGATGCATTCTTGGTAAGCATCCTGAAGAAAATTTTGATAAAGGCAAAGGATGGAGAGCTACACAACTCTTGGAGTTAGTACATAGTGACCTCATGGGTCCATTGCCTCATCCTTCTTTTAGCAGGGCTAGATATGTCTTGACATTCATTGATGATCTTTCCAGATACACATGGGTATATTTTCTCAACCAAAAGTCTGAGGTCTTTGAGTCTTTTCAGGACTTCAAATCTTTTGCAGAGAAACAGTCTGAGAAGGCCATCAAAATTCTACGTGCAGACAATGGGGGGAGTATGTGAACCAGAGGTTTGAGCAATTTTGTGCCTTAGAGGGCATTGATATTTATTACATAGTTCCCTACAGTCCACAATAGAATGGTGTCACAGAATGAAATAATAGGTCCTTGAAAGAGATGACTACCTATATGATTCATTCCAAGTCAATGGCACCTCAGTATTGGGCAAAGGCCATCAACTGTGCATGATATATCCAGAATCAGGTTCCTCACCGAGTTGTGAAGGGGGTCACTCCTTTTCAAGCTTGAATTGATCAGAAGCCAACAGTGAAGCACTTTCGAGTGTTTGGATCTCCCACATGGGTCCACATTCCAGCAGAGAAACACAAGGCTTGGATTCGCAAAGCAAGCCTTGCATATTTGTTGGGTATCTAGATGGTGTCAAAGGCTACAAGATTTTTCTTCTAACTACACATGAGTTGTTCATTGAGAGGAGTGTTCGGTTTGAGGAGGATGTTTCTATCTCTTTTTCCAACACTTCTCCATCTTCTATCACTTTGGAGACATAATGGCATGATGATAGTTCTTCTGAGGATCTTAATCCTCCTACTCCATATGAAGAGTCTTGTTCCTCTACTTCAAATTGCGAAGATGACGTTGAGGACCTTTCTTCCTCCTCTTCAAGTCATCATTCAGAGGCTAATGATTCTCCTCCAAGCTCTCCATCTATTGAGCCTCTTTGGGCTCATCAGACTTTAGAGTCAATAGGTGATTGGGTTGGTGATCCTTCATATATGAAAAGAACAAGGTCACAGTTCGAGTAGGCTCCTCATCTCTTCTTTTCTTTAGCTTCTGATCTAGAGTCTTTTAGGGAAACTTCTAGTGTTCCCGAATGGGATGTTGTTATGCAGGAAGAGTTCAATTCCTTGGAGAGGAACCACACTTGGGATTTGGTCCCACTTCCTAAGGGAAGAAAACTTGTTCGATGCAAGTGGATATATCAGAAAAAAATTGTTGTAGATGGGTTGGTCAATAAACATAAGGATCATGCCTGGTCGCCAAGGATTCTCTCAGGTTCCTGGGATTGACTACTCTAAGACTTTTGCACCAATTTCCAAGATGAATTCAATACGACTTGTCCTTTCCATTGTTGCAGCCCATCGTTGGGAAATTCATCAGATGGATGTGAAGAGTGCTTTTTTTCACGGTGACCTTTAGGAAGAGATATACATGGAGCAGCCATAGCGGTTCATCCAGGATCCTTCACTTATTTTCTGACTTAGGAAGTCTCTCTCTGGTCTCAACAGGCCCCTTGGGCTTCGTATACCAAGATGGACTCCTTCCTTCTATTAGTTGAGTTCACTCGGTGTCATTTTGAACCATATGTGTATATTATGTAGCAGAATGATACTCTCACGTTCCTTGTTATCTATGTTGATGACTTATTGATTACAAGGAGTTCCTCATCCACCATCAAGGTAGTGAAAATTACCCTTCATGACCAGTTTCTGATGTCTAACTTGGGTCTTCTTCACTACTTCTTGGGCATTGAGATCACATAGTCTTCGGCTAGTATCTTTTATTCTCAACCCAAGTATGCACTTGATATGCTCTCTAGATTTTGCATGGTTGATTGTAATCCTACACCGACTCCATTTCTGTCAGGGGTCAAACATGAGGCTTCTTGTTCTTCACCTTTGGTGGATGCTACCTTGTATCACCAATTGGTTGGGAGTCTCATATACTTGACTCACATGAGGCCTGATATTTCATATGTTGTGGGCCTAGTCTCTAGGTTCATGCAGGAGCCACATGAGTTGCATTGGAAAGCAGTTCAGCAGATTCTTCACTATGTACAAGGCACTTATAGTTATTGAATTCACCGTCTACGCAGTGGGCATGGATGTTGACTTGGTGGTTATTCAAATTCAAATTGGGTAGGTGATTCTCAGGGTCACAAGTCTACTTCAGGGTATTGCTTCTCTCTTGGTTCTAGTCTAGTTTCTTGGTCGAGCAAGAAGTTGTATGCTATTGCTCTTTCATCTATAGAGGTTGAGTATCAAAGATCAGTTAATGTTGCCACTGAGGCCATTTAGCTTCAGCACATTCTCATTGAGTTTGGTATTCCCTTTCGGAAGCCAACAATCATCCTCTATAATAACCAGAGTGCAATACAGATCTCTCGCAATCTGATCCATCATCAACGAACCAAACACATTGAGATCCACATGCACTATATTCAGGAGCTTATTCATGAGTAGATCATTGATCTCAGGTATTATTTGGCATCATAGTAGACCGTAGACATCTTCACCAAACCCTTCACTGAGAGCAAGTTCCTTCATTTGTGAGCTTTGCTTGGGGTGTGACATGTGTCCTCTTTTGGGGGCTTCTTAACTTCTTTTTTTCTTTCTCTCTCTATTCTGAGGGGCGTACTCTCTTATTTGATGGGGCTTCTTCTCTTTCAGAGGAATTCATTATACATGGTTACCTCATAAGGCTTGATTTGTTGGGACCCATCTTTTCACCCACCTAATCTACACTTAAGGGGGGTGTGTTAGTGTAGGTTTTTATTTTCCTAGTGGGTTAGTTATTTTCCCTATTTCCTAGGTTTTTCCTACACTTTTATTAAGCTTGCTTAGGTTAAATAAAGTGAGTTTAATTAGTGAGTGGGTAATTTGAGGTTTTGACATCCTACAAGGGAGGTGGGATTTGCTATCTTCAGAAGATGCTCTTGCTATATTTATCCTGTACGGTGGCCTCTCCCTATTGGTTAGTTTTTCCACATCTCCCCTCTCTCCAGTCTATATAAACTCACTACCTAGCTTGTATTTTGCATCTTGAATTCATTGTCTAGTTACTTTTCCATTCTTTGCTTTGAGCTCTTAATGCAATTGTATCACATTGACATTTGCATCTCTCTGAATCATTGATTTGCTTTCATTTTGCATTTTAGTTTATGTAACCTTTAATCTCTCTCATAGATTTATTGGGTTTTACATCTTGCTCAAGATTTCTAACACATGAACATTGACCATAACTCTCAACTCAAGCCTAGTCATGGGCTCTAAGCTAACATGAGGTATCAACATTTAATTCAAGATCATTATTCCCTCCACATGTTGGCAAGACAAACAATGTGATTCAAAAAAAAACAAAATGCAACCACCCTTAAGATTCTTGTTTCCATCCTAGTTGAAACAATCAAGAATTTAAAAGTTGGTCAAGTCTAACTATGACCCTCTCGTCAACAACCTAATCAAGATAATAAAATACCATAATCCTCTAGACATCATGATATGATGAATGTTAGCATGAAGCAATTTATGAACACGAATGATATGAATCCAAGAATTGCCAATATACCATTACTATTAATCTGGAAACAAGCAACATGACAATTATCAGTGACCTTATAATTCCTAGTCACATCCCTCCCTAGGGGATGCCTCCCACTTTTTCCACCTATATTTTTAGTGCTCCTTATCAATCTTATCCCCCTTGTTCCACCTATCTTCCTCCTACTAGGTACAACATTCCTTCTACACCTAATGATCTAATAATGAGTAGTTATCTTGAATATCTCAAATAACCATTGGATTACATGATTATAGATCTTGTGCTATTAAGACCCCTGTCAAACTTGCCCAAGTTTAAGGGAGAGGGAGATCCCACCATGTATATTAATTATTATGTTACATCAATTTGGGAACTTCTCCTTTGGAATATAGTTGTGAAGATCTTCACAAAGACCCTAGAAGGTATTTCTTTAGACTAGTGTTATTGGTTGCTTGAAGGGTTTATTTGTTCGTTTAAACAACTCATGGGAGAATTCATAGTTTCTTTTGATATGAACAATTTTTTGAGAAATAGAATAAGAGATTTCCTCCATGTTAAACAAAATAATAATGAGTTTGTGGCCCATTTTGTGATGAAATGTAGGTAGGCGTTATAATCCATGACTAGTTCCCCTCTCAAGGATCACATGCAGCTATGTGACATCTTCTTGTATTCCTTTAGCAAGGATTCTCAAGAGGAGGTTCAAAAGTTACCTTATAGGTCCTATGAGGATTCCCTAGATAGTGTCTTAAGAATAGACCAAGCTACTATTGATAGTGGAAGGAAAACTTACAACTCAAATGATTAACTTGTCATTTTGGATGGAACAACAACAACAATGCAATTCTAGCTAACACAATAGTTCTATGCCCAAAATCTTAAAGAGTAACCACAATGTTACCACAAATGAAGTTTTAGATGCCCCCCTAAAACAATAGGAATAATGCTAACTACATAGGTAATTACAACAAGTTCATTGCTAGCAATGGTGGCAATACTACAAAAAGCAACAATAATCAAACACCTACTATCAATGGCATTGACTATGCCCAACAAATGTTCCACAACCAAGAAGATATTCAACCCCAATATTATTATCCTTTAGATAATCAAAATAATCATTTCAACCCTTATTGTTGGCCATGAGAGTATGATCTTCAGAAGTAAATTGTATACTCCACACAGTTAGAGGCCATGATAGTAACTTGTACGGACTACAACAAGTTCATACAATGGTTGCTAGAGGACCAAAAATATTTTTTTATGGACATGTTACTTTATCCTCAAGACAACAATATCAAAACTAGTTAGGGGCTCATTTTCCCCACAAAATACAAACCTAAGGATTTATTAGAATCCTTTTCTAAGCATACTCGAGGTGGTCAAACCTCACAAAACATTCAAACATACCACTCACTCACCAATTTAAAAGTGATATTAACCATCATATGTTGGAAGGAAAAAATGTGGCATTATAATCATACAATATAATGTGACACTTATCCTATATCATCATATGTTGGCTATAGACAACAATGAATTTATCATGAAAATATTATCATAAGTTAATAAAATGTTCCAATGACCCCTTTTGGTTGATATTGTTTTTTAAGATAAAAGGTGATATTGTTGATATTTTTGCATGATAATTGGTTTGAAATTATTTATGCATAGTTCATAACAAAGGCATAGTGTCACTAACATATTTTTGATACTCTTCAAAACCACCATAAGTTAGAATTGTATTTACATGGTGAAATAGATGAGTTTATTGTGTGATGAATAACTGCAACTTGGTACTTGGTTAATGTTACAACCTTACTTCATTAAATATTTAGTTCCTATGTATTGGATAGAGTTCTCTCCTTATGTCATCTAGGTTTTTAAGGAACAATCATTTTTAAGGCTAGTTGGACATTGGTGCAGTGCACTTAGGACAGTTTTAAGTCAATATTTGAAAATTTTAGTATTAGAGGTTAAATGAAGTTTTGAAAAATATTGTAATAAAGCCTTAAAAGGTATAGTCAGTTAGTGGAGCCTGATTTTAGTCATTTTTGTTTAGTGGTCTACAGTTTACTACAGTGTGACAGTCTATTTTTAGACTTTTTGCTTTTTATGCCAGGGCAGTCAGTTCTAGGCTAATTTTCAGCCTCTTCCCACGATGGGAATGAAGAATTAAAGTTATAAACAAGTGGAAAAAGCATTGTAAGAGGTGGTGTGGTCAGAAGAAGAGGGATATCCATTTTGGAGAGAAGTTTTTATGAAGGAGATATACAGAAAACAGTCTTTTGCTACCTTTTTCACTGTCTTTCTTGTTTTTTCTGCCCCAAAAATCATACCTGTTGTACTGTCATGAGTCCATACAAGCAAATGAAATAGGTCTCTACCTTTTCTATCTTGTGCATGCATTGTTGAGTGATTTTAGAGAAGTTTGAGGAGAGAATAAAACATTTTTACTAGTCATTTTCTAAAGTTTCACTATTTTCCTTAACTTTCTGCCCCTTGTACTCGGTCGTACTGTACAGTAAAGGGCACAAACTTGTAAAATGTCATTGGGAATTGTGTTAAATCTAATTTGAGTGTATCTAGGAGATATTCCATTACAGTTGAAGTATTTTATAGCTAGTTTTTTCTGAAATTGCTTTTAAGCTAGGGTTTTTAGAGGGTTTTAAAAGGTTTTATGAGAAACGATGGATTTGAGGCCCTCCAACTCCAAATCATGGATGATAATGAGTGCAATAGGATAGTTTTACATGTTTTTCAACTGGTTTTGTGTTGCAGAAATATGGCATGGTTGGAGTGAGTTCTTTTGTGCAATCTAGGCCCAATTTCTTCATGTTTGGGCATTTGTAAGCTTGGGGAGTAGGAGTTCATGTAGAACAGTGGCTTGGGTTGACCCAAGAAGCCCAAAATCTATGTTGACAAACCTTTTCTAGCATGTTCAATTCTTTGGAGCAGAGTGCAAAGAATGAGAACAAGTTTGGAGTCTTTGTGGTGTGTGGAAGAGGCCTAATTAGGCTTGTTGCAGCAGGGGACAATCAATATTTGGGTGTTGTGTTCCAAAACAACCTAATGTGCATGTTTAGTATGTTAAATAACAAGGTAATGAGTATCCAAAAAGTCCATGCAGTTTGGATATGAGGTCTAAAACTCAAGTTATTGTTTGATAGTCCTTTCCTAAGGGCTACAAGGAAACTAGGACAGTTGTGAAGGAAGTGGTATAAGAAGGTACCTCCTGAGCATTGTGGGGGTTTTGTGACCTTGGGATAGTCAAAGCTAGAAGGTCTAGGGTCCCTAGGAAGTTTGGCAATGAGCCTAGGTATATAAACCCAAAAATGGTGTTGTGTTGCAGTGTTGAAACCATAGGAGATGAGAGAACAATCATGTCAAGTAAGAAGATCAATGGAGTAGTTAGGCCCATAGAGGCCTAGTGTCATGTTTGCCCTAGCATCCCTTTGCATCCTCTTCCTCCTGACAAATTTTTGTGACCCCTTTATGGTCTTGTGTAGGTCAGCTCTGCATCAAATTGGTATCAAAGCACAGTTAGTAGATTGGTTGTGATTGAGAAGTGTTAAGAGGTAGTTTGTCAAGATGCCTCCAAGAGTAAGAAACATGGATCAAGAGATGAATGAACTAAAGGAGAAGCATGCTAGAGAGTTGAGGGAGAGTTTAGGGAGCTGAAAGAAAGAATGGCTACCCTAGAACAAAATCAAAGAAGAGGAGTGGCTCTAGGTGAAGAGATTGAGTCTGAGGAAGAAGAAGAAGCGGAGAATGAAGATGTGGAAGAAGAGTTGGACCCTGAGGATCAGAGGATGGTAAATTTGCTGAGTGCAATAAAAGAAGACAATCACAAGATAAAGATAAATGTGTCAAAGTTTGGAGGAAGCTTGAATGATGAAGAATTGCTAGATTAGATAGCAGCATTGGACAACCACTTTGAGTGTGAAGAAGTTCTTGAGGATCAGAAAGTGAATATTGCAAAGACCAAGCTAATAGGTCATGCTTTATTATGGTGGGATTATCAGCAAACAAAGAGGAGAAAGCAAGGAAAGGCAAAAATTGTTTCATGGGACAAGATGGTAGCAAAAATCAAAGGTAAATTCTTGCCTAAAGATTATGAAGTTCAAATGTTTAAGAAGCTTCAAAGGTTAAGACAAAAGGATATGGATGTAAAGACATACACTGAAGAGTTTTATAAGCTGAGTATAAGGTCTGGTCAAAATGAAAGTGAAGTGCAAAAAGTTGCTAGATATATTGGTGGTTTGAGATTTAACATGCAGGATGAACTGGTGTTGGCAAATCCAAGGAGTGTTGAAGACTGTTATCAAATGGCAGTTAGAGTGGAAGAGAAGCTGAAAAGGAAACAAGATAAGATAGTCAGAGGCAAAGGATCTTTTCAAAACACAAAGAGAGTCAATGAGAGTCAAGAGGAGATGAGTAAGGCACAAGGACAAAGTGCAGATTTTAGAGGCAGAGGTTCTAAAGGGAGATTTGGTGGTGGAAGGAGTGCAAACACTTTTATGGGTAAGTGTTATAATTGTCAAGAGTTTGGGCATCCAGCATATAAGTGTCCTGAAAAGAAAAAAAATTTAAGTGATGGTGAAAGGAAGAGTGAGAGGACTCAATTAGTCCAAGAAGAAGAATGTGGTTCTAGTTCCACAAAGTGTGATGTTGAGACAGAAAAAACATTGATCTTGAGAGAAAGAGCACTGTTGAAGACCTCCAGGGAGAAGGAGCTAATTCAGAGGAGAGCATTGTTTAAAACAACTTGTAAAAGCAAGGACAGCGTATGTAAAGTGATAGTGGATTCTAGTTGTACTGGTAATATGGTGTCAAGTGAGATGGTAGACAAATTGAGGTTGAAGAGAATACCTAGGGACACACCTTACAAAGTCTCTTGGGTGAGTGATCATCAGTCCATTTTAGTGACTGAGCAAGCATTAGTTGAGTTTAAGATTTGAGCATATGAGGACAAGGTCCTATGTGACATCCTACCCATGGATTGTTGTCATGTGATACTGGGAAGACCCTGGCAATTTTATAGGTTTGCAGTTTATGATGGGAGAGCTAATACCTTCACTATCAAGAAGGATGAGAAGACTTTTGTGCTATTGCCATTAGAGGAGCAATCAAGAACAGAAAATATGATCATGTTTGGCAAGAAGGAGCCAGTGATGTTTGAGGAAAGTGAAAACAAGGAGTGTGCAGCCTTTTCAAGGCATAAAATTGTTGAAACAGCAAAGAGCAAGTATGAAGCTGAGTTGCAGCTAGTTGTGAAGAGGAATATCTTCATGTGGAAGAAGGATGTGAATGAAAATATGAAGTGTAAGAGTGTAGAGCCTATGGAAAGGCAAGAAGTGAGTGAAGGAGTCTTAGTGGGTGTTGGTGCCTACATGAATGTTCAGGTTTCAAGCAATTAATTTTGTAGGCACCTTCCCAAAAAGTCCAAAAAAATTCTAGGTCAAGGTTTCTGTCACCCTGATATTCTTGCGGGGGGTCATATTTCATATATGACCTGATTTTCAGCCCGAGGGGTGATATTTTGAATATCAGTCATCTTGTGAAGATCACCCCAATGCTGCTGTGAGGTTTCAATATCACCCTAATATTTTTGTGGGGGGCGATATTCTAAATATCAGGTGATCTTACGAATATCACCCTTGCCACTGAATATCACCCCAATGCCAATATGACGATGACGTCATCTAAGTCTGATGGGGTCATAGTTAAAATTTTTAGTCTAGCCTGATTTTCCAGAGGGGGTCATATTTCTAATATCGGTCATCTTACAAAGATCCCCCTGATATTGCAATATAATGGTGACATCATCAGGATCGGTGGGGTGCATCATGTGGTCTTCAGCATGACAATTACTATCGGCAGCTTTGCTAAGGATCCCCCTAATCGATGATGAGGATATGAATGTGATGATGACATGGACAAGTACAGGATGGCTCATCAGTGAGGAGTATGGTTCAAATATGCAGGAGGATCTTTCTCTAATGCCTTAGGTTGCACTAATGAGGGTGGTCATTGGGATGATGTTTCATATTAGGTGAGGTGGTCCGGTGATGTTTTCTTATCGGGGTGATTTTTTCTGATAAGGGTGATATTTCACATCAAGGTGATGTGAAATATCAAGGTGATATTTCATAATAGGATCATCATGCGGGAGGCAATATCAGTGCGGATGAGGAGATATCATGATGAGGTCTCAACTGGTGTCATCGTGAACAAAATCACTGACATCATATGTGCTCACGGCCTAGTTTATAAAGTGTTGGAGAGGTCGTTGCAAGGTGAATTGATGCAGAGGCATCCACACTAAAACCTTGACATACAGCATGTATGTCCGCAACCCATCATCATCATCATATTTAACTTAACACTATCAGCATCATCATATTTTCTCTGCCGACTGATATCCTCCTGCAGACAAACCTTCGACCTTTTGCCTGTCAGCAGCATCATCATATTCGGCTATCGGCAGCATCATCACATTCGGCAAGCGCAAACATCCTCCTGATGTCCACTGTTCATCTTACCGCCAACCTCTTTCTTCAGCATCATGATGTTCAACATCATGTTCATCAGCAGGATATAAAATATCCTGTTCCCTCCATATATCCCGATGGCCACAACTTCATGCACCTTTCCTTCGATGCTTACGTCACCCCGATATCCTGATGACGATTATCCTGATGACGATGACGTCACATGCAGCTCCTCCAATATCCTGCTGTCGGCCAAACTTAACATTATCGGCCCACGATGGTTTTATCAACCCGATCTTCTACCTTATGCCGATACGCTCCTCCTCGGCAACACCTGATGATGATCACCCCAAAACTCATTCACCTTATGCAACCGATTGCATCAAGTTCATCTCCACCTACTCGGATGATGCCCGAAGTAACTGCAGGATATACACAGAGATATCCTGATGATGCCGTTGTGACGGATTTTCCAACCTTAGCGAATTTTCAATCCGTTGAACCTCCTGAGGTGACCCGATCTGCTTCCTGGACAACTTTCCAGACTCTAACTATCAGCACAACCTAGCACATACCCATGCTAGGGTTCTCAACACATCTTGACGACGATCCTGCACACCTGCATGCAAACAAATAGAAAATGCAACCTAAATCCTAACCTATGGTACACAGCCATTCCACCGATTTGACGACTCAACCGGTGGAATGGATCAGCGAATCCATGAAACCACCAGAACAGCAAATCGATCACACAATGGAATCCAAAACAGAGAATTGACACAACAGGATCTCTTTATTGATTTCAAAAGATGCAAATACAATATTCTGTCTCACTCTGTCTCACTCCCTACAATCTAGCTTCTCAACATCTATGTCTCAATCTGTCCTAAGACCAACCGATCCTCATACATAAATAGGATCTCCTGCGAGTACTACCACTCGACTCCAGGTGGCTGGGAAATCTCTCCAGGCGGCTGGGAGATCCAACCGGACACACAGCATAACAGCTGTCCTAACAACCTACCTAAAAATAGTAAAGTATGGTCAACATGACCTTATTACATGCATTGGTCTTATCAGACCTTCTTGGAAACATTAACAAGACCTATAACAAACTAACTGCCTCATGGAGGCCAGCTGTCAGGTAGGTGCTCCTGCACCATACTCCCCAACAGAAAAGAACTCATGTCCCATGAGTTAGGTTGTGGAAGTCCTCCACCTTTACACTTTGCCTTGTCAGTGTTCTGACTTGTTCCAGCTTTATCCTCTGCTGGCTCTCGGCTGCTCCAAGACTTCTAAACTGTAACTTGCTTTCTTGCAAGTAAATCCTCATGCCTTTCAATGTAGGCCCTTCTCTCACATACCTTGTGTTTGTCAGGTTGTCTGACCAGAACCTCTGTCTGAACTACCTCTTGAACTTCTGCAATGTTCAACTCTGTCTTCCTTTCAACCTTTATAGGACAAACAATAGTCCCAACTATGACAATATCCTTGTCATTCCTCTCAACTGGTTGCTGTTTGCAAACCTGTTTCTGAACCTGTTGCTGACCTCTGTCAGTCAAAACTAAAACTTTCTTCAACCTGTTGTCCTTAACAACTTCTTTCCCTGCAGTGTCCTCAACTGCCCTTATGCCTGCTCCTATAGGCATCTGCACAAACTCCTTCTTTCCCACTAAAATGATTTGGGCTGCCCCCTGTGCTGCAGCATTTGCCTGCAATGGCATCAACATAATAGTCTTCCCATCTTTCTTAATGGTGTAGGTATTAGCATACCCATCATACAGTACCCTCCTATCAAATTGCCATGGTCTACCCAACAGTAGGTGACAACATTCCATGGGCAAAAGGTCACACAAAACTCTATCATGATATGCTCCAATCTGAAAATCCACATATGCCTGTTCATAGACAAAAAGTGATTGACTATCACTCACCCAAGATGCCTTGTAAGGGTGTTGGTGTGGAATCCTTTCCAAATTCAGTTTATCCACCATTTCCTGAGATACCATGTTGTCTGTTGAACCAGTATCAATGACAACCTTACATACTTTACCTTTGCTCTTGCATGTGGTCTTGAAAAGAGCTCTTCTTTGCATCATATCCTTTGATGCCTGCAAACTAGTTCTCCTTAGCATCAATGCTTCTCCCTCTTCAGGATATCCATAACCGTCAGGAACTCTATCTCCTTGATAAGTGTTTGAACTTTGCACACTTTGCTCTACTTTCTCTTCTTGCACAAGTTGTGCTCTCTTGTCATTCATTCTATCATTTCTGGATGATGAACCTTTGTTTTCTGGACATTTGAAAAATGGATGACCAAACTCACCACAGGCGTAACACTTTCCTAAAAATGTAGCAGAACCTCTACCACTTCCAAATCTGCCTCTATTACCTTTCCATCCACCTCTGAAATCAGACTGTCCCTGTCCTTTACCAGTGTCTTCTTGACCCTCATTGGTTTGCCTTGTTGTAGGGGCTAATCCTCTTCCCCTCATATTGCTGCCTCTTCCTCTCATGGACTTATCTTGTCCCCTATTCATCTTTTCTTCAATCCTGATTGCCATTTGGTAACAATCCTCCACATTCTTAGGGTTAGCTAAAACTAACTCATCCTGTATGTTCAATCTCAAACCAGCCAAGTACCTAGCCATCTTTTCTACCTCATTCTCATGATGACCAGATCTCATACTCAATTTATAAAACTCCTCAGTATATGCCTTCACATCCATTTCCTTCTGCCTTAAAAATTGCAGCTTCTTAAACATCTGAATCTCATAATCCTTAGGCAAGAATTTACCTTTGATCCTTGCTACCATTTTATCCCATGAAGTGATCTTTGACTTCCCTTGTTTCCTTCTCTCGGATTGTACATAATCCCACCATACCAAAGCATGACCTCCTAACTTGGTCTTTGCAATCTTTACCTTCTGATCCTCAGCAACATCTTCACATTCAAAGTGATTATCAAGTGCAGCAATCCAATCCAGTAACTCATCTTCATTCAAACTTCCATTATACTTGGAAACATCAACCTTTACCTTAGGTTTATCACTCTGCACTGCCTTTAATAGTTTTGCAAATTTCTGGTCTTCAGCATCCAGATCTTCAGCTACCTCTTCATACTCTTCAACAGTATCTTCATCTTCTTCAGACTCACTGTCTTCCACTTCCCTCTTTTTGTTCTTTTCCAGGGCTACAAGCCTGGCTTGAAGTGCTTCAGCAAGCTCCTTCATCTTCCCCATCTCTCTGGCATGTTTTTCCTTCATCTCCTGCAATTCCCTTGCAGTACCAGTACCTTTCGGAGGCATTTTGTCAACCTCTCACTCCTCTACCTCTGCCCTTTCGGTGACAGAATCAACACACAACAGCCCAGACCTTTTGCTGAGCTCTGATACCACTATGATGCAGAGGCATCCACACTAAAACCTTGACATACAGCATGTATGTCTGCAACCCATCATCATCATCATATTTAACGTAACGCTATCAGCATCATCATATTTTCTCTGCCGACCGATATCCTCCTGCAGACAAACCTTCGACCTTTTGCCTGTCAGCAGCATCATCATATTCGGCTATCGGCAGCATCATCACATTCGGCAAGTGCAAACATCCTCCTGATGTCCACTGTTCATCTTACCGCCAACCTCTTTCTTCAGCATCATGATGTTCAACATCATGTTCATCAGCAGGATATAAAATATCTTGTTCCCTCCATATATCCTGATGGCCACAACTTCATGCACCTTTCCTTCGATGCTTACATCACCCCGATATCCTGATGACAATTATCCTGATGACGATGACGTCACATGCAGCTCCTCCAATATCCTGCTGTCGGCCAAACTTAACATTATCGGCCTGCGATGGTTTTATCAACCCGATCTTCTACCTTATGCCGATACGCTCCTCCTCGGCAACACCTGATGATGATCACCCCGAAACGCATTCACCTTATGCAACCGATTGCATCAAGTTCATCTCCACCTACTCGGATGATGCCCGAAGTAACTGCAGGATATACACAGAGATATCCTGATGATGCCGTTGTGACGGATTTTCCAACCTTAGCGAATTTTCAATCCACTGAACCTCCTGAGGTGACCCGATCTGCTTCCTGGACAACTTTCTAGACTCTAACTATCAGCACGACCTAGCACATACCCATGCTAGGGTTCTCAACACATCTCGACGACGATCCTGCACACCTGCATGCAAACAAATAGAAAATGCAACCTAAACCCTAACCTATGGTACACAGCCATTCCACCGATTCGACGACTCAACCGGTGGAATGGATCAGCGAATCCATGAAACCACCAGAATAGCAAATCGATCACACAATGGAATCCAAAACAGAGAATTGACACAACAGGATCTCTTTATTGATTTCAAAAGATGCAAATACAATATTCTGTCTCACTCTGTCTCACTCCCTGCAATCTAGCTTCTCAACATCTATGTCTCAATCCGTCCTAAGACCAACCGATCCTCATCCATAAATAGGATCTCCTACGAGTACTACCACTCGACTCCAGGTGGCTGGGAAATCTCTCCAGGCGGCTGGGAGATCCAACCGGACACACAGCATAACAGCTGTCCTAACAACCTACCTAAAAATAGTAAAGTATGGTCAACATGACCTTATTACATGCATTGGTCTTATCAGACCTTCTTGGAAACATTAACAAGACCTATAACAAACTAACTGCCTCATGGAGGCCAGCTGTCAGGTAGGTGCTCCTGCACCATGAATGTGGGATAATTAGTTATCACATAATTTGAAAAGTCAGCGATGGATGCATAGGGTGTTGATGTGGCACAATATCACTGGCTGGCAATTTTTTAGCATGATCAACACTGCAAATCTCGACGGGAAAAAGGAGATCGACGTTCCTGATTTAAATTTTCAAAAGGAAGGCTTTCTCCGTATCTATGACCGCTATCTTGGCAAGAAAAATTCTGGAGCACGCAACTACTACATCCTGTAGGTTGGTTTGCCATTAATGGTGGATGTTATAGGGTATGGGTGATGGCGTGGATGGAATCAAGTACCCGATTGAAGATGTGAATCCCCAGGCGGTGGCACAAGGCTCAAGTCCAACCACCCTGTCTCCTCCTCTACTTGTTGCATTCAATGTTTCAACACCATTTCTCATGATGCACTATAGCTAGCAAATTTTGAATTAGCATGTGATTAATGTTGAGTGCACCTTCCTTGTTGTATATAGCAGGCTGAGTGACTCATTTTATGGGGTTGTTGAAGACCTAGGCATTTTTGTGTGAATAATGAAAAACAGGGCATTTCCTTGTTGTTTTATCTCATTTTGGAGTTTATGAGTTGCATTATGAATGTACATTGTAGATATTTTCAGTTTCATTGTTGTTCTATATGAAAAATGCTCTCATGAATGTGTTTAGCTACTTGTCTCCATGTGTTGCATGTTTTTCCTTCTTTTGAATCTGGTTGCTAAGGGTTGCTCAGGTTCTAGGGTATGGATTTATGTATCACATGATTCATCTCTAACTTCCATTCAAGGAGTGGATTAAATTGTTTTACGTGAAGTATGGAGAAGGTTGTATGTTAGCCAGGATATATGTAAATAGAGGTAGCTAAATACCCATCCTTGGGTGATGTTTGTAAGGCAAGCATCAATATAACCCCTTGAAACTTGAATGCTAGATGCAATCCATTCTTTTTTATACGTCTAGTTGACTCCTTACTCTAAGATAGGCACCGGTCTGCACCTGGGTTAGTAGTAGTTATGATCTGAAACCCCTTGTCTTGCATCCAATATTTAAAATCCATCTTTTTATAACTTCCATCCTGTTAGTTGTAGGAGTATGATTATGACCCCTGCATACTCTCATCCACAATCAGACAAATATGTCCAAGAATGTTGCCAAACTTGTGATGTATCATGTACATCTTGGTCCACACATGAGAGTATTATGCCTGTTGTTGTCAAGCTAAATCTTTCTATCATTGGGCTAGTCAATGTTACATCTTCATCTATAGGGACACCCCCTTGGTGCGGCAGAACCAGAAGTGAAGGGGAGACATCTCTCACAACCTCCTGTATTAGTTGGCTGAATCTGCCTGTGCATTGGAACTGGCAAACCCTCTGCTGATTTAGAAGAAAAAACCAACAAAATGGTGACTCTGTTGGGGATGTGATTTGAAAGTATTATCCTGCAATCTCTGGTGAAGTTTTGCTGAAGAATTAGGCCTGGAGGTGCCTTGTTGCAGCAAATTTAAAGTTTTATGTGTGGCTCTGCTGTTGGAGAACCCAAAAAGAAAAAGAAATGAATTTTCAGCTTCATATCATTTGAAGCTCATTCCTCTGCCAAGGAGGTGGCAACTCTATTGAATGAACCTATCAAAGGCTACAACATATCCAAGTATTTGTATAAATTGTAAAAAAGATTCCCTATTTGGTGAAATAGCACTGGTTAGGAGGGAAATGTTGGTGAAGCTTGCATGCTTCTGTAGTTGCTGAGAATATAGTTTATATTTTCAAGTGAAGTATGCAATATTGTTAAAAGAATCATTTAGAGGACTTTAGGAAATTTGAGACAGCAGTTCATATTTTAAAGGCCTAAGGTCATTGATTGAAGATCTGAGTTGAGAAGAGGGTTGCAAAAAACACAAAAGGATGTATTGTCAGCCCATGCACCCTTGTGAGGTGTCAAATGCAATAATGTATAGAAGTCAGTCCCAACCACGTAATAAAATGAGTTTTAACACTGATAGATATAAGCCCATAAATTTCAATGGCATTGGTGGTTATCCTAATGCTTTTCCACCTAAAATTAGGAAGTATTTGCCTAGATTCAATGGTATAAAGGATGAATCAGCTGAAAGGCACTTGCAACAGTTTATAAATGTGATAGATGATTTTGAGATTGACCATGAAGATGTAGTTATGAGATTATTTGTTCAATCTCTAGATGAAGATGCAAGGGACTGGTTTTCCTACCTTCCAGCTTACTTTATCAGCTCTTGGCAAGAATTCAAATCTGCATTCTTAGAACAATATGGTGAAAGAATACCTGAATATGCAGTCATTAGTGATTTTATGTATATCCATATTGAAGAAGGTGAGTTGGTCCCAGCCTTTAACCTGAGATTTATGAAGGCATTGAATAGAATCCTAGAATATATGAGGCCTGATGATGCATTGTGCCTAGTTGTCTATTTGGGAGCATTTGATAAGAAAATGAGCTATAGATTGAGAGATAAGGAGCCCACTACATTGCATTAGGCACATTAGTTTGCAATAGATATTGAAAACAATTGGAGGCATGGAATTCAAAAAGGTTATTTCTCTAAAAAAATTTGCTGTCCTACAGCCCCCAATGTTGATGAAAGATATAATCTAAGTGTTGGAGATGAATGTCAAGGGACTCACACCCCTACAATCCCTATTTGTGCATCATTCCAAGGTAATGATGACCCTGTCATAAAGGAGGATGTCTTGATTTGCCCAACATATGAAGTTGACAATAATGATTTTTCAAGTAATATTTATATGCCAGTCCTAAGCAAAGAGCATTCATGTTTAAATGATCCAATTGTGCAAAGTTGTGATTATGTGGATCAATAGTCAATATCAGTTTCATTAGGAAGCATTAGAGGGTTGGAAAATGATGTAGATAGTTTAACTTCAGAGTGCATTGAAATAGCAGAAATCCTATGTGTGGGGCATTCAGATGATAAAGATGATATCCATGATCAGTTCATGGATCAGGTTTGTTCTTATGACTATGGATTTGTCAATGATGATAAAGAGTTGGGTTGTCATGAAGGAGAAATGGAGGCCATTGCAATGAATATGAATCCCCTCTATGATGAGCCTGCGGATGTATTTGACATTGTGAGTCTTGACCTTCATTGGTGCAGATTTAATCTTCTTTTTGAGGATGATGATGAAAATGAAGAAGCTACTGGCATAGGTGTTGCATCAATTTGTGAAGAGGGGACATATGAGCCAGAATCAGATATCTTCAGCTCTTGTGAAGATAGTATGGATTTGCAAACTGTGGATAATGAATGTTCATCATCATTTGGTTCAGACATGTGCAACTATGGGTGTGTGGATCAGGATTTGTTTTCAATGTCAATAAGTAATAGAAATGATATTGGGGGTCTCATATATTCTGAATGTTTTCAGTTTCTGGTTCAATTGGATGAGTGTTTGGTAATGAGTAACAGCCAGGTAGATGATGAGGAATGCCAAAAGCAATATGATATACTATCTGAGGAATATAACATACATGTGTTGCCTAATGTTGAAAGATATTCTAGTATGTATGGTTATGTGTCTAATTGTGAGATACAGAGTGACAGAGGCAATACTGACAGTGGCAAGTTTGCAAAGGTGGTGAAGCATGTAATTGATAGGATCAGCATGTGGATAGTCTATCTTGGTGTTTTCAATCATGGTTGGGATCATTCAGATTGGAATCAGGCATTTAACAGAAAAAGGTTATGGTTTTTCATTTTTGGCTGCCCAGGGCCGCCAAAATAATGTTTGAAAATGTGATCTGCAGGTCAGTGCAGCTTCATGACTCTGTACCCAATGGAGAAGGGACCGGTCTGCATCCCAAAGATCTGTGGTTCTCACCATGCTTGCAAGAGGCATGCGTCCCCAGACAGAGCCAATGTTGGTGCCTGCATGAATATTCAAGTTTCAAGCAATTAATTTTGCAGGCACCTTCCCAAAAAGTCCAAAAAAATTCTAGGTCAGGGTTTCTGTCACCCTGATATTCTTGCGGGGGGTCATATTTCATATATGACCTGATTTCCGGCACAGGGGGTGATATTTTGAATATCAGTCATCTTGTGAAGATCACCCCGACGCTACTGTGAGGTTTCAATATCACCCTGATATTTTTACGAGGGGGTGATATTCTAAATATTAGGTGATCTTACGAATATCACCCTTGCCACCGAATATCACCCCGATGCCAATATGACGATGACATCATCTAAGTCCGATGGGGTCATTGTTGAAATTTTTAGTCTGGCTTGATTTTCTAGAAGAGGGGGGTCATATTTATAATATCGGTCATCTTACAAAGATCCCCCTGATATTGCAATATGATGGTGACATCATCAGGATTGGTGGGGTGCATCATGTGGTCTTCAGCATGACAGTTACTATTGGCATCTTTGCTAAGGATCCCCCGATTGCTGATGAGGATATGAATGTGATGATGAAATGGACAAGTACAGGATGGCTCATCGGTGAGGAGTATGGTTCAAATATGCAGAAGGATCTTTCTCCAATGCCTTAGGTTGCACTGATGAGGGTGGTCATCGGGATGATGTTTCATATCAGGTGATGCGGTCCAGTGATGTTTTCTTATCAGGGTGATTTTTTTCGATAAGGGTGATGTGAAATATCGGGATGATATTTCATAACAGGATCATCATGCAGGAGGCAATATCAGTGCGGATGAGGAGATATCATGATGAGGTCTAAACTGGCGTCATCGGGAGCAAAACCACCGACATCATATGTGCTCACGACCTAGTTTATAAAGTGTTGGAGAGGTCGTTGCAGGGTGAATGTGGGATAATCAGTTATCACATAATTTGAAAAGTCAGTGATGGATGCATAGGGTGCTGACATGGCACGATATCACTGGCTAGCAATTTTTTAGCATGATCGCCACAAATCTCGGTGGGAAAAAAGGAGATCAACGGTCCTGATTCAAATTTTCAAAAGGAGGGCTTTCTCCATATCTGTGACCACGATCTTGGCGGGAAAAATTCTGGAGCATGCAACTACTGCATCCTGTGGGTTGGTATACCATTAATGGCAGATGTTATAGGGTATGGGTGATGGCGTGGACAGATCAAGTACCTGATTGAAGATGTGAATCCCCAGGCGGCGGTGCAAGGCTCAAGTCCAACCACCCTGTCTCCTCCTCTACTTGTTGCATTCAGTGTTTGAACACCATTTCTCATGATGCACTATATCTCGTGAATTTTGAATTAGCATGTGATTAATGTTGAGTGCACCTTCCTTGTATATAGCAAGCTGAGTGACTCATTTTATGGGGTTGTTGAAGACCTGGGCATTTTTGTGTGAATAATGAAAAACAGGGCATTTCCTTGTTGTTTTATCTCATTTTGGAGTTTATGAGTTGCATTATGAATGTACATTGCAAATATTTTCAATTTCATTGTTGTTCTATATGAAAAATGCTCTCATGCATGTGTTTAGTTGCTTGTCTCCATGTGTTGCATGTTTTTCCTTCTTTTGAATCTGGCTGTTAAGGGTTTCTCAGGTTCTAGGGTATGGATTTTTGTATCACATGCTTCATCTCTAACTTCCATTCAAGGAGTGGATTAAATTGTTTTACGTGAAGTATGGAGAAGGTTGTATGTCAGCCAGGATATATGTAAATAGAGGCAGCTAAATACCCATCCCTGGGTGATGTTTGTAAGGCAAGCATCAATATAACCCCTTGAAACTTGAATGCTAGATGCAATCCATTCTTTTGTATACATCTAGTTGACTCTTTGCCCTAAGATAGGCACCGGTCTGCACCTGGGTTAGTAGTTATGATCCAAAACCCCTTGTCTTGCATCTAATATATAAAATCCATCTTTTCATAACTTCCATCCTGTTAGTTGTAGGAGTATGATTATGACCCCTGCATACTCTCATCCACAATCAGAAAAATATGTCCAAGAATGTTGCCAAACTTGTGATGTATCATGTACATCTTGGTCCACACATGAGAGTATTCTACTTGTTGTCAAGCTAAATCTTTTTGTCATTGGGCTAGTCAATGTTACATCTTCAGCTATAGGGACACCCCCCTTGGTGCGGCAGAACCAGAAGTGAAGGGGAGGCATCTCTCGCAACCTCATGTATTAGTTGGCTGAATTCGCCTGTGCATTGGAACTGGCAAACCCTCTGCTGATTTAGAAGAAAAAACCAACAATAGGGACAATCATGTGCCATGTAGTGATGGTAGAGATAAGAGACAGCCAAGTGAATTTGGTGCAGCAGTTTGCAAGATTAATAGGATAGTGAACACACTTGTTGCAAGTACTATGATAGTGAATAGTGGAAAGAAGAGTAGTATGAGACAATGGTGTGAAAAAGGAGCTAAGAAGGAAGTGTTAGAAACAGAGGTAAAGAAGAATGGAGCCGACAGAGTACTCTATGACAGAGTCAAACAAACTTCAAGGACAAGCAAAAGCAAAGATAACAAGGATAGTGAAGGATCAAGGAACAAAGAACCTGATAAAGACAAACATGGAGGATAGAAACAACCAATGAAGGACAAGTTAGGGTGAATGGTGCAGTGCACTTAGGACAGTTTTAAGTCAATATTTGAGGATAGTTTTAAGTCAATATTTGAAAATTTTAGTATTAGAGATTAAATGAAGTTTTGAAAACTATTGTAATAAAGCCTTAAAAGGCATAGTCAGTTAGTGGAGGCTGATTTTAGTCATTTTTGTTTAGTGGCCTGCAGTTTACTGCAGTGTGACAGTCTATTTTTTTGACTTTTTCCTTTTTATGCAAGGACAGTCAGTTCTAGGCTAATTTTCAGCCTCTTCCCACGATGGGAATGAAGAATTAAAGTTATAAACAAGTGGAACAAGCATGGTAAGAGGTGGTGTGGTCAGATGAAGAGGGATATCCATTTTGGAGAGAAGTTTTTATGAAGGAAATATACAGAAAATAGTCTTTTGCTGCCTTTTTCACTATCTTTCTTATTTTTTCTGCCCCAAAAATCATACCTGTCGTACTGTCGTGAATCCATACAAGCAAATGAAATAGGTCTTTGCCTTGTCTATCTTGTGCATGCATTGTTGAGTGATTTTAGAGAAGTTTGAGGAGAGAATAAAGTGTTTTTACCAGTCATTTTCTGAAGTTTCACTGTTTTCCTTAACTTTCTGCCCCTTGTACTCGGCCGTACTGTACAGTCAAGGTTACAAACTTGTAAAATATCATTGGGAATTGTGGTAAATCTCATTTGAGTGTATCTAGGAGAGATTCCATTGCAGTTGAAGGATTTTATAGCTAGTTTTTTTCTAAAATTGCTTTTAAGCTAGGGTTTTTAGAGGGTTTTAAGGGGTTTTATGAGAAATGATGGATTTGAGGCCCTCCAACTCCACATCATGGATGATAATGAGTGAAATAAGATAGTTTTACATATTTTTCAACTGGGTTTGTGTTGTATAAATAGGGCATGGCTAGAGTGAGTTCTTTTGTGCAATCTAGGCCCAATTTCTTCATGTTTGGGCATTTGTAAGCTTAGGCAGTAGGAGTTCATGTAGAACAATGGCTTGGATTGACCCAAGAAGCCCAAAATATGTGTTTACAAACCTTTTCTAGCATGTTCAATGCTTTGGAGCAGAGTGCAAAGGCTGAGAACAAGTTTGGAGTCTTTGTGGTGTGTGGAAGAGGCCTAATTAAGCTTGTTACAGCAGGGGATATTCAAGATTTGGGCATTGTGTTCCAAAACAACCTAATGTGTATGTTTAGTATGTTGAAGAACAAGGTAATGGGTATCCAAAAAGCCCATGACAGTTTGGATAAAAGGTCTAAAACTCAATTTATTGTCTGACACTCCTTTCCTAAGGGCTATAAGGAAACTAGGACAGTTGTGAAGGAAGTAGTATAAGAAGGTACCTCCTAAGCATTGTGGGGGTTTTGTGAGCTTGGGATAGTCAAACCTAGAAGTTCTAGGGTTCCTAGGAAGTTTGAAAATGAGCCTAAGTATATAAACCCAAAAATGGTGTTGTGTTGCAGTGTTGAAACCATTGGAGATGAGAGAACAGTCATGCCAAGTAAGATCAATGGAGTAGTTAGGCCCATAGAGGCCTAGTGGCATGTTTTCCCTATCATCCCTTTGCATCCTCTTCCTCCTTCCAAGTTGTTGTGACCCCTTTGTGGTCTTGTGTAGGTCAGCTCTACATCAGACATTAAAGTACTATTGTTCATCCATTAAGTTTCTAACCATTTAGAAGTTATCATGTAATCATTACTATCAATGTGCAACTTTGAATGTAAATCATTGTAATCTTGTTGAATAGAACACAAATATTAGGTCAACATAAGAATTACATAAGATTCTTGTGTAATGTGGCATTTATCCTAATGAGGAAGGAAAAATCTTACCTAGTTGGTTGAATTGGATAGAGATGAAGAAGTCAATCTCACTTTTCCACCTATCACTAAATCTCTTTGTACCTCTTCAAACCAAATGTATCTTCAGCCTTTAAACCCTTACAATCTAATGTAGGATCTAAAGAAAACTTTTTCTCACATTTTCTTCTTGAATCTTCTTAAGAATTCTTCAACTTATAGAGTCACTCTCCTTGAAGCATTGAGCCTAGTACATCTAGCCACAACTACTCCACAACCAAAGGAATAAATAAGGAATGTGGACCTTTTTGTTCACTTTCTTAATTCTAAATTGAAGTATACAAGATCCTTCAACATAAGGTAAATACTTCTAATGCAGAGATTCCATGAAGAGGTGACCCACACTCCACCCCCTCCTCCTACTTGAATATGAATTATAATTCTCTAACTTCATGTGCTTGAGTACAAATTGTAAGTGAGAATGCTTCAGGTTCTCCTACTTGAGTAAAATTATAATATTAATGGTTTCTTACAATATTAATTTGAAATTTCCTCTACTATAACAATTTCTATGACTAACCATGTACTTAATTTTGTATTGCCTCTTAACTAAAGATAATTAACATCAAGATTAATGATCTCTTTCACTTATCTTGCTCTATATCTATAATTTGCAGGCTTGATTACTACAAATAGAAACTCGGCAATATAAAGATTGACTTCCTTTAGAAATATTAATGCAACTACCAATGATGATCTGGGAAAGGCTTCTTCTATAAAGCATAGGACCAAAGATTAATGCAATAGAGGAGACAAAAAAATTGAGCTCTTACTAATAACATGTTCTTTTACCATAAAATCCCTTTTGAATACTATTCTCAAACTGTTGCAAGTATGAGGTGAGCCAGTGTTGTCATTGATGTCAACATACTCATATTGCATTGACAAGAAGGATTTGATGAGCTGTGTGCTGAAGGTATTGAGAAAATTAGCCTCAGTCAGGAACAGTGAAGAACAATGATGAGAAGAAGGTAAATGTACTGTATAGGATGAGAACCGGAGGATACGGATTAAAGGGTTAGTAGATATGAGTCTTGAGATGCTACAGTTAAGATTTCAGAGGTCCGCATGAAGATCTGAAGGAGTTGTGGCTGCCGGTATAGAACCGGGTCCGGCAAGTATCCAGAGGTGACAGAGGATCACAAAAAGGTCCGGTGAGGTCCGGAATTGTATCATCCTAATCTGCGGATTGGACTGAGTGTTTGGGATGTCCTTTTGATGTGTCATCTTGATTTGTGTATGATTTGGAGGTCCGGAAGTACCTCTTGCATTATGACAGTGGCGACAGACTGTGTTCTTGAAGTTCCGGATGAGGAAGACAAGAGATCCCAGTAAGCAGAGGAAGTGCGGATGTATCTGGACATTCAGACAGGCTTGTGAAGGTTCTTGGATCATGTTTAGGTTGTGTTGTTGGTCCGCATTGATGGTAGAGCCCGGAATTGAAGTTATTCTTCCGGATGAAGTTCTTGCTCTGTGTAGCCGACCGGATGAGTTGTTCATCCTGCGAATGTTCTTGTGATGGCCGACCGGATGTGTTATTCATCTTGCGGATACTCCTATGGTTGTTTGCCAACCTTAGATGTTTGTTCCTGAGTCGATGTCTTGTATAAATAACGGTTTGTAAGTTCATTTCAGTGTGTGGTATGTGGATGAGTGTGGCATAGCGAAGAAACGTGCGAAGGGCAGAGCAGAGATGTTGGGCTTAATTGGAACTGATCCGGACATGGTAGAGATGTCATTCTCCAGTTCAAGACTGTGATTTTCATCACTTTGTAGACAGTGTGTCTCCTTGTAGGCAGTGGGCCTCTTTGTGAGCAGTGTGCTCGGGCAGTGAGCCCTTATTGGCATGTGCCATTCATTTTTCTTTATTCTTCTAACAGAGAATAATTCTTGGGTTAATCACCCCGTGGTTTTTCCCTTAACTGGGTTTTCCACGTCAAAATCTTGGTGTTCAATGTGTTGATGCTTATCTGCTCTTGTGTTTATGTATTATGCTTCCATGGATGATTATTTGATATGTTGTTAACTAACAACAGAGAATTAAGTGTTTGAAGAAGAAGTTTTATACAACTGATTCACCCCCCCCTCTTAGTTGTATACCCTAGATCCAACAATTGGTATCAGAGCTAAGTTCCTCTGACAAGAGCTTAACCGCTTGAGGAGATCCAGGATGTCGTCATACAAGAAGGATAGTCCGAAGTTCGATGGAACCAACTTCACTCTCTGGAAAGGTCGCATGAAGTGTCACTTGGAATGCATGGGAAAAGCATACCTGGGTATGATTTCAAAACCATACGTACCTCCACAAGGTGGTCCGACAACTCTGAATGAAATCACAGAAGCTGAAAACAATCTGCGGACCAAGGAAGCTCTTCTAAGCGCATTGAATGACTCAGATCTCTCGAATGTCATTGACCTACCCACTGCATATGAGATCCTAACTAAACTGGAACTTCTGTATGAAGGAGATGAGTTTGTCAAAAGTGCAAGGTTGCAAAGTCTGAAAGGGAAATTTGAAAGATTGAAAATGAGAGATGATGAAAACATCACTACCTTTATGCCAAGAGTAAATGAGCTGGTATGTGGAATCAGAAATGCTGGTGGAACTTTAGATGAAAATGAGATTGTCTGCAAAATCCTAAGATCCCTTCCTGCTGCCTACAAAATCAAAGTTGCTGCCATTGATGAATTCAGAGCCCACACAACTGTCACAAGAGAACAACTGGCTGGCAAACTAGCTGCATTTGAAATGACCGAGTTTGGAGATGATCCTCCCAAGACTGAATCTGCTTTCAAAGCCAGTGCCTATGTGAAAGGCAAACAGAGATTTGATCCGGGTGAAAACTCATCAAGGAAAATGTCATGGTATGATCAAGCAAGAAGAGACATGGAAGAAGAAGAAGCAGAAACAGCTCAACTTGAAGCCCTCATTGCAAAGAGACTGCCAAGAGGATCCGGTAAGTATGAAGGAAAACTACCTTTTAAGTGTTTCAACTGCAATAAGATTGGTCATTTTGCCTCAAGATGTCCAGAGAGATCTGCAAGATCTAATACTCACAGACAAAGGTTTCAAAAGAATTGCTATTATATTCATGAAGAAGATGACAATGAAGGAGTAACAGATGATGAATCAGAACTAGGAAGCAAATCCGGAAATGAGTGGGTGTTTATAGCCATTAAGGAAGAAGATTCCATGCTCTCTGAATCTGTCAATCACAAAGTTGTTGAAAAAGCCTTGGCTGCTCAAGTGGAAGAAAAGGATGATTGGGTTATTGACAGTGGATGTTCTCACCATATGACTGGTGACAAGGATAAGTCCTTAGACTTGGAAAGATATGAAGGAGGAATGGTAAAGTTTGGTGACAATTCTGCTGGCAGAATCAGAGGTAGGGGAACTATTTCCTTTGATGGTAAGAGCAAAACAGGAAATGTACTGTATGTTGAAGGATTGAAGCACAATCTTCTCAGTGTTGGTCAGTTAGTGGACAAAGGCTATGATCTCCGGTTCAAGAATGGAAAATGCAGAATCTTTACAAGCTCCGAAACTGAAATTGCATCTGGTACTCAGACAAGAGGTAACATCTTTCATCTGGTTGGTTCAAATAAAAGTTGTTTGTTTGTTCAAATTGATCAGAGTTGGTTATGGCATAGAAGAATGTGTCATGTAAATTTTGATAACATCATCAAGATAAGCAATACTCAGGCTGTGAGAGATCTTCCAAAGTTGATGAAACCTACAAATAGTGTGTGTAAAGAATGTCAGTTAGGTAAACAAAGCAGAGTCTCTTTCAAAAGCAAAGATCAGTCTTCTACCGGATTGTTGGAATTAGTACATACTGATCTATGTGGTCCGACAAGAATCAAGAGTCTGCAGGGTGATAGATATTTCATGTTGTTAATTGATGATCATTCCCGGATGATGTGGGTTACCTTTCTAAAAGAAAAATCAGAAGCTTTTGAGAAGTTCAAAATCTTCAAAGCTATGGTGGAGAATCAAACCGGACTGAAACTAAAGTGTCTAAGGTCTGATAGAGGTGGTGAATTTACATCTGGTGAGTTCATTGACTTTTGTGAGAAACAGGGTATAAGGAGACAGTTGTCTGCTCCTAAGACTCCACAGCAGAATGGAGTAGTTGAGAGAAAGAACTGGACCATCCAGGAAGCTGCTAGGACAATGATGTTGGAAGCAAATGTTCCTCAAATGTTTTGGAAAGAAGCTATCAGCACTGCAGTCTACACTCTCAATCGAGTTCAAATCAGAAACAACACCGGTAAGACCCCCTATGAACTCTGGTTTGGCATCACTCCTACTGTGAAATATTTCAGAGTATTTGGTAGCAAGTGTTATATTAAAAGAGATGAAGATCTAGGAAAGTTTGATGCTAGAAGTGATGAAGGAATTTTCTTGGGCTACTCCACTCAAAGCAAAGCATACCGGTGTTACAATAAGAGATTGAGGAAGATGATAGAAAGCACCAATGTAAAGGTTGATGAAGGAATTGAGAAGCCTTCAAGATTTTATGAGTTTGATGAAGATGACCAAGACAGTGTTCAAGGACCTCAATCCTCTCCGGTGAGACAGAGTCAGCCTGATCCGGTAAATCAGGAAGAAGAGTTAGGTTTGAATGAGCCTGATCAAGAAACAGCAGTGCTGGATACTCCCAAAATTCCAAGGTATGTAAGACTGAATCACTCTGAAGATCAGATCATAGGTGACAGAAGCAAAGGTGTACAAACTAGAAGGAATATTGCTCAAAATCAGAATGAATGTTGTCTGATTTCAAAGATTGAACCTAAAACAATAGATGAAGCCTGCAATGATGAAAACTGGACCAAAGCAATGGAAGATGAATTGATGCAAATTGAGAAAAATCATACTTGGGATCTTGTTCCCAGACCTAGAGACAGGAATGTAATTGGAACCAAGTGGGTCTTCCGGAACAAACTAAATGAAGCCGGTGAAGTAATCAGAAACAAAGCTAGATTGGTCTGCAAAGGCTACTCTCAAATAGAAGGAATTGACTTTGAAGAGACTTTTGCTCCGGTGGCAAGAATTGAAGCAGTCAGATTACTTCTTGCATTTGCTGCCTTCAAAGACTTCAAGGTATATCAGATGGATGTCAAGTCTGCCTTCCTAAATGGTGATCTGGAAGAAGAAGTCTACATTGAACAACCGGATGGATTTCAATTGTCTGATAATAATGATATGGTCTGCAAATTGAAGAAAGCTTTGTATGGATTGAAGCAAGCCCCAAGAGCATGGTATGAAAGGTTGGATAAGCAACTTGTGCAGATTGGATTCAACAAAGGTACTGCTGACAGTAACTTATATTTCAAAATTGATCATGAAAACATTCTGATTGTTGAAGTGTTTGTGGATGATATCATTTTTGGAGGAAGAGATAGTATGTGCAAAACTTTTGCCAATCAGATGAAAAGTGAGTTTGAAATGTCTATGCTTGGTGAAATGAATTTCTTCTTGGGACTGCAAATTACTCAAACAAAAGAAGGGATCTTCATTTCTCAGACCAAATATGTGAAAGAATTGTTAAAGAAATTTGGTATGGAAGACTCAAAGCCTATGAACACTCCTATGGCAACCGGATGTAAGCTAAGCAAAGATGATGATTCTCCAAAAGCAGATCAGACAAAGTATAGATCAATGATTGGTGGATTGTTGTATCTCACTCAAACTAGACCAGATATAATGCAGGCTGTTGGTCTTGTGGCAAGATTCCAGGCTGATCCTAGAGAATCTCATGTTATGGCAATCAAAAGAATTTTTAGATACTTGAAAGGAACAGTTGAGTATGGTCTATGGTACCCTAGAGATCCGAACTTCTCTCTTCATGCTTACACAGATGCAGATTGGGCAGGAGATGTGGATGACCGGAAGAGCACTAGTGGTGGAGCATTCTTTTTGGGGAAGAGATTGGTTTCTTGGCTAAGCAAGAAACAAGATGCAATATCTCTGTCTACAACTGAAGCAGAATACATTGCAGCAGCAGGTAGATGCACTCAAATCTTATGGATGAAGCAGATGCTAAAAGATATCAAAGTTGAATATGACAAGCCTATCACAATTTTCTGTGATAATTCAAGTGCAATTAATATCTCCAAGAATCCGGTATTGCATTCTAAGACTAAGCACATATCTATTAAATTTCACTTTTTGAGAGAACAAGTAAACAAGGAAGAAGTCAGATTGGAGTATGTTCCCTCCAAGGATCAGATTGCAGATATCTTTACAAAACCTCTTCCCAAAGACTCTTTTGAATATCTCCGGGAGAAGTTAGGGGTCATGGCCCCTCCGGTGATGAACTAAGATGCACTGATGTGCATCAGTCCGGTGGCTATCACAGTCATATCTTGTGATCCGGACTAATGGGGAGCTGCAACTAAGGGGGAGCAGCTGGTATGATTCTGATGCATGAGAATTGCAAGTATGAGCCCTTTGCCATTGATGTCAAAGGGGGAGAGAAGACATGTGAAAAACAAGTGGTTGATGATCAAAGGGGAGCAGTAAAGGAAGAGAAGACATTGATCGAAGGGGGAGCAGTAAAGGAAGAGAAGATATATGAAAAGATTGAAGTTCTTGCCTTAATGGTTTTTTCACATCATATGTTGCCATCAATGACAAAGGGGGAGATTGTTGCAAGTATGAGGTGAGCCAGTGTTGTCATTGATGTCAACATACTCATATTGCATTGACAAGAAGGATTTGATGAGCTGTGTGCTGAAGGTATTGAGAAAATTAGCCTCAGTCAGGAACAGTGAAGAACAGTGATGAGAAGAAGGTAAATGTACTGTATAGGATGAGAACCGGAGGATGCGGATTAAAGGGTTAGTAGATATGAGTCTTGAGATGCTACAGTTAAGATTTCAGAGGTCCGCATGAAGATCTGAAGGAGTTGTGGCTGCCGGTATAGAACCGGGTCCGGCAAGTATCCAGAGGTGACAGAGGATCACAAAAAGGTCCGGTGAGGTCCGGAATTGTATCATCCTAATCTGCAGATTGGACTGAGTGTTTGGGATGTCCTTTTGATGTGTCATCCTGATTTGTGTATGATTTGGAGGTCCGGAAGTACCTCTTGCATTATGACAGTGGCGACAGACTGTGTTCTTGAAGTTCCGGATGAGGAAGACAAGAGATCCCAGTAAGCAGAGGAAGTACGGATGTATCCGGACATTCAGACAGGCTTGTGAAGGTTCTTGGATCATGTTTAGGTTGTGTTGTTGGTCCGCATTGATGGTAGAGCCCGGAATTGAAGTTATTCTTCCGGATGAAGTTCTTGCTCTGTGTAGCCGACCGGATGAGTTGTTCATCCTGCGAATGTTCTTGTGATGGCCGACCGGATGTGTTATTCATCTTGCGGATACTCCTATGGTTGTTTGCCGACCTTAGATGTTTGTTCCTGAGTCGATGTCTTGTATAAATAACGGTTTGTAAGTTCATTTCAGTGTGTGGTATGTGGATGAGTGTGGCATAGCGAAGAAACGTGTGAAGGGCAGAGCAGAGATGTTGGGCTTAATTGGAACTGATCCGGACATGGTAGAGATGTCATTCTCCAGTTCAAGACTGTGATTTTCATCACTTTGTAGACAGTGTGTCTCCTTGTAGGCAGTGGGCCTCTTTGTGAGCAGTGTGCTCGGGCAGTGAGCCCTTATTGGCATGTGCCATTCATTTTTCTTTATTCTTCTAACAGAGAATAATTCTTGGGTTAATCACCCCGTGGTTTTTCCCTTAACCGGGTTTTCCACGTCAAAATCTTGGTGTTCAATGTGTTGATGCTTATCTGCTCTTGTGTTTATGTATTATGCTTCCATGGATGATTATTTGATATGCTGTTAACTAACAACAGAGAATTAAGTGTTTGAAGAAGAAGTTTTATACAACTGATTCACCCCCCCCCCTCTCAGTTGTATACCCTAGATCCAACACAAACATCATCTAGTTTTGGTTTAGTTGAGGTGTAGAATTACTATTGGTTATTTGACCATCGAGTTAGGTGATGTTTAAGTAGAGTGATTCAACTAGGGGTTACACAAGTCCATTTACATTTATCCATTTTGAGGCCAATCCTGTAGGAATTAATTCTTTGATTGTCTCCATGGTAGGTCTCCCCTCCTAATTCCTACCTTTAGGCCTCCTTACAGTGGAATTACTAAGGATTGAAAGTAGGTGAAAAAAAGAACTATATGGATTCTTCATTAATCTATATAGGTATAATGATGTCCTCTCTATGTATTCAACAAAAAGATTTTTCCTATCTAATTATAATGCATGTTAGAAGCAATACTTCAAATTATACGATCTAATGAAATAGTTCAAGGAAATGTCTGATCAAGTGAATTTGTAAGAATGTGACTCAAGTTCAAATCTTCCTCATTACAATAAGTTGGTAAATAACTCTAGTGCATATTCGGTGAGGTTGTGATATAATTTTAGGCATCCAATTCAACTAAAGCTTATGTTTGGATGATGGTAGTGAATATAAACTTCCTTAACATAAAAATGAATCTAATAATTGGAAAATAAGAGTGTATATAAATTTCTCAAACAAAATATAAGACATCTTTAGAGATGTTATGGAACATAGAAGAGTCCACGAATAAGCACCCCTTTGACTCTAAATTTGACAATAACGCTCACCATGTTATTTATGACTAGTTGGATATATTTTTATTTAATCCTCATATGTTATTCTTAGGGAAAATATAACTTCTTTTGGTTTTTTTAAGTCTTTCACTACAATTAAGGACATGTTTCACTGCTATCTTGTAATAGGAATTAGTAAAAGGGCTAATCTAAAAATAGTTCAAACACAGAAAGTAAAATGAACTTTATGAAAGGTTTCATTAGTAGATGTTGGCACATTATCTCTTTGTCATTGTGAATTCATTCTAGCAAAGCTAATCAAATGGGATCATATCAATGAGATCATAGAAAGAGATTGCCTTACCTCCCTTTCCTAGTTTGGTGATGGTCATCAGCTTAAATTAAAGTAATACATCTCATTTTGCAAGAAGAATTGATAATAGACTATAGATAAAGAAAAATGGTATTGGTATCCCTTTGAAAATTTTAAAAGAGTTTCGCCATGATGAGCACATCTACTCCTTCTATGGTGGATTAAAATTAACTAGGAAGAAAAGAAATGTATATTTCATTATCATATATAGTATGAATACCCATCAATGGAGGTACATCTTCAACTAGTGGATATTTTTCTCTTGTAGAGAATGAGAGTATTTAAACTCATTAAAATTACTTTAAATCAGTAGCGGGTGGGATGAATGCATCTATATAAGAAAAATAGTTTTGATGATTTTTCTATGATGCAGACAACCTCTGTAAATGCAATTTAGATACTCTGTAATAATAGTTAATGGGTTAAAACACAACCTATAGGTGAAGAAGAAAATAACAAAAACACAACATAGCAACCAATGCAAACATTCCTTTTATTCTTTTTTCTATACTCTATTAACTTTCCATGAATATAGAAGTTGACACAGTAAAGTGAATGATTATAGTAGAAAAATAAATGTGTAGCATTGATAATAATCCTTCAAACAAAACATCATAGAAAATACATAGAGGAAGAATTTAATGGCTTTGGAACAAGAATCAAGTATAAAAAGCAAGCATGCAATGGACTTGGAATGATGTATGTTTATGTAATGCTCTAATAATGTTTCTATGAAGATCTCATAAATTCTTTATGACAATGTTCTTAAATGGCTCCTAGGCTACCCTTGGTAATCCTAAATGAACTCAAATGAATGAATGTCCTTAAATGCAACATCCAAGCATAGAAAATCAACATAAGTGTTCCATGGGTTGGCTCAAAATAGATAGTTGGAGGGAACCAATAGGATCTATTTTGAATTTGAAATTTAAAAGTTTAGGGTTCAAATCCTTGACTATAGAAATGACCTGGCTCAAGTCCACACCCATGGATCTAATCCAAGGTGACAAATTATGGATCTAGGGATCTAAATAAATCTCTATGGATGAGTGATAATTGGATCAAGAAATGGTGACATCATGAGTCAAATTTATACAAGAATATGTCACTTGTAAACTTTACACTTGAGATAGTCTAATCAAAATAAGCCAAAAACATAAGGGAAAAGGACATGGCTATACATTTTTTGCCATTATAGCTTGTAATAATACCGAAAACATATGTTCCTATTTCTACACTGAAGGCATTCCCTCTATGAGAAAATGTGAGTGAAATTGTTTGATTGACAGTTAAGAAGTGATAATAGGAGTTACAAAACCATCAAAATTATTTGAGTCAGCCATGCGTTACTTTTTTCTTTCCTGACTAACCAATTAATATCTAACTGTTGTTGCAAAGGAAAAGTATTTTGGTAGTATTCACAAGGAGAGTTGTAGTAGTAGATTTTACGGAGGCAAAAATGGTGAAGGACTTAGGAATACACATGAAGGCATTGATTTACTCTTTATCTCTCTTTGAGAAGGTCATGTTTGACCTTTGGCATAATTTCACCCATAAAGTGGAGAAGATAATCATTGATAATTGGTTGGATACCCTCTAATTTATTACCCCTATTGTCAACACTATCTAATACATATTTATTTATCTCTTTGCCTTCTTTATTTCCATTTAACAATATGATTAAGTAACTTTATGGTAAACACAACTACATACATGCAATTAGTTATGGTTTCAAGGTTGAGAGATTTTGAGTTTAGGGTTTTCATTTTTTTAATCTAGGTTGGCTAAGATTAGTTGGGGTGTGGAACTTCTTTCATGATATTTGGATAGAACTATTTGCAGTGATATACTTTTTTTTAATTTCTCATGTTAGGCGATTGTTGGCTTAGTTGTGATGTTTAAGTGGTATCTTTTTTATCAAGTTAAATTCAATTTACTGGGGACTTGCATAGGGTGTCAATCTCTAGGTTATGCCAAATTAGATGTAGTTTTTTCCTAATTTTAATAGTTTATTTTATCTATTAGAATTTAAACTTAGGACACCAATGTGATTTAAAATTCCTACTTATTTTACTACTTCAGCTTCTCTATTGTGAGGAATGAGATGTAATTAAAGCTTCCAGATGCTCTATCATTGTTAACCCCTACACAAGAGTTGTTTAGGTAAGCATTCACTAAAGGAGCTTAAATAACCAAATGTGTAAGGAGTAGATTCATTCTAAAGAGCTTGGAGTGCATGTACATCATCTTGTGCAATATGTCTAGCAACAAATTTGGGACACTTATATGCAATTATGTTTGAGCAACTAATAAATTCAAAGCCTTTTTTATGAGCATTTCCTCATATATCATTAGCTTCTAAGGTAGGTAATGAATTTGAAATATAGTTTGTGTAGTGATGGTGTACATTTAAGAATTTATTTATTTTTTATCATATATTTAGACCTCTATGTAGGAGTTTTGACTTTATGGTAGGAATGATATGTTGGCCATATGTGTTGCCATTGATGTCAACATAGCATACATTGATATCAACATAGAATACACTGATGTCAGCATAGCATACACTGATGTCAACACTATCATGAAAGCAAGAGATTGTTCATGGTTGGATGTCATGTTCCTAAGGAAGAGAAAGCTCATCATTGGAGGTCATAAAAGTTACATTCCTAATCAAAGCAGAATTAAGTTTGAAGTCTGATCTATGGGAGTTGATAATTAACTCGAAACACCAAGATCACCTGCAAAACTTAATATTTACCTTCCACAAGAGAAAAAAGAAAAGAGGAATAATTTGCACAATCAGGATGAATTAATGAAATGGATTAATGAATTACATGTGAGAACATACTTTTATATTTGCAAGTTAAATAAAACCCTAATATGACTTAATAATAACCTAAGACTAAAAATAAGCCCTAAGTAAACTTATTAAAGTGTAATTAAGTATTTAAGTACACCAACACCCCCCCATAAGTGCAACTTAGGGAGAAATGAAAAACATGCAACTAATGCAAGAATGGGTCCCAGCTACAAAGCCATGTTAGGTACCCATGAACAACCAGAATCTCTCATAAAGTGGAGAGAAAGGAGAAAAACCTTGTGGGAGAAAACTCCTCTCCAAAAGAGAAAATACAAGTACATGAACATGTGATGGAAGAAGGATGGAAGAAGGACTAACACTAAGACCCCCAAAGAACTAAATCCATCACAAAAGTACAATTATGAATGCCCTCCATAAGAGAGGAAGAAGAGAGAAGGTCCGATGACCCTCCCAGAAGTGAGAAGGATGAAACCCCATGCGAGGAAATGCTCCCTCCCAAAGTAGAGATGAGAAGAGAGACCATGCAGCCACTCCTCAAGATGACTCCTATAGTGTTGGAAGATGCTTGACATAGAATAAAGATGAAGACCCATGAACGTCGAACAACATTCCTCCCCTTGGGAAGAAATAGAACTACAGATGTGTGCATAATGTCTTCCCATTCTGAATAGGAATATATAGGAAGAAGGATAAATGTCTCTGAACTCTACACATGATCCAAAGACAACAATGATGCTCCTAAAAATGGCTCAAATGTCTCCAATCCATTGCAAAACTATGACTGAATAGGAGTATGAAGAATAATCTCTGGAGAAGATAATGGTGATGCAACTCAATGGAAGTTGTCATCATAGAGGAATTGAATACCCTCTAAAGTATCTCCCAAATCTATAATGTGGGACTCTACAAACAATAATGATATATCTGGTAGAAATGCATCCCAACAAGCTATCTTTAGAAGAATGATAATGTCCTTCTGCAAAGAATATGATGTAGCAACAGGTAATACAGATGTGATCTCGATAAGAGGAGAAGGAGAAGCAAGTGAAGTCTATGTGTCATCTGAACTAGCAACACTTGTCAAATATGCAAGCTCCTCAACTGTATCATCATCAAAAGGTATGCAATCTGCATCATCAAAGGGTATGTGGCAATCCATGGCAAGATCATATGGGAATGGAGAGATATGTGGCTCTCCAAAGATCTCCCAAATGCTAGTCCAAAGAGTGCGTGGGCACTCAATATGTGAGATAGAACATATAGTGTCATAATCAACACTAGAACCAATCAATCCTACAATATGATCAATATAATTTCCCCATGTAGATTTCCTCTCAGGTGTATCTGGTTCAGGTATGAGTCCATAAAGATAAGGCAAAAGATTAAACCACCTAAGATGTGTCAAGATGTTTTTCCAAGACTCATAATTATCCTTACCCAATGTTACCACAAAAGGGTGAATAGCAAAACTCATGATATCTCCTCAAATAAATCAGATCAAAGATCAACAATCTGAATATGTATTAATTCTAATAAATGAAGCCCAACAAAACAAACATAACTTCTTCAGGTGTCAAAATGTCCAGAATGTCAAATAGAAGCCATAAAAATGACAAACTAACTAAATAATATTTGGGGGTAAATCTGGAAAAAGTGCATGGATGGTTGTGTAGAGCTCAATACCTTTCCAATGCCGCAAGAATCACGAAAATTAGAGATCGTGGCAAAGAGATACGAGCTCAGAGGCCAAAAAGTTTATCTAGATTTCAAACAGAAATACATGTCACCAATAGAAAAATCTAGAAAACATACCTACACCACTAGATTGTGCTCGGAACCAGCTTTCTGATGCCTATTCATTTTCAAAAATCTAACTCTGTATGCTCAAGATATGCCTGATTTACCAAAACTACTCCTTTAGGGCAAAAAGACAAAAAAACACTACTGAAACTCCTAGATGCCCATGTGACCAGGGGCTAAGTCTCTGGGGGCTAGCGGCTAGGGCACTGGTCACTCATATGACCAAGAGCTAAGTCTCTGGGGGCTAGCACCTGGAAACTAGGGTCTGGTCCCCATATGACCAGGGGTTAAACCCTAGGGGCTAGCCCTTAAAAAATAAAAAATAAATCCTTTTTATTAAAAAATTAATAAAAACTCAACTGTACCTGTGCATAGAAATTGAGATGGCATGAAAATCGAGGTGGCACAGAAATTGAGGTGGCATAGAAATTGAGATGGCACACAAACTGAGGCAACTCCAAAATCAAAACCAACTCATATAACAATGGCACAAAAATTGAGGCGGTGCGGAAATCAAGGTGTCGTGCGGCTGTATGGATTCCGTATAGGTTGTACAAATTTTGTAGACCTAAATTTCTTGAAACCCCAAAAAAACACCCAGAAATTTTCTATCACCAAAATATAGAGTACACGCCTTATATGAAAATAGGAGTTTTTGGGCCTTCTGAGCGCAATGGTGAGGTCTATTTTTTCTCAAAAATGCATCCTACAAAAGCTCTTTCTTGAAATTTTCCCAGATCTGAGAAGGGATTGTAGATCGGGAGCTCTAATACCATGAGAGAGTTGATAATTAACTCGAAACACAAGGATCACCTACAAAACCTGAGATTTACCTTCCACAAGAGAAAAAAACAAAGAGGAATAATTTGCACAATAACAATGAATTAATGAAATGGATTTATGAATTACATGTGAGAACTTGCTTTTATATTTGTAAGTTAAATAGAACCCTAATATGACTTAATAATAACCTAAGACTAAAATAAGCCCTAAGTAAACTTATTAAAGTGTAATTAAATATTTAATTACACCAACATGATCAATATCAAAATTAGAAGCACTAAGTGAATCAGTTGTGTTACTGATGCTGAGGATGTGCTCCTATTGATGAAGCATGTTATATGATCCATCCTACTGATTCAGAGTTGTATATGGTGATGTAAAGAAGACTTGGCCTCCGGAACAAGGTGATAGTCCTTATTTTAGAATGTCTGCTCTTTGAAGATTGTATGAAAGATTGCTCTGCATTTTCATCATTTTGCTATTGAGATTATGCGGTTTGGAACATAGTTTCATACAATGTTATTTTATATATGTTCCAAGTTTCATGATGTTTTGATCACCGAAAGGATGTTTTTCTGTTGACAGCTCAAAGACAGAATTGGTTTTGTGAAGGTATTCCTAGTAGGGTGATAGAATGCTCTGCATTCCTCCGCAATTGTATATGTGGTTATGCGGTTCTAAAATTGTATCAAGAAGGTAGTGAAAATGCTATTTCCAAATTATCAAATCATATTTCCCTCCTCTGTGAAAGTTGTGTATGATAGAACACCGGAATGTGCTCTGGCAGAATGGTGCAGTGTTGAAGACTCACTAAAATGCTCTGCATTCCTCTAGAAGTGAATGATTGACCTTGTGGTTTTGTGAGCATGTTCTTGGATGTGCATTGCATGCCTCTTTTCTATTTTAAGCCTCTTGGTGGTTCGCAGCTCAATTTTTAATTGATAGCATAGTACAGTGTGTTCCGGATAACAGAGTGTTTTCAGAGTAAATGTTTGAAGCTATGCGGCACAATTATGTGATGTGCAGTGGAAAAGGAGTGTTTAGGGGTGTTTTATGAGTCATGAGGACTCATCTTGAAAAGTTTCATGAAGATCTTTCTTGTTTCTAGTACCGCACAAGGTTTCCAAGATGATATGGCCGTTATAATTCAAGACTTCATGTGATTTCCTTAAAGTTGTATAATTTTTCAAATGAGCGGAGTGTGTAGATGTCATTCATTGGGTTTGAAGAAGTGAAGGATGTTTTGGACCTATTTAAATAAGTGTTGGGATCCGCAAGGCCTGGATCTTCTGCTGGTGTAACGTGTTGTTTCACTTAGGACCTATTTTCTACACGCTTCATCTTGTGTGTTGTATGTGTTGGTTTTTCTTCTGAATCAGCATTAGGGTTTGCCAATTCTAATGCACAGGCAGATTCAGCCAACTGAATACAGGAGGTTGCGTGAGCTCCTCCCCTTCACTTCTGGTTCTACCACACCAAGGGGGGTGTCCCTATTTGATAAAAGTATAACCTTGACTAGCTCAATGACAGAAGGATTTAACTTGACAGCAACAGACAGAATACTCTCATGTATGGACCAAGATTTGTGTAACAAATCACAAGGTTGGCAACATTCTTGGACATGATGTTTGGTTGGGTATGAGAGCATGCAGGGATCCTAATCCTACTCCTACAACTAACAGGTGGAAGGATGAAATGGTTTGATTTGATTTTTGGATGCAAAGCTGGACATGGTATATAACCTCAACACAGAGCTAGATTGGTGCCTATCCAGGGCTTGGAGTCGGTAGACATACACCTGTGAATGATCAGCATGAACAACTAAAACTAGATTTCAGGGGGATATACATGATATCTGCCTTACAGATATCTCCCAATACAGAGTGTTAAGCTGTCTATACTTATGGCATCCCTATTGCAGTATACCCTTCCCAATATTCAATCTGGAAACAGTTTAATCTACCCCTTGAGCAGAAGTTAAAAGATTAAACATTCAACACAGGAATTCTATGTTCTAGAATCTCAGACATTCCTTGAATGCCTGGACTCAGAAGAAAGATACATGCAAAACTGGAGACAGAATCAGCATAACACATGCAAACATAGCATTATTCATATAAAATTGACCATGAAATCAGTGGATTCATGCACAAATGTACAACAGGAGATACATAAACTCGCAAGTTTTGCTGCACAGAGCAACCAAAACCAGTTGTATCTTATTACAAAGCCAAAATGTCCAGTTTTCAACAACGTCAAAAATGGTAACACAGTCTGCCTATATTGGCCAGAAAGTGTACCCGCAACAATTAATTACATGGTCAAAAATAAAAAATCTGCCAGATACAAACTCCACAAAGGAATGGCGCTCAGAAGTTATTGCAGCAACAGACAAGAGAAGCCTCGAGCCCTGCGCCGCCATCTGGGAGTCTTCACTCAAAAATCGGGTGACATGATCATGTGTACCATTGCCCATACCTCTGCACCGTCGCCATTAAAGGCCTCAACCACCCGCGGGCTACCTAGAAACTGTCACTGTGTTCAAACAGAAGTTCCCGCCAAAATGCACTTTACTGAAGTTTCAAATGTGCAGGAAGAATAGTCCCACATTGGTGCCGCGGAGACTCCTTCAATACCTTAAAAACATGGTCGCGAGCATAATAGGTGTCGAGCGCCTTTTGCCACACTCGACGCATAAGCCTTCTCCAAAAGCCCATCGCCAAAACCCAAGCCATCGGCACACCCCAGAATTCTCCTTCCGATCTCAACGGTCTCACCAACCGCTACCTTTGCTTCCCCATCGGCCAGAGATGCATCATCGGGCCAACCATCCAAACCTTCGCCAATCTCATCAGTTACACCAATGAAGCCACCACAATCCCCTGTCAGCTAGACCAATACCGTCGGCCAAGCAAAAGATCCCTCTGCCGATAGACCACACTCTCACCGATGCACCAATGAATTATACTCTGCTCCTTCATCGGCGAGACCTCCCACTGTCGGCCCACCACAATCCATCCTCGCCGACAACACAAGTCACGCTGAAGACCATACACAACACTTCCCTTCATCGGCCAGAGATTAGTCTATCGGCCAACCATTTCACCGTTCACCCGACAATACAACCCATGCCGATAGACCCTGGCTCTTCCCCTTCCGTTGGTGTAACACACACCATCGGAGCATCTAAAAAGCTTCCTGCCGATCTCAAAGGTCACGCCGACGACATCTTCGCTAGCCACACATTGCTCCTCCATCGGCCAAACTCCTTACATCGGCAGGCCACAAATTTGCTTCGCCGACAGCTAAACAGACGCCGATGGACATCCATCGGCCAGACCAAAACAATCGGAGCACTCAAGAAATCTTTTGCCAATGAGGCCGATCACTCTGATAAGACCAAAAACGTAAAGCGCTGAACTGTTGAACCGTTGAACCATGAATTGGTTCAACCCGATGGTTCAACCGAGAAGTTCAATGCCGAACGGAGCACTTCAAAAAGAACATTCGCCGAACACAAACACAAAGCCTCGAACCGTTGAACCCCGAACCAAAAGGGTTCAACACTAGGGTTCAACGCGATGGCTCAAACATCAAAAATAATACTCCATAGGCAAAAAAGCTTCGAACCATTGAACCTTGAACCAAAACAAAAAGGTTCAAGCGGGAGGTTCAACGATGCAATATTTGCGCAAGGCAAATGCATAATGCGACCCGTTAGAAGAAAATTGAACCCTGAACCGCTGAACCACTAAACTTAGAGAAAAAAGGGTTCAAGTTCAAACTGAAATGTCGAAGAGACAAAAATGAACCCATGCCGATGGAGAAAAGACGAAGACCCCTCCTCAAGAAATGAGATGCAGATGCTGAAAAACACTGAAGGGGTGCCAAAACTTAGAACCTTTTGGATTTTTTGGGAAGGTGCCTGCATGAAAAATTGCTTGGAAACTGATAGTCAATTCAGGCACCAACAGTATGGCTGACTTGTAAATGTATTTTTCATGTTGTATCTGGATGACAAGCTATGTAATCAATGTAATATCATGTATAAATAGGAAATAAAATGGAGTGTGGAATGTATGATTACAAGTTGATTGAAAAGATTTGCAAGCAGGTAAAAAGTAGAATAAATGCATTATTGATAAGTGACTGAAAGAGAAAGAGAAGATGTTGTTGATGCTGTCTGGATTTATGTTGAAGACATATTTATGACAATAATCAAGTATAGAGTGTGCCTAACTGATCAGATCTTTAGAAGAAAGTGTGAGGAGGTAGAAGTGCAATCATCAAAAGTGTGAGCTTCAATGTCAGTGTTCAGATAGTAGATAGACTGTCATACTATAATCTTTGTAAGTGTATTCTCATTTCAGGGAGTAGAAGCTTCCTTGGGAGTGACCCTAAATCAAAGTTACTTAGGGAGTAGCAGCTTCCTTAGGTTAAAGCCCCTAAAATAGAGTTATTATTTGAGCTTCATATATTGTGAGTTAATCCTCACCGTGGTTTTTTCCTTCTAGGGTTTTCCACGTATATCTGGTGTTATGTGTTGATGTGCATTGTGTTATTCTTTCATGTTGACATGGTGATGCTTAAGGTTTAATTTTCTCTGGATAAGTTGAAATTGTTGAAATTGGAAATTATTGGAATATTGATTCATCCCCCCCTCTCAGTATTCTTGTGTCTAAAAATTGGTATCAAAGCCAAGTTCTTCTGAAGAAAGATTAACTGCTTGAGGAAGGTATGGAATGGCATCAAGGGGATCCAACAAGATTCCTAGGTTTGATGGAACAAATTATACTTTTTGAAAGGTAAGAATGGAAGGCTACATTAATTCACTAGGATGTGGAGTTTGGGATTCTGTCAAGAAAGGTTACTCTGTCCCTACCTATATTCCAATAGATGCAGATGAAATTAAGAAGTATTATAATAATTCCAAGGCCAAGTTTTCTATCATGAGCAGATTAACTGATTCAGAACTTTCAAAGATGAAAGGTATTTTATGTTGCTCATTGATGATTATTCTAGAATGACTTGAGTTACTTTCTTAAGAGAAAAATATGATGCTCTTGATAAGTTTAAAGTTTTCAAAGCCTTGATTGAAAATGAAATGAATACTAAGATCAAATGTTTAAGGTCCGATAGAGGAGGTGAGTTTACTTCAAATGAATTTAAAAAAATTTCTAAAGATCATGGTATTAGAAGGCATTTGTCTGCTCCTAGAAGCCCTTAGCAAAATGGGATAGTGGAAAGAAAGAATAGGATTGTGCAAGAAATGTCTAGGGCAATGTTGAAAGATGCAGATTTGCCTAATATGTTATGGAAGGACGCAGTCCACATTGTTGTCTATTTAACCAATAGGGTACAGTTAAGGGTCATCAGCACCAAGGCCCCTTATGAGTTGTGGTATGGAAGACCTCCCACTATCAAATACTTCAGGATCTTTGGTAGAAAATTCTATATCACAAGAGATTAAGAAGACATAGGAAAGTTTGATTTAAGATGTGATGAAGGAATCTTTCTTGGTTACTCAACCGGAAGCAAGTCCTATAGATGCTACAACAAAAGGTTGGGAAAGATGATTGAAAGTACAAATGTCAAAGTAGATGAAGACTTTTATCAGATCTCACAAGATTCATAAGACACTATATCTGATATCTTCCCTTGCATTGAAGATGAAGAAGAAGTGAAAGAAGAAAAGGAACAAGAACCAGAGAAGATGCCCAAGACTCCAACAAAGTATGTTCAAAAGAATCATTCAGTAGAGTAGATCATTGGAGACAAAAATGAAGGTATATAGACAAGGGGAAGGTTTGCCAAGACACATGAGCAAGTACATATGTGTTTGCTATCACAAACAGAACCTAAGACCTTTGTTGAAGCCAACAAAGATGACAGTTGGATAAAATTCATGGAAGAAGAATTGGATCAGAGTGAGAAAAATCAGACATGGGAATTGGTTCCTAGACCAATAAACAAGAACATTATAGGAACAAAATTGGTGTTATAGAACAAATGGAATGAGGAAGGTAAAGTTGTGAGAAACAAAGCAAGAGTAGTATGCAAAGGATACACTCAAGTAGAAGGCATTGATTTTGAGGAGACTTATGCTCCGATAGCAAGGATGGAGGTAATCAAAATGTTCCTTGCTCTTGCCACTCATAAGAATTTCAAAGTATAACAGATGGATGTCAAGTCAGCATTTCTGAATGGTGATCTAGAGGAGGAGGTTTACATTGAGCACCCAGATGGTTTCCAGATATCAGAAGATCCGGACATGGTATGCAAACTCAAGAAGGATTTGTATGAGCTCAAGCAAGCTCCTAAAGCATGGTATGCTAGGTTGGATAAATACCTACTTCAGCAGGGCTTCAAGAAAGGTACCACAGATAGCAATATTTACATCAAGGAGGAGGGAGATACGATATTGATAGTTGCAGTATATGTTGATGACATAATCTTTGGTGGAGATGATGACATGTGTAAGAATTTTGCAAAGGAGATGAAAAAAGAATTTGAGATGTCTATGATTGGTGAGATGTCATTTTTCCTTGGTCTTCAAATTGCTCAGCTAGATAATGGTATCTTTATTTCTCAAGCTAAGTATGTCAAAGAATTATTGAAAAAGTTTAGTATGGAAGATTCAAAACTAGTGAGTACTCCCATGGTCACTAAATGCCACTTAAGCAAAGATGATGAGTCTTCGGAGGTGGATCGGACTATTTATAGGTCTATGATTGGAGCATTATTGTATTTGATTGCATCTAGAACTGACATTATGCATGCAGTATGTGTGGTTTCCAGATATCAAACCAATCCTAAGAAAACACATGAGAAGGCAGTGAAAAGGATATTTAGATACTTGAAAGGAACTCCAGACTATGGTCTATGGTATCCAAAAGGTAATGACTATGATCTGAATGCATACACAGATGTTGACTAGGCTGGTTGTATTGATGATAGAAGAAGTACAAGTGGTGGTGCTTTCTTTCTAGGAAGCATATTGGTTTCATGGAAGAGCAAGAAGAAAGAATCAGTGTCCTTATCAATTGCAGAGGTAGAATATATTGCAGCAACCTCTTGTTGCACTCAAGTATTGTGGATGAAGCAAACTCTAAAGGATATCAAGGTATTGTATGATAAGCCTATTCCTATTTTGTGTGACAATACAAGTGCTATCAATATTTCAAAGAATCCAGTGATGCATTCTAGAACCAAGCATAGAGCAATCAGGTATCACTTTTTGAGAGATAAGGTTGTAGATAAGGAAGTGAAGTTGGAATATGTCCCAACTAAGGATCAGATTGCAAACATTTTCACAAAGTCTCTCACAAATGACACTTTTGAGGATCTCTGACAGAAGTTAGGGGTAATTTCCCCTCCTTGCTAAGATGCAAAATGGTGCATCTATCCAGGGGGAGTTCATGCTATATCTTTATCCTGGACTTATGATGGCTACCTCTCAGGGGGAGTAGGTAGTGGTGACTGATGATAGGGGAGCTTACAAGAAGAAGTTTGCAGACATATGATTGTTGATAAAAGGGGGAGAATGGGAAGGTATTGGATCCCTTTGTCCTTGATGTCAAAGGGGGAGAGAGTCTAAGGGGGGAGTATATGTTGCCATCAATGACAAAGGGGGAGATTGTTGGCCATATGTGATGTCATTGATGTCAACATAGCATACATTGATATCAACATAGCATACACTGATGTCAACATAACATACACTGATGTCAACACTATCATGAAAGTAAGAGACTGTTCATGGTTGGATTTCATGTTCTTAAGGAAGAGAAATCTCATCATTGGATGTCATAAAAGTTACATTCTTAATCAAAGCATAATTAAGTTTGAAGTCTAATCAATATGGGAATTAGAAGCACTAAGTGAATCAGTTGTGTTACTGATCTTGAGGATGTGCTCATGTTGATGAAGCTTGTTATATGATCCATACTACTGATTCTGAGTTGTATATGGTGAGGTAAAGAAGACTTGGCCTCTGGTAGAAGGTGATAATCCTTGTTTCAGAATGTCTGCTCTTTGAAGACTATACGGAAGATTGCTCTGCATTTTCATCATTTTGCTATTGAGCTTCTATAGTTTGGAACATAGCTTCATATAGTGTTATTTTATATATGTTCCAAGTTTCATGATGTTTTGATCACTGGAAGGATGTTTTTCTTCTAACAGCTTGAAGATAGAATTGGTTTTGTGAAGGTATTCCTAGCAGGGTGATAGAATGCTCTACATTCCTCCATAGTTATATATGTAGCTATGTGGTTCTAAAATTGTGTCAAGAAGGCAACGAAGGTGCTATTTCCAAAGTGTCAAATCATATTTCCCTCTACTATGAAAGTTATGTATGATAGAACACCGGAATGTGCTCTAGCAGAATGGTGTAGTGTTGAAGACCCACTAAAATGCTCTACATTCCTTCGGAGGTGAACTATTGACCTTGCAATTTTGTGAACATGTTCTCAGATGTGCATTGCATGCCTTTTTTTGTATTTCAAGCCTCTTGGTGGTCTGCAGCTCAGTTTTTAATTGACAGCATGGTATAATGTGTTCCGAATAATAGATTATTTTCAGAGTAAATGTTTGAACCTATGCAGCACAATTATTTGATGTGCAATGGAAATCGAGTGTTTGGGGCTATTTTATGAGTCATGAGGAATCATCTTGAAAAGTTTCACAAAGATTTTTCTTGTTTCCAGTACCGCACAAGGTTTCCAAGCTGATATGGCTGTTATACTTCAAGACTTCATGTGATTTCCTTAAACTTGTCTTATTTTCAAATGAGCGGAGTGTGCGGATATCATTCATTGGTGTTTGAAGAAGTGAAAAATGTTTTGGACGTGGTTAAGCAAGTTTTGGGATCCGCAAGGCCTGGATCTTTTGTTGGTGTAACGTGTTGTTTCACTTAGGACCTATTTTCTACACTCTTCATAGTGTGTGTTGTCTGGCCAACTTGTGAATGTATTTTTCATGTTGTATCTGGCTAACAAGCTATGTAATCAATGTAATATCATGTATAAATAGGAAATAAAATGGAGTGTGAAATGTATGATTGCAAGTTGATTGAAAAGATTCGTAAGCAGGTAAAAAGAAGAATAAATGCATTATTGATAAGAGACTGAAGAAGAAAGAGTAGATGTTTTTGATGTTGTTCAGATTCATCTTGAAGGCATATTTGTGATAGTAACCAAGTATAGAGTGTGCCTAACTGATCAGATCTTCAGAAGAAAGTGTGAGGAGGTAGAAGTGCAATCATCAAAAGTGTTGTAAAAGCCCTCAAACCATCTCAAAAGTAAAATGAAGTAATTAATCCACTTAAATACAACATCACAATGTCAAAAGTAAAAAGATGTAATTAATCTACTTAATTACAATATAAAAGATAAAAAGGTGTAATTAATTTGCTTAATTACAATATCACAAGTAAAAAGATAATCTGATAAATATAAATCAATAAAAGTCATTAAATCTTACACAAATCTCATGCCCAATCCAGGTGAAAGCACTATAAAAAATATACAAAATTCCTTTAGCAATCATACCATAATACATCCAATTACAAGTTACAATAATCATGTACAACAAGAATAAATAAATCAATACGCTCATCAATCGCCACAAACCAAGTGGTTCTCCTGCGAGCTGAGAGATGAGAACATGGCCCAGATATTTTTCCACCCAACCATGAAGCAATTACACTTCCCCTGATCCCTTCATGAAATGAAGGAAACCCAGCCCTGCACAAAATATCTAGCTACCTAGAAACAACTGGGAGGAGGGAAGACTCGATGCAACATGATGTCTTAATGTGCAATTCTAAATAATGAAATGCAGATTGTCTCACAACAGGATGTGGCAGAGATATATATAAATCCATCAATAAAATTCTCTAGACATAATAATCATCTTTTTCAATGACAATTCGTTTAGATCTAAACCTTTTAAAACAAGTTACCAGTTCAATGCCTGGAGTTTCTTGGCACATTATCAACCACCAACAGCCCTGTTTCACAATGACAATGAACAAGTCATGGAGGAGGATGACCCTGTTACTTATCAGGGGTTTAGAGTAGTGGATCTTAATGTTGGAAATCTTTGAAATGTTCTATTTAGGGTTTTTGATCTTTTGTTTTCACTGTTGTTGATCTGGCCTTAAGGGCTTTTTGTAATCTGTTGTATGATCTTCATGAACAGATCCTAGCCTGTTAGGGTCTTTTTGTAATTTGTAAAAACTTTTATTATTATAGTATATATATTATGATGCTATAAGCATCCTTATCGATTCAAAAAAAAATCTACTTTCCTTCCCCCAATAAATAAATAAATAAGTCAATAAACAAATAAATAAATCAAAATCACCTATAACCACCTCTAATCCCTTTCCAAAACATTAATCAACAAAACACACTTTTCAAGCAAGTAGTAAGAAAGAACACCATTCATTCATTTAAATGCAATTATAAATATAGATTCTATAATCTGATTATAGTCACTAACCGTATTTCATTGTTTTGATAATTTGTAGAAAACTAATATTAATTATTTCTCATCCAATAAACTTTCTTAATTCAAGTAAATTCGTTTTGAAATAAGAGTTGATAATAGTGTATGATTGGTTTTAGCATCTCCCATTTTATTTTTAAAAGCATACGTAAAATTAGAAAAACATACTGTTTCTGTTTTAAGAAATGATATAATTGTCTCAGAGAATTTAAATGAAGTTACGTGAACTTTAGAAAACAAGCTACAGGTATTTATAGATTAGGCTGTAGGAACTTCATAAATAAGTCTGCTACAGAAACTAGTAAAAGACTGCTCCAGAAACATATTAAAGACTGCTACAGAAACATATAAAAGACTGCTACAGAAACATATAAACTGCTACAATAACATATAAACTGCTGCAGAAATAAGACTGTTACAGAAACATATAAGCTGCTACAGAAATAAGACTGCTATAGAAACAAATGGAACTGCTACAAGAACAAAAGAACTACTACAGAATTAAATTGTAATCTACTACACAACTATCCTAGACTACTATAGGAACAGCAACAGGGATAGTAAACAAGTCTGCGACAGGAACCAGCAAATGGACAGTGATAAAAAGCTATAGAATTAATGTTCTTTCTACTAAATAAGTGATCTGGAACACTTCAGGGCAGGGATTAACTCTTTAATTACAAGAAGATAGATCTGATATAACAGGAACATGTAATTGGTAGTAATAGAGTTCTTAATCAAATGGAAAACAAGAATAAAGAAAGGTTGCAATAGAGACTATGTATAACCAGCTATAGGAACCTTATAAGAGGTTTGAAACAGAAATAAAAGCCTGTGACAGGAAATAACCAAATCTTAAATGGCAGTCACACAAGTTGACTAAGACATCACACAGACCAGAAAAATCATTAAGAGATAGGTCCCAGTATTTAAACGTGGTTTTAATAGTAACTCCTTCCTTTTACTTATGTAAATAAAACAAGAAAAATACCTGATTTGATTGATTGTCAAAGGGGTCAGCTCTGTCTCCTGCCATTGATATTTTCTTCCCTTCTATCGCTGCTCTTCGCTTTCAACAATGACGTCCTCTTCCTTTCTGCTTCTAAAAATCATGGGTGTCCATTTCTCTGTTGTCCCCCTTTCTTTTTATTAAAAATTATCCTCTTATTTTTAGTGTTCAACACTTAGGTTTTAAAGACTGAAGTTAATTTTTAGTTTGCATGAGTTTTGGCTTGTCAAAAGCCTCGAAAAACAAAATAGAATAATCTTATTTTATTCTTGCATGATAGAATTATTATTCTTTTAACTCTTCTTTTATTAGATTTCTAAATATAATATTCATAATAATTAAGCAATTTATCTAATTTTAAATAAGTAATAACCGTTTCTTTTAATTCCTATATTTAATTTTCTAAATATAAAAGTTATTATTAATATAATTTATTTATCTTTAATAACACAAACACTTTAAATCAATCAACAAGCATTTAAATAATATTTAAAATAACATTATATATACCTATTGGAATTTAAATATAATTGTTTAAATCTAATTTAGATATTGTCTCCCAAACATCCATACTCATATGAATAGGAATGTTTATTATTTAGTATTAATTAAAATAAAATACAACCACATATATATATTCACTATTTAATATAATCAAAAGAACTTTTTAATATCTATAATTAAATCATGCATTCGAAAAGGATTTTCCTAACAATTAAAAACACCATATTTTCTAAGCATCTAAACATCAGTCATGTTTATTATCCACATGTAATTAATGCATAATAAACCATTCAAAATGCAATATGAGACTATGTGAGTGTGTGATTGCATCAGAGTTAACCATCCCAAACAGTTCTTGCCAAGTGGCTAAAACACCTCTACCTCAACCATGTTCTCGTCTTTGACCAGTACATGCATTCATTCGCACTCAACTCAACGTCAATAGGTTAGTTCCCAAAAACATAGCCGAAGCAAAACATCGTAATCATATCAATAATATTTAATATTTAAATGAACTTTCCAATTTACGCAATTTATAACTTCATAATAATTACCTTCACACATGTGGAACTTACTCAAAGTAAAACAATCATGGTAAATGTTCACTAATCTATAATAATAATATAGTCCATAAAAATGAGACGTGACAAGTGTCAGCTTCAATGTCAGTGTGCAGACAATAGATAGACAATCATACTATAATCTTTGTAAGTGCATTCTCATTTCAAGGAGTAGAAGTTTCCTTGGGAGTGACCCTAAAACAAAGTCATCAGGGAGTAGAAGCTTCCTTGGGAGTGACCCTAAATCAAAGTTACTTAGGGAGTAGCAGCTTCCTTAGGTTAAAGCCCCTAAAACAAAGTTATTATTTGAGCTTCATATATTGTGAGTTAATCCTCACCGTAGTTTTTTCCTTCTAGAGTTTTCCACATATATCTGGTGTTATGTGTTGATGTACATTACGTTATTCTTTCATGTTGACATTGTGATGCTTAAGGTTTAATCTGCTCTGAATAAGTTGAAATTGTTGAAATTGGAAATTATTAGAATACTGATTGACCCCTCCTCTCAGTATTCTTGTGTGTCTAACATGATGTATATCTATTCTTATGTATTTGGATTGCAATGTATCATTTTGCACGATGTGAAAATCCTACAAAATTTGTAGTGGAAGGATTATGCCAAACAAATTATATCTATTTTAATTAGATTATAGTTATAATAATTACATTTGAATTATATCATAAGAGTTGTGTTAATCTATTTCCATATATTTCAAACTTGGTCATCTCTTTCCATGGTGTGAAAATTGCATCCAAATAATACTATAGGAAGGATGTGAATCATCATAGATTTTTATATGGTTCATTAAATTTTGAAGCTTAAGGTTCAAATGCATGTTTATGAGTTGCTTTCTAAAGATATCGATAACCTATAAGTTTTACCTAATCACAATTTTAAATTGAAATCTTATATTAGGAAATATGTGGAACCTTTCCTGCATGTTCAATTTTAACTAGTTATGTAGATTATATAAACATGAAATTTAGGTAAGTAACACCCCAAGCTTACACTCAAGGTATTAGAAGGTATAACCATGTAATTTAGGTAATTAACACCCCAAGCTTACACTCAAGATATTAATGAACAAACCCCAAATGAACAAATTTTCACAATAAAAAAGTGGCATTAAGAAAGCCACAAAACACAATTACGTGCCCAAGGTGTCATTACAACATTTACTAACACACTTGGCACACACACCAATGCACAATGCAAGGTTCAACACAAGTGGAAGACTTAAAAACACCATGGTTGGCATGGAAAATAAGGCATGGAGGAGAGACAATATTCCCAAAACCACTTAATCATCTTCATTACATCTCTACCAAACCACCCCTCAAATATCTCAAAGCTATGACGAGCAGAAAAGGCAAAACTACCAAGGTTGGGACTTCAAGGAAAACTTGCACAAGGTCAGGTTTCAGATTTGAGTTATAACATGCAACCTACACATTAGCTCAGACTATGACTTTGTGTTTGGGTTTGCATTAACAACACCTACTCGGACTTTAGAAACAATTGTAGTTTACAATCTTGCAAAGTGTAAAGACTCTCTAACCCCTAGCTTCAGAATGACTTCAAAATTCAGGACTTAGTTGCAACATGCACTTCAGACTTTAGGTTGATCAAGAAACTTACCACATGTAAAAGCCCAATGAAATTCTAGAATGGGAAAACATTGATGTTTAGGCTTCAGGGTCACACTTCTAATTGCAACTTGCAAAGTGTCAAGTCAACTCTGAACCCCAACTCCCTAAACAACTCAAACTCTAGAGATTGATCGTAATTGTCATACTGCAATGTACCTTGAAACTCCAAACTTTGGACCACTTGCACTCTCAAGTTTCAAGGTCTAATTGCAACTTGCAACTTGAGATTGGCAAAACTGTCTAGCACTACATTTTAGACTATGAACCTCATTTGCCAAAAAATAGCCTAGAGAAAACACTAAGGAAAGAAAGACAACAAGCTCAATTCCCTCACTCAATGAGGCATACCTTCCTCAATTTATGAGTTATTACAAAATAATTCAAGGGAAATTCTCAAGGGATTGTGGACTCCAACTTATCCACATGAGATGCCTCTTGAAGGGCATGTTTCCCAAGAAACAGGGTGGAAAGTGAATCTCACTTACACAACATAAAGAAAATAACTTCCTAAGCCAAACATGAGGAAAATGATACAAAAATCCATATTCATTTGACACCAACATTGGCATGAGCCAGAAGCAAAGATAGAACAATCATACATTATGTAGGAGCAATACAATCCATCACATAAGCATCTATAAAAATAATTACAACATATAACAAATGACTCTAGTGTCCCAATTAATCATCTCTAAACATAAGATAACTTCCACAAAATGATAATTTCCATCCAACACAAGAATTAAATTCCAATCAAATGATATCATGATATAATTACAAGATAGATGATAATTCCCAAACATGGAAGGATCATACTCCAATATATAAATGATATAAAACCTATAATTACATCAATAATGAGCCACCTCCAAGGTTCTCCAATAATCACAAAGCATAACATAAAAAGATGAACCAGGAACTTTTCCAGCTCCTGAGAGATCTTCAAGAATGGACCAATGGGGGAATTTTACCTACTACCCTACCATATTACCATTTTTTAGTGCAATATATGTCTATGACACTCTAGGTAACCCTCAATCTATGGAGAATAAGATTATGGATACACCACTATCAAGGCCAAGGTTCACACACATACAAAGTATACATTGAAACACTCACGCCAATCAATGCAAACACATCACATGTGGAAACTCATACCAAATAAAGCATAGGGAAATATATGGCATGCACACCAAACAATGCACATAAACAAATGGTCACAATCATGTCGAGTACCAAATCTGACAAGGAGAAGGATGAGAATCATAGGAAGAGGACAAGGAGTGTCATCATAGATAGAACAATGACTATAGGGAAATATAGAATTTTCTAACTCCTAGAGTTGTGACATGACATACACATAATAGACCAAACGTCAATGAGAATTTGCATCCTAGCAAGGAAAGCTCTTGACCTCAATGAGCATTCACATTCTAGCAGGAAAAATGCTTATTTAATTCATTTTTATTAACCCAATGTATAATAAAATTATCACTTATAAATAACTCTCCATCCATTTGTTCTATCAATCCCTTTGTATTGTGACAACATGGATGAGAGCCACTTCTTTCCAATCCTATACCTCATTTCCAAACTATCCACCTCTCCAATTACACATTTTGGGTGTGGCATGCAAACCAATGTAATAATTAATGGCCCATTGCTAAAAGATACAAAATGTAGATATATTATGGAGACAATTCATTTCACAATATAATTTATTCATTTGAAGTCTAAAATTCATTTTTTATATTTTTCTACAAAGAGGCCAAAATCATAAAAATATGCAAGCCTCCATTAATGGAGTCACATGATACCATCAAGCACTAATGAAAATTTCTAACTTTTAAATGAAGGAAAATTTTCAAATTTTGAAAGTACCCTTCACTACAACAAATCCCTGTGATTAGCTCCCTTTTTTGCCCCGTTTTTTGCTTCCACCCACTGTTTTAATGTATTTTTTGCTATTTTTTTTAAAAAGTTGGCACTATTTATCAGGATGGTGCTATTTTTTGCATTTTTTGTGCCGATTAGAACATGTAGGCGCTAATTTAGGCACAAATTAGTGCCTAATTTAGCGCTGACTTTCGCACCTACATTAGCACCGTCTTTAGTGCCTACATTAGTGCCGACTTTAGCATCGACTTTAGCGTTGACGTTAGCACTGACTTTAAAGCCTATCTATGTTAGATAAATGTCACATGGTGGAGGATGGTGTCAGGATGAGTGATGATTGTTGTGGCAATGTTATGGTCAAATGTGTTATGAAAATCAGGTGGCATGGGTAGTGGGCTATCAATCTTGGGAAAAGGGTTCGGGAGGATGTAATGGTGGAAGGGATGTGTGTCATGCTATGATGTCTATATATGGATATATATATATATATATAGAGAGAGAGAGAGAGAGAGATTGGAAGATTATAGAGAGATATAGATAGATAGCAATAGAGAGAAACTAATTTATGCCTAGTTATGATGGATGATTATAGAAATTATAATGAGTGTGATATAAACTTGCTATTGGTGATTTAAGCTTTAGTCTAGTATAAAGAAACTAATTTGTGCCTAGTTATGATTTCAATGAAATTTAATTAATGTGCAATTTAATCAATTACATCTCTCTATAATTACAAGTCCTCGCTATTCCATCCACCTTCTCTAGCATAATCTACGAATTTGTTGTTATGATCTCCTCCAAAAGATATGTTGCAGCAAATGAACCATTTAAGCACTTATGCTAAAAAGCATTAGCCTATCATAAAAGAGTGATTGTAAGGCACTATACTAATTCATGATCTTCAGGTTGAGCTTATGAGCTAAATTACATGTATTTTGCGTATGCACCTAAGACAAGTCAAGGTTTGAACAACTTACACAAATTTGTACCAAAAATTGAAGACTCTTGATATGAGTTATAGTATACAAAGATGCAAATTTCATTGGAAAAGTTTATTTAAAAATAAAGGAATAAAAACTTTTGTTATCAACGTCTTTAATTTTGAAGTGGGTATCATACATGAGAAGATACAGTACAAAAACTAGAAAATGAACACAATTGGTGTCGATGTTCTATGCATATGATATTGATTAGTGATTTCATAGATACTTTTCTCCTCAAGCATGAGTGTTGACATTGGTTCTAATTCACAAGAAGGGATATAACTTCAAGCAACTCTAGATTCTAATGCTAAATTTGAATGCAAATGCACAATTGAATACAA